>JAYKKI010000149.1:0-1464439 GCA_039881145.1 Druceiella hillmani
TATGTATATGTATATGTATATGTATATGTATATGTATATGTATACGTATACGTATACGTATATGTACATGTATGTATATATATATATATATATATATATATATATATATACATGTCTGACTGACTCACTACTGACAAAAAGTATTACTAAATACTAGATGCTATTTTTTTCATTAACAGTTTAACGTTAATAACACTGATTTTTAGGTAGCAGTAATTTCGAAGTATATACTATTCGTTTGTACAAAACGTATTAAAACCTATCCTATAATTTTATATAAAACAGGTCATCGATGAAAAAATTGTTAATGGACGTTATCTAAGGAAGCTGATAAAAAATTAAATATTTGTGATGCGTAAAAAAGATGAATGAAGAAACGAATTGTCACATGAATATTTGTTTGTTGCAATTCGCATTGACATTTACTGACTAAAATTGTTATCATTGTTTAAAATGGTAAATAAAAGTCACATAGATATATTTTAAGTACATTTATGGTTTAATATATTTATAAACCATAACATTGAGAGCGTAATTGTCCTCCAAGAGCTAGAACCCAAAGACGTAACGAGTAATATCATCTATGAGTAATTAAAAATATATACCTTCTTATTTCATTCAAAGTTTTTGTAAAATTTGTAAGTACTGTAATAAATTAGGTAAACAAAAAAAATAATAAAAAATCCGACTGCGTAGGAAAAAACCAAAACTATGAGCCTTCCTTATTTAATTCCTAAACATTTGGGAACCCAAAAAGTTTTTCCAACCACGTTTTAGAGACTCAAATTTTACTTGTAAATAATTGTCTAGTTCCATTTTAGTACGCAAACCAGTTTCTTATTATTTTTAATTTTTATTAATTTCGGTTTATAGTTAATTTGTTTATTAGACCTTAAGTTCAATAGATTGATTAGTTTTCCCAGAGAATCGGAATGCTATCAAATAAATTATGGATACTGGTAACTACTAATATTTGTCTAAAGGTTTGAAAATCAATATCAACAATAAAAACTGATATTATAGGACGAAGCAAAAATTCTAAGTAGCTAAAGGGAAATTATGCGTACAAAATTATAATTACAAAAACTTCGAAACAAGGTGAAATCAGCAATCAACTAACAGACACAAAGCTAAATGGCTTAACACACAAAACTGACAATTTAGTTGTTATTAAATTTGAAAACAAAATTTGTAAGCAAACTATTTTAAAAAACAAACACTAGCAATGCGTTAAACAAAATTCTATTTATTAACCACTTTATAAATACAAATCATCGAGTATATAATCTAAATCTACCAACTAATTCATGTTAAATTATTATTACCGAGACAACATTTTAATTACCCAAATTGCTTCTATCATTGAAAATGTCTACATTTCTAAACAAAAAGAAATCCTTCAACAATATTATTTTGTAATCGTTATTATACAGATTCTAAAATTAATTTCTTTACAATTTTTATTGAGATAATTCTACAGATATTTCTCAAAATATTAACAAAAATATGGCTCTGCTCTTCTCCAATACTGCCGAAGTAAAAATTATGAAACTAGCTAGAGTTTACCTGGAGCTCACCAATATCATAGCACTCCGAATTCCGCAAGTTTTGAAACTTTTCCGAATTTTATTCCTGTGATAGATATGCTAGGTATTCTTGTCTGAATGGTTACAAAATGGTTACCATAAAATTGTTGAGGAATATTGATAGCCATATTAGAATTTTGTGACTTTGTCACTCGGCAATTTACGTGTCTAATGTCATATTAAGCATAAAAATCCATGCTGCCGTTTTTTCTCTAGGGTAGTTTTTGGATTAATATTTGCCAAATATTGTTTATACAAATATCTTATTAGCAATATGATATATACGAATATGAAGCCGTGAAGATAATTATGTTCCAAAACTTTAATTTACATAGCCTTAAAAATCACGAAATTACTATATTATTTTCTCCTAAGTGATTTTATAAACTGAAAGGATTGCCGAAAAAATACAATACCATATTCCCAGACCATATTAGTATTTCCATCTTGGCGACAACTTTTCTAAATATTTTATGCGTATTTCTTTCGTTGTAGCTTATATCGGATGTTCGTGTGTTGCTGAAATACGCTCGTATCTTCCTTCACTCAGCTTCGCCACAGGGGTTAATGTGAATTCGATGTATCCATAAGCTCAAGGATTCAGTCCTAATATTTGAAATATTAATATTTTCCGTCTCAATTTATTTGCTCATAATAAAGTAGATAGGGAGTGACAGAGAGAGAAAGTGCGTCAAGATCTGACAATAAAAACGATCAAAATTATTTGTATTTTTCTACCCCAAGTGAAGCCTCGTTTGTATGATCGGGTTTGTGACAGGCTTTCTTCATTAAGTTTGTACATGAAATATTATACATAAATATGGAAAGAAAAATAAATTTTATAATTTTTGAATTTTGAAGCTTCTTGCATTTTCTTTGGAAGTCTCTTAGATGACATTTAAAAAAAATCAAATTTGGATATAATCTGTATCCTATATGTACCATGGATACTAGGTAATAAGTTTCAGTCCCGATTCGTTACTGCAAAAAATATGTTACAATAAAAATCAAACCATATGCACTGTCTTTACCTATATATTTTCACGATATGGTAGACAATTATAATATATATTCAACCTGACAAACTAGCGATTTAAATTAAAAAAAATTACGAAGGTCTTTCTAAAAGTCTTCCTCACTACACAGTTCATTACTTTGTAAATTTTTGCTGAAACTTCTGAACAGGTGACAATCATGGCGCGATTTCCGTTGAATAAGGTGAATTTGCATAGTAATTTTTAACGAGTTTATTTTGCTGTACTGCTCTGGCGTTATTGTCGAGGAAACAAAACTTAATCCTACTATTTCATTTTTTAACTCTCTACATCTCTTCATCTTGAAGCAACCCCTAATGAATATAGTCGTTTATACACCATCAGCAGCTCAGAATTAAATTTCTATAGTTGCTCTATGTAATGCATATCTTGTCAGTTAGCCTATATAACGCATTTCTCATCACACACGTGTATATTCTAATCCATATGTGCAGCATGAAAACAATTTTCTTTACCCAAACCATAACTGAAAATCAGAAATTGACACCAAATTTTAAATAATAAAGAGAAATTGGATCGTAGTGTATGTATTCAATAAAATATTTTTTTATTTTTTAAACTGCCGGCTATATTAACTTTACAGAGGTAGAGTAATGTACTCCATAAAATTACAATGAATAAAAAGCATAGAAGAGCTTTATGTAAGTATTAAAGAGAACGCAAGTTTGAAATCCACTCAAACGAGAAAATGTTATTTTGTGTTTTAAAAATTTCTAACAGCAATATAACGCAGAGCAACTTCACAATTTAGTGTTAAATTATGTACCACTAAAATTTGTATTCACAAATTTGAGGTTTTCTGAAAACTTTGTCGTTATGGTGGCAAAAAGACTATATGACGCAATCGATATTGGCCCATTCATGTCTAACTACTGTTCTTTCTATTCTATCCGTTTTGAGTGACCGTAAAAGAACAAAGGAAAAATTAGCGGAAAAAGAACAAGGTTATATTCAAGCCTTTTTTTTCATTCAACTGATGATTTATAGATATCGCAGTAAAAATTGCTCGTATTCATATAGGTACAATTTTATCAAACCCATATCAAAACACGGTGTAAGAGTATTCGTATTATGCTACATACTTTCTCTGTTGTGAACAAATTACAAGAAATATATATTTTATACACCTGCTCACTATCATACTACAATCTTTATTTTAGTAGAACAACTTCAAACTTATATATGTGCGAAATATATATAGCCTTCAATTAATTTTCTCCAAAACACTTATTCTCTGTTAAATTTCACTTGACACGATGTGATTTCTATTTCTGGAAAGTTGCCATTATTTTATGATAATTAACTCCTCCTTAACTGATGATTCCTAATCACTTACTAATGTGTATGTATATATATATATATATATATATATATATATACATATATATATAAATTATAAACATACACACATGTTTACATTTGTATATACATTAACATATAATATTTTGCTCATATCTTAAATTTCGATTAAAATATATTTGAGCGCATAGTAATGCGCTGGATACTTTCTCACACGCTTACCAGACCGTTTCGTGTAACTTTTCACCTCTTTGTAGCTCGGTTTGTGAATTATTTAATACGTCATTTGTTCTATTAATACTTGTAGAGAATACCAAATTTCATTATCGTACCTTATGCAGATGCTGTGATATAAACCTAAGAAAATAGATAAAGTCACTCACTGGCAGGCCATGAAAACTTTTAAGTCACTTCTAATAAATCTAGTACCAGGGAATTTACAAAGTAGTGAGTGTCATATAATTCGAAATATCGTGAAAAGCGCTATCAAATGTATTCTCGCAACGCAGATATATATACATATATATATAAATATATATATATATATATATATATATATATATATATATATATATATACATATATATATATATATATATATATATATATCGTAAATAATCTCAACATAGACGATGACAAAGTTGTTCTTAGTAGTCGTCGTACGGATTGTTTTAGCACTAGAGGGGAAATAAACTTAATGGCGTTTAAAAAGAAGTATTTTAAATAGTATTATTGTATACCTTGGAATGTATCCGTGTGAAGTCGGGGCGGGTGACAAATTTGAAATAAAATTAATAGAATGTAAAAAAAAAGAAACTCATTCATACACGTGGATTCAAAAGTTGTAAACTTTTATACACAAATCTTATATGCTAGTAACCCGTTTCAAAAAATTATTAATTTTGTCGGAACGTAGTAAACAGTCTTAGAAAAACTGCGTCAAAAATTGTCAGAATTTACGACTGATCCCACTCACATTTGACTGATTTGATAACTATTTTATAATACCCATATATGACACTCACTACTTTGTAAATTCCCTGGTACTAGATTTACTCGAAGTGACTTAAAAGTTTTCATGGCCTGCCAGTGAGTGACTTTATCTATTTTCTTAGGTTTATATCACAGCATCTGCATAAGGTACGATAATGAAATTTGGTATTCTCTACAAGTATTAATAGAACAAATGACGTATTAAATAATTCACAAACCGAGCTACAAAGAGGTGAAAAGTTGCACGAAACGGTCTGGTAAGCGTGTGAGAAAGTATCCAGCGCATTACTATGCGCTCAAATTTATTTTAATCGAAATTTAAGATATGAGCAATATATTATATGTTAATGTATATACAAATGTAAACATGTGTGTATGTATATAATTTATATATATATATATATATATATATGTATATATATATATATATATATATATATATACATACACATTAGTAAGTGATTAGGAATCATCAGTTAAGGAGGAGTTAATTATCATAAAATAATGGCAACTTTCCAGAAATAGAAATCACATCGTGTAAAGTGAAATTTAACAGAGAATAAGTGTTTTGGAGAAAATTAATTGAAGGCTATATATATTTCGCACATATATAAGTTTGAAGTTGTTCTACTAAAATAAGGATTGTAGTATGATAGTGAGCAGGTGTATAAAATATATATTTCTTGTAATTTGTTCACAACAGAGAAAGTATGTAGCATAATACGACTACTCTTACACCGTGTTTTGATATGGGTTTGATAAAATTGTACCTATATGAATACGAGCAATTTTTACTGCGATATCTATAAATCATCAGTTGAATGAAAAAAAAGGCTTGAATATAACCTTGTTCTTTTTCCGCTAATTTTTCCTTTGTTCTTTTACGGTCACTCAAAACGGATAGAATAGAAAGAACAGTAGTTAGACATGAATGGGCCAATATCGATTGCGTCATATAGTCTTTTTGCCACCATAACGACAAAGTTTTCAGAAAACCTCAAATTTGTGAACACAAATTTTAGTGGTACATAATTTAACACTAAATTGTTAAGTTGCTCTGCGTTATATTGCTGTTAGAAATTTTTAAAACACAAAATAACATTTTCTCGTTTGAGTGGATTTCAAACTTGCGTTCTCTTTAATACTTACATAAAGCTCTTCTATGCTTTTTATTCATTGTAATTTAATGGAGTACATTACTCTACCTCCGTAAAGTTAATATAGCCGGCAGTTTAAAAAATATAAAAATATTTTATTGAATACATACACTACGATCCAATTTCTCTTTATTATTTAAAATTTGGTGTCAATTTCTGATTTTCAGTTATGGTTTGGGTAAAGAAAATTGTTTTCATGCTGCACATATGGATTAGAATATACACGTGTGTGATGAGAAATGCGTTATATAGGCTAACTGACAAGATATGCATTACATAGAGCAACTATAGAAATTTAATTCTGAGCTGCTGGTGGTGTATAAACGACTATATTCATTAGGGGTTGCTTCTGGATGAAGAGATGTAGAGAGTTAAAAAATGAAATAGTAGGATTAAGTTTTGTTTCCTCGACAATAACGCCAGAGCAGTACAGCAAAATAAACTCGTCAAAAATTACTATGCAAATTCACCTTATTCAACGAAAATCGCGCCATGATTGTCACAAGTTCAGAAGTTTCAGCAAAAATTTACAAAGTAAGGAACTGTGTAGTGAGGAAGACTTTTAGAAAGACCTTCGTAATTTTTTTAAATTTAAATCGCTAGTTTGTCAGGTTGAATATATATTATAATTGTCTACCATATCGTGAAAACATATAGGTAAAGACAGTGCATATGGTTTGATTTTTATTGTAACATATTTTTTGTAGTAACGAATCGGGACTGAAACTTATTATCTAGTATCCATGGTACATATAGGATACAGATTATATCCAAATTTGATTTTTTAAAAATGTCATCTAAGAGACTTCCAAAGAAAATGCAAAAAGCTTCAAAATTCAAATCTTATAAAATTTATTTCTCTTTCTTTATTTAAAATATACTAAATAAGACATAGATATACATTAAAATTTATTATTGGATTGGACACAAATTCGAAATATCGTGAAAAGCGCTATGAAATGTATTCTCGCAACGCAGATATATATATATATACATATATATATATATATATATATATACATATATATATACATATATATATATATGTATACATACATATATATATATATATATATATATATACCAGTGCCGTTAATGTGGCATTCACGGGTGTTTGGTATTTGAATTTATACATTTAATTTTTTTTACTGCGAATAATTAAGATTTTTGCTTGACTTCAAGTAAAGATTTTGGATTTTGGTAGATCTTCTCTGCGATTTGATATTTGATTGCATAGGAATTTTTAACTTCTGGCTTTGTTTCCGTTCCGATTTATTATTATTTTCCACTATATATAAAATCTCTTATATATCTCATGATTAATAAAAAACTATACTTTTGAAAGTTATTTTTGTGCCACCTTATGGTAGTTGTTTGCTTACATAATAGCTTATTCACTGTACGATTTCATAGATGTACTGGGATTAAAATGTATAAGGCTAATATCGTGGAGTACGTTGCAAAAACTAGGTAGATGATAGTACTTAAAATTGAAACGAGGATAGGACTTTCTATAGTTCTCCAGATAAATATTGCACTGCTATATCAAACATTCAACTAATACATCTTGGTGTCAGCTTGGCTGCAGATTAATATTTCGGTTAAAAAGTTCCTTTTGGTAGCAATTAATAATTTAACTAGACATAAATTATTGATAATTCCTCTCGTTAGATACTCTGTTACATTAGTAATTACTGATTTCAAATAAATTGGAAATGGGATTAAAATATCGTAAATTGTTTGCCTCAAAAGTTACCAAGAGCAGAGTTAGTTGTATATATAATTGAACAATATTTTTTGTAGTTCAGTTAATTCAAATTTAATTAAATAAATAATATTTTAACCTTCCGTCATGATTTCAAATCACAACATGATTCATCATAGAACCGATAGCAGTTTAAAACTACCTCTGAAATTTTAAACTAATCATAACATTTCATATTACTTCGATTTGCTATGCAACGGTGTTTATAACTGCGGTATATATATATATATATATATATATATATATATATATATGGTTCTTTATATACCACACACCCATATATATATATATATATATATATATATATATATATATATGGTTCTTTAGATACCCACATCCATATAATGTCAAGTACACCGAGCTTTAAACATACTGTAATAACCTCGTGGCAATTAATCCGGGTAGAGGTAATATTTTGACGCCGGCTCTGTTCGTTTTCCAGAAAAGCCTTCAATGAAGCCTCGTCGATGATTGGCACTCCACTGCGAGCCAATTTCTCCTGCTATTGTTTGTGATGAAAGTTCTCAAAGAACGATTGAATACACAGATATTAAACTGGAAAATAAGATAGGGTTAACGAAATTGCATTTACCGTCTAACGAATGGCTTTTTATAAATATTTATCGTCTTCAATACAAAATTCCTACTTATTTAAGACGGCAAATATTTATCTTTAATATAAATTGTTTATATTCATATACTCTTGAATTATGGGGCAAAATTAATTTAAGTTTATTAAATCGACTGCTCTAATTTATTTGTTCGACTTACAAATTAGTTTGTTTTCTCTAACGAAGTAAAAGTATTTGTCGAAAGTAGGTTAAAGTAGTTGCTGTGTTTGGATTTAATCGTAAAGAATCTTTTTAAGTTTTATTAAATCATCAATACTTAAAACTCTTTTATCGCATAGAGAAACAAGATCAATTACTAAGTTCGTTTGCTCCATTCTGCATCTTTCGCAGAGTTATACATACAGCTATAAGTAGGTACACTCTTCGCTAGAGCCATTTTAAATTACAAGCAAAACTCATAGGAAGAATTAACATGGTTGCACGAAGCATATTTAGCACTACGAATTTTTATTGATGTTTGTTTTATAAATTTAAATTTTTCTATAAATTTAAAAACTTAAGTATTTTTTTACTTAGTAGTGGACTGTGCTGACGGAATTGAATAGTATCGGCAAAACCTGGTATGAAGCAATTCATAGTGTACAGAACCGATTATCCTGGCAAAGAATCGTGAATGTCCTTCGGTCCACAAAGGAGAAAGGATGAGGAGGGATATCTTTATTCATCAATCATCTAAAGACTATTTTCCTCTTATTATCAGTACTTACCATGATGATTCTATATTTCTAATGAAACTAGTTTCTGCGTATGATTTTGTTCGCACGAAATGCAAAAATATAAACTTTCTGTCAATCTGGGCCATGGTTTACATCAGCTTAAATTTTTTCAGTACCTGTTCACATTGAGTAGTCACTTTATGATAGAGTTATTAAAAAGAGAAAATTTTGGTTTCACTGGAGTCAAACTCCAATTTTGGAATTGAAAATATACTGTATGAGTTAATACTGAAATCCAATTTCCATCAATTAATATGCTGAAATCAATTTTTTGAAATTTTTCTCACAGACAATACTACGAGATTTATTATAAACCCAATGAACATAATAAATGGTGTATGCTATCCCTCAAACATTATACTATTTCGGAATTCAGATGAAAGGAATTTAAAAATTAATTCAGGCTATAGTCCACTTGCACGCCAATATTCATGTAGATACGTTTAGAAATTACGGATTTACAGAGCAACATACATATATTCATTCATACGGCAATCACAAAGACGTTATAAACACACATAATTTGTTGGATTGGTTTTCCGATTAAGAGCAAATTTTTCTCGCTCTTGCTTTCTGTTTCTACCTATATTTATCTGAGAGGAAGAAAACTGAATTAAAACACTTCTACCCGACAAACACTTTGCGCAAATAGCAGATCCTCGAAAACTCGTGGAGCATTATTATCCTATTGGACAAGATGTAAGGGAGAGATGAATTCAATTAACCATTAGTCTGGGTTGATTCCTGTCAAAGAACATCGACGGATGACGTTTCTAGGTTCGAACTTTGTCTTGTACTTTTTTATTGGTGCTTTCGATAAATATCATTTTTTTTCTATACTATCGTTTATTAATTATTAAGAGGTTGATACGTCATTGCTCTTAGTGAGTTCATGAAAATTAATATTTTTAAACCACTTATCGGGACTTAAAGAAATGAAATAATGCAAAATAGGGGCTGTAAAAATAAATTGTTTTTCTCAGCCACTATTAATTATTTTAAGAGATTAAAAAGAAGATTCTACCGTGGCGTTGTATGTATTAAAAGGAAAGATGGTATGAAACATTTACCGCTGGAATAAAAGACGAATACAGTTAATTATTGAATTGCAATAAAAATTCAACTAAAAATCAATCAGACTTGAGGCTTGGTTTTTTATATAATTTAGCAACTGATTTATAATTCATGTTGCATATATATGTATGTGTAGTCGGGGAAACGTATGTTATATACAACTTATGCGATTTTTTTAAATGATATTTCCACCAAACCAGCACTATCATATTGATTTAAACTTTAATAGGTCGAAATAGCAACCGCAACACCTAAGTAAGGACAATGAAATATTTTATTTTTTCACAAAATACCGAAAAGGACGAAACATGATTAACGATGTATACTCGCCCCTTTAAAAATTGAAAAGAAGACCTTGTTCTACCAAATTGGAGCAACAAGAGTTTAAAGAGTTTTATATTAGGTAGATGAAGTTGAGTGAAAATGTCTTGCAAAGCGATCTCCTTATCTTGCGAATCGTGTTTTCCATTCCAGTGTCACATCTAATATCGCAACGGTAGCAAACAAGCAGATGAATCTCGACGCAAATATATTGGTCACGATCGAACAAAATGACTATAAACCAAGGCAATAGCTTTGTAATATTGAACGAGTGGGGCGGAGACAGTACGTTTATTTACATGGAGGAAAAATAATTTAGGATTACTTTGTTTGCCACCCAGAGTTGTTTACGCCCAGGGAAAATGTATGGGAAGCGCACAATTGACTAAGCAGCACCCGAATATAAACACTGCCCAGTAGAATGCATAGTGACGAAATTATTACTAAGAGAGTATTCACTTTTGGTTTAATTATGTTAGAGGATACGTGCAACATGACATAATACCAGAAAATACTAACACAGACTAATTATGGGAAATTATTTAAAATTATAATTGCCTTACATGTTACTAGACTTTTAATTCAAATTATGTTGTATTACTCATATATTCCGAAAAGTTTTCGTCAAATATCGGCAAGTATGGAAGTAAATTAAAAAAATTCTCGTAAATAAAGATTTAACACAGCAATTTTCTATCGACATGTGAAAATTTTGTTCTCTTTGAGAAAATGTAAATTGGAAAATTCGTAAAGCAACTGCGCCCGTTTGAATTCTACCTTTTAGCCCATAAAATAATAAAATCTGCTGACCAATTCTTGATATAATTTGCGGAAACAATATTTGTTTTCCATTATTTTATGCCTAAGAATAAGACTGTAGATTGTTTCATGACTTAATATACTATAATATAGTGCTCGTTAAGATCCCTTTGAAGAGCGACATTCGGCATTGAAGAATAAAATCTTTTCCAGTTGTGGATCATTTCAAATGGAAATTTCCTTCGACTTTTTTAATTGTTCAACCTCATCTTTAGACAGGGTTGAAGTGAGAATTTCTGTTCATCTGTGGCAATATACCTACTTAATTTTTTGGTTCTACTGACTTTTCAAAGCGAGACCTTACTGCTTGAATTAGAGAAGAGATTTTGATGGTCACCGATCTGATGCATGTTACGAACATATGTTCTGGGCTAAGTTTCTATTGATATCTATTATATAGTGTAATTTCAGTAATAATAGGTTGAGTTATTGAACAATCATCAACAAATCGGTCTTTCATATACGACGTTTTTGAATTTCACTAATTGCTGACGGTATCGCGCTACTGCTCCTTTTCGAAAAAAATCGCTAATCTGACAAACATTATTAACAGAACCTAAATGTAACTAACGTAGTCATTTGCAATTAGAGACCCATAAATATAACACCTGCTCGTGCAATGTGAGGGACAGCAAACCATAAAGGGTCTATTTTCCGTGTAGGTTCAATCCCTTCTATATTTTACGTTAATTGTCAGATTATCTGTAAAAGATTTATACTTTCCCTAACAATTCTCTTCTTAGAATCTTTCTTATTTTGTTGGAAAAAATACAGGTCTAATAAAACTTTTTCACCACCGGCTTCAATTTTTTTGGGACAGAGTTTCAAAGTAGTCTGCGGAATATTGTATCACTGACCTGTTTTCCACATTATGTTTTTTTGCCTAAAAGTCAATGTACGACTTCTTTCAAACTTTTTACCAACGGACAACCCCTTGTAATTTTTTTATTATAATCCATGTTTTAAATCTAATCTAAATCCTCTAAATCTTATAACTCCTACGAGGGTGTTTTTACCAAAATTACTTAGACTTGAAGCGCCAGCGGTTTTTCGCTCTTTAACAGAAACACACTTACTGTCCTCGACGGTACCTGTTGTTTCCTTGGCACTGACCGGTGACCGTCGAGAACATCTCGTTGGTGGATGTGAAAACTTAGCTAGTCTTGGAAGTATGGATATCTCGGTTATATCTCGGTTCTCAGCCTTGTACCCCTGCCCTTCCTCCACCCCCATTCCTTTCTTGTCCGTAATTATTCTATGCAATATGCGCTTAGATAAATTTAAAGAAGTAAATTAATTATCACACAATTATTCATTAATTAAAAAGCCGCTACAATAACTTAGATTCGTATCTAAAACTCGCTGCAAATAAAGTTTTAATAGTATGTTGAAGTGATGTTGACCACGCCACACTTCAGAAATGGTTAAATGTACGATGCATTTTGGACCAGGGATGAAATTCAATCAATTCAGGTAACTTATAATAAGTATAAAAATTAAACTGAGTATTTAAAATAACACTGATCATCCGTTCAAAACTTATATAAAATATGAAATAAAGGAAACAATTTTATTCTTTAAATTTTCGGGGCCGAGTGTTAAAAAATGGACTGTTATAATTGGGTTGATCATCCGTCTTCCTTACTTTGCAATATTATAGTTAATTTGACTCAAGGTCGGTTGCGATGAAATTTTATAAGACGTATTATATAAACACATAGAAATAAAGAAAAAAATGTTTTCAATACACCAAAATTGGAGGTCAAAGTTCTCACGCACCACGTCAAGTGGGCTGTCGTTGAAATTTCCTTTGACTTTTTTAATTGTTCAAGTTCAACTTTATACAGGGTTGAAGTGAGAATTTCTGTTCAGCTGCGGCAATATTGCTTCCTACTTAAATTTTATGGTTCTACTTACTTTTCAAAGCGAGACCTTACTGTTCGAATCGGAGAAGAGATTTTTTTGGTCACCGATCTGAAGCATGTTACGAATGGTTTAGTGAAATAAAGTAAACGTGGGGTAACAACGTACGAAAAGAACAAAGTACTCTTCTATAATTTTTTTTGTTCTGGAATATTTTATTGGCAAAAGGGATATTTTCTTAGTCTCTGCAAACACTTGTTTGTATGAGGAGCGATCTTTAGAACGAAAATGACCTTAATCGAAATTTGTGGTTTTCGAGTTATACTCAAAAAATGACTACTCAATAAAATAGAGACTTTTGTAACGTAGTAAAGGATGTTTACACATCGGTTTCCTACACGTTTAATTTCAGTTTTAATAGTCATTAATTAACTTATAAATTCTGTTTTCGTAATAAAACTGGCAAAGAAAAGATACCTTTAAGTACATATATAACAAAAAATTCTGACATAAAACCCGTGGCCCGAAAAATGACTGAGATGTTTTTTAAACAGAATAATAATCTACTTATATTTATTATATTATACCGACTTCTTAGATATAAACTTTTAATATTTTCCTTACAAGTTTTAAATATTTTTCTTCTTAAACATGTATCATATTTCAAAGTAGTGATTGCTTTATGTAAATAACACAAAAATCGCTAAAATTCTGAGAAATTCTATAAATCTTACATTTATCTCATTAATAAAAAAGAATTCAATGCCAATCCCATTAAAAACACATGTTAATGATGACTTAAATAACCCGGAAATACATATGAAACCAACAGAAATTAATTGTTCGAAAACTATTGGACTTTAGTGCGGTATTGAACTGCAGAGAATATATACAAAGAATTGTATAATGGAACCTACAACTAAAATATAAAGTTGTTAATGTAGTTAAAGATACAGAAACAATTTAGATTACAACTTAGATTACAGAACAATGCATTGAAACTTAGATTACAGAACAATGCATTCCATTATCTCAGTAAATAATAATTAAACGCGTATTTGTAAAATATTCCTTGCTAATACATTGTGTGACTGTCAGCTTAAAATCAGAGAAATGAAATGACTAGCAAGGTTTTCTCAAGATAGATAATAGATTTAATCACTATACAAGGAAGCCTAGATTCCACGCTTATTTAAGATTTAAAGAATTATAAAAATTCGTTTCCAAGAACAGAATCACTCTACTTCTCAAGTAGAGTGATTCTGTTCTTGGAAATGATTTTTTTAATTCATTCATTGCTTCAACTTCCAAGGAAATTATCAGTTACGATAATGAATCTTTGGAAGTATTTTGAAAAAACCCCAGAGAGAGAAAGTAAAAGCCGCATTTCATTGTCGGTTGTACTGTGATATATTCACTAAAAAGCTTAATGTCAGTTTTTTGAACCGAAAAATATAAGCGCAACCACAAATCGTAAAATAAAAGTGAAATAGAAGTCTAATGATGTGTGTATGTGCGTGCGTGCGTGCGTGCGTGTGTGTGTGTGTGCGAGGGCGCGCGCGCGTTTATGTGTCATTAAATGATTGAGTTTGAAAGGGTGAAAGTGGGTTTTATATCAGAGAAAAAAACATTTTTAAATGTAATATTTTTTAGACTAAGAAACCCAAACGATTTAATATGTTTAAATATAATGAGAATTTTTTAATATAATGAGATGACATTTATTTTTTAAATATAGTGAGAATTGTTATTAAGAAATAAGCATAACTATAAAAATCTAAGGAAGTACTCAAACTCTTTTTTGTAAATGTTTAATTAAATTAACCGATACTCATTTTTCTCTTAATGTGCCGTGGCCTAAATAATTTAAAAACAACACTGCAAACCGATATAAGCTTTCGTACTGTGTTATAATGAATTTTTGTTTTCTTCTTGTCAAATTTTACGTGCCTTTTTTTCACAACCTGAGAGTTTCATGGATTAATATGTTACATATTTGCATTGAGGGTATAATGGGACACCATTCGAAATCGTAGCCAAGTCGGTGCATCTCTTCTCCATCACATACGTCCACACCCACATGCATTCAGATCTGTGCTGCATTTTACGTGACACCGACTCCAAAAATCTCCAGCGGGAGAAGTATTTGACAAATTAATTTATGTTCATAAATGAGATAGTACAGCAAAAAGATTTAAGTACCCGCCTTTTTCTTACTTTGTACGTTTCAGTGCGCTTCTTGTTCGGTGGTCATTTGAAATCTGTTCATTTTTCTAGCGGCAAAGTTTTATTTAGTTAACAAATGAAAAAAATAAATGAAACTGTTATGGGATTAAATCGATACCAAGATTTAAAAACAATAACATTACGTGATTTTCATTTACTTCCAGAACGGTATTACGGAGCAATGTCGGTAATAAGCAAAAAAATTAATTTTAGGAGAAAATCGTCTGTTTAATTTTTGTTATCGTTCAACGAAATATTGATGAAAATTTATATTTGTTATTTCACAAATGTATATTTTACATAATATTATAATTTTTCAGGTTATTACAACTCTTTGCAATCGCGTGTTTCAAAACTAACCTTTAGTTTTTTGAGAATAGACGACTTCTAAAATATGGACATTAGAAATGGATTGAATATATTAGGCGTTAATTTTGTAGAAATTCATTATTCACAATTAAACGAAACTACGTGATGTAGTATTATTTTTACTTTTTTTATCTTTGCTAATACCCCACCTGAAGATGTTGTAATACAACGAAACCTAGGTCGTAGTAAAGAAATTAAAGAAAGTAGAAATAATACTACATCACGTAGTTTCATTTAATTGTGAATTAGAAATGGACTTATTGGTAGATAGTTCGATAACACTTAATCGCGGAACAATTAATCGCACGGATACACCGCATACATATTGATACAGTGAAAAAGAGCCGTACATATGGATGTCGATTAATTCAATGTACTTAACAATGGCATAAACTTAAAAATTTGCACATTCATATAGCTGTATTATTTAACTACACAAACACTTGACTGCTTTCAACTTCAATTTACTGATAACGCTGTTGCGAAACTTGAGGTGCCTCAAATATATAAAGGAAACTGATGGATAAACACAACGTGATGCAATACTTAAACAAAGATTTAAATAATATATGGTAAAGAGAAGATCATGCTTACGTCGTATACCTTCTTCATGGCAAAATAACTTCTATTTTACTTCAAATACCAGCAGATGAGTTTTTGTGAATATCAGAACCGCTGAGATGATAAGGAATAACAAGTCTTGCAGACAAAACATGAGAAGTATAAATATGGATGAGCTATTTCCAAAACAAGTCTATGCCTACTTTCACTAAATATTCTTTCTATTTGAAATAAAATTTGTATATCCCCTGAAAATACAAGTCGTATGTTTTCTTCTTATAATGTAAGTCGTATCTTTTTTTATTATCAATGGCTTAAATGGTTAATTAAAAGTGAAGGACATATTTTCGATTAAAAGAAATGTTGCAAATTATACATTGGCAGGAATTATTTTGTTTTATAATTTTATACCGTCTCAATTTATAGTTTCTCTGTACTATGAGTGTACTGACATTTTTGAAAAATTGGAACAGATTATAATCTGTAAAGTATATATCTTTCTTTTAGATTGACATAGTTTATCTTTCTAAAGTTAAAAGCTAAAGAAAGTGCCTTCTAAAACTGGCACTGGTACCAACTTTTATTTCCTTAATCTTTACATCTACTAAGTATATTTTTCGATGACCCCTTCTTACAACAGGCACAGACGTGTAGCGCGGAATCGACGCGTAGGAATATACAAGTTACGATTTTGTGTTTTTTGTGTGTTGTGCGATGACCTGAGATATGTACTAATTACTATGGCATCCAAACGAAGTAGAACCGACTTTTTTGCTAGAAACAAGAAAAGAAAAACATTATCTTTGGAGTGTAAACTTAACATTATTAAAGGCTACGACGCACAAATAAAATTTATGAATTAGCGAAGAAGTTTGATAAAGATAAAAGTAAAGAAAAAATTCTCGAAGCTGTGAAAAACGCTCAGTCGTTTAATTCAAGCATCATTCGTAAACGGCATGGTATTATCGCTGAGATGGAAACATTGTTAAGATTATGGTGTGATAATCAAGTAAGTGTGAAAAATTGTCCTGTTGATCAGAACACGGTGTGATTTTAAGCTGAACAAATTTTTGAGAAATTAAAAGAAGAAGCTGGGGTGATGACTAAAAATGAAACGTTTAAAGCTAGTAACGGTTGGTTCAGCCGGTTCAAAAGTCGCTGTAATTGGTATAGCATTGCAGAAAGTGGAGAGGCGGCAAGTGCAGATAAAGAGGCTGCATCTCTCTATCCAGAGGAACTCAAAGCTATGAGAGATAAAGATGGCTATACCAGCCAAACCATATTCAACGTGGATGAGACTGGCTTGTTTTGGAAGAAGATGCCTAAAGTAATTTTTATCGCGCGTGAAAAGAAAACCTTTCCAGGTTTTAAAGCCGCCAAAGATCGATTGACAGTGATGCTTGGCGCGAATGCAGCTGGTGACTTTAAGTTAAAACCTTTTTTAGTTCATCGCTCAGAAAATCCAAGAGCATTGAAAAACAAATCTAAAGCTGGTTTGCCCGTGATTTGGAAGTCGAATCGTAAAGCTTGTGTGACGGCCTCCCTTTTTGAAGACTGGTTTGGTCATCACTTCATACCTGAAATCGAACGTTATTGCCAGTCTAAACAAATCCCGTTTAAAGTGATGCTATTAATCGACAACGCACCAGGTCATCCTCCTGCTACTTTAACTACTAGTTTTGACCCACGTGTGAAAGTTGAATTTTTGCCACCAAATACAACCAGCTTGCTTCAACCGATGGACCAGGGAGTTATCAAAACATTACAAGCTTATTACACGAGACGATCGTTTGCACATCTGCATAAAGCTATGAGACAAAACAACGAGCTCTCTGTTAAAGAATTTTGGAAACAATTTAATGTTTTAGAAGCCGTGAGAATCATTGGAGAATCTTGACATGAAATTTCACAAAAAACTCTAAATGGCGTCTGGAAAAAACTCTGTCCATTTTTTTTCTCCACTGAGACTCAGGCGAAATCAATGCCAGGGCCTGATGAAATTGGCAGTTTTGATGCTAGAAAATGCGAAAAATGACACTGGGGAAGTATTTAAACATTAACCAGCTTGGTATCTATTTACAAATGAAAATGAAAAGGAAAATATTTTTTACTAACCGGCATGACAAAGAAAAAAAGTTTATTTCAATGTCAACCGTCGATGGCTATATAGCACTTAAGACAAATCATATATAATTTTCAAATGAATCAATTCTTGTAAGATAATAGAACAAGATATATCTCAAAGCAATATTAGGTAATTTAGTATCTAAATAATGCTGTACCTTGCTCATATCATGATAATTAAAAATACCAGCTCATTTTGTAAACATTTATATAAGTAAAGTGAACTCTCTGAATATGGACAAATGCACCATTCCTCGGGGCTAGTGGGGGAATACATCTAAGCAAATTCTCCGTAGAATTGTCGGTATTCTCTACAGAATGGAGTATGTGGTACATAAAACTTATTCAGTTGTTTTTTTCAGAATCTGTCAATATATATTCCTCATAGAACGAATAAATATTCTTTAACACTCAGAACTCACAGTTTTTGGGTAAGTTGAGTTTATTACTAGAAAAGCTTTTTGTAATAGAAACAATGCTAAGGCAATAATATATATCGCTTTCTTGAGTTCAATAGTGAATAGTGAATTTGAAAAACCGACCAAGCGCGAGTCGAACTCGGGCACGAAGGTTTCCGCAGCAATAATATTAATTTTATAAGTTTGTATTTCTCAAAGACACTAGGATAAATAAAGGTATTGCTGCAGTGGGGACCAAAAGTATCTCAAAAACTACACAACATATCTTATTCAAACTAATTTTCGTTGAAATTTAATTTTAAGTTTGCACATTAGTAGAGAGGAGAAAATACACATTTTAAGAATTTAGAAGAGCATATCTCATTTATTATCGACTTAAAATAAGTTATTTCAGAACTTCTATGTCATATTTATTACCTGTTAAACAAAACTCCACATGTCTGCACTGTGTACTGGATTGTATATTTAATTATTTTTCCTCCCTCAGTTACAGGTATGTAGTGCCACCCCTATTTCTATTATTTTCATAATTCCACTATTTCATCGTAAAACGTTTGTTAGAAGACACCTACCATACTAATTTCGTCTATATAGTGCTAATAATCCCCGAGTAAAATGGCTGTGACACGCGGATAGACGGACGGACCGACAAGATGAAATTTTAAGAGTTCAGTTTTTGCCTTTCAGTTACGGAATCCAAAAAGGGTTTGAAAGATAACCCAAGATAACTATTTAAGATTTCTCATATAATATGTCTCCAACAGCTAGTTGTACCTGAAGTATTTTAAAAGGTAAACACTATCTCTATACTTCTAATTTCGAAGTAAAAATATAAGAAAGTTTGGGTAGAAATATTTTAAATAACAAAATGGTAAATCTAAACACAAAAAGTTTGTACTGTTACTATGATTGAAGATTTTAATTAGAAATGACCTAAAAAAATAAGTAAGTTAATTATTCCTTATTAACGTTGATACAATATTGTTTTACTACGTAGACAGTAAATTAATATCGCATAAATCTGCATAAGCCATGACGATACACAATAATTAATCTGAAGAGTGTTGACCAATATATGTGAATTGATATGCTGCGCGTTAACCAATAATGTTGACCAATATTTAGTTGCTTTACAGCGTGTTGATCGCTAGTATTGACTAATATTCAGTTAATGTACGATGATTCATACATAGTATTTAATTTGCAGCTTGTTGACAGACATGGCTCCGTAAAAGAATCTTGAATGTTATACCAAATTTCTTCGGCTATGTACGGCCTACTATATCCCGGATGTTCCCTACCATTCTGTAAACACTAACACGTGATATGTAGTTTTCTGTAGTTGGATCCTGCTGTAGAAAGATCAAAATAAAGTTCATAAAGCAGGCAGTATCGCACATTGATTTTTACATCGTCCATATGTTTCAAAGTTGTTTTACAAATAGTCAAACTTTAAATTACGTTGAAAAACGCGACGCGCTTTTGACATGTATTCGACTGTATGATGTTATGAAACATTTTAGATGCTTATATTAAAACGCTTGTTACTTATCAGGCAACCTAATACATAGAATTCTGTAAAAGGCATCAGAAAAACTTATATGTGTATATATTCACACGTGTATGTATGCGCGTGTGCACTTGTCGCGTGTAAGCGGGTACGCGCGTGCGTGTGTGCGTACGTATATGCGTTTGAGAGCGCGTGCGCGTATGATATATATCCCGATTTTCATGTTAAAATTTGTATTTCTAAAAATAAGACAAATTATATACCTCATTGTTATGTCAAAAATCTTTTCTTAATATCGTGTAAATACTTCAAATCTGTACTTGTAACAAAACTGTAAATTATATAGTGTTCTATACGGTGTACAGACAAGCGAAATTTACAGTTTGGAGGCTAAAAAAGAGAACATATTTTTGGAATTGTCACCTCTTTTGTGTGTTTGTTTGCTAGCTCATTGCATTAAAACTTTAGATCGAAATCCGATTGGACTTTATACAAAAACGTAAACTAAAAGTAATATTTCATTTTTATTTCATCGCAATCAGTTCGCTCAATGAGAACAAATGTGAATTTAATATCTTCCAAAATTCATTCACATTGCATTTGTAAAATAACATGGTAAAAATAAATAAAGTGCCGAGAAGACTAAACTTCTAAAAATATTTTTCTTCCGAATCCATACAAATTTTTCTTTCAATCGATACCTCATACAATATATGAAATCAAAATAAAATCTCTATTAGTTTATTTACATCTATTTAACGGCTATGTAAATTTGAATGTACATATGTATTTTTGAATGTAAACGATTGAAGTATATGTGGATCAAAATGCTTTATTATTTTGCCCAATTAATATATCAATATTAATTTTCTATTCAAAAAAACAGCAGTAGTAGACGATCAGATGGACTAACAGGTAAGTGATCTTACAAGGATTACTTTTTTCTTTTTGGAATATGAACTCTAAAATAAGTGTGAGGTAATGGTGAGTATAATTGTATAAATAACATAGTTTATATTTGACTCCTGAACGTGTGTATCGATATAGCTTACTGTTGTACACAGCGCCTTATTATTCATACAACATTTACTTGCACAAACACCTGATTGGAGTAGCATTGGAATAAGATTTTGTTAATATTTTGTCACAATTTTTTTTTATTAAACAATCTGGAATATATTCTCTAATTCTTTTTTTAAAACGCAACTGACAGATTTAATACAATTTCAACAACAATAATATAACTTTTATCTGTCTTGCTAGTTCTTCTGCCTGTCCCGAGGCTGTTAATATTACTTAAAAGAGCAGCCCATATATATACTTGATTAAATAGAAAACTTGTATAATCCTTATAAAAGGCCTTAATAAACCACTTATAGTGACGCTACCGATCTTATAATTAACAATTTATTGCAATGCAACAAAACCGTCTTCTGAAAATGTGTACTTGAGAAGATTTTTGAACGATAAGTGTTTATCGTGACCTCACTGACCCGCGAAAGCAATCGAAATAGCTCTACTTAATAAAATAACGTCAATGCTCAGTCACGCTTCTGTCGCGCGTAAATTTAAGCTACGCTAAGCGAATGACAAATTATTTCACCATGTTATCACTAGCACTGCGCTTAAAAGTATAACAGCATTTAAAGAGTACGGTTGAAATAGAAAATATTCTACGAAATATGAGCCAGAAATAATATAGAAAGTATTTGTTCGTCATTTATATTTTAATTATCGCCTAATAATGTAAATAACTATTTAAACAGTGTTCACATTACACTGATGGTTAAAATGTTATATAATTTTTGTGTTGCATAGTTAGTAGTAAATTCAATATGGTATTGAAATGCAAGAAATCCTTTTGATTGCTTTGGTAAGTCAAATAATAATTGTATGATACCTTAAAAGCTTTCGAAACATTTCAATTAGACCGTCATAGTGGACTAGGATAAATTATCGAACAGTTGATATGCTCATTTTTATAAAAGATATATCAGCCCTTCCTACTTTTGGTTAGTGTTTAATTATTACTACTATTATTATCTTTCATCCACAGATAAATTTTAATAAATATTTACTTATTTATTACCATTTTAATCAACCGTTAATTCTTTAGAATACACAGGTTTTGAAAATTTCTTTCAATTTTCCACAAAACAAAATTTGCATCATTAGTTGACAACGTAAATAAGTCAGTAAGCCTGAAAACAATTCAAGTGATTCCTTACCACTCTCTCTCTTTCTAGCAATTGATTTGATTCCTTTTCATATTATTTATTGAGAGAAATTTCATCTGTATTTTTGGAAAAAATTGTCGAATTTAATAAAACTCTCGTAATTTTAAAAGAATGCCTGTCTATTAAAATATTTCTTTTAATGTAATACTGTTCCAATGTGAAAATATATATACATACATACATACATATATATATATATATATATATATATATATATATATATATTTATCTTATTTAAACCTATTCACGCTATCTAACTGAAATTTTTTTTTGAATTTCTAAGCAAGTATATAATTATCGCAAATCTCATAGTTTTAGCTCTGAGAAAAAGGTTTAATTTTATATTCAATGTATATAGACTTCTTCCTTAGATACTAAAAATTACCACTACATGTCTTGATTTTGACAGATTTTATATGAAAATTACTTAGAGAAAAAAATGATAGTATGAAAACAAACAAATCATGTCCACCGGATGAGAACATTAAACTATAGCCCGAAAATATTAAAGAATCAAACAAATTGAAGCCGATTATTTCTTATTTTTGTAATTTTGAAAATTTTTACAAATGTCTCAATCAAATGTAATCAATCATCATCTTTCTTATCTCACTCCAGAGACAACGTGTTTCAACCTTAGCCCAAGGGATAAGCGTCTTGCAGCACACGCACACCGAACGTCGCGCGTCGTCATTACGCCATTGGGGTACTGGGGTGAGCATATTATTTTACTATAAATGTTGAGTGCTATGAGTGTTCTTTCGTAGAAAGAAAAATTTACTGTGTTAATAATTCAGCGTCTTTCCAAAGGTTTTTTGAATGGAGATCCTTTTCCCTGATGATACAATGACTCAGATAATGTTGAAATTTAAAAACATTTGGTTGTAAATTATTTCACAGCAATTAGCAAGTAATATTTCGATTATTCTCGACATTTCAATGTATTATCTAAATTATATTTTACAGTTACAAATATAAAGTGTATTTGTCTAAACTATGAATGAGATTCCGAATCATGTTACAGTTTTTTTTAAACCTTAAGTTCGCTACTGAGACCATTTTTCATAATTTTAGCTTTAATTTTTTGGAAAAAACTCTACTTTTACCTCGCTCCCGTAACTATTTACTATTATAACTTTGTTCTATCTACAAACTAGCAAAATTATTTTTTTATGCACTGATTTCTATAAAGTATTTCAGCACTGATTTCTATAAAGTACTACAAGCAAACATGCGTTCAATACAATGGCTGATTTTGATGTTATTTAGAACTACACAAGCAACTATTCGGAAGCTAAATATTTAAGAAAAATGAATAACTTATAACATTTAATTATTTGTGTTGGTTCAATAAAAACGTTTGCTGTAAAATCTATCAGAAGGCTTGGCGTCGTGTTGTGTAATACCACACGTTCATTCAATTAATTCATTTTAAGCGTTTCACTCTTCCTAATTTCGTCTTCCTTTTGAAGCAAGATAGCAACTATCTCAATTGTATAGAGCCAATAAACAAGGAGCTAATTTTTTAATCTTTATCAATTCACCTATACGCATCCTTACTCATCTTGCTTGTATTCTTACTGTAAATTTCGGTGCCTGTAAATTAATAGATCATTTTGTTAAATATATAGTGTACTAAACGAGATATATAAAACTTATGGAATTACTGACATCTCTTTGAAACGTTCATTAATATGATACCCGTCGTCATGATTGTATGATAGAAATACCATCTCAGTAAATTCCTTAATTCTGGGTTATCATCTTTATAAATAAAGGTGTGTATATGTCTTCGCTGAAGTATAAAATGTAAATTATGAATATTAGAGAGGTAGCCACATTCAAACTTCGCACTATTCGGAGAGGAAATAGTTGCAAGTTTTAAAGTTTCTGAAAAACCTTCCCCTGAGATTATAAGACGTTAGAGTTATTCAGGTTTTTTATTTCTCACCCATTTTCTCAGGGCGTGATGAATTTGTTTTTAATATTAGCTCAGAAAAAATATATTTATTTAGGAAATTTACATTTCGATTTTTAAATAATTTGTTTTTTTCCTACCTGCCAATTTTATAGCTCGAGACATCCAGAAACTCTCGAAATAAATTATTTTTACTAAATATGCGTAAAACTCGCAGTCCGTTGCACTTGTACTCGAGTGTTCTGTAACCAATTAGATACATGTTAACATTTAACTGTAAATAATATTTCGATTGAACTATATATAAATATCAGTTAATTATTTATATTCCCCATTAAACTATATCACTTCATATGTCTTTCACAGACATGAAATATCGCCAATTTCGTAAATATTATGAGATTTAATATCAATAATCTACCATTGCTTTCAGATAAATGTTAGGATAATTTCTGCTGATGCGTTTTTTTAAATTGGATTTAACGGCTTCGGAGATGAGAAGGAGTCGGAGGCAGCGTGATCTTTATTTTATAGATATTTCCAGTAATTTATTTAGAATTATCTTAATACGATTTAGACAAAAATTGTTTTGATGTCATTATAAATCGCCTTTCAATCAATTCTCCATAAACCAAATGAAGGCAAAAACAATTTTTTTCCAACATGTGTATTGTCTCCCCTAAAATTAAAAAAAATATTTAGTCTTTTGTTTTAACTATAATTGAGTTACAAGCGGATTCATATATTTAATCGGTTCTTATAGAAGCAACTGGGCTGATAAGTAAATGACCTTATTGAGGTTTCATATTTTCCCTTCATTTTATGGAAGACTAATTACAAAATTTCTACAGCTATATTGTTCATTATAATATAATAACTTTACCATTTTATAACTTGTAAAATAATAATGTTTTTACATTGTTTTACGTATATCAAAACTAACCCTCTTTTATTTACTAAAGATAGATAATATGCACAACTCTAGTGTTTCTACAACTTTATATAAATAAACACAAATAAAAAAAATGTCTTGAAAATCAATGCATCATATAATGAATACAATAATGTTATGAAGTTAATTTACACAAGGCCGGCGGTATAAACTTGTTCGGCAGTTTGTTTATTTTGTTCCTCACCCGCTAACAGCGTAATCGTTTCAAATTACGTTGTTCATGAATATTATAAATTACGTTGTTCAAATTACGTTGTTCATGAATATCATAATTACAAATGAATATTTATGGTCCTTTCTGATTTTAAATTGTAATTTATAGGTTGTCTGTCGCCTCTGGTGTGTTAATATTTAATTATCACTTCGGCATTTAAAAATTGTATTGAAAACAACGTTGCTTAACTTTTTAGGCAAATGTACAAGTAGGTTTATTAATATGTTACAACGATTTGAAGGTGAATATAAAAATGAATGTTTATGTTTTCTTCATATTTATATTTCAACTTGGAACCATTTCCAAAGAAGTTACTGAATAATTTGTATATCTGCAGAAACTTATATACTTAAAACAATATATCTGAATCCCACCATATGAACTAAACTACGTTAAGTTCAGTTGTATATTACTTAACACAGGACGCGAGCAAAGAATACATAAAACTGTTTTGTCAAAAATAATTCACCAACTCATTTATCGACACCTGAAAAGGAACAATTAACCAAAAGTCGGAAAAGCATATTTATTACTTTGATCTTTCAATTATGTTTTTGGTTTTTTAATATCAAGTGTAAGGAATAAAATATTCCCTTTGTTATTTTATCGTTCTAGCACTATGACCATGCATCAAGTTGTACAAAAATCACCGGCCCACAGAGTTCAAGTAACGCGGAGTGGAGCGTGGATGGCGATTCTGGCTAATCAAAGAAATAAATCGATACTTTTGACAAAATTCACGCTACAGTGTAAATATTTAAATGAACCTATTCCAGCTTTGAACATAGTTCTAAAGATAATGATAATATTTTGTTCGTCTACAAATAATACAAGGAAATTTTATTGTCGTAATTATTTCTGTCTACTGAAATTATTGTCGTTGTAGTTGTTTTTTTGTACTGTAATTAAATCTACTGCAAATTATTGTTTCGGTAGTTGTCTACATCTACACAAATTATTTTTGCAGCGTAATCAAGATGATTTTGCTTGAAAGTGCGAATTAAATGCTTCTGGAATTTTGGTGTATTTTTCAAACCGACAGTTGAAAAATTATAAAAGGGAGGGCATGTGTCGTTTCACTTTGAAGCTTAATATTTCACAAAAGGTACTTGAAAATGAAAAATGGAGAATAAGGCTTTAATATAATATTAAAAGATCTTCCCGATTATATTTCACTCGATTGAATGCTAAAAAAACAAATCCTTCCCAATTTTCAAGTATTTTACCCTAATATGTTCTTATATTATACTACACATTGACGGGTATCTCCTTATAAAGCATAGAGTTGCAAAATTTTATTTATATTACAACATCCGCTTAAATTTTTACAGTCATTAGCATTCAATTATCGAAGTTATTGTAAAGTATTGGTATTTGTGCTTTTAAACATGTACATACCCATAAATAAATCGCAAAAGAAAGTTGCAGATATTAAGATATTTATATAAATTCGTAAGCTTTTAATGGCCAATGTACCCTACTTAATTTCAATTCATGTTTGTTTACTTCTCACTCTCAGCTCTTGATACATGACCCACCAGCAAAGTCACTTTTATTTATTGTCAAGTGTAGATTCTCTACAATTATGGTAATGTACATTGTAATTTTTTGTCCAATAATATAAGTCGAAACAAATGACTGACACTAATTTAATATCAAATTAAATTCACTCGTTACCTATACATTATAGTTCATTTATTTAATATGCTATTATCGTTTTTAACGATTGTTCATTAGTTAGTTTTAATCACTAACCGCGATCAAATAATACCTAATTAAAAAAAAAACTATTCTAAAATTAATTTCAAAATTAGGACGAAAGTATTTATTTACCTACTTTAATGTATGTAATTGATACCTATGGCGTACTTATTACTACGAAAGTAATCTCTTACAGCACACTAGTCCGGACCTATTGAATGAACTTCCGGGAATCGAACCTGGGTCCCCGCGGTGCACCGCATCGTCAAATACTATAGGCCTTGTGATCAACCCAACGCACCACGGTGACGACATCGTGTGTTGACGAAAGTACAACTTGTGTTGACACTACTTTATTCTTTATTAATGCTGGTACATTCATATCAGTTACGATTGAAATTTATACGTGTTGAGTAATTTATTATTTATATACGTACACATAAATAAACATACGAACGGACGAAAATTTTAAAAATGGTCTAGTTCTTTTACAAAGCTTTGTTTTATTATATTTATAAGTATTTCATAATATATTGCAATAAAATAAAATTCAGAGAATATCGATGAAAAATACGAGAATGCGATAAATAAATCGAATCAGTCATTGAAATGTAGTAATTCAAGACATTTCTCTTCTATCTGCATGGAAGACACATTAATGAAAATATATCTTTGTCTTAATGTGAATTTAAAATAAATAATTACTCGGAAATTTTATGAAAATGTTATTACAAACGTTAACATTTTCCGCTCGACCTTTTTGCAGCGTCATTAAAGCAAATAAAAACCACAATTGATTTCCCTCTAGGTATTTCGTCGAATCGAGCGTAAATACCCTTGGAGTAACATATTCAGCATCGGGTAATTGTTACCCGGATTTTGTATCATTAAAAGGAATATAATAATCTTGACGGTTTGTTGATACGGTAGTACGACGTATGGTTAATGACAAGATGAGCTTTTCGGTATAAATGGCAAAATACGTAGAGTCGACATTACGGAGGCGATAATTTCCACTCTTCGTATTATTAGATATATTATAGATTCGTAAACTGCATGCGAAAATAAGCAATGCCGTGAAGGAAAACAATAATGAGAAGCATTCAACATTTTATGAAAATTTACAGGAAAAATAGCTTTCATTTTAAAGAGGAAAAATATTACAGGAGAATTTAGATGAAAAATTTATTTAAGCAACATCATATTATTAAAAGTAAAAATAAGATTATTAAGTCCGTTTTTATTTAAAAATATTGTCAAATTTTATTGATATCCACACTTAACTATTTCTTTCATTACAAAGAAATAATTTCTATTTTTCTCATATTTTCACCGAATTCTGAAAATATAAGATAAATCGGAATTTATTTTGTACATTAAGTTTTGATTTTTGTAATTAAACATTATACAATATATATATATATATATATATATGTATATATATATATATATGTATATATATATGTATATATATATATATATATATATATATATGTAATGTAATATATATATTATATATAATATAATGTATATATATAATGTAATAATACTTTAAAGTTATTTTAAGAATAATATAAAACTAAACGGAATTTTTTCAATTACGTGTACACTACAGTTAATATTGAATTTATTAGTAATTTAACTATTTTTAATACAGGAATAAGAAAAATGTTGTGTCTGAGTGTGTCCGGCAGAAGTGAGACTTATACCGTTTTATTGCCTCGTACAAAACAAATAAACCTTGGCATATAGTAACACAAGACGAGAAATAAAATTACAAAATCAGGGAAAGTAATTTTTTTATTTCCCAATTATAACACAATAATTCAAGAAGTTCAAACGGTCAAATCGCACTAGGGACATATATTTTGAATAATAATAATGATTGAGAACGCATAATAAACAAGGAGGATCCATAGAGCAGGACGAACGACCGACGATGCACAGATACACCCAACTGCCGCGTCGACGGTATTTCGAGACACTCAGTCGTGTCACTCTCGCCAGTTTACTATAGTATATTTTTTCACGGTGTGGTATGTCGAAAGAAGTTTCACTTCAATTATTGGAATTTAAAAGCATCGTTGAAGTAAAGGGTCATCATTAAATCGATGATAAAGTTTATCATTAAA
The DNA here is from genome assembly GCA_039881145.1 of Druceiella hillmani. Lineage (NCBI taxonomy): Eukaryota > Metazoa > Arthropoda > Insecta > Lepidoptera > Hepialidae > Druceiella > Druceiella hillmani. Next base: position 29,644 of record JAYKKI010000149.1, read on the forward strand.
TCGACTAGCCTTAAATTCAAATCATAATATTTTATAAATATTACGCCTCTTAACAGGAAGAAATGTGATAAACCTTGAAATTTCGTTTTTGAATTAGTGACTAAAATGTCTTATTTAAAATAATTTTTATAAACACAAAACTTGTTCTCTCTTCTTAGTTGAACTAATTGTTTATAAATTCTAGTACGTTCGTATGTCTTGATAGAATTTGATTTTTAACCTGTTGACTAACTTTTTATTCAAATAATTTGACGTCACTTTCATTTAATTGTTGTTTCATGTTTCTTTTTTCATATATTAGTTATTGTATTCGAAATTTGCTCGCCACAAATTTTTAATTAAATTTGATCATGGATTTTGGACTCTAGAATGGCTCAAGGAACCCCAGTAGGTTCATAAAAATATGAGAAAAATATAACTGTCTGTTTGGCTTAGCTCTAATCCTTTAATAAAAAGCAACAAGTATTGTAACACTTAAAGTTTTTTTTTAAATGAGATGGTATTAACGTTAATGAAATGCAATAGCCAATTAAGAAATATTTTTGAATTATTGAATATATTTGGCGTTAATTTTGTAGAAATTCATTATTAACAATTATATGAGACTACGTAATGTGGTATAGTATCTACTTTCTTTAATTTCTTTACCACGACCAAGGTTTAGTTGTATTACAACATCTTCAAGTGGGTTATTAGCAAAGATCTTTGGGTGTATTTTTTAATTATCTTGCTCTTGGAAATGTTATTTAGAAAGTACTATTTATTATTATTTTTTAAATTCCATACACGCCTTCAATGTTCAAAATTGATCGATAACGTTTTTACTACATTTTGCTTTAAATCAATATAATATCCTATATTTGTATGTATATATATATATATATATATATATATATATATATATATATATATGTGTGTGTGTGTGTGTATATATATATATATATATATATATATATGTATATATATATATATAGGTGTGTGTATATATATATTTAAAACACATGCCGTCACTACTAGCTTTACAATTAATCATACTTTAGTCATAGTCGAATCAAATGAAAAGAATCAGGAATAAATACCTTTAATTCTACAGACGTTCTTGAATTAAAAATTCATTGAAATTTTAGGAATGAAAAGCGTTCAATTTAAGTTACATAAATGAATTAAGCTTAAATGAAATTCTGAAAAAGACTCAAAATCGAATACAAAAATCTGAATATCGTTAATCCCAAAAGCTTTAAGACGTGTTCAGTAAAAACTTTTACTACAAAAACTTTCTCACAACCCTTCGTGATAATTTATCACCATTTTGATAACAACTCTAAGTGATGGACGTGACGGGGGTAACACTCGAATCATTAATTGTAAGCGTGACATTTTGATAACCATGCGAAAGCCGTGCAAAAACCTTAGATTTAAAATATTAGGAAGAAGGTGACACACAAATAATCGGACAATATCTAGTGAAAAGCATAATGAGTAACAACGTTTATTTCTTTCTTCCCGTCGTTACTTGTAATAGTTTGAGCGAGATCGCGTTCGTTTTCTTCACTCGAAACTGTCATTACGCCTTAATTTTCTTGACAAGCTGAATTGTCAGTTTCATTGAATTTGATGTTCTAAAATTAATTTCGACATTTACATAAATGATTCAATCCATATTTATCCTAAAAAAATGGTTAAATGTAGTGCTTGTAAGAGAGAGCGAGCGTTTTGTACAAAACATTGCTAGGCATTACATTACAAAGGTATGTGACACATGACGTTGATTATTTCAGGTTTAAAACTTCATCTAATTATTAACATATTCATAAGCTGCAACTATATTTTGGACTTATTCTTTCACCCTAATTAGGTGACTAACAATTGCAAGTATTTAATCATTTAAATATAATAAGAGGTCTTTTTCCTTAAAAATAAAGTTATTTCTTTCATACTTTTGCTTGCAATTTAACATAATGTAATACATTTAAACTTTTGGTTATATTGAAACAAATTTTTTGTAAGTCAGAAAATGAATAAAAATTTCTATTGGCAATGCATTTTAAATTATTCATTCTCGACAAAAAATCAATGGGAACATTTTACGAATGTCCTCCTTTAAGAGCGCACGTCCATTTACATTAATATTTCCTTTGGTTAACGTTCTCAGAAAAATGTAGGATGAATTTGGATTTTAATATAGTTTAAATTTGTTTGTATTATATCTTGTTTCAAGTTTCCCATACTTACAATTTTATCTACTTTTTTAATATCAGCTAAATCATTTCTATTTTAGGGCCAGTTTCAAGTTATCTAATGGCAATCAATTTCAAGTTGTTTGTTTGCAGATTTATTCAGCTAACATTTAGATATAGGAATATATATATTTATAATTAAATATTAAACAAAACATTATTTTATGTTTTTAAAACAAAACTTTATTTTATGCATTTTTTTACTAAAATTTTATTTTATGTAAGATCTTATCAGAGATCTATTTTGTTTAAATAACTAAATTTTATAAGAAAATGTTTCAGCGATTTCATATAAATAGCAATAAATAGAGATATACAAATTTCGTGCGTGCGATATAATGATTATTTATTTCTGTTGTGTCAATCATAATAATTGTACTTGGTGACTATCAAATATACATTTGCATTAAAATTATGTAGTTAAATATGAAGTATATTATGTAAACTGCAATAGTTTTTCTTCAAAAGTACATTATTCTACGCACATTTTTTTTCTTAAATTACCCGTGTTCCTCTCGGATACATATTCTTTATTAATATGTTTATTTCTCCCCCTCTACACAACGTTTTTCTCCAGCGTCTTTCCTAATGCAGGAGCATCATTATCTTTCTATGACATTGAATTTTCTCATTCTGCAAAAAATTATTTCGTTTCAAAACCATTAGATTTAGGCGGTCTCCTTTATTATTTAACGGGTGGTAGTAAATCAACCGTGATTCGAGATATTTTCTACTGGTCGCAGTTTCTTTGCAAAATAATTACACCATCGACCAGACAGATCCTGATTATGAGTTCTGGAGATAAACACGGGAACTTCTTAACGGATAAACGTAAATCAAGTGATTCAAGACATTTGCTACGGATAGTTATTTGCAAAATACCCCATCGACCAGATCAGGATCTGATAATAAGTTCTGGAGATGAACAATGCATTCGACTACGATTTTCATCATTTTTAATTGAATACTATTTATTATGTCAGATACAAATAGTTCGTAAGTAGAAATGCGTCTTTCTATAAAAATAATAATCAGGAAGTCGAGAGTGATTAAATCAAACAATGGTTAAACCTACGCAGCGTTCTATCCATTTCACTGATGAAAACTTTATATATTTTATAAAAAAAACATTTATATCCTTCTGATCGTCAAATTTATATCCTTCCGACGATTAGATACAATACTCATTGTTATATTTTGTATAAATAGATATAACATTCATTGTTAAATTATAAAACTGGTTTGTAGATTCTAAATTTATTGCTAAAACAAATACTCTACAGCCGAATATAAATAGACTAGTCTTAAATATGATTGGTCGGTAGACTGTAAACGATTTCAATAGATGACTCACTTGCGACCAAACATCACAAAAACAACGACGTTAAGTAAGAAAAAAAAACGACGTTAACAAAAAAACTATGTCAAGTAAGAACAGACCTCGTACAAAGAGGGTTCCGTGCATGCTTTAAATGAGTAACGAGGCGTAGCGTTTTAATGATTAACGGGGGTATAATTACTAATATTTCTTTTATCGATCTACAACTATCGTGAATTTTCCAAAATTACCAGTTCTAAAATAGTCTCTACAGTTTTCCCGTAAACTTTAGATAAACTGTTAATAATTCGGTTTTCTGCACAACTTTAAATGTCGCAGTTATTAGTTAGGGTAGGTTATATCCTGTGTGGATATTTTCCGTAATATTTTCCACATCTGTCTTATATTAAATTCTAAAAATAGTTTGAAACATGCGGGTCAATAACTACAACATTAAATTGTAACTCTCTACGTCAAACAGTTTCTGAAAAAAAAAACGACTGTGACTGACGAAGTTAAAGACGCGTGAGTATAAGGATTCTATTGTTTCCTCTCGACGCACTACGTCACGACTGCTCTTGACTGAAGTGGATAATTGCTGATATGTCTTATTTCAGTTGAAACATGTAATTAAGTAGGTAAATCCACAAACGAAATATTATTACAATATTTTCCAATTACTTGTAAACGAAACTACATAAATACTAAATTTACCTGAATTTAAAAGGACGTAGGATAAAAATGATTTAAAAACGGGATAATGTTTATTTATTATATTTATTTCATTTACAAATTTGTCTAACATGGACAGAATTTGTCTAACGAGGAAACTGCTTTACAAGCTTATACGGGAAGTATTTTCCGATTATAAACCCTATTTTCTCCATAATAATGTTAATGAATTAAAATTTTTAATGAAATTAAGAACTTGTTCCCGTGTACTGTTGTTCAGCAAGGTCTCCCAATACACATATTGAAGATAATATCCATATCCAAAACTGCAACGCTTGGCAGGTGGCTCGGCGACCGCAGTGCGTAACTTCTCACACCAGTGATGCTGTTACCCCCTACTGGTCCGTGACATTTAACTACGTACAAATATCACGTCTCCGCTCTGTGAGCGGCTGGGATTCGAAATCGGTATACCGCGGTGCGCCACGCCGTCAAAGGCCATGATCAACTAGACACACCAAGTTCTGCATTTTTTATTTTCAGGAGACAATTAGAGAAAAAAATTTACTTCACGTCAATCGATGTTGATACCTACGAATTAAATCATTCAGTCAGGACTATGTACAGAAAGTTTAGCTACTTTGGATACGACATAAACTACTATCAAAAATATACATGGATGATTAATGATAGGTATTGTTATAATAGTTGTTTGACAGAGATCTAAATAATAAATAATATTACATAGACCCTTTCCATAGATTAAGCGTATAAAAAAATAAGTTGTATGCTAAATATATATATCTATGTCTAAAGTACTAAGTTGTATGCTATGCACGCAACTTAGTTATGGAGTGCTTCGAGTACAGTGCTTTCCCAATCTATGGAAGGTATCCATAGTAACAATGATACACAAGCCAGGAAAGCCCCCGGAAGACGCATCATCATACAGACCTATAAGTCTCTTACCTGTGCTATCAAAGTTGTTTGAAATAAAGAGAATCCTCCTGAGCAGAATATTACCCATACTCAACAAAGACCTGGTGATACCTAAATATCAGTTTGAATTTAGACAATAGCATTCAACGGTGGAACAAGTGCATCGAGTCTGTGATAAGATTAGACAGTCTTTCGAAAAGAAGGAATACTGCTCCGCTGTATTTTTAGATGTCCAGGCAGCTTTCGATAAGGTATGGCATAAGGGCTTACTCTATAAAATAAAAACGTCTTTACCGCATAGTTACTACTTGTGGATGGATACTTCACGAACAGAATCTTCCAGGTGAGAGATGACGGAGAACTGTCAATTATCCAAGATGTAATGGCGGGAGTTCCACAGGGATCTGTCCTTGGTCCTGTCCTGTATACCATCTACACCTCAGTCCTCCCAGACACAAAAGAGGTAACGACTGCTACTTTTGCTGATGACACTGCAATTCTAGCGATTCTAACAAAGATCCGATTGTAGCATCTGCCGTCTTGCAGAAAAGCCTCGATAGGATCAACGAGTGGCTCCAGAAATGGAGAATCAAAGCCAGCACAACCAAATCCGTACAAGTTACTTTTACGCTAAGGAAAGGAAGCTGTGCTCCAGTAAAACTGGGAAAAAATGTTCTGCCACAGACTGACTCTGTTCGATATCTCGGTATGCATCTGGACAGAAGGTTGACCTGGAAGAAGCACATCAAATCAAAACGAGACGAGCTGAACATGCGGTTCAGAGACATCTACTGGTTGATGGTACGCAACTCTAAATTGTCAATTGACAATAAATTGCTGATATACAAAATGATCCTGAAATCAATATGGACATATGGTGCACAACTGTGGGGAAGTGCTTGCGACTCCAATTTAAACATAATGCAAAGGCTGCAAAATGGTATGCTAAGAACCATTTCCAATGCACCATGGTTCATCATCAATACAGAGATTCACGAAGCTCTGAAAATAACAACAATTAAGGAGGAGTTAAAATTAATAGGGCATAAATATAAGACACGGCTGGAAAACCACCCAAATGAATTAGCTACTGCGTTAGCAACCATCTCCTACAATACACGACTGAAACGCCATGATATAATTGGTGACAGATGGTGAAGGATGAGGTGTCTCCTGCTGAGGAGCTCCTTGGAAATGATAAAACGACATAGAACAAATCTGCTTATAGTTTGGAACTGATTGCAAATAAACACAAAAAAAAAAATAAAAAATTCTAAATGATAACCTCTGAAGCATATAGCTCTTATTTCATTTGAATAATTTAGAAACATAAATAAACATTGACAAATTTGTATGCATGTTAGAGAAAATTTTAAATGAAATAAATAAAAAAATTAAATCTTATTTCGTTTTCGAATCACTTTTGTCTTACGTCCTTTTAAATTAAGGTAAATTTAGTGTTTATGCAGTTTGGTTTACAAGTAATGGGAGAAGATTGTAATAATAATTCGTTTTGTGGATTTACAAACTTAATTACATGTTTCAGCTAAAACAACACACATAGACGGTTATCTACTTTACTCAAGGGCAGTCGTGACATAATGGCCCGAGAGGATACAATTGAATCCTTATACTCACGCGTCTTTAACTTCGTCTGTCTCAGTCGTTTTTTTCCAAAAGTGTTTGAAGTAGAGAATTCCAAATTAAAGTGTGCACGGAACCCTCTTAGTGTGAGGTCTGTCCTTACTTAATTTACAATCTTCCATTTCCATTTCTTTTTTGGTTCGCTTTAATTATTTTTCAGTAGTTTTTGAAGCAGAGGGTATATTTTTAACAGAATTAAGTCATTTAAATAAAGTCATATAATTTAATTTCTTTTTACTGTATTGCAAAAAGAAAGTACTAGTGACTGTATAAGATTTTCAGATTAATAAATTACAACTCATACCTAAATTTCTATAGATTACTGAACAGAATTTGGACACAAGATTGTGTTTAGGCGTATACATTTTGAAAACACATACGTAATACGTATGAGCTCACTTTAATTATTTAATATCAAATAAAATATTATAGCCAGCTAACCGTTGCCAAATCTAAAAAGAGCTAACGAGCGGTTCCGCTAAGTTACAATGAATGTCGGTCGATCTTAATTGTTACTACTTCCATTAACCTATTTTGTCTTATAATTTTGCTACATCTTCGTTTCCAAATATTACAAAACATCTTTTTAAATATAGGACCTAACATTTACTCTCCACAAATGCAATTTCTAGTAAATATAATATTATATTAACGTTTCACTAATCCAATACCGCAACCGTCAAAATTATAGAGAGCTGCGAAATATGCAACCTAATATAAATGTTATTATCCTTATAATCCTTTGTTTAGGCACTTTCCAATATAACTCTCCCGGGATGACTCGCCACGTAGGTAAAATGTACGGTTGGCAGCAAATGCGCAGCAATTTTCTCTTAACCATAAGCCATTCAAAATGTTACCATTTACCATTATTGATTAGGATCTTCTAATAAAACTCCATCGTACCTTTTTAATGAAACATCTATTTACTCACGTAGATTTTATTATTTTAAAAAAGAAACCACTTTTTCATCGTCTTGTGATTTGTTAAACTTACTTAAAATGTAAACTTTTTACCGCTTATGACACAAAAAAGTAATATTTTTATACAAAGTTAGTTAAATAAGAATTAATGATTTTTACTATACAATTTATTTTATACTCGTTTACATAGAAAGTTTTAAAACCGAGTTTTAAAATATGGGCCGATGTTAAAATTTGGGCTTACAAACACTAAAATTGATAAAACAGGTCAATTAATAATAATTGGTGACTAAATTATTTACAGAGAAAAATGACAAATTATATTTTATTGAACATGAGTACCTTCAGGAAAATTTTATTATAATTTGCTAAAGCTTAAATTATAACTCAATAAGTTGAACGTCATAATGTAAATATATATTTATACATATTCATGTATTTACCTATACCTGTAATTATTGAATAGACATTATTTTAGTTTAATATAAAGTTTATAATTCAATTTAATATACTTCATGTAGTGTAAAAATATAATTTCGTTTAAATTGAACATTATGTAAAAATAGAAATGTTTATACGGATAGGTCAAAACCACAGTAAATAGCAAAAGTGTTCGTTAAGTTACTTTTTAAGTTTAAATAAATATAACAGTACGAGTAGTGTTGCAGACGGCAGTATATGGAATTAGCGTATTTTCAGTCGACAATTAGAACCTGCATATTCATGTCCTGCCATCTTTGGAGCCGATTTTAATGTTTTATGCAAAGGTTATTGTGAAGCAATGTGGTCAATTTGAACATCAATAATATACCAAACATTTTGAAGAGGTTTTTTTAATAATTAACATTATTATATAATACTTTTACAAAATGAAACTATAAGAAAAGAAGGGGAAAACTTCTTTAATAATATTGAATTTTAATAATATTCAAGTAAATGGAAGTGGATAAATTAGCGTATCGTATGACAAAATTAACTTTCAGATTACAAATGTGAAAGTTATGTGAAAGTAAAGACCAACCGTCACTAGCCCTGTGATGGCTTAAACAATCTTTCATACATTCTGTTCTCTTCTGATTTTATATTTATTTTATACCGCATGGTCTTAGGGAAGTGTATAAAGCATCTATTTTTTTACAGAAATAAGAACAAATTTCAACCAGGTCATTCAAAGTAAATATTATTTTAAACATAATTTGAAAAACTTAACTCTTATTGTGAGTGCGGCTCACTGCGCAAGTTATGCGATGGTATTCTCTATTGAAATACCGTATAATAATTAATTCATGGAACTGCTATGTGAAATGGAATATACTTGTAACTATATTCTATTCTAGAATGTATACTATTTTTATACAATTTGATGGAGCTCCATCGGATAGTTCCAGCATGAAATAAAGACTTTAGTTCTATTATGCTAGTAGGGATATGGTGCTAACGATTGTTTTGTAACTAATATAAACCTATCTAATTATATTTTAATATTACATTTTACATTATTACAAATAAACTATTGCATGAAAGTGAATTTAGATTAGCAATATCTAAAATCCCACCTTATGTGCCATCATTCATAAATATGCAGGTACCGAAAACTTTACGTAAAAGTAAACTTCTGGTTTGTAGTAACTGACAATATAATTTTATTTTATAGAGTAAGAGCACCTAAGCGGTAATTAATAGCTCCAAAATTGTATACATATCAATATTTATTCAAAATATTTCTTCCACGCCATATTTTCATTTTTCACAAAATATCAATGTTGGGATCTAAGAAAAGACCCTCCATAAATGGACCACCTTTAATAGTTTAATTTTCTGAAAAAAAAAAAATTTGTTTACAGCAAATGTGCTAAAAGACATTAAAAATCGTATTTATTGAATATTTACGTGACAAATTTTAATTAGAGTAGAACTCACACAAGTATAGTTCCACGCACATGAATTCTAATCGAAGAGGACAAGCAAAGCTGTTTTTCTTTCATAACTTTGACTATATTATTTTGTATATTGAGGTAGAAGTCATATTTATGTGGTTATCTTCAACAACAGTTTCAAAAATATCTTATGTAAAAATCGTTTAACAATTTTCTTATATCTTGATCTGTCGATTGTTGTTCCAACTGACGCATAAAAATAATATGAGTACTGCATTTGCCTCCTCAAAACCTTTAAAATGATTATTTTGTTCGTTAACTACAGATGTATGTATCGAGAATATGTATTACCATTTTACTGAATTCTAAATTTACTCATCAAACAGTTTCGAAAATAATTTAGGTCGATATTTTTAGCTTGACAGCCCTGGAACTATTTTCTATGAAATAAAAAAATAAACAGTTGTCAAATTCTTATTGCTCTTTGAAATGATATCTCACATGAAAAAAAAAATCGAGTATTTTATTTGTCCAAAATTTCGAAACCAATATTTTCAAGTGTTAACTGTTGAGATATGTGTGGTATACGAATATGGCACGTGTCCACGCCCCGTCGCCGTATTGGTTTGTTATTATTATCTAATTTTAAAAATTTTCTCCGTTAACTAACTTAATAAGTTAATATTCAAGTACACCGTGTTAACATGAAGTTCCAGTAGTTAGAATAGAATATAATTATATTATTTTTGCCTTCACATAAGTATAAATATTCAAACGTTATTATTTTCTTACAAATTTGATACGATGAAAATAACATTTCTTATTAAAGCTTACGCTATAATTATTGCATGGAAAGACAGATTATACAGAAAAAAAAACGATATCGCAATAACAATATGCCCTATGGAACTTCGTTTCTTTCAGCCTAAAAAATCTGTCAAACGTTCTCGTTACGCAAAATTACTTATCTAGAGTATATTGCAGCAACTAAACGCCACTTGAATCTGGTTTCAGGCTGAAATAAAAAATTATATTGGAATAAAAATATTACGATAAAACGAAAAACGCAAGAGCACTTTATCAATCGCATCCTATAAACTACAGAAAATTGAGAGTGATAAATTAAAGTGGATTTAGTGCCAAAAAGCAAAATGTTTAACCAAAATAAATTTTTTCGATGAAATTTTGAACGGTTCAGATAGGGTAATTGAATAATAATGGCAGCAAAAGAATAATTTTCTAAACATCTTTTGAAATTACGTATTGTAATTGTAACCAATTGCAGATGTCAAAATATTTTTAATTATGCATATTAACAGTGTAAAATAAGCACAAAAAGTAAATAACTAATTTGTGTAAATCACAACAAGATAACAATACCCAGAATATCGCAACAATGAAAGGTAATTAAAAAAAATGAACTTAAAGGGGGGGGGGGGAGTAGGTTGGTGAAATAAGTCGTTGCTACTATTTCCGTAAGGCTAACAAACTTGAAATTTGGCATCTATGATCCTTACGTGACATACACACTCACTCAGAACGAATTTTACCGAAATCAAATCCTAACGGGGTGAGCGGTGGTGGGTTGATGGAATGAGTTGATAGATCTGCCTCTTTATCTATGATAGCTACAAAAGTAAGTACAAATGTAATGCAAAACATTTGAAACTTGGCATGTATGTTCCTTACGCGATATCAACGCCTAATAATAACGTATTTAACAAATAAAAATCGGGGAATTTGCTGCATTACTGATAAAGTATAACTCTCTACCATAGTACCATACTCCGAGCCAATACAGTGTCTCCTTATTCACCAGCATCCAGTAGCAGAACATTTTCTCTCCACCGTTTGTATGTATAATGGATGCTTTGAAAGGATATATTTTGGAGCTAAAGAGATAAGTGAGGGAAATTTTATGCCGACCTTCAAAGTGGCAGGTTTACAATAGAATAATGTTCCTTATGGCTGGACTCCTTCAGCAGCTTTCATTCCTTCAGTTATACTTTGTTGACGATGATGAACATGAGAGTAAAATTAGTTGTAGAATTTATCCTTGCGTTGAGCAGGAATTGGTCAGATAATTGCAGAATATGCTGCACGAACGCAACGATTCTGTTTTTAATTTTAAGACTGCTTTTAGGACAATGAATAATATTATCTATTGTCGTTCATAGCCTTTTAAATCAATTGTTAGTCGACATGTATGAAAAATTTAGATCGAAAGAGTTCTTTTTTATTCGTAACGACCAAAATAATGGGACGAATATCTTAAAGACGTCATGACAAGAACTGTGGAATTCGCTATATAAGTGGGCGAAATCAAGAAGCTTTGACATATGTGCGTATTTTGCACGGCCACGTTTGTTCATTACATTCACTTGAAATACTAAATGGCCCAAAACAATAGAACTTTTGTGTTATAACGAAAATATATTCTATCAACATGACACTACTGTGTCATGTTGATAGAATATATTTTCGTTTGCTACTGCAAGATTCTTTTAACGGACAAAAACATAGAGAACGTCGTTAGTGGGAAATATTAAATAGTTACATTTATATTTTTCACTTTTTTAATAGATCAACATGACACAGCAGCGAGACTACTTTAACGGACAAAAAGACAAAGAACGTTGTTAGAGGGCAATATTAAATTTGTAAATTTCTATTCTTAACTTTTTTTAAATATTCATAATAAATATAAAAAAATTCGTAAAAATAAAAATATCACCTTGAAAAAATCGGTAAACATTTTTCTTTGACACTTTGACGTAGTTTTATGTGTTTGAGATACGTAACAAAAAGCAGGGTTGAAATTTGTACAAATTTATGTTTAAATTTTCTGTACTACACGTTTGAAACAATTATAAAAAAAGTTTTGTTTTTTTTTGGTAAGGCATCAGCTATAATTCTAATATTTTTGCAGATTGCATCAAATGCCTATAAATATTCTGTGCGTAAAACAAATGCTAACTACACAATTTCTTTTTCAAATGCTTTCTTTTGCGTTCTAGATAAATAATTTTACTTGTTACATAATTTTTATATTACAAAATAAAAGAGAAAAGAAAAAAATAAGACACACTCGCAAGTAAAATTTACAAACAGATGCCGAAGTCAACTGTATTGGGCTTGGTTATCAATTGAAGTAAACAGAACAATCGATTTTACTTTGTTTCAGTAATACAAAAAAACTTAGAAACAATTATTCAACATTTGGTCCTATATGAAGTTCTGTAAGAAAACCACATTTGATAATTAAAATCCTAATAATCTCTGCGTATCACAGAAATTTATTCCACAACGTTCGACTTTCAAATTCACTCTAAAAATGTGACGACGGTGTGAAGATTACAGTTTTCTTTGCAGTTGTATCACGCAATAAAGCTGTTGGAAAACTAAGTGTTATAAAGGCAAATCGTTCAACGAAAACAGATAGGAAGATGAGGAGATGTCTTGCCATAAGTTTTAAGATTTAACAAATTAAAGGAGAAGGAACAATGGCAGGATGAAAGTAAAATGACTCAAGTTATATACCAGGCAGATAACAAATTCAGCTCATTCCCAACACATCTATCGTAAAATATATATATATATATATATATATATATATATATATATATATATATACGTGTGTGTGTATATAGGTACATACATATAAATGTTTGTATGTGAAAATATCCTCAAATCTGGAATTGTGCACTATGGTGGTTTTGCGCGTGACTGTGATGGCTGGGGATATCGTGGTTAAAGTAGTGGACTTTGAACATTTTAAACTATCGACCACCGACTACTAAACTTATGTCACTGAATGTACTAGAATGAGTTAGAATATATTGAAATATCCTCGGATGTACTAGGATAACTAGTCTGGAAGGAAGGAGAACGTTCTTGAATATTTGAGAACATTCTCCGGTAAAATATTTACATAACAATTATTGTATGCGATCATATATAGAAATATTTTATATATTGTATCTACTGGAAGCCATGCTTAGTCAACGTTTTTTATTTTATTTGTAAAAAGTCCCATCAAAAATTAGAGTTATACCTCTCACAATTTTTTGCTATCTGTCTCTTTAAATATTTTTACTTTCTAAACTGTGCCATTATGCTTATGTGTATCTCAATATGTGTTTACTAGATTTATTGCAGTTTTCTATAATATTTATCTTAAGGTCACTGATTTTGACTTTTCTCAGAAACTGTTGCATGAACTTAAATTTGGCATAGTGAAAGATTATATTTTCCTGTATACATTTCAGTAGCTGACACTTAAAATTATTTAAATAAAATATTCGAGCATCGAAGCACTCTCAAATATATATTTTTTTTTGATTTCCTATATCATGTGGAAGAATCAAACAAAATATTGACTACACGAATCAGAAAACCATTTTCTTCAGCATTATATGTCAGATGATTCTAGAGAGGTTGCTGAAAATGTATATAATAAAATATTCTCGCCCTCTCGCATCATCTCCAAAACTGCTAATTGAAATGATGAAGAAAAGAGAATTGTTAGAAGTTCACCCACATTTTATCGGAAAACCACACCTATGTACTTGAATCCAAGGTGTTGTTGAGAAATTTACAATGTTTATATCTGTGATGTACCTACTATATAAGAATAGTTATTTGTATATATATTTATTATTTGTGTATATATATATATATATATATATATATATATATATATATATATATATATATATAGATTTAAATAGTGAGAAATAATATTAATATTTGTCAACAACTTAATAAAAATACATATGCCCTTAAATTTTGACATATGCTTCATTGTGTATGATACCATCGTAACAGGTTTCATTTCCTATATACATCTCGATGGCTTTTAGAGATTTCTCTTTTAGCAAAAATTTTATACTGTATAGAAAACACGTACGAGGGTATGAATATTTTTTATAAAATAAATAACAGAAGGAATATGAGATAAATATTTTTGGAAGACGGATTAAGGTGTAAAGTTTTATTTTTCAATTTATATATATTACCAATAGTAAATATTTATTGTCATATAATATGTCATAATTCAGCATTTGTCGATTATTCAACAGAACACTCTCTAAAACGGATTCAAGTGTACTTTCACTTTAACATGAAGACGCTTTTACTAATTTTTTTTATTAATTTCATATAATCATGAAAATGTGCGATATTTAAAATTACCGAACAAAAGTTCAAAAAATTTTAAATTCTTTACAATTCATTTGTTCTCCTCATATTTTGTTTCAAAAAATAAAACCATATTCTTAAGTAAAAATTACTGGTTGAGTATTTCAGGTTTACAATTAAATCAATCTTCATATACTTTAGCTACTTTATTATATTTCAAAGTAATGACACAGAGCCTCTTATGTCAACGCCGAACTCACGGATTTATCTGCCCTGACCTAATTATTGCATTTAGTAAACTTACATGTGCTCCTTACTTACAGATATTATTAATACTTTTATAGACTTTTCTTTTGTATTGTGCTTATCTAATGATTCCTGAATTATTGCAGGAAATTTTCGAATATATCGGGAACAGTAAATTTTAAATTCCTCACACCGTTTAATTTTTCTATTAAGTTACAGCAGATTTTCGGCAAATAAAGGACAAACAATGTGTGAAAATCCAAGAAGAGAACTCTCGATCTATTTAAGTTTAAGACCAAAAGTGAGAAACAATACATGCACAACGATGGGTGAAGCGGTACTGTCCTGTGGCAAAGCTGAGCATTTGTGCCAAAATTCGACAAGTGGACCTATTGTTGACCTATTTTGTTAGATTTGAAAATATTAGAAAACTTATTGAAACAGACCCTAGGCTGCGTTCGCGTTATCGTAGTCGACCTACCCTCATGCTTGCACGCAGCAACAAAAAAAACACTTCATATTTTGAAGAAGAAGCAGAAATATTTGCTTTGGCTCCCATGTGAATCCGCACCCGTTTAACAACGTGTACATGAAATTTAGTTCCCTTCGTTTCAATGAGTATCTAAGGTATCTATTTATCTAAGCTTCTTTGCCCTCCATACTCTCCGGACCTTGCGCCTTCTAACATTTGATTCGATCGCTGTCTAACTATTTACTCTATAACAAAATTATGGACCTAACGCCTAAAAGTTGAACTTAGTTTCACACTTAAATTACAGAAGAGTGACTTTATTAATGACATGCGAAAAATAAAATTACTTTTCGAACTGAGATGGCGAGTTTATTGGAAAGCAAACATAATATTTACGTCACTGAGTGTCGAAAAACTTTCATAAGCCATCTTAAAAAATATCACAGTTCTTCTAACTATACTCGCCGTCTTTTTCTCCCTATTTCATTTGTTCCTCCCTATTTCACTTTTTCGTTTCTCTCCTCAAAATACAAAACTTAAACCCTGATTTGTGAGCATCTATTATGATAATCTATATAACATCTATCTCGCCTTGATCTGTTGGGTTGACTACAAAGTCTTTGACATCCCGACGCATCGCGTGTGCCCGGATTCAATAACGGGCTGCTCATCGAGCGGAACTGAACTGGAGTTCTAGTTTGCTGTAAGAGATTACTTTCGTAGCAATAAGCCCCGCATATGTATTAATTGCGCATTAAAGTACGTAAATATACAAATAACTAAATATTTTTGAGTGTTTTCTTGTTAAACTATATTGTCGCTACGAACTCTTGCTTCCTTTTTAAAGTTAACTTCGAATACAATTGCTTGAATTTCTTTAATAAAACTGAATTGAAGAAATTTAGAACACATCAATTACTATACCATATGTATAACAAAATGAAATAAAAAATTTGTCAAAATAAATTAATCGTAAAAAGTAAACCTTGTATCTACTATATCAATTTAAACAGTTTATATGGAATACAATGTTAACAATTCAATGTTAAATAGTTAAAGAAATGTGCATACATTTAATTGGATTGTTTATTTTCAACAACGTTTGGCTTCCATATATCGCACCGAAACGTAATAAAACCGAAGTTCTGACAGATGTTTCCTTTTGTTCAGTTTCTCTTTCCACAGCTAAATGTTTCATAAAAGTTAAATAGGAAAAAATAATTCACCTACGAATGCACAAAAAAAGCCCGAACGTATAAACCTATCGCAAAATTAAATGAAGACATCAACCTTTTATCATTTTTTTTGTTTACATAAACAGTCTTTCTCCCGTCGCAGATATTTTATTTATGTTGAGTGGCGGAAATAAGAATGCAATGCGTTATTTAAACTCATCCAAAGTAAAAGTGTTTATATTTAAAGATTGTGGACGGTCGTTTCAACGTTGAAAGGAAGAAAAGATATATAATATAAGTAGTTATGGAATAGATATTTTTAAATGTTAGAGAAAATAGTTTTACGTTGTGACGCATATAATATTAATGCTATTCTGATACATTTTTAACAGTGAAACTAAGAATTTGTAAATTCTTTGAACAATACTGAAAAGCAATACCTATTACACAGTCAAGGTTAAGAGACACAAGATTCAAATGAGAATTGCAGCGTCAAAAAGCTCAATTTTAAACTTTTTTACGAGTTTATTTACATATTAACTATAACTCCGCCTGCGTGGAAAAGACTGAAAATAATGATGTAACCGGGACGATTATTTGTAAGATCAAGATAATATTATCTTCTTACAATGTAAATGTACATACAATAAATAACGCTCCCTGAACGAGTGGTTTCTAAAATGACCAGAAGAAATTATATCTACTCCGGCGTATAAAGTGTTCACCTCCATGATGCAGGCTATATGCATGACACGTTCGTCAGATATCAGGGGCACGAGAGCGACCGATTATAAAATTATTATCGCTGTTAAATTATATTTATGCTACCTTCCACTCGCGGCCTCGTTTGCTTCCGTGGAAAAATAATAAATCTTGGTAAAGGTTGATCTTCACAATAGAGATTAATGTAAGGTTTCACGGAGAAAGGTTGAGTAATTGAGGTGTAAAGTTAAGTAAATTAACCGGTGTGCGTAACAATTTTAAAAAACAATGTTAAAATTAAAAATTATAACAATTATAAAAGTAAACTTTGTTAAGTAAGTCAAATTCATGACACTTATGTCAAATTCATAAACCATAGTTTTTACTGGTCGATTGCGACAAAATATAGCCCATAAAACACATTACTCCAGACCCAACAGAATTCACCAGTAAAACTTCACCACAATGGATGTCGTGTGTGTTGGGTTGATCACAAGGCATACGACGTTGGGTTGATCGAGTTGTGTTGGGTTGATCGCAAGGCATTTGACGGCATAACGCACCGCATTGACCCGGATTCAACTCCCGGCCGCTCGTCGAGTGGAGATCGACTGGTATTCTGGTTGGCTGTAACAGATTATTTTCGTAGCAATAAGTCCGCCATATGTATCAATCAGATTCATTTAAATACATAAATAATAATAAGTAAATAATCTTAGGTTGCTCACTCAGGCACTTCTCCAGCATCAATCTTGCTACACACATTCCACGGGTGCCACACACATTCTGCCCACACATTTAAAATACACATAGCGCCATCTATCGCTGTACATAGATACACTATAGATTTGTGTATTTACTATGCGTAGAGTAGATAGGTATTTTTATTGTTTTTATACGAATGCAGCGTAAACAAATTTTTAACTAATAATATAGATGCCAGATAATATATATTCTAATTAATATAGATGCCGGTGTGTTTGTTCATTTGTTCACTTGTTATACTTTTACTCCTCTACTAAAATAAAGTAAAATAGTTTGTGTAAACTGCTGCACATATACAGTTTATCTTATAGACGTAAACGTAGCGTAACACATTTATACCAAAATATCATTTATTTTTTCAAAAAATCATTCACAGGAAATGATGCCAACTTACAAATATCGCATTTAAATAAGTTTATATAATGTTACACGCAACCAAAATTTTTATTGGATATATTTACAGTTCTAATTAAGAAGAAATTGATATAGGAGGGTTTAATATAAAATTTATATTAAAATTTTTTTAGGAATGAATAAATATAGAAAAATAGTAACACTAAAGGTAGAATTGAATTTTAAACACAATTTCAATAAATAAAAAAGAGTAGATAAATTAAAATGAGTTTTGATTTGCAAATAATATACAATTAAATAAATACAGAGACTCATTAATTTATCCCAATACGATTCGTGTATTTAAAAAATTTTGCGCTTCACTGTTAACTGAATAAAAAGTAATAAATTATCTAAAATATGCTATGGCTAAGTCACATGTAATTTCCAGTATTTACACATACTCATAATTTTCGTTTTCACCCTATCTACAGTTGATATACGCTATATAAATTCAGGGATTTTCCTATTTATATTAATAATTGTACTGAATAAATTTGTTAGATCTCGCAAATTTATTAATTTTTTTAAAAATTGAATTTTATATAAAGAGCTAATATGCTGGAAATTGGAATGAATTGAATAGCTCTTACTAAATCAATGTTCGAAAACTTACTTGTTAATATTCCATAATACATTTAAGTTAAAACTAACATCCATGTTACTATTCTAAAATAAAAATGATTAGTTCATCAAACATAATGCAGCACATGTATACGTTTAGAGCTGCGCCCCTAAAGGACGGATTGCCACGTGGCAGTTAGCTAGGGCGGGGGCGTCATGAAGCTCCGAACATAATTAAATGTATCTACGCGACTTTTTCCCAGTCTACCAACGATGGAAAATTCGTTAGTTTTTACGGCCTTTGCGATATTTCTCTTATCACAGTGAGGATAAGAGCCGTTCAGGGACGAAATAAAGATGGAAGCTCATCTCGACTTTAAAGGGGTTTGAAAGCAATGTTTGCATAGATTTATGTCTAGACATTACCATAATATATTGACATCGATAAAACCTTAATTTTTCTCAACTACGAACTCTGCAGGTTACATCAAACTAGAAAGGAACATATCTACCAGAAAGAAACAAATACTCCGCGTGATTCCTAGTACTATTTACTGCTACTTTTCATTGCACAATAAAATAGCAAACATTTAAATTTATTTTGTGCGTTTCCCCTTGTAAATATTTAAAGAACTAACATTTGATTTGAAGACCATGAATCAGTTCTAAGTATAAAAAATATTAACCAGCTATAAGAAACTTTTCTACGATGTATTTCTATGAGTATACAAGTATATGATGCGTTATTATTTCCTATTTGTCTTCGCGACACCGTTCCTCCTCGATATTTTAGATTCCAAATTTTCGCAACGCGGGAGAAAATTTATTAAAATCAACTTCATGTTTGTTAGAAAGAAAAATTTTAAATTGTGTACATAAATAACAAACTAGTAAAGAGTCTATATCTATGTGGGAATTATGAAAGACTTCTAGGCAGATTTTGATGAAATTTTGGAATTTCATATTTTGAAGGCTTGGCTACGATTTTAAAAACTAATTATCATTCTTTACCGCATGGAAGATGGACATAATTAACAACAATTCCTGTTAGTGTTTTTACGTCTACAAAACTTTTCCCTATGTCTAATATACATATTATAAATTTCCAACTACGATGTCCCCGAATAGAAATAGAATGGCTTTTCTATCACCATTATTCTCTTTTCCACACGAGCGAAAACTTCTTAAATAATTTGAGTTCTTACGTAAAAATGTATATTAGAACTAGGCGGCTAACTACTTTTTTAAATATTGTGCATTTAGTAGAAATTTCAAAATATTAGACATTCGTTTTTTTAACATTTTAAATGCTATTAAATTTCCCAAGAAATTATTTTACCAAATTTACCTAGTGAATTGTGCTTAATTCTACTTTGATTCTACTAGGATGTTTCAAAATTTATAATAATTCGTATAGTATGGATTAGAGTGTACAATAGATTGAAAAGAGAACAAAATAAAACAAAAAATAAATAAATATCTATTTACCGAAGAACCAAACAATATCTATCGGTTCCGAAGTAATTTCTGCACAAATCCAATAAAAAATGATTTAACATGTCTTATGCATATAGAACAATTGAGCTGCACTGGGCATGCTTTCACTGGAAATCGTGCATCGTAAGATTTTTTATGAAGCAACAATTATAAGAAATGTAAGTTCAATACAATTTCTAGAAGTTCAGACACAATTTATAGAAAGAAATTGAATTATGATAAAACTTTAAATTTGAGACTTATTAAATCAAAATAGAGTAAATACTAAAAAAACTCTCATTTATATCAGTAACAAAATTAATAACAAATATTATGCAATCCAAATAAAATATTGCAATTCATATCTTACGAATATCTTATACATCTCTTGTAATGTCTTCTATCCAACAGCGTCTTATATACGCAAAATGGGTGTTTCTCAAATATCGCAAAAGCCGTGAGATTTCGTAAAACGTGAAATTCCATTTTTCAGCAAATTTCCATCGAGGGAATCACGTTTGAACGACCATAGATTATTTATAGAACAATCTATATTTACAACCCATACACATTATTATGACACAAAAGTTCTCTCAAAATTCCTAGACTACGCCCTCCGCTTTATCACAAATTTGTCAAATTTTTACCACATCATAAATGTGAATGTGTGTGATTATTACTTAATAATTCATCAATTTTTACACAAATCGACATCAATGTGTGTATATATGTAGACTATCATAACATATACGAGGAGTGATAAAAAGTATACAGGATAACTCACTTTGTGATTATCCTCGATACTTTTTCAATACGACAGTTCTGCAAAGAAATAAATAAACGGGAAGTAGTTTTTTGCTACGTTCTGACCGATAACTTTGAACAAAGAAAAAACAAAATATAACCTGTGTATCTACCTTTGAAAAAATTAACAGCGTAGAAAATTTTGTCATGATTTGAGAAATATGTTACAATGGTCTATTTCACAATTTCACGGAAGATGAGCACCAATTTGGCCGATCTTCACCATCGATCACAAAACAGAATGTGGAGAGAATAACAAAATGTATAATATAATTAAAGAGTTACGGTGCGTCGTTTAGTTCAGGAGACTAGCGCTTCATCGGAAATGTTCAATCTATATTGAAAGATTGTATTCATATGAGAAGTTTCCGCGGAGTGGGTGCTGAAAATGTTAGCAAAAAAAAATGCTTCACATTTGAATTACTTGGTTTACCAAATTGCACGAAGCTCCTAATGATTCTTGGCATGTTTTATAAATGAAACACGATCCGTAACTTCGATCCATTGGTTACATAATAATCGTTAGAGAATAAAACAACTCCTTCATCATGCGCCAAAGAAATTTTAAGTTTCAATATTTTGAAACTACTGAGTCCAAACATGATAACAAAGTAGGTCTTAGAAACTTGCGTAAAGGATCTATGAAAACGATTGTGATAATTTTAAGGTATGAAAGATATAGAAGGTAATATACTTTCGCTGTTAAAAACTAATTACTGTAAATACAATACTTTGAAAGAAAAACTGCGTAACCCTTAAATATTTGTAAGAGCTTAAGTTTATACTGGATTCCCGTAGTGGGAGTATTGCCTGTATATGACAGAATTTCTGCAAATTTCTAATAAAAATAAATTTAGAAGCATTTATTAAATTGACCACAATGTATCTGCTGCTTCAATATTTCTGGAGATAAGCCTCGGTGGAGACAATCGTAGAAAACTGTTCAAATAATGATGAAAACTGTGGAACGTTTGTTAAACAATGATTTGCGATGAAAATGTTTCTCTTAAGAAAAAGACACTTATTAGCAGTTCATGACTTTGCGTTCATGAGTGGCGACACGAACCTCAACCACAGTGTCCACTTTTACCTCTCTGAGAGAGTTGAATGCTTACAAGTAGAACTAACGCTATAGTAACTCAAGTTGAGATGTATACAGATAGTCGGACGTATATAGGGATATACGTCCGCTTTTCTTGATTAAGGCCTCACTTTTTTTTCAAATCATCCCTTTTGACCCTTCCTGATTGTAGCAAATATCAAGAAATCGAAAATGGGAGGGGAGGGGGAAGTGAGGGGAGGGAAAAGGTGGGGGAGGAGAAGTGTGGGTATGTGTGTGGAGATGGGAGGGAGAGGGAAAGGATAGGGTTAGAGAAAGGAGAAGGGCGGGGTATTGTAAGAGGAGGGGGAGGGGGATTGGAAGGGGAGGAGAAGTGGAAGGAGAGGGTAGGGGTAAGAGAGGGGAGGGGAAGTGTGGGTAGGTGTGTAGGGATAGGAGGGAGAGGGAAAGGATAGGTGGAGAGAAAGGAGAAGGGCGGGGGAGGGCAAGGGGAGTAGAGGGGGAGGCGAAGGGTAGTAGAGGGAGAGGAGAAGGGGAGTAGAGGAGGAAGGTGGGGTGAGGGGAAGGGGGTGGTGAGAGGGGTGGGGAAGGGGGATGTGAAGAGGAAGTGGAAAGTAAGGGAAAGGAAAGGTAAGGGGAAGGGGAGCGGAAGGGAAGGAGAAGGGGGAGCAGAAGGGAAGGGGACGGGGAATCGGAAGGGAAGGGGACGGGGAAGGTAAGGGTGAGATGGAGGGGAGGGGAAGGTGAAGGGAAAGATTATATCTTTATATATATATATATATATATATATATATATATATGTATATATATATATGATGAGATGGAAACCTTGTGGTAAAATGTTTGGGTTCTGTAATTATTTGACCTCATACGTGAAAATGGCACCGGGAATAAATATAAATAGGTACTAGGACTAACCTAGTGTTCGATTTATGTAGCATAATACAGATATTTCATGGCTCTTTTGTCTTTGTTATTTTCTCACAAATTGTTAGCTTAAATATAATTGTCAACATAAATATTACTCGGTAATAATATGTACATATAAGTAGTAAATAGCTGGCCCGTTGCCCGAAGGCCTTCTTGTTCTCCGTTAGGGTTAGAAGGACGCCAACTCGCGTCCACGTGTCGCGTCCACGTGTAATTACATATATCCTAAATTGGTAATGCTGTTTTCTTTTCATGTTAAGTTAAATTTCCACCCGACATTGGCAAAAGGTTTTCAGAAATCTAAATGAACAAAAAAATGGATAATTGTGTGATTTACGAAAATACTCGAGATCATTAGAGGTATTATATTTGGGATTAGTCCTTTTAATGTTTTAATATATCTATGTAGTTCGAGAATTTATGACTGGATATGTTTTCATTTTTGCTGCTTTCTTGTACCTGATAATTACGAGTAAGCCTCGTACCACAACATGTGCAATTTAAGCAGTACATTAATTCATATTAAAATTTTATATACATTTATTTTAATTGACTTATAGTTGAGATATAGTATTTATGTTTAATATTCGATTAATTTTTGCCCAATAGTTTGATAGTACCTGCTGTTGCAACACGCGTAAACTATATCGCATTCTTGGTCGTTGACCTGTTATTAAATAAGCCATATCGTTTTGTCTAAAAAGTCACCCGAATTGAGTTCAACAAAATAACGAACTGAAAATATATAAAACAAGGATATTTATTCGAAATTAAATATGAACTTAACTGGGACAGCAATATGGATGGAGATGGGATTTTTGAAGATGTTTCTTATCAGCGTGCATACAAGACATAATTTTAATATTTTATTATACACTAGCTGTGCCTACGATGTCGCTTGCGTGTAATTCGAAAAAAAAACAATAAACTTTCACATTTTGATCCTGAGTATAAACTATTACCATACCAAATTTCATCGAAATCCTTCCAGTGCATTTTGTCGTGATACACATACAAACTAACATACAGACAGAAAGGCAAAAATGCATTAAATAAATAATTATTTTTAAAGTATTTTTCTATGTCCAGAATTCACTCCGCTATAGTTTTATTATATATATATATATATATATATATATATATATATATATATATATATATATGATAAGAAACATCTTCAAAAATCCCATTTCCATCCATATTGCTGTCCCAGTTAAGTTCATATTTAATTTCGATTAAATATCCTTTTTTTATATATTTTCAGTTCCTTATTTTGTTGAACTCAATTCGGGTGACTTTTTAGACAAAACGATATGGCTTATTTAATAATAGGTCAACGACCAAGAATGCGATATAGTTTTACCCGTGTTGCAACAGCAGGTAGTATCAAACTATTGGGCAAAAAATAATAATATCGTGATGTAAATAATATAGATGAAAGTAAGATGAATCGAATATTAAACATAAATACTATATATCAACTATAAGTCAATTAAAATAAATGTATATAAAACTTTAATATGTATTAATGTACTGCTTAAATTGGACATGTTGTGGTACGAGGTTTACTCGTAATTATCAGGTACAAGAAAGCAGCAAAGATGAAAACATATCCACAGTCATAAATTCTCGAACTACATAGATATATTGAAACATTAAAAGGACTAATCCCAAATATAATACCTTTAATGATCGCGAGTATTTTAGTAAATCACACATTTATCCATTTTTTTGTTCATTTAGACTTCTGAAAACGTTTTGCCAATATCGAGTGGAAATTTAACTTAACATGAAAAGAAAACAGCCTTACCAATTTAGGGTATATGTAATTACACGTGGACTAACCCTAGCGGAGAACAAGAAGGCCTTCAGGTAGCGGGCCAGCTATTTACTACTTATATGTACATATTATTACCGAGTAATATTTATGTTGACAATTATATTTAAGCTAACAATTTGTGAGAAAATAACAAAGACAAAAGAGCCATGAAATATCTGTATTATGCTATGTAAATCGAATACTAGGTTAGTCCTAGTACCTATTTATATGTATTCCCGGTGCCATTTTCACGTATTAGGTCAAATAATTACAGAACCCAAACATTTTACCACAAGGTTTCCATCTCGGCTAAAATTCAATTGTTCGAACGATTAATTTTTGAAATATTATTATAAAAAAAAACAAAACGGATTGGTATATTACTACATACTAGACTACAGATAGTAACGTTTCATCGAGCCCCTTTGCATGTTGGTTGGTCGACTACAATCGAAAATGACTGCGATCCATTAAAATCGTTGAATTGAATAAATGATTGACATTTTGTACTACGGCTGAAATATTCAAATATATTCGAAATACTCGTATATTCGAATATTAAAATATATTCAGTATTGAGTTATTTTATTTAGTTAAATTTAGTATGACAACCATCACAAATATTTAATAATATTTGAAACCACGCACTACCACTCAAAATTCATAGACAAATCTTTTCAAGTTGCCCACCTGAAGACGTTGTCATACGAAGAAACCTAGGTCGTGGTTAAAAATTTAAATAAAGTAGACATAATACTACATATCATAAAGTTGAAATATGAAACAAAATTAAATAAATATAGAAATATATATGGGCATGTGGGCCGCCGTGCGTCTTTGCGCGCGTGCGTGCTGTGTGTACATACCTCTTGCATTACTAAAATATAAAAGAACGATTACTCAAGAATAAACATCGTTATTATCGCGGACATTCAATTTATTTAGGTCGCTTTTTCTTTGTCAAGATGAGTTAATGACAGACCCTCATAAACATCTTGCAAAAACGTTTCTTTGCTCGCTGTTACATTCATAAAATGTATCATTAATTTACATAATTACTAAAGGGATGATCTTTGCGAAATGAAATTGCATGAGGCCGTCCGGTTTTTCATTATGTCCTACACGAATTGGCATAGTTCGAGAAACCTAAAAACTGGTTTCATTATACTTCTCAATTTTCGGAGTTATTATAACAATAAACAGCAACATGGATTGCTTCGGCATAATCTTGTGTTTTTTGTATATATTGTTTCATGCTATTTATAATCAATGAATTGAAACCACGTGTAAGTCGTTTCGTATATTTTTCTAAACTCGTGTGTCTTTACACAAATGTAAGTTTTAATATATTTTTTAAATACTTTGTAACATAATGCGTCTTTTTAAAGAGTGATTTGATAAACTAAAATCCACTAGAAAAAGAAAATTCAGCACCGTATTGTCTACGTTTGTTAAGAAACGTCAAAAAAAGGAATGATACGGTATTGAAAGACTATACGGAGCAAGGACATAAATGAATTCAAAGCTCATACACGCTTGTGCTGTCATATCACGCGGTATCTTTAAATATATTAATTTTATCATTTGTGAATGTTAACATTCATACGCCGAAGTGAATCAAGTCTTTTATTAACAAAAATTTAGCTTCATCTATCGTAAACTATCAAAACTATCAAAACCTGCGATTTCTTAATGGTTTAAGTGAGCCAAGATTTGTAGATCTAATATAGTAATATTCGGTCGTTCGTCTGGCTAAGTGTGCAGAGGCGTTGTCGTTAACAACCATTGCGCAGACTACCTCTTAGTATCGGGTTTTTTACCCTATTTCCAGCTTTTATCACCTTCCTTGATATATTATTTAAATGCAAGATTTGAATGACCTCAGGCAAATTTTCCAAATTTTTTGCGGTGACAATCAACACTTCTGCTAAATCATAGGATATTCACCTAGGACTCCCTGACGCGTAAATGTTCGTGTAGAATTTTCTCTACATGACTAGAATTTTCTAAGGCTAATGTCTCAACTTACCCGAATCTGCTCATAGATTACTTTCTTTGTATCATGGATTGATGTGATCCTTCCTTATCGCTGTTGAGGCATGTCTTCATACAGATTAGTATTATTAAAGTTGAACTTGTTTAAACAGGTGTTAAAGGATGGAGATTTGTTATAATATACGATTCAAAGTAGAAGATAACTTTTTTGTTGATTGAAACGACAATAAAGGTTATATAAAATCATTGAATATTTTCTGATATTCAGTTCACAGATTGATATTCAGTCGGTCAATTCGTAAAAACAAATGACAAATTCAAGGAAATTGAAGTACTAATACATTTACCGGAGTTAATATTTTGAAATTTGGATTAATTTGTTTGTTACCGTTATAGTAAATGACTTTAATTGTCGTTTTTTAAAAAAGTGCTTAGAAATTACCCTCGTAAAACAATTATGTTTATAGATATTTTACGTGAAGACCAATAGTTATTACGTATGTATGTAGATTAGAAATTTAGTATTGCAAAAGAAGATTTTACTTCTTGAGATTATTCGATTAAATTGAATTTTTTACATTTCTTCCCATAATAACTGTAGCTTATTTGTTCAAGTTTGTCTTTGCGACATATTGAACTTTAATGTGCAATAACCCTTCCCCGAACTCTAAATGTTCAAACCATGAATTCGAAAAAGTTAAATGTATTATAATTTTCATTAAATTGAAATAAAAAATTAGATGGAAAATGAGAATATAGATCTTTGATATTTTAGGTCTCATTTCCATTTAATCAAAGTAAAAAATTTTTAAGTATTTTTCCATTTCATATTATCATATGATAGTCAAATCATCCTAATCTTTAAGTGTATGTTTTTATATATTCATGAAAAATAATATAGCCAAATTATTTGATAAAAAATCTTAACACGGTTTATAAAATGTAAAAAACAGTATTCTTAAACATATTAAAAAAGAAGAAATTTCAAAATATAGGAGAGCCACAAAAACAAAGGGAGATCTACTTCATTTATTTAAATTAAAATTTTTTTCTGAATTCCACATGCACACGCGCGCGCGCGCGCACACACACCAACACATACATTTTTATTGAATACGTCGTCTTTCCACAATTATATTTACACATATATAAAAATTAAATTTCGTCATTTCTTTTCTTCAAATAGTTTTATGTCATTAAAGTCACATTGTCAAATTTTAGCTTACTCGGTATAGATATTAAAATGTTGTGGCAGACAATTAGATCGATATGGGAACACATTTTTCAGTTCTCATTTTTAGTACGACGACATTAAAGAATGTTGATGAACCTAACAATTCCAAGAAAGTATCATTATTATGTAGCATCCAGTTCACAACTAAGACACCCTATTTAAATATAAATATCTGAGACTGCCTACATATACAAACACACTACAGGCTGATGTAATCGCGTCTAGTTTTAATATATTGGGCCGCTGCTTAAGGCCAGAGCGGCACCGCGAACCTGGGGCTGTCTACACGCCCGCGCCCGCCCCCGCGTATGTAGCAACGGGCCGTGTCCGCCTGCACCAGGGATCGCGCCCTCACCGGTTCCTCCACTCAGTTTGAACACCATATCTTTTCAAAGATGGCCTTCAGGGAAAGAAAGTTTCAAACCGATTTCCTAGAGAAATGGACGTTTTTGTTGTGCTTTATTTGCATCTGAATGTGACTTATTTAAGTATAGTTGGATTTCATTTACAAATTCCAATGCATATCTATGGTAACTACTCATCAAATGAATGATTTCAAATCTTGAAACTGCAATTTATCCATAAAAAATAAACCTTATTGATTAAACTTTGCTATGGACAAAGATGTTTTTATATGCATAATTTATATACGTATCAAGTCTGTCGTATGTATGTACATATTACATGAATTTATGCAAACATTCAGCAATTGACCATTTTTTAATTACATACTGTTTTATTTTCGTTATTTATTATGGTAATGAAATTGTATCCAAAATAATATTTCTCATTAATAAATTGTTTAATATAATCAGCACACAATTCGCATTAAAAAAAACAGTAAGTAATACATTAAAAAAACAGTAAGCACTCCATGGATAATAAAGCAGAAGTAAGAACTCCCACGACATTTTCATTTTACTTCAAAAAACATTATTATTATTAGCAAAAAAAAGGGGGAGGGGAAGGGGAGGGGTATGGTCGAGAGGGAATTCGAAATTGAAGGCCGAAGGCGAAAACAAAGGCAAAGGGGAAGGAGCAGAAAATCTAATACGAAATCTAATACCATGAAATAAACAATTTCACGTTCCAATGGGAAACTCGAAAGACGGAGAACATCGCTCGGTTACCTGGTACTATGTATATAAAACGCGACGTTTGCTTATCTGTCGGTTGGCAACATTTACCGTACCCTGACTTAAATGCCAGTGGATGACGTTACATGATTTTATTGTAGCCACCTGTAATTATACCTATTGACGTACCTGTCTAGTCCTCAAACCTGATCTTAATAATTTCAGTAAGAGCATGTATTATGCTATCAGTGTTACAGACTCATATTATCTCATAACCTTCTATATTTCCATTCCCAGATGGTAATCCTAAGGAAGCTTATTTTGATCTCTTGAAATATTTAAAATATCCCAGCTCGTTAGCAATAAACGTCCTCCCATGTAATTTTATAAAACCGCGTTACAACTCTCGTTAATATTGATTTCTTCAATATAAACAATAATAGAAAGTGGTGTAAACATGACCCTGTGTGTAAAAGGCCAATATTCTGTTCGTTTATAGCTGCACCCATGCCCACATGGAAAAAAATTTTACCGCGGTTCTCAGTAATTATAGGATAACATTTCATTCCACTTAACAGAAATCAAAAATAAACGGTCTTAAAATAGTCTGATCAGATATCCTAATTGTGTAACCATTCTCGTGACATTCAATCTAATGTATCTAGTGGAAAGTTAAGTCCCTGATTATTAAGATTCATAAAAATAATATTAAGACTAACTTTTTTCTTTCTACTCTGAACTCTATGAGTATTTAAAATTATTAAAGAAAAATAATTAGTATATACTAATTAGGTAACCTAATATATACTATTTATTAGGTAACCTAATATATACAGTTCAGACTGCAAATTGTTAATCATTAATCTTTCATGCAAAGGGATTCCAGGTATTGAAAGACTGGTCTCCAAAATCCGCACACCCATTACGTTTCACAATTAAATTATTTCACGCTTAACTCTTCTTACGTTAAATATATAGATTTCAAAAATTTACTTCATATTTTTAAAAGCACCATACATTCATTTTTAATATTTTGTAACAAACAATTTCAGGGTTAAAGTTGAATGTAAAAGTTAAATAGAAATGATGAAAATGCCCTGATTATATTTGATTTTCAAAAGTTTGAGCCTATTAAGAGAAACAAGACACTCAAAATCGGTAAAAATAGAAAGCTCACAAATCTTGGAAAGGCTATGCTTTTAAAATTCAATACGAATACAGAGCTCTGGGCCCTTCGATAAAGTCAAAACTACAAAATCTAAATTTAATATTTTTTTTTTATTTGCTTTATTCATTTGGGTTTATATTCTAATATGATTATACACTAGTTAAATATTTTACTTCACAAATACTTTTCATTTGATAACATTTTATCGACAAAATATTAGAAGCCAGGATTCATACCTTTTAACAAAGTAATGACGTGTTATTTTATTTAAATACCACGTTATTATATTTAAACCATCAGTATATAATCGAAATAGTATATATATATATATACTAATATCAGGTATATAAGTGTAAGATTAACGTGAATTTCTCAAACATAACAGTATCTAAAATCATTGCTACAGTTTTTATTTAAACTGCAAGTAATTATACAGACTGTGTTATTTTTATAATTTTTTGTTCAATAGTTTCAGAAATAGGGAAAGTGGGTGTATATTTTCTAACATATTGTAAGCATATTTTTGGGGACGCGTGAATTAAACATTTTGAGGAAATATCTGTGAGAACCTTATAACCATTCTGTTAAACGATATCCTACGCGACATTGAAATGAAAAAAAATGATTCATTATACTGCTCTAAAATTTAGATGCAAATATATTCAATTATTCGTTTATTAGCTATTGAGACATATGCGAGTTAACATGCGTTATAACTTAGCAAATTTTTAAGTTTCTACGTTGAAAGTTTTCCGAGTAAAATGACGATGACATAAAGACAGACAAACAAATGAACGATCTTACAAGGATTCGGTGTTTCCCTTTTGAGACCCAGAATAATCAAAAAATAAACTAATTATGTATATATTCCTGAAATACTTTTTTATATGTAAAGAAAAAAAGTGGTATATTAATTTTCATTTTGAAATTGGAAAGCCTATTTTTAATTAATATAATTTTCATTTCATTAGAAAATTAAAAAAATTCTAAAATCTTAACTTCCATGTGTAATTCTAAAATTTAAACGTATTTCTAAAAAAACCCTTTTGCCCATAGACAAAGAGAATTTTGAATTGTCGTTTCTCTAGGCGTTCCTATTATTTATTATCCTCAGTTTATAATAGGCAAATGATGCTAGATTTTGCCTCGTTTTTAGCATTCCGTAGTCCAATGACCGTCCGTCTATCTATTCGCCCTTAGCCGTCACACCCCTTGAAATTTCTACAATTAAAGATATATATAGATTAAATTGTCCAAGCACATGGATATTTCAATAAATATGTTAAATAACAATCTTTAACGCACTTCATTTAGGTGTAGAAAAGTATTTCGAAATAGTATTTACTTGCCGTTTTCATTTTGAAGCCTCATTTGTGAAAATAATATTCAAAATGACAGGTGTTGCGCCACTGCAGTTCTATTTTTACAATAAATGAGTTCTTAAAAATTTGGCAATATTCTAGCTTCTAGAATTTAATTAAAACTTTGTAATAAAACATAATTCGTTAACATCCGACAACGAAAGTTAATTTATTGGAAATTTTAATTAAATGCTAGTTCCAACAAATTACACTTCCAACAAATTACTACTACGGAAACTAGTTACAGCTTGTCGTTGTGCACTTGACCTGTATTCAGTAATGACAATGAAAAACCTGTCATATTCATTCAAAGAAGGTACGAACAGGCTCCAATCACAACTTTCAACCGAATAATTTCATCATTATTTTTGTTTTTCTGAACAACTGACAATTGCACATTTGCCGGAAATCCATCTGAAGTCTTACTGAGAGTATCATAATAGATTTTAGTAATTATAAATACATACTTATAAAAATTATACATTTTCCAACACTTGTATACGTAACAAAAGAGCAGATTAATCCGACTGATTTGAAATATTACATATTTGGTTCTATAAAACTAAAGTGTCATCTTCACTCTATAATTTATGTTTATGTAGGGTAACGAGAGGGTAATTAGAAGCGAAGAATAATTGGGAAAGTACACTATTTTGGTATTTTCCTCCTTGTTACCCCTCCCCAACCCGCTTATTTCGATGTGGCTACTGACACTCGGTAAAACCACGAGGGAAGTGGTGTGCGTCGCACACAATAAGTGCAACCAAAATATTTTTATTGATTTTTCTAGTTTTGATTGTAGAAAAAATTCATCGCACAACCAAATTTCTCACAAGTTTAAGATTTTATACGTTTTACGTCTGCTTTATGATTTTTTTCCAAAATGGCTCGTTTAATTCCAGGCGTGTAATAAGTAACGCTCTAAATTACCGCAAAATAAATTAATTTTGATAGAACTGTTTTGTTTTTAGTACATCACTTTTCAAACTTCATTATAATTACCACAAAATCACAAAAACTACACGTTACAGTGTGAAAAATCTGGAGTTAAAGAAAATGTTAACTCGCAAAAACTGACCTATGGGAAATATGCAGCAAAATGCTAAGTTCCGAAAATTAAGTTCATAGAAATAACTCAACTGAGAGCATTATTGGATTAAAAAAAGCCCTCATGCGATGTTTATTACTAGTATAAATAACCACATAGAACAATTTGTACTGAATTTTTATGAAATCGTTTACAATATAACATCGATAATCCTTCAAAGATTGGTTTATTACTGTCATAGTCATAGTGGACAATCACGAGAGTCTTATCAGTTTGAATCCATTTGAACTTTTTCGTGAACATGGGCTCCCACTTTATCTTCTTACCCTACTATTTTTATTTTAATCATTTATTCTTCTTACACATAACACAGACATAATGATAATATAATCATAAAGCTTTTTGGGATAGTCGAGGCAGTTAACAAGGCATCCAAACCAGAAAAAGCAGAGAATAAATCTGTGGCGATTGATTTATGCTCAATCGATCTTAAAATAATCAATGACTTCTATAAAGACCTGTGTAATTATTTAAATAAAAAAATAATTACATTTAAACAATACTAAGCAT
This sequence comes from Druceiella hillmani, assembly GCA_039881145.1. Taxonomy (NCBI): domain Eukaryota; kingdom Metazoa; phylum Arthropoda; class Insecta; order Lepidoptera; family Hepialidae; genus Druceiella; species Druceiella hillmani. Next base: position 63,252 of record JAYKKI010000149.1, read on the forward strand.
GAAACGTCGGACAATACAAATAACGTACCAATACAGTATTTATCTGCTATATCTTCAATTTGTCACAAAAAACGAGTACTTCTTGGCACCGCGTTAGTTCAAATACACGATAAATTAAATAATAAACCTCACATTGCTTGGACCTTACTTGATGCAATTATCCTGCATAACTTAAAATTTTAAAACAAATTGGGCTTTATGCCACTTGATACTGAACCAGTTTGTATTTCAAGCATTAATCACGTGAACCTTAACATTTCTGAAAGCTTTGTTATCAACGTATGTTCTTTGATTATACACACACACATATATATATATATATATATATATATATATATATATATATATATATATGTATTCATACATACATACCCACACACATACACATATATATATATAATTCTAAAATATAAAATCTGGTAGTTCTTAAATAATAAGTCACCTGTCAAATCCTTTAGTTGAATCTTTATCACTGCCAATATCAAATTTGATGAAATTAGCGAATCCTGATTTCTTTAAGCCGTCTGATATTGGCATAATGTTAGCATCGGATGTATTTTACGAACTTATTAGTTCTGAACAAAAACTATTAGGACCAAATTAACCAAACTTACAAAATTCGAAACTTAATTGGTCGGTGGTTCGACCGGTAAGCAGCTGTGAAAGTAATTCCTAAAGCGTAACGTGTACATTTTAGTAAAGAAAAAAGTAAAACTCTTCCTAAAATTCCTATCGCACCTAAATATGAAACAAGTAAAAAACATTCCATTAATTATAAAACTAATCGCTTTAATGATGGTAGAGTTTCAGTTCGTGTGCCGTTGCATGGGTCATCCAACATATTAGGTGAATCAAACTTTAATTATAAATTCAGTTTTCCAAATTTAAAGACCAATTTCAGTAAATACATGAACAGGAAACATGAGTATAAACATTTCGAAACGAAAAAATAATAATGGATTAAACTAAAATAATCTATTCTTTAATATAGAACAATTTTTCGAGCACATTTAAAATACATTGATTAATAATTGTAAACAGAAATATGCCAAAAATAAACTAAAGGGACCCTTGTCACTTGATGAGATGCATCAAGCTGAAATATAAATAATTAAAATAGTTCAATGAGACTTATTTCCAAACGAATTAAGGTTAATTGAACACTGTTAATGGAACATGAACACTTACGACCGAAGCATGCCGGTACGCAATTGATTCTCAATTCGATGCGTGAGAAATGTCGGCCTATGAAGGGTAGAGTTCTAGCGCAAAGAGTAGTAAAACAGTGCGTACCTTGAACGTGTTTACGTGGTAAGGTTATGAAGCAACTAATAGGCAGCTTACCAGCTGATAGGCTTAGACAAGGCTTTCCATTTTAAGTATGTGGCGTTGACTTTGCGGGCCCATTTCAAATATGAAGTAAGAGGGGACAAGGCAATAAATTATCAAAATGTTACCTTATATATATATATATATATATATATATATATATATATATATATATACATATATATATGTATATAAATATACATAAATATATATTATGTTTTTTTAACGAAACCAATAAATTTGTAATTGGTTTGTGATCTCACTTTAGATGCATTTATATTGTGTTTGCGTAGAATCATATCACATCGAAGTAAACCTCATACTATTCATTGCGATAATGGACGTGGGGGCAAATAATGAATTGGGGGGAATTGTCAAATCCTCTGAATCCGCAATAAATACTTTAGCGTTAGAAGAAGGCATCAATTTTTACTTTATTCCCCCGTATTCCCCTACTTATAGGTAGTTTATGGGAAGCGGGCGTAAAGCCATCAAAATATAATTTAAAACGTATTGTGGGGAATACTAATTTGACCCACGAGAAATTAGAAACATTGTACATTCTCAATATAGATAGCGATTATGGTACGCATGTACTATACATATCTTGTATGTGTATACATGTGTATACGCAGAAGGAAAATTAATTTCATGGAACTGTCGTTTAAGAACGTATTGAACAAATGTTATTGTCAATAATGTCCAATATCATGTTATTTTTAACATGTAAGATACTATGTTATTGAATAATGATGTTATTCATTAAAATAAGTATGGGGAAATAACAGTTATTTCCATCTCTATAACACACTTTTAATCTCTATTACACACTTTTAAAATGAGTATGGGGAAATAACAGTTATTTCCATCTCCATAACACACTTTTAATCTCTATTACACACTTTTAAAATGAGTAAGGGGAAATAACAGTTATTTCCATCTCCATAACACACTTTTAATCTCTATTACACACTTTTAAAATAAGTATGGGGTAATAACAGTTATTTCCATCTCTATTACACACTTTTAAAATGAGTATGGGGAAATAACAGTTATTTCCATCTCCATAACACACTTTTAATCTCTATTACACACTTTTAAAATGAGTATGGGGAAATAACAGTTATTTCCATCTCCATAACACACTTTTAATCTCTATTACACACTTTTAAAATAAGTATGGGGAAATAACAGTTATTTCCATCTCTATAACACACTTTTAATCTCTATTACACACTTTTAAAATGAGTATGGGGAAATAACAGTTATTTCCATCTCCATAACACACTTTTAATCTCTATTACACACTTTTAAAATAAGTATGGGGAAATAACAGTTATTTCCATCTCTATTACACACTTTTAATCTAAACGTTTGCTATGTCCTATGGACCGGTCTTATTTTTGTCTCCTCATTCGATGTGGATAGTATAGCAGCTCTGGTATGCTTAATAGCTTCATATAGTCCAAAAATGCATCCATATTGTTCTTTAAAGGTGAATTCCATTTAAGCTTAACAGCGACTGCTTCGCTGTCTACATCAAATCAGCAGACAAATATAAAACCGGCCTTTAAACAAAGTACAGAGTACCTTTACAGTAAAAGCCTTAATTTATTGATACTGCTACATCATCTTATAAGTACAATAAATTACTTATAGTTCGAGTTGCAAAGATTTCAGTGGCGCCATCTCCATGTGCAAATTCTAACTACATAGTGGGAAGCAAAATAATGCCGTTGACATAACAGAAGACAGCTAAAAAAAATTAAGAAAAAAAAATTAAAAAAAAAAAGAAAATATATATATATATATATATTTTTATATATATATATATATATATATATATATATATATATATATATATATAAATATATGTGTATGTACCATAGATCCGACATATTAAGATAAATTATTACGTTCTGGAGAAAATTTGAATTAATAACTGCATAAACTTATTATTAAACAAGTTTAAGCAGTTATTAATTTAATTAATATAAATATTATATTTGTATTAATATTTTTACCTTTACAGAGTGGCTGATTTCAAGACTAGCAGGGGCATCGAGCGAAGGGCCCTCAATCCGGTCCGCCTTCTTCCTATTGCGCTGCTAGGGGCGAATTATGTTCATGCCACGGTGAAGGAGGCTTACCATGCAGGCGCGGACAACGATCAATCCAGTCAATTAAAGCACAGTGCGTTATCACCGCGTTGAAGTTCTTCTATACCCACACACTGCACTTTTGGCTCCAGACGAGACAACAACAGCGTCGGCTTTTTGAACTCAACATTTGTATAAATTCAACAATAATTTATACTTTACATTTCAAATTATAAATGACATGATACAGTTTACATTTTTTTTAGTTATGTCCGCATAAACCCCTATCTGAACACTAAGCAAAAAAATAAAAGTCGATGAACACTCAACTCAATTCCATTATAATTGAACGACTAAATGTATTTGGCGTTAATTTTGTAGAAATTCATTATTCAAAATTAAATGAAACTACGTGATGTAGTATTATTTCTACTTTCTTTAAGTTCTTTTCCACCAAAAATCTTTGCTAATAGACCACTTGAAGATGGTATAACACAACGAAACCTAGGTCGTGGTAAAGAACTTAAAGAAAGTAGAAATAATGCTACATCACGTAGTTTAATTTAATTGTCAATAATTGAACGACTCAAGACCAACCCACATACAAAGAACTATATCCATATCGTATTAAGGTAGATCGAACTAAAAATAAATAATAAACAAATAGAGATTAGACTCAAGGAAAGTGCGACTAAATTTAAAGAGCGACAAATAAATATTCATCTAATTTAGCTCAAATGCAAATCAATTAAAATATTATGTGATCTGCCTTAAAAACCTAACTCAAAGGGAAATTCACTGAAGTTCAACTCAGTCCTATCAGAATCATTTCGAACCTAAATCGGAATAAATTCAAATGCAAAAGGAAAAAATTTAATCCAAAAAAATGTGTCAACTAGAAAGCAATATAACTTGAAACTAAATGTAACTCAGACAAAATCCATAAAAATAGAGATTGGACCCAGGTCGAATCGAGGATTTCCCATCTGACCTGATCGAATATTATAGGCTTGAATTCGTTCAAGTTTCTACGTGAAAGCTTATTTTCAATAATGGTTGATCATAGTGTGATTATAATAGTTTTGCTAAATAATTTTAATAGAACTCCTAAAGGGCTTCAAATCTCTAGTATGTTATAATGTCATCTTTTATGACGAGGCCAATAAGTTACAATTTACTATAAACTGTGAAAACATTCGGAGGCAAATTTTTTTTCTGTATTTAAAAGCTAAGGACGTTTGAATGAAATTCAAGTTATATTAAGCAATGCAAAGTCGTGATACAATCTCAAAGAATATAATGAATATAATTTATTTTCTGACTTCCGTTGAATTGTTTAGTGTCGGCATTGACGGCACAACTATTCCTTACTATTACAATATCTATTTATTTACAAATTTTAGAGGTAAATTAAAAAAGTTAAATACGAATATTTATATTCAAAAATTAATAATTACTTAATAACGTTCCTTCTTCCATTAGTTATATATATATATATATATATATATATATATATATATATATATATATATATATATATATTAGTGTCGGAGCCATGAAACATCAGATTAAAATGTACGAGATAAAAGACCCTTATTCAACGAAGCTGCGAATTTTATTTCGTGTGAAATGCTGCATGGCATTTATATAGGCTTCCATTTCAACAGGGACACAAGCCCATGCCAAATGTGACCTTTCACAATTTATCTTTACCAACGCGATGAGTAAACATAAACACAATTCCGGAAAGACCACAAGGTCACTAGAATTTTCATTTCAATTAATTGCGTCATTTCGCACATGGGCCTATTTGGGACGCAGAGTATGACAAAACATTTTTATGGTTCCGTACCTTGAATGGATAAAAACGTAACCCTTATAAGGTTATCCACGGGTTCTTCCATATGTTATTTCTCCCTTTGCTTCCCTGTCATAATAGTTTTTTTTTGTGATCGTTTGACGTCGTAACTTATTTTTTTTGGCATGATGTTAAGCATATGTTGGTGAATACATATCCAAAGAGTTAACGCTTAAAATAGATGTATGGAAATTTTTGACGAAACAAAAACTATTAATTTTTTTCTTTTGATTTGAGATTAGTTAAAAGAGCTAGTTATGATAAACCAGATTTTTTGTCACAATTTTATGTAAGACAGTTATCAGATTATTTTATGCAATGTGGATAGAGATATTGTTAAGAATGTCCACAAGAAATAAGTTTGCACCCACTCCATACCCAAACCTATTATGGTCAAAATTCTGCAAAAAGTGGCATTATCAAAAGTTTACCTAAATGACCGCAAGTTTCATTGTTTTTCTTTTAAAAAATTGGCAATATTTTAACATCTAAGAAACCAATATTAGGTAATTACTTACATTAAGATAACTATCGCAATTAACTGATTAATTAATTTAATTAAATTGTTCGCGTATTAATTAAAATTTATAAAAATAACTAATTTTAGAAATTCGTAAACTCTACATTATGATTTATCTAATGTCTTTCGCATGAAATGGAATCATCACGTCAGATATTTAATTTTTAATATATCTTGTTAGGATTCCATAAAGTTTCATCAAACTCTCAACCCTGGCTTCATATAAGAGCAATTTGAATTTAGGGTGGGGGATTTTATGGGATAATATTACATTATTGATATCAAGAATATATTTTGAATATACAAGCAGTTTCGTTTAAGGATATAGCATTGCAGGAATATCTTTTTTAGGTCGTTCTACTCCCGTGCATCTCCGTCATTCGCGAGGGTCAATGTACGGACGTTGGCCCTATCGTATTGATAAAGAGTAGTCTTTACAACGTAAGTACAATCTACCCTTCTATAATTTAAAGCGCTGTAGGTTATAGTAGAAAGATCTAAATGAATATTTGTTCTATCAAAGAAAAGGAAGGAAAATATTTATGTTAATAGAACAAAATAAAAGTAAGTTAATCTTTCAAAACTTCTTCACGAATATAAATAAATGTTTTAAACTAATTTCCTGAAACAGTATTTATTTTTGCACATAAATGATTTTCATCCATAGATATAATAAAATTGCAAGAGTATAAATTATGTAGATGGAAAATATTTTACAAAGAGTGATTGAAGAGTGATTTGACGTATAGAACGACAAAAGGAAGTCGGAAAACCCTTTTTTAGAATTTCTGTTCGCCAATCTTATATTATTGTGTGTGAATCATGCAAAATCTTCTAAACAGATTTAGATGAAATTCAGTTCACCATATGAAAAAAAAATGTTTTCCTTATTCCTAATTTCATGCGAATAAAACCGTGGGGCACAAGTGGTATTAATAAAACGTTCTTTCATGCTAATTTCGCCTTGGATATGGCGAGCTATAATTTTCTCTTTGTTGAACCCTCCTGATTCCCTCAAGCTGATTCCCTCAAACGCAATAAGTGTTTAGATCCGAGTTAATTTCTTTCTACCCCATGTAGCATTTTATGGCCCATAACTGCGAATTGGCAACCAAATGATTGACAATGTGTTCAATTACGGATAACGACATTCGATTCTCTCAGTTCACACTCCGTGTGGTAGTCCGATGGAGCCTTTTATAATATCTCACTTTAAATTGCTTTACGTTAAATTAAAACTTATTAACAATTTTTTGTTTTGACTTCAATAGTTTATTATTTTATATTTTCCAAATATTTCTACTAATATACAACAGTTATAAATTTGAAAAAAAATTAAAACATTTTGATATAAAAATGAAAAAAACTAAAGATTTTCTCTGTAAATACGCCACGAATCTCAAGTTAATATCTTGGTGTTATCATTTAGATTTGTATTTTATATATTTTGAAAGAGAGTTCAATAGGTATACAAAAACATGTCTTACTTTTATTTCCAAATGGATAATACCTGCAACAGAAATCATTACTGGGTATATGTGTAAATCTATAGCCGTAGCTATAGCCTGTAGCTAGGACATTCCGAATAAAATTCCCAAAATTTAAAATATCTTATACAGTTTTGGTTTGATCTCTTTTCTTTCATTATAAATAATATAGGAGGAAATGTCGACAGTAAGTTAAATGCGCGTTACATATTTATTATATACTTGGTAAACAGAAAAACGTGTTTTCATATAGTGCTTTTATTTCTCAACTGATATTTAGCGAAGATATTTTGATAGCTAACAAGTTTTATTTTTAAAATGTTCAATTTAACATAACCCCTCGAACCTTCTCAATTTAGAAAACTACTCAATTAATTATTAATTAATACCGTAAAAAATTATTTAATTTTACTATCAATCTAGAAGCTTCATTTCATGTATTTAATAGACTATTATACCTACACTTTTACCCCTATGGCCCTGATTTTGTTGACACGGCCTTTTTATAGCAATACGGATAGTACTATAAAAAGGCAGTATCAAATCAGGGCAATACATATATTAGGTGATGAATTTTTCATTTGAAACAACCCGGTGAACAGGATGCCATTATTTATCATCTAGACGTTAGATTCTAAGGGAATGTCTATTTAGTTTCGTTAGGTAGGATCGTATCATACATAATATTTCAAATATTCGAAAAGTTTAGACGGAGCAAACATTTTATTATTATTGTACTCTTCTATTGTTGACGGCGGAAGGGCAACGTAAATGAGGAATGAAAGTATGAAACAGACTTTCTGCTTGAAATCTTGATAGCAGCCAGAAAATATTTCTGTAAAGCAAACTACTTTGGAAATATTATATATATATATATATATATATATATATATATATTTAAATTTATTGCTGAACATCAATGTTATAATTTAATCATACCTGTATACGTTTTAAAATTACATGAGTTCAGTATCTAAATCGTACGGCAAAGTTTTGGAGAAAATATTATAGAAGCAATTAACTGTGTGTGGTCTCATACAAATGTATCAAACATTTTAACTCTTTGACAAAAAGGTATACTCTTTGCCAAAAATATATTTTAAAATTTGAAAACTTGAAAATTTAATAAATTACAGTGGAATTATAACCACTGGGCGAACACTAGTACTTTTAATGCACATTTTCTTCGTCTTTTTCGTGAAGTTTTATGGAGTTCCTGTTCGACCATGAGATATCTCCATAGCATTGGAAGATCTGAAATTGTGCTAAATTTGATAAACGCTGCCTGATGATAATGAAAAGATAAATATATTTTATATTATACAGTGTGTGATTCGCTATATTAGCAGGCAAGGGGAATATAAGTTTAACACTGCCCCCGGTGATGCTAGCATTCGATAAGAAATCACTGATGACAAGAACGTGCACAGGTTATATATAAACAGACTTAAATCTTTTTCTTAGCTAATGACAATCTTGAGCCAAAGAATGAACTCCGTTTCAAAAAGGACCCACAACCAATATGAATGAAGCAACATTAAACAATAATGAAACGCAATTCGCCACTCCTTTTTGAAACACGAATTTTTTATCCAAACTGTTTTAATAGAATCAAGAACAAGCAAAATTTATTTTGATTTTATATAAATATGTATATATATATATATATATATTTATAAATATATATATGTATATATATATATATGTGTATATATATATATATATATATATATATATATATATATATATATATATATATAACCAATGGAAGAAGGAACGTTATTAAGTAATTATTAATTTTTGAATATAAATATTCGTATTTAACTTTTTTAATTTACCTCTAAAATTTGTAAATAAATAGATATTGTAATAGTAAGGAATAGGTGTGCCGTCAATGCAGACACGAACAATTCAACGGAAGTCAGAAAATAAATTATATTCATTATATTCTTTGAGATTGTACCACGACTTTACATTGTTTAATATAACTTGAATTTCATTCAAATGTCCTCAGCTTTTAAATACAGAAAAAAAATTGCCTCCGAATGTTTTCACAGTGTAAAGTAAATTGTAACTTATTGGCCTCGTCATAAAAGATGACATTATAACATACTAGAGATTTGAAGCCCTTTAGGAGTTATATTAAAATTATTTAGCAAAACTATTATAATCACACTATGATCAACCATTATTGAAAATAAGCTTTCACATAGAAACTTGAACGAATTCAAGCCTATAATATTCGATCAGGTCAAATGGGATATCCTCGATTTGGGACCAATCTCTATTTTTTTGAGGTTTTGTCTGAGTTACATTTAGTTTCAAGTTATATTGTTAGTTGACACATTTTTTTGGGTTAAATTTTTCCTTTTGCATTTGGATTTGTTTCGATTTAGGTTCGAAATAATTCTGATAGGACTGAGTTGAACTTCAGTGAATTTCCCTTTGAGTTAGGTTTTTAAGGCAGGTTTGATCACATAATATTTTAATTTATTTGCATTTGAGCTAAATTAGATGAATGATCAACCATTATTGAAAATAAGCTTTCACATAGAAACTTGAACGAATTCGGGCCTATAATATTCGATCAGGTCAAATGGGATATCCTCGATTTGGGACCAATCTCTATTTTTTTGAGGTTTTGTCTGAGTTACATTTAGTTTCAAGTTATATTGTTAGTTGACACATTTTTTTGGGTTAAATTTTTCCTTTTGCATTTGGATTTGTTCCGATTTAGGTTCGAAATAATTCTGATAGGACTGAGTTGAACTTCAGTGAATTTCCCTTTGTGTTAGGTTTTTAAGGCAGGTTTGATCACATAATATTTTAATTTATTTGCATTTGAGCTAAATTAGATGAATATTTATTTGTCGCTCTTTAAATTTAGGCGCAGTTTCCTTGAGTCTAATCTGTATTTGTTTGTTATTTACTTTTAGTTCAATCTACTTTAATACGATCCGGATATAGAACTTTGTATGTGGGTTAGTCTTGAGTCGTTCAATTATTACCAATTAAATGAAACTACGTGATGTAGTATTATTTCTACATTCTTTAAGTTCTTTATCACGACCTAGGTTTTGTTGTATTATAACATCTTCAGGTGGTCTTTTAGCAAAGATCTTTGGTGTTAAAGAACTTAAAGAAAGTAGAAATAATACTACATCACGTAGTTTCATTTAATTTTGAATAATGAATTTCTACAAAATTAACGCCAAATACATTCAATCGTTCAATTATAATGGAATTGAGTTGAGTTTTCATCGACTTTTATTTTTTTGCTTAGTGTTCAGATAGGGGTTTATGCGGACATAACTAAAAAAAATGTAAAATGTATCATGTAATTTATAATTTGAAATGTAAAGTATAAATTATTGTATAAATTCAGAGTTCAAAAAGCCGACGCTGATGTTGTCTCGTCCGGAGCCAAAAGTGCAGTGTGTGGGTATAGAAGAACTTCAACTCGGTGATAACTCACTGTGCTTTAATTGACTGGATTGATCGTTGTCCGCGACTGCGTGGTGGGCCACCTTTACGGTGGCATGAACATAATTCGCCCCTAGCAGCGCAGTAGGAAGAAGGTGGACCCGATTGAGGGCCCTTCGCTCGATGCCGCCGCTAGTTTTGAAATCAGCCACTCTGTAAAGGTAAAAATATTAATAGAAATATAATATTTATATTAATTAAATTAATAACTGCTTAAACTTATTTAATAATAAGTTTACGCAGCTATTAAATTAAATTTTTAATTTCTCCAGAACGTAATAATTTATCTTAATATGTCGGATTTATGGTACATATACATATATATACATATAGTTGGGATCGTAAAGTCTAGGTATTAATACATCTAAATGCTTCTGGCTACTTAAGTTAATGAGTAGCACCGATTCACGATTATATTATTTAAGCGACTTTAAGTCATATCTGATATTTGTTGATACCCCAAGTTATCACCTTCAATGTTGGGGGCAGAATACATTTTTGCAAATAATTTAGCTTACAGGTAAACTTTTCTTCTTACATTATAAATTTCTATTGATTACAATTTTGCTATATGTATCATGGCGGGGTGGTCATCTGGCTCGTGCAGCGTGTTGTGCTATAGGGTAATTTTAATTGCTTAATTACACCTAATGAACAGGCACAGGCCTTTTGGTCGACTTGCCCCATTTTTATCAAAGTTAAATCTAACTGTGGAGTTCCACTTGATTGCATGTGAAACTTAATTTTACAGACAATATAATTTTAGGGGATTAACTATTTGTTTGGGAATTACGACCTATAAAAATTTTGTCTTGGAAACGTAGCAAATTGGAAAAAATACCTTTTGTAAATAGTATTCTACAGACTTCTAGGCTCTTGAGGAATTTTAAGACTAATATTTTATGAGGTGTCATAAAACATTAGTCTTAAGTTTGTTTAATTAATGAGTGTACCTCAAAATACAAATTATTTGAATATAATAGGATGTTGAAAACTTGGATAACGATTTCTATACATATAGCTTATTTCGTAACAATTATCTTGAATTCGTCCTTTTTAATTAATTTCCAATACGAATCAATTTCCCAAGTTACGTGAAATGGAAAAAAACGAAATACTTTTTTCCTCTTTTTAAAAATACCCTTTTATTTAATAAACTGTGAAAATGCATACACATACACACACAAACACACGTACAATACACAATTTTTACTGTCATTTAAGGAAAATAAACGAGGAAATACTTTTCAAAAGGGCTTGTTGCTAATTTAGTTGAAAATTTGTTCTTTATGGTTATAATCTTTCATTAGCACTCATTTATATTATATTATATATTTGTATGTATGTATATATATATATACATATATATATATATATATATATATATATATATATATATATATATATATATATTTGCTGCATACGATGTGCAATGAATGAAAAAGACTTCAAGATTCCCTGTAAGCACTAGTAAACCTGGACACCGTGAGGGGATTGGATTTTATAAATGTTACGTTTATAAACAAACGTTAAAACGTAGAAAAGTAAATTTAAAAAAAAATTAGGGAACCAATGGACGGAGATACATTTTAACATATACGATGGTATGTTTCCAATCAATATTGCTAGAAACCATAAAAAACGTCTAAAAAATGGAATGAATCTGATAAGTTGAAATACTCATATGCCTATTTTTCTCGATCTTTTTTGAAATTGAAGGAAAAGGATGTGCTTTCGTTGCTAATAAAACTATAATGGCGATTGAAAGAATTATAATTATTTTGGTATATACTCCACAGTTGTACATTTTAGAAAAAATTACTCCGGAAAAGTCCAAAATGGTTTGTTATTTTTTTAACCATAATATAAGAAAGTTCTTGGGACATCACTGGAAACGTCCACAACAAATTCTCCCTAAATTATATTGGAAAACTATACAGAACATTTTGAATAATAAGCAGAAAAATAATGAAATAATATAAACCTATCGTAAATAATTTAATATTGAATGTAGAATAATAGCTTTCAATTATATAAAAAGATATAAGGGATATCAATGAATGTATGTATAGTTTAGTATGTATGTATTATATAGTTTTAGCACCAACCAAGCATTTGTGTATTGGTAGGTTAATATCAAATATCGTCTGCAAAAAATATTTTAAAGATACAATAGAGATCGTGACAATGCTGAGCAAGGAGACTGGATGGTCGTTTAGTTAATATGAAGGGAACAACCTGACGCGACGTCGCGACTAAGTTATTAATTCTCTGTAGACGTTCTCCTGGCGACCAATTGAGATGCAATCTCCTCAATCGTCTCATACAACTATGAAGGACGCTATGACGCAATGACGTCCATCGGTGTCCCTTAGTTAATTGATGGTGTATATTTATGTGTTCATGGCACTTAACACATTTCTTCTTTGTTAAATTAAAGTCGTTCATATGCAAGGGAATCCGAAAATATCAATATAAAATCACAATTGCGTTGCATACTGCCACGCAATTTATATGTTATTTATCTAAGACAGCAGTGAGTCTATCAATTGAGTAACTGTTAAGAATTCAAGAATAGATTGACATTTTATGTGATCCAGACAAATGATAAGCCGTTATAGTTAAATTGGAAATGAATGGGTATATATCAGGTAGTACTTCATATTTAAATCAGCAGTATAAGACAATAATTTCCCCTTAACTTTTTATCTAGATTTAATTTAAAGCTAAAATTTATGTTTTATAATTGCAGCATGATATATAGCAGTGTTACTTCTTGATTCTATGCCGTAATTGAAAGAATAATTTAATTGCTCCGAAAACAAATAAGGTTTAGTAAATACTAAAGGAATCAAATTTTCGACGTCAAAAGTCACTATAATAATTTTATTTATGCAAGAGATCCGTCCAAAAAGAATTTGCTGCAACATTTCCACAAAAGATACATTCCGTACAGCCTACACATAGAAAATAAGTGTTTTATATAGTGTTTGTGAGAATTAATACAGCATATATATTTTTCACTTTATATGGCGCAAACGATTACTTAGACGCGAGATGTGAATATAATCTTTTATTTTTATAATAATTTAATTTTATCTCCGATATTAGGAGCGAAACATATGTAAACATTTGGAATCTTTCATCATTGTTACCTCTTAAATGCGGTTCGATATCGATATCAGTGTTTAATATATTATTTGCAAATACAAAATAACGCGTATAAAGAAAAACATTTGGTTTTTTTTACAGAAGCTGTATTACGCGTAAAGTAATTATAAACGACGTAACTAATTATAAACAATGCAGGTAAACTCTCTTAGCTCAGTATCGAAGTCACCGAATTATCTGCCTACAGTGCTCTTGTTTTAAAAATATCACAAACCCGTCATTCCTAAACGCTGTTGGTCTTTTCGTTATTGTCAGTAATTCCAAATTATGGAGTTAATTAATTTTCATCATGAAAAATTTCCCGTCCAAATAAGCTTTTAAAAGTCGTCTAAAATATCATAACTGTCCCGATTGCACCTTACATTCATTACTTACTTCATGTCTCGTCCCTTTTCACTTTCCTTATTATATATCAATTTGGGAATTTCTTTTTAAGTTTTTATTTTTGTAAATATTTAATTTTTTATTTTTAGATTTCCGCACGAAACGAGGAACCTTTATAAATTTGTGATGTCCGTCCGTTCGCCGGCCTGTCCGTTGTCACAGTGGAAAGTAGTCTAGCAGTGGAAACGAACAGGATATATTTAATTAACGTTTACGGGATTTTAAATGTAAATACTTCATACAGAGATAAAAATTAATATGTAATAAGATTTTGAAAAAAAATTTGACATAACTTCTCCTACAAGAACACGAATTTTTTTTCCCGAATATATTCCCTTAATTGAATTAAGTAGGAGAGTAACATAAACAATATTTATGAAATAATATGATTTAACCTATTTCAGATAGAAACCCCACTTCTATGCTATTATCCACACCAATTATGGCCAAGTTCTTTCAGAAAGTATTCAGTAATAATCTTAATTTCATCTCATCCTAACTTACGTACTTCTTGATACGAGCATATAATCAGGCGCGAATATCCTCCGTACGTGATTTTCATTTATTATACTGTCTGTTGTTAAGTAATATTGTTTACAGGTAACATTACTCGCACGTGAAAGACGTAATCACAAATTGACATATTTTGTCTATTGCAATACTAGCAGAACAAAATGACAATATATCCACATTCAAATTGTATTTATCGCTTACTCTCATAGAATAACAGAAAAGAATGAAGAGAAAGATATTATGTTTTATTTTTATCCAAACAACTTATCACGGCAATGTGGTTTTCCAAGGCTGCATTGAAATCGATGGTTAATTGTTAGGATGAAGTATTTTAAATTCAAAAACACGATGGATTTCTGTTTTGACGTCTCTAATATATACATAAATGGCGTCTTAATTGAAGTTATAATTACAAAAGGAATAAATGGATAAATATTAAACAAAATTATGCAAGCGGGTAATCATGATTAAAAGCAAAACTCCTTAAATCCAAAGTCATGTACTGTTACCAAACAATCATCCATCCAAAAATTTCTCAATTATCGTAACGTAATTTTGGTAAATTTGATTGACTTCTTTGATAACATCTACTGCGCATTCCATGATGTGGTACAATCTTCTGTTGGATGAATTTCATATGAATATTCCTATAGCAAAACCTTTAAAAATAATACAATGACCTCATTTTGCCTCTAAACGATAAAGTGACAGTGGACTGCAGAAAAAGAACGAAAATAACAGCAACAACAATAATTCGAAGTCGCCTAATAGCATCTTGATTCACAATTAAATGAAACAACGTGATGCAGTATTATTTCTACTTTCTTTAAGTTCGTTACCACGACCTAGGTTTCGTTGTATTACAACATCTTCAGGTGGGCTATTAGCAAAGATCTTCATATTCAATTTCGGGTCAAATTCACACAGCGCATTATGTACCGATCAAGTTCAACAAAAACTTGCTTTGGAATTGTTCTGAGATAATGATATGCATTGGTGGTTCGAGCATACTTCATTATTACTGGTCAATTATGGAGTTAGTATCTTATTATACTGAAAATGAGGAGAATATACTACCTATAATATTTTTATCTATTTACCCATAATTTACCGACGAATCGCCAAGAATATGATGCCTAACCAAAATGAACAGTTGGTCTATTTTTTTAACATTATTTATTGGGCAGTGACTTTTTTTTATAAATTATGAATATACAGCCTTATTGATTTGAAATAATTAAATGAACAATGGTATGTTTATTTATGAAAAATCTTTCAAAAATATTAATAATATAAAGAAACATTATTACCAATTATAATTTTCCTTGAAATCGTGGACCAATATTAATATAAACAAATTAACTTTGCAATATTTGTTTCCACTGAGGTTTGTCAGGAGTATTACAATACTTGTATATTTTCAAATTTGGAAATAAGTATAGCTAACTGATCAAATGAAAACGAAAAAATGGCAAAATTTAAGTGACTTAAATGAAATGAAATAAATTCGGCCATCTATTGCTGTAACTTATCCTTTATTCTCGTTTCATTTTCTACTTGAATAAAAATGTTTTCATTAACTTTCTATATACATAGTTCATCATTTTATTTTGGAATACCATTAAGTTTTGGATGCTGTGAGAGTAAATTTACGAAGCTATTACGGAAAAAATAAATTCTTGGTAATGAAATCAGTTTTGAAATGTTAATATGTAGACTTTTTCATTCACTCTTGATTTGATTCAGTCTTTCACAAAAACAACCACGTTTAAATCAATGGAATCTAATAGTTTATTTTCAGTAAAGCTCCACCTAATTCAATCCAATCGCAATCATCCATTAAACGCGAATGGCGAAAGTGAACTGCTCAATGTTACTACGATATACCTGGTCAGGTATATCGTACCCATTTCCATGAAAAAAATTAACGGTCATGTCACCATGACTTTTTTAAAATATGCCACGTTTATTTTTTGACAAAAATTAATTTTCATAAATACACTATCCAAGAAATTTGAAAAAAATATTTTCACTGGACTTACAGTATATAATTATGACTAATTACCTTAAAACTATTCGAAATAAATAAATAAAATTATTACATCACATCAGATTTAGTAGTGAAAGACATTTATTGATTTTAGTAAAATTCGTATGAAAGTGAGATATAAATTTTTATTCTGCATTAGAAAACATGTTTTTTTTGGAATGTTTGGCTTTTCTCTTGTAGCCAGTAGACACAGTGTCCCTTTGGAGGCGCCAACAGTAGTCTGCAGGCATGGCTGGCTCCCATCTACCCTGATAACGCTTCTCATGCTCTGTAATATCTTGATGAAATCTTTCTCCGTGTTCATCGCTCACTGAACCCATGTTTTCTGGAAAAAAACTTAAATGGGAGTGTAAGAAATGGATCTTAAGCGACATATTGCATTCTAGTTTGTGATAAGCATCCAGCATTACTTTTATTTTTTCATGGAAATCGAGTTATTTGTGATTGCCGAGAAAATTTTTTGTGACATCGACAAAAGCCAACCATGCCTATCTTTCAATGGGTCTGAGGCTAAATAAAAAATCGGGATCATTGATTAATTTTCTTTTGTCAGAACCAATAAAAATTCCTTCTTTAATTTTCGCCTCACTTAGCGTAGGAAATTTGGTTTTGATTAATGAAAATCCAGGTCCGTTTCGGGGAAGTGCTTTCACAAAATTCTTTATCAAACCAAGTTTGATGTGTAGCGGGGGTAAAATGATTTTCTAAGGTGATACTAATGGTTCATTTTTTATATTTTTCTGTCCAAACACGAACACAGTTCTTAGAGGTCAGTTTTGTTTTGTGTA
The DNA here is from genome assembly GCA_039881145.1 of Druceiella hillmani. NCBI lineage: Eukaryota > Metazoa > Arthropoda > Insecta > Lepidoptera > Hepialidae > Druceiella > Druceiella hillmani. Next base: position 80,934 of record JAYKKI010000149.1, read on the forward strand.
GTGATGGAAACGTGCTCTGCTATCCCATTCATAGAGAAAACAACAATATTTTACATAGCCAGTTTGCAATCCTAAAATTAAAGCCACTACCTTTAAAGCTGCACATATTTGCCATTTGTATTTTACATAATCAACTTTTTCCAGAATTAGTTTCAAAATATCGTAGGTTTCTTTTAAGTGAGCGCCGTATGCCACAGGAAAAGTTGGAAGTATGTTGCCGTTATGAAGTAAAACTGCCTTTAAACTTCGTTTTGATCCGTCAATAAACTGTCTCCACTTTTGTGACACGTGTCTGTGACCTAATAATAATAATAATAATAAGATTTTATTTCAGACATAGTCCATACAATTGTGTTAATAGGTAGCAATATTCTTAATCTAATGTTAGTATAAATAGTAAATAATTGCATCATTAATAAATCATAAAATATGCAATAAAATAAAATCAATACTAAATGGAGTCAAACCCAATTGCAGTAAAAAATTTAAAATCAATACAAATTAAATCATAATAAATTAAGTCATTTAAATCAGATAAAATTAAACTGTATCAAACTACACCAAATTAAATTACTTAAGTCAGGTCAAATTAAATAAAACTAAATAAAATTAAATAAAAAAGTCAAAAACTACTCAAATCAAATTCAAAGTAAAATAGTAATAAAATCAATTAAATTAATTAACTCAATCATAAATTCATTTAACTTAAATCATTATGGCGCATGTAGGCCTATCCAGTGTGTCAAAAGAGGTAGGTCCAGTCGGCCCGCGCACGTGACCAGCATATTGCTGGAGCTTCCCGGCACTCTCGCCATCATGGACGCACTGCGCTTGCGCATTATAGCGTGAAAGCCGTCCACGCGCGCCTGCGCAAACATACTACTGGCGCTGCAGTGCCGCGGAAGCCCCATCAAGACCCTGAACGCGTTATTATATTGTACCCGCAGGGCGTCAAATGCCCGCCGCGTATAATCAACCCACAAACTGCACGAGTAGAAAGTCTGGAAGAATGCCCTAAACAGTGTAACCTTTACTGGTCCTGTGCATCGTGCAAATCTTCGAGCCAACATATTGCAGCGTACAGTCAACACCCTGCCTTCCCTGTCCATATCTATGTCGTCCTTGAGGTCTTCATTGACCCAATGACCCAGATATTTAAAATGAGTGACTCTATTTAAAAATGTGTCATAGAGGGCTACCGAGTGACATGGATATGGTTTTTTGGGTACTCTAAAAATCATAAACACACTTTTACATTGTATTGGAGTCCGTGATCCTCCGCGTACAGTTCACATATACGTAGCAGCTTGCGTAACGCGCCGATAGAAGGTTTGAGCAGCACTATGTCGTCCGCGTACCTGATGTTATTAACGCACACTCCGTCTATATGACATCCGATTCCGGTACTGCTCAGCTCTCCAATCAACCCGTTTACATATATATTAAACAGTTTGGGTGAGGTCAACCCTCCCTGATGCACCCCGCACTCAAGACCATATTCGTCCGACTCACTATCCGCCCACCTCACTGTGTTTTTTTTATTATTGTACCAGTACTTAAACATAAATTTCAGGAGGCAAACTAGTGTCATTTCGCAACTTGGCCCATAACAAGTCGTACGAAACCATATCGAATGCCCGGGACAGGTCCAGGAAGCTGGCATACACTGGTGTTTTACGCTTGGTGTAGTACTGCACAGTCTGCTTGAGATACAGAATGGCACTTTCAGTGGATAGGCCCACCCGAAATCCGAACTGACCATCGTGCAGTTCTTTACTCCTAGTTAAGTGACCATCAAGCAGACCATCCAGCATCTTTGCAATAACCGTAGCTAATGAGATAGGCCTGTAGTTTGAACCGTCCGAGACATCCCCTGTCCTGTTTTTACAATGGGTACAACAATTGTATACATTAGCTTCTCGGGTAGGTAGGCGTGGCTAACACACATATTATATAATAATGCTAGGATTCTAGGCAAGTGCTCTCCAGCATTCCGAAGGTGCTCGATGCTAAGGCTGTCATAACCTGGTGACTTACCTCTTTTCATTGATTTAATCACTGAGGCTATATCTTTCTCTGTGAAGCTTACGTTAAAGTCCCCAGGCACAGTCCCCCATCACACACGGGGCTCGGTGGCTCCGGTTGCGCAGACTCACTAGAGGCTTTCACACAAAATCGCTGACGAAACAATTCCGCTATTGCAGAGGGATCCTGCACACTTTCATGGACCGGCTGGGCTTAAGGTTCAACTTGTTTGTTGTTTTCCAAAATTTATACAACTTATTTTTGTCGTGATGTTGTGCTATTATACCCATCTTAATTTGTTGTTGATTATTTTGACACCATTTTAATTTTGCCTTAAATAATCGTCTAGACTCAACCATCTCACTATGGGTATATAGTCACTGCCGGGTTTCCCATACAATAACCAATTTTGATAACATTGCCGAGCCTTCCCGTGAGCCTCCCTCACATACTTGTTCCACCCTATTATGCGTTTACCCCTACCGGGTGTCGCATTCACAGTATAAGACTGATTCCCTCCCTCACTTAAAATATACACTAGGTTGTAATAAAAATCATTGATTAATAACTTATGAATTTCACAATTACACATTTTATTAGTACGCGTACAAGTTGCAAGGTCGGCTGGGAGGTCTATATCCCTTAACCTGTCATGACAAAAATTATAATACAATTCAATTTGATCAGTCTGCCTCTCCCCCCATATTATATCATTTTCCCCATATTATATTATATAGTTGATTAGCAAATAACTCACCCGGATGTGCGTTGAAATCTCCCATCACATACACAGATTCCACTTCACTATTCTCAATTATGGAATTTACCTCGCCTAGACATTCCGTAAACTCAATTAGAATCCGTAGGCATGTACACTGATATAATTATCGTAGAACGATCACCGATGTCAATCTTAACAGCCGCTACGCGATCACTAGTACACGGTAACAGTGACACTGATGGACACGCATACTTCCTCCACAACACTGCCACACCTCCGTGCCGCAGTGTTGGCCACGGAGCACACCCGCCGAGGTGTCTACGGCAGACTTGCCCGTGTACGTAAACTCGTCGCTGATGCTGCCTAGGAACGGAAAATCGTGTGGCAATAGCCATGTTTCCTGAAGTGCTACGATATCCGCTGTTTTGCATATGTTCCTTACACAATAAACTGATCTTATAATATTTTTGCAATTAAAAGTGACTAATTTAGCGCAATTAATCATTTAAACATAAAAAAGCGATTATAATAATACACATACATATAAAAATCACGTATTCGCACTTTTTCTATCACCACTCTTTCTTGTCTTAAAATCAACAAAGCGGCGGTATGCGATACCTTCTGGCCAGAAGTCATCGTTCAGAAAAATATCTAGTTTATGTTTCGGCACCAAGACTTTATAGGCATCATACATTTTTGGTATTTTCATGTTTATTTTCTCCAAAGTTACGGCAACATTAGTTTTATTTGCAATATAAGTCAATATGTCACACGCGGGCACTTCCTTCGCAACATTGTAAATGTAAATAGCAGTTTTTATATCCGCAGCTTTAAAACTCGCTTCTGAGTTCGAGACTGCCTTCCCGCAGCAAAGCGGTTTCTCAATCGTCTCCTCTGTACTAAGGTCCATTCTTCATCTTTTTGCGGAACTTTCCAATGACCATTCGCAACAACATCGGCTAATGATTTATTTTCACTGCGCTTATCACTGTTAACGTTCGGAGCGGTCGTGTGTCTCGCGACGCTAGGTACGTCGATCGCAGCCGGCTGAGAGTGAGTCATCGATTCGGGCTTGTTATCGTTTACCTGCCCCGTTAGGTGAGCGCCCGCGCCGTTGCTATTTGAAACGCTATTCTCACTGCAAATTTTCGATGTACCCTCACTATTAGGAAAAGGTTGAACGATATCCCGATAGTTTTTATCCCGATTTTTGCATGGGATGTTCTCTGCTGTATCCATGTAGACAAGTCCCCTAGGACTACTATAGTACTCGTCATTTGTGTCCATTATAAAACCACTTCGCTTAATATTAACATTGCAGGCGTTATTTTCAAAATTCTTCACAATAGATGCTTTTTCCAGGTTTTCTAGTTCGTTCGTAATAGCATCTAGGTGTTATTTCGTAGCATACTGATCCTTGATGCGCTTTATATCCTGTTGCATTGTTAACAAATCTTTTTATAAGCTAGTTACGTCGACATGATCAAAAAATACCGGTGGTAGTTTGTGTAGATCACGAGCCACAAATACCGGTAACACTTCAGGATCAGACTCCTTCAGCATGCAAATGATGTCGTCAGTTTTACGGAGTTTCTTTCCATCGCTTTTTCTCGTCTTCTTACGTCTCTCCATAGGTAAAGATTCGCACAGAAGAACTTTTGCACTATGTATATCCTCGTCAGAGAATGCACTTATACAAATATTACTGATGCTCTCCTCGTTCATCACATCAATTTTATTACATATAAAGGCTAGCACTTCGTTAATCACTATATTGCAACCCGTACATTTTAGCATTTTAGAAGCCATATTGGCTAACGCGTCCGTACGTCAACGTGACCGATCAGTGACTGACATTAATCCATCAATATTATTACAGAACACTAATCCATCTGCTTTTGAATAAAAGGTAGCTAAAGAAATGTGACGTTTACGATAAGTTGTAATTTTAACTCCAGCTTGCAATAGATTCCACTGTTTTAATCTTGAGCCTCATATTTCAGATTTTTCTTTGGTCAAATCTAAACCTCTGGCAAGGTCATTTAGTTCATATTGGCTAATCAAATGTGGTTCTGTAGTTATTTGATTTTGAAATATCTCTCCACTACTAGATGAGCCTGCTTCGTCGTCTTCTTCCATACTTGAACTAAAAAATCTATCCGGTACTGGAATGTCTGGAGAATGTGGCAGCAGCATCGATACTGATGTCACATTAGCATATTTAATCGACTGTTTTGATTTTTTCGAAAAACCTTTCAAAGTTGTCAAACAGAAGTAACAGTCGTCTACGTGATTTTTGGGTTCACGCCACTGCATTGGTACACCAAAAGGCATTTGTTTTATAGTACCCTTGTGCCAACCCGTCAAATACTTATAGCATCTTAACCAAGACACTTTAGGCACCCACGATTTATCTTGATTTTTAATTGTAATCTTAAAATAATCTTCATAACACTTCTCAAAACAACGGAGAAATGGTCTTTTTTTCACTTTTAGGAGTGAATTCACCACAAACATAACAAAATAAGTTAGGAGAATTAACACAAACACGCGACATTTTGTAGATTAATGAGTAATCTTAATGTTTTGTTGACTTTTGCACCCAGAAAAGATAAATTTTTATGACTACCCACAAAAAAGTGAAGCAGAAAGTAAAAAAACTAAGATTCCCGTTATCTATTTTTGTGACGTGATATCTACATAAAAAAGTGTTTTCTGTATTTCACTAAGTATGCTTTATACGAATTACCATTGGGGATACCAGTGATTGTTTTGTGTTGCATAGTGATATTAATAAAGTCTTAATTCCTACATCATTTTCCAAACTAATTTTAGCATTTGTAAATAAATGAAAACTTGCGTTATGAAATAATAATTCAATATGGAAACTTTTCAACCTTGCCTAGAAATTTCTCTCACCTACCTTTAAGTAAATCACCTAGACGTAATGTTACTCTGTCCCAAATAAATAAATTATATAATATTAAACGAGTTCGATGTATCGACATTACGAGCAGTATGCAAATACCCGTCTTTGTGTCTGTCCTTTGAAATGTATACAACTGTCCTTTGAAATGTATACAACCAGCAATCTACTTGCAAGAACAACAAAGTTGCTATATTTGAAATATAAGAGAGTGTAATATGGAACATATGCCATATATACCATATCACGTTTCACTTTAGTAAACGTTGTATTGTTAAAATTTTAATACTTATGACAGTTAATCGAAAAAAAAAATTGGAATTTTCCCAGTTCTACTGACTGCTACCTGTGTCATTTGAAAAGATATTGCTCAATCATGAGCATGAAAAAAAAATTATTTTTAACATATTTTACTTTTCTCTGTAATGTATATTATCGTTTCGGTATAATGTTGTTGTAAATTACAACACAAAAGGCACATTTTTGATAATAAATCAAAAAAATGTTTGCAATACATGCCGTGGAAAACTAAATACAGTTTCAGTCAAACATCCGACACTGAGTTAAATGACAGACCATTCGTTTGAGCATTGGATTCACGGTGACTCGCAAAAAGCCCGCGTTACGCAATATTGAAACTGTAGAAAAATCGAGGTCCAAAAGAAGGCGGCAAACTTATAATATAAAATATCCGTCAAGTACGAGCAGAGCTCGCACTGTGAGAGTTCCACATGTATTTAGGTGTCTATAAACATTAAAAGATATATATTTGTAGCTGTTTAACATGAATACCCCGTTAAACAATTACAAATCATTGACAGCCATAAAACATAATGCCTATATGAGTAACAGTGTATCATTCACAGACAAAATAAATATATATTTTAAATAGAAAATTATTGTTCTAGTTGACTATTCTACTCGAATTGAGTTTCCACGAAATTTTTATATGCCATAAGTGGGTCGACTGTTACTCGTAAACTAGTAAAGCATACGTAACTGTGTTAATTTTTCTTTTAATTTCGTTATAGATACTATCATTGTGAATACTTTCAAATATTCAAAAATAGCAGTTAAAATGCTAGAAGATCAATAAGTAGCAAAGATTACCATTTAATATTTAGTATTTTTTTAATATTTATTTATTTCTTAATATTTATAACGAATCCCTGTATCAAGAAAGTGTTCATAATTATTTCCAATATTTTAAGACCTATTCAAAGGTACCCTTTACAATGGCGTATACGAAAAAAATTACCCTCTTTTTACATGCAGCTTCATACGGAGGGCAGACTACTCATACTTCTTTAGTTATACTCTTAGTAAATTTTCAATTATGAAACGATATAAGGTTTGTTATTCTTCTTTTAAATCTCCACTGCATTTAAAACAAAATCAATTATAGCTTTGTAAATGATTTTTTTACGTGTCTCTTGCACGATCATTTGGAAGACAAATATACTATTATTATTTATAGACCGAATACCTGGAAGTGTTTTTAAACATTTAAAAAAAAATATCGAAAATCAATGTTTAGAACACAGCAAAAAGGAGTTCTAAAAAAGTATTGCCTAAAAACATCTTTAGTTAAATTTGTTTTGCCTGCAAATATACCATAAATTCTATTAAAGTTACAGGAAAAAATACAGCCTGTAAATTCTAAAAGATATCGTAACCAGCTCAATTTTTTAAATAACAATATGGTTGTTAAACCCATAAGCAAAGATACTATATTAATACTATAATTTTGGGATATATGCTATTTTCTTGCTTTCTGTTAATAATAACAACTATTATACATTTATAAAGTAGTTTCCTGGAAAACAATATTTCTCGTAAGTCCAAAACCACTACCAAAATAAAAATAAAAATTTAGAATCATTTATTATTTACTCCTTTATCGTTTTATGCAAATTTTATAGAAATGAAATGATCGCAGAAATCTCGACTTTCGAATTTTTTTAAGATTTATAAAGGGACCCTAATTAATAATTTGAAATTGACAACTAGATTTTTAATTCGGACATTAACAAACAGAACAAAGTCAAGTTCGAGAAAATGTTTCTTGGTGAGTATTTACACGTTTTATTAAACTTGTTCATTTATTCACTATACAATTTACATATTCTTAAAATATACTCATTAAAACCTTTAATTTTATATCCATCTTGATCGTCCTTAAAATTTGTATAATTTCACTTTAGACAAAATGGCGGCGATTTGCAGACACCACATTGCACAGATCGCAACTTCAGCTATCTAAGGGAAAAGGTTAAAATGATTCTAACATTACCTATATGCTCCGCCTTTGAAAAGTAATACATATATACATACCTACACACATATGTACATACTAAACGCAATGCCCTCCTTGGTGTACCGCATTCGAATAAAAAGGAGTTAGATAATTACGACTTGTAGCGACAATATCGATTGTCCAAAAATATAGCAATTTAAGACAATAACAAAAAACTACGAGTATGCTAAATCTTAGCATACTGGTCTACCTGTCTATTTGCATAAACAAATATCGACTTTATGATTTTGTATAGTAATGAGTATTCTAGATTTGAAACGCTTTTTACAGCCGTATTACACTTTGAATCGGTAAAATAATGTAATTAGTATGAGGATTATTACAAATTTAAAATGAAACTGTGAGATGTTTTATGTTATAATTTTATGTCCAATGATTTTAGATGTACAAAATGTGTAAGTAATGGTAAAATTTTGAAACAGAATTTCTTCACTTCTAAAAAATTCAACGCACGAGCCAAAAGAATATCGCCTGATATCACTGTATTATTTGTTTTTTATTTATAAACAAATAATTGATTGATTACAAAACAACCTTTTATTTTTTCGAACGTCTTCAACAATCCGTGTCCTTCAAGAATAAAATAGTTTTTTATATTATGCTTATTGATGTCTGATCATTTCTAGAATTTTAGATTTCATTATTTAATTTATTTTTATATTTATTATAAACGGTAATTTATTTTATATTTCATTACCTATTCAAGATTTAAAATGATTATACTTAGTTTTACGGCTGTTTAACTAACAATCAAGTTTTGTAATTGAATTTTCATCCACTTCCCATTAGCGGATTGAGTTGAATTTCGGCACATATTTGTAATTATGATGGCAATATAATGATGGAGAAAATAGGTTGTACAGTAAAATTTTCGTTTTTGTATTATATAACTCTGAACGCTATGTCATAATTAAAAATGTGATTCGTATTATTCAAATGCCTTAGTTACAAATAAAATTGAATCATCAAATAATAGTAAACTGGAATCATAGCGCAAGTGGCCTATGATTATCGACCAAAATAAGTTATCAAACTTATAGTCTAAATTAAGAATCCATATTGTGCCATTTTTATGCTTTTTACTTAGCTTTTAGGTAGATTGAAATAATATACAATATGATTATGACTTGTACAACCTAAATTATCTGCTCTCAATAAATGTCATGATATAGTTAGAACATTATTTTATACAGTTTGGTGCAGGACTTTGATGAAAACAAAGTAGTTTTATTTAAACATTTTAATTTAATTTATAATTTAAAGCCCAACTTACACCAATTTTCAGATGAAATGCTTGTAATTTCCATACGATAATATTAGTGTTTGTATTTGAAACAGAGTATGTAAATTGCCGTCTTTATTTTTTTTCAGTGTAGAATTAACTTGCAATGTTATTGGAAATTAAAAACAGCGTACTGCAATGTCTGTGTTTTATTTCTACACCACATGTATAAACACGATTCGATTGCGGAAATTGATGGATACATACCGTAACTTAAAATTACGTAACAGATGGGTAAAATAATTTTTTTTTCAAAACAATTCCCAAAGTATAGGTAAATTAAACATTTTTAATTTTAAAACAGAAGACATGAACATTTACACGGGGATATTACGCTAACGCTATATGCAGAATTTTAAGAGCATATCTTATTAACATTTTATAATTTTATATCCATATAGAAGACCGTGACTAACAAATAAGCAACATTATTTTCTAAGGTATGAATATCTTGAAATATGTTGCACCGATATACCTTAAATTATATAACGTGCAGTAATTCAGAATAAATTTGAGTAATGAATCTACAACATATTTCTGACATGCGAGTCGACTATCTATGTTAGCTCTGAACTCACCCATACTATGACAACGTAATGAGCATGCAATGTGTTGAAATACAGTTTAGTTCCAAAATTAGATCATCTTATCTCTCCCATATTGTTTTTCCATGCGGTTTCGATTGATACAGCGCGAAGCATCATTGCGAATTTGCTTAATGATTTTGCACTCCGCAGACGGCTAAATATATATAGACTCGCGGAGCGTATATACATTCCCTATATACGACAATTTAATTAGAGCTCCTCGGTAAACACGCGCCGAGCACTCCGCGACCATTACGCATTAATATTATTTGTGAAGAAGCGATGACATAATCATATATTTCACATATGTATCTAGATAGCTGTTTAAATACTCCCGGTTTACTCTAACTACCCCACCTACGGGGATTTGCTATGTACTAGTTTATAAAGATATTTAGGATAAGGTTGCTTAAGTCGTACCACAGCCTATGTATTACATCAACATTATCTGCCCACACGAATAAAATAAGTTGCCTCTATCGATGCATACACTGATTATTTAATAAAGTGAGCAAATGACAACACGAGGCGAATCACCGGCGTTCTTGATGAAATTTTGGATTATTTTGTTTAATATCTGTACTTTATAATAAAGAAAATGATGACGGTATAATTTTAAAGAACATCTATTCTTATGGTTTTCTAGGATTGATTAAAATAAGAAAACACGTCTTTTTTTAAGCCACGGGTGTCGTTTTCAAATTTTTATGATCTCGTTATCTAAGTCGTACTATGATCGATTCGTAAATCGTATCAATATGATTTGACTTTGCTACTCCATTATTTGTCTTCTTCAATATGATCTACATGATAAGAATATGGGGAATAATGGGCGACAGGATGACATGGAAAAAGTATTAGAGAAATATAAAAACTGGATGTAATGAAGAGAAGACATGACATTCCTAAGAACACGCTATATCGATATTCGAAGGATTTGACCAAGGAAATAAAGTTTGAAAGATATAACGATATGATGATAAAAATACGAAAGATTAATTAGCCCGATATATGACCGATTCGAAACAAAGTTTTTCGGATGAATTATTACCGACTCAATGAAGATAGCATTCCGATATTTTTTTAAACATAATTTACTGCATCTCTTTAATAAAGAAAAGAAAAAACCCGTAAAACTTATTTCATAGATTCTTGAAAGGAGATCCCATTTTTTCATTGTACACACCAAAGACTACGTAAGTTGCATTAAATAAAGGACTCTGTAAATATCGCATTATTGAGCTCTTTGATAAACATTAACAGATTGTGAATAAACACAAGCCTAGTTCTGGATAAATATAATACGGGTGAGATTTTTTATCTAATTTTTATAAACCACCCGAAATTATTATTCTAAAAGTAAACATCAAGTGGCTGCACGTATAAGCGGAGAAAGAAGTTTAACTATGGATGTATGTGCGATTAATATTAATATCTAAACGGGTATGGGTGCACAAAATACAGATGGGTAACAACCGAACTTTTTTAATTAAAATAAGTTACGTTACAAAAAAGTAAAAAAATTATGCTTTCATCGGAGGCTCATAGTACACATAGCATAAATTTAGATGCTTTTTAACTGGTTCATGCATATACCATAATTACGCCAGCATTTCCTTTTCACCAAAGAAGTAACCACTAGCTTTTGGAGAGATTGTTCTTTAGGTCATAGAAGAAGCATCAGGACAAAGCGACACCTTATTGGATGCACTCTAACCCTAGTAATATAATAAATCAGGCCGTAGTTGGGAAACTCCTGGGTAATGCATATTCTAGATCAGTTTGCATAGATTTAGCACTATAGCAAAGTAATAGCGTTTAAGTCTTGTAATAAAAACGCTGATACAAATGGAGATTACACGGCTTCTGTACATATTGTTAATCAATTAGGTAGAACAAGTACCTGATGTTGCATGTGATGCTACAACACAGTCTAATAATGTAAATTTGGCAATAGTTACAATGGCATACAGACTTTGTACAATTCCAAGAATCGTAGCCATTGCTCATCGTACATTCAGCACCTGTAACAATATCTCAACAATTTGCAAACGTCTCTGTCATTGAAAATTCAAAGGAATAAGCGGTTATAAAATATTCTTTGAACGTTTTCTTTTATATTCCGTGTATAATAACCATAAATACATAATTAAGAAAGATACTAACGTAAAGATGGAAAATTTTAGTTATTACCATAGTAAAAAAATTAGAAAAGACATTTACGAGAGAGCTGAATTACATCTTCCTACCTAATGGCGTTATTGAGATAGACCGGGTAACAAAATGGGTCTTCAAATAACAAAAATGGTTCAAGAAATATATACCTTTTCCGTGAAAAAGAAATTAAAATATAATTGGGCTCAAAAATTTGTTTCTTTAGTCCACTTTATATTTTTAAAAAACCCCTCAAAATACAATTTTCAATAATTTTTGGGACAAGTGACAACGTATAAGTGAATTTGAAGTTTCCATCTAATTTCCTTTAAAAATTCGATGATTTTGACAGATTGACAAACACACGGGTAGATATCGTTGTTACAACAATAGAATTTCATTTGATTAATCTTTCGTGAACGAAAACCTAATGTACGGACAGATAGACAACAATTGTAACAAGTTATGCTCTTTGGAAAAAAATTAAACTATAATTACAAATAAATTTAGAGAGCAGATTTAAATACACTTACAATAAATAACATTTACATATGATATACCCGTTGTTGATTTTTTCTTTTAAAACTCTTTAGTTGATGCCTTACCTTGTTGAATTCAGATAATTTTTTTAATTTTAATTTTTAATTGAATTTTATATCGGAATCCATTAATAAAATATATATTTCGTTCTTAAATGTTTAATGAGTAAAATAAGAATATTTAAGTTCATTCAATTATTATCATTGTCATTACTTCCGATAATTGTATAGGGAAAATTGATGAAAAATCTTTTTTAAATGATGTTTCACAATTAAATGAAACCATGTGATGTACTATTATTTCAACTTCCTTTAAGTTCTTTGTCACGACCTAGGTTTCGTTGTATTACAACATCTTCAGGTGGGCAAAGAAATCTTTGTATTAAATCTTAGATTAGCAAAGAAATCTTTGCTAACAGCCCACCTGAAGATGTTCTAATACAACGAAACCTAGGTCGTGGTAAAGAAATTAAAGAAAGTAGAAATAATACTACATCACGTAGTTTCATTTAATTGTGAATAATGAATTTGTACAAAATTAACGCCAAATATATTCAATAAATGATGTTTTCAAATACCGAGTTGACAAACGGTTGTGAAACAATTTAAGATTTACCATAATGAATTTCGATGGAATTATTCTTTTCTTATTATAGACGGAAGGAATAGGTACTCAGACGAATTAATTGATAATTGTGACCTATACGTGCATTTTGACGCACAAAGTATACTCGTTAGGTGTATATAAACAGACGTCAGTATGTGGCAAAAAAACGCCAATTTAAGGATGCATTTATGTACAAGTATTGATTTTAATTTTTAATCCTGAAAAATGTATTGCTAAATCTTTAGTTTACTTTTTATATTATAAATTAATAACTAGGCACAAATGCATTTAAGCTACAACGAAAATGTTATTATTTATCTACCTAAAAATTTTAAATTCAAAGTAAGTAAAGATAATCCACGAAATTATAATTTAAACAAATTATATGTCACAATCTAAATATTTGGACATCATAATTATTTACCTTTTGAATACAAATTTATATTTTTCTCTTGTTTATTTTTGTTTTTAATATATCTATTTAGATGCTTGTTGAGTGTTTAGTATATAATTATAAATTTAAAATGAAAATCGTGAAAAATAGTTCATCAATGAAAAAATAAGATATTCATTATGAGTTAATGCTCTTAAAATCAATTTTAAAAATAATCACGATCCAGTCCTATTTTTTAAATACGACATTTTTTACGTATATTTTTTAATTTTAAAAATCACTAAAATTAGAATTTTTCTTGTATCGAATCCATATCTACTTTTTTATGCATTTAAAGCTAATTTTCAGATTATGAATAACTAGTAAATCCAAATTTGACGGATTTTCAATATCGAATTCGAAATTACATAAAAAGTGAATAGATAGCCACCGAAAAACCATTCCTTCTGACATTGTTTGTGGTTGGTAGGTTATAATACCTGCAATACATATTGTACTCATTTTATTAAGCTTAAAAGAAAATGATGTTATGTATGCTGCATACGGACTGCTAATGATTATTTTTGCTTGTTATTAATAATTAATAAAAGTATTTATTAAGATATTTTTCTCTACGTTACAATAAGTTAACAAAATGAATAATTTAATATAACTTAACATGATTTTATCGAAAACACTAATAATATTTTTTCTTCGACAAAAATAAAAAAGGTAAAATTAATACGTAGTTAGGACAACAATTTAAAGAAAAAAATGCACGTAATGTAGTCACAGTTTTCTTTGGTTACTTTTATATTATTCACGTAAACATTTGCCAAAGCCTTTAATTTGAAGCGCACAAATAAAATTGATTTGCCTATAAAGTTGCGGATGCTAGACTGTGCTGATGTCACGCCACCAGCCGATATGCGGAAATGATTTTTTTATAGATTGTGGTACCACGGTAATGTCGGCCTTACTGACTTATGATCCGTTCGTGATTATGACCCACCGTTCAATAATCAAACTTTTCTCCAACACATAAAACAACAAACATAAGTAGACACTCAGTATATTATGAATTGGTTTATTGTTATATAGAACTTAATATCCATTAAAAGTATTTATATGTTGCTACTTAACTTATCTAGGTGGGAAATGTAATGAAGGTGTTGATAAAAATAGATGGAACTACACAGAAATGACAGCGCCGTATATTTATTTAAATGCACTCGAAATGAAGCTCATTTATACATTCAAACTGTTCATGAAACTTCTTAACAAGATAAGTAAAATAAGCCAACACGACAGGTCTACTGCTACACACAGAGTATTTTCGTATCAATCTTCAGACGCAATAAGTCATTAAATCATTCATATTGAGCTCCTTATTGTTTAAATATATTGAATTACTAAATTTCTTTACTGTCAAAGCGGAAAGCGCCGCTAAAGAATTTTTTTTTAAATAAAACAAGCCATTATCTCTAGATTATACATTTATGTTAAAACGCTAGAAATCAGTTGCTGTTTAGCGTGCAGTAGGGGAGGTCGCCCGAGATAGAACGCAAGATATCACCACTCGCACGCACTCTGAACTAATAAAGAGCCAAAAAGGTGCGACGGTAAGCAGCAGCAGTGGACGGAGTTTAGCGCGAATCGCCGGACGGCAAGTTCGGCGCTCAGGATTAACCGGTTAATAACGCTCTTTGGAAAAAGCTAATAGGTTTCGTTCGGAACGCAACCTTTATTTTAAACCAGTATTAATTTTTTTTCAAACCGGTTCCAAACCTTGCTTGAAATTGTCAACCTAAGTTAGAGGAAATGATTTAATTTGGAGAGGTTCTATAATGTTTACAGATTTTTCTGTGAAAAATTTGTTAACATTACTATAGATACTAGAATTGAGAAAGCAATGTGTCAGACACAGTTTAAAAATTTTAATGAAAATTGTCGAAATTAGAGATTATTCTAGATAAATCATTCTTCACAAAGATTTTCATACGTAATGAACATTTTATTATTTAATTTTATTATAGGTATTAAACAGATGATCTTCCTTTAATAAATATATTTCTTGCGTTATAAACTTAAAATATAAAAATATGAAGGATTCATGCAAGCTGTTGTCAGCGCCATCTGGTGATTGCACTGACATTTATAATTCTTTGGTTAGATGGCTGTCATTTGTTACGATCCAACACAAACTTTAAACATACGTTTTCTTTCATTTCAATCAAGACAATTAAAGAAAAACAGTGAAACACTCCTTTCTATGTTGAAATTATTCAATATGTAATTACACAATAAGTACCATTAAATATTACTTATCAACAACCTTATATTATACTTGTGGGCGATTCTTGTTTGTGTAACTTCTTAAGCGGTAATTATAATATCTATTTGCGTATTAAATTGTCACATTTACAACAAGGCCTGCCATGAATACTTTTCCCCCTTGTCAACTGTACTCATTCGTATTCCACCAATAGCAATTATATAGTTCTACCTATTTGAACAACAATGCACACACGTAACAAAAAGATCGTATGATACGCCGTCGGCTTACTCACATTTGTGCACACTGTCGATACGTGGTTCTGCTTACTACATGTACGCAAAATAGCTGTAGACATGAAAAAACAAGTTAAATTACTAAAAATAAAATTCTTGCACACGATGAAAAAGTAATATGTCGTCCTTAGATTTATCAGATTTTCCCTTAATTAATATAGAACAATGGGTAAAAAACGTTTCTAATCAAAACTAAAATAAAACGTTTTTCATTCTCCGTCCCTTCATATGTTTCAGCAAAATGCAGTTTCGTGGAAACTCTCCATTTAGGGGACAGCTCTACTCTGAAAGTATTATTAATGTCGCCAAATGTGTCATTTCCGCGCATGGATATTTGTAGCCGCTTGTTCATCTCATATGGACACGACACCAACCGACCAACGATACGCAATTTCGTAATACTTCAATGTTTAAAATACTGGAACACTACAATTATTTGTCATCTAATGAAGGCAATTATTGTATGAACATTATTCTTTAATGGGTATATATGTTTTCCTGTGGTTATACATACATAAGCACATGGCATTTTTTTCTTCAACTCTACAATTATGGAGTAAACACCTTTATCACGAGAAAAGTATATTGAAATCATAATTTTACACGCCAACAGAATATTGCGCAATACTTACTATGACACATATACATAAACAATTTCCTTCTAAGGGAAAGTTTGCAGAAATAATAGCCCTCTGGTACGAATTCGTTTCGATGATCTCAAAACAGTACATGAAAATCTTTTTCCTACGACGTCATACAAACCCAAACGTGAATTTTTCGCAGGCCATATTGATTTTAAGATAAACGTAATACATAGCAAATATAATTTCCACTATTGTTATCGTATGACCTGAAGACTTAAAAAGTTGGTGAAAGCTGCTGGATACCCAAGGCTGAAGATTCCTTGTGTGTATTTTGGAAAAATAAATAGAAGTCAAAATAAAAGAAAACGACATTCGTGTTGAACCGAACAATTTTATAAAATAAAAGTACAAAAATATACATTCCCAAAAGGCTAATTTTTGATAAAAGTATCCATAGCTATAAATATATATACTTCTGAACACAGTCAGCGTCGTATATTCGAAGTAAATGTGACATCCTGACGTCTGTCATAACATGTTTTCTTTCGAATTGTATAAATAATATTGTAATGCTGTGTGGAATTGTGTTAATATTTTTGTGTCCCACTTACTCCAGTGCGACTACCAATTCGCCTAATTATCGCTTTGTTACAAATATATGTTATTGCCATATAATAACAATATATTTGTACTGTGACCATTTATCTTAATGTTACTTAAATAATGACTAGTTAACATATTTACCTAAACACACAATTTTCTGTAATCAATTTGGGACGTAAATTTATTTGAAATCTAATTTATATTAGTACCTGTTAATAACGAAAAAGTATGACAAGCACGAGTAGAACTCGCAATTCGGGAGTTCCGTATACATTTAGGTACTATAACTATTTAAGGGTACATCATATTTATAATTACACTATTTGCAAGTATTAATTTTAATGACCTAAATATATTACCTACTATACCTTTCACAGACGTAAAAACAAACTAATTAAGAAATATATAATTCTACGTAGATTTGAAAATCATTGATTTCAGTATTATAAGACTCCCCATTATGCCAACTTTCACGGTTCTCGGGAAGTATCCTACAGTCAATCAGTGAGCAAGACTGTCGCGCGACTGGAGAAAAGTTTTAAAGTGCCGCAATTTTTTGTTTCATGAACCAAAAACTTGCAATTTTTACAATTTAACTTGATATATCGAGTCGTTTCTGGGAAAAAGTATTTTAACATGTAGATGGACGGACAATCAAGTGATCCCATAAGAGTTTCGTTTTTTTTTTCACTGCACCAATCAGACTTGTTTAGCTCCCGTTTTAGTACATAAACGATAGAGCCATTCAAACTTGAAGAAAAAAACAAAATTGTTTTATAATTTTCTTTAATTTTACCATGCGCAACCTTGATGTCTATTGTAAAATTTGCACTTTTATGTGTTTCTATGTGCTTGTAGTGGCGTCAGAAAATTTTAAAACTTGTCGGTGAAAAGGTTGAGAAAACGATTTCTGTAAATTAATAATAATGCGTACATTTCACGCGTTATCTCCATTTTATGCCTTCTATCTGTATCTTCTGTCTTCTATCTTCTATTATATCTGTATCTTGTAAAAATTAGATTTATACAAAAAAAAACAAGTCTAAAGCTTGACCTCCTGGGTTTAACATGGAGTAAGCTGATATACCTAGTTTAATCATTTTTTATAGCCATGAACGGGTGCTCCCCCAAAATGTTGACCCACCGACCGGTTTGAAGGACAATGTTTGCACAAAGTAAAGCCAAAGACAAATCCAAATAGTACATTTCCACAGTAATTAGATGGAAAATATATAGAGCAAAACACATCGATACCTGGAAAACAATAAACGAAAGTTACGTGTACGAGTATGCTGTAACGAGAAATAAAATTTCAATCATCAACGTGTATGCAAACGAGATTTCTCGTGTAGATATGCACGTGGTACCTTAAATGAAAATATGTTTTCATAGGGTTAAAAGTAAAAATGTAAAAATGTTTTCACTCTCTGAATTCTGTATTACATAATAGTCGAAATACATCGCAGGAGGTTATGAATTATAAGACCTTAATACTGATAATTACATTGAGCAATTGTGTAATGACACAATGTAGGGCCCTTGGCAAATTTTTATATTAGGGCCCCCAAAGAAATAAGCACGTCGTTATTTTTATTAGTTTCCTTTAGTATGTTGTAGAAACTCACTTATAGCTCAATCCGCGTCCATGCAATCATGTAGAATTATAACATATAAAATATGCGGTACAAAAGTATATTTTAGAACATCATACCCATGAAGCGAAATGTCAACTCATTTATGATGATGTCTAATACACGATAAAATACGTTTACTCGAAACAAATTCTCAGGGTCGTGCAAAGGTTCATCTTTGCAAATTTCATGGAAATAGTGTTTCACTTCATTTTATCGAATAGCGAGGTTTAGAAAACTCAGAAATTATATTTCATTTTTTTTCTATGACGATACTATTAAATCTCCTCTAAACAGACTTCTAAACGCTTCGATACTTATGACAGATCTGTTATTTTAGACGGAAGTGCTTTGGATATTACGTCGACTATTTGTAAAATTTTGCAGTGAGAAATCAGTAATATAATAAAATCATACATTTTTATATTATTCTTTAATATTATAGCTTAATTTCGCTTATCTGCTTTGGAACTTAATAGAATAGTTTTTATTAGCACTTTTTGAACTTCTGCAAACCGAGCTCTTTGAGCAAAAATTGCATCATATCGTTCTGACTACCGAGTTGGATTATTTTTTTTAATATTTTAATAATTTTTTTAATATAATAATATGCTTGTGCACCAGAAACAAAATTTGATAAACTATTCCACCCTTCAACGAAATGGCTAAAAAAATATGTAAACTTATTGAATTATTTCAAAAAACATTATCATGTCTAATACATCTTTTACAGCATCATAAACTAGTAAATTTAAATTATGGGCGTATATATATGTGCAAAAACAAATGTATTATATGCATGTGATTTTGCACATATACTGCAATGCACATGTACTGCGTTTGGCTCAACATTTTTGACAAGATTTTGAACTTCATCATAAATACATTTCATGGTATTAGCACCGTCGTCCACCACATTTGCTGAGGAGAATGTGTTTTTTTCATTTATAGACTTCATAATCTGCTTTGACGTAGCTAAGGCAGTTTGATTCATTACTGCATTGAAACCTATAAATTACTCTTGGATAACGAGAAATTTCAGCGCGTCACCAATTTCATCAGCTATTGTTATCAATTTCAATTATACAGTAACGATAGAATTTACACAGTCTATTTTTGATATATCTTGAGTTGTATCAAATGTAATTAAATTAAATGGTGCATCCGCTATTTCTTTTGTCAGTACGGATTGACAAAATAAATTTTGTGTTTTTGACTTAAATACTTTATTTGATCTTTTGGTTTGTTTAATAAGTCTTGTAAAATAGGATAATATTTTGCTTATAACTGAATAACATTTAGATAATTGCCACTTGTTTGTTTCTGAAAAGCTAAATTACTCATTGAAATGGTGAGAGTTACATAAAAGAGCTTTTCAGTATGTGACCCCAAAAAGATTTTTCATTTTAAAATATGGACTCTCGTTCTTTGTCTAGAGTACCATATATCCGCCACTGTTCGTATACGAGACACAAATGTATATGCGTTTTACAGGTTTCGTGTTTTTCTAAAGCCCCTTCTATACGCTTCCAGTCACCATGTCCGTTAATCCAAATATTTTGTGTTTTGATGATGTAAATAACCAGCTTACAATATAACTTTTGAAGCAATACTGAATATACCCAATTATTTAGGATATAATTTAACAACCGATTTCAAAATATTATAATAATATTTCTATAAAAACGATCTGTTGACACAGTTTTTTCTAAAAAAGGGTCTTTTAATTTATAGCGTCACTTTTCAATCACAAAGCGTTTATTTTTTTAGAATTGCCCTTAGCAGTAATGTAAGGTGATTTTTCTATTTTTTTCCAGGTCATATAACAACACGTCCGGATAATCACTATAATCGCTCATTTCCACACTGTTATATTCAGTCACAATATTTTTTTATTGCCAGACTGGTCATTTGACACATCATCGAAGTCATTAAGTCTTAATGAGTTCACCTATTTTAAGCAGCTTTTAATTTTTTTCATTAATTTCTTTCTTTTCCTTGCGTTTATCACTGCCATTCTGATACTTTCTTGTATACATTTCGTTTAATTACAAATTTGCAGTCAATTAATACCATAACAATACATAAAACAGACGGGAGGAAATAATACTTTAAACAAACTACAACAAAACTTTATATTACCCATTACATTCGATTAATATGTGCGTAATATATTTTACATAGTTTTGCTGTATTATATGAGACTGAAAGAGTGCGGGGTATCCCTTTGCGCTATAATCAAGTATTGCCGGATCCTAGCTGTTAACCAGGTGTGATACTTTTTTATGAATGTGCTCATGTCTCTAATACTGTAGTTTAACTTTTGGTAATAGTAGATACTTAATGGCTGCTGACAACTAACACCATATTATTACGCCACTGACATTGGGAAAAAAGTAGCCATCATAGCTATGAAGATCAATGAATCTGAGAAAAATAAGTACCCGAATTGGTAATTAATGATTTTGGTAGCAGATTAAGGTAAGAATCGAAGAGATAAGAGCAATACACAAAAATACTTCAATATTTACAAATTATGAGCACATGACATGAGTAACATTTAGGCAATCAAATGTGTCCCTGAGACCATTTTTTTAGAAAACTGAGATTCTTTTATCAAAACTTTTATCCATGAGATCGTATCTGTAAGGTAATGAAAACATTCTGCGTATATAACACGGCCAGTTCTCAATATAATGCGCAGCTACGCGGAACTGACAACTCGATTGATAAAATATACAAAAATATTCTATTTAAATTTTCGCATCGTCATGGCTTTGTGCAACTTTTACTAGCTCCCTCGTGATAATATAGCGGAGGCAGTGTGCCATATCGTTATAAGTAATATAAAAATTATATGTAATCGATGAAGTAGTCGCTTACCCATATAAAGTAGCAGCAGTGCCATCTGGTGGCGTTTAGGAGAAGTTTTTTGTTTTTTCTTAAAGAACTGTGCATTTTTTTAAGTAGGCTACATAATATGTTAACGAGTAATATACTTTACCAGTACACCAAAGTTCGTAAGAATCGGTTATTACTTGAATAGTTATCAACTACCAGAAAACCAAATATACACTTGACGTTTAAATATAAGTAGGCTTAGTAAGTTTTACTAATATGCACTCATTACTTACAATTATATGTATATTGCGAAACATGCATGTACAAATAGAACACGCGCTTGACTAACTCCAGCCTCAATGGCTGGCTCTAAAGATGTAAAATGTAAAGGACATAGTCTTCTGATACTTCGGGCACCCGCCAAGAAAGTGTTTTTGAAAATCCTGATCAAATTTCCACAGAGAGAGAAAAAGGATAAATTTACTTTTTTAGATTAAACCATTCTGCCAATACAGTTTATTGGCCTAAGAAATTAATATAACATTTTAAAGATTTATTAGCGGAAACCCACTAAAGGACATTGATAAAATTTACCTTTTTTGGGTCGTTTTGGAATTGGTGACATGTATGGAAGTCACCGGGAAATGTTTATATATCTAACACTGCGTCGAGTAAATAATACCTGCGGTAGTTTTTAAATGCATTCAACGTGTGGAATGTACACCCGGTAATGATAATGTGAAAAATTAAAATTAAAAATATATGAGTACTTACGAGCTTAAGGGTGAAGGGAAACTGCTTTCACAGCCCATGTCACTTAAACGTTTAAATTATTCATTGGTTTTCCAAAAGTATATTTTTTCCTTGCTATTTTAATTAAACTATATTTTCGCTACTTTACAGCAATACACCAAGCAAAGTTTTCGCTCAAATCTAGTGAATAAACGATAGTATCACGCTCGCTTACCAGTCTGACTAATCATACTTGCTTTATTAACATGGAATACAAAACTAAACGCACTAGTAAATGCGCGAAAATCGGTGGCAACCTGCCGACTTATCTGTCTACAGAATGGAACTCTGAGAACGTAGCACCTCGTCTACGGCGGATAGAAGAATAAAAAATTCCATCTAACAGATCACGAAATAGTCACTTAAACCCATGAATTGGTCAGCGGTAGAATCTTAAATTAATTTTAGGGCTTTCAAATATTTTAGCACCTCGAATTGCAATTGAATTGATATTTTACAGTTGTTGATAGGTCAGTTAAAATTATTAATTGGTCAGTCGTAAGAAATAAAAGAAAGCTCATTGATGGGATGTACACATGCGCGCTGCCTAGAAGATTCTGTAAGATTATTATGCGCATATCTTAAGTTCTACTTTAAACCCTAAACTATCGTTTTTCATCAAAAAGCAAAACAAAATCGACCAAACACTAACTACCAGGGGGAATTGAAACAGAGAACTTTAAAAAATTTACAGATTTTTATTTGCATAATATTTTAGATGTAATTATAGCGAAAAGAGGATTCTTCATCTGGCGAGATTGTTACGATCATTCTGTTTTAAAGTTTATTTGCAAAACCATTTTATCAGTTTTCATTATTATCATTAAGAAGCTTAATAAATGATAAGTTATGAATAGAATATTCATTACTTATTATTTATTATTGGCTTACAATTAATCAAACTCTATCTAATAGGTAATTGGTGAATTATTAATGGGTCTCATAATTGGTGACTTAATCCGATTAACTCCTAAGTAATAAAACTTTTTTAATTTAATATTCTAGTTGAAAAAAATGGGTATCGAAGTAAATATTTTCAGAAAATAAATGAAACATTACATATAGCTAACAAGTATGTACATATCGTAAAAGAAAATACGCGGATTGTTATACAATATAATATGCATTTTCACCTTTCTCGTGTAAAATAATTAAAATTGCGGGTACAAATGAAGAAGAATACACTAAAATGAACACCATATTTAAATAGCAAGACACATTTGTTTATTCTTTTGTTACCAAAATAGTTTAGTAACGGAAGAATAGTTTTAGTTACACAGGTCGAGAATTACAATCTTCAAAATATTATTAATAATCCATTAAAAAACCAAATTGAAAAAATTTGCAAACAAATTTTACAACTTGAAAAATAACTGTACTTTTGCCTTGTATTAGACATTTTATTATATTACTCAATAAACTGATGAATGATCAAAGCCAATATCAAATATTAAATCCGACATGATAGAAATGTGGTGTGAAGAAAATTATACGAGTGTATGGACCAATGGTTGATTTAAATACCGCGTAGAACTATTTTCAAAACACGGAACATTCGATACATCATCACAAACCTGAAAGCTGCTCACCATAAAACTGAAAGTTTCTTAGCAGAAAGCTTCTCAATGTCCCTCATCATAACACAGTGTGTAAAATCGAATGGCGTCGTTAATGTACTATCGACCTCAAGCTTAATGCTTCTGTTTACTCCTCACAACGTAGTCACTTTCCTTATTCTCCGTACAAGGCATATTTCTTCGTAACTCACAAAACCCCAAAGCGGTTTGGCTGCTTTCAGCGCTAAGGAAAACTGACAACATAAATATGATTTATTTCTCTCGGTGAGTGTGCACCTGTGGAGCGGAGCTCATATCAAGATGAGAGCTTCACCGGTGTTACTTGTTTTCGGCGTCATTACTTATTTAAGTAGAAACTGAATCGATTGCTATGTGCGGTCGTTTTAATTACATAGGTATGGTAAGTTATATACGTAAGTATTCGTAAACTAATATTTTGCAGTTTGGCTTTTCATTAGGCATATAATTTATTTAAAAATAGAAGTACCTGCTTTCTAGAAGACGAAATAAATAGCGGGGGCACGGCACATGGTACACATCTTTAAATAACATTCTTCATTCTATATAAACCGGCTTGTTATGTCAAGTTCAAAACAGCCTATATATATATATATATATATATATATATATATATATATATATATATATACAGTACAGGTCTTCGTGCGCGTACACCACGCGATCTAGCGCTGCCTCCAGTTACACTCTGTTTAATGTTAACTAAACTTTAATTACCGTAGGTCTTCAAATATACATTTAGTGAAGTATTTACATATTAATTATTATAGTTTATTAATGTATATACAGATGTGCTCGCGCGGTTCGGCATTCACAACATAGGTAAGGTTTTATGAACAGATAGGAAGCGGTAAATAACCCTCAGCAAATACAGATATTGACAAGTGGCGCCTTAAATCTATTGACAAATATTAACGACATTAGTATTAATATTTAAAAAAACCCACCTTATAATAAACCACCCCCAAAATTAAATAGGTTCTAACATTTGATAATTAAGATAAGAGCTTGAAATTTGTTTCTTGTGATCTCTTCATTTAGGTAGTAGAGCAATTGTACATACCTAGAAAAAATTAATTCTTGCCAGCTTCTTTTCACATAAATAACATGAAATTAAAACAAGTAAAAAGAGTAGAGAAATACATGGTAACTGTACATTTATTAATCTGTTCATTATTGGTTCTCTATTTTGAACTCAGGAAAACGAATTGCTTCCATAAATTTTTCCATTGCTTAAGGTTCGTCGACTTGACTTGGTGTTCTAGTTTTCTCTTTTATGTGGTATATATTACAAAACATGTCTTTGCATTGGATAAAATGAAATGCATTTGGATAAAACTAAATGCATATATCACACATTGTGAGTCATTATTGGCGTTCTGTTCTGAACTGAGAAATTCTTAAATCTTTTAAATATCCATTTTTTTTACTTTTACATTTTACAACATAAATTATTTGCATAATTTAACAACAAATTAATGAAAAACTAATATTTATATAATGGTAATGATTGAAAAACAAGCATAAAAAAATTTTTAGTGTTAATGACAAATCTGCTGACATATAATTTAGGCGTGAATATTTAATATTCAGTAGTTGAACAAGAACTTCTTTGCGGTTCAGTAGTTGAACAAGAAGAGTTTCTTTGCGAAATACCTCGGTGGCTACAGCGTATATTGATGATATTTGCACACCCAAATACAAGAGAATAACATAATTCGGAGGTAACGTACAAAAATCCAAAAAAAATTCTAAAATAGAAGACGTAATTCCTAGTAGACGGATCTAGGCGCGTGTATAACTCGATCTTGTTTCCACTTCCTTCGCTTGGAAAGGGTGTAAAATAGTTATTCTCGTTTCGGCCTAAGAATTTAAAATGTGTTTTTGACTGTCGTCGGTGGCCTGAAATTTTTTGTTACATATGACCGTCGATCTCGTAGGAATCACCAACTCAGTGAATAACTGATATCACTCAATTTATATTTAATTTTCTTGGATGTTATAGTATGTCATACATTAAAATGTACATAAAGGTAATTTAGCTGAAAAAAATGTACCATCATTATGTTTCAACATAAACATACATTTTTTTCAGCTAAATTACCTATATGTACATTTTAATGTACGACATACTATAACATCCAAGGAAATTTAGGAATGAGATATTTAAATATATATGTCTTTCAAATGTATTTAAATATAAATTTTTTCATAATCTTGCAACCCATACAATATGCCTTTTCACTGAAAATTTAATTAAAATTAGGTAAATATAATTTAAAAACATCGATTTAGTTGTACAAAGATGTATTTTATGATGTATACTGCATACGAGAGATTACTACAGTATCAATTAAGTCAGCGATTCATAAACTATGGAAACATTTATGAAAGCATTTCGATCATACCGGGTTCCGCACAGGAAAATGTCGAATAAAATACTATTATTATAGCAACGACGTTTGTCTGTCAACCTATTAATTTGTTTATCTGCCAGTCACAAGTATATAACTCCTAACCAAAATAAGACAGGGATTTGAAATCCTCACATGATATATAGAAGCTCAATGGCTTATAACCAGAAACTAAACTTTTGTAATGAAAACTAAAATAAAACTTTTTGCGGTCTTCCGTTCATGTAGAGCCTAAAAGTATTTTTTTATCTAGAATCGTTAATTATATCATTGAAAAAAGCGATGAAAACAAGAATAAACCGGAAACAACCAACGGTGCATAAAGGAACATAAAAATTTTAGTTTTATGCATATTTTCTTACCAGGTCTACCTCAACAAATTTATTCAGTGAGAAGTTGTAATTCGACCCTAATTTCCGGTAGCCTATATTTTAACGATGGAATAATAAAAAAATAGCAGCAATAAAACGAAAGTCTTTTGTGAATGTCACGATATTCTATGCCTGTGAAATATGTACTGGAGAACATATTAGCTTGGTGAGAAATAATGCGCATATTTGCAGATCAATAGAAGCACTGAGTACCCTTAAATGCTTTACATTTGAATGTACCACGAATTCTACTCGTATTTAACATATTTATTTAGATTTTTTTAAATAATTAATTAATTATAAAACATGAAATTTTCAATAACGCAGCGACAAGCGGGCAAGTATATGATGTAATTATAATGCATTTTCTAACTTGAAGTTACTGCAAATATTGCTGTTTGACACATCTATTTCATTGTAAAGATTGAAAGTTACTCGGTGTTAGCTTACTTTTTATCAATTTTATTATTTCGGTGTTACATAACATTCTTTAATTATTTTATTTATAAGCTATAAACAAACCACATAATTGTTAACGGTTCATTTCCGTTTTATTTCATAGATATTAATAGTCAGACGTAATTGTTTGCGATTGTAAATGACTACTAACCGCGAGATGACAATGGAATTATTTAAAAATCTATAATAGATATTCAAATAATACTTTTTTTCTGCAGCCGATATTTTAAATAAATAATAATTAAAGAATTTCGACGTACTTATTTTATGGTATTACGAAATTGAATGATATGGTTAAGTCGTACAGAATATTCACGTAAGATTTGGTCTTTTTTATTTAGTGTATTTAATAGCTATAAATGAAAGTAAAAACGAAGTAATGTAATACTGCGTATAATTCAGTACAGCTTTTACCGAGAAATGAAAATTTCCTGGATTACAAAAATCAGTAAAATATTATTGTGTCGCAAAGATTTTAGAAAATAAAATTTACCTTCCATCCGGGAAGGGTTCTATCTGGAAAAGGGTTTTCCCACGTTAGCATGGGGAGGAAAATGATCATATAGACCCGAGATTGATTCTGTGGAAAATAAATAAAACATGACACTGATTATCGTAGACTCAAAAAATAAGTTCGGTAATTAATCATCATATATAGGTGAAAATCCTTTATCTTTGAAAAAAAATCATTATTAATTATATCTTTATCGTATAGTGTCAAGTTAGAACACCAAATACTTATTTCATTTAATTCAAATTTACCCACGAAATTCTTGCGCCGCCACTTTGCAAAGACTCGTCTCACAATTGTCGTCCTCTGTGCTGGCCATTTTCTCGTCAGTCAACTTGTTTAACTTGGGCGAAAATCTTTAAGAAAACGAGAAATTATGGCTTTCTGTATTGACTATTTTTTATGGCATTTGTTAAAATGAGTTAACGAAATTAATTAAAGAAAAAAGAACAATGAACCGTTACTGCAAGAAATACAAAGAATTTCTGTAAAATTCACTTAGACAAGCGCGCACACGCGCAGTTCTGCACCTACATAAACCTGTATGAGTATATGGGTGCGCGAATAAGTATTTATATTAGTACAGTTTTGGTTTAATTTAGTATTTATTCAAGTTTCTAAAATCATAAACCACACATTTCACATCCGCTAAAAAGTAATTTTCAATTTGGGACCTCCTTTATTATAAATTTTTTTTTTCAAAAGTTCGCATTATTTCTTGCTAAGGCAAAGTAGATAAGCATTTCTAGCCAGTCTTATTGTATCGAAAAGTCAATACAGTATTCTTTCATATCGCAAGAGTTTTTAGTTGGACATAATACGATTGATTGCCAAACTCTCAAATTGTCAAGGGCTACTAGTGATCTGTTCTTGATAAGAAATATAATATCACTATTACCTTTTGTATTATTTATTATTAAAAAATCTATAATTCCAACCACATCTCTGTTAATACATCAAAGGTGTCTGAACATTTCAAATTAAAATCAGTAGAGATTTCACCGTGAACTCAACTTATAATTGTTTTGAGCTTTAGATTAAATCGAAGTAAATATTTTATGGAAAACACTTTAAAATGTTACGTCTTGGACTATTGGAAAACATAAATATAAATCAAATCAAATGACGTAAACTTACAGTCTTACCAAGTATAATTAAACAGAATATTTTCTTATCACCTAACCTGCGTATCTTCGTATCACCGCTGGATGCGGCTGGCCAATGATCACCGCCGCGTGTGCACTCTCGCACCAGTTCTCCGAGCAGACGAGGGCGAGAGGGCGGCATTGCTACCCCCGCTGCTCCCGTCGTCCCCACATTCGGGGACTCTGCATCAGGTGGATGCCCCTTCGTACAATGTGCCGTCGCGCTACTTTCTCGTCCACGTCGTCAGATGAACACAGTAAACATATTAATATTTATTGAAATGGAATGAATGGAAATAAGTCTTAATTCTTTTTCGTTTCATCGTTTTCAATAATGGAACTAAAACCACTGGTTACCATTTCTATAACATTCTTTTGAAAAAATAAACAAACCAGCACCGTAACGAAAAGCCAATTTCTTTCAACACATTAAAAAGTATTCTGCAACGTTGTATAATTTGAGCACAATCTAACATTATTAAAAATATTGAAAAGGATCTTCTTTTTATTAAAATATATTGTGGATTAAAAGTGTAAGTTTAGTTTCTTCAAAAGTCGTTTCTTTGCTTTAAGGTACCTTAAGATACTACACTTTGTCTTGTTTCGCGAATATGGAACTTACAAAAAGTGTTGTTCAATTATATCCAATAATATTTCAAAGAGTAATACTTAGTAGTAGGTACCGCTCCATTATGGAACGTACACATTGAATCTACCGTGGTTTGGACGATTTTGTTAGTCATTGGAGTTTAAAAGTCTGTAAAAAGTTACTTGCCTAAAGAATTAAAACGAATTTGATCGTTCAAACTGTTTAAATAAAGATCAAACTACCGCCCTCAGTCGATAGCCATGACCTTTGAAAAATAAAGGTGACTAAATATAAAACAAAAATAAGTAACGTTTATTGATATTGGTTTTTTATCCACTAAAACACAATCTTGTCAAATGTAGAAGTGAAAAATGAAGCAAGTTCTCTTTAGATAATTATGTCAGTTGAAAAAAATTTAAGACTTTTTAACCGCATTTTCAACACTTTGCTGAAAAACTGTAGGTATCTTTGCTGAAAAAATAGGAGAATATGTCCCAATTAAACACCTAATCTAAAATAATTGACCCAACGTAATCCAATTTAATCAAACATCATTCAATGTGAGCTAAACTTATCG
Source organism: Druceiella hillmani (assembly GCA_039881145.1). NCBI lineage: Eukaryota > Metazoa > Arthropoda > Insecta > Lepidoptera > Hepialidae > Druceiella > Druceiella hillmani. Next base: position 111,151 of record JAYKKI010000149.1, read on the forward strand.
AATCTCATCCAAACTAGTCTAACCTAACCAAATATAACCCAACCTAACATAATTTAACTCAACTCGATCTATATTAAGCTAACCCCAAATTAATCCAGTCTAACTCATTCGTGACCAATATTTACTTTGTTTTTTATTGATATTTGAAATTCTCGCTACGTACCAAACCTTAAGTTTCTAATTAGTCTGAAAAGAAGACAAAAAGGTTTAATGATAAATGAGTCAGACAGTGTCGAAATTGGCAACGAGAGAGACCCTCGTTTTCAAGAAATTTGAAAAACACTGTAGCGTTTATCATCTCGTTGCATATATGAAGTTCCAACCTGGTACATAATATAGGTCTTAAGATAAGATGGTATCAACAGTAACTCAAAACGTTTTCTGCGAATAAAAGTTACCTCCGTGCTACCGCGCGCATAGAAAATGTTTGCCTAAGAATATAATGAATCCTGACAATATGGCAATTCTACAAATATTTACTTTTCTTTTATTTGATTCCTCTGATCTTGATTCACCAAAAGTACCTAAAATTCCTATAGTTTACGAACATAAACTTACTTACAAGCACTCGAATTGAAATTAGAAAAATGCATTCTTTTAGTTTCAACAAACCCAGGTTCTTCCAAATTGTCTACAGTTTGTATTTAAATATAAGTTTAAAATTAAGGAATTAAGGATTTAGAACATTTACATATATATATATACATATATACATATATATATACATACATATATATATATATATATATACATACATATATATATATATATATATATATATATATACATATACATGACTGCCAAAATAAAAACACTTTTTAATGTATCGGTTTAGGTCTCTATTTAAACCTTCTTCTATTTTTACTAATAAATTATCCAAAGTAAGGAGCCATTATCATTACCATAAACAGCCTGTCTCAGCCCAATGCTGAACATAGGCCCCTCCAATGCACATTTGATAGTAGGTAATGTCCATAATCGCCACGATGGGCAGACGGGTTGGCGAGTAATACTATAATGCGTCACTGGTCTATGGCATTTACCTACGCAATTACAAACACCACTACAGCTCCGTTTTATGATAGGTAAGTAATTCAAATCGGGATCGTGTTGTTGAAGGCCGTAAGCTTGTGACAAACGTAACACACCACGGCGTGAAACGATGCATTGTTAGTATAATGTCTTTATTAGGAACTATGTCTCCCTTTTGAAGCTACCCGAAGTTATCATTTGAAAAAAAAATGTGTTGAACAAGGTTAAAAGCAAACGAATTTCTTAAATTTTAACACCGCTCCATACTGTAAGTGTGTCAATCGAAATAAAAGAACCGACATGAGACGAAAAAAGTCGATATTTTTTTTATAACATAGAAACAGGGAACAATTTCTGTATTATGTGTGCACGTAAATATTCGTTTCGATTTTGCAAGAAATTTGATAAAATTGACTGCAGTTTTTTATTTATATTAAAAAAAAACGGCATTTTTGCGTACAAATTACACAATGCAAGTAAACATGAAAACCCTAGCAATACGGGTAGAGAATTCAATACCAATGAAAGCCGGAACTCGACCGTCTTCTTTACAATGTTTAAGCCGATAGGCGCACCATGATACTCTTTGCTTGGCACGAACTGCACGCTGGGTGGCGCCAGCGGCATCAGCTTCAGCGTGAACGCATGTGCGTGCAAATGCACGTGCGAATCAGCGCATCTTATAAGCATGTTTATTGATTAATTTACATAAATCTCAATTGACACCAGGCAGTCACTATGTAAATGAAAAACATCTTGAATTCCAATTCTCGCAGCTTCGTACAAGTTCTACGCGGGCATAGAAAATGGTGCTCCCATTATTTTAAAATGAGTAACGAACTTGTGACAACATAGCGAATGATAATAATGTTATTATCCATAAATATTTGAGTCTTTGCAATTTACAACATGCATCTACTATTACCATTAATTACCGTAATTATAACCTCTCTATCAAAATAATAATTACAATTGCTCCACCTTGGATACTCCTTGACAATAAAAAAATATTGTGTAGAACGCACTCGCAAAAATTGACGCCTCATTAAAAGGAAATTGACATCAATCAGTCGTTCAGGTATTAAAAGCAGTCTATCTTATTTACTTCGACAATAGCGTAAGAATTGTATAACTGCCGTCACCATCCGTGGCGTATTTCTCCACGATTTGTTGCACAATTCGATATTTAGACAGTTTTGTCGACTTAATTAAGTATGTGTCGTATTTATTGTATTATTTTCTCACATTATATGGAAATATACCATCTGTACAATTACCGTTATGGAAAAATATTTAAAATACATATTTCATGTACATAATTTTTATTTTATTATAGATAAAGGTTAACAATATATTTTTGCGATTTGAAAGGTGCTTCAGTGAAATAAATTTGAAAAGTTATTTCAATCCAAGGCTTTTTGGAATTCAAATATGATCTTTATTAAGTTTTGCCTAAATTTCAGGAAAAATGGAATATCTTTGCTACTAGTTTCTGCGAGTATAACAGATGAAGACTTGGCATTACGAATTTATTCTATATATAAAATAATTGCACTGTAAAAACAATTCAAATATAAAAAGGTAAGACAAAAATGGATATGAGTTGTGTATACAAAATATATTAAAATAATTTTATATATTTTGAACTTGATTCCTTTTCAATTGAACTAGTTAATTACTTTGTTTCAAATGTTCGTAGCAATAAAGAAAAACGTCAAATTACCTATCATTTTTACTATTTACTTGACTGCAGACTGTTACTGTTTGGATTTCACTAGAAAATAACTTCTTAGGAGTTTTTATAAACACCAAAAACAACAAAAATGCAATTTTGTTCCACTTTTGTTGAGTTAAATAAATTTAATAGTTCTTTAAAGAAAAAATATTTACTCTAGACAATAAAATATTGAAATATGGAGGTCATTGTAGTATTCTGAATTATATATCCTTTTTACCATGTATGCTATATGTTGTGCATATAGTTGATTAAAATAAATACGAATTGTTCCCTTACCTGTAGATGTCGTGTTCTGTTCTTGAATCCGATCAGGGTGTGGTGGCCAGATCTAGCCCAAGCACGTGACGGCCTTATTGCAAAACTTAAGGCCCATGACTTCCTTGTCTTTGCGTCCATATCTGTGAACGTAAAATTGTGTGATGAAATTTGTGGGAGTTAAAACCAGTATTCTATTCCGAATATTAGTTTAAGGCGCTTTTTTGTAGTAGAATCTACTAAATTTATGACCACGAAAAAAATATAAGTTATTCTTAACAATATTTTTAAGTCTCGGTGGTTTCCAAAACACGACTGAAATATATTTTATATCTTACACAAAATTCAAAGACAACTCGTAAAATAAATTTTAAATCAATTTAACTTCGTTATTTCTATAACTTTATGAATAAAATTAAAAATACTAACTATTCACGTCTTATTAAAAATATTGGTTGATTTTTATTTTCGATAAAGTAAATGGAATTCCAATAAATAAAAAAACACATTATTTTTCTCGAATACAAAGACGCGTCTCAGCGATGTCTATTGCTTTTATTTTACTCGCATGCCGACCGACACTGAGGCACGGTGCCGATCAGATTTATGTCGCTTGTTTTCCCACCCACTTAAAAAGCAATAAAACCAAAAAGCGATATAATTAAATTAATTTTAAACTTAGATAGAATAAAAAAAGATCCACGTGACTTTCTGCACAGGATAATAGGCGGGCCAGGGAATAATGTAGATGTAAATTTTATCCTACCTAATATAACAATCCCAAGTAATGTGAAAAATTCAAACGTGTATTTGTTGGTCCTTCTTTCACATAGAAAAAGAGCTACAGAATGACGTGATTTTCATCACATAGATAAATGGCGAAGCAGGAAACAACATAGGCTTCTTTTCAATCCGGGAAATCTCATCCCAACTAAAACAATAAATCCGATTAATATTAAAAATTCGAGAGTGTGTTTGTTTATCTTTATTTCATGTCACAATGGAGCAAAAGACTGACGTGGCTTTCTGCACAGAGATAACTGGCGGGCCAGGATAAAACATAGGCTAATTAATAATATTAAAAATTCGAAAGTCTGTTTCTTTTACGTTGTAATAGAGTATGTAACTTTCTGCATGGCGATGGGGTTGGCGGGACAGAAAATAACATAGTCTACTTTTCAATCTGGGAAATGTTTTCCTAAGTAAAACAAAAATCCTAACTCATATTAAAAATTTGAAAGCGTTTTTTTTCATTATTTCACATCGCAACGGGGAAACTGATCGACCTGACTTATTGCTCCGATATAACTGCCAGGACAGAAAGTAATATAGACTACTTTCCAACCTGGACAATCTTATCCTAACTAATAAAGCAATCCCAAAATTTACAAGATAATAAATATATTCGTTTTTCCTTCTTTCACGTCACAATGGAGCAACATATAATCGTGATTTCCTGCATTTAAATAGATGGCGGAACGGAAAATGACACAGGCTACTTATCAACCCGGGAAATCTTATCCTGAATAATATTATAAAACCAACTATTTTCAAAATTTTGAAATTGTGTTTATTTGACCTACTTTAATTTTGCAATGGAGCAACAGATGAACGTGATTTTCTGCACAGAGATAGTTGTTGTGCCAGGAAATAATATAGACTACCTTCTGATTAGTTAAATCTACAGCAAATATTATAGCAATCCCAACAAATATTAAAAATTCAAAAATGCGTTTGTCTGCACTTCTTTCACCTTGCAGTAGAGAAGCAGATCGACGTAGCTTTCTGCACAGAGATAGTTGGCCGTCCAAGAAATAACATAGGCTACTTACCATCTTAGGAAATATTTTCCTAACCAAAAAAAAATTGAATATGTATAGCGTTAATTTTGTAAAAATTCGTTATTATTCGTCATTAGTTCTTTTCCACAACCTAGGTTATATCACGTAGTTTCATATAATTGTAAAAAAAAATCTCAACTAGTATTGAAAATTCACGTCACGTTATAATTAAGCAACAAATCAACATGACTTGCTGCACAGAGATAGTGTGGATAAAATCTCATCCTAACTAATACGAATATCCCCAATAATGGTAAAAATTCAAGCCTGTTTGTTTGTCTTTCCTTTAAGTCGCATTGAAGCAATAGATCGACGTCACTTTCTGTACAGAAATAGTTAGTGGATTGGGAAATAATATAGTCTACTTTTAAACCTGGATAATCTTAGCAATCCCGAAATTTACAAATTGGAAAGTATATTTTTTGTCCTTTTTTCACACACACACACACACGCACATATGTGTGTATATATATATATATATATATATATATATACACACTATGTATATGAAGGAAACTCCTTCAAATTTTTGTCCAATTAATAATGTGTAATCTGAAAATATGTTAATTTTTTCAACTGGTCGCATAGTTTGTAAAATAAGTAAAGTTTAAATTTTGTATGAAATCATAATTATGTTTAAATTAATACCCTATAACTTTTGCACTAAATATAAGTTCGGCAAAGTGTTCGCCTATTGCAAACTTTGCAAACTGTCAAGTGTCAAAATGAAATGCCACTTATCCGAGTTAAAAAACCTAGTTTTTTAAACACGCATAAAATACAAATAAATTAGTTTTAGAATGTATTTAGTATGCGTAATACTTCAATTTTATGTTCCGTTTCCGGTTAAGTGCCTTTTCCGCACTCTCGTAACCGATGACAATAATTTTGAATTAAATTGTCTACGTTGCGCGCTTGGTATTCGAATTTTGCTTCCTTATAAAATAATTTAGCACATTTTGTTCCAGGTTTATCGATATTGTTGGCGAAGTATCGCCTGATATAGTTGAAACGACGAGTTATCCTCCTGTATTGAATTGATTGTAACAAGATTTGGTTGTCGGATAATGTTCAATGTATTAGAGCTATTATTATGACATTTAGCATATAAATACCATGTTCCATCACCACTAAAATACAATATAATATTCGTAACTGCACTTACTCGATATCACACATAACAAATCATTTAACAAAATAAAATCGTATTAAACCTATCAATTGTTATGTAAAACTACTCTTAAAAATATCTAGCCAGAAGAAATGTGTCGGGGTTGCCATAATAAATAATCCATAAAGATTGAATATGAAATAAGCAGTTAAAATTAATATTATTTTACTAATAAGAAGCAAATAATAATTTATCTAAACGAAAAATGAAAAAGATATTGTATTATTTTATTATTATTTATCCGACAAGTTTATTTTTAAAATCGATAATAATATTTTTTATAAACTTTAATATTTGAGGGAATAATGAATAGATGTTAAAGATTTTTAAATGGCAATAATTTTGATTTACGAATTGTAAACAAAGTTGACTTTGAAATAAATTTCGACATACTTTTCTTTTTTTTGTTCTTTTTATGTAACTATGCAATTGAAAGTGTAGTTGGGAAGACTAAACTTACTTTCGATCCAAGAAGAGTAATCTTGCTATATTGCCACATTTCTTACGTTTATTGAAATATAAGATATAGGTTGATGCATTTGCACGTTAATGGCTTATGACAATTTTTAAACATAAAAAAGTGGTATAATTTAGAAAAATAAGTATATTGCAATCTACTCATATTACGTACTGTTACATATTAAAGTACCAACGTTTTTTAACTCTACATAGTACATATATATATATATATATATATATATATATATATATATATATATATATATGAATATACATATATATATATATATATATATATATATATATATATATATATATATATATACGAGACATAGACACCATGAAAAGAAATATTTCCATTATGTAAAATGTAAAAGCAATAAAATTAATCTGTCTGAATTATAAACGCAGGTTTAATCTATTTCTTTATATCAAAATAATTACACTACATATTCGCAGAGTTTATAATAAACTTCGCAAAAATGAGCGGTTTTCGCAAAGATGCAAATAAACATTCAAGTGAATTTAAAAACCACATTAACATTTCAAAAGCATAAGTCACAATCATTCGTGCGGCTAGAAAGTTATTGACGCGGTTAATTTAGTATGTTATTGTGCCGAGCGCCTGGCGTTGGAGCTAGTTTATCGGCAAGAGAAAGGGGCAGAGCTTGAAAATTCAATCCTTCATGGTCGTTGAGCATGGTTCTCGCCTTAATCTTCACCACCAATTTTGTAACCCCTGGTGTCCTTTGTATTAAAGATTATTTGCTAGGAAAAAGTAAATTATGCCATTACTAGCAAATACCGGGGTTGCCCTAACAAATAGAAAGATGCTAATAAAACAAATATAAGGGTAAAATTGATCATTCCGGAATATTAACATTTAATAATAATTATGTTTATTTAACCTTGATGCCCATTAAAATTTACTAATCTACTTACACATTTAGGTTTTATTTCCTATAAAAATAATTAACCCAATAATTTGCGCTATGAAATACCATATACTATTTAATACAGCTATAATCTGAATCGCAATATAGATTTTTACATTTCCCACCCAACTCGTAAAGTAATTATCATGGCCATTCTGACCCTAGCCATGTTTTATATTTATTTCTTTTTTTTTTTAAATTAGAGGGAAGAATTAGTATCGCAAAAAATGTTTTTCACACATTTATAATGTTTTATCCATAAAATTATATTTAACCTGTAATATAACATATTCATCTTAAATTTACAGAACGTTAATAACGACAATTTATATTCACAATTAAATGAAACTACGTGATGTAGTATCATTTCTACTTTTTTTAAGTTCTTTACCACGACCTAGGTTTCGTTGTATTACATCTTCAAGTGAGCTATTAGCAAAGATCTTTCAGAATCGTTCAAATCTTTCAGAATCAGAATCTTTGCTAATAGCCAACCTAAAGATGTTGTAATACAACGAAATCTGGTCGTAGTAAAGAACTTAAAGAAAGTAGAAATAATGCTCCATCACGTAGTTTCATTTAATTGTACATAATGAATTTCTATAAAATTAACGCCAAATATATTCAATATTTGACAATTTTTATAATAACTTTCTAAACCTATCAATAACAAAGTTTTCTTTAGATTGTTTTAATAAATAACTAACTACAACCAGCCGTTTTGTTTACTTTTAAATTTTGTATGGGATACAAATTCTGTGTTTTTATCATCATAATCAGTTAAGAAATTGAGCCATGAATGCGAGACAACAGTAATAAACAACCAAACTAACTTTTACATTTATTACATTATAGTTACGACAGGTAGGTTTACTTAGAATACCAAACTCGTGGAATGATCATCTTTCTTGAGGAGTTCTTTTTCTTATTTTAGTAACAAAATTACCAAAGTAAAAAATTTGTATTTCTTTATTCTAAATTTTGGTTGAAATATATACGTAGATCGCACAATCAAAATGAAAAATTACCTAATTTTTTTAAATTATCCTTAGAGATTCATAATTCTTTTTCCTTCTACCTATATCCTTGTAGTTTTTTCCTTTTACCAAAAAGATAATATAAAATTTAATAATTATTTTGTCTCATCTCCTGTAGGGATTCGCATAAATATTTTTTTCTTTATTTTTAATTCTACGTAAACGAAGCTGCGTGTATTTGCTGATAGAATATACTTGAAAAGTTTCATTAAATAGTAAATATAAAATAGTCATGAATAAAAATAACCAATAAACGAATTCTATTTTAAGCCATGATTGTTTTACGTCATGGATAATTGTTTTTATTCTCATTCAAACGGAATTACCAAGAATTCAGGAAAGGTACAAGACACATTATCAAAATTACTATATTTTAACGTCATTTATACGTCATTTATACAGTATTACACGTATATATAAACCGAACAAAAATGTAATAAAATATGTATATAAGTTTTAATCTACCAGATGGACTTCAAAACCACGGAATTTTGTGAACGTTGCTACATTCTGCCCTCAGTTCGCCCTTCTTTTATTATTTATCGCAAAAGACTTTCCCAATGTGACAGTGTAACCTAATACGGATTCAGTGAGGCCTAGAAAAAGTGACTGGTTGTTGGAAGAATCCTTCGATTATTTGAATCGTTTTATGGAGTTCCGCTGTGGGATGTCGGATACCATATGATGTGGAATACATAATACAAAAATTGTATATTTATGTGAATGATAGTGGTTGTATCCCCATAGGAATCTGGCTGAATGGATATGTGTTCCTTTTTGTTTGTCTTCTCCATACAATAAACTTTACCCACTCCTTTGAGATGCTTTACCATAAAATCGAAGATAAGAAAATGTGCTTTCAATTAGTCAACATTAACCTTATTTCTAAAGTTGCATAAAATAGATTTTCAATATATATATTTAAATACTTATAAATAATGGTTATACGGTATAAAAGGACGACTATTTTTTGCAATGAAAAAACAGGTCACAAAATGAACCTAAAGATAACCTAGGAATAAATCTCAATATATGCTTACTAAAAGAAATGGAATTCTTTTCACCTACTTTAACTGATAACTACAAATGTGAAAGTGTCAAGAATTGTATCTACTTAGCGTCTAACTGTAACTTTCAAAATCTTGCGGTTGGACTTTTTATTTCATCTCTCAAGTTCTTGAGAGGAAAACAAAAGCTATGTTATAAAATGTTTTTATTGTCGAACCTAGGCACTAAACAGAACTGGAGAAGATGCTTTTCTAATATATCATGAAGGTTCCTAAGAAGTATTTATGGGGAGAAATGCATGTAACGTAGAAGATACCATTTAGGATAATCAAGAATTCTAGTATACATATAACAATGAACATTGTATGAGATGGATGCCGACACTAAAGCGCTACTTTTGATTTAGGCATAAAAAGGAATCACATATTTTAATCCAGATTATAATCCATCTTTATGAAATTTTTCATGTAGTTGGGTCCAGAAATTAGGACGAAATAATATTTGAAGTCAACAAATATAAATTATTACGTTAGGGCAAAAGAAAATTTACCCGATATCCAATAAAAATAATTATAGATCTGCAAAATTTACCTTTTAAAAAACTCTCGGCTTGAAAATGATCTGCTATAGGTAAGTATGGAATGCCTAATTCTTATATTAATTTTATTCTCTCTTATTAAGGTTTTGATATTTAAGAATGACAAAAAAATTATATTTCATTAATCGTTGTTTTTACTATTTTCTAAAAGTATATCGTGTGTTACGTATTATTATTATTATTTTTGTAAGGAATTTATGCCTTGTGATTCCATAAGGCATAAATCCTTTGACTACCTGGTGTATCGCGTCGACTCGTGCGCGTTTTCCATCCGGTCGCATTATACACCAAAACAAGTAGGTAAATTAATAATAATATCATATTAAAATAATAAGTATATATATACAATTTAAGTAAATTAATTTTTAAAATATTTAAATAAACATAATTAACTGTATTAGAAATCGTTGTTTTTCTGATTTTTAGGAATGTAACCCAAGTACGATATGAGAAAATGAACTTTCACAGTCGTGTTACATTTCAATTTCCTAAAATTTTCCTGCGTATTTTCAATTGAATGGACCCTTATTGACAAGGAGCTTCTTAACTACAATTCTAAAACAAATCATAGCTTTCTCTTCACCTTGCGTGTAGCTTCGAAACCTTTATATGTCATTAAACTTCAAATGATTCTTTTTTGTTCCATCCCATGTATTGAAATGCCGAATTGAAAACTTATTTTTTCTTTTAGATTTAGTTCTGCTATGCGTATAGAGCATACCTGATAGGGAATCAGGTATGACTAGCCCTGATTTGCAATATTAGTACCAAAATGAATGCAACATACATTTCTAATAAAGATTATTATATTCGTTCATTGTTTCATAATAATTGATTTTCACAGATATACCAAAATTGTTCGGGTATATTATAATAACGTCTTGAACTTGAATACATTTTTTAAATTAAAAATGCAAATAAATTTTTTACAGAACACAATTCCTATCGACATTAGAACATTCAATTTTTCTAATGATAATGCTTCAACTTTTAAAAGACTTCGTGGCTTAACTACTATCGAATGAAATAATTAGTTATAAAGGGATTTTTTGGCTAAATGAATGGATAACTAAATAATATTCATCATAGTATCTAAGACCTTAAATCTTACAAAAACCGTGAATCTATTTCAGATAATTTCGTGGATGCATGCATTTTATACATATCCTATATTTACGATATATGGTCAACAAAAAAATTTAATACTGACACGACTATCTTTTATAACATCAATTTTTGTCTAATGCCATGCTCCGTAATATTTTTCGCTAATGATAATGTAACGGCGCTTATGACAAAACTGCTTCCTTCCGAGGTGAAAGTGCAAATATTAATTTTTGTAAATAAAATTTTTTTTTTGTTTGTAATTTTTGCTTTAAGATATTTGTTTTTAAGAAGTTTGTTTTGAAGTCTATTTTAATAAAAATTTTGTTTCTAATTTTACGGGAAGAGCGGATAAAATGAGTGATTCAAATTAGTACATTAAGGTCGTAATCACAAGTTTTACCCGTCATTCAAGACGTGTGATAGTGAATTAGATAATTTAGAAGATTTCAACGTAGTTTAGAAAGGAAGCTGGATGGAAATATTTCAATAGGCTCGAGCCAATTTAACTGAAAATCAACTGAAACTTTACCGACACATCCTTTCTGAGAAAAATAGCGATATTCCCCTAAATAGCGATATACTTCGCTATAAATAAAAAAAAATCAGTCTTAAAAATGGTGTGTCCTTAAGATATTTATAATATGGGTAGGTGAAAAATTCTTATGATAACCATTATTTCTTAATATACTTCCAAGATAATCATTTCTAAACAGATACTTATATATCTACTATCCTATACTTATATACTATACTTATATACTACTACTTACCTACGTTACTAAGGCGAGATTCTACCATATACTACATGCGACTATTCTGTTTGGATATATATTATATTTATAGAAAGGGTCAGCGGAACCCATCGCGTTATTGCAATGTAGGTCAGCACGCGATCAATGAGAGTTCAAGGGCGTCACGAAGGTCACAATTGCGGCCCGTTGTAACTAGCATGTCGTGAAGGACAAACCGATGTGTTGTAATGTTCAAGAGATTATTAGTATCAAGAGATATAAGACAAGTATTATGTATATATGTATACATATACATATGTGTGTATATATGTATATATATACATATATATGTATATATATATATATATATATATATATATATATATATATATATATATATAGTTTTTTATTGTGTCGCCGGACCCTGTGTATAAAATAGCGTAACTCTTTCGCTAAAGTAAAATTAATCGTTTTCCATTTTATAACTGTAGGAACAAAATAAGCAACTACTAAAATTATTGGGTTTATTTTAAGGAGAATTTCTATTTGATTTGCTTAAAAAAATAACAAATATTTTTGTACGCCCCAAAAAGGAACGAATAAAGACAGAGATTTAAAACTTTTGTGCTTTTTACATAATTTTTATGAAGGCAATGAACTATTAAAATTTTTGGAACCATGGAGTGGCGCGGTGAGTAAGTGAATACATAATGAAACTCAACGACGCGAGGTCGGCAAATGGTGGAATTTGAAGAGCCTTGAAAAATTACTCGAAATAAAAAAAATTCGAATAGTTTTATAACATTTACATATTTGTTGATAAAGTTAACTAAAGCAAAACATTGTGAATAATTGTCAGCAAGTTATAAATATTCGACAATTACTTTATTATCATGAGATTCTCAATAATTTTTTACCATTCTAGGCAATTTTCTACACACATGTCTACATCGTAAAAGCAGTTGATTTTTTTTAATTTTAGGAAATTTTTTGAGGCTATGGAAACTTCTTTATACTTCAATTTTCTCAGGTTTTTTGCGCGTCTCTTCCATGGCTCTAAGAATAAGAATTTTGAACTCAAATAAAGATGCACACCAAGTTTCATGATTTTGTCTTTATTCGTTCCTTCCTGCGATTCCAGTAATAATTTCTTTTTTTCTTGCCAAGAAAATAGAAACAAACGCAAAATTGTTGTTTAAGAAATAGTAGATACTAATTTATTTATATAATCTGACGTTGCAAACCTTAGATTTTTTTCTGGTGTGCTAGTATACTTTAAATTCTTCGCGATTTTATTTCAGCATAGTCTGATGGCTTTTTTCTTGAAAAATGTTGACAATGTTTATACATATGATGAATCGCATAAAATTAAATAACATTTTTTCTATAAAAATATTATTCCTAATCACATTAGCATCTTTCCAAGGTCAGTTTGAAGCTTTAAATATATTAAATATTGTGACTTATGTACAAGGTCAGTTTGAAGCTTTAAATATATTAAATATTATGATTTGTGACTTAAATGGATATACCATGTAAACTAGATCCGTAGACAATATGATATATCAAATTAGCCCATAATTAAGTTTCCATCGGAAGTAAATTAGATGGCGTTATGATATTTCTCAAAAGTACTAAATTTTTTTCTCAATCAGGGTTGTCAAGTTAGAAGTTATTTTTTGTATAAATTGCAAAATATTTCTGCCCGTTCATATTTTTCTTTTACAGTATAACGCTTTATGTAGGGTAGACTGGTTACGGTTGAAACAATTTTATTTATATAGTCCATAGTTTTGCTTTTTACAATCCGAGCGATGGAAAAAGATATGTCAAATAAAAGACCATGTTTCTATCTACTAATAGGCCGTATAATTTTAGTTCCAGGTGTATTGTTTTTAAGAGTAGATCAAATTAAAAATAAAATCCGATTTGTTTCAACCGTCCCGATACCAGGGGTGGAGAAACAGTGATTGGGGTCAGTTGAAACACATGCGAATAATACAAAATATAATATTATAACATGTTTTATTAATTGTTTATTTTAACTTTAAGGATAATTAAGGACCTACATGACAATAATAATTATTCTTCAATGTTTTAAATACTTTCAAAATATATTTTTATTCAGCCTTTGAAGTTTTTAGATCACGCTAGTTAAAATCTATATATATATTATCAGGCATCTGTAACTATAGATTACTTAACCTTGATATATAATTTACGTAAATTAAAAAACAATAAAACAAAAATCGACTATTTGTTTTGAAATGAAAACTCTCTTTGACTTTCATTAGCAAATCAGTCATTAGTCAAATATAGAGATCAATCTGAGTCGCAATTACGGCAAACATAGCTAAGACTACCTTATGTACATTTTTCGTGAATTAACAGTTTATAAGCGGTGCATTAGATCCACTTTTCTTCAGATCTGCTCTCTGAATACAGTGACAAACAAACAAGACAGAAGCACCCTTTTTCTTCTGGTTGTACTTCCTGTTGTACATTTTTATTTTTTTTCTTTTCTGGTGATTTTTTTACTTTGCAGCAATTTTTATGGAGCTACAGTCCTTCAGTTTGTTAAATAAAAAAATACTTCTGTGATTCAATTTGGCAACGGAAACGGGTCGTAATAGAGTTTAGCAATATGTTTTCGTATATTTTTTGTATGGTTTGCTTTTATTATTTAATAGCTAAAAGTTTCAAATTTTACAAATTTTTCCAAATACTTCGACCCTTCTATTAAACCCTTATTGCTCCTTATTAGCACATTTAAAAGATATTATGCAGTCCATGTTTATCCTAATATTCTGACCTTACGGTGACGAAAATGTAATATCGATTTGCACAATCAATATTGTGCCAAGTAAAATTAATATAATGTAATAAAATATTTGGCTTCAATAGACTTATTTTAAGATAAATATTTTCAAATATTTTAAAATAATATTCAAATAATTTCTTTTACGCATACGTTGCCTTCAACGCGTCTGTAATTTACAAAAATATTTTAGATTATTTCACCCCTATTCAATATATATTATTTATTTGGAATAATTTGAATCCGTCTCAATATGGGTTCACGAATACATTTTATAATTCTGTGTCACTAAATATAAGCACGATTACAAAATATGGAACAAAGTTTATGTGAATCATGTTCTCAGTTTGCATGACGAATTCTACAAAAGCGGAGCGCTCGCGATACGAATCGGCCTCGACGAAACACAGCGTGAAGGTATGGACTGTAAAGTTTAATGGGGATATTTATACGCGCGCTGCAACTATACGATCTAGTTTCTAACGTCCAATATGCGCGCTATTTAACACGACGCGTTTATAGAGTTTCGTGCGGTCTTTCTAATAAATCTTTGGTTTGATATAAGCGGCCCACGAGACCAACCGAATAGTGACCGAAACTATCATAACTCACGGTGTAACTAGCCCTGAGGTCATTGAACAATGAGCGACTGGAATAAGAATTTAAGCAGTTTATTCTCTTTGTTTACAATGTTTCTTCTTAGTGCGGTTAAGCACCTTAAATTTGTGAGTAATTTTTAAAGTTATCGAAAATTTCAGAAAGCACATTCAATAGGAACTTTTACATAAAATGAAATAATGATTAGTTTTGCCACGTATACAAAATAAAATTGATAAAAAATGTCAAGATCATAATTAGTCATAACATGACAATAAACATTGGCGTTTATGAAAAAAATTAATCAAAAACAATTTAATTATAAATTATAATAAAATGGTATCCGTTTATCATGAAGAAACCAGATCAAATATTTAATATCCTTAATTTTTTTCAGTTATTATTTGTATTGGGATAAAATAAACTTAGCCTTATTTTTCAGTTTGTTTATCTTATTTAATTTATATTAAAAATTTTGGTAGAATGGGAGAGGAAGATGGACCGATCTAATAATGTCAAGTTTGATCGTAACGTACTTTCTGGCTCGCAGATTTGCGGCATTATTTTACATGAACACGTAACCTACGTGTGTGTAATTTTACATATGTGATATTTATCATAAGTTACATGCATTACATTGGCATAAACATACACATGAACATTTATACATAGACGTGCGTATGAAAAAATTTAAATAAATATTATTTCAGTCCGTTTGCTTGAAATGATTCAAAATATTTTTTTTTATTCTGATTCGGTCAAATAGGTAACTCCAAGTCAATTCACAACTTTAGGTGAATTAGTTACCTATATATTTATTTATAAGAACCAAAACGTAAACCGACTTACATTTTTTTCTATTTTCAAAAAATAGAAACCCGAAGTAGATATTTTCATAATATTCATCTCAATATATATATAGATAAAATCTCGCAAATATCGATCAAAGAATAATTCCATTCTAGAAAAAATGTCCGATGGACATTTTCAATGTTACACAATGTAAGTGCAAAAATTTTGCAATAATTTTTAAGTTATAAATTATCAAAATGTGATCAATATTGCTTTTCCTCTTTTTCCTTTAGCTGTCAGTTTAATACAAAAATATTTAGACTGAACTTCAACAAAAGCGTTAGAAAAAATATTGCTTACAGGAACCACCAATAATTGTAAATGAAAAATATTTTGATGGTGATGATTTGATATGTTTAGTTAACTTTTTATATTATATTTTTTATTGAGTTAACTCTAATCACAAATCCCTTAAATAACTTATTAAATTCTGCTTTCATAATAAAACTGGCAATGAAAATATAATTTCTGTCCCGTACATAGAAAATTATGACATTATTTTTGTCTCCTATGAACCAAAAGAAGTCAAAAGTGATTTAAAGAACACCGATCTACTTATATTCATTAAATTTGAACTTATTGCGATACCCCTCTCTTGCCATTGTTATAAACCTTTCATATTTTTCTTATTAAACACATGTCATATTTTTATAGGTCCTTACTTTGCATACACCTTTAAAAGTAAATTTTTGGTTCGATATTTTCAGAATTAGCTTGAAAAAATAAATATATCTTCTGTAAGTAGTCTATCAATAATAGAAAAAACTCGTAACAGAGCCCTCCCATAATATTTAAATACATTTGCTGTGTATAATGAAATCACTAATAAGGTGAGCTTGGAGGTAAAAAAGCTATTGAAAACTTATTTAATATTGAATTGCAAGGACAAATTCTTTACAAAAACTGCAAAATTAATAAAGAAACTATAACTTCTCATCAAGCTCTAATGCTTAAATAAAAATATACCGGTATAAAAGATCAAATGATTCATCATCTTGTACTAGTAATCCCTTTCCTTCTTCAAGTAGGTCATCTTTAACACCCCGTTCCATTTCGAGCAGCATTTCTTGCTATGATATTGTAACAAATATAATGCTCACCTTAATTCCATTATAGGTCAGTCAACGACATCTAATTTATTAGGTCTAGTTGCAGGCAGAACTGTGATTGTGTCATTTTTATTTGCATAAATGAAAATAAAAAATGTAGTGCATTTGGCCGACTCTGGCGCAACTTATAGCGTTAATTGGTCTCGGTCTTGTCTCAAAAATAATTCCCTGTTATGAATTTTCAGAACCAATTCTTCAACGTCTTCTAACTCTACTCTTAATATATTAGCAACTAATAGTATCAGTAAGTTTGTTTCGAAAACTACCAGAAGACCCCCAGAAATTTTTTAGAAATCCATCAAAATGAAAACAAAATTTCGCCAAAATTCTGGAAGATCTTTCGTTTACAAGTTAAAAAAAATTCCTGTTTATCTCATTAAACACGAACGTTAATGAAGACTCAAATGTCTGAAAACTATTGGTCTTTTGGGGATATTAAGCTGTACACAAAACAGCTTAATATTCCCTAACTGTGTCTTGTATGACGGAGATTAAACCCAAATGTAAACATATTAATCGAGTTAGACTTATATTACCGAACAATACATTCTATTTTCAAGTGAGTAATAACATAATTCGTATATGTAAAATTTTCTTTACTAAAACTTTGGTTATTTGTAATGATTAGATAAGAACCACGAAATTGAAAGATAATTGCAAGGTTGCTCAATAAAGATATACGGGCAAGAACACTTTAAATAAGCCTATAGATTCTGCGAATAAAGTTAAACTATTTGAAGGCTTCAACTTCAATAGAATTTATCAGTAGTGAGAAGACGGTAATGAATATTTGGAAAGGTTTTTAAACATCCCAGAGACTGAAAGGAAAACCTACATTGTTGGTTGTGCTGTGATATTTTTATTAGGAAGTTTAATATTAACTTTTTCAACCGAAAAAAGGTAGGTTCTTCTTATGCATGGAGCACGAGCTTCAATTATAAAAAATACCAATCTGGGCCAAAGTACGAACCCTATCAATATGTTACTCTAATTAAAACTCACCAAACTATGAAAACTTTGTAATGTGAAATAGTTTTATATATATATATATATATATGATTTCCTTATCGATATAAATATTCACCAAGTCAATTGGATATATTATTTTCATGAAGTCGAACATACAAACGTTGTTCTATGGGTCAATGTATAGGTTTTTAATTTTTATACAATATGTCATAAGTGCAGAAGAAATAACAATAACCAAAGCATTTACACAAAGATTAGAAGTGATGAACATAAGAAACAAGACGTACGTCATCTCGTTCATACAAATTTAATTCCTAATTATTATTGAATATATTTGGCGTTAATTTTGTAGAAATTCATTGTTCACAATTAAATGAAACTACATGATGTAGTATTATTTCCACTTTCTTATAGTTCTTTACCATGACCTAGGTTTACGTTACATTACAAAATCTTCAGGTGGGTATTAGCAAAGATTCTTTGCGTCATCATGTAGTTTCATTTGTGTCCTAATTATTATGCAGATTTTTATCAAACTATACATTAAATTGCTAATAACTTATTGTGTTGTTACGATTTCTACGTTTGCAGAATATATTACATACCTTTTTATTTTTGTAATGTTATTACGTCACTGTAATATTATAACTAATAACCTAAGAAAAGACTGAAAACAATTTAAAAACTGATAATTTGTTCGATAAAGTGTATTCAAGTTTTTTTTTCTGTAAGAAATAATTTAAATTCAAGTCTCGAAATATAATTTCCCAGTACGCTTTAAGTGTGAGTATCTTGTTGCATGATTATGATTACCCCTACCATAATTCTTATTTCTTGTCTGAGTGTCTTATTTTTACTTGTTATACTAATTGTTAAAAAACGATGTCCTGTAATAAACATTTTATCATCAGTATGTACAATTATTTTACGTTCATCAAAGAAATTTAAAGATAATTTTTAAACATATTTAGGAATGATACAAGAAAACGAGAAAATATTCAGAATTGGAGCGAATTAAATAATAAAACTTCTATTAAAAAAAACTAAAAAATCTCTAATTCGCGCGAGGTATATAAAAATTTTAAAAATACTTTAATTATTCTTGGCACAATTTTTTTTTAAATCTAGGAAAAACTGAATTATGTGTTTAGAAACTCGTCAAATACTATGATTTCTCTGAAAGCCCAATGTAATATTAATGATTTTCTAAAAAACTCATAAATTTTTGTAACTTTTTTCGCTGTCTCCAACAAGCCAATATTTTTAGATGGATAACTATAACTTCTAATTCGATATACCGACACCGCTTTGAAAATGGTGACAATTAATGAGTTATTTTCAAAATACAGACTTAGCGGAATTTTAAATAGTTTCATTAGTGTTAGCATTAAAATCACCAGAGGAATAATCTGTGCACATTATCTACTTCCGACTTGCATAGTGGCCATCACCTAAAAACTCAATCACATAAATTTTTGTTTACGAAGTTCTATATACAAACAAACCGACATTTTTAATGCTTAAAAAATGGAATTTCATCTGTCCACCACTGATCGTGTTCATTTTATCGAGATGAAATGAAAAGAAGTTTTAAAAAATGCGTACGTTTACATAAGTTAAGAGTAATTGTTTCATATGTAAGTGCTAACAATTTACAAGTGAAAAAGTAATTTTAAAAAAATCTGAAATTTTTATTTTTAATTTCGTTGAATAATTTTAATAAACGGAAAAAAATTGCAGCTCTTTTTCATTGGGATCATTTAAAGTTTTGACTTCATTTTTTTAAATTACTTATTTTAGTTATGGTTAAAAAAACTCTCGTCCTTTTTATTTAATAACTCAATATCTTCAGAACATCTCGAAGGAACAATTTTATTTAATCCGGAAGTACGCACAGAAATTAAAACAAATATAATGAAATTGAAAATCCAAGCTTTCATATAGTTTAAGGTATGCCATCAGAGGATGCTTCAGTAGACATGACGCAATCCTACAGTTAGTGCTAAATATATTTCTTGGTAGAATTATAATTATGAAGACCTGAATAAATTTGAAGTAATTTTTAAAATATTAGAACGGATTAAAATCTCATAACTTTATATATATCGTATTGATTAATTTTATGTATAGACTGTACCTTCTCAAACTAGTAAATCGATCATTGCACAATCATCCACTGGTCGATTATTTCCCGGTAACAGCTACGGCGTAACCGGAGCTATGGAATGATCTTAATAGCAAGACACAATTCTACATGTGGACATTTTACCAAAAATCATCTTAAGTTAAATCATATGTCTACCAACTTGTATTTCATTAACCTTCAGGTCTGCTGAGTACTATTTTTCAGTAACTCTTCTTGCGATGACCCTTTTTTCTTCATGCGTATGTCTTTTATATATTATATGTAACATATAAACATATAAAATAATCATTTAAAATTGACTTTATTTATTTTTCTTTTTTATAATCTACAAATATTTCGAACAAGCAGAGTATTCTTTTATTGTCTCTAATGAATTTTCTAAAACAATTGTTGATCAAAATATCAATGAGATATGAAAGTCCAAAAGCAATATCTCCAGAATCAATAGATATTTAAAAGCGTATGTTTATGTAAAATAGCTACAAAAAGATAAAATATTTTTTTCACAATTAAAATCACGTGGAATATAGCACCTTTATAACATACAAATAAATTGGTATTGCGAAGTCTCTATACCCAGCTTGACAATTTTATATCTCCTACCTGGAATTTGCGATGCAATTTTCATAAACAAAATGCCAACAATGTTACTGTCACCGGGCCGCCGTATCCAAGAACAAAGTGAGTAGAAAATTATTCCCCGGTATTTACTCAATAACGTGAGGCATTTACCCCATCTCCCTTGATGTTATTAATCTATAATCCGCCGCGGACAAAGGAGAGGTCTTGAGGAAAATAACAATTTTTCCAGCAATCTTCTCCTCTCATAAGTTGTTGTACCTTTATATACAGGACATTTAACATATTTCATAAATTTGGCGAGAAGAATCTAGGTGAGGTGGAGGGCACAGGGGGAGAAAGGAAAGTATGAGGATGGATGAGGACGAATTACGACGAAGTTCATAAAACTTAAAACCTTCATTTTTATTTACTTCTATTCATAACATCTTTTAAGCATGTTTTTCAATAAATTTCATTTTTTATTTTAAATTACGGAAACTCGAATTATTTCAATTCACAATTGTTATCTTAGGAGTATTATTTGCCCACATTTGACTTATTGTCTTCAGCCACTAAGGTGACTTTATATGTTCATTAATATGCTCGATATGTTAACATTTTTATACGATGAAAATATCTAAAGTGAAATATGGTATAATACAGCAAAATGGGATGAGTAAGACCTTGGGGAATGTTGTGAAGAATAAATTGATTTTGAAAGAATAAATTGATTTTAAAATTTAATATCTGTTATGAATTTACACTGCCTTAGTAAAATAACAAGGAAGTGAAGTGTGCAAGAGCACTTATTAAAAAGGCAGCTTTACATTTGTCAATCGTCAGCGTGAACAAAATTCCGAGCAGAGGTAATATATAATATAATACGATGAACAATCAAAAAGTTATTCTTATATTAAATAACCTTGTACTAAATATTTTTGTATATTTAATGACCTGTATGGGTGCCAACCTACATGACTTTATTCTACTCTTAAAATGTATCTATATATTTTGATAAAGTTGTATTTAAAATTGTGGAATTGTCACAATTTGACATTGGCAAGTACTTATGGACGTTCAAAGATTCACGACATAATATAAACTCCCAAACAATTATAAAAAAGTCGTAATATTTTTCTTAGGTACCAAAAATATTATGTGATATCAAACTTCCTCAGCTATGTACTGTTTACTTCCTACTTTTTCGATGCTTTTGACAACTTGATAAACAATATTTTCAGGTGTGTTTGGTTTTGCTTAGACTCCGAAAGGTGGTGGATATGGTAGTCCATGAAATTCGTGTATAAATTTATTGCAAAAGAAATATCGATAGTCAGGTTTGAGGGGAATTTTCAATCGGATTCTTTTGATGAATGTTCCAGTATTCACACTAGTATAATTTTTGTCCCACCTCTGTGAGAATAGTATGAATTTACAGATGCATTTACATTAGTTATTGAATTACATATATTATTATTTATTGAATTACATATATTACTACCGACCTACACAAACTGAGCTAGGTATTACTTTCATTTCATTCGAAACACCGAAATCGACTTAATTACATCAGATCTCGGTTTATTTTTGAGAATTAAGCGCGAGAATAAACGATCACTCAACGCGGCGACGTTAAACAGGAACAAAGCAGATGCCGCCCGAATTCGAAGTAAGCCGCGAGGCCACCAGCGCCGGATGGCGTATTCAAACAAAATAATCATTAATTATCCAGAGCGCTGTGGTAAAACAAATTGTCACATATATATTTGTTTATTTGAGCCACCTTCAATCTTGAATCATCCATCTTCAATCTTTACACCGGAAGCTGTCTGAATAGAACTGGTGACGACTTAAATGTGCGCAAGCCTCGTGTCAGATGAATGCAAAATATAATTTGAAGGGAATCCTGATAATACGCATATAAAAATTGGATCTGGTTTTTTGAATTAAGTAAGATGTTGATAGAGCAGTATTGCAATATTTTTTATTCCTCCTGAAAATACACTTTTTAGACTTTTATTACGTAAACATAATTTATTTTTCAGCTCTAAAACATATTTTAAAATTTTTACCATTCCCTTAATCATGATTAGATTTTAATATTCTATCATTACAAAAATAACGTTCAGGAAAAAAGAATTTCAGAAAGTACTGAATTATTGGCATAGTCAATTATTTCTTTCTGCGAAACAATAATCGTGGCGCTCAATATTCACAGTCGACTAAAGTGTTCGCCGCGTGCGTCGCTTTGGCGACATCGCTTAATGCTCGTTGCACGTAAGTTACAGAATGCTTAATCCTTAAATAAATGTTGAAATAATGTATCTCGAGAATGAGAAACGAATTATTGATTGTAACCATCTTATTTCGTGTTCAGAGGCCCATGGAAATCGTCTTTCTATTTCATTTTAAAAACAACTTTACAAACAACGGGTTATAACTAGTAAAATGATAAAAACTTCTTTTATATTTAATAAAATAGCATTAAATAGTACATGCCATTTCTAGCGGACACAGAAACGAGTAAATAAAATAAATATTGCTCCGGATTTTTCTAGCATAAAGTTCACAGCGCTCGCATCGCTGTGAAGGTACTGTGTACATAAGTCTTGAAAATGTTTGTCTGTTGATGTTAGAAAAAATTATCTGTGAACTTTCTTTCACACACAGATTGTGTGTGAAAGAAAGTAATTCTAATTTTATTATTTTGGAAACTTTGAAGGTCATTTTATATTTTTAATATATATATATATATATATATATATATATATATATATATATATATATATATATCTTTAGAAATGGAAGAAAGAATGTACTGTCCGTCCAATTTAAAAATGTTTTGCACATATTAATTCTAACCCTATGGTCGTAATATTTCTTGGCCAAACTGTTACCTTCTTCAAAGCTCGTAAGTTTCTAGATTAATTTTAATCCTGTTTTAAAGCTGATCGCAGCACCTTAGCTGTACTTGCTAAATGTGTAAATGTTCGGTTATGAATGATAAATGGGTCACCATTCTCGTGTTTATTGACTTTAACAGTGCGTTCACTACGTTGACTTTGCTGTTCTTTTAGATAATTTGAAATATTTCAATACTTCTCAAGATTTAAAAGAGTGGTTTTATACATATCTCCAAGAGCGCAGGCAATTTGTTAAGACTTCATATACGTACTATGTGCAGACCCAAGTTTACAAACAAGCAACATATGCAAAAGCTCATTCTGATCACATTTAGGAAAAAAGGAAATAATTTTGTGGAAGCTGCATATTCAAAAATTTACAGTGATAATATTAAGTACGATAATGAGGGATGGTGAGGAAACTAGAGAATATCGTAAAATATGGGGGTTTATCAATCTTTGTCGATTTTTCTTTACTTTCCTTCTTGATCACGAATTGTTGGAAAATTCTGCGAGTTTAATTTTATCATGAACTAACTCAAACCGAGTTTTTAAATGGAAGCGTGGTTCCCGTGGGATAATATATAAATTTTATCCTATATCAAATTTGCAAACGATGTTACTAATAAATTCCGAAGGATTTCGAAAAAAATCAAAATACGGTTAAAATATAGGCTAGATTGACACACATGCTACGTTATTATTGTCCACGCAAATAAAGTCGCGGGTGAAACTTTGTACTTAAATTAAGCATGGATTTTACTATTAATATTTATTTCTTTACCATCGAAAATTTGGCATAACATCAACATATTAGTATAAAAATTTATGACTTCATAATCTCCTGACAGGAGTAGGTAGGGAGAGTTGTAAGGATTCATTTTGGTGTAGCACGGTGGTCGGGGTTCCTCGAAACTGCCCTTTTGAGTCACTAGCGAGATATTTTCTAATCTAAATGAAAAAAAATGTAAACAAGAGATATTCCACTTTTCATAATATTCTTAAAAAGAGTAGAACACTTTTTATTACTTGATACCAATAAGTCTGTGAAAAACTAATTTTACAATGCATTAATAATATGTTTCGAAGTAGTTAGACGAAAATATTACCAATATCACGAAAAGATGTTAAATTGTGGTAATAGAAGAGAAGAAAGTCTGCAAACAAAAATGATTGGGTAGCCAGTACAGCCAGTAGGTCTATACTATTTACTGAAAATACGAGTATTTAAGCTTTTGCGAAATACAAGGAGAATTTTGTGCATTGAAAAAAAATATCTGGTAGTTCGTGTGTCAACACCTCTAAAAACGTATTGATAAGCTTATGTACAATTAAAATTGATTTTTTTAGCAGATCCTTGTAACTTCAGAACGTTTATGCAGAAAAAATAGTGTATCAAAGAAATATTTTCTATCGTCTATGTTACATTTTTAGGAATATTTTTTATCGAAAAAACCTTGGAGCGACGCCCAAAGAATAACCTATGTATATGTAATATATTTGTTGACTATTTAGTTAAATTTATTCATGGATTCTAATTTCATAAGAGGAAAAATCGAAGTTACAATTAATGTGTCTCTCGAAGATTATTTCTAATATTTTCTTTAAGACGAAGTTGCATTGCAAATGAGAAACTTAAAAAAAGAAACGAAAAAACAATCGACTTTACGTTTGTGTATTCTTTCATAACTTTGAGCTAAAATTTAAAATTCTCATCGGGTGGACTTAATTTGTACTTTAAAAAACACGTTTTTTTATTTGTATGGTAAGCTGACGTCTTTGAGTTTTAGAGTACAGAAATCAATCAAATTATTATCAATAAAATTTAATATTGTAATCAATCAAATTATTATCTATTTTATCTCACTCTACAGATGACCTGTTTCAACCTTGGTTCAAGAAGTAAGCGTCTTGCAGTATAAGCACACCGAACGTCGCGCGTCGTCATTAAGCCAATGAGGTGATTACGTTATTCCGCTATGAACGTTGAGTGTTAAGAGTGTTCTTTCGCAGAAATATAAATTTATTGTCTTAGTAATTCAGTGTTTTTTGCCAAAAAAAATGTCAATTTTCAACATTTAAAGGTATTGTCTAAAATATTTTGATGTTATTTAGAACTATAAAAGCGACTTTTGAAGGTAAATGTTTAAGAAATATGGATAAATTGTAACATTAAATTGTTTGTGATGGTTCAATGGAAACGTAAGCTGTGAAAAAATCTATTAGAAGTCTTGGAGTCGTGTTGTGGAATACCACACGTTTATTCAATAAATTGATTATAAGTATTTCACCCTTCCTAATTGCGTCTTCCTTGTGAAGCAAGATAGCAACAGGTCAATTATTTGGGGCTAATGAACAAGGAGCTCTCTTTTTAAATTTTATCAATTCAACTATACGCATCCGTATTGTTATATGCTCATTTTGCTCGCATTCTTACTGTTAATTTAGGGGCCGACAAAGGAATAAATAATTTTGTTAAATATATCGTGCACCAAAGCAGATATGTAACAAAAATAGAATTACTGATATTTCATTAAGATTTTTCTTAGCATGATACTAATCGTCATAATTTTATGACAGAAGTACTTTTGAACAATTATCTGCGCATAGTATTTCGATTAAATGGTTTACAAATATTAATTAATTATTTATCCGATATAAATATATCACCTCAAGTATCTTTCACAAACAAGAAATATCATCAATTTCGTGAAAAATATGGCATCAAAATCATCGCTTTCAGGTAAATGTTAGGTGAATTTCTGCTGATACGTTTTTTTTATAAATTTGTATTTAGCAGCTTTGGAGATGAGCAGAAGAGGGAGGGGCATGATCTTTATTTTATGATATTTGCGGTAACATATTTAGAACTATTTTACAAACCATTTAGGAAAAAAATAGTTTTGGTGTCATTATAAGTCAACTTTGAACCGATTCTTCACACAGCAAATGAAGGTAAAAACAATTTATTTCTAACATTAACGTGTTTTGCCTCCTCTAAAATTTAAAAAATAAATGTTCTTATGCTTTAACTATCATTGAGTTATGTGCGGGTTGATAGATTTAATCACAGGATCATTAATACAATTTCGAGGCTCAAACTTTGAAAAGTTTCTGAGAAAAACGGTTCTGATAGGAAGACAACTGGGCAGACAAATAAAGGAACCTATTGTGTTTCATATTTTCCTTTTGGTATACGAAACGGTAATTACAAAATTTCTAAAGTTCTATTGTCATTATTGATTATAATATGGTTTTGTCATATCATAAATTATAAAATACTAATTTTTTATACATTGTTTTACGTAAACAAAAATTAAACTTCTTCTCATTACTAAAAATGTAGTCAGTAGGATAATTCTATTTTGCAACTGTATATAAATAAACAAAAATAAATAAATATTTTGAAAATCATTGCATCATACAATTAATATAATATTATCAAATTAATTTACACAAGGTCGGTTGAATAAATTTGTTGGAAAGTTTGTTTATTTTGGAACTCACTTGCTAAGAGCAAATGTAGGTTAATTCACATATTTTAAAAATTTTAAGGTAAATGTTTATTAATCCTTCGTTAGTTGAATATAAATAATATTTCAACTTGCAACCATTCCCAAAAAAATTACAGAATGATTTGTATATTTGCAGATATTTATACAATTAAATCGATATATCTGAATCCCGTAATGTGAACTGATCTATGTTAAGTTCAGTGGTACATTATATAATAGAGGACAAAAGTAAGGAATACATAAAAATCATGAAAAGGGTAAGTTTTCATTAACAACTTTGGTTGCCGACACCTGAAAAGGAATGAATAGCCGAAAGTACTACCAATCTGAAACTATTACATTTATTACTTTAATCTTTTATTTATGTTTTAAGTTCTTAGTGATTCAAACATATTTTTTTATTTTTGACCTGAGATAAGTTTATCGAATATTCACCCTATTTTATTTGTGGGAACTTTTTATGAAAACCCGCTTATGTTTTTATGCACACTTTAAGTGTATTTTCCAGTAGTATTACAATGGTGGTATAATTTTAAGTGAAAACATTGACTAACGTGACTTATTTTAAAACATGTCAAAGAATATGTCTGGCAAGTCTACCTAACTATGTATCGCATTACATACATTCGTAATGTATATATACAGGTTTTGGAAAATTCGGATTGCACAAATCTTTTTGAATACCTCTCAAAAATTTGAAATAAAAATAAACTGCAATTATTTTTTATTTTGGGCCTTGGTTACGAAGAAATATTTATTTTTTATTAACAAATATTTTTAGTTGCAAACATTCTCTCAGTCTTGATTACATGTAAATGTTTCATTATCATAAACAAAATCTGCGCATAAAAAAAATTAGGGAAAACACTGAATTACAAGTGAAATAGATTTTTCTTTCCGCAAAATAATATTTGTAATGATCACAACTAAATGACACTACATGATGTAGTATTATTTCTACTTTATTTAAGTTCTTCACCACGACCTAGGTTTTGTTGTATTACAACATCTTCAGGTGGGCTATTGAAACAAATGCTTTGTATCGTCTTCCGAAATTTAGTTCGGAGTCGATGGTACAATATCGCCAATGTAGCCAAATCGGCTGTTTTTAAGTATTGAATATATTTGGCGTTACTTTTGTAGAAATTAATTATTCACAATTAAATGAAACTACGTGATGTAATATTATTTCTACTTTCTTTAAGTTCTTTACCACGACTTAGGTTTCGTTGTATTACAATATCTTCAGGTGGGATATTAGCCTCCAATGTAGCCAAATCAGCTGTTGAATTTCTACAAAATTAACGCCAAATATATTCAATATTTGTAATGCATATTATAAAAAGCAAATAAGATGTTAGGTGTGTCGCATATTATATTGCTTTAATGAAGTCGAGCGCCACCCAGTGTGTGAACTGTAGTTCGCTAACCGTGGCAAAATAGTGTATCTCGAATAAATTACATAATTATTGATCTTTTCGTCTAATTTTCGAAGTCGGCTTGCTGGACTAATTTAATAAAACGCCTCTAAACTACAACACAAGTTTTAAAAGATGGGATGTAGTTTTACTTATCTTGTCTATCCCTGTATATATTACTTGAAAAGAAATTAATACAACAGGTAAAACAAAAATATTAAAAATATTCAACAAAAAAAAATTGTACCCAGCCATATGAATATCCCTTATGAGAAATTCATAACTTCAAGGGCTAATCTCAAAAGAATATAAACAGTAAACTGATATGATTCAGTAAACAGAAAAACAAACAGTTTAACCGTGAAAATTTAAAGAAAATTAGTTTCAAGAATTATATAATAAAAGATGATCAATAAAAAAAAATTACTTTCAAGGCGAATCATATTATGGAAGGTGCGTTCGTTATAATGCTAAAAGATTCTTCGAAAAAAATTTGTTTATAATGCTATTTCGTTAATGTTTAATAATTCGTTTTCTCTTTATAACCAATTAATGTTGATTTTCTTGAATACAAACGAAATATTTTAAATATTGTTTCGTTTTCCAAAAAAATACATAGTTACATAAAAAGATGAATACTTAATGTATTAATAATAATAAATAAGTTTTTTAAAGGCACGGTATTACAGCAAGGGTTTGTCTTTATCTTTCCTCACGGAATTTTGCTACCGTACCGTAATGGAATTTTAACTATATTATTATATATTACTATATTATTATATTTTATATATTAATATAGTAATGAACATAAGTGATATACAATTTATTAGAAATTTGCTTTGCTTTTTTATAATTTGAGTATTTGTGGGACAAAATAACAATTTCAGACTTATGTTTATTACATTTTAGAAAAATTGTTGCCGTTACAGTAAGATTTAACTTCTGCAATATACGTCAGTAATAATTGCTTTTTCATTAGAATAGAAATCATATTTGGCGACAAAGAATATATCTACTTTGCGCTGTAGCAAAACATAAGAAACAAAAGTTTAGTAGAAGTGTCTTTTACTGTCGACTTCGTTACTTTCATCTTTTACTGTCGACTTCGTTTAAATAGGATTAGGTGTCATCAAAAGTGATTGGTAAACTTTTATTTATTTAGTTTCTCATGTCGCTTTCTAACATTTTTTTGTAAATAAAAGAAACACATATTTTAATTTCTTGAGGCAATTTTAAAAAAATTAGTCTTTTTTAAATATTCATGCGATGTTTTAAAAAAAATAACATTAAAGTATTTTTTCTTTATATTTAAAAAAAAATCCAGACAAACAGCCTTAAAATTATATTAACATGAAATAAACATTTTATGGCCTATATTTTCATAAAAACAAAAAAAATAATATATATTTACCTTCAAATTATATTAATATGAACTAAGAATTTTACAGTCTCTATTTTCGTCAAAATGAAGAAAATAATAAAAAATATTTTTGCGTGATTTTCATTATATAAGCTAAAATTGTGATATTTATTACTAAAAATTAAATAGATTTAATAAAAAATTCAGTAGAAGTTTTGAAAGGTACCTATCTTTCAGATCTTGTACTAAATTTTTTACTGAGTGAAATATGTGGGATATAAAAATTATTGTACAGGTACTAGCGAATACGCAATAACTGACTGTTAGTTGCTGTATCATTACAGTAGCACTGAAACTTGTGCCTTGAATACTGCGTCCTGTCTTGAGCTTTTTGAAGGAATTGTGTCCTCACTTGAATATTTGTTTACCTGGCGATGGTCCGTCTTGGAATACAAGTTAAAATGATTGAAAAACTTTAGGACAAGTTGATTTGTGAAAATGGCTACGGTACGAGAAGGTGATCGAAATGTCATGATCACATAAAATATCGAAAAGTATCGAAATGTCTTTACTCAGTAAAATATTTATTTACAATAATAACTTATTTATATATTTATTTGCAATAAATAACTTATTTATATTTGGAGTCGGTGCCAGCACCGCCGATCAATTTAAACAAATGTAAAATTTTATATTATAAATACGCCTTTATGATTCTATTTCGTATTGTAGGTGCACTAGAAGTTAAGGTTTTAAATTTACATTGTAAATTAAATTAAATTATAAATTTGTATAAGTTGGTCAACGGTACTGGCACGGACTTAAAAAATAAGTAACTTATTTATTGCGAATAAGTAAATATTTGGTTTTAATTATTTTTTAATATTTAGTACCTACCTTTTTGAAGTCGACTTTTTGAAAGATATTTTATAGTATAAAAATAGACCCGGTACGTAATAGTGTAACTCTAGTATAAGTTTTGTAAATATGTAGGTATAATGGTTTTCTATAATTTGGTTGCTGACAGGTTAACTAAAGAAATGGAAGCGTCTGGTGCTTAAAATTCTTCAATTACCACAACAAAAAAACTGAATTTTTTGTTGTGGTAACTTTATTACGTACTAAAATGTTTCTTGCTCTGGTTGTTTATGTCTACTGAAATTATTGCTGTTGTGTTTATATGTATCCACTCCAAAATATTTTTGCAGGTTGATCGAAATAATTTTTCTTGAAATTACAAATTAAATGCTTGTATCTCGAATATATATTTCCTGAACCGACACTTGAAAAATTTTGAAAGGGAAAGGAACGTGTCATTTCACTTTCAAGCTTAAAATTTTGCAAAGGGAACTTTAAAATGGAAAATAATGAATGAGGCCTTAATTTAATTTTAAAATATTTTTAATTATATAGTTAATACACATTGCCATATTTAGTCCGGTAATGTAGGTCGAAATAATTACGGACATTTACTCAATGTCAAATCAAAGTCATTATAATTTGGAATTATCGTTTTTAACGATTATTTGTAGGTTATTTCTACTCATTAAGAGCATCACATAATATCTAAGCAAAAAAAACTTGTGGAAAAATATTTACAAAATTATGACGAAAGTACAGTCTGTTGCAATTACATTATTTTTTATTAATGCTGATCTGGTTACCTGTTACGATTAAAACCTATATGTGTTTATTAATTTATTTTTATATATTAGTACAAATGAATAAAATGATATCTTGACGAAAATTTAAAAAAATGTTTTAATTCTTGTTTACAGCAAAATAAAATTTAGAGGATGTCTCTGAAAAATGTGAGAATGAGGTGAATAAATCACATCCGTCATTGAAATGTAGTAACCATGATGTTGCTCTCCTATCAGCATGGAAGACACCTTCATGAATATATATATATATATATATATATAAATATATATATATATATATAAATATATATATATATATACATATATTTATATATATATATAGATATATATATATATATATATATATATATATGTCATAATATGAATTTAAAATAAATCATAACTCGAAAATTCACGAAAACGTTATTCCAAACATCAAAATTTTCCGCTTAACCTTTTTGCAGCGTCATTAAATCAAAACTCCAATTGATTTCCCTCAAGTTATTTCGTCGAATTTAGACAGGAAATACACTTAGAGTAACAATTTCAGCATCTGCTAATTACTTTCAATTAATCTTGACGGTTTGTTGTCACGGAAGTTCACAAAATTACAAGATAAGCTTTTTGGTATAAATGGTAAAGTAAGTAGAGTCGACATTGCGGAGCCATGATTACAAGGGCGTATTTTATTTTCGTATGGTGCCTATCAAAATAAGTAAAGCCGTGACGGAAAGGAATAATAAGAAGCATTCAACATTTAATGAAAATGTGAGGGAAAAATAGTTTTCACTGCGCGTATCAAACGAGACAATGCCTTTTATCACCATACTAGGCAACTAACAGCATTACCTCCAATCAAACATCGTGCGTAGTTTTTTGCACCAACACTGCTGCTGCCGATCACTAGTCCGCAGCGTTTTACCTACGCGATTACAAACATAACTCCTACCTCTTCTACGAATGGTGCGGAATAGAACGCGGAACATCATATGACGCTCTTAAACGGTATACTATTAGTAGTTTTTAGGAAATTTTAAGAAATTTTTTTAGAAAAAATATTGGTTGTCTGTAAGGTCGGTTTACGGATGATAGTTTTACATTAAAACGTCATATAGAAACATTGATGAAAAATTCAATGTTTCTATATGACGGTCGTTAATTCAAATATTTCTTTACTTAAATTATACAGATTAATTACAAGTAACAATGTGCTATTAACAAGTTATTTACAACTTATATACATGTAGGAAAAGTAAGGGGAGTGTTTCAAGTGTAATGTGTCTTGAATAAATTCCGACGCTTGGGCCGATCGTGCCTCTCTATCACTTGTGCTTTTCCGCGCTTTCGCTTGCACGCTCAGGCTCAGGCGGAACGTGACACTTTTTCATGCGTGCAGCCGGTGTTAATCGATTTATAAGACATTATCACGTCAAAAATGTTTAATAATACGATATAAGCAACACTTTAAAATTATTTTAGGTATAATGTACCACTATAAAGATTTTCTTTAATTACGTGCTCAATAGCATATAGCTAATATAAAATTCAATTGTGAAAGTGGTTGTATCTTAACAATTTCAGCAATGTCAATCATGCCTAATCCTAACAATGCCAGTCATGCATATTCATGGGGTCATTTACGGCTTAGGTGATTTTTAATAAAATTTACTTATTTTTTTATTATATTTATTTTTTATTACTTCCGTATTGAAAAAAGTTTTACATCTGAGTGCAACCAGCAAAAATGAAACTTATTACCTTTTATCGTGTCATATAAAACAATTATAATTTGACATACAATTACACAAGACAAAAAATAAAATAAAGGAACCGGAAGAAATAAAATGAAGAAGGTAAATTATAACACAATAATTAAAGAAGTTTAAAACGTTCAAATTGTGCGAACAACATATATCTTGCGTAGCGGCGATAATTGTTAAGAAGGCATAATAAGCATGGAGGAGGACGCGTCCGAAAATGCACGGATACACCCGACTACCGCGCCACTGGTATGTCGGAGCACTCAGTCGTGTCACTCTCGCTAGTTTATTTCGGTATATTTTTTCATGCTGTTGGTATGCCGTAAAAAGTTTCACTTCAAAGATTACTGCTCATTCTGGAATATAAAATCATCACTGAAATGAAGGGGGCTTTGCTATCAAATCGACTAGCTTTAAGTTTGAAATCATATTGTATTAAAAAACTATTACGCCTCTGAATATTACGCCTCTTAACTTTGAAAGTTTATTTTTGAATTAGTGGGTGTCTACAATGTTTTACTTTGTGATAACTTTTATAAATACAAAACTTTATTCTCACGTTTAGACTTCTTGATTTAATTGGGAAATTTTGTATTATATTATTACATCTTCATATTATATTTTATTTCAAAATCCTTTTGAGAGTAGTTTGCAGTGATACCTATACTGATCTTTTGAGACATCATTTATCCAATTATAACCTCATTTTTTTGCACTCTAAAGTAGCTCTAACGGACCCTGGTGTTTTTGGCTCAATTAAATGTAATAGCCAATTAGCAAATATTTTTGAAGTGCATTTCATCATTATTTAATAGAGACAATTTATTATTCATTTATATATATATATATATATATATGTGTGTGTGTGTGTGTGTGTATGTGTGTATGTATATACACATATATATATGTACATATAAGGGAGGAAAAACTTTTATTTTATGTTACCTGAGTGAATTAAGTTTAAATGAAAATTAATTCTCAAAAAGGATCCATTAATTGAATACAATAAGTTGACTTTCACGAAAACCAAAAGCTTTAAGACGGGTTCAGTAAAAACTTTAACACAAAAACTTTCTCACAACACTTCATGACAATTTATCACCGTTTTAGTAACAAAGCAAACTGATGGACGTGACGGGGTGACACTTGAATCATTAATCGTAAGCTTGACCTTTAGTGATCATGTAAGAACTGCGCAAAAACCGCAGATTTAAAATATTAGGAAACAGATGGCACATAAATAATCGGACAATGTCTAGCTAAATGCATAATGACTGGCATATTTTCTTTTATTTCTTTTTGTCATTAATTGTAATAGTTCGAGCGAGATCGTATTGATTCATATGTTTTCCTAACTCGAAATTATCACCAGTAGAATTGTTAGCTTCCTTGAATTTAGTTTTGATATTCAAAAATAATCTTTAAAAATCGATAAATGTATTGTTTATAAATGATCTAGCGTTTCACATAGAAAATTGTCAGGTTTGATTACAAAAGTATGTAAAATATGATATGGATTATTTTGGTTTGAAATTGTCTTAAGATTTATTGTGAAATAAAAGTTATAATTCTTTAAGCATTTTCCGTTTCAAACTTTATTTTCAACATATTCACAAGTCGTAACTACATTTTGGATTAATTTATTTATCCTAATGAGGTGACAAAAGTTGTTAATCGTTTAAATGTAACTCTGAGGTTAGGCGTGGAGTGAATTTTTGGCCATACAAATAAAATTATTTATTTCATACTTTTGCTTGCAATTTAATATTATGTGGAAATACTCGGCCTTTAATTGTATTGACAACAATTTATATAAGTTGTGGAATGTCCATTAAAAATAAATAAATTTCTGTTTGCAATGGATTGTGAATCTCCATCCTTACAATTATTTACCTTCATGTTTAATATCAGCCAAATGCTTTTTATATTAGGGCTATTTTCAAGATATCTCATAGCAACCACTTTAAAAACTTTGTTCACGGACCTATTTAGCTTAGTATTAAGCATAAGAAGATATATATATTTATGATTGACAATTTAATAAAACTTTACATTAATTATAGTAAATTAATATATAATTATTTTATGTAACATTATTTAAGATCTAAGCATCTATTTTGTTTTAGGGACTAAATTTGATAACAAAATTTTTCCGCGATTTTATATAAATATTAATAAATAGAGATACAATGAAGTCCACAATAAATATACTTTTTATTTTAAATTTCACTATCTCTATTCATAAATACTTTCAGCTCTTCAATGTAAAACGAGCAAATAAAATTTAAATGTTTATTAGCAGTTTTCAAATATTTTAATTGTAATCGTGTATGTATTTATTTACATGAAACCAAAGCAACAAATATCACTTTTCAAATTAAAAAAAAATATTGGTAGTGTAAACAAATATTATCAATTTATTAAGTGAATAGAATACGGTAGCTGTCAGTGCACCTGTTAGTATCGTGTGCGACGGCCAATTTGAAATCATATTAGGCTAAAATAAAGCTTGTGGTAAGTTTAAACAATGTCAGCATTTAAATGTTTATACATTAATATTTACTCATATTTACACAAATTAAGAAATCAATTGACAACACTGAACCGTATTATCATAAACATGATTTTAAGTTGCACGCTTGATTGTATCTCAGTAGATACTGAAAGCAGCCTTGATTTCATTCGTCGATTCCTGTCTAGAAGATTATTACTGCAACAGCATTAAACAACTGATATTAAAATGGTAAAAATGCATCATGAACTTTTCTACCAATATGTGTATAAACTTGTAATGTAAAAATGTTATTCCTGAGGTTTCAATACTTTATTCAACATGAAATAGCAATTTCATAAACATTTACAGGTTAGGTATATGTATTGCAGTAGCAAGTACGATATACGACATTGGCATAAACATTTCGTTAGTGCGATGTAATTATTTATTTCTGTAGCGTCATCCGTAATAATAATACTTTGTAAATGGAAAAATAACCTATGTAATAAAATTTATATACGTATGTATGATGTACAAATATATGTATAAATATTTATATGAACATCAAAATTTTGCTTTTCATGCGCATTTTATTTTATTAGATTACCCACGTCCTCCTCGGAAACAAATTCTCTCTTAATATATTTATTCTTCTCCCCTCTACACAAGATTTCTCCCACCTTTTGCCTAATCAGGAGCAATCCTTCTACTATGAAATTGAGTTTTCTCATTTTGGTCAATTTATTTTTTTGAGTACTCCATTAGATTCAGCCGGTCTTCTTTATTACGATTTTTGTCACTTAAATTTGATTATCATTTATTGTATCACTTACAAGCAGTCCGTAAGTAGCAATGCGTATTTCTTTTTATATGCATCGAAAACGTTAATCAAGAATTGGTCCAAAGTGATGAAACTAAGCAATGGTTAGACCTGTCAATATCAGACGATCTCTCAATATTGGCGATAAATATATCTTATCAAACGAGGCATTTATGGAATCCCGTTCATCAAATTTATATCCTTCCACTAAGTAACCAGTAAGCTATCCATCGACACTTACAAGTGTCGCGTTGTCGTCATATGAAGAAAGTAAAGTATTTAAACTTTTAACCCATGTAAAGATTACGTCTCAAGTTTCCTGAGAATTTTGCCTACTATTACCAAATCCGTAATCCGTACAACTTAGAATAAAGATTACTCCAGAAGGCGAGAACACGCACAAAAGTGT
The DNA here is from genome assembly GCA_039881145.1 of Druceiella hillmani. NCBI lineage: Eukaryota > Metazoa > Arthropoda > Insecta > Lepidoptera > Hepialidae > Druceiella > Druceiella hillmani. The sequence goes on from JAYKKI010000149.1 coordinate 148,437, forward strand.
GTTCAAAAAACTACGCATAAAATGCATAGTTTCAAAACATGGCTGTCAGTGCAATTTAAGACACAGCTCTGAAAGGTTATGCGCTTTCTACGTAACAATATAGCTTAAAATGCCGGCTTATGCTATTCCTACCTGCAAAAATATCACTGGACTGCAAAAGAAACAAATGGGGATTACTTGTCGTACGTAAAAATGACTACTTAATTTCATTTTCAATTAACTATGCAATTTTAAAATATCGAAGTAGATTATTATTAACAAAAGCGCGCCATTTTTATTGGTGTTGTCACCTCTAAAAAAATTGTTTACCCAAATTAAAACATCTTAATTGTTCGATACTGAAAAATGTAAAATTTTATTTGTAAAAAAATCGGGGTTTGGAAAATATTGGAGAATTTGGTGTAACGTTTAAATTTCTTTTATCATATTCAATTTTAGAATATTTTACATATTACGTATACAATTACTATATCTAGCTTGTTTAACTTACTTCTATATCAACTTGTCAAAAAACCAATACTCATAACAATAAAACATATACACAACAAAAGTTCCATAAAGGACTGTTTGAATCTAGACCTAGAACACTGTCCCTAGGCGACTATCCGAATGCTAACCTAACTATGCCAAACATAGTCCCTGAATTAGGTGATAGCAACGATAGTGATAATTGGACACAAATTAATAGATAAAAGAGGCAGAATCAAAGCCCAGAAAGCAATGGAGTCCAAAAGCAAACAAAACTGGATACTTATTGGTTAACCCAGAGTCAACCAGTACCAACAATAAATAGATTCGCTAGCCTAGAAAGTGACAGCGAAGAGGTAGTAAAGAATACTCCTGATGAAAAGACGAATAAACCACCACCAATATTTGTCGACAGAGTCGGAAATATCCAACCCCTTCTGAAGACTCTAAACGAACATGAACGATCAAGTTAAAATACAGCCAAAAGATCCAGACACATACATAATTATTGTACACCAACTAGAACTTAGAAATACTGAGCTCTACACATACAAACCCAAAAATGAACGGAACTTTATAGTGATCCTGAAAAACATACATCCATCATCTGACCCTGAGGAAATCAAAGTGGCATTAAATGAAATAGGCTATATCACTACGAACATATGGAATATCAAACAAAGAAACCATTACCACTTATCATAATAGAACTGAAATTAAACACTAACAATAAGAGTATTTATGATGTTAAGTGCCTGATGAATTGCATCGTAACTTTTGAACCACCTCGGCCAAAACGTGTACTGCCCCAATGTGCCAAATCCCAACAATATGGTCACACCAAAACATACTGTCGCCGCAGACCTAAATGTATCAAATGCGCAGGTGATCACCTCTCCAGCGATTGCCCAAGAAAATCAAGAGCAGACATCGTAAAATGTGTTCTTTGTACTGGTAATCACCCGGCAAACTATAAAGGCTGTAAAATCTATAGAGAACTTCAAAACCTTAAGTTCCCTAAGGCAGCAGAACGTAAAAGAACCTATATATCCAATAAGGAATCGGGTGTTGCAGTAGAAAACCAGAAGTTATTATATACAGAAATGGTGGAAAGTCGAAAATTGTACAAAGATGCTTTAACAAATAAACATCAACCAGGAAATACAACATCAGAAATAGAACACACAGACCAAAATAATATGCATGAAATAATGAGCTTGATGAAGCAGATGATGCAGCAACTAACTACTCTAACAAAACTGATAGTAGCCTTAACAACAAAGCTGTCGACTTCGATTGCTTAAAAATTGCCCTATGGAATGCTAATGGGCTGTCACAACATACCCTTGAGGTTAAAACATACCTTGAAACACAAAAGATAGATATTCTATTAGTTACAAAAACAAATTTCACAAAGAAGAGTCATTTTAAAATGCAGAACTACAAGAAATATCATACAATGCACCTTAGTGGCAACGCAACCGCTGGAAGTGCTGTGCTCAAAAGATATAATATCAAACATCATGAAAAAGTTAATTCTTGTACTGAAGAAATTCAAGCTACAAATGTTGTTATTGAGGATTGGGCAGGACCGTTCACAATTTCTGCTGTATATAGTCCACCTAAACATAAGCTTAAGCAGGAAGACTACGAAAAGTTCTTCTCCACATTAAGGCCCAGATTTATTGCTGGAGGTGACTACAATGCCAAGCACCAACACTGGGGCTCACGTATTATAAATACGAAAGGTAGGCAGCTACTAATGGCCATAAACAAATTAAAACTTGATGTGGTTTCGACTAGTGAGCCCACCTACTGGCCTACAGACAGGAGTAAAATACCTGACTTGCTTAATTTCTGTATTACAAAAGGCATTGCAGTTGCATTACATTACAGCAACACCTAAGCCGTGCAAGTTGCACTCAAGTAAAACCAATTGGGAGCTCTTCAGACAGATATTGGTAGAAAGTTTGGATTTAAAAATCCCTTTAAAGACTGATACTGACATAATGGAAGCTGTTGAACACCTTAATAATTGTATTCAACAATCTGCTTGGGAGGCTACACCAGCCGCCGCAAATGCGCTCCATAAACAAGATTGGCCAAAATCTGTTCGTGAGCTATTAGCTGAAAAAAGAAAAGCACGAAAAAAGTGGCAGAAGTCGGGTTATCCAAATGCCAAAAAATATCTGAACTATTTACAAAAGAAACTCAAAATACTGCTCAGTTATACTGAAAACCGAAACATTGAAAGATCCTTAGAAAATTTGGACGCTACAGCGGAAACAAATTATTCACTCTGGAAAGTAACAAAAAAACTGGAACGGCCAATCTCAAACCAACCTCCTATCCGTAAAACAAACACAGAATGGGCTTCTAGTGATGCGGATAAAGCTGCTACTTTCGCTGAACATCTTGAACGGGTCTTCATACCAAATCCAGATACGGGCTATTCAAAAATCCATGAAGTCGCCCAGTTACTAGATCAAACCCACCAACTAGACCCACCCATCACAAAGTTCACAAAGAAAGAAGTACAAAGAGCGATAAAGTCCTTGGACCCTAATAAAGCTCCGGGGTATGCTCTCATAACAGGCAAAATCTTAAGAGAGCTACCAAAGCAAGGCATTCTATTTCTAACTTGCTTGTATAATGCGATTATACAAATAGGTACGGTCCCCCTCCAGTGGAAAGTAGCTCAGGTTATCATGGTTGCCAAGCCTGGTAAAAATCCTGTTGAGGCACAATCATATAGACCTATTAGCCTGCTTCCAATACCATAAAAAATTATGAAAATACTTATTCTGCGTAGATTGACCCCGATTATATCCGAGAAAAAGCTGTTACCGGATCATCAGTTTGGGTTTCGCCAAAAACACGGTACCATAGAACAGGTACATCGATTAGTGGCACATATTAACAAAACTTTTGAGTCAAAACAATACAGTGCTGCAGCATTTTTGGCTATATCTCAAGCCTTTGATCGTATGTGGCATGACGGACTACTGTTCAAGATAAAAAGGGACATGCCTATTAACTTCTATAATCTCATCAAATTGTACTTGAGTGACAGGCACTTTTTTGTTAAACAGGGAGAAGAGTCAACATCCTTAAAAGACATCAAAGCTGGAGTTCCGCAGGGTAGTGTAATGGGCCCAACACTGTACCTACTATTACATTTACAGCTATTACTACAGCTATTACTTGTACAGCTGACCTCCCGATGACCGAGGGCATAGTCACTGGCACATTTGCTGATGATACGGCAATTTTTTCAGTGGACAGTTCACTAGAAGTTGCTGTACAAAAGCTTCAAACCAGTCTTGACCATATATCCAAATGGTTAAGAGACTGGCGCATCAAAGCAAACGAAACCAAATCCGTTCAAGTAACTTTCACTAACAGGAAAAGAACATGTCCCCCTGTCACCCTAAATGGCATACCGCTTCCGCAAAAGAATCATGCCAAGTATCTTGGCATATATTTGGATAGACGCCTGACCTGGAGGAAGTACATTTTCACAAAACAGCTGGCCATGGGCCAACAGCTGCGCACGATGTACTGGCTACTGAACAAAAAGTCTAAACTCTCTCTCAATAACAAATTGTTGGTCTGTAAAACTATTATACTGCCTATATGCTGTACATATGGTCTGCAGCTGTGGGGAACAGCGGCAAAATCGAACGTTGAGAAAATCCAGAGATTCCAGTCTAAAATGCTGAGAATGATAACAAACGCACCTTGGTATATTTCAAATGATAGACTCCATCACGACCTCTGCATCAAAACAGTTTCAGAAGAAATCTCGACAAGGACAAAAGCGTACAAGAAGCGCATTACAAACCATCCAAATGTGCTAGCAGCAGATCTTATAAACACACAAACAGTTGCAAGGAGGTTATAAAGAAAGATTCCTCAAGACCTGATCTAAGAGGAGTACAATAATAAACAGAGCCATCACTGGATGACTTCCGTGCAAGTCTTACTAATCATATACCATAACGCTGAATATTAGTAAATGATGGATTGCGATAAGAATGATATAAATAAAAAAAAAACTATATGTAGGATTACGGCAAGAAACACATGTTACGTTCATTAATTTCCGCCGTCTCCTTTAATTTCTTGAAAAATGCGAACCGATATTGTTTAAAATATGAAGGAATTTTATCACGAAATTGAATGCCAATTAATATAAATAATTGTTTCGTACCATTTTTAATTTCTTTAGTCTGAGATCGAATATTTTCAAACTTATATTATGGGCTTTTTCACATCCCTTTTTACTTTAAGTCACTAAGATAATTGTTTCGTTTTTGTATTAAAAGTGTGTGTATAAGTCGTGAATAAAATGGTAAAAAGTGACAAAGTTTTTAAATCATTTTAATCTAAATACTTTGGCCATTGCTTGTGGTCAGAATAAACATTTTAGAAATTTAATATGGCGACCTTGATAATACTTCATATAAGCCAAGCCATGACCATATAAATTGATACAAATGTGAATCCTACTGCTGCAAACAAATATATTTATATGCGTCAATTTCCTGAAGTTCGTGGGTAAATTTATTCTGCTGGTAACACCGTGCGCGTTGGGGGAGGGCACTAGTAGGTGGAGCGCGGTGCCCCCTCCTCCGATTTTTGGCTTCACCGTGACTGCGAAGAGATCTGTGCGTATGCGCCTTCTGGATTATTTTATACTAGCGTGACCCGTGCGAAGTCTTCGCATTATTTATTCTATTTTACTAAAATTGACATATAGAGGCGCAAGTATCAAAAGCATTGAGCTAAAGCGCCACTTTATTTATACGTGAGTGGATTTGAAATTAAAAAAAAATTTTACCGACCGTCAATCATATTGACGTTGAGCCGTTAGATGGCAGCATTGCTGTTTTGTGTATATAATTTTAATAATTAATTAATTTGCAAAAACAATAGCAATAATTAATTTTTTAGTTTTGGATGCCGGTAGAGCAAGCAATTATCTATAAAATGATATATAATTTATGTGGATTAGTTGTGAGGTTTTTTCTAAAAAGGGAGTGAAACATCTTAACCTTAGCGTATTAATATATATGATTCTAAGCCGTACAAAGAGAAATATTTACTATGTATCTTTTGTTAACTTGCACTTAGAATTTATAAATAAGTGTCCCGAAACTCAAGTTAAAGCAAAATCTTCTAGATATGTTGAGTGTAAAATTTCTTTGGGCTGGAATATTTTTTGTTATATGCGTATTTTAGTGAATATTGTGAAGAGCACCTGTAGGCCAATTTCAAAACCAAAATTAAGGGAATAATATTAATTTGTATATATATATATATATATATATATATATATATATACGGATATTTATAAAACTTATTTTCAAATTATAAAACGGGCTATGATTTTGAGTTTATGGTCAAAACAAATATTCTACAGCCGAACATAAAGAATTTAGTGCAAAATATTGTTGTTTGGTAGACTGTCAAAGATTTCAGTAGAAAACTTGCTTAGAATCGAAATTCACGAAAACCGTAACACTTTTAATGTAGTATAAATTAGACAGCTTAAAACCAAAATATGAAGAATAGGGAAATAATGGAAACATAGGAATGAAAAGCGTAAGGAACGCAACAATCCTATTTCCTTCTGCAGATGAACACACGTTTTCACACGACTTCTAATATAAATATATTCCAAACCGACCTTTAACGGATTCCGTAAGCTAATCAGTGTGGGTTGTAAAGATTTTACGGCGAGTTTATTGCGAGTTAGTTGCATTATTATGTGTGCTCTTGTTTTGGCATAAAACTCGAGACCATGTTCTGCCAGGTATATGGATTTGCATCAAATATATGATAGTATTATGACCAATAATGAATAATTTTATCAACCCAATAATTATTTCACATTTTTTGGAATCGATCTAGTTTATTGAGTTATTCAGGTAGTATATACTTAATAGTATAGACTTAATATTTATGACGGGAAACAGAATGAAAGAGGATATCTTAAATATATACTTTTAATTAAAAAATCAGAGATTATTTTAAACTATGAATTTTCTTGAAAAAATTATGCACACACATATATATATATATATATATATATATGTCTCTCTTACAATCGAGACGTGTCGTACTATTTGTATTTCTTAGTGCCAATATCGTAAACAATGAAAACTCGAAATTATTTCTAAATAATTCCGATTTGCTTAATATGTGGTTTAAGATGATTTAAAGGGGTTTACTGCTGATAAGATTTAAACTATTTAATGTAAGTCATAACGGAATAATAATTTCAATTGCTGGTTAGATTCGAATAAATTTTAAAGATTATTTAGAGAGAAATCCTTTATTTAAAGTTTCCAAGCTTTTTTAACTGAGTTTATATAATAATTTACACAAATATAACCCAAGCTAAGCCCTAAAATACACAGATTCATTAATTCAGCCCTAAAATACACAGGGCAGGGTTGAAAAAGTCATATACAAATCAAAAACAGCAAAAAGGCATTCATTTTGACAACAAACGACAATTGACATGCCATCTTATGTGGAATCTTACAACTTTGATCTTGATTGTATTAAGTCTGGTGTTTTCGTACTTCTGAACTAAAAAAGAGTAATTATGTAATTCGTATATATTCATTATATATAATTAGTTATGTACTTCGTTATATGTAATTCGTAATATATTATCGTGTATGAAAATCCATGTTGATACACGACTGCTTGCACCGACTGCCGTAACCAACAGATGTAAACTGAGTTGTGGGCGTAGCACACCATTTATTTTGGATATTTTTATTATATTGCAATTAACAACGTGCTATCATTTATAACCGTACATACGTTTGATAGAAGTTTACATCATGTCCAAAGTAGCTAAAATTTCTTTACATGGTCTCGACTGGACGTTTCAATTCGTAGGTCTCAAAATAATTTTTTTTTCGATGAATGTCTTATGAAAATAAAAAAAACGCGGTACTTGGTGTGTTCCGTTGATTATGGCCTTTGACGGCGTGGCGCATCATGGAGTACCGATTTCTATTCCTATTCGCTTATAAAGTAGGGTTGTAATTTTTATGTTCGAGTAACTAAAATTCCATATACCAGCGACGGGCAGCAGCGCCACTGGTGCGGGAAGCTTCGCATTCTGATCGCCAAGCCGCCTACCAGCACGGCTGTTCTGGGCATTACCTTCGAAGATACGTGTATTAGGAGAACCTTCCTCTGTCTACTGTTGAAAAGCAGTGGACGTAGGCAGTTTCTTGATTTTATTAAATATTTTAATTATTAATATGGATTTCAATATTATTGTGATTTAGTCAATATTATTATGATGAATATTATTGTGATTTTAGGAAAATACTTCTGGCATAACCTTGTAAAGCAGCTTCCTCGTTTATTCAAATCGCCTCAAAATATAAAATACAAACATGCCTTATAAACGAAGCTCACACTAATATAACAATTTCATAAATAAAAAAACTTGCTTACGTAACGCAAAAAACATTTTCAGTTCAAAAAACGTTTATCCTCAGCATTTTATTGCAAAAATAATGTTCATAAACATGACATATAAGATTTTCACATGCGAGTTTCAATGGGTGAAGCGACGGCTAGAACGCTTTCCTGCACACATTTTCCCCGTCGGTTTCTGTTTATTAAGAAGATCGATTATGACTTTTTAAGGCGCTGTTTTTTTTATGTACGCGTGCTACTTAACATATAAAATATCGTCTATGATAAAGCTGGATTATTATAAGATAAACTATTAATTAAATTGTCCTAAACAGTTAGTTAATTAGTAATAGTGGTACTAATAGAAGAAGCATGGTTTATGTTATTGTGTAAAACTCCCTTTTTTATTATTTTATTATTAATATATAACTAAAACATGATGAACTTTAATTAAAAACCCTAAATGATACTCTCTGAAACGTACAGTTCAGAAAGAAAGTATATTAATTATGGACAATTTAGAAACAGAAATAAATAATGAAAAAATTGAGTCTGAAAATAAAACTTATTCCGTTTTAAAATAGTTTTTTTTCTATTCTACGTCCTTTTAATTTAAGTTAATTTCAGTGTTTATGCAAAGTGGTTTACACATTAAGGAACAAAATTGTCATGATAACTTATTTTGTGGATTCGTCTACTTACAGCTTTCAGCTAAAACATGTGTATTGTTTCAGCTAAACATATGTATTGTTTCAGCTAAACATATGTATTGTTTCAGCTGAACATATGTATTGTTTCAGCTAAATAATTTGTATCTGCAATTATACACATCAGTGAAGAGCAGTCATGATGCAGTGGTTAAATTAGATGGATATACTATTTTTTTAATTTCAGGATTCTCTTTGCCTCATAAGAAAATCCAATATAATCCTCAAATTTGTGCGTCCTTGAATTCCTCTGCCACAGTCATTTTTCTCAGAAGCAGTTTGACGTAGGGACTTCCAATTTGATTTAGCGGTGGCCCACATATTGTTCTGCATGAGAGCCTAAACAAATATTGTTTGAGCTAAATTTTGTTAATAGCTATAATATCAACCTAAATAATATTTGTTGAATAATTCAAAATGTTGGTTTAAAAAATATATTGTGGTTTCAGTCGTGTGGGTTGTCAATGGGCGGGTGAGTTACAAGGATTCTAAAACTATTTTCATAATTTAATCACAAACAGTTGTACAAAATATTATACAAAATGTCCACACAGGATATATTCCACTCGCGCCTATATTGCATAATTTGAGAATGAATTTTGTTATGCAGAAAGGCGGGTATTTAAAACTTGATCTAAAATTAAAAAACGAACTATAGATGTAATTTAAAACTGTTATATTTTGAAAATTCACGATAGCTTGAGACCTAAAAAAGATATATAACGAATTATATGTACATTGTGAAAAAAAATTGATGTTTAGAAATGGAAATACCGTGCACCCTTACTCATTTAAAGTGAGCACGGAAGCCTTTTATTACGAAATCTGACTTATCGTCGTTTTATACTTTTATACCCTTTGCACTGTTTTTGAAAAAACGTCATTTGAAATAAGCCATATGACTTTAGTTTTTTTAATATATTACAAAAATATAACATTTTCTGTAAAAAAAACCGAATTTTAAACAGAATTTGTGCTATAATTGACTTTAAAACATATCCAGTTATTAAAGTGAATACGTAACATTTTCATTATTTAATATCAAATAAAATACCACAGCACGTTACTATAGCCAAATCTAAACTGTTAACGATCGACTCCTAGAAGCCACATTTACTATCGGTCGAACTTTATTGTTTGCTTTATTAATTATCCTACTCTATCTACAATAGTAATTGTTAAACATATCTCTATCTACAATAGTCTTGTTAACATATCTATTTCCAAATATTGTTAAACATATCTGTAATTATGAAAGCTCACCTTTACTGTTTACAGATGCAATTTCTTCTAAATATCACGTTCTATTCACGCTTTAATTAATCTAAAACCGCAGCCGTTAAGACAGTGGAAAGCTGCGAAACATTGAATTAAACATAAATATCATTATCCTGATTCTAATCGTGTATTAATTTTGAGTCAATTGAATTGAGATAGATCAAAAAATATAAAATGTCGATGTCCCATAGCAGAGCCGTTTGGAATGTCTAAAGTGGACCTCATTTGTTTATTTCGAGAAGCGTTAATATGGCATTTGGCAAGTTTTTGAAATACAATATTAAAAATATTTTATATTATATATTGAAAGTAAATATTTACTTTGAAATATTATGACTTTTAAATAATAGTGCCCATATATTTAAAAAAGTTGCTTTTCATTCTCTGAAAAAAATTTGTCGCGAAATCACTCAACGAATAATCATCTTTTTGTATCAGTCTTTTTGTAAATTTATAACCGAAAAAGCTTGTTTTTAGAAAAAAAGTAATTTACAAGTTCAAAGGGGTTCATTTATGAGACTCTTCTTTTAGACTCTTAGATTAAATAATGGTTTCTTGAGTTAATTAGATATGTATATACATATACAAATATATATATATATATATATATATATATATATATATATATATATTTATATATATATATATATATATATATATATATATATATATTTATATATATATATATATATATATATATATATATATATATATGTATGTATAGGTCGAGAATGTGTTTTATAATCATGTTAAATTTTTATCTTTAAAAAAATAAACAGTTTCAGAATTCTAATAGCTCTTTTAAACGATATCTCACGTGAAAGAAAATATTGTGTATTTTATTTGCTCTCTCTAAATTTTCCAAACAATATTTTGAAATGCCAACTATTTAGATACATGTGGAATATGGTTACGGAATCGTCATGCGCCCGCGCCCCGTCGCTGTGCCGACCTGCACGTTCTATAACATTAGTATACCATTACCGCCCGATACCATTAGTATAATTTGTCACTATGCAAGATTGCCACCTCACACGGTTACTGCAGGAAATAGTCGGCACAGCCGGAATGAAATGTGAGTGGTCGTATCAGGGTTCCATTTTTTCCCCTTTTGATGTCCAGAAACGTTTAAATGAACATTTATTAAACCCTAAACAGCACAGTTACTTTTTAGGATTCCACAATTGTAACATTAAAAGAAAAGTGCATTTATGTGGTGATTGGTAATTAAAATCATATTTTGTATGTCTATTTTTCATTTCCTTGTTTTTATTGTCCAATTTTGAAATATTTCTTAGTTAATTTCTGAAATTTAGAAAAAAAATTCGTTTACTAACTAATATTCACAACAACATGCTGATATGAGGCTTCAGAAACTAGAAGTGAATATACTTACGTTATTTTTACCGTTATTTTAGCATAAATACATACAACTTAGCATTTTCTCCTACAAATTGAAAACTACTGAAAATAATATTTTCAATTTCTAATTGTAGCTTATTCTACAATTATATAAAAAAAAGACAATACAATAAAAATATGCCCTACTTAACTTCGTTTTATTTCTCATAATAATATCTGTCAAACATTTCGCAGCGCGCGCGTAGGTTAATCATTTTGTGTAACACCCGAAATGATTAACCTGCGGGCCAATCTACTTCAAGCAGCCGGGAGCCAGTTCAAGCTGGTTTCAATCTGAAATTACAAAATAAAATCTGCATAGAATTTGGAATTTGTAAGATAAAATAATAAAAACAAGCGAGCTTTTTCGATTTCAGTGCATCGACTTTAGGAAACTGAGTGTGCTAAAGGGGTTTAGTCCCAGAAATGAAATCAAAAAATGTAATCGATATAAATTTATTTAATGAAAGTTTGAATCAGATAGGGTAACTGAATAAAAACGGAAGTAAAAAAGAGAATGTAAAAGAATATATTTTAAACACCTTTCGAACTTACGTATTAGTGGTCAATCATCGATGTCTAGATCTTTTTAATTGTGCATATCAAAAAAAACAAAATGTATACACAAAGTAAAGGACTAATTTGTATTCACGTCCAATTTCATAAATAAAAAACCTAAAATTACAACCAGGCGGCAATCACTAGAACATCGCAGCAACGTAGGTGAATACAAAGTAATAAGAACTTAAAAATAGGGTCTTCAGCACGTTCGGGATACCGATTAAGCTCAAATGTGAAAGTGATGAAAATATATTATAATACTAAATTAAATAAAAAGGTATATATAAAACACAATTAAATGTTTAAAATTTTACATGTGAGTGTATGACTATAATTTATTCCAATAATTTACAGTTCACTAGCACTATATTATACCGATAAATTTTAGTCCGATTATATAACATTTAATTAGGAATATGCTTGAATCTATCTGGAAGTGCGTTTTGAAATCGAATTGAACAATTTTTTTTAACATTCATTTTATGCTTGTTTCTGGTGTAACAGCTATATATATAATGTCGCATAGTACATTGCTTATATATTTCCATATGTACAAAATATATAATTACCATAGATACGGGGTTTCACAGAATATTTTAGTTCGATATGATATGAACAGTACATAATTATTGAAGAATATATAAGTGTACAATGAAAAAATAAACAAGCACAAAGTTTCAATAAACATAGTCAGCTGTAGACGTTGTCAAAGTTTTGTAGACGTTGTAATACGATACACTAACGTTATACTTATTTCTAATTATCAGGTCTGCATATAGTCGTCCTTTATCAAAGTTGGTAAACAAAAATATAAAAATTGTGAGTTTAAGATGACGCACGACAAAAGTCAAAACTCGTGCCTTTCGTGCGCTTCATAATCACTCGCTTCATAATAATCGCTGATATCGAAACAGATATACTTTGAAAAGTCAAATTACCGCTTACCGCAAGCCAAGAAATCAAATGATATAGTGCAAGATTCATGGTATCAAGTTAGAGCATTGAAATATTTACCTGCATAGATTAAAGGCGACGTGAAAATATCAGAATAGTAACATAATATTTACGAACTTTTGAAACTATTTCCTATCTGGCTACCTGGTCCTAAAATATCTCTAACGGAACAACTTACAATTCCTCATTTTGTATTATTTGTCACCTACGGCTGCCTTCTTTATTCGAGCCATTGTTCCTTTAGTTAATGAAAAAACAAGAATTTCAAAGCCTTCTATTTATGAATGGCTTCAAACGAAATGAGGTTCGAGATGCGATTAATAAAAGGAAATTGCGCCTCTATTGTACCCGCGGCACCGTGTTTTCTTTTCCGTGAAAGTAATCATTTTAGAGAAATTTTACCGCTTTTGTAAATTTTATTTAACAATTTAAATTCATAAGGAAACAGGAGCCTGTCCTGATCTAAACTTTTTTATACTCACACCAAAGGTTGAAATAAATTATTATTTGAATACTTTCTTTTTACAGTAGCTAAATTTATATATATATATATATACATATATATATATATATATATATATATATATATACACACACACACATTTTTTGATTATGTAAGAATGCTGATAGCTATTCACTGCTAATTCATAATCATGAATTAACAGTGAATAGCTATCAGCATAATCCTGAATCATTTCATATCAATAAAAGCATTTAGAACGCATTTTGGAATGATTTTTGCCACGTATATTGCTAAAACTATAAGATACAGCAGCACAAACACATAATGTAATTAGCTTGCAGAACAACGTGTGATAGTTTAAAACGTTCCATTAATCAAACTAAAAGTATTTTTGGTAAAATATACCTATATATAATATCTTTTAAGCATTTGCAAATAGTTTAGCAAAAAGTTGTTGTAGTATTTTAAAACTTTTCTTTGTATGTATTATTTGTCCGTCTTTGTCTTAAAATTAATTCTTTGCAATATTTTTTAATTTCAAGTGCCGAAGTTATTTCGAAAATGTTTGACCAATTTTATTCATCCATGAATTTATTCCAAAATTTTTATCTAAGCTCTTTTTATATCACGTTTTATTCTTATCGGATAAAAAAATATTGTTTTCAAAGCCTTAACAAATTTCTTTACATCACATATTTCGTATACATATAATCTTACGGTGACCTTAGATTTGGTGTTTGGGGATCATTATCTATGAATATATAATAAAATCATGGGATCATATTCAAATTCAAAATCCGAGATTCCCGTGCTATGGTAAATGAATAGTGAAACAATGAAATGTTAATGTTAGTTGATATTTTCAATGACCGGTATTCCATTTAGAAGGAAATGGTTAGTGAAATTTTGAGCTTTTAAATTCTGGTTTGAAAATATTTATTAATATTTTAAAAGAAATTCACAACAATATAAATCCATCACATATAATAACTAGATAATAAATGAAGTACCAAAAATTAATCAGACCTGAGTATGTCTTAATTTCTTAAAAATTTTGATAAGAATTAATTTGCATTATAACAACTAGATTGGTTGAAATTATTGATTGGAAATATATATTCAAAATATCAGCGTCATGTTTTTAAATAACTAATCTAAATATCTTTCGTCATATTTGCAGGTTTTCTATCTTCATTCTTTTTTTTTTATACATGAACTAGTAAATTGATTAGTTTCACAAATTTTTATATAAGAAAAAATAAGAACCGAGAAAACTATTATAGTATAGAGAAAACTATTGCAGCAATTCTTTGAATTTATCATTTTCCTTATATTCAGTCTTTACTGTTTTTTGCAAATCGGTATAAAAATATTTATATATTATTTAGAGTGAAATTAAAATTAGCCTAGAAGAGGCAAAGTTATTGCTTCGTAAGCAATCCTTCTCAATCAAGTAAAAGAATACACGTACTAAGGGTTGCAGAAGACTGTAAAAAATTATAACTCATTAATTTTTTATTCATATTTAAATTAATTAATAAATTAAATAACAAAATGGACAGGGAAGAGTGAAATAATTCCATCCCGCGATCAGTTTGAGTTTAATTCGTATTAGCTCTTACTTTCATAATTTACGGGTTGGCAAGAAAATTATTTCCACGAAATATCATAAATTTAAGGCAAATAGTGAGCAAGTAATTATCCAATGACACAAATAATAGTGTTACAGTTGAAATACAGTTTTTCCGTGTTTTAATTTTTCCAAAGTGACAAAATATACCATTCTGACAAAAATTGTATTATTTTGAAAACTCTTTTAATGACGTACGTTGTTATGCTTGGTTTAAATGCGTTGCTATGTTGTTACGTTGTTATGCTTGGTTTAAAATTGGTTTCAAGCGATATTGTTTTAAATTAGAATCGCCGCCATTTTTAATGTATTAAACAATTTTGTTCATCTACAAACTTGACCTAGGTGTTGGTCCAATCTATTTGTGCATAATTATATAACCAGTTTTGTTCAGATCGAATATTGTTTCCAGGGTTTTATCATCCATATACTTAAATACATTTCCAAAGTTACTTAGAATTGGCTATATTTGTGCCACGATCGATTAAGACTTATTGAAATCACCTCAAAGTTCAAAAGTCGACTTCTCGGCAATTGACGAAATTCACTTAAAAGTACTCTCTAAACGCAATCTCCAGATTGCCTTTTATTTTGTTCTCCTATATCGCTTAATTGATATGAAGATGTGAGATTTGGATTATAAATAAATATATAGGAAACGTATCTGTAATAGACACGTTCAAGATGAAAATAATAAAATATGCTGGCTATAAATTCGACGTTACATTCTCAAAATAAGGATAATAAAACATTTACTGACATACATAAAATTAAATTTGACCGTACTTATTTCTTAAAGTTGTCAAAACATTTTGATTGTGTACAATAACTTACTCTTATTGTCTAATGAATTAGGAAAATCACGTTCCAGAATTTACGTATTACAATAATTAGTGCATGTAGATTTTTTTTCTCATTTTCTCATTGTCATCATAAAATCTTCATCTAGGTTTCTTCTTAAAAGGTGCCCTTTTGCAAAGAAAATCTTAACCATAATTTTCTTCACTTTTAAATTGAAACGATATTTCGAAACAAACAGCAGACTATGTCTGTTTAATATGATGAAGCTACTCTCATGCCGATATAGAATTTAATATTTTGTTTAACTTCCACATGAGCTAACACCACTTTAGTAAGACGGTGCGTTTATAAATTACCAACTTGATATTATAAAATGATCTTCGTGGCACTAGTTAAATTAATTATCGCTTGTCTGTTACCGAATATGCATCTCTCGGATAGCTAGCTAGAATTTACAAGATAAGTAACTAATTGCTTAAAAGTTGAGAAAAAAGTAACTGCATTGAGAGGTCGAGCCAAATGCAGGAAACAAATTCAGCAAGATGAATGCGAGGCGAAAAGAATCCAGTCTGCCAGTCACCGTTATTTTATCACCATTCAACTTTATTAACAAAATAATATGTTCTTTTTTTGTGTTCAATAACAGGGACCATATTTTTTAAAATGAGTTGTATTTCTTCTAGCGTTCCTTGACTTTTTACGTTAGTTTCGGTATGGCTGTAACTTTGTCTAGTTTTTATTTCATGTCTTTTTATATATGCAATAATAGTAAACCTTTTATGATCAAGGTAGGTCTTTGCTTTGCTTTAGGACACATCGGTCCTTTCTTGATTAGTTGTTTCCTCGTTTTCGACTCGTGATCAACATTAACCTAATTTTAATAATTGGAATTTTATATTAATCGTTCGCTTCATAAAATCATGGTCAAAAAAATTTTTAAATGTTTTTATTTCACTCACAATATAATCTGTTACTAAAAACATCTGCTAGTTACGCGTGTGACTCGCACTACGAGGTTTACGAAAACTATTAAACGTACGTAATAAGGGGAAACTAAAAACAATTTCTTTATAGCAGAAACATGTATAATGTTTATTGTAAATTTTTGAAGGACCAAATAAACTATTCCAATTGTTTAACCATGCTATTGACATAGGAAATAAAAAAAATTCTAATTGCGGACATAATTTGAAAAAGCGAGCTATAAGAATTCTAAAATAATTTTTTTGCAGCATGTTATGTAATATTTTCCTAGAAATATTGTTGACATTCAGAGACATTATTGTCATACTATTTCTCTAGTTTGTAACTTTTAGTTAGGTGCTAGATCATACACTTATTGGCTTGCAGACTGTGAAGCCATTCAGAAAACTTACTTAGGGTTCACATTCTTAAAGGATACTGTTTCTTTTGCCTGTATTCATTATCCCATTGTCAGCTAGTATGTTCCAAATATTTCATAACTTGAAAGTTATTTACGCTTCCAAGTTATAAAATGTTCAAAATACACTCATTTTCTGCGTTTCTTGCCTTTTTCCTTTATCTTTTCGACATGTCAAAACGTGGTATTAATTGTTACAAGTTATTTTTTTATTAAATTCTTTCCCTTGCATTGTATATATATATATACATATATATATATATATATATATATGTATATATATATATATATATATATATATGTATATATACATACACAAACACATGTGTGTGTGTGTGTGTATATATATATATATATATATATAATGCAAAGAAAATATTTTATTAATAATACAATACCCTTCCAACGTGATTTTCCTAATTCATTCCGCAATGAAACTTAGGTTTAAAATACAATAAAAATAGTTTGATGTCTATGAGAAATAAGTACAGCCAAATTTAAACTCATGTCTGTCAGTAAATGCGTGCTTTATTATTTTCATCTTGAACGTGTCTATTACAGATACATTTCTGATATCTTTATTTATTATCCAAATCTCACATCTTGGTATAAATATACACTCAACCAAGCGATATCCCTTATGAAAAATAAAAGGTAATCTGGGGACTGCGTTTAAACAGTATTTTTATGGATGGCATATAAAAAACAGGAAAGACATCGAATAGAAGGAAATATATGAATTCAAAGAATTATTGTAATACTTTTCTCGGTCTTCAATTGTTTCCTATATAAAACTGGTGAAACTAATTAATTAAATAGTTCATGTGTAAGAAAAAAAGAATGATAATAGAAAAGCTGCAAAAATAACGAAAGATGTTTTTTATTTTATTAGTTATCTAAAAATATTAAGCAAATATTTTAAATACATATTTTCAATAAATAGTTTCGACCAATCAAGTTGTTATAATGAAAATTAATTCTTATCAAAATTTATAGGAAATTAAGACACACCCAAGCCTTATTTATTTTTGTTGCTTCATTAATTATCTAGTTATTGTATGTTGTCTATTTATATTGTTATGAATTTCTTTTAAAATGTTAATAAACATTTTCAAACCAGAACTTAAAAGCTGAAAATTTCACTTAGCGTTTCCTTATAGATGGAATACCGGTCACTAAAAATATCAACTAACATTAACATTATATTTTAAGTGAATTTACCAGAAACACATCTTTACAGGGATCTCAGCTTTTATCACTCGAATCTTAGCTCTTCTCTTTTAGTATCTCGGCTATATCTTCATAGATAATCATCTGTAAATACCAAATCTAAGGTCAAGAAAGATTATGTGTATATGGAATATATATGAGATGTGTATATGAGTGAATATAAGATTACCGTTTATATTAAAAGAAGACGCAAATTTATATTTATATTTATTAATGGTTTTTGGATGCTTTAGTCCACACTACGATGTTTTTTTTTCAATATCGATATTTAGAATTCCTATGTAACTTTGATTCCGATTTATTTTATCTAAGTGGTACAGTCCGATGCTTTGATTTCCGTAAAGGTAAACGATCTTTGTCTACTCGCAGCGTGAAACTTTCACTTGGTTAGCTATGAAAATTCTGAAATATATTATTAGGAAATAGTAGTAACTAAGTGTCTCATAAATTAAATAAGAGATATAGTGAAAAATGCAAAACGTATTCGTTAATTAAAAAATCTATCATAAGTAGCAATTTGTTTTATAATAAAATAGTGGTCAAATATAATAAGCCTTCCAAAAAATAGCTTCCTATCTTGCTCATCGGCATCGCTATCATGCTGTACATCCATGATTGTGAGGAAAATAAATGCGAAAGTGATGTCTTTTGTTTGTTTTCAAGCCTTAAATATTAAAACTACCGCAGTATTCTCTTACCCGGAATAAAATAACCAATTAACATTTTTCCTTACTGTAGTCTATGTCACGGAAATGAATAGGGATAACAGTGTGAAGTAAATTACGTCAATATATTATGTATATATACATATATATATATATATATATATATATATATACATATATATATATATATATATATATATATATATATAAAGTTTACGTGAATCATGTGTTCAGATACACTTTACATGACGAATTCTACGAAAGCGGAGCTCTTACAATTTGACCTCGACGAAACACTGCATAAAAGTATGCGCTATAAATTGTAATGGAAAAGTTTATACACACAATTATTTGATTTTATTCACTACACATCCGGTGCAAGCGCTATTTTATAATTCACTTTTATGAAGTCTCTTACGATCTCTGTAACAATTCTTCAATTTGATTTAAGCGGCTCACAAGACTAACCGAGTAGTAGTCGAAACTATCATACATCGCTGCGTAACTTACTCCTGAGTCCACGAAATAATAATTGAATGGAATTGTAGCGAATTGAAGCAGCCTATTATTTCTGTGCCATAATTCCTTAAATAATTCTTTAAATTTATCGAAATATTCATAAAAGGCATTCGTTGACAAATAACTTTTCTGAATATTTCGATAAATTAAAGAGTAGTAGATAGTTAGATGAGATAGTAGATAGCTAGTTATTACTGAAAATGCATTTAAAATACTAATCTTTTACAGGAAAAAGTTGCATTTGTTTTTTTTAGAGTTTGGCACCATAACGGGTGCTCAATTTAATGTTAATTTGTGCCATCGTATAGTTTACAGTTTAAGGATAAACATAAGTTGCGTAATATTTTTTTGAAAACATGCGGATAATGATGTATAACGGTTTAAGTATGTCGAGTAGAGTGTCGAAAAAGTCAAAATACGCCGGTGAATTTTTGAGTTAAATTTATTAACTATTTTAGCCACTCTAAATATTAATTTCAGTTCGTCGCTATTATCACACTAAATATTAATTCAATTCATCGATATTTAAATACATCGCAAAAACAAAACATATTATATTGATCGTCTTCAAAAACATATTATATTGATAATTAGAACAGATTGTCTGTTAGGCCTTCTAAATGTTACGAAATAGAGTGAAAGAAGTATTTTCACTTAAAGAATCTAAATCATTTTAGCTACATCAAAATAATCTACGAAATATATGTACACAAAAATCAGATTTACAAGAAAGTTCAAAGATTTGCATGGATAATTTATATAACGTATTTATGATAAACGTTTTACAAAATATTCATACGACAGTAAAATTACAATACAATAGTAGTAAAGTTTTCTAACTGAAAAGAGGATAGAATACATATCTAAACCGTTAAGAATATCTCAAATAAATTAATTGCAAATAATTGTATTTTGATGTGATTATTTCCATAAGCTAAAAAAGATTGTCGTAGGTATATAACAACCTCACCCCCTCACTGGTTGTACAAATATACTGAGAGTAACCGCCCCACCAGTGCAATCAGTCTGCAGGGTTCAAACAAAACAGACAGATAACGCGTAGCAGTATTATAAGTGCGAGTTAAGAATACCACTTAAATCCACTGCATTGTTGTTTTGGATGACTTCAACGCCTTGTATATGGTAGCACATGCAACTAATCGCGCAATATTGATTCGGTATCAAACCCCACAGAGGGCATATGCTGATTAGCTTCTTGGAGTGCCAGGTTGATTGGGGTATTTCGTCAAGAAAACACCCCAAAGGAAATAGATATATTTTAGAAAAACATTCAAGTATATGGCGAAAGGAACTAGTTGTAGGTATTATATATATGCGATATGGGTTCACCTCATGTCACATTTCTATAGAGAAATAGATGAATTATGAATACTAACACTGAACAAAAACTTGTTATCACCGTGCGAACTGGTCAAGAGATATTAGGCAATACGACAGTATAAAAAACTCAATTATTCCTTTAACTGAAGTGGTCACTCGAAAAATGCTCCAACTATTCGTGTTACCCTTGAGGTTTTACTTACAAACTAAGAGTAAATATTGTCGAAAGTATCATTAGTAAGAATTGGCACCCTTATAGCCAGGGCGACGAGCCATTTGGATTTCCGCTGCGAGTAGAGTCTAAAAAATTTTTCAGAAACCGTCTAAGAAAATTTATTAATAGTTATTTTATAAAATTTCCGAAAAAATCAATGATATCGTATTTTAATTGACACTTAATTTCGTTATACAGTTCACTTGCTTTTGAAATTATTAAGTTTATTACCCCTAAATTTGATCTAAATTTTAAATGTCGTGAACCTTATAAAATCATACATTGCTTTATCAATAAGTTTTTATTTATCTGAAGTGACTTAGCTAATTTTTGATAGCCGATCTTAAGGTATATTGGAGCTCTGTTTACGAATATGTACTTAGATTTTCCCATCACACCCATTTTTTTGTTGGAAAAGCCCTATATGTGAAATCGCTGAAAAAAGCCAAGTTTACTAAGTAAAAAAATTATATTACAATAAAAAAACCATTACATAACTTTAAAATATTATAAATTCATTTAAATGATGTTAATAAATAAATTATAAATATTAAATACTTTTGTGGTTTTTTTTATTTTCACCTAAGCTCCGATTGTGAAATTTTCGCTTAAAAGTCTGATTTGGATCATCTTGCTTTAGCAAGCAATACGTCTGCCATCATACTTTTATTCCACTTTCCCTGATACCGACGTTTTATTTCATTCAAATCGTGACAACATTTTTGTCTTGCTTTTCACTTACAGCTCCCAAGTTATCAAGAAAATAGTCCAAACGCGAATTAAGAAAGTGAAGTTTAATACTCATCAAATATCCAATGTTTTCCAAAATTTTCAACCGGATTCTTCATAATTTCCTCGTAATTTAGATTTTTATGGTTTTCTAGGAAATTTTTACTACTTCCTGAAAAGACTTTCAGGCTTCTAATTCAATTTCATTTAATTTGTCATCAAAAGTTGTGTCTTTTATCAATTTTCTTATGTCCAGGCGAACGAAAATACTTTCTGTTACTTTAGAAAAATTTGGTGTAGATATTTATAACCTTTTCCTTCGTTATTCATCGCCTTCGCAATTGTTTTCGTCATTTCCAATTTTACGTGTAAAGGGGGAAGCAACACTTTTTTCCGGGGGACTAAATTTTCTCTCACAACATTTATGGTTCCAGAAACTAGTTCAGTTCTTGGTGGCCACTTCTTCTTCATCCAATGTTATCTCTTGACCGAGAAGCATACTTATAACTTTTAGATCTCCAGAGACCATCTAACCGTGCCATACGTACTTTATTTTATCCAACACATTTTTCAAATTGTCCTAGCATTTTTTCAAATGTACAGACTGGGTGACTGGAAGTGATGCATACTTATTGCCATTATGCAAGAGGACTGCTTTCTAACTTCGATTTAATATGTCTACGCACAATCTCCATTGGTTCGTCATGTCTGCAATACACTAAATCACGATTGTCAGTAAAATGTGGTAAAAAGTTTTTTTTCTCTGTTGCGATACCAAGGAAATGAGGTGCCAGGAGCGAGCATATTCTTTTCCGATAATCTTGATGCGAGGAGTTCAGTTGCATCTTTTGGCAGGCTTAGATCCTTCGTTAAATCATTCAGTTCTGGCTGTAAAAATAAATATGTTTCGCTTGCACTTGACTTAAATTAAGCTTCAAGTTGAGGTACCTCTTCAACATCACTGCTCACATCTTCAGCTTGCACTGATTCCAAATATGGAGGTGATGGCGGTGCAACGTGCGGGTCGCAATGCACCGCGTATGTTACCGATTGTACGGCTAGGTTTACCAAGTCTTTTTATATCAGAATTGTAGTCTGTAGTCTTGCAACAACAATAATTACAGGTCTTCAGTGTGATTCTGAGATTCTATCCATAATATAGGCGATTGTAAATCAAAGGTATTGTTCTTTCCTTTTGACCATTTCCGAAGTTCACGAACTCATGTCGCACAAACTTTATGTACCCCCTGTTTGTTTTGGTTACCGATTGGTAGCTCGAAGTACATTTCATAAACAATACTTATGAATTCGGTAATATTGTGCTGCTGTTTTGTCAGCATAAACTGCCCACAAGTACAACAAAAGTTGTCCGGTGAGTTTAAAAACTTTTGTTCAAGTGTGCGTTACGAATTGTACGGAAGTACTGATTTTGTAAAATGAATGATGTTGCTTTTTATGCAAAAATCTATTAATCTACCCTCATTAACCTTCTTCTAATGATTTAAGTTAATTATGTTTAAATGAGATCTTCAACAAATGACCTAAAACTTCCTTCTTTTTTCCAATAATAAGGGCATGTCACTTAGTTAATTACATAATATTTAACTAACTATTTATGAGAACTTATTCATTGTTGTCTACTGCAACCACTCTAGGTGTTTTTTGTCCAATAAGAAGCTATTAAAATAAAATATCAGTTCTTGACTATTCAGGCCTAGGTTGTTTAGACAAAGAAACTATGCTAAACAACTAAAAATCTTGACGTGATGGAATCTTTTAACTTTTTTGTTTTCAGCGCCTCAAAATCTATCAAAATAAGTCACCAAATCTGAAAAGAACACCATTGTAGACCTGTAATTAGCTTACTGGCGCTCGTTGCAGCGCAAAGCTTTACAACATTTTTACTTTATTTTTTATTCCGTCACACGTTTCCACAATGCTACCTGATTCAATTTGGACACAAGGTTTAGCAATAAGATTTTTCATACGAATATTTTAAAAACAAGAGTAAAAGTTACTTACTACAGAAACATAATGACTGGAAAATAGGAAAAGGAAACTTTAGGTAACATTTAAATAGCTAGTTGAAATGTTTAAAATATTATATATATTTTAACATTACCCTAACGGGTTTAATGACAGTTGTAAGAGTATTTATTACCTTAAAATAAAATAACAATAATAACTAATTTACAAATGTTTCTAAAAATAAACTACGAGACACCAATGTTTTAAAATTCCGCGAAATAAATTCCAACAGTTGAATTAAAGAATGAATCTCTCGTCTACAACTGTATCAAAAACTATTTTCAGTTTATTCCTCGTACATGGTTACGTTTTACTATTGAATGCCTGCCATTGAAAGGACGTACTCATAGCAAAAATCTAAAAGTTTTCGGTTGTTTAACCAGGAGGAAAATCAAGTCGAAATGAGAAAAGTAAAAAGAATATCTGCGAACTAAAATTGAAACAGACAAGGAAAACCTGATTCTACAGCACCGAACTGTATATTTAATCGCAATAAATAATTCGCTTTACTTGTTATTTTTAATATAAAAACCAGTTTCGATTATTGATATTCAAGAATAAAGAAATGTATTACCACTCAATATCCTTCAAAACATTAAATTTAGTCTAGCTAAATTGGCAATTAAGCGGTGAAATGTAGGATCCATTACGTTAATGGAAAAATATTTCGTTGATTGCATGAATAAGATGCTAGATAAATACACCGCGATAATTTCAATTATAATATTGTGAAACGTTATGAGTCTGCATAAGAATAAACCATAGGAGTGGTTCTGCAAAACAATTACCGATACCATGCATCCGTATCTACATTTTCTCCCCTAATGGCGGCTGACGGCTCACCTGCTTCTCATTAATTCAGAACTGTTCTCAATATAAATCACCCGCCGTCAGGTGGCGCGTCGGGTGGCAAACTCCTGCCCCCGCCATAATACTACAACAATTAAAACATGTCGTAGCAATAGTTTTTACATATATTTTTTTGCATAAAACTGTCATTTATTATTTTATAAAAACTCAGTTTCATAATAAAATTAAAATAGTATGTTATTTTAATTTTATTATGAAACTGCGTTTTATCATTATGCAATTACATATAAATAGCTAAACTTATGTCTTAATTTGCTATTCATTACACTCAATTTTACGTAACTAATATTTTCTTACGAACCTTTCAAATATAAGTTATGGAAGTACATCAATAATCTGTAATAATGAAAAATGAAAGTAATTAATTATATATATAAACACTAACAACAAGTATTTGATTATTTCTGTTGTTTATATTGTTATACAAACATTTAATTTAGTAATTCAAAAACCAGTTTTTAATAGTTTGAATTGCAAAAAAATTTATGAAAATATTTATCTAATGCTGAGAAGTAATACAGCGCCATAGTAATATCTATTGCTGCGAAGTAAAAAGCTTCCTAGTATAAACCAAATCGGTATAATCAATTCAATTTAAATTTAATTTTATTATATAACACCTCACCACTTTCTAGTATTACTGCCACTGAATCTTATATAATAACAATCGAGTGGCGGTAACTTTATTTTAGGAACTTATCTAAATATTTAGTTTAGATGGCATAACTACACAAAATTAAGAAAATAAATGTTAATTAATTAGCAAAATTTTCATTAATAAATCCAATCAAATTTTTTTTCACGTAAAAATATTCATCAAAATGAAATTACTTTATTTGGAGGTACCGTAAATATCATGGACGTAAATGTTGAAATAAAATATCAAGAGTTGTTTTTCTCTATCGCAGTAAGTGAGTGAAAAACAATTTAGACGAAATTTGTAGTATTTTAAAATATCTTTAGAACGATGTATTATTCGTACACTTTACTATTCAGATGAATTTCAGCGAACTTTTTTTAATTTTGAGCATTTCCAAAATTGTGGATAAATTTTT
This sequence comes from Druceiella hillmani, assembly GCA_039881145.1. NCBI lineage: Eukaryota > Metazoa > Arthropoda > Insecta > Lepidoptera > Hepialidae > Druceiella > Druceiella hillmani. The sequence continues at coordinate 174,184 of JAYKKI010000149.1, forward strand.
TTCGTGTTCAAATTAAACTGGATCTTGAACTATTTTTATGCCTCATATCCATTGAATATGAAAGGTAGTTCCTAAACCATCTACAAATGTTGGTATACCTACACCATGTATACATACACACATTACATATACATAAATATATATGGATACATCAATAAGATAAGCTTGCATGTTATATAAGGGACCATGATCTATGAAGATCGTTTCAACATGTATATTTCTAGGAAATTCATTTAGAACACTCAGAAGAATAGGTGGACACTATAATTTTATTTGTTTAAAGTGTATAAATTTATAAATTAAGTCTTGTAAACGATTAGTGTAAACACTCGTCAATTTAAAAAAACGCAACTAAATTATAATAAATGGTCTAGAAATATTAATGTCAAACATGTAATGAAATACTGTTTATTCCAACTAAGAAAACGAGATGTTTCCCATTTTATTCAGTATTTTCTAACGGAACTAAAAAGTATATATATAAATATATGTATATATAGATTTTGAAAAAAAATTTCTCTCAATAATACTTTTTAAAAAGTTTGATTTAAGTTACTATTTTGGCAATAATGGAGATAGAAGGTGGACAAAGATCTCCTTAATGGAAAAGAGTAGACCTAGTTTGGGTTCGTTTCACTTATCTTTGTACGTTTTTCATACATTTTAAAAAATATTCATATCAAAATTATTTATGTATTTATTTGGTTAGACCCACAAAATTTATTTTTTTTGATACTCAATTTTTATTATAGATTAACCTCAAAAACATTTGTTTAGAAGAAGAAATGGGAATCGCGGATTTTACTAAATTTTGAAAACGAAGATCGTAAATACAATGGAAGTCTTAACTATTATTTAGGACAGTATGAAAATACGATATAACAATAAATATGTAATACATATCATTTATGACTAAAGAGGTATTATAAGTGAAATAAAACAAATATTTAAAGAATAATTTCGATGAAGAAAATAATTAGCTCAAGGTATCAAGTAATAAGCACAATGCAGGAATTCGTTGCACGTATCTAATGCTGAGAAGTAATACAGCGCCATAGTAATATCTATTGCTGCGAAGTAAAAAGCTTCCTAGTATAAACCAAATCGGTATAATCAATTCAATTTAAATTTAATTTTATTATATAACACCTCACCACTTTCTAGTATTACTGCCACTGAATCTTATATAATAACAATCGAGTGGCGGTAACTTTATTTTAGGAACTTATCTAAATATTTAGTTTAGATGGCATAACTACACAAAATTAAGAAAATAAATGTTAATTAATTAGCAAAATTTTCATTAATAAATCCAATCAAATTTTTTTTCACGTAAAAATATTCATCAAAATGAAATTACTTTATTTGGAGGTACCGTAAATATCATGGACGTAAATGTTGAAATAAAATATCAAGAGTTGTTTTTCTCTATCGCAGTAAGTGAGTGAAAAACAATTTAGACGAAATTTGTAGTATTTTAAAATATCTTTAGAACGATGTATTATTCGTACACTTTACTATTCAGATGAATTTCAGCGAACTTTTTTTAATTTTGAGCATTTCCAAAATTGTGGATAAATTTTTTTCGTGTTCAAATTAAACTGGATCTTGAACTATTTTTATGCCTCATATCCATTGAATATGAAAGGTAGTTCCTAAACCATCTACAAATGTTGGTATACCTACACCATGTATACATACACACATTACATATACATAAATATATATGGATACATCAATAAGATAAGCTTGCATGTTATATAAGGGACCATGATCTATGAAGATCGTTTCAACATGTATATTTCTAGGAAATTCATTTAGAACACTCAGAAGAATAGGTGGACACTATAATTTTATTTGTTTAAAGTGTATAAATTTATAAATTAAGTCTTGTAAACGATTAGTGTAAACACTCGTCAATTTAAAAAAACGCAACTAAATTATAATAAATGGTCTAGAAATATTAATGTCAAACATGTAATGAAATACTGTTTATTCCAACTAAGAAAACGAGATGTTTCCCATTTTATTCAGTATTTTCTAACGGAACTAAAAAGTATATATATAAATATATGTATATATAGATTTTGAAAAAAAATTTCTCTCAATAATACTTTTTAAAAAGTTTGATTTAAGTTACTATTTTGGCAATAATGGAGATAGAAGGTGGACAAAGATCTCCTTAATGGAAAAGAGTAGACCTAGTTTGGGTTCGTTTCACTTATCTTTGTACGTTTTTCATACATTTTAAAAAATATTCATATCAAAATTATTTATGTATTTATTTGGTTAGACCCACAAAATTTATTTTTTTTGATACTCAATTTTTATTATAGATTAACCTCAAAAACATTTGTTTAGAAGAAGAAATGGGAATCGCGGATTTTACTAAATTTTGAAAACGAAGATCGTAAATACAATGGAAGTCTTAACTATTATTTAGGACAGTATGAAAATACGATATAACAATAAATATGTAATACATATCATTTATGACTAAAGAGGTATTATAAGTGAAATAAAACAAATATTTAAAGAATAATTTCGATGAAGAAAATAATTAGCTCAAGGTATCAAGTAATAAGCACAATGCAGGAATTCGTTGCACGTTAAAATGCAGTTACAAAATAATGCAGTTGACATGGGGAAATAAACAAATATGAGCTACGCAGTATGGCAGGAGAGGTGCGCTCTCTTTTAGAAATACTTGCGGGAAAGCATTAGGAGATAGAGTAATAATGGAAGACTCCCAACATGAATGTGATTTTAAGAGAGTGTGAGAACGAAATTAAAATTTACTTCCAGAAATGGTAGAATCGTATAATATTAATATAATATTAGAGAAAGGATTGGAAGAGTGTATTAGGATACATGAATAGAGAATGTGTAGGATTATTGCGTGAATAAACTGCGATACAGTTTATTACAGCGGTAACTGTGCCGTATCTATAGTACACATGCGTGTTGTCTATCCAACACTTATTCAATTCCACATGGCGGGTTAAACCTTGTAAATTATTATGCAGTTAACTAATATTTACGGAAATATCCTAGAACTTATACCATAATTTGTTGAATACTACAAATGTAAAAAGAAAATAACTTGGTTCTTTCGATTCAAAAAGTATTTCTTATTTATCCCTATAAAGTTGAAAAACGGAAGGTTGACAATTTAGTTTTGCTTAAATTTTCTATAGCATATTTAATTATATTCCAAAATATTTTCAACTGTGAAAGACATAGTTATAAAATTAGAATTTTTCCTCGAAACCCCGTAGATTTAAAACCAATAAAATATAAAGTTTTGGGATCGATGGGCAATGTCAGTTTGATGCCAAATAAATGACGCAATATTTTTTTTTCAGTAATAACAAAAATAAACTGCATATATATATATATATATATATATATATATATATATCTATATATATATATATATATATATATATATATGTAAAGAAAACCTATAGGTATCCTTTCATTTAAACTTTGCCGCGTTATCTATGATAAGCTCCATAGAGGTCGCTGTTAGCTTTCGTATAAAACGTCAAAAGATTTTGAGAGGTTAGATTTGTTTTTGATTCAGTATTTTATTGTAAAAAGCTTACCTGTTGAATTCAGATGATAAACCCGAAATAAGGGCTTTAAATGTTGTTTGTTTTATCCACGGGTGAGTAAATGTTTAGTTTATAAGATAATGTTACTAGCAAATTGTAGAAGGAACGTTTTACAAGTAAATAAATATTTTATCCACAGAAACGCAATTACGTCTTTATTTCAACAAGTTCGAAACAGAATCCAATAAAAACATTATATATATATATATATATATATATATATATATATATATATAATCACACGCTAAATATTGAATAAAGAATAAATGTTTTAAAGTATATTGTAAGTTTAAAAAAAAATAATTATACGAAATAAAAACTAACCACGTGCAAATTGCGTAGTTATTTAAATCTCTTAAAATGTTGATGCAAGTTAACCGAAATAGTTTTAAATAAATTTCTGATCAAATACTTGAACAGAGCGTTATTTTTAAAAAATAGCCGGAAGAGGATATACCGCACATTACTTCCGTGGTCTATATTTCACAAGCTAGTCTACAAAATGAAAAACAGTAAGTGAAAGCACCACCCGCATCCGTCCCGCGTAAAACATCTGCGCGGAGGGGATAAAAAAAAATCGTCTTCATTTTGTATGTGTGAAAAGTTTCAACTGAAATATCTTTGTCTCAAAACACCTACTGTGAAAGTTTATGCGTATAATTACACAATTTTGGAAACTATGCGGCTGCAGCCAACGGTCGAACATTACGAAATTATACGGATTACTCGTTTTATTACGATACACTGAATAAACAAAATAGAAATATGCGTTTATGCCTTAACATGTCTTTTAATTTAAAATTTACTGTTTCTTCCTAACATAATCATAGACAGATAGCTACTTCTTAGCAAATAGCTACTTCCTAGCTCATTTTAAACATAAATAGGCCAAATACAATATGAACGAGTCCCTTTGGGCGACAAATTTAATTAGTATCAATAGGGTCTGAAATATAACAGTCATAAATAAAAAGTTAACATAAATGAAAATAGGAACTTTCATTTTCGGCACACAAATATGTTCTTTAGAATTTTACTAGTCTTTGACCTAATAACAACTCCATGGTTCTAGTATTAACAAATTCCTAATTATATTGTTATATGCATATAGGTTATAGACAGGTAGGCGGAAGAGTAGAAGTTAAATATATAAAAACTATTGTCATTTTTAAAATGCGGAATACGTGAAAGTCGAAAAATATGAAAAATCGATTTAAAGAGGATGAGATAAATTTTATTCTCTCTTAAAGGGGAAAGTTCAGACGTTACAAGGACGCTTCGTCATTTAGGCGTCACAGGAATGTTTCGTGAGTCATCGGTTGCTACGTGACATTATTGCTTTGTGCATGCTGCTTTTGTCTTCTTTGCAATATTTTTCTTGCAGAATTTATGTTCCTATTCTTAATGAGAAAATTCTATGCTTCGTCCTTTTTATTTTCCTTATGTTCATGCATTTGCTTACTCATCATCTTGGAGTAATTTATGCTCAGATTATATGATATTCCTCAATTTGTTCATTTTTTTGGCAATTGTGACTTGTTAGGGATAAGGGAACATAAATTCCTTGATATGTGTTAGAGTAGAACAGAATTAATGAACATTAATCATATTGATATTATCCAATTATTTTGTCTTTATCATTAAATCTAAAAGGAATAGATAATTCATTATAAATGAAGTGTTTTGCTAACATATTTGTTGTTTTAACGTTTTCGTACCTAAAAAGGGAAATATCGTATTCTTATAACATAATTCACCTGTTCGTTTATCTTTACATCATTGTCGTTTTTCTCAAAAATATTTAGAAGTAGAAACTTAAAATATAAAGTATATTAAACCGCATATATGTCATTAGCTAATACTTCAAAACATTTAACATTGGATTGGCTAATAAGTTATGAGCTGTCATTAATGTTATGATTTTTATTATATTTACAATCCAAAGTAAATTATCCGTCGATTTAATAATCACCTTCAGTTTGTACTACATGCCTTCAAACAGTGCGTTGTGCTACATGTCTCCATTCAGGGAGTGCATAGCATGTTTGTAAAATTCAGATGGTTTGGAATGTATTGAATATATTACGGAAAATCTTGAAAATTATTGAATATGAAATTATCAAAATGACATAGTTTCTATATGATTACTTAAAGTTGAGAGAAGAATTATAGTGATGCTCCTTGATGTCATTAGTTTTAAGAAATTTACGTTATTTTACACTTATGAACTAAATAGTGGTATGGGTATATATCTTAGTATATTTAAATAGTGTGATGATACATTATCTTATTGATTATGTATCATTGGACTGTTTAAATGAAATACATATAAGATACAGATTCGGGTAAATAAATAAGATACAAATTTTGAAGACATCCTAATTTTTTTAGGCGATACTGTGCAAGGTCTGAATAACATAAATCTCTGTAGTCAAGCTGTTGCAGTAAGAGTGTTTAACAGAGGAGAGCTTTAGTTTTAACGTCTATAAAATTTGAAAGGTGCTTGAGGGAGTGCATTCTGCTGAAGATATGTTGATTATCATCATTTACTTTATGTTGCCAACTAAGATTTTGATCGATCAGCAGACACAAGTTGTTAACAAGTGGCGTAAATTAAATGATTTAGTTTAATTAAAAATTAAATTAAATTATTGTATCGTTTTGTATTAGATATGGCAGATCGGCTACTTTCTTTTAATTTTCACTCGCTTAAAAGGAGCATGTCTCTCAAACCGTTTAATGATATGATTGTTGAATACAATAACTTTTCCATCAACTCTTGTAATTAATGACTATTATACTTTCTAATCAATGAGCCAGATTTCCTCAAGCAAATATGGTAAATCAATACTATTAGAGCTGTATAATTTTAGGGGATGGCTTAGAACTCTGCAATTTTAGGATAGGGAAATTTGGTAATGGTCTGAAAACCAGTTGACTATAGAGCAAACTCTTTTAGGGGAGAATATAATGGGATAAAAATTTACCTTGCGGAAGGTGGCAAAGGGTGGAAAAATGGTGAGGTTTTTGAACATTCACAATGTTACAAAACTTCTCATATCACGTTTATACAGACAGGTGTTAAACCACCACTCATAATCAACGTATGAGAATCTAATGGTAAACAACTGCCATTAATAATCTAAAATTCATCAAAATATTAGATGTCAGAGGGTGAGTAGACAATTGTTAAAAGTAACTTGATTCAAGATAAAATATATTCAACAAACAAATATTCCTTTATAGACCAACGGTTGATCGAGAATTTTGCTGTAATTTTAGAAGTAAGATAACCTAGAAGATAGATGGCGACTCCACCAAAGCGAACACAATGGCGATCATTCATAATGTGAAACTTGGAAGTGAATAAATATTAGAGGGGAATGAAGGTTTAAGCAAGGTTTTTCTTGTAAGAAAAGCGTGTATAATCAAAATACTTAATACAATCCGATACAAGATGGAGTGGTGGTTGTACTGATAGCGTCATAAAATGGTTCAAGGTCACCTGAAACGGAAGCAACAGGAATGGAGCAGGAACGAAAGGATAAATGGAAGATTTGGAATGTATGTTAATATTTAACTAGGATGAAATTAACAAAATGTACAATATAAATTAAACAAAAATAATACAAAAAATAAATACATATAAAATTACAAGTTAAAAATTTTAAATTTCCAAAATAAATGTGCTAACACGATTTAATAATAATGACGACACAATAATGCAGATGAAATCCTAAATCATATTTAACACACAGAAACATAGTCCTTAATAGTCCGAGAACATTGCATTCGTCTACGAACAAAATTACATAAAGTTAATAAGACGAGTATTTTCATACATGTAAACGAAGCATTGAATGTATTCGGCGCTAATTTTGTAGAAATTCATTATTCATAATTAAGTGAAATTACGTCATATATTATTATTTCTACTTTGTTTAAAAACACAAAGAAAGTAGGAATAACACTACATAGTTTCACTAAATTGTCCAAACAAAGCATACTAATACAGTAATTAAGACGAGTATTTCTGTTAGGTAGTTAATAACGTTACGAAAATGTAAAACGTAGCATCGTAGAAGTGAAAGAAAACATATTACAAAAGTAGTGAAGTAGTAAATATTTCCATACTATTAATTATTATCTGTACGTAAAAATCAGTTTTATCCAAATGTGCAGGACGTTTGATATATTCAATTACAAAAATTATTCCACCGCGTGTCTAGCAGCTTTTGGCTTGGAAGATTGCAAGAGCCTCAGTGAACAATAACTGTAGGAGTCGGACGAGGGACTCCGTGATAAGAATGCCATTTTCCTTTAACTTCTTCTTCACCGACCATACTTTAAAAAGATGCTTGCTGCTGGCGAATTTCAGGACTACTAGTTTTAGAATCTTGCGTTGCATATTTGCAGCACCAATATAGTATCATATAGTATCACTCATCCGGGTTGACTTCATTTATTGCGGAACAATCAAGTTTGGCAACGATGATGCTAAGAGGGTCTAATATCAGAGTGACAGTAGCTTCTTCCTTCACGCGGTGGATGAGGATGTTATTTCGACGTCCCTTTGCATCTAGCTCCTGTACATGATGCTCCAATTTAATGTATATAGCAAACCGCTAATGAACATCCTGAATCTGACCACACAAGTGCTTGATCCGACGGAAATTTCAATTTTGGGTGAGTGAATATTTTTCTTCTTTTATCAAGCTTCTTTTGAAAGTTGTCCAGTCTGGTATTCTATGTTGCAGCTAGACGTTTCAGTTCTGTTTTCATTGTAATATATTTAACAGCCGTGAGTATCCTGTTAATTTATTTCTCCTCGTTATTGCGCAAGTGACAGTTTTTAGCAGAGTAATTTGTTCACATTTCAATCGTATTAGAACATTTGTCGTTTAATAAAGAGCTTAATTTATTACTTTTACAGTAAAAAAACCACTATAGTATTACTATAAATATAAAAAAGTTTAAATAGTAAGCTCGGATTAATTTAAGATAAAAAAAGCAAAACAATAATTTTCGTCTGTGTGTTAAAATCTACCCACCCATGTCAATCAAGAAGATGAGCGAGATCACAACTTCCCCTTCCACTCCCTCTACGCGCTCAATGACACGATTGGCAGTATGCCGAATTAGGTCTTTTGATGCTGTTACCAGCAGTGATCCGATGTCGATGCGTCAAATAACTGAAGAGCTAATTAGTATGACGAGAACCGCGTCGCCGTAAAGGGATAATAGAAAAGCTGGTTGTGACTTCACTGCTGTCGAACGAACGAAATACATCATGTATTTAGTATCACATACGTCGCGACGCCCAAATCGTTGACCAATTATATCAAGAAAAATACTGCTTGTTTGAGCCCCATATTAAGAAGTTAATCACAAAAGGAAACTATGCTTCCTTTAAAGTATGTGCTGGAATACAAAAATGTAAACAGTTATAGTCCCGTCGTTTTGCTCTGCAATATCTCTATAAATGAGTGGACATTGAGTGGATTTTCGAGGTTTACTCGAAGATTACTCGATAGACTCGAACAACCGGATTTGGCACTGTTCTAAGCGGACACAAATTGTATTATCAAAATATACGCAGCCTTATAAGAACGATGAACGAATTCGTATATCGTCATCGTATGACGATATACTTAATACGCGTTACACAGTGTTGCGGCACAACCCTAAGCTAAGGTAAAGTATCCAATCTATTTTAATCAGCAGTTAATTGCCGACATCGAACGTAAACATTTGCTAGTGACTACGAGATATTTATATTTCTTCGATCATCTGTCAAACTTGATATAAAGAATCGTAGAGTTGAATTCATTTATAAAGTAGAATTGAATTTAAAAAACATCTTTGCATCATTTTGTTATATTTCAGCGCCCAAAGAGCTACCCGCGCTAGCTGCGTTACTTCGTGCGATGACGCGGTCATTTACAGACCACATAAAGCCAAGTAAAGTTTGATTATTGAACATGTGCAAAAGACGTTCTTATGATATCTGTATATGAGACCGTATGGATACTTCGCTTTTCTATTTCTAACCGATTTCTATTTAGATATGGTTATATGATTATATGGCTAGGTTTATATTATTTGAAACTGACAAGAGACCTTGAGATTATGACATTTATCTTCTAGCTATTAAAGAAACAATTCCTGGACACCATATTACTGAGTAAACTTTAATTCTTCGTACACCTCCTGCGCTCACGTAATCATCACATTTTGTATATACCAGCCTTTAAAATCGAATCATATTTAAACTCTATGGTCTCTTGCTCTATTCGATTGCTCAACCACGTAATCGCGGTTTGATGTAGAGGACCTAGAGGCCAGTTTATATTGAGTGAAATAAATTTGTCTTAATGTGTCGTCGTTATCTTTTGTAATTCAGACATACTTTCGTACTCATGCTTAATCTAAAAGTTTGAACTTTTAAAACCAGTAATCGTATTATCTGTACAAATAGGTTACCTGAAATGTATTGAAAAGATAACGTATAAATAAATAAATTTAGAGCTGTTTATATTACAGAGCACTCTTTCATCGGTTTAAATAAGCTGTGAAGTAGATACAAAAAAAAGTATTACTTTCTCAATAAACGTTTTCGTATTTTTCAGTATCAGGTTTTAGTCTACTGCCAGATGACTTTATATCTTTACGATTAGGCATATTTAATTTAGTATGTTATATAAAACGTTACACGTTTCGTTCTAATTTATTAAACGCTCTTACGTTTAACGACTTCTGGTTATCCGCGAAAAGTTCTTTCAGATAAATGTTCTTTAGTAAATATCGAATGAACATTACTTTTTATTTAAAATCTAAATTTTTTAAAAGAAGTTTCTTTCAATGTATAGACTAGCTAACACAAAGACATAAGTCGACGAACAGTTCTGATGTTTGTTATATAATATTATTATATTGCTATAACTGTTCGTTATTTATAGACAGTGTTGAAATATTTTAAATTAAGATATCTTATTTAGTAAGTATAAAATACATATAAGTTTAGTTATAAAAAGTTGGACATATATATCTAAGGGGAGACTCATATGGATAGATATATATATATATATATATACAGTCGAGATTTTCAATGTCGATTTCGTGCAGCTTAGCAATCAAATTAAAACAACAATTTTAACACGTCACAATAGTTACAACTTTTCATATTTATGCATAAAGAATCTAAGTCAAAAAAATAAAATTAAGTATTCACTTATAAAGAAGCAAATCGCAGTACAAATGAACAGTACTTGACTAGGTTATTTAAAATCATCAGTAAACAAAGAGTTGAAATTTTTCCCGAGTCTTCCGTACTATATACGAAAATATCCTGATAGGTTGCAACTTTTCATAATATTTGAGTCTAAATTCCTGGAACCATGTAATTAAATATTTCATTGTAAGTCGAAAGTTCTTCCTTGAAACATTACAGGAATTTTAAGCATAGACGGCCGTGCAATAAAATTGTGTTATTCAAATCGACATTCGTTTCTTTTCATGCTATCCATTTCTTTAATTGATTTTTATAAATGTTTCTATAAATTACATTATTATGCACTATTCTTTAAACATGCAAAGTAACGGATCTTCAAACCAAGAATATTTTTATATTTTATTTCAAAGAAATGTTAATATGAATATAATGGTTTACTAAGTATAAAATACATTACAAAAATATAATTACAATCAACATATATATCAAGATATTTGCATACAAGTAATTGGCAAAAGCGTATGTAGCGGAAATTTGTTTGCTGCTTTTTTTTAATCGAATGTCTAAGTTTTTGGTGAATTATTTTCTTATTTGTTTCACATATTTTATGTTATTTGATTTATTTTCATAATAACCTGTAATATATGACAGAAGAATCAAGGATACTAATTGTTGAGTGAAAAACTACAATAAGAGCTTTATTTTGGAAAAATAAATTTTAGGTGAATTTAAAATTTATTATGGGATTAGGTTTATTTTAAAAATAATTTCGAATATATTTGAAAAATATTAGATCCATCTATTCTGTAGTTTTCAACAAAATGTGAGGACGGACAAACGTCCACATTCCGTTTGCAATTAAAACTTTTTTTAGTTTTATACATTGAAATCGCAAATTGTACAAGACTAATACAATAATAAAATGACTTTAAACCTATTGGTAAAATTTCAAGAATTTTCTTACAACTTGTTACGGAATATCTAATTGTTTCATAAACTTTCCTCGTTATTTTGTAATAACGGTGATGTAACTCATTTAAGCAAATAACAAGTATAACAGAACACGGATACTCGTTGCTGTATTGTGTTCGGGGGACGATCTACGCTCACCTGCTCTCGTCGCTTCGCCTATTGTTATCGTTGTGCAACCCTAAAATGGTAACACATTTGCCGTGTGCTTTCAAACATAAACATTTAATTTTCGTTTAAAAATACAAAATCAAACAATAAAAAACCGAAACGCTTTTTTTTCGAAATGTGTTATTTTCCTTAAACTATTACTAAGTATGGAAGTCAGAGTTGAAAAAGTCAACTCCTTGAGATGTTTTGATATATCATATTTTAAATATACTAACCAATATTGATCCCGCTTGTCTTTGGTGGTCGGACAAAACACCCATTCCTAAAGGCCGTATTCAGTGTGTACTCCATTTTGCGGTTAACTTTTTATTCACATCTGTCATGCTTGTTTCAAAATTAAAAAACAAATTTTAAACACACAAGTCTTCCAGATCAATGTATCGCAAATTGTAAAAGCAAATACCAACCGCAATCAAATCCGATGCAAATTGAAATCATACTGATCTCAATTAAACCTGATCCGAATAGTATGATTTAATTCAGCCTAGTTCGAAGCTAATATACTCACAAACCAAACTCAAATTAAAAATAAGCCCTAAACAAAATTAATTCGAAAAATATTCCAGTATTTTTGATCAACTTTAATTATGTAAAAATTCAGAATAAATAAGTAATATAACAAAGTAAATATAAACTATAAATCGAAATTACTCTCATCTTAATGTGATTTGAATCGAACGAAAATTTAACGCAAATGAAGTCATATATTTCAAAGAAATTTCCTTTAAATCGAGAAACATTTTACATAAAACTATTTTATATGAACTAAATCTAGTCCAATCTAAAGTATAATTTAACATAACATCAAAACAAACAAACCGAAAATTGGACACCATCAAAACAAACCGAAATCAAAATTAAAAGTGAACGTGAACATGTGACTCTAGCTAAGTTATAAATATATTTGATATTTAAGTTTGGAAAATAATGACGATTCTAGACTTTTAATACAGGTCGTTTTGCTATTAATTGGCAAATTATTTACCCCCATTCTAAGCCATTATTACTTGAAAATAGTTTTACTAGGTTCCTTCTTCACATCAATCTAGGACAAAATATTTCTTTTTATGTTTTCACTTGATCTTTTAATACACTGTATATTTTTGTTGAACAAATCTTAAATTCGAATGAAAATGTTAGAGTTTTTAGTCAAAATATATATTTTTGTGTCTTAATTTTTTCCAAACCAAAAGTTTTTTGAGGTATAACATATTTAAACTCCTAAATAAAAAATGTAACCCTAAAAGTTACAACTTTTAGCAATTAAATCTTTCCGATTTACTGCAAAAACCGATTGTTAAATAAATATAATATAACATACTTCCGAGAAACCTTTTTTCCAAGTAATATAAGCTGACTTTAATAAAGTATTTTGAAAAGTAAACTAATATTTAAATATGAAATCTTTGGAATAAACTAGCATGGAACAAAACGCATAAATAATTATATAACTTATTTTAATATTTTACAGCATAATTAGAAACAGTCTACGTACATTTTGTTGTGGCTAAAATACTCATAATTTATTTCAAAAGTGTCCTTTGGAGCAATTATAAACTGACGATGGCTATTTAATATTTCGTGGAAAACGTTATATTTAGCTATAAATGGTAAAGAGGTTTAGAGATGTAAAACTGTGACCTAATACAATAGAATTCGTTCCCTCTATACATTTTTGTAGGCTTAACTTGTCCGTCGTAAAATATATTATACATCATAAACCACTGAATATATTAAATATAGAGACAATTTTTTGAATATTTCTTGCTGAAAATGCACAATAGACAAATCAAAATATAATAGAAAATCTTTTAATTTAATTATTATTAACTAAAAAATGTTCTGTGAATTGAAATTGCTGGAAGGGAATTAAAATACTGAGCAAAACTTAAAGAAATTTTATGTAAATTTACAAGTTGCAAAAGTTTTTGATAATAGCGAATGCTATGGAACTTATTGCCACACACGATTGTCATACAAGACTAACATTTACTGGAAATAAAAGTCCATAGAGAAAATAGTAAAATATCATTGAAATGTCCTGGAAGATAGCGCTATAAAATTATGATGCACTTCTTTTAGCTCGTTTCGTTGCAGGGGAACAAAATAAATAATAACTCACATATATGTTTACCTACATTTGGAATAGGAATTTAAAAAGTATGTGTCTATATATTTTTTAGTTCACTGTCGCTCTTAGCGGAGTTTACGAAAAGTGCCGAGAATACCGATTCGGAGAATATTTTTTTACATCATAAGTACGGACAAGTGGAGAAAAAGTACTTTTTTCGTCATGTAACTTACTCAGAATTCCTGTTACGTTTAAGTGACTTCTGCCGAGTATATCACGAAATACTTCGAAATTCGGTACCGAAATAAATTAATTAAATCTTACGTAATTCAAAACCTTACCATGATAACTACTTGTCGATACTCGTAATTAGACTGTATCTAAAAAATGGCCGATAGATTTCAAACACTTCCCATCACGCCGCGGTAGGCAAGTACTTGTTTTGTTATAAGTGCCGTCTTGTAAACTGCCTACGCAATTTGAGTGACTCACATCACTAAAATATATAATTGGAAATAGTTCTGACGTACTATCTTTGGGGTATTCTTCATGGAACTATTCTCTTATGGCTTTTGGCATGAGATCGTGAAATTCAGACGCCCATAAAACAATACCTGTTCGTTGTAGCAATTCATTGAAACCATGGACCTTATAACTACCGGACGTGTCACATATATATACGCTATATTTGAAAAATCTAATGTATCAGATGCATAGAGGTCACAATGTGTCACAAACGAGTAAAAAAGCGAACACAATGTGTCACATAATGCCAAATTATGCAATTAATTAGTGCAGAGTTCGGAATGAAATATAAAATTTAGTAAAATTTCAATTCTGTAACTAAAATTTCATTTCTGAACATATAACATTTATATTTTATCATTTATTTCAAAACTAATGGTTAATATTTGTAATAGTATTTCGAATAACTTTCTAAGACAATAGTGAGTATTATAAACTAAATACCGATGTTTTATCGATAAAAATTGTTGTTGCTGTAAACTAAATGTGAAAAATATGAATCCATATTATAACGATTTCATTATTACTCGTCAGTCTATATAATTTTTGTATAATTAATATAAAATTTTAGTCAATACAATTGGAAAAGGGACCGTTAGAGTAATTTATTATTAAAATGTGGTCTCAACGGAAAGAAGCTCAAATAACTATATCAAATTTTGATTATTATTGGTTTTATTATTTGCATAGATTTTGAAGGACCAAAGTATTCTGTTTATTATGTTATCGTTTCTTTAATGTTATATCTTATAATTCACATTTTATAAAAACATATATATATATAAAACATACCTTTGATACGAAGAAATATCTCTTGTATATCAATATTGCATAAAACCATGACTCTGATTGATGAAAATACGTGAATTACACCGATGTTAAGCTATGGTCTTAAATGATTATATAAAAAAAATGTGATTTTTACATTTATAATTGCGTTATTGCAAATCCATTATTTACTTACCCTGCAGTATGGATAATATCACAAACATTTATTTTTTTAATAGGATACATTGTTAAGTTTACATTTACAGATATATATTTAAAATTATGCCGATCGCATACATTTTCAAATATATATATTATAATTGCGATTTAAAGTACATGTTATTGGCGTATTTTTTCACCTACTACGATGAAACCTGTGCACGACGTTAGCCAGGCAGAAGCTTGTACGTTCATCCTGTACCACGCAAGCGGATTTTCAAATATTCGCGGTCAAACTCAAATGTGTCAGCCATAACACTCACGTGACTTAATTTCTTGAATCTTATTGGTTCCTAGAATCCAATGACAGTCCGCATAATATTACGACATACACAAACGATGTCATTGTTACCCCTTATTACAAGGTATCGACTCGTAAACAACAATTTACCATTGTTTTAAATTAAGGTTATTTAACAAAAATATTTTCGTGTTTGAAAAGCGTACTGTAAATTTTATCACGGATTGTTTATGTATCGGTGTATTTAAAATGGATTTATTGATTTTTTTAGTTTGTTAGCAAACAACGGAATAAAACTAATTTATAATCTAAATTTTACTTGAAGATTGCTTTTATTAAATTATAAAGTTATAAATTCATTAGAAACAGGCTATTTTGTAAGGATTATAATAAAGTAACACACTTTAGCTTAATATCTGTGTTAAATGTAGTTGCTAATATATGCTACTCTTCGTCTTATTCGATTCGATGAAAAAATATGAAAAGTATTTTTTTTTAAATATTATTTTTACTTTATTTTTATATTTACTTTCTGGGAATGTCGTCATATGTAGTAGAAAATTAATTTAATATTACAAAGATTGTAATTCAAAATATAATAATAAAAAGTTTCAAAATCTTGTTCATAAAGTAAAGATTTTTTTGGGTACTGGGCATAATTTAACAGATGGCTCAAAACAATTAGCATCCAAGTTTATATTCGAATGTATACAACAGTGGGCTTCTGCTAAACGAAAAATCTCTATTTTAATAGAAAAGAATATGCTTGGTTTAATAATGGTATTTGTTCAGTTTTTAAAAAAAATGTTTCAAAGCGAGTTGTTGGAATTCCTTCTAAACATTTCTCTGAAAGCAGTGATCGATCAAAACGCAGAAAAACGGAAGACTTCGGTATGAATGCAGTTGTGAAATTTTGTTCGCCGCTAAAAATGAATTTAAAGAAGAGAGTCGTCTAAAATATTTTCGGTTTCAGCATATTGACGGTTTCAGCTTTAAGTATTTATTTGATCAATAATTTTCAGATACAATTAGAAGTTGACAACATATGCGGGAGTGGTAATACAATTATTTTTAGAAATCCGACTGCATCTTCATCCAGAAATTATAGATCATTAATGCTTCTTTTTGCCAAGGGTCAACAGTAAATATTATGTCAACTGCATTAAAACTCAGATAGAAACATTAATACCCACAAAAATTAAATCTACTGGTACTGAAATACATTTAAGCGATAATTTAATTCAGTGTTTGATTGACGGAAAAACCGTCTATGCTGTAACTGACACTAAATCAAATCAACGATGATAACTGTGTCATTTGATGTCAAAAGACTTTAAAAATATATATCTTAGTTTACTCAAAAATATTGTTAACAAGGTTTTTTAAAGTTTTGGGGGATATCCCACTACATGCGTGGATCCGTCTCTTTGAATATTTGATTCATGTAAGTTATAGACTAAATATATGTAAGTGGCAAATTTCAAGTGCAGAGTATAAGAATAAAGTAGACATTAGAAAAAAACATACCCAAGAAGAATTAAGAAAAAAAATGGGTCCCGTAGTAGGCAAACGTAAGCCCGGATTTGAAAGTAGCAATGACGGAAATACAGCTCGAAAATTTATTCACTCTTACGAAGATTCAGTTGAAACAACAGGCATTAACAAAAATATAACTTATCGTTTTTTTATAATCCTTTTGGTTCTTACAAATACTTTTCCGGTCAATCCAAATAAGTATGAATTGTTTTGTTGGAAGACAGCTATCGTATTTATCAAACATTACCCATGGTTCCCCCTGCCACAACTGTACATAATTTTTTTAAATTCATCCCAAATTCATCGCCATGAAAAATTACATAAATATTTCATGGCGATGAATTTGGGGTTCTTTCTAGGAATCTTTGGGGTTGCTTAACATAAAAATATATGGAGAAAATTATTTTAGAAAATTTAGTCGAACTCCAAACCAAGAAGATGTGTTAAATAACCTTCTAGTAGGATCAGATCCCTATATTACTGATATTTCGAGAAAACATTACAAGAAATATTCTGAATCAAGATCTAAAAGAATTAAAGTATTTATTAGATATGTAAGAAGGAACAATAGTTAAAAATATTACAAACTTGTAAGTCGGAGTTAAATAAAGGTTTAGTTTAATTTAAACATTTTTTTTTCGATTGTTTCAACTTTTCTAACGTTTAAATTAATTTACAGGTTTTAACCAAACATTTGAAAAAATCCGCCTGTCCGTGTGTCCTCAAAATTTTGACACTCTTTGTTTCATCGTGAATTTGTTTAATTACTCATCCATTGGTTATTAAGTCCATGATTGATACCCTTCATGGGTTACAAATCTGTTTTACCGGGAACCATTTAATTATTTTCGATTATTCTGAATTAGATAACGATAATGTATATCATATTAGCTTGATTGTAAAAATTTGTATTGAAATTTAATTCGAGCATCAAATTTCGTTACTTTGTCATTTGTTTTAAAAAAATTTTTAACAAAATTGGTATTTCAGTGTTGTTACTAATTTAGTAAATCTATTTAATCCATTTAAAAATAGCTTTAATACATTTTTCAAAGAATGATATTGAAAATTGTTGAATTGCCTTGATTTTGATAATTGGAATTAGGCTATTAACTACATTTTGCTGATCACTTGAAGCTTTGGAACAAGGAAAACGTAAGGTACCGTCGACCCATAGATTATTAAAGGGTTAGAGTTGAATCCTTATCCTTTTGTAAGGGAAGCATTAGCGTTAAGCTCCATCGGCGTAGGATGTAGCAGTGAGACGACAATGAAACCCTTTATCTCGTTTCAAGGATCTGAGCCTTCGGATAAGATTTATTGCGAATGTGGCTTTATTTATTTTTGTGATATTTCTTAGTCATTAAAGGTATTGTAAATATTTGTAGCTTAAGATCTAAGTGGGCAACGGCATAACATATGTGTAGCGATTGTAATCACATGAACCAGGTTTGGTTCATATGATTTTTCGTACTACAGAATAAAATAAATGTTGAACAAATGTTTGGTCCCGATTTATTCTCTGGAACTTATAGATTTAAGGAGCAGTTGTAAACTGATTTTGTCAACTTTATATAAATTATTGTATGGTTTTACCGTTTTTTAATATTTCAGAAAGTTTTTTTAATTCATTTTCCATATTTAAAAGACCCTGTCTTTTAAATATTAAGAATGAATTCAAGAAGATTAAAAGATTCACCTCATGTCAAAATATTTAAAAGATCTGTGACAGATTTTATTCTCATATAGTTATCAATTTTTCTGACATTTAAAACGATACAAAGAATTATAATTATTCAATAGTCAATCCAAAATTTTCTTGACACTTATGCATGAAAAATGTTTTTGTATTCCTCAAACTCTGCCGTTTCTGTCTGGCTGTCGCCTCCTTGTCCTTTCTTCTTCTTACCTGTTTGTTTCAATGGAGCATTAAACATTTAAATGTATCACATGTTTAGTGCTCCATTCTTTTCAAAATATATTTACTTATAGTATGTTTTGGTACCTTTTTTGTAATTGGTTTATTTACTTTTAATATTGTACTAAAACGCATGGAATGCGTTGATCTATATATATATATATATATATATATATATATATATATTCATATGGGTATGTGTGTCTGTGTGAATAAATATTTCTGAAATTTACATCCCTAAAATTTTGAATATCATTACATAAAAAATTAATAATCTATTAAATACGAGTAGGACTTATGCCATGAATTTCCGATCACACTTAGGCACATACTAATATTTAAGGGTATTTAGTATTTACATAAAACTATTTTATTTCAATTTTTCAGTATTAAATATACTGCTAGTAGTTCTCTTAAATGCGTAAAAATATCACGAGTTTCTCAAAAACTATGAAATTCAGAATAAATGTCACAGCTTTCCGGTATATTTCAGTAAACGTATAATAATGCTGCTTTTTAAGATTTATACCTCAGAAATTTCAAAGGAAGAGGGGAGTCATATTTTTTTAATATTTTGAATAATAATACGACATACGAAATAAAATAAAATACCATTTATTTCATTTGCTTTCTCTAAATTTGTTGTGTATTTCATTTAACACTTCGTTTTTGTTCTGTAGTGATATTGATTGACTGGAAGTGCTGGTTATAATGTCTGTAATCGCTGTAAATGATTGAACTTTAATTCACAGAACCTAGAAGAATTAATGTACAATTCTTCTTACTTGACGTTTTAATAAGATTAGATTAAAAAATGGTAAATTATTCCATTAATTTTACCCGTTTACATTTTGTGGCTTTTAAGTTGTAATATAGACAATATTAGTCGGAGTATTATTTCGGAACTATTATGAAGGACTTTTTTTAAGGAATTATTGATACTTTTATTAATTATTTTTTCTATTAATATAATTTGTGTGAATTAATGGCAAATAATACATTATAATGTTTAATATTAAAAAGTCAGACTAAGATAAAGTGATAAAATTATGCTGAAGTTTAAATTTTTATTTATATTTTCAGGTATTATAATATTTATTATTCTCAGGAACGTGGCGACAATGCTAAATAGTATAATCTAAATAGAAATACTACAGTCTAAATTTAACTTTTAATGTAAAGTTTACAATAGAAACTATTACTATTATGTCGAGTATGATTTGAATAACTACAATTCAGTTAATTATCACAGCTCGTAGCTATTTACAATAGTTGTTCTCGAGATAAAATTGAATCATTCTCACTAAGTGCTTCTTTCTCTTGTATGTAGACGTTCCTCTCATATGCCGCTAGCAAGATAGTTGATAACTAGTTCCAGCTGTTTGTGGAGATAAAACATAAAAATGATAAAGTGAGTTTGCAACTTGAGTTACACGGGTATGATATGCAGAATTAGTTTTATGTGCTTTAAACTTATTATAGTTTACATACATATAGTTATATGCATTAGTTTACATACATTTTTTTCGTCCACAATGTACTAAACAAAATGAATGTTTTATGTGAAATCTATTTCAATAATGTTGTGTGAATACTTTTTTTTCGTTTTTGGATATAGTAGGATATTTTTTGAAGTCCATTAAGTTAGCTTATAAATCTAATTATCTGGTATTTATTATGAAGAAAAATTAAAGCGCACGGCGTGGGGTTTATGAATTTTACGAGATTATAATTTGCGAAATTCTTTATATTTTTACCACATTTATGAACATGCAAAGCGTCATAGTTTTCTTGAAATAACCATTTTTCGTATGACGTGGATATACATTACAAGAAAAGTTAGTAAATTAAACACAACATGTAGCTAGCATATTTATGGTTATCCATATTAATTATGGAAAACAATAACTTCTTTTGACGTGATAACGTCTTATAAATCGATTAACACTGGCTGCACGCATGAAAAAGTGTCACGTTCCGCCTGAGCCTGAGCGTGCAAGCGAGACAAGTGATAGAGAGGCACGATGATAGAGAGGCGCGGTACAAGTGATAGAGAGGCACGATCGGCCCAAGCGTCGGAATGTATCTCTCTTCTCGCGTGACGTCAGAGCTAGCAGTTCGACAACCATCGATTTGACTTTTGCAAGACACATTACACTTGAAACACTCCCCTTGATTTCGTACTTTTCCTATTATCGTCCTATCCTTAACAGAATAACGCAGATTGGAAGATCTTAAATATAACACATGTATATAAGTTGTAAATAAATTGTTAATAGCACATTGTTACTTGTAATTAATCTGTATAATTTAAGTAAAAAAATATTTATAGTTAACGAGTGTAAATAAATGTTAATATATTGAAAAAATTGTAATTTTCAATTAATTGCTTCTTTGTATTATACAAAATAATAATAATTGAATTTAATTAATAAAAGTATTCAATTTTTAATCAATATTTCTTTATGACGTTATAACGTAAAACTATTGTCCGTAAACCGACTTTACAGAGAACTAATTTTTAAGTAGGTAACAATAAAATATGCCAAATGAATGTAAAGAAAAACATGATTTTAAATAATATCTGTAACTTTCATAGTTTATCTAAAAAATCAAATGGTTTACGGAAAATTAGACAATTTGAAAATTGTCATAATTTACGACTTTTATAACGATTTAATATCAAGACCATGTTCTGTATAAAGCGTACTAAAATAAGATTATTCTTGGAAAGTTAGGAACTAAACATTTAGGAATATGAAGATAATATGTTTAAAAAAGTGCTACTAACTAATAATCAATTTATGTAGTGACATTTTAATCTATCAATTTGGTGTTCAAAGTTACCTTTATCATTTTGAATATACACCGTAAACACATAACAAGGGTTCTGTGTTTACGATGTATTATTTAACCAATTCAACTGTTTAGATAGATTCTATAAAAATAGTCCTGCACAGCTCTTTTATAATAAACAGAGTATTTGTGATTTTGGTATATCATATCTCTTCCTAAATTTAATGGCACTTTCTCAAATATTTAAATTGTCTGAAAGATAATATAGCCCAAATTATTATAAGGAAACGACGTCCGTCCTAACGTTGAAGCTGAAGCATCTTTCTGACGACTCTTGCTTTTTCGAGCGTGTTTTTTAGTTTCCGAGAAGGCGGAATACCTCTTTTTTAAAATGAAATTCATTGCCTTAAGGAATTTATTTAAAAAAGAGGGTACTTCAATATCTACGTTTGAGGAAAAATAGGGTGGCGACCAGGATCACATTCTTTTAATCCTTCAGTCAATTTATCATGGTATTGATGCGGCGCGTCAGTTTCCTTCAACCTCATGCATTTGGTAAATGTGATATGTTCTTGAAAGTTTATATTTCCGCTTTCCCTAAATTTAATAAACGTATACCTGAACACTATAACTTTAGAATTTTTTTGTCAGAAAAGCATCCGCGACACAACACTAGCGCTCTAGTTGTAAGGCCCATACCAGAAAATATTGTTGGTGTAGATCATGTTCATGTACCCACAGTTCGAAAACGTAAAAATTATAGTTACTATTGGATCATTAAATATTTCAAAACAGTATTCAATTCAAGGTAAATGTTTTCAATGATGAAATATTTATTTCTACAGATTTGGCGACTGAGAAAAATAATTAAAAATGGCTGTATTGAGAAAACTGTCACTATGTGTGTGGTGAAAAATGCCGCGAAATTAAAGAGAGTAAATAAAAGAAACCACTTCCTTCAAATTTTGTAATTATTTCTAGGTACACAGATGTACCTTATTAATTATACATAATTGGAAACAAATTTTACTTCACCATTTTTCTATAGATTTAACGTAAAATTTGTAAGGTTTGTTAAGGTAAAATTTGTAAAAATTCATACGTTATTTTTCCTTGTCCTTGCAAATCATGTCATGTTAATTAGCAAAAATAATATATTTACAATCAGTTGACGTAAACGTTGCTACACTTGAATATTTTGCCATACTAATATTGTCAAAAGAAAAGGAGGTATTTTTTATTTCACTTTAATTTTGTATTTTATCATACAACCAGCTAGCTTAATGTTTTTGTGTCTATTATAATTAAGGCTCAATTAAGCATAATAAAACAAAGTAAATAAATAAGTAAACAATTAAAGGTTTATGATTAAATACTAAAATCTTGGTTTTGGAGGCAAATATGAGAGATATTAGTGATTTTCAACGTATTAATCATTAACTTTTACAGCCAAAGGATCAGGTATTCAAGTTAATATTTCAAGAGAATTTTCTTTCCATTATTACCATTGAACTGATTAAAAAGACCACGATCAACAGGAGCACATTTGTCGTATCCTATCCAGCTACAACCATTTAGATTTTAAAATTAAATATTGAAATCATCTGAAAAATTTAAATAAATAGGAAATACTTAAACTTAGGTTCGTATTTTCGCAGATATAAGTCAAACGCCTAATGAGGAAAAGCCAACAGAAAAATATGAGTAAAATGGCTGTATCGTATTCCCTCTTGGCTTGAATTTAACACCCCTCCACCCTCTCAAGCCTATACGGTTACGGCTCCTGTGTACGCTTTACAAATTTATGTTTGAAAAGAAGATTTTGGTAATAAAATTACGGAAGTGAAAGAGCTTTTCGGTTTAATTGAACCTTATTGTGTTTGAACAGGCTACCAGGTAGCCCATGAAGGGTTGCCTGGTGTTATGTTTATGTACCATATTATATTTGATGGTTATATGTTTGCTTTGGGCATATATTCATTTTAATAATATTCTCAATAATATTCATTAATATTCTCAATATCTAAATACGTTTTACGTACTTGTTACCACATGAATATGTGTTGTGGAAAACAGTAAAACATTAAAAAGTAAATTGTAAACCATTCATGTATTATTTTACAGAAAATTTGAACATAATCTTTTGTTGAAAACATTACAAAACATCAGTGGACAATATTTAAAAATGAAAAAATGTGAATTGGTTATGAAATTTTTTATTCCGGTATTATTTTGTTATTTTTTTCTGGACGCAATCTGGACGTTTTTATCTGGACGCAAGACATTTGTATTCAACATAGGCGTATATTTAGTAAAAATAGATAAAAAAGGGCAATTGCTAGTCGCATTCGCGCACGAAGGATTCCTTGGCATCAAACACTTAAAATTATTTCGTACACAGTGCAGTATATTTTGACTTTTATAGGTATAATTCGATAGATAGAGCGGTCGGAGGACGACGACATCAGAAGTACATATGTTACCTTGTCATCACTTTTTGATTTAAATAAATGTAATAATAATTAAAGTTAATATTAAATTTAACTATAATTTGTAGTCTTATTTTAAGGTGAGAGTAGTTTCCCAAAACACAAGATACATGAAATAAACCATTCTTAAATCAATGATTTTATTAATGTATACTATCCTGCGATTTTACTATACGCGTGCACAAATAGTCTTTAACATTACCAAGATCTGGTCATCCTCGCGCGGTAAAGGTTGTAGTCAAAATGTGTATCCAAATCAAAGAAAATCTTCATTAAAATCTCCAAAAAGTCATGAAGGCATTGTAATATTGGAGTATATATATATATATATATATATATGTATATATATATATATATATATATATATATATATGTATGTATATATATATATATATATATATATATAAATATATATATATATATATATATCCCTCGCACAACCATTGTATAAGATCCCTACCATTCAAAATTTATTTATTTAGTGCCAACAGTATCAGAGTAAAATGGCTGGGACATATGGACCGAAAGACGGACAGTTTTTACCTAGATAGTATGATAATAATGAACTTACCCTTTCGATACAAAGGAAATAATTTTATGGGGTTATTCTACCAGTCGCCATAGATAGAGGTAACATTTGGATTAAATTAAGGATTGAATTACGTAAAATTGAGATATAAAGAGCTAAGTAGAGGAGGAATTGTCAAAGATAAAAGTTAAGGAGCAAAATGGAAGCAAGTGACATAAAAGTTGAAGATTTATAATATTGAGAAAAAAGTTTAAATGGGATTGGGCGGACTATTTATGCGAAGAAGCTGACAAGTTGAAATAGAAGGCATGTTTGAATGGAATGTCTCAAATTAGGTAATAGGGTAAAAGCTACAAATTATAAACAATTATAAGGAAGATATTTAATTTCTCTTAAGAGGAGAAAATAGCGAAGTTTAGAGTAAATTAATGAAACACAAAATTTAAGCAGTGTTTTAACAATTTTTAGATTATCATAAAGAAAATATTTGTTACACGGCTTTTAACTTTTTTTTATTTTTGCCATTTGTAATCAGTTGTCGTCCCGATATGTCAAATTAATTTTTTTTTCTTCATCATTTTTGGAGTATAGAATAAGTTAACATGTGTGACAATAAGTCCAATATTGAATGTGTTTCATTTGAAGGACAATCTAAATCTTTAAATTTATCCAAATGCTAAATAAATTTAAAAAAAAAACACAAATATTGTTGAAAAAATAAATAATTGTATCTTTCTCTAAATTGTCAAAAAATAGCTATTTAAATATTTATTAGTATTTAAAACTGTTTACGTGTATTTTTATGTATGTGTTTACATTATAATACTTATTTATGACATAAGTAGTCATATATGCTATACATATTTAGATGACAGACAGTTCAAATGTGTGATGTATATCAATTTTTTATTACATATACACCCAGATTTTTTATACATTTCCAAACGTTTTCGCAAATTTTTTGGTATTGTTTCTAAACATAAAAATATCTTGTATTTGACATTTAAAATTTTATTTTATCTTACTTTTAATCGTGATAATCAAAGAAATACGGTGGCCTTTATTTTTATGATATGGATGGTAAACTCATGGCTAGAATTGGAGCACATGTAACTTACATCAATGCAATAGCATGACCATTATATCGTTCTCTCATGTATAATAAGCTCCATTTAGGAATATTTAGTTCATCCTAACTGATATTATAAATGCAATAGTGCGTTTTTTACTTAATTACTTTGCTTTCACAGCTCAACTACTAAATAATTTTACATGAAATTTTGTACATATATATATATATATATATATATATATATATATATATATATATATATATGTATATATATATATATATATATATATATATATATATATATATATATGTATAACCATGACGCAGATTATAAAACGGGATGTATATAGGATATGTTTATTTGGAAATGTTTTTTTTTATTTAAATATAATATCCCTTTAGTGAACGTGATTTAGAGCGTGAATAAATATGTTATTACACACTCGTGTCAATTCTGTTCATCTCAGACCATTTAGCCATTTTCAATGCTGCGAATTATTTTTTTCCGCAGAATTTTTTTTCAAAATAACAATTTTTCAGCACAAATATTTTAAACTAGCTTTGAAAATTAATTTTATTTTAATTTTAATTTGTGAAATTAATTTTATTATAAAAAAGACTATTAACTTTAATAATATGACGGTTGAAGCAGCTTCTACAATCGTCCCTTATATGACTGTCTCTACTACATCAGTAAGAAATATAAGGCTTCATAGGTACATAAAATACAAAGGAAAATAATTCAATTTAATTAAAATCAATAAATAATTTATTTTAAATTTAGTAATGAATTCTACATCCGTTAATTCTTTAATGATTTGAATTTTTTTATAATATGATGTCATCTACGCGTCATTTAACTCATATTTAATCAGTACTTTATGTACTAATGTTTGATCAAAATTGTTCGCTTATTTCGGGGACAGATTATATGAATATTGATATTAACATTAACAAGCATTGCTTGGCATGCCGTAGTCGGTACGTAAAAATGTTTACTATCATATAAATATTTTTAAATTGGGTTTAAGGTTTTATTATTTAAAGCTATAACAGTTAAAAAATCTGTCAAGCGCAAGTAAAACTCACACAATGAGGGTTCGGTACACATTTAACTATTTATAAAAAATGATAGTTTCATAGTATTTATATTTAATTATTTAGAAATATGTATTTTTAACAATATATATATACATATATATATATATATATATATATATATATATATATATATATAATGTAGATTTAGAAGAAAACTATAGGCATATTTTCCTTGTAATTTTTGCATTGTCTTCTAAAAACCTTATTTTTCCATGATTTTAATTTGAATATTTTCAGAAATATGCAAGATAAGAGGTTTTTTTCAATATTTTTATTATATTCCCAAGAATAATGTCGATTTTTTTCCAAATTTCAGGTTTCAATGTCAAGCGCTTTCTGAGAAAAAAACGCCTGTAACAAGCAGACAGACACATGAATGAACTTATAGGAGTTCCTTTTTTCCTTTTGAGGCCGAAGCAATAAAAAATATTAATTGTTAGTTATTATTTCTTCTTTTTAACCTTCTGCATAAGTGCAGTAAGTTTTATTTTTCCGTTGATTGAGAAGTATTGAATGAATTTCGATAAGGTAGCTATCACTAAATTTCTTCAATAAAATTCATCATAATTGTTTATCCTTTAAACTAAATATATCGTAGCTTATCAATTATGAAGACGAAGGAAAATATAAATACCCACAAGATTTGTTCGATAAAATTAAATGAATTTGTCAACAAGCCTGTGACACACATTTGGAAAAAAATAAGTAAATCTGAAGATTAGTTTTTCACCCGTGTTTCAAAACGTGCCCTTAAAACAATTCTTTCTAGCTGTTTAGTTAATGAACAAAGGAAGAATTAAATTTTTCCTTCAAGAGATTTCCAGTCGCTAATTTAATTAGGATAATTCATCGAAAATTCCATTGCGAAATTTCGGTTTTATTTCGTATAATTTTTTTTTGTCTAAAGCAACGAAACCAAATCTAAGTTAAAAATATTTCACTGTAATAATGAAATTGCAAAACAAATGTACAGAACTGACGTCAAAAAAGTTTTATCGACAAAATGAGCACATTATTTTCTAAACAGTAAAAAAAAGCTTCGAACGCACTGGTAAATTGCATTGTACTCCCTTTTTACTGACTCGACACTACACAGATGGAGGGAACGAAAATGAAGTATACTGAATCGTTTCAGGTATGGTAATGTATGCACGTCACGAATTAAACCGTTTCGACTTAAGTCGTTTTGAATTACGTCTAACAATATTTTGACCGCATTGCTCGAAATATCAGAAATTGTTTCGATTTATGTCACGCTGTAGACGATATAAACTTCTTAAATGTTATGGACAATATAAAATTCATTGGCTCGGGTGTCTTGTCCCAACATGCGGGGTATTCTCTGTGTCAAAGAGCGCGCCCCGTATCAATGTAGTATGCGATCAAAGATCAAATGGGTTATAGTTTTATTTATTTCTTTGAGAGTTTCTGTTTGTTCCTTGTTTAAAATTTGTTTGAAATTATTGGAATTGAATTATTTAATATGCCAACTAGATAAAATAGTAATAGTGAGGTGCAGAAAAAGTGGGAAAGACAGTACAGAAATTAAATCTAAGATTTTAAAACTCAAATATCGTGGTTTATCCACCTCATTAATTGGGTGTGAACTTAATTTATCGCATATAACTTCACAGAAAATACAAGAAGATGAAGATAAACTTCTCACAGATTTACATTTCGTTTCTCCAAATAGCACTGTCACGCTTAAGAGAGTTTAATTTATGAGATGGAAAAACTGTTTCACATTTGAATTCAAAACAAACTCAGCAAGGGGTCTCTAGTCTCTTTATCATTCATGTCTAGGATACTCTGCCCGTTTTTTGGAAGGCTGTCCCAAAGGCACGAGTAAAGCCAATTTTTTTTAAAACATATTTATTAAATATTTCTTACTTAAAATAAAACATAACTATTTAAAAAAAATAATTTGGTTCATGACGCTTTACTCCTCCTTGATAACGCTTCCTGCTATCCTCCGAGTATTGCCGATATTGATTTCCAAATCAAAGTTTTATTTCTGCCTTAAAACACTACCTCTTTATTGCCATCGATGGATCGAGAAGTGATTGCATGTTTTAAAGTCTACTATCTTGGAAATATATTTTCACAAACAGATGTGGATTTGAAACAAAGATTTTTAAAAATGTTACGATATCATGCAGGGTGAAGAAATATTGCTGCGTTATGGGAAGAGGTAAAACCCAGCAATTCGAAAGGAATTTTTTTTTTAATTATGTCCACAGCTCTTTTAGTCAATCGAAGGTTCTTCTACCACAGATCTGCCCAATATGGATGATATTACAACTAAAATTGTGGATTTTGCCAACCAATTTCCCAATATTACTTTCTGCTGGGCAAATTAAAGATTCATTAAACTCACCCTCACACCGACTGATTAAAACGGATCTCATTGAATTTGAGGCACGGAAAGAAAGAATAGAAATACAAAAAATATTATTTTTTGCTAGCACTAAAAAAGAGTTTCTATTAAAAAACGTTGCCTTAATACAATGAAGATTTTCGAGTCGAGTTCAATTTATTATGTTTTCACTAATATATATTTTTTCAATCATGGTAAAATCACTTAGTCAAAAGCGATAGTCTAACATTATGAACCCAAAATAATTCTTATTTTAAAAAATATACAATTTACGTACTTACTTTTAGTAATAAAGCATTTTTCTTCTATATTTAGTGTATTAAATGTGTTTATTTTTAATAAAATACTTGTAGAATCTAACTCCTAAATATAGTGTAGAATTGTATGAAAAAATGTGTTTCCACTCACGTCGATTCAATTTACGTCGCATATTTCTGGAACCTAACATGCCGTAAGTACAGGATACCTGTACAAGATACATCATAACTCTGTGAATTACTTACATAAATTTAAAACCATGTGTTTTGTTTTTATGAAATCAAATAAAACCTATATATTTTCCCAAAATAATGTCACAAAAATATTCTTAACTGGTTTCAGCTCGCGGCAAGATTTTTCCGTTAGGGAATCTCAATTTGTCACTGATCTGGTGCTATCGCAACACCTCCTTGCAAATAATTATTGTGATTCAGTAGAAACCTAATGAACATCAAGAAAGATGGACGGTATCCCACAAGAACTACTTCAGATTTCAGAATGAAAATACTATAAGGTAATCTAAACTACAGTTTATTAGTAAGCCAAATTTCTTGCCGAACCAATACAAAATTATGGAGTTTTAGAATAACGAATCATATAAATAATTTAAACTTGTCGATCATATAAAATGGTCAATTCATATAAACTTGTGCTAAAATCATTTATAATTTTTAATTATCTCTTACAAAAAAAGAGTATGTTTTAGATCATTCGTAGAAGTTATATTTTTATCTACCTTTTAAATGGTCAAGTCGTCGAAGATTAGATCACTATGCAAGTTAAATTTCAAATCTATTTGGTGAATTAATTTGGTCTTTCACAGAATTTTATTGTTAAAAAAATATTCAGGGACTGAATAAAATGCTATCTGATTAGCATATTTTTCCATCTATATAATCTTTGAATGAATTTTGAATATTATGTATTTTAATACTGGTAATAATACTAAAAATAGAAATGGAAATGCTGTGTGTTACCAGTTAATATTAGATCCATAAGAATGAAGACTCGCTTCAAATAAATGGGAATTCAATCAAAATTGTTTTTTTATAAAGAGACCGGGCAAGGTTCATAAAATTATTTTGAGGTAGTACTTTGCGGTTACCATTTATTCTGTGGCGATCAGATAAATGGAAATCGGAATGAACATACGGAATTATAGTTTTTTTACTGATATGAGTTATGACAACATATACATATATACATTTCTTGTTTGCTATCGTAATTTTATTTATCATAATAATAATTATAATAAATTTGTGGTACCAACTAAGAATGTAATATTTACGCAAAGGGCTCACAATCTTAATTCTGAAAGGTGGAATTGGAATTCAATTTAACGCATACTACATCATTTTGCCTTATATACATCGTCGACTTCTGAATGTATATTTTGAACAGGTTTATTTGTATGCACTGTCAAACGAGGAAACCTTATTATTTCTTCATGTCAGTTTGTCTGTCTTTGACAGTCTCACAATTTCTACAGTTTTAAGTTTTGGAAATATATGATTCACATGAAAATCTCAATTAATAATCACATTTATGACACCTGAAGAAAAGAAAACATAATTTTTTCAGAATTTTAAAACCCATGCCAATAATGATATTTTAAAAAATGATTTACAAAATAACAATAATGCCATAATATCGTACAATTGTGTTTCCTATTTACCTTTAATGAAACGAAGAAGTCTCTGCAGAGAAATATACAGGCTGTACAGTAAGTCATAGGTCAATCGAAAGGAGGAGATTTGTCAAGCTATGACTGAGTTACTGCCAAAATTTGACCTTAATAAAAATCTCGTAGTTTTAGGATACAGACACTTTTTGAAATTTTTAAAAATCTCTAATCTAGAGCGTTCATTTGCATACTGCGACGAAAAATTAAGTCTGTTAATTTTTATGTAGTGGTACTCCACTACATAAAAATTAATTACTTAAATAATAACTCTTTTCGGTTAAGTGAAACATTTTACGACAATTAATAGGATTTATTCAAAAATAATAATTAAAAAATGCACTTATAGGATCATGTAATTTTTGTAATTCAGCTTTGACTGTATTAGCTGAAAAAAATTTACTACTCAGAGCTAGCAAATCATCTCAAAAAATGACGCATGTAATGCAAATATTATAGTAATAAAAATTTCCTGCCTTCAGCTATAAAAAAGATGCATTATCAGGTAACTACACTATGTTTGAGTTTTCATATTTTTTTCCTAAAAACTATTCAATACTAAATTATAACAATTTCTACAAAAAAGAAAGTTTTTACTTTTCGTTACAACGAATGTTGAAAATGCCTGCAGTTGGCTCTAATGCATGTGCGACATCAAATCAACAAACGTGATTTAAGATTAAAAAGAATTGTTAAGGTAAAAATATTGAAAGACTTAGCACAAGTTTTTATCTTTTTTAACGCGACAGGAGCAAATGCACGAGTATGAGGAACGATACATACGTGTTTTTCATTTACGTGTAATTAAAAAAAAAATTGTGTAATCTTTGGACAAAAACCGACAAAGTCATTTAAATTTATTTTTAAGTTTATAAATTGTTTAGGGTCAAAATTATCTCATGTAAAATCTGGTAACGAGCAGAAACCATTTACCAGGCTGACTACGAGATTAGAAAAATAGAGGCTGACGAGGAGGACTCATCCGGTGGTTACCACGTTCATCAGATCTCAATACCTTTGATTATTCACTGAGGGGTTATTTTAAAGTAATGATGTACGAGTAAGGAATAACACCAGAAATTAAGTGCTGCAGCAAATTCGAATAAAAATAATAAACGTCCTAAGATATTTAGAAGAAAATATCATCAGAATATGTAATGTATGTCTTTAAACTATATGAAATGTAGAAGTTTTCTCTGCAAGCCAAATTTTCGTTGAAGATTAGCAGTTCGTAAACAACATTTACAAATAGAAAATGACGATTGAATTCTTAATTTAGTATTGAAAAACCTACCCAATGGCATTCCAATCCACCGAATGCCAGAAAAAACAGACAAGAAGATTCCATATGCTTGTAAAATTTTATTCATTTTAATTATAACACTCATTCTTTTTAGTTACTAACATTTAAATATCATGAATAATTGTATAATATCGACGTCTGTGCGTTTAAATATTTACATATCAAAGATTAAAGAAGATTGCAAATATTAACATAGTTATACGCGTGTGTTCTTAATATCGATTGCACATTTGTTATTTGGTTTGAAGCCACATTTATATATTCCAACTCTTCCTCTCTTGCCAGATATAGCGTCAGCGAAGTTCTCGAAAGATATTCGTTCGAATATATTTGACTCGTATCTGACACATGTCAGTCAGGCGTGATGATATAATAAGGGAAATTGTATTTCCCGCACAACTGTTTGGATATATCGCATTGTACAAATAAAGTAATAAGTTTACATTCACATGTTGTTCTTATACTTGTTTGCAATTAGTAAATATTTATATCTTCAAAGTTGTAGGAATAATCTAGTACTAAAAACGTAAATATATTAAAATTATGTGTGGAATTACTAAAATTTTTCCCTTAAATACAGGATTCACTCTTTTTTGTTTCTAAGCACAGATTCTCAATAGTTAAGGATCATGATTTTTTGTCCGATAATGTAGGTCGAAACAAATTGATGATACTAACGCAATATAAATCATTGCAACACATTACAGCGCATTTATACAATATGGTATTTTATTAAGACAGGTCAATTTTACTATTACCTATTAACAAGGATCATCTAATATGTAAGTAATGAAAACTACTACAAAAATATAAATATTTTAAAAACCTATGATGCATATGTACACACACACACGTATATATATATATATATATATATATATATATATACATATATATATATATACATATATATATATATCGTTTGTGTTGTAACTACATATATGGTTTTTTTAATGCTGATATGATTGTACATTCATAAAAATTACGACTGATATTTTTACAGTGAAACAACACAC
This sequence comes from Druceiella hillmani, assembly GCA_039881145.1. Classification (NCBI taxonomy): domain Eukaryota; kingdom Metazoa; phylum Arthropoda; class Insecta; order Lepidoptera; family Hepialidae; genus Druceiella; species Druceiella hillmani. The sequence continues at coordinate 208,072 of JAYKKI010000149.1, forward strand.
ATCGCGAGCAAAACGAGTGCCGTAACATTTTATAGAGTTGCATCTTAATATAATCTTTTTATGCAAAAATTAGTGGCTATATCGATACTTAGTTACTTGTCTATTTCAATATTTAATGCATAAACCCATAAAGCAAGCCAAAAACTATAATTGATTTTGAATCTAAATCATACAAATAACGATATTTCAATACGACCATCGACTCGTTAACGTTTGCATGCGATTCTTTTCGCAGAAACTTAAATGAAATATCGTGTGACTTTCAAAATTGGAATAACGCCAGTATAAAGTTATTATATATGATTCAATGTTTTAATCATGTTAACATTTGATGTAAATTCTTTTCTCAAATACAATAAACAAAATGACATGATTTATATCTCAATGTTTGTTTACAGCGTGTACTCGGTTTAAACCTTGGAATAAAGTTTCTCAGTTAGATGTTTCTTTTCAAGAAAAATATAAGAAACAAAATACTGTTCGCATAATTCGTTTAAAATTGACTTAAAAATAATTCAACACTAATTATTTTTATGAGTTTATGAAATTCAATTTCTGTTAATAGTCTGAAATTATTTTCTTTTTCCAGATTACTTTTGTTAATTGTGTATAAGCCTATTAATACTGTGCGTGTAATATCCTTGCAAATGACTTTAAAAGACACAGTACAGATATGATTTTATGCGTTTCACGTGATACAAGTGTAAATAAACAGAAACTAGAAATGACATGTTTTTGATGTGAACACCAATTTTTCGCTAACTTTCCGATAATATTTTGTATGTACATATTATTACACATATTTCGCAGGTTTTTAGAAATTACACATTGATATATTTGTTTACGCATTTTTACAAATTTATTTCTCACACGCATGCAAGAAAACAAAGTCTGTCTAGACAACCGATAATTATTTTAGTTTTTAGCAAGAATTATTTTAGTTTTTTGTAATTATAAAAACTGTAACTAAACTGAAACTGCTGTTGCTTAAAATATTTTTTAAATGTATTTAATGAATACTGCTTTTACCTTTAATATTTGATTATATTCATAAATATTTTAAAAGAAGTTAAAATTTGTTAAATACAATCTCCTCTGAAAAATTCAAAAATTAAGCGGACAAAGGGAATATGCCATCGAAAAATATTAAACAAGCTTTTCTTCCATCTCCATGGAAGACACATTCATTGACATTGAAATTCACAGAAAGTTTGTTATAAGGGCCAACATTTAATAAAAACCTCAATTGATTTCTCTCCAAGCTATCATTATTTTAGTCGAACCTAGAACGAAAATACAAAAAGCTCTCTAATTACGATTTCAGTGATTTTTACTCAAATTTCGGATTACTAACACGAATATAATAATGGTGACTGCCCGTTGATACGGAAGTTCATTTACCGGCAAGATAAGTTTTTGCGTGTAAATATCCAAATCAACATTAAAGACCCATAATTACAAGGGTGATGCCGTGGCGGAAAAGCCTGATGAGAGGTATTCAAGTTTTCAAGCAAATATCGATGAAAAATAGCTTCCGCGTCAATGAGGAAAAGTATTAGAGAAAGGTTTACTAAAAAATTCATTGAAACAACATTATGTATCTAATATAAAAAAAAAGAATTTTACGTTCTCTATTAGGCGTTCGTCCGCGTACGGAAGCGATCGTTGACGTGAGTAGGATAGCTCCCCTATAATTTAAAATATAAAAATTTCCAAGTGTTTCTTTGGAGTAGCAGTGTATGTTTGATTTGTACAAGTAATACTAAAACATATAGTGTAAAAGTGGTGTTAATCTCTCGTAAACTGTACTAAAAATCAGTTACTAAATACTATAAATTAATTATTAAAGTTAGTTACTGTAATTCTATATTGATAAAAAAGTGGGTGGTTTGTAATTTTCAATCGGTACCTGGTACATAGACAAAACGTGTTTACGTGTTTACAAACTTTATTTATTGACAACCGCACGTCGTGTACAAAACGATAACTATTTTTCAAGGCTCCTCGCAGCACGTTCGTGGTGCAGCGCGTAACGCTAGCGCCCGCGTCGCTGCCTCGTAAAGCGGACGGCGTGAGCTCCCCGGGTTCGAGATTAGCTAGTAGCGCGCCTTGTTCTTTGTTTTGTATTTTATTAGTACGGAGTGAAACAAAACTACTGCCGCCATCTAGCACTGAGCATTTGAAATCACACTTAATACGCGTTGAGTTATAGCACATAGTCATCATGCTATGCATGTGACATCGGGTAGCGTGTGAAAGAGCATGGATAACGAGAATTCAAGAGGACAATCACAGACAGTGATGACGAAATATTATCCTCCTACAGATAATGAGCAGCAGCAACAAAAAAAAAGTTCATTCAACAGTCTTTTCACACGAGTATGGTTCTATCAAGACACAGATCTGCATCTTTGGGAAGTTATGCAGACATTAGTGAATCTCAGTCTCAAGAAATAAATGAACCTCAGTCGAGCAATAAACCCAACCCATGGAGGGTTGGGTTTATTGCCTGGCAGAGAATACCAAACAGGAATTCCAAGAGAAAGAAATTGTCACAAACACCATCTCCAGACCCTGTCCGAACATCAACCCAGTTTACTGGACTGACTATTGATCTTGATGAGGAGAACATTGAAAAGAAAGTGAGAAAGCCAAACAAACCTCCACCAATAATACTTTATGGTGTTGAGGACGTTAATAAACTAACGGAACTCCTAGAAACAGTGGCCGAAAGAAATCAGTTTACCTACAAAATAGTAAATAGGAACCAACTCAAAATCGGCAGTGTGGAAATTGAGGTCTACAAAAAACTGATGACGATTGTTAGAGAGAACGGTCTTATAGGTCATACATTTAACAGGAAGGACATAAGAAACTTCAGAATAGTAATAAGAAATCTGCACCATTCTACTCCGCTCAATACCATCAAAGAAGAGATAGAAGCCACTGGTAACATAGTAACTGCAGAAATTATCAATGCTAAGTATGGCCCCGAAAAGAAAGCAACTTCGACATTCTTTGTGAACTTGGCACCAGGGCCCAACAACAAAGCAGTCAAACTTCTCAAGTACATATACCAGCAATCAGTAATGATAGAGGATCCCCGAAAAAGAACATCTATTGTACAATGTCATAGATGCCAACAGTATGGTCATTCCAAGAACTACTGTATGAGGCCATACCGTTGTGTTAAATGTGGAGAATCCCATAGGACATCGGAATGCGAAAGGCGTGACCGCAACTCTCCTGCTCTGTGTGCTTTGTGTAAAGGACCCCATCCAGCCAACTACAAAGGATGCGAGGTTTATCAAGAAATATTAGCTCGTAAAAAGAAACGAAATGTAAACACAAATAGAAGAGATCTAACTACTGAACAACCTCAAACCAAAAATGACTATGCAGACATGGGCAGATCCGAGAATAACATGAGACAGAACAGAACCACTCGCCAGAATAGAACATATGCCGAAACTCTTAGTCAAACCCTTTATAAAAGTACAAAGATTGTAGAAGAGGATACTAACCAGAACACCACCACTGCTGATACAACCGCGACAAACATATCAGTGGAGTATGTACTTTTAAAACAAACTGAAAAGTTCGACCTCATCATTCAACAAATGAGTACTCTTATGAGTCTCATAGCTAAACTAGTAGACCGACTCTCAAAATGATTTCGTTACGTGTAGCTACTATTAACATAAATGGGTCAACACCTAATAAACACGAACTGGAACTTTTAATGAAGACACATAACATAGACATACTCCTTATCTCGGAATCTCATTGTACCATTAACACGTACCTCAGCTTCAAAGATTATCAGTGTCATTTGATACCTCATCCAGATGGTAGAGTGCACGCCGGAACTGCAATTATAATTAAGAAATCTATAAATTATCATCAAATGCCTGATTATAAAACAGAACATATACAAGCTACAACAATAGCTGTAGAAGACAAAACTGGTTACCTTAACATATCTGCAGTGTATTGCCCGCCGAGACATGCAATAAGTGAGATGATGTTCACTGACTTCTACAATACTCTAGGGAGTCGTTACATCGCAGGTGGAAACTGGAATTCGAAGCACATGTATTGGAGATCTAGAGTGATGACTACCAGGAGTAGACAATTAAAGTCAATGTTGGATAATGACCATAGCTTTGCTATAACAACTGCAGAACCAACATATTGGCCAAGCAATTCTGGCAGACTCCCTGACCTGCTGGACTTCTTTGTCGCTAGAGGACTCTCTAAGGAATATCTTAAGGCTGAATCATGTTATGACAGTCCATCAGACCATACACCAGTTATACTTACGGTAAGCTCTGGTTTGATAGAGACAACGGACCCCATTACTCTCTATAATAAAAGCACTGACTGGGATTCCTTTGGGCAGTACATAACAGACCATATACAAATGATGGTAGCTTTGAAGACAGTTGATGATATAGACGAAGCGACAGAATACATCACAAGACTAATCCAGGAATCCTGTTGGTTGAACACTCCTTTGGAGATCTCAAAATTGAAGGCTACTAACTATCCTGCTGAGATCAAAATGGCAGTACTGGAAAGGAGAAGACTGCGCAGAGTCTGGCAATCAACTCACCTCGATGTAGATAAGCAGAATTTTCATGTAGCGAGTAAGCAACTAAAAGAGATCTTGACAGAATGGCATAACAACACGCTCGCTGTGCAATTGGAATCCCTAACACCTACTCCACAAACAAACTACTCGCTGTGGAAGTTTACCAAAAATTACGACAGACCGCAACCAACAATACCCCCTCTGAGGTGGCAGAGTGGTTGGGCAAGGACACCTCAAGAAAAAGCAGATTGTTTTGCCAATCATTTAGCAAAGGTATTTAGCCCGAATCCAAACCCGGACGGTGAGACTGAACAAATTGTGGACTCAGTTCTGCTTCAGGATTATCAGATGTCGGAGCCCCCGCGCCCCGTAACGGTTCATGAAGCTTCGCGAACGATCAGAAGTTTAAAAGATAAAAAATCCCCTGGCTTCGACCTAATTACTAAAGAAGTATTAAAACAACTACCGAGAAAGGCAGTGGTGTTCCTAACAGTATTGTTTAATGGCATCTTAAGAGTCCAACACTTTCCACAGCTGTGGAAAATATTGCAGATACATATGATACACAAAGCTGGCAAATCACTACATAACGTCTCGTCATATAGACCTATTAGCTTACTCCCAGTATTATCAAAAGTCTTTGAAAAGCTTCTTCTACACAGAATCTAACCAATACTGGATGAGGATAACATCATACCAACACATCAGTTTGGCTTTAGATCTCAGCACTCTACGGTGGAACAGGTCCACAGAGTGTACGATAGGATAAGAAAAGGATTAGAATCAAAAGAGTACTGCTCCTCAGCATTTCTGGATATACATCAGGCATTCAACAGAGTATGGCACAGAGGCCTACTTTACAAAATTAAGACCTACCTTCCACACAGCTACGTGGAATTGCTGAAATCATATCTCTCAGATCGAATGTTCCAAGTGCGAGTAACTGATGTCACATCTAAGCTCTTAGAAATTCAAGCCGGGGTTCCTCAGGGATCAGTGTTGGGCCCAGTACTATACACCATCTACACAGCAGACTTACCAGCAACAGATGGCGTGACTACTGCCACATACGCCGATGACACTGCAATCTTGGCCAGCAGCGCAGATCCTGTGGTGGCTTCTGACATGCTACAACGAGGACTGGACAGTATATCATCATGTCTGAACAAATGGCGAATAAAAACTAGTGCTACAAAATCTGTACACGTCACCTTTACTCTGAGAAAGGGCGACTGTCCTCCCATACAGCTGAATCAGACTACTCTGCCACACACAGATAGAGTAAAATACCTGGGCATGCACCTCGATAGGCGTATGACGTGGAAAAACCATGTAAAGAGCAAAAGAGATGAACTCAACATTAGATATAAGAATCTCACGTGGCTGATTGGACGGAACAATACTCTGTAAATCGATAATAAGCTACTAATATATAAGACAATCCTTAAGCCTGTATAGAGCCATGGCATACAATTGTGGAGCAGTTGTAGTAGTTCCAACATTCTGATACTGCAGAGAATGTAAAATATTATACTCCGATCTATATGTGATGTACCATGGTTTGTTACCAATGCCGAAATACATAAGGAACTTCAAATTAACACCATAAAGGAAGAAATCCTGTCGGCTACAGATAAATATAGGGGGAGACTGGAGGCCCACCCTAATGAACTGGCTGCAAAGCTATTAACGCGCACTTATCAAAAGCGACTAAAAAGGAAAGATATTTTGAGTTCCTAAGGAAAGAGGAGATGTTCTCACTGGAGGACACACTCTAAACGAGATTCAACACTCTTCACCACATCTGATAAAAGTCAAAGCACTGATTACAGATAAAAAACAAAAAAAAGGTTTCTCTATTATTTAATAAAAATCACTTTTAAACGTAACATAAAGAATAACTAAAAAAATTAATATTGGCTATTAATTTTTTTTACCAAATTACAACATAGAAATATTTTCTATTTCTCTTACACATTCAACTCATTTTAAAAATAGCAGATGAATGTGAGTTTACTTTGTATTTGTATTACAATAATTTGGGTTATAATTAGTAATGTTTGCCACAATATTTACACCATTATAATTATGTCATGTAATTCACCCCCATTGAAATAAAAAATATTCTCATTCCGTCTTAAGATCCCTCAGATACCATTATCATCAACAGCCTGTCTCCACGGCCTCTCCTAATGCGAGTATTAACGGAGATAATGCTCATAACCATCACCAGATTGGTTGACGTAAGCAGTGCGTAGCCTTTCAAACTAGTGGCGCCGTTATTCGTCACCAGTTATTTTACCTATGCAGTTAGCGGCAGCGGCAGGGATCGAACCGTGAACTCCATACGATGTAGCATTAATTTTGCACTATCAATTGCTAGTTATTAGAAAATTTTCAAGAAAAAAATGTTTTGAAAAATTTACACTCCATTTAAAATCTCGAAATAAATTACACTTAAACCACATTGCTTTCATATACATTTCTCACTTTCTCTTAATATCTAATAATATAATATATTTTACACTCAATTAAAATGAAGCATTCGTAGAAAACTCTAGTAACTTGTTCGTAATCAAATCAACTACTCCTCCTTACAGTCTGCTAGAGTATTCCATAATAGAATATATTTAAAACATATAATAAAATAATTAGTGCAAGAATTCTTTTAACCTCTAACTTTTTCAATAAGTTAAAATTTTCAAAGTTATTTTCAGAAGGATATACAAATAACAATATATTTTTTTAATTACCTGTATCCCGCAGCTAACAGAGAATTCAGTGGTAAAGCTGGTTGTATCTCAATAAGCATGCCCATTGGTAAAATTATTTACCTATTGTTATTCACCCATTGAAAAAAGCTGTGTGATAGTGAGCACCGGCAGAAGTGAAACTTATTACGTGTTGTGGGCGTGGTACAAAAAATATTCTTTAAGGGATAATATCACCGAAAACATATAAAAAATTAATGAAGTCGAATTATCACACTAGTGTCCACCAATAAATAAAAAATAATCAAGTAGCACGAGCGAAATGTATTTTTCGTAACTTGATAATTATTGAGAACGCATAAAAAATAAGGAGGCACGAACAATTGAAAACGTACGAAAAGGCCTGGGTATATCGGGACACTCAGTCATGTCACTCTTGGTAGTTCACACCCGTATATTTTTTCATGATGAAGCGTGCTGTAAAAAGTTACACTTAAAAATTAAAGATTAATATTTAGTGTGGTATTTAAAACCATCGATAATCAATAGTTCTGCGGATTCCGCCGTTAAATGGGCTACCGCTAAGTTAAAAATATTAATATTTTATAAGTGTTACCTCTCTTAACAGAAAAAATGGATCTTAAAATTTTATTTTTGGATGAATGTATGTCTAAAATATTTTACTTTATGATAAACGTTATGGATATAAAACTTGATTCTCCTTTTTAGTTCAACTGTTTATAGATTCTAGTGCGTTTGCATTTTTATGTGACTGAATGTTTAACCTGCCAGTTAACTTGTTTTGGGTAATTTGATATTAGTTTCATTTCATTGTCGTTTAATTTTCCTCATTTACTTTTTATTATTTTGGAATTATTTCACCACTAAAGTTCATTTCATACCCATAATTCCGGTTCTCTAACAGTCAACATTAGTTGCATGTAATTCTTTTTTATTAGTTTTACATATTCTTTCATATTATACTTTTTTGGGAATCCTTTTGTAACTGGTATTTGGGGTTAATTTTTTCAGACTCATCTATCCTATGCTTGCCACAAAATTCAGTGATATCTAATTTGTGAAAATCAGTTATTATTTTTTGACTCTAGTTCTGACAAATCCATTACGCAAAGTTTTGTTAATACAAATTTTTAAATTAAATATTTTGGTCAGTAATTAGGATTTGTTCTCAATAAATTCCTGTAAATATATCAATAATTATGATAAGACTGCTTATTTCTAAATATTATACATTCAGGTAGTATTCACCATATGATTATAGAAAGAAAGTTCTGAAATTATTTAGGAATTGTAAAACGTATTTATAAATAAAAAAAAGAATATTTACGACAATCTTTAATATCTAGTGAGAAAAAAATATTTTAGAAGAAAGCCCGTAATTATTGAAGTTAGTAAAAATAGGTTTTAAAGAAAATAATAATAAAAATTAAGATAAATAACTGCCCACAAAAGTTGCAAAAGACTCAGATTAGATTTTTTGGTGGCACAAAGAGATAGAAAGTGATTAATAATATTGACCAGTATTGACATAAAGATAATTTTCAATCGCCAAAAAAGTCTCCTTGTTCGTTATTAAAAATATACTGGAAGCCGCATTGAGTGAATTCGTCAATTCCTGTCGAGTAGACAATTATTGCAATAGCATGAATCGAATGAAATGAAAAAAAAATGCATCCCCGGTATAAACTTACCTACCAATACGAATTTAAAACTTGTCTTTAAAAATTGATTTTTTTGACACAAAAATTTTCGTAAATATAAAACATAAATTTCACAATAATATACAATATTCATAGACTTATGTATTCATAGATATATATTAAAAAGCTACAATTGATGAAAGCAAGTACGAATGACGAAGCTTGCGAGCTATATATTCTGATTCCAGTAGGCATAAATAATTAGATATTTTTCAAATTGTCACTTTTTATTTTAAAATACACATTTTTAGGTATATTTCAATAAAAGTATACTAAAAGTGGTCGAAAAATATAATTTGATATGAACAAGGACCTTTGCTTATCGATGTCTCGTATTGACAAAGGGAAGACTGTATTTTTGGCGACGGTATTTCTCTCTGATATTTTCATTATTATGTGTAGATTGTTGTTTTTGTCAATTTTACTCTTAACCAAGGTTCCGCAAGCTGAAAATAAAACAATCTTTTTCATAAAATCCATACCTAAGATGTTCCTTGGGCCGTTTTGAAAAAATATAATATACTTCTCACTGCCAGCGATATTTATATCGCATAATATATATATTTAGCCAATTTTCCCTTATTCAATAATTGCAGGAATGTCATGTTGAGTACATATTTGATCTTCTTTAGTAACAGATAATTTGGAATTTCCATCGCTTTACACATCGTCCCATTCATATAGTCATCGCTCTTGCTAGTTGAATGATATTCAGGGGTACGGTATTCAGTTTTTGATTTATGAGATTTGACATTTCATCATAATTTAGAGTCTTTCCGGACGAAGATTTGGTTTAAATTTTATTGTAAAAATAAAACTAAAATTGTATTGTAAAAATAAAATATCATTACTTCGTAAACTGTAAAATATTTTGATACAACCAAACATCATAATAAATGTAGATGTAGTATGTTGGATATGTAGAAAAGCCTTTATTTAAAAGAAAACTTCTAGGAATTGGTAAATAATGAAGACATAAAAATGCATGGCATATGAAACGAAATGATTCCATCCGTTCCGGGGAAGGAAATACGTTTCTAGAAAACTTTGGATCATATATATTTTACCATTGACGTTTAATGGATTCCGTAAGACATCCAACATGGAATTTTATTTTTTGACGAATTTAATGTTACGCAGAGGTGTAAGCATGTGTATTATTGTTTTGACACATAATCGAAGCCACGTTCTGCAAGTATTAAACATATGATGATGTAAAATATGAAAATTTGATTTGTTCACCTTCCAAGTTTCTAACAACGGGTATTCCAAGAAGAATATATTTTTTTACTTAAAAATAAAATTACAATTTTTCAAAGTCGATCTAGTTTATACAAAATAATATTAATAGACCCCTTATGTACAAAACGTATCTATATATATATATATATATATATATATATATATATATAAGTTTGTGTGTGAGTGCGTATGTTTCCCTGATAAACTTTATAGAAATACGCTATAATATATAAATAATTATGACTCCTAGAACTGGTTTTTCTCCACAAAATTCTCTGTAGACCAACAATCGGTTGCAACGGCTGCCTTAACCAATTGACATGAACTGGCGTTTAGTTGAGTGCATTGCAAAAAAATTAATGTACGGGCAGGGCCTGTATAGTATGAAAAATATCTTAGCATTTAATAGCCAGCTATCACTGGTCGGTGATGCATGTTTTCTATATAAGTTAATAGGTGGCTTCCATAATAATATAAACACCGAATTTAATGAAATAGAGTTATATAATCTCTTAAGAATTTTTAATTTAATCTATACATTTTTAATCTGTACTTGTTTCAAAAAAATCAAACCAACAGTTCTTGCCCTTTTGACATATTCCCTTTGCCAAAGAATTGTGGCTTTTCACGACACATCACACTGCGAGGTCTGTAGGTCGATTCTCGGCTAAGACTATAGTGATATTTCCACTATCATAGCTAAATTGTTACAGACTAGTTACGAACAGTATAACCTATGGTGCGAGAATCTGCGTGTACGTTGCTATCCAAAGCGGCCGCCCATTAAGCGTGGCGATTACGGACATTATCTCCAATGATACGCGTATTGGGGATCACGTGTTCATACTCCATGGGACTGCTATGAACGGAGATTAGCTTTTTTTTTTTAAATATTAATGTCTATTTGAATATTATTGTGATAAAAATACCTTTCATTATTGAAAAATACTTTTCGCATAAAGTTATAATGTAGCTTCCTCACTTCTCTAAATCATTTAACAGTATATAACACATATATTTTACGTTAACGAAGTTCATGTCAGTGAAACTATTTTTTAAAGGGAGAAACTTTAATCCGCAACATGGATCTACACACACAATGTGTAATACATAAACTTATTTGCGTCACGCGGGAATCAAAATCAGGTAAAAGAAATTTTATCCTCAGTATTTTATTATTAAAACAAGGTTTGAATATATTTAGCGTTAATTTTGTAGAAATTCATTATTCACAATTAAATGAAACTACGTGATGTAGTATTATTTCTACTTTCTTTAATTTCTTTACCATTTCTTGATCATCTTTGCTAACATCCCATAATTAAAGAAATTAAAGAAAGCAGAAATAATACTAAATCACGTAGTTTCATTTAATTGTGAAAACAAGGTTTATAAATATGATATGAAAGCTTTACCTGCGTAAGTTTCAGTGGGTGAAGCGAGACAAACAAAAGCTTTCCAGTTCATATTTCCCCGCCAACTTCTCTTTATTAAGAAGAGTGACTTATGACTTGACACAAATAAATTGAGCATTCAGTCACTTAAATGATGTTAGGGAATATTTTCTTTACGCAACATGATAAAGAAAATTTTGTTCTGCAAATTTTCTTCCATTTTTTTCACATTGAAAATTTTGTTACATTAAACATCATTATTATTTTATGCACTTAATTCTAGTGATATAATAATAAATACACAATTGCTCACAATTAATTAACTCCTTTATCTAATTACCACAATTCCGGTTTCTATTTGAAACAATGACTAGAGTGAAACTGTTAGATACTTTCTACCAATACATTTTCGGAGGAATTTTCACTTATCCGTATGGCACATGACACACACACACACACACACACACACATATATATATATATATATATATATATATATAATACTAAATGGTCGTTATTGATAAACGACAATTATTCTTAAAATCTACTTAATGAAATTCGTACTAGTGCGAGAGGCGTACGTTATAATGGAAAACTCATTTTCTTTGTAATATTTTATGAGTAACGATTTATTAGTTTATTACAACTAAACTAAAATAAATTTTAAATAATGGTAATCTAAATGTGTTTCTATTATATTTTTTTCAGATAATTAGGAATATAAACAAGCCTTGTTAAAAGTTAGTAAAGTAAAGTATTTTTTTAATTAAATAAATAAAAAAAATTAAATAAAATGTTTCCCGTTTTTTAGCCGTTTATTTTGACTTTACGTCCTTTTAAATTAAAATAATTCTAACAACGTTCCAAATTTGAAACCATCGTTTATACAGCTCAGATTGCAAGTAATGGAAAAAAATATAATAATAATTGTTTTTTTACAATCGCCTACTACTTACAGTTTCTCTCTAAAATAACACGTTAAAAATTATCCCACTTCAGTTAAAAGCAGCCGTGACGCAGTGGTTAAATCAGATGGTCACTACTATATTTTTAGGAGTCTTTACTCAAAAGGAAACAAGGAAACATCTCAACGAAGGTATCCTACTATGTACACTCACGCATCCGTATGTTCGTCGGTCACAGCCGTATTTCTCAAAAATCACTTAAGTGAGTTCAAATTTGGGTGGTTGTGGCTCTTATTGACCCGCTTGCACAATTGAGAGCCTTTAAAAGTGCTGTTGGAGGTAAATGTTGTTATTCGCTATAATATTTGTTTATAAATTTACGATATTATTACTTATATTCGAAACAGCCTACTGAATTAGATTCAAGATAATGGCGCTTATGTTTAATTGTGTATTTCACAGCTCTCTATAGTCTTGATTGTATGGTTTTAGATTAGTGAAACGCAAATAGAGCGTAATGTTTAGTAGGGATTGTATCTGTAAACCGTAAACGTAGGCAAGTTTTCATATTTCAAGAACTTTTTTACGACATTTGAAGAGTTAGATGCAGAAAAATTGTAGCGGAGAATGAGTGATGGGTGGGACGAGGAATAAAGACCGATCGTGAGACGTTCCCCAAAAACTTCATATTAACTTTTAGTAACCCTCTTTTCTTCATAATTTTAATTATAGTAGTTATGAACAAAAGTGGGACATACTTTAAGCGAACATATTTTGTAATATTTTTGTAATTTTTTAGGGTGAATCCTGAAAACAATTTTCATCAGCCTCGTTACTTGTCCGTTAAATTTATACTACGAATTGAAGCAACATGTGTATCATGAGTATAAAATATGAGGTCATAAAATAAATGCAAGATCGTTAGAATTGTCTCTGAGTAATTTATTTCCAGTCATTATCCTTAAGAATGGAGGAGTCATTAAAGAAGGATGTATGAATAAATTATTATTTTTTTTGTTCATATTTTGAATTGTGGTAAAAAATATAGCGTTGCCAGAAGGAACAAAGAGGGATTTTGTTTAATCATTTTGGTTTTTAAGTTTTTAAATAATCCTATTAAAAATTGTTTGAGGCTCAGGTAATCATAATTAGCGATAATTTTCTTTTATTGTCACAATTTTCACGTCCCTATAAAATTTACACTTTTCTATATACATTTGATTCTAATGTCATTTGAAAGAAATAATAATTTAATAAGAGTGTTTTAGGATATACATATCAAACTTTTTAAATCAATCTATCTTTTGAAGCCAATGTTGTCACTTTCTACGCAAATGTGTTTAAGATAATGGTATGCTTTAAATAATTAGTTTTTAATTTCCTATCGTTTTATGAACAAATTATTCAGTGCATCCTAAGCTGTAAAGAAAACAGGATTTTGATGTAAAGGCTGGATGTTATGTAAAAAATCTCAAAAAACGATGACAAGGTGAGTAGGTGTCTCCTTAATAAGTACATTGCAGTTACAGAATAGTTAAAAATAACTCTTTGAACAATGCAAGATTGAGAGAAATCTGCTCCCCTTTGCGGCGTCAACTATACATACTAATTTCATGATGAGTCTTCGCGGGAGAGTTATATTCGATACAATCTACTGAATTGGGTCCAAGATAATGGCACTTATGTTTAGTCGTGTTTTTCACAGCTCTCTATGGTTTTGGACTGTATGGTTTTAGATTAGTGAAACGCAAATCGTGCGTGATGTTTAGTAGAGATTGTATCTGTAAAACGTAAACGTAGGCTAGTTTTTATATTTCAATAACTTTTTTACGACTTTTGACTTTTGTTTTGTCAACTTTTGAAAAGGTCAGTTAATTGCAACATTAAAACTAATAAATTTATGCGTACGCAAATTTGAACATCATCTGGACCCAAGTGATAATTGCTTTGAAGGTATTTGACTATACTATCGAAAAAGATAGAATAGGACAGAAAGCAAACGGCCTTCCGGCATGTCAGTTACTAAAACAATCCACATAGAACTGGTATTCAATGCTTTAAGCTTGGCCACAAGCCAGGTAAATAAGATTAAATAAAATCGAGAGAAAACTGTTCTATAGAAGATGATATATTAAAAGATTTCTAATAAACTAATAAAACATCAAAATCTATAGAATTGAATGCGTCACTGAAGTCAAGAAGAATAAGAATAGTAATCTATGTTATTCATGGCTAGACATATCTCATCGATTTGAAATATGATGACATATCACGGAAGAAAATATGTTATTAATTGGTAATTCAGTGTTTATCTTATTCTTTCCTGATTATGACTAAGAAAATGTTGAAAATCATAAAAAAATTAGACATAATTTGATTTTGATCTTATCAAGCACGCGAAAGAATTCTTCTAAATCAATGAACCAAAAACTTTATATTTTGTTGTTTATGACTTGTTCTTTTAGGGTTACGCGTTGCTAACTTGTAATATGTGAATAAACATATAGTAACTAAATTAATAACTAATGCAATGGAGTCATTTATAAACAAATAACTAATTATTAACAATTGTAAATACTCGCGAGCAAAGCGATGATATAATGTTGGAAAAAAACATATGATAACTTTCATCATAAACTTTCATCATTTTGTACGTGACCAATGAATCATCGCGTGGATCTTTTAAATACCTAATAGCTTTGGGAGAGCTAAAAACTTTGGAAGCAAACAGAAAGTGCTCACTTCGAAAAGTTTGTGAAGCGATACTCTTCATTAGTTGTTCAGAAACACCGTTGAACCCGGCGAGCTTTTAAAAGCTTTAGGTCGGATCTATTGTCTCTTCGCTGGTTTATTTTAATTCGATATCGCAAAGGGAGAGCTTAAACCTTAAATTGGATCTATACGATTTAAAGTTTGTTTGGATTACTTATCGATATTTTTATTCATAAGCGTCATTTAAGGTAAGTAGTTTTAAGTGGAATGAAGAAAAGGAAAAATATGTGGTTTTATTTCAAAAATTTATTAAAACGAAAATATATTTAAATTCATGAAATTTATGTTCGGTCACGTATTTATTGGTCGGAAGAAGATTCTCCGACACTTTTGATGATTATTGTAAAAGTTGCTCGAACGTGTGGAAATATTCCATCGCGCGGCTATATAAACAGCATAAGCTCGCGAGTTTTATCATCACATTATAATCGCTAACACGGTAAATATACCCAAAAAATAGATATTTCCCGTGAATCACTGAGAGTATTTCTTTTTCAAATGTACCATTTGGGAACTTCTGCACGAACAGCTGCTACATAAAATAAAAAATGCTCTCTCTCCCGTGACGGCTTCTCGGTGATTCGATTGCTTTTATCAGGAAAGCCTAGAATTTCAAGATAATTCACGCTACGGATAAATGCAATCACCGAACATGGACGATGTTGGATCTTTTATTTAGGAAGATATACGGCAGGCTGCCACATGATTTCTACAATCGAGGTATCTTCCTTTTGCCTGAACGTTGGAGAAAGTTTACAGATTTCAGTGGTATTAGGATAAGAATGAAATTAAATGACAATATAAATAGAAAATAAAAATTGTTTTGATGTTTCAAAACTTTATTTCCTAACCAATATGTCATTGCTGTGATGTGTTGGGTTGATCACAACGCATATGGCTTTGTCGATGCGGCACACCACAGGGACCCGGACCAATTCCCCGCCGTTCGTCGAACGGGGCTGGACTGGTGTTTTGGTTGGCTGTAAGAGATTGCTCTCGTAGCAATGAGTCCGCCATATGTATCAATTAAATACATTAAAGTAGATAAACAATATTTAAAATATCGTAAGTACGCTATCCACATGTGTTTTAAAGAATGACTTTGTAATTTTTATTTAGTGTGTCATGTTTAGTAAAAGTTGTGAATTATTTTGGACAAAATAATATTAAATTAAAAACTGTTATTGGTTTAAAATTTATTATTTTACGTTAATTTTCTTTTGAAAGTCTTCAATAAATTAAATAATTAAAGATTTTAAATGCAAGTTAAAAAAATAGTGCTAGTATACTTCAATATTGATTTTAAAGACCTATTTGAAATTTAATTTTGACATATCTTAATATTTAATTTATTTGATTTTAATTATTACCCAATTTCCTTAATTTAAATTCGATAGTTTTTATCACGTTTCTTATTAAATTTAATTATTATTATTTTAATGCATTTATCGATAGAGATATTGATAATATAGCATGTCTTTAACAAAAAAAAAATTATCCTATTAACAACTTTATTGATACCTTGAGAGATGATAAGTAGCTCCCTCTTGTTGGAACCTAATTGTAATGAGGTCATTGCGTCTTTTGCAATTGCAAACTTGAGCAACATAGTGAGCTAGCTTCCTTATTGTAAAATTTAGTCTATATTTTATAAGAACTTCTGAGTAACGAGTTACTAAGAATCATCCCTCCGATATTTTTCAGAGTCCTGAAAGTTTGGTCACCTCCCTAGTTGTGCCCAGTATCGGTTATTCCAAAGTTTTCCCCCACTTCAATATTGTGCTCCGAGTTGGAAGGGTGCCGTGTCAACAAATTTTCAAGTGAGCAACTATTGTGTATGCGCTTGTACTTTTTATATCACTATGTATATCAAATATATCGCTCCTAATTGCATAATATTGAATTAAATTTTTTATGTAACCTATACGGTTTTTAAAAAAAATTGAAGTCGAACCAATCTTCAATTACGTAATGAAAATTTTGCAAAAAATTGTAATGTTTTATTTTTTCACAACGACGTGAATATAACATTAAAAAAAGTAAAACATATTTATGTAATTTTTTTTAAACATCTTATGAAGGTTTAAGGAAAGAATTTATTTTTAAACAATCAAGGAAATAAAATATGTGTTTATTAAAATTTATGGAAAACGTGCCTCTGTTAAAAAAACGAATAACATCCCATGGCAAAATAAATATAAGGAGATGAAACAAAAATCTGAATATTTAACCATTTATTTATCGTTTTTGTAGCACTTAATTCTATTTTTATGAATTGTAATTAAACAAATTTAATTCAATATTATTTCGAACCGATGCTTGTCAGAAATTGTTTATTATAGTTGGAAGTGAGCGAACACAGTTGTGATATAATTCTTGTTAATATGTTTCGGCATATCAAACTATAACACAGACTACACATATTTTTTTTCAACAAAAATTTATTCAATTCCAATGAAATAAAACTTTTTATTAATATATGTCTCAGAAATTTACTTTTTTTGTTTAAACTTCTGAAACTTTCTTAGAAAAAGTCTTGTAGGAAAACAGTAAATTAACATAATCATATTCTTACAATTATTCTAAAATGATAATTATTTCATCATATTTGGATACAAATAGCAATTTTAATGGATTTAGTTTACACGTTTGAAGAATTCTTTACCCCAAAAATAAAGTCTTCCAGTTATGATATATATTTTAACCATTCTGCGACAGATCGTTTAATAATTTACACGTGAAAATAAATTAGTAGTACAAGGGATTACGTATAAAAATAAGAAGAGTGAGAAAGTATTTGGAGCAAAATTTGGGGTCGTGCGTATCTTAATCGAGAATTTATTCTCGCAACTCGTATTGAGTTGTAAAAATATTTTAATCCACTGTGAAGAAAACTACAACAGACAACACTGAACGTTTTCAGAATATACTAATTGGAACCAACTAGCAAGTTCGTAATTTGTTTATCGTTTTTGAAAATATATTCATTGACATCATTTCATTCGACTAAATCACTGAGAGATGCAGTTGACAAACTCCTTCTTGTACATGTATTCCATGGCAATTTTTATAATATAACTGCAATAACTGCTTTTTCGGCATTCGGGAATTCTTCTTACTTCAGGCGTACTTCAGTTTATGTTATATTGTTTGGAGTTAACAGAAATTGCTTGGTGCGAGGTCAGTGTTGTATGTCGTTCGTCTCGCTGAATGAATAGGGGCAGTGTCTTGGAGAGGAAGAATTCCGTTGCGAGCGCTTCATTCTTGAACTTATCCCAATAATAACAATTATTGAGACACCAGTCTGTATTGACCGCTCTTTTATTTTCCAGGACAACCGTTATACAATAATCTATACATCACATTGTCCTTCCTTAACTTTTGAAGGTAACTTTCTAGAAGGATACACTTATTGCGCAAACTGTCCTTTTGTTTCTGGTTCATAACGGTATGTAGCTTTTTTCCAACACGATAAATTCGAGTACAGTGTCTGAGTGACCTTTGTCTAATTTTTCTTGCATTTTGTGACACCAATCAACGTGACGGTTTTTCTATCGACCTGGCACAAAGTTTCCTGGTGCCCTAATGCTCGTGTAGCATTTTTTGTACTCGACTGATAGATTACTCTTTTAACAGTCATTATCATACCCCATACAACATTGATGTCATCTTCAGCTATCGTTGTTGAGCAAAGTTTCTTACGCCAATCATTAAGCCTGATAAGATTATGCTTGCATTGGTAATACCAGTTGCAAACAATAGCGCGGAATAGACTTTCATCATAACTTTGTTGTTCGTTGAAACTATAACCAAACTCATAAATCATCGAACAAAAATGTTCTCACGTTAAGGTCATCTTGACGTCACATACATAGTTTTCAAAGTTGAAAAGAAGAAGCAAGTGGTAATCCATATGTTTCTTGTTCAATTTTCACAAACAAAATAGTTTAATTTTTAAAATTTTAGTTTATCTTTATTACAAATTGCCAGTTCGAAAAATATTCCACGCTACTCCCATACTACTACTCAATGGTATTCTTTGGTATGTTTTCCATTATAAACGCTCCTTTGTTTTCTACTTCTACTCATATGCATACCGCAAAATACGGAGACTACCCTCAACCTTAATCTGATCGACCAAGGCTTGATGACCCTTTGAACATATTTATAGAATGGTATCTGGATCCAGTTGATTCCAAAATTTTACAGCTTGGATAGCGGAAGTCTTTTCATAAAAGATTGGAGGTCAAGAAAAAGAGGAGACTGAATTAGGTTTCCGAGTGTAACCATTGCTTGCTCCCTTTCTGCAGATTTTCTTCATAGCTCTAGTTTCATCCATTTTTTAGGTCTTCAGCCCAAGGCAATCTGCCTTTTTACCTCTACGATAATAACACCACCTTATAAAATAAATGTATTTTTGTTTTGATCGCGTGGATCAGATTTCTACAAGCCCAATAATTTTCCTTAGCAACTTTCACTCCTAGGTGTTAACGAGGTGCACGGTTTTTTTTTCAGTTAGCATCCATGTTCCACTTTCAAACATGATCACTGGTGTTATTACAATCCGGTATATTTTAATTGTTTTCTAAGAAAGAATTCGTGTATTAAAAATCTTCTTCACTTCTAAATGGCATTACATTTGTTACCTTCTTAAAGAAGTGCCCGAGGTCTCGCTTGGTTAAATCCGGTTAGGCTGTCTGTCATTATGCCGTGCCTTCAACAAAATTGTGCGATTAGTGTGATCATTTGCTTTGCATCCAATAAAATAAATATAATTGGCTATGATGAGAAACTTATGTATTAATATAACTTCAAGTAAAATATTAAATATTAACGAAGTCGCAATAAAAACGTGTGGCGTTTGTAAGAAAATGTACTACTTATTTAATCATCTTCTATAATATGAGGCGACATGAGACCATTTTTAAATTTTAATGGTCAAATTGTTTGTCATATTATTTAGTAAATCGTAACAAACTATTCACCTAATATCCTAAATGATCGATTAAAAACATTTTTTTTTATTTGAGTTCACATACTTTATTGTATTAGACATAACACTGAGTTATTCTTGATAATATAACGGATGATATTAGGAATATTAAAATAAATGAAACGAAAAACCTATTCCACTTTACAGTCTTTTTCTTATAAAATATAATATTTTGTTCTTGGAAAATAAATTATTTGTCCATAATGAAGGCTTTTTAAGAGACCTTGTAATCATGTAAAACTATACTAACTAACGTTTTGCGGGTTCAAAAATACGAAAGTGTGAAAACACCCGAACTAAAAACGTAAAAACGAACGTAAAAAGTAAAAGTAATGAAACGTGACCTTTACTCTTCCGATTGCCAGCACCATTGTCTCATTCAATATCTTGAACTTATTTTGAGAAAACCTATTCCTTTTGCAATTATTTTTGTCACAATAAAATTAATTGACGGAGACTGAAATTATTATTTCGTTTCCTTTTATGTGTCACTTGCTTTAGTCTTCTGTTTAACAATGTATGCTAGGCTCATTGATGTCTGCAAATGTACGTATCATTCAATACTATTAATAAATAATTATTCTCAATTGCTTGCTAATTTGCTGAAAAAGTTAGATAGTGATATTTTCAACAACATTTTAAAGCAAATTAAAATAATAAATATTAAAACATATCCAACGCGACAGAAAACCTATAAGTTATACTGTGACTAGAGAGGTGCAATGATAAATATTAATTTTGTAGTTATGTTACTTTCATAGACCACCTAATCCAAAGCTTACATAGCTGTTTGCACGTGATTACTAAAATAAAGTCTCAAATCAGTTTATATTGCTGGTTTTATGACGACATAAATTAATTTGTTGATATTGTTCTATAAGTTACACGATATAATGAATCTGTAGAATTTTAAAAATATTTATTTATTTTTGTTTATATAATTACAGAAACACTAGAGTTGTACACTTTTACTCTAATTAAGGTTCAGAGCGCTAATTTTGAATTAAATAAAATAATTAATAGAACTTATGAAATTATTTTATAACGAATATTGAGGACATAGCTTAATTTTGTTGTTAACGTTCCGTACACCAAGAGGAAAAGCAAAATCCAAATAAGTTAACCAATATACCCGCCCGATTGTCTTTCTATACGACGAAAAATTATTCGACGCAGAAGCTTAAAATTTAGCAAAGTGAGTAAAACTAGTATTTCTCAAGTACCTCAATACTTAGAGTATTTATTTCTAAATTTTTAGAGTAGGCTTGAAAAAAATTATTTATACTTTCATATTTTCCATTAAAACTATTATGTAAGAAAATTCTAAAGATATTGCTATCCAAAAAAGTAAAATCACACCACCCCTATCCATCGCCAAAATTGCTAAAGCCAAATTTATGAAGGAAAACAGCGTTAGTATAAATTAACTTGTAGTTTACCTGAAAGGTATAAAATGATTCCAAATTTCATATTTTTTGATAAATTCACTATAGTTTACGTACGTGAAAGAGAAACTATCTAATATATTCATTGGTTAAAAATAACTACTTTTAACCTAATTATTTATGGAAACTTCCTAACCTGAGTTTTACCCATATCTAGCAAGTCGTCTTTTCTTCCCCCTAAACTAGTAATTCTCCGATACAACCGCCAGGAGATTAATACAAATTAAATAACGTAAAAAAGTGGAGTATTCTGATACAATTCGATTTTAGGTTTCGGTATTGTAAAAAAAAAAATTATGACTACGCGTTCTTAAAACATTGTCAGGCAACAAAAATAGGAAACTTTTTCATAACGCAGAGCAAAAAAAATTTCCATTTAAGAATCGAAATACAAATTTTGCAAGTGAAATATCTTTTCGGAGCTAATACGTAAAGAACTTTAATACGCCCCTGAGAACAAAATTGTGCGATTAGTGTAAATACAAAAGTGGAATGGTGAAGAGCGCCATATGTAGAAATGACGAAGGGGTATTTTAGATACATTCAATCTTCAAACATTGCTTAGTATCATGCGGATTCCAAATAATTGTGCCGGCTTATAACTTAACAGTAAAGACGTATAAATAAATAAATGTATATTAAATAAACGTATGATAATTACGCAACACAAATGCAAGATTTTACATAATTTATTTTGCAATTTATGCTCTTAATTGAAACAATATACGGTGGTATCATTTAATTCGCGTCGGTAGCTTATACAGTCTCAAATGACTTCAAAACAGCATACAAACATGTTAAAATGTACAGTTTTAGTACGTTTTAACATGTTTGTATGTATGTACGGATACTCATTCAATTTTCTTCAGAACCACTCGAATAAATTTAGAAGATTCTTTTAGTATATAAATTTACCAATTAGAAACAACAATTTTTAAATTCTAGTAACAAATATCCTCAGATTTTAATAGCAATTATTATAATTCAAGTTCCCTAAAATAACAACTGTATGTACAATGTATAGAATATTTAGTGAAATTTTATATTTCCCAATGTATTGGATATTTTGCATACAATTTTGCCATTCTACAGGGCGAACTTGGATGTTTTTAGCGAAATGAGTTTGTGTTGAGGTATTAAATTGTAGAATGAAAAATATGTGTAAGTGAAATTCATATATCTGAAAATAGAGAATTTGGAAAAATAATTGAGCTATTTTTAAAGGTCATAGTAGTAAATATTAGAGGAGCGAAGTCGAAAGAAAAGATCTGCTTCAGACGAAATTACTAACCGCTTTCCGGCGCTATGCACTTCATTTTTGTAACAAATGGTCAGCTTTTTTGGATTTTATTAATTTAATGCACCTCGTAATAAAATGATTTAATATTGGAGGTTCTAGCGGGAATGTAACGACATTAAAACAATTTGGTTTAGCTGTGTGTTTAATGAAGTTGTTTTCCGTTTTATTCCTATATAAATTTTCATGCTTGAAAAAGAAAAGACGTTTATGAAGCCACTCGACCGTTTTATTTCACATAAAAAGTAGAAATTCGGAATAATAAAAAGTTATAGTAACGGTTTACACAAATATAATTTAACAGTTAAGTAGCAAAAATAGTTATGTAGCATTCTTAGATGAAATATATTACATCTTACAACTTTTCCTATTTCTGAAAGTTCGTAAAGCTAAAATTATGAAAGTGATAATTAAACTTTATGATTAAGGATGATTTATGTAGGTTTTCATAAATTCAAAGTCTGCTTCTTGATATATATATATATATATATATATATATATATATATGTATATATATATATATATATATATATATATATATATATATATATATTCCAGAAGCCTACTTGAAATTTACGGTATTTTTATAATTAAAAACTATGTTATACAGTATTTTTCTACGCGTAATAAAATATTAACATCATGAAACAATTTATGTAATAATGCTTGAATATTTATAATTTTATATGAACCTAAGCGTACATGGAACCCTTCCAGTGCGAGCCCCGTTCATACTCGAAGTTTTCCTTTCGTGTAAAAGTTACGAATAGGCAATTTATTTGTATTGTATATTTATAAATATAAAGAGTTTTTGTTTAAAACTTTAAAACGTAAATTGGATTAGTTAGTGGAAATTAATGTGATGTCATAAAAACGAGTAGGTCAAGGTCTATATGTTTCAATTGGGTCTTTTAAAATACCACAAATTTTTTAATTAAACAGTTTATCAATTTTTTTCTTAAACTTCTTTAGTCAATAATTTCTATAAAATATTACGCTTATTATATTAACTTGTTCCATAAGTTCTGTATAAATTTTAATGAAATCTTTCATGGAAATATGTTTCTTGGCGGTATTCATTTTAGAAACCATCGAAAAATTAGATAGGTGAAAACAATATATGATTACCTTTTGCTTTTCATTTTCACAAAGGACTTTATCCAAATAGAGCCAAAGAATATTTATAGCTTGTAGGAAATTAATTTCATATTTAGGTACATTGTGGAAGTATATTTATTTTATCATTAAAAATCATTTTGCTGCTTGCCAATCTTCCAAATTTTCTCGATTCAAGATTCAAATCCGTATTCTTCATATGTAAATATTAATCAGTTTATTTAAGTAACTACATTAGAATTTTTTATATGCACATGTGTATAGAATATATGAATATATTCACGTTATATTATTGCCTTATTGTATGTACTAGTGATAATTACATTATCATTTTATACAGATATATATATATATATATATATATATATATATATATATATATATATATATATATATATATACATGTGTGTCTGTGTATGTGTATATGAACATACATGTATATTTATATATCCAATATCATCATTATTTTTAGCATATTTGGCATCGAAAATTGCTGTCATGTTGAAAGTCAATACGTTAGTAATAAGTAATAAGTTGTAAGCTACCTAAAATAAGAAGTACTATTCTTTGTAATTAGATGCTCATGAAACTGATGGACACTGCAATGGATCGAGTAAATTTAGAATGTAATAAAACTTTAGTAGAGTTCAGTTTAATTATTCCGAGTGAAAACGATTCAGTAACGTACAGACCTCCTCCTCCTCTAATATGCTTCTCTATTTGTATGTTTTTTTCTCATTACCATCCTTCGGACATTCATATGTTTTGTTCATATACGTCTGTCTTGGTTTTACTCTTTTTGTCGTCCAGTTTTCCTCTGTCCTTATATCTCACATCCGCTTCCTTTGTTATCACGATGACAGTTTCTCGATGACAATTTTCATTTTTATATTGGTTTCATTCTTCTTGTAAATTAATAACTATACATTTTCAAATATATTAATAAATTATTTTATAAAGCTATGCTTTAATTATCGGAATACCGTCCCGAGCCGCATAGCTACACTTGCCGTTTCATGTATTCTGTACATTTTCTAAATAAATAAAACCAATCTATTGACTTCTTTTACTCCGGAAATTGTTTTCATTTATCATCTTTTTAGTGTCCACTTATCAATATTGATTTACTCGTAGATCTTTCTGTAAGAATACTTTAAATTTTTGGACGGATGATCTAATTAAAATTAAATATACATGTTTAACAAAATGATAACTTAAAAAAATGTACTAACTAAACACGTTACTTGAAATTCGATAATCTTCAATTCAGCTCTTCGTTACCAAGGATATTTAAGAGTACAAACATTTCTTCCTGGCAAGCTTTAAGTCTCTTTATCGCTTTTTTGTAGCTTCATTTGAAGTAAGTTTTTTGTATCCTGAAATAAATCTGTTAAAATTTATTAACGGATTATATTAAGGAAAATGTAAGTTAAGTTGGATATATAATATGCTTGTGCATGCGTAATGAATTCCATGAATATGAAATTGAATAATTATGAAGTTTAATCTTTAAATGATTGTCAAATCGCGTTTATGAAATAAATAAGTACGGGGATTATATTTATCATAATGGAAATACAATGAGCGAAGTTATTTCCTTCGTTATATATTAGAGTATTTACAATACTCTCTGCCCTCAGTTCACTGACTCTATTTCAAATTCGTTACTTTAATAATAATTTAATATATATAAATGTATATATGTATATATGTATATATATATATATATATATATATATATATATATATACACACACATATATATGTATATAACATGAATTTTATTGATGTTTATTCCATTGATGGAATATAGGACGTGAACTTTTTACTTCGAAGGCTGTTTTAGTCACTTTAGTGGTGGAATAATAAAATAAACTTTAATATTGGGGCTAGATTATCAGTTTTATGGCTTAACTGTTCTATGCTTGTTCTTAAGTCCATTCGCACCTTGGCTCGGATTTGATCTTTACTACAATACATGACTACATATGACTATAAAACTTATATTACTATACAAGTTTAACATGAGAGTCCCAAAATTAAATTTAAATTTGGTTTTATTATCCATTTATTTAAATCACATTTAAATAAATCTAAATAAATAATTTAAAGTCAAGCAAATCACAAAATAGATCTAATATTTTTAAATTGATGGCAACAAGCCGAAGTAGATGTTGAAAATTAAATTATTATTTGATTATAGACATTTTTACATTAGACATTTTTATTTGATTATAGACATATTTAACAGTTATATACTCATTTAGGACATTCTAAATAAAGTGAACCTTGAACAATTTATTAAAATCTTATAGCACTTGAGAAAAACTTGATTTTGTATCGACATTTATATTTAATGCCGAACATTTTACGTGTCCTCCTTTTCTAATCTCACGTCTGCAATACTAATTTCATTATGATGTTGAGATTTGAATCATCTGATATCCACTTGTAATCGACAAGAGCGTGGCTTACTCTGTACTAAACTAAGGTAAGCTGTCATAGATGGCGTAACTAATTAAGGAATAGCTAACTAGCGATTACTAAAACGTTATTATCCACACTTGTTTTCCTTGTTTCACTTACTGTAAAAACGAACTATTTACCTTAGATTTATATATTATTTCAAAAAACTTATCGTTTTAATTATATAAGTAAATATAAGTCGAATAGGAAATGATATTTTAAATTTCTAATGAATTGAATCGCACTGAATACACCCTATCGAATCTGGAAAGAAATAGCAGACATTTATATTTTAATTTTTTTTAAATGTGTGGAACTCAAAGTAGGAATATGTTTATAAAAGACTAAAAGTATTCAGGCTTTAGATTCTGATCCTGTAATCTAAATACTACAAATGAGGAAATTGTAGATCTTGTTACTGATAACGTTGGATAAAAATCAAATATAATAGTTATGGAGAATAATTATTATGGAAGTAGATTAAGGTACGGTACCTACATATGTCAACAAGCTACAGAAATACGTAACTTTTTACAAAATATAATTATGTAACATGAATAAGCTTTACATAAATAACTTAGTTTGTGTTGCAAAATTGTGTTCATTCAAAGTTTTACCATTTACGTGCCTGTAAGACTTTCATGCAATTTTTACAATAATTACCCTCGTGAAGGCAGTTAATTACATCATTATAAGTGATATAAATATATAATGATATAACAGTAACAGACGAAGTAGTCGCTTCATTATGTAAATTTAGCTTGGTCATTCATATATTTATGACTGTTTATGTAAGTTATTTATTTATTTTCACGTATTTTGTCACTACATTTTCTCCAATGTCATTGTTTTATTCCGTACTAAATATTCGCTTAGCCAATAAGTTTCTAATCCAGACTTTTTGTTACAAAAAATATTTTTAACTAAAATATTACAAAGAAATTGAATTATATATAGTTACATCTTTATCTGCCACTTATATACTTCTTTATCTGCCACTTATCGTCATCATATGATTGACGAAAATATGCTTTTACTATAAAAAACTAGGGACTTTGTTACAGATAAAATTGAAAAGGTCTTTTTAAGTCTTCAACGCAGTGGAATTTTTATACTTGGAGCTCGGGACAAGTGATGGCGAATTGTAGGATGATTAAAGTGGATGTTCTAGCAGAACGCTATGGGATCTAGTATTGAAAGAGATATAATATAAATTGTCGTATCGATTACTTAGTTTATTAGTTAGTCGACCTAACTGCTGACCGTAAATATTTATATTCACCGTATATCGCGGAAGCAACTCAAAATGAATAACATACTGGGTAGCTAAAAAGCAGTTCAGAATTACTTTCGGTTTGTTCTAAAGTAATCCATAGGCGTATGCTTATTTAAGTATCGTTTGAAACCCATTTCTATAACCAATAAAATTTGGTTTTATTGTCACTAAATATGGATAAACATTAGGTCATAAAAGGAAAGAGCCCTTTATTGACGTCAATGCAAACTAATATTCTACGACGTAATGCACCTGGAGACTTGGCACTAACTGCTTCCGAGCACACTTCAGCTTGTTTATGTACATCTTATAAAAAATGTTCTGTAACTATCGACAATATTTCTAGAAAAGTTGTGAGCTCGTGGTGAAAACTTATAATTGGCACTTCTGAACTTCAATGGTACTCGTATTGAGATATATATATTTTTTTCTCTTTCTCGAGTATTCTTTAAACACGATAATATTTTAAACGTTTTACCTATAACTAATATTTGCGTGCTAAGCGTAACATATTTTCGGCATCTTTTAATTTTCAGCCTATATAAATTAAATTGTTTTCAAAATTTCTGTATTCCGATCGTCAAAATCCGATCATTTCTTTGAGTATAAGTCGCAACTAAACTAGACTATAAAAAGTGAGGGATCTACACTTTTTTACTTACATAACGTATTAAGTAATTATGACAGATATTGCCGTGGATCATTACGGCCTCTGATTACGCTTTAAAATCTTGCGAACATACATGCACACATGCATGTACATATATATTTATATATATATATATATATATATATATGTATATATATATATATATATATATATATATATATATGTACATATATATATATATATATACATATATATATATATATATATATATATATCTGAGTTCGTGTGTGTATACATGTACGTACGTAAGTATGTGCACTTGTAAAAGCTTTCAAATCTGAAGGAAACATCCGAATGGCTAGGGATTTTTTCATTTTATAATGTTCAGCAGAAGAAATAAAACCGTAAGTTTTCAGACTTGAAAATCTATTCCGCCTTTGACTTATGTCACCGACAAATTTAAATATATGTCATATACAAAAACAAAACAAAAAACAATTCGATTGGAACAGGTTATTTGTTTTGATCCATAGTCTTTGTCCAGGGTAATCGGATATGTATTTCCGGAAGTAAAGGCAAAAACTTAAATAGAGAAAAACGATTTAATAAACTCCTTACGGTTAATATGTTTGACCTCTTAGGCTTTAGAGTTTATTCTGATCTGGTATAATTCGAATAAGTCCTCTACTCTTTTTTCAAAATTGTCCCACCACATTTATGATGTAGGACGAAGTTAGTTCATTCAGTATCAAATGGTAACTGTTCGTATTTTGTGTCACACAGTGGAGGTCAGATAAAGCCTCATTTTAACGAAGGTTTCGTTTTGCGGCCATTTTGCTGGTATGGTATTCAATATTTTCAGTATATTCTCATGATTTCCTCTCACTTCACACTACCGATTTAAATTTGTTAAAATTCTATCAATTAGCTCGATTAACGTGAAGGAGATTACTCTTGATGTACTAGTATGATATCCATATATATTAAAGTTTGTAAATAAGTAGGCAAACATCTTTATATTTAATTTCATTTTGGTTTGTAATTAAAATAATATTCACAATTAAATGAAACTACGTGATGTAATATTATTTCTACTTTCTTTAATTTCTTTACCACGACCTAGGTTTCGTTGTATTACAACATCTTTGAATATTCTTTGAATCTTTGCTAATATCCCACCTGAAGATATTGTAATACAACGAAACCTAGGTCGTGGTAAAGAAATTAAAGAAAATAGAAATAATACTACATCACGTAGTTTCATTTAATTGTGAATAATGAATTTCTACAAAATTAGCGCCCAATATATTCAATATTTAAAATAATATTGTTATGTATTTCATCAAATGAACGGTGGCGCAAAGGTTTAAATTAAAAACCCTCGCCGGAGATTCTCAGTGTTAATTTCGCTGAAATTATACGGACAAACTTGTTTGGAAGTTTAAAAAGTAATATCCTTAAACACATTTATTCTGTTATAGAAAGCTTTTGGGCGCTTCAGGAAACTTTAGAATGTATTCATTAGCATTTTGTCCGTTCTTTCTAATTCATAATTGAGGAGCTAATATTCACAGAAACGAAAGGGTAAATTGAATTTACATTTCGAGTAATCTTCTTGACTTTCGTAATTATGTCACTCGAGGAAGAGATTATGTGCAAATAAAGAATTTGTTCGAAGGTAAAAAATTTAAAGGGACATTTTTAAAACTTTACAGGAGACGACTTTAACATTTGAAAAAGTTCCATATGTGAAAACTATTCGAGCGCCTAACTTTGACATTTGGAATCTCTTTAGTGTAATTGTTCGTTGACGTAATTACTTTTTCCCTTAATATTAATCAATATAAAAAAAACTAAATTATATTTACCTTTGCATAAAAATAAAAGATTATGTATAAATAGAACCAGAAAGTTGAGTACGGTTCCTTCTTTAGATGGAATTGAGGACAGTTTTAAAGTTTTTTTTAAGGTTCTCATGCTTATTTTTCTGTCCAAAAAATTATATTTAATTTTTGAACCAAGTACGATAAATTAATCAGGGCAATATAAAATATCCTTTTAGCTTTTAATAAATACTTAATATAATGAAAGCTCGACATGGTCATCATACATTCAATAAATATACCTGCTAAACGTATGACATGTGTATGTATCATGTAAAAGAGACATACTCTATTGTTACTAGGATCGAGCAATGTCATATTTGTGCAATACCAAGTTGGCTATGCCAAAACTTTATCACGATGGTCAACTGCTTAAATGTGTAACTATCAGGACATTACAATATAATTTGCTTATGATATGGTAAAATAAACTATTGAAAATGTATTTCATTATTTATTATTAATGAGAAACTTTTGGTTCATTTATCGTTATTGAAATGCGTATTGATCAACTTATTCTTGAATATATATTAATTTAATAAAACTGTTTTTTAAATAAGTGGTAATAAAAAATTACAACCACCACAAGTCAACCAGAAAATTAATCTAACACCAAAAACATTGACACGTTTGCCTTGGAGTCACCTGAATCTAATAACTGAGAATTTACAAACATTAAGTTGCGATTTGTTAGCTAAAATCAGTCATTGACTGTAAACATTTTTAGTTGCTAAAAATGATCTTTAAAAATGTCGTTATCGGTATTCTTTACCGGCATTGTGAATAATAAAGAGCCGAAATTAGAAAGTTGACTTATTCCTAACCGCGTGTAGAAAGACTAGTTCATTAAGTTTCTAATTTTTAAGTTTAAATGAGTAGAAATTTACAAAAGGGCTCGACGGTAATTATCTCAATAATATAGGAAATATGCTTTTTATAATAAAGGACAATATAGATAAATGAATATTACAAAGATCATGCACAAAACCAAACTTTTCGCGCATCAAAGGAATGGCTAATTACCCCTAAGTGACAAGTAAAGAGCAAAAAAGACCACGAAGATCTGGTGAACGTTAATAAAACGCATCTCAAAGAAAGCTTGGTCTCATTTATTATTCAGACATCAAAACGATAGCGCCGAATATATCGAAGTGCCCCAAACAGCATCGAGATGTTTATAATGAGACGGGCTCTCCAATAACTTACAAAAATGCACTGGGACTTTGCAAATTTCGTTCGTGTATTATGATATGTTTACAACATTAGTTATGGAAAAGACTGTAAACAATTTGTAAATAATATTCCGGTGGCCAAATTATTGAAACTTATTTATATTAGAATTTACAAAGTGTTCAGTGTTTCACGTTCTTAAAATTCTGACTACTTTATCAAAATAGCGTTTTAGGGAAAATTATCATTGTATTTGCGTTCTTTAATTTACAGAAATATTGTTATGACTCCCAAATGTTTAGCGCTTGCAACTTCAAATTTAATTTTGCCAAATGAAAACTATGTGATGATTGGAAATAACTGAAGATAAAAATAAAAAAATCTTATACAATTATTGAGGAAACGTCTGCATAACTTATGATTTATAGCAATGGCATAAAAAATAATTGTGTTTCTTAATTGTTATAGATAGAACTTCTAAAGTATTTTTCAGGTAAATCTTCTGAATTAAATCAAACGAGGAAACTTTTTTTAATTTCAAAAATGCTACGTTAAAACATTTTGAGTGGACGTGCATGACATTAAAATTACGAGTTGGGTCATTAAATTTTACAATATTTTTGTGAAAATGATGACAAAATGTTCGTTAATAAAATATTAATATAATAAGAAGAATAAGGTAATTAAATCTTTTGCCAGAAAAGTGGTAGGAAATCTATCTAATCGTTCTCAAACTTATTGATATATTTATGTGGCGAACAAATGAGACAAACTTTCTTTGGCCGGAAATTTACGAAAATTTTCAAAATGTTATTGTCTGAAATCCATGAAGGTTCATTCGAATTATGTGAGATAGGTATGAACGGTTCGCGATTCAGCCTTGAATGAAATATAAAAATAAATAATGAGAGTCACATACAAAGTCCAAATAGTAGTTTCATGAAAATAAGAATATAATCCGTTAGTGTGCGGTAATGGTCTAATTTTAATATTTTAAAGACTTTTTAAACATAATATAATGGTTATTGGTTTTACCCACACATTCAAAAAAATTCCTCGCATTTGATTAAAATATTGAGTTTATAATCAACCTTGCGCTATGGAAATAATTTTTCATTTTAGACATCAATGTGATGTGAATATTCTTTGAATATTTACACGATTAAAATCATAGTTATATTTAGAATGTAAGCCGAATATAATTCATTTCCTTCATATGTTATAATCGGCTCAAATTTCATCATATTTTCGAAACGCTGCCAAACTTTTAACTAGCGTGTCAATAAAAAAACACGAAATAATTTTTCAATCGCTAAGTGCAGTTTAAATTTTTTTAGGAACAATATAAGCAGGATGACATGAAATATGAACGCTTTATCACGCAAAATGCTATAACATTTTAAATTCTCAAGTAAGTGATGTAACAATAAAACTCATCGTTAAAAATCTTCATAAACACAAACTTTGACGAGGCAGCTTTTGTCGCCGCCGTGTATCACCATGTTATTTTTATCTCAACTTGATAGTGTGTATATAAATTATTTATAAAGATCTTTTACGACGGCGGTATAAGTATTCTCCATAATTAAATAAAGATAAGGGCTGCTCTTTAAGCAATATTGACGACGACGGAGAGATTAAAAGATCTACTAAAACAAATATACAATTACGTTATTATTTTTGCAAATCGTTATGACAAAATTAATATTATTTCAACTTAGTGTATTTTTCAATATATTGTTTCCGTTAGCTGAATTTGAAGAAAAAATTATCACAATAACAGAAAATGTTCTCTGGTTTATTATATATGTATATGTATATGATATATTTTAAGTTATTGCTCTTTACGATTCAAAAGCGACCTTTACCTCGTAATACACATATTGTATCACAATTATTCATACAAATTAAAAACCCCTAATACAGTAAATATTACTTAATAAGAAACGGAAATACATAACAGGTTAAGTATACCAAATAACTGTTCACTTGAGAGAATTATTTCTTTTTCCTACTACATGCATATGCTTGTAGTACCAAACACCTACATTCATTCGTTGGAACAACGGTGTGCATACGAATTTTCCAACATTGTTCCAACGAATGAACGAATATATATATATATATATATATATATATATATATATATATACATGTGTATATATATATATATATATATACATGTATATATATATATATATATATATGCATATATATATATATTAAATTTAATTGTTTTTAAATGTAATGTTAAAAAGTATATTAGAAAATAAGTACAATTTTAATTTGTTTTTATAAATTATATTGCAGACTTGGAAAGCTATTAAGCACAGGACTTAATACAGACAGACTTAATGCTTTTTAAAAATAATCTCTTAAAGTTAGCCTCTATAGCCTCTATAGTGTTTACAATTGTATGGTATGAACTTTTTGATATGAATTTTTTTTTAAAATGAAACTGTTATTTACACGATCTACGTAACATTTCAGGAATAGGAAATGGACAATAAGGAGAAAAGGCGACGTATGGAAGCTTTTTTAACGTAAATATACATAACTACTTAAATTCACATAAAGACGCTACGAGTGTATTATGAGTAATGGAGTATAGGTAATTCTGTATTCCGGTAGCATAGACAGTAAACAATCACAGAAAGTTTTGTTCTTTTTTTAGGATCAGGTTTATAGATCACACATTAAAACTGTGTATCTAAAATCAGTATCAAGCCAAGATAGTGCAGAATGGGACCAAAGGGTTGTTAATTTTAATTCATTCAAGTCGTGACTGACATATAGAAATAGTTTATCATTCTGAACCTGAAAATGAAATGATTACAAAAATATTCAATTAATTTTCAATTTTTCAAAAAATATTTAGGTAACTCTGAACAACACACCATAATTTAAAGTGGATGGAGAGTATTTGCAAATATTGAGTTTATATTTCAAATTAAAAGAATTTTCTGAATGAATACGTATAGAACAATTTAAATTAATTTAATTTTAATTGAGGATACTAGGTGAAAAATGGTTTAATGCAGAGTCAAATAGAATCGTAAAACTAGATTTTTACTAAAAGTCTTTACCAACAATAACATTGACTTGAGTTTTAATAACATTAACGACAAATAATGTATGCTCTGGATCATTCCACACGTACATATTTTTGTGTTTAGACTACCCTCATTACGTCATTACACCTACTATAATTTGTATGTTTGCCTTTTCTGAAAAAGGAAAAGACCGAAAGGGTAATGGAAAAAAGAAGGTTCTTGGAATAAAAGTTCGACTTATAATAACGCCAAAAATAAATTTCATATACTTACAAAATTAATTACCTGATTAGATAAATCGATATAAAATTTCACAATAAAACGACCATCTACTTGTGTTATATTTTTTATATACTTGTAAGCGTTTAAAAGCAAGGTTTAGAATATTAAAATAAAATGCATTAGAAAGTAGACAAAAGTATGTATTACCTATTAATGATACACATTTTTTAATTTGATGATTTTATTTAAAAATTCTCCGGTGACGATGTAAATGAAAAACAAACAAAACAGCATAAAAAGCGTAATGAAAAATTAAACCGTTCCTCTCATAACTGATTGGTTTCTTCTCACGATATGCATCTGCTTAATCGATATACTCTACTTTTTTTAAAGGAATGAAATAAATTCTACTCATATATCACTTAACGAAAAATTTAAAAATAATTTCGATAAATTTATTCCAGATAATATGCAAGAAATCGGATATCTATATAGTATAAACAACTAGATGCAAATTGAAAAACACAATACGATGGAGATAGTTACGTGGCAATAACTCTAAAACAAACGAAAAGTCAAAAGAGCTAAATTATGTCAAACATAAAGGCTAAAGTTTTTTTTCCTGAGAGGATTTGTTGAAATAACCTTTAGGGAAATCTTTTACCAAAAGGTAAGATTCAACCTAAATTCTGATGATAGAAATATGAAAATATGGGGACGTAGTTAAAAAATTAAATGTTTTATCTCAACGACTTTAATTATTAATCACATAATAAATACTTACTATAATCTTTACTGTACTTTTTGCATTGTGTTTAAGTCCACAAATTTACTTTCTTATAGAATCTTTCGCCTGTTCTTTTCCTGTGTTCAAAGTAAATTTTTTTTCTAAAAAATCATTGTTTGGGTTCGATTTAATACCGTTGTAAGAGGATCAAAATAAAGTGACGAAAAAAATTTAAGAAATAAAGTGTGGAAACATGAAATGAAAAGTATTGACGCCTATATAGCTACATAACAAAATTTATGATGTTGAAATTATTAAAATTAAGTCATAAATTGCTAAATTTATTAAAACTCATGTCTTATGTTTCCTTTTTGTGTTAGGAAAGAATTCAATTATTTTTTATCACAAAACTCAACAAAGTCACGAGCTCTGACTACCTCACAGCCAAATTTATAATTTATCTTGTCGAACAATACGCCTTTGGAAGCATTCTACAAACTCGGTTTGACTGTGTCAATCGTTCGACTTGAAATTGCTCAAGTAATTTCACTCTATTTTTATGCGATCAGCATTTGCACGAGTCAGGAAGTCGGAAATTTAAAATGTTTCCTGCCAGAGTTTTAAAAAAAATTATAATTTGAAAATTATTGTTAAAATATTATGTACGAGTAATTTTTGAATTCTTAGAGAACCATTCTTAGAGACCTAATCTCAATAAAATTATCCATATCAATGTAAATATAATGAGAAAAGAAATGACAAAACATAAATTGTCCTAATAGTTATGCGTAAAATATTTTAGTTAATATAATAATGAGTGTGTACGTATGAAAGCAATGGGGAATCAGAGATAAGATTTGTTTAGTATCAAATGGTCAATACCACAAAGAACAATGTAAATATTGTTGTCCTGTAATATAGAACTAAACTTAAAAGTCTAGTTCCGAATTAATGTGAAAATATTGACAACTTTTAAAATAATATAATATAAATATAAATAATTTACTTTAATTTACCTAAGGGTAGTATGACGTTAGTGATTAAATCGTTCTGAAATTGATGAATCTTGCCTCTATTCTAGATCTATTAAAATTGGTTAAAAGAATTTACAACATGAGTAGGTTTTTAATTTAAC
Source organism: Druceiella hillmani (assembly GCA_039881145.1). Lineage (NCBI taxonomy): Eukaryota > Metazoa > Arthropoda > Insecta > Lepidoptera > Hepialidae > Druceiella > Druceiella hillmani. The sequence continues at coordinate 244,804 of JAYKKI010000149.1, forward strand.
TAAAAAAATAAGAAAAACGAGATTTGGAAGCAACATTAGTTACGCTAATTTACAAAAAATAATACGGCTTGAGATTATTGGATGCCAAAGGCAACCAATATACTAACGTTATCCGAGTTAATTCCATGGCGTGTTGATTGCTTAATTCATCGAAGAATTTTGTTCTCTATTGAAGTAAAAAAGTAATTTTGAGAATTAATTCAAGTTCGTAGAAAGATATGTAATCATAGATACGATATAAATATATATATATATATATATATTATATATCATATATATATATATATATATATATATATATATATATACATATATATATATCATATATATATATATATATATATATATATATATATTATATATCATATATATATATATATATATATATATATATATATATATATATATATATATATATATGTATATCATTAAAACCTGCCAAATGTATGAACGGTTTTACTTTCAAATTAAAATGATATTGCAATGAGTAACTAAAGATTAAATGATTCCATTTTATTCTACAGTGAAATATTTCGAAATTAATATCAACCAACAGCTTACATGATATCTCCGAATAATACCATGCTCGAAATCATCAGTGGTGATATGAAGCCATTTCACGTTTGCTATCAGATTTTTGTTACCAGTTTCTGGCCATAATATCAGGTGTAATATAATATATTAAAATAAAATCGAATCACCTCTGTATTACTCTTATACACCGCAGTGAAATACCGTAAATGCCGTTTAGGCGGTTATATTAATAGGACAAAGCCAAACATCAAATCGGCAGTTAGTCACTAGAGGAAAATAAACAAGACAGGAAAAGCCACGGTCGTACTTTCCTAACGCTAATTAGATAAATTATTGTCGCTCCCGTTTCAAGGCGAGACAAGTTCGCAGGTCGATTGGAAGTGCTCTGCTCCCGTAAGAGTCTTTTAGTGTAATTAAATTAGCCCTTAATTACCAATGAACGTGATATGAACGGTTCGTGTTACGAAGTGCAAACAAACTATTTTAATCGGTGCTTGCTTCTTCGTCTCTGTATACATTTGGAGATTAATGTATACGGTAAATACGATAATGGATGTTTAATAAACGATCATCATTTGGGATATTTTGTGTTTTTGGCAATCGATTTCTTTCATCTTCCATAATTAAGACAAATATTTAATTTTTAATTACCCAGTTTCTAGTATTCATGTAAATGGCAAATTCGGTCAAAACGAGTTTTAAAATAAAAGCTGTGGTTCGAATTGAAATTTAAGGGCAGTATAATTATGTGAATCTCATTCGGCTTAATTTTTTATATCTTTTGCATTTATTAAAGAGTAAATGCAAACATTTTTTTTAAATGACTTATGTACTCAGCTTGTGGCATTACATACCAAATGAGTCCTACGTGTTATATTAGTATGAAAACGTGTTTTGAGGATCTATTGTTACTCCCTGCTACACACAAGCTGGTGAATATTTAAAACTTTCTTTATTATATTTTAAAATTAGCAGTTTGAAGAGTAAAAGTAAGCTAAAAAATAGAATGTTGCGGTTTTTTAAAGTTTCGTCTACGTACATGCATTCTTGAGTCCGGGAAAAAAGTCAATTTTCTTAAATTTTGTTATAAACACTTAATTTTTATGGCTAAATATATGGCAGAGCATTTAAGAAAATAAATCCATATTGCTTGTGCATCATCATTAATTATATATACGTTGTACTGAAGTTTCCCTTATTTTTTAGTTTTTTTTAAATTTTAACGTTGCAATACAATTTTTTAAAATAATTTTAAAACAGCTGAGGATAATTGCATCCGCATTAAAGATGCGTCATATGCGGATAATCCTCAACTCCTTAATATTTTCCCGAATAAACATATATACATATATATATATATATATATATATATATATATATATGTATATGTACATATATATATATATATATATATATGTGTGTGTGTGTGTGCTTGTGTGTGTGTGTGTGCATAATAAGTAATAACCGCTTTAAAAAAATATCTGGAATTTTTTTAAAATTTACAGAACATTCTTCGGTCCAGAATATGTAAATGAAGAGTTCGTCGTGTTGTTCAATGTCATTTATAATTTGAGTATTTATAAGTCAATATGGCGGAAATGTGGACGATGTTAATACGTGTGTCACTGCGTACTTTATGAATTTCAATTTGGTCATTCTGCAGCAGAAGTCACGCGTATATCAGAGTGATGCCGTCTCTGAAGTTACTGCAAGAAGGGGGTTTCAATTATTTCGGTGTATCAATTACACACGAAGAGCGTAATTGATTATATTTGTAAATAGGAGCGTCGTGAGCGATCAACAAATATAAATTAAAAATTGAATAAGATTCCCGAAAACAAATTTGGTCTCTCTCGATGATATAAAGACAAAACCTTTAATTTTAGGGTTTTTACCTCAATAGAAAAATAAATGAAACCCTTACAATATCACTCAGGTCATCTATTCGTCTGCCATAACTGTTTTTCTTAGACAATTTGACGTAGAGAATCGATTCAGTGATAAGGTATATTGACCCACATGTGTTTCAATATGGGCAAATAAGGTAATAAAACTTTTTTTTTAATTTTATGTATAATCAGTTTAATTTTGGGATTTCTTTTCCTATATGTAGTATGCATGAAGTAAAAGCTACCGAGAAGATGTCGATAACGTTTTGCACAAAGTAAATCAAATAAAGTCATCTAAATATCAATTCGATGCATGTCTAGTAGTGAAGAAATCATTCCAATTTTTAATGTAAGTGGTAAAAGAGAACATACTGTTTTATTATTGTTATATCTTGTGTTTAGGAACAAAAATATTTAGTTAAATACATGCATAATGCCACCAGGTTACAAAATTTATGTTAGTTGGCTGATACTTCTTTTACGGATTTTTATGACGCCGATAACTAGAGACCCCTATTGTCAGTAATTAAGTAAGAAGAAATAACACCAAAGTTCAGTCGCGGCCAAAAACTTAGTTGAAAACATTAAAATATCATTCATAGATATAGTATTGAACCTTCAGACTTCATTTCATCACTTAAGGGTCCGAGAAGATGGAGACGGCTCGCATCTATGTCACAGATCTATATTGCTCTAATGAGGTTAATTGTAAGACTGTACCGGAAATACGCAAGGAGCTTTATGAATCAGAGTCCTTTTTCCCGATTTGCATGAGAAATATTAACTGTATACGTATATTCCGTAGGAATGCATGCTGGGCTGTAGCTCACTACTCAGAATTTATCTGGTGTAAACTGCAATCCAGCCACTACGCTTTGTTTGGCAAGATACTTGAAGTTAGGGTAATGTATTTCGCAATTTGCTACATCCTTAAATTACTGATATATTTGCATAACATTAACAGCAAGATAAACCTCCCAAATTACACAAATATAAAAAACTACTTGGTTACAGTTGTCAGAAGTATATTGTGTACGTTGATTTACATTTTATGGGCTCAAAATTATTTAAAAATGTCACAAGAAAATATCTTTTGTTCATCTTAAAAATATTTCAATTTTTCGTAATTATTTGGTAGTCATGTTCTGCTGTAAATCTTTGAACATAAATTAGTAATTTACAACGCTGGTGACTGTTGAATGGACTTTTTATAGTCATGTATAATTAAGAACATGTTGATAGTAAAAAAATATTTCGTTCCTGAAAAATAAATCAAGTCTAGGTAATAAAAGTGTGAAACAAGAAATATCATAGACTATATTCGTCTTGTATTTTTGTGACGAATCCGGAAAAAATTTCTTATATCAATTAACCAATATTCTTTTTAATCTAAAAAACCTGATATAATTTACATATGATCAGAATTTTCTCAAATTTAGATAAGTGATAATTTTATTGCAGCGCTCTCGACAGTTAATGATTATTTTGTTTGTATTCACCATCTGGGGCTGTTCCCCACTCAGCTTACTCCGTAATCTCGCGGTATCCGCTTTGTTTCTGTTTATCGTCGCCATATTAAATGGTGGTTTAGTCTCGCGCTTAATTCCCGATAATTAATTGAGATCTAATGTAATTAAGTAGGCTTCGGTCTATCGAACAAAATTAAGGTGATAGCTAGTTCAGTTTATGCGGGTATGTACAGTCAGTTGTAACATTAGACATTTAAAAGGCCGCATAGCTTCTATTCTACATTCATGTCATTCTTAAGGAGGCAGGTTGAATATTAGTTTAGTATACGATAAATTCGATTAAATACGATTTATTATCCACCTCAAACCAGGTAATAGTTATTTTTCTTACGGTAATTAAATACTAGAATTTCATAAATGTCTATTTTCACGATTTTTCAGAGCACAAGCAAATTTTTACTTACCTTAAATTAGCATTTGCAGAATTGTAAAGAATTTTGGCGTGAAATTATGTTTTTGATACATTCTAAAAATATTACGATTTTTCCGTAATCCTTTTGTAGATCATATTGTGCCCTAAATCTTCAAATGTAAATAAGTACCTGTCAATGCTTAAAAATATTTTGCTTAGAAAGTTATTAAAACTCCAACTTTAGGAGGTAACTTTGGAACACTTAAGTTTGTTAACACCCATAAATATAGGTAAATATGCGAAAAATAAGTGACACAAAAGTTTTTGAGAAAAATAATACTGTTATGATTGTCCATCGTATTTCATTATGTACCAGCTATGTCCGCGATAGCGTACACAGACGACTTAAATCGTACCGATGACTTTGTTATAAGTGTCCATCGTTTCGTTTATGTGTGTCCAGGTCGGAAACTTTACGGCGCTATTTAAAATACACCTAGTGGCATCTATTGGTCTACATAGATACATCTGGCAAATAGGCACTTCTATGTTTCCCTTTTACAAATGAAATATAAATTAATTTTTAAAAGTATTAAATTCACCTGTCTTCTGATTAATTTGTGATGAAATAAAACTAAATGTTATTTATGTATGTTAATAGTTTTAATGTGATACAAGCACAAATAAACACACACAAATAACAATTTATAAAATGGTCATAATGTGTTCTATCATATATAAAATATTTTTTACAAATATTTTCAAAAGTTCTAAAAGTGAATGTTGACGGTTTTATTATGTATACAAATTAAAAACAAATATATCGAAGAAAGATTCTTGGACATGTAAACAAAACGTAAAGTTTCAGTTGTTTTGCCTGCGTAACAAATTTTACGCGAAATTAATATGATGTCTGCATAGTAAACAGCATTATCAGAAGAATTAAGTTATTTATAAATAAATAATTAATCACCGAATGACTTTTAGTAATATTATTATTTCCATTGGAAATCATACAAGCGTTATTCTATTCCGATTTAAAATTCTTTAATTTAAAGTAATTCTATATAAGCCTTCTTATAATTTTACTTTTAAATTGTAAGTTAGAGATAATAATTAAATTTTAAAATATAAAACGCCAAGTTACTATAGGATAATTTTATTACCGTCACCACTTTATTTACCACACAATTTTTGACTGGAATAAATTAGAAAGTTTTTAAACAAGTTGAGTTTTCATAAAAACTCTCTATAAATAAAAACATGCGCTTTATATGTTCTGGATTGAGAAGAATATTATATGGTTCTATCGGGAATACATATTTTTGGATTTATGTGAGTTTTAGGTACTTATATATACTATCATCTATAGGATACCAATAAATCTACAGCTGAATTGCTTGGATATTATCCCCACTTAACCCTAAAAAATATCGCATTTCTCCGTATTCAGGAATTCTCGTTGCTTAATTAAATGTTAATACAAATATATTGTAATATCTTATAAAGGTGGCATGAGCAATATGAAAATTATTTTTATCCCTTTCATACTACATGAAAGAAACTTTCAGATATAATCAAAATCGTAGCAATTACGATAACTATTGTCAGCGTTTTATCCATTTAAGCAGCTAGGATAGTCTCTTGCTTTCTCCATCTCTCTTTTGCTCTTTTTATATCTCCTGTCTTAAATCCAAAATTGTCACTATTGATTGATTATTCAAAGCTTTTGTAACATTCATACACAAATCATCACACTCATGGATCAGAATCATACAAAATTCTCAATATCTGCTCATTAGTGGTTCTTCGTAATAATAATATATCCAAAATCAATTCATTTTTCACGACATTCCACATTGCCTCCTCATACCCTCATTCATTTTGCTGTATTGCCTCATATTTCACTTTTCATTCGCCATAAAAAAACACTTAAATATTGACCGGATCCAAGGACATATCCCTAATCTTGGGTTCTTGTTTCAAGTTTTAAATAATAGTGACTTCTGGTTAAGTTCTGCTCGGATTGATTATGAAATCGTTTTGGATCATTTCGGAAACTTATAGTATCTTATAAGCATTTAATAAGATATTATAGGTCATACTCTTTACTTACCTCCCATTTTTATTTGGCAATTTATGAATACATATAAAACTGTTGATAAGTACAGTTCAAACATATGTACTAACGTTATATAACTAGTTCAAATACGATAAAAATATGCCAAATACTCAAAATAGATTGTAATATTCGACTAATAAAAGGAGTCGATAAAAAATAGCGATCCTCAAAATGTAAACGGTTTTGTTGCAACAATTTTTAGGGCTATATTTGCACAATTTATAAAAAAATACATGTAAATACAACCAATGGAAATTGTCTTACAATATGATTAGATATCGAAATTGGAAAATAATGAAGGAACTGGTAGAATATATTTGCAATGAAAAAGTTCAAATTTAAACTTAAATGTGTTTTAAACTGTATATTAAACAGAACATCAAAAGAGCTGTGAATAATTAAGCAATTGAGTAAAAAAATACTTTTAACTTAAAAAGTTTGGATCAAAGCAATAAACATGAAAACAATGAACTTGTTAGATACTAAGAACAGAAATATACAAAAAGACAGGTTTTAAGTTTCTTAAACGTCGTCATAATACGTCTTCATACACCCTTCCCTTTCTGCGCTGACTTCCCCACACCCTCCTCTTCACCAAGATTAATTTTACTACATTTATGAAATATGTTATATGTCACGTATATAAAAGCACAATTTGCGACAGAAAAAAAGTGCTCGAAAAATTGCTATTTTCTTGAAAACCTCTCCTTTACCCGTGAGGGATTATAAATTATTAACATCAAGGGAGATAGGTTAAAAGCCTCCTGTAATTGAATAAATACCGAGGAATAACTTTCTCCTCACTTCGTTTGGGAAGTTAGCGGCTCGGCTACGGTAAACTTGTTCAGGTTTTGTTTATCAAAAATGTGTTGCAACATCCACGCAGTTAATATCTATTTATCATGCTGGAGCATAGAGCCTTTGCAACACCAATTGATTTGAATATTTTATTAAGGTGCTTTGCTCTGCCTAGTTTGAACCATGAGTAAAAATTATGTTATCTTTATAGCCATCGAGGTATTTCTGTATTTTTGTATAGGTCTAAAACCTTCAGTGTTTCGGTGTTCGGTTCTTCTTTTAGTTCTGATCCCCATATGAATATTCAGGATCGTTTATCGATTACGTTTGATCGATTCTTTCTTAGTGAGTTCGAATCTTTGTTTACTTTCCTTTAAATATTGGGATGTTATATTACTGTTTGTTTCGCACAGAACGTGTAATTCGTTTGGTTGTTAAATGGATTGTGGTTGAATGTATAGTGTTTTTATATGCAACGACTGAAAAATCTAATTCTATTTATGATTTCTTGGTGTATGCGTAGTGTCTCTCTTATTGTTAAGTGTAATGGTTCTGTTTCCGTAGGACGTGTGGTGTTGTGGTGTCGGGATATAATACTCTGTATTAAACTGGCTAGGAATTCTTTCATTAATTCAATAATAAATCCAGTTTCATTATCTACAGAAATTATTTCTAGATTACCGATCAATGCAAATATTTTTGTCAAATGATGTATTATGGTTTGACTTGTACCTTCGGGTAATGGTGCTACAAAAGCCCATTTTGAGAATAAATCAATTCCCGTTAAATATTTATTCTTTTCATACACAAATGTGTTTAATTGTCATTTGCTCATAGGTTTTTCGTAGGTCGGTGTGAGTTCTAGGGGAACTTTAATGGAGTGTCGATTATATATTGCTTTGTTACATATATCGCAATATTTTAAGAATTTCGCAGTGTATTGTTTATTTTCTATTTAGTATTTTTTTGTCAATTTCATTAATTAGCGCGGGTCTACCAACATGTCTTTCATATTTTCCGCCAGTTTCGCCAATAGTTTTCAATATCCCTTCTCTTTCTATTAATTCTATTTGTAGAGATTTAGACCATATAATAATATTCTTTGTTTTTCATAGTTTTTTCGATAAATTTCTAATGTTTGTTTAAATAACTTTTGAAGGTCTATTACCGCGTTCCATTTCCTTCCAATATTTTCAGTAATAAATTTCTTAAAGTCTATTGGTGTCTCTAACTTTACTTGATAATGATGAAACATATATATGTACACACACCCACACGAATACGAACACACGCATGCACTCGTACACACTCATGCACTCGTACACACTAACGCACTCACACATGCACTCGTATACACTCACACACACGTACACGCACACAAATACGCACACACACACACACACACACACACACACACACAATATACACATTTAATTTGGCACACCTAGACGAGCCCACATAGACTTACACATACGAGTATTGTGCAATTTCAACCATATCACATTCATTTTTATAAAAAGTAGATAATTTTAAATAAAAAATAAATATTGAATATATTTGTCGTTAATTTTATAGAAATTAATTATTCACAATTAAATCAAACTACGCGATGTAGTATTATTTCTACTTTCTTTAATTTCTTTACCACGGTCTAGGTTTCGTTGTATTACAACATCTTCAGGTGGGATATTAGCAAAGATCTTTGCTAATATCTTTGCTTTTATTTTTCCCACATTGCTAATATGCACTTTCTCCATAATGAATGAACCTCGGTTGCCCTGGCTCAAAACGCCATGCCGGCTATTCCACCGCTTCCAATAAAGGAAAGCATAACTCTGAAAAAGGATATTCCACTGTAAATACATTTTCGTACACAGATAAGAAATGTAGCTATAAAATAACTGAGGGGATTTTACTTAGTTATATCTGCTAAAAATTGTGTAAAAAATAAAAATATAGATGGAAACTCCCTTTGAAATTCCATTTTCGTTATTTATGTAAAAAAGTGTAAACAATAAGCAGATCAAAGGTAAATAAAAAAATCATTTATTCTAATAAAAATTATGTTGGCGTTAAGTTTTTGATGAGCCTTCTCAGTACTGTCAGTAAAATATAACAATGGAAAGCAACAAACGGAAGAATCCACTACAACCAAATGCAATGTTAAAGGAAATGAAATTTCTTTCATGAAAATTCTAGTCCTTTATTCCAGTGGTTCTTGATTTTTTTGTGATGAGGGATAATTTTACTACATTTTTGCCTTGTCATGTACTACCAACAGTTTGGCGGTAATACAAATCGTTATTAGGTTGTTCCATAAATTAAACACGCATAAAATTATTCGAAACTAATAGTATTTTATTTGCGAATTAAACATTAATTCCATTATTTGAATGCATTTTTCTGTGACTGCCTATTATTTGCCAACTTCCGAATCCTTGGTTCAGTACTATTCATGGCCAAACGTATCTGGTATTCAAACAATTTCGATGTTTATATTTAATTATCAAACGCACGAAGAATCTATGCTGGTGTAAGTATGTGGTTGAAAATAAAATTAGGCAACGTAAGGCAATTTCTCGAATTTTTGGGAAAGAAATTGCTTTCTGGTTTCAAAAATTGTAAAATGTTATTCCCATCTCGAATATGTTCTCGCAGTTACTATTGTGTTGCATTTCAGTCAACTTTTCTTGAATTTTATCAGGTGCCTTAGAAATGTTGACAATGAAAGCACTGAGGATTAGTTTTTGAACATCTTAATCCTCGTAGTTAGAAAAACGAATGAATTAATGTTTTCAGTTTTGAAAATAAAGTGTCATGTTTTTTCGTATTTCATCTTTAATTTTAACAGGCTTTCTATCAATAATTAGATTCAGCTACAAAATGGAAAAGTTTTCTTTTCCGATTTTCTGCACTTTTCACTGAAGCAGGTTGCAAAGTCAACGTGCTTATTTTTTAATCAAAGCTGCAAGAACAAAGCGGGAACCGAGCATAGCAGGAGCACAGTTTGTACAAAACTTGGCAAGCTTTTTTCACACAAGTTCATGTTTTACGAACTATTGACTCAATACTTCCACAATTTTACTTTACCACGAACTATTGACTTATTACTTCTACCTTTTTTACCTTAATGGCGTCGTTTTTAGTTCTTGAAAAAAAAGTGAAACGTTTTATTTTCATACAAAAATCAAAGAAATACAAGTATTTGACAATATTGCCAAACGTCGGTAAATTCATTACATTGTAGCGTAAAATAAGGATCGCATTTTATCTTGTTAATAATTTGGTCTTCAATTTCGTTTAGCATTTCTTGAATACGCGTACTTCACTGTACCATTTCATAGTAAACTTCACATATTTCCTTTTTTTAATTTCTGCCCTAACAGCTCTTCACTAGCCTCAAACATGCAAGGCTTCATTACAAATTTACTGCCGGTATATTCTCCGTTGGATTGGATAATCGATTTTAAAAATTCAAACGATGCAGCCAATATTTATACCCACACTGCACAACCTGTTCCGCTAGGCCCAAGTTTCCTTTTTTTAATTTATTAGTCTTCCTTCGAGAAGGTCTCGTGGACAATAAAAATAATTTGAATGTACAATTTTTAAATGACTTCCAACTTTGTCGGCTTTAAAGCATCATTGACAAGAATAGTTGTGCATATTATTCAGTTAAACTTAATCTTCCCGTTTACATCTACTAGAGTAAAACCAAATTTAACATAATCAGCATCATGCGTTCGTTTCGGTGACATTTTTCTAAAAACAAAATAAGTATTATATTTATCATATTATACTATTCATAAATTTTAACTATTTAAATACCTACACAATTTGCTCTCTGATAGTTAGTCACATAAAAAATAAATAAAATTGATCACACAACCGTTTTAATAACAAACTCTGGAACTGGATATAAAGTAAATCGTAATTAAAAACACAACTAGCTGATTTAATAAACTGACATGCGGCGTGGTTTAATATAGTATTACAGTACCTACTGAGCAGATTTAATGTGTGACATAAGAACAAAACATTTATTTTACTGAACTATTAAAATCAGGAGTTTTTATTTTATTGACGTAGTCTCCAACAATTGTTGCCCAAATTTTGCTGTAAAATGGGATAATCATAAAGAATAAAGAACTACTCGTAACAAAGGTAGATTTTGCACAGACAGGATATAAACCTTATCCGTTTACTTACGCATTTCTCATAGGCCTATATTATGAATATTGGTACCAATAGGTCACAGATGTTGATGAATAAGTCTTACCGGGATAAGTAAATCACACCAACAGTGCCTCAATGATTTTATTTTACGTCGAACATGTATGGTTTTCAATCCTGCCGTGAATTAGATTCCACGATCAAAAATATAATGAAAACAAATATTTTGCAGAAACTAACCGGTGCTCTGCCATGTTTCACAGTCTTTTATTTTATGTAGGTATTCGTCTGGCGAATATTTAAATACTTGGATTTTGAAGTTGCCGTTCTTTTAATGTTATCTGTTATCATTTTTCTACTTATAAACGTCCTGAATTAGAATTCAATTTATTGAATTTAACTTAAAGAATCGGTCAAGTATAAACCAAACTCATGCAATAAAGCTCCGCTTCATAATATAATTTGATTTGTATTCTTGGCATTGCTTTTGAGATGGGTAATAACCCAGTTATTATATTTTTTGATTCATTATTTATGTTATATTTTTAGATTTTGCATTTTTAGCTATCCTTTGCTACAGTATAGGATGGGGTTGAAATAAACAAAATAATGATTAATTTTTTCTTCTAACGAATACCCTCAGTGTCAATTAAGATTTTTATGCTGCAACTAATTAAAAAGTAATTAGAATGTTTATATGTTTACGAGGCAAATATTGTGTAGAGTGGTTAGATATATAACTGTGCTACAATTTGGCATTTCAAGTTGCTTGATCTCTAGAAAATCTATTAGGCGCGAATAGAATCGCACTATCATGGTTTTGAATTAATTGAGAAACATCTAAACATTTAAGAATATAATATATATGTATTAAACTAATGACAAATATTATTTTTTCACAACGTGAACATATATTCTAATACATTTTTAAATATGCAAAAACATGGGGCATATTTAAAAATATGATATATGTCGAATCATTTTAAATCTTTGCATGAACTTCTAAAAACTTTGTTTTTTTTCATAATTGATGTCCTCAGAAATAGAGGAAGGGGACATATTTTGTTGATGTACGAAAGCCAAAAATGGTTAGTAATAAGCTATATATTAGCTTATTGCTATCATTACCAGTATAAGGTACATATATATATATATATATATATATATATATATATATATATAAAGGTACATAAAAGATTGTGTACCTTACAACAGAGGTCAGACTTTAGGCGTGTTGTTTTATTGGGGTAAATCAAAGGTGATAAAAGAAAGAGTCGATGTCATAAAATATTACTTATCCGTTTGGTTTATTCTTCAAGCTGCAGGTAGATTCCTCGGCAATATCAAAGTAGTTTATTTCTTAAATTCTACTTGATATTTACATGGAATCTAAAATATTGGTCAGGGCTTCAAACATACATTTTTATACCAAAGAATAATGTTCATCAAAATTTAGAGACTTTTATCAAATTGCTTATTACGATTATAGTAAAATCCCTCTATAAAGTAATAACTCACGCCTTTTCCTAAATTTGCAGACCCTTACCTAAATCAAACTCGATCGTCAGTTCACAAATTTTAATCGATATTCAAGCTTTAATCAATTAAGCTAAGTCAAAGGGGCGCTCGATTGATGTAAATAAATAAAACTAAGTAAATTAATTGATAAACCAATTGACTGAGCTCCACATCATCAGTTCGCTAAAACTTTGCAGAGCCGGATAGGCGTGTTAAACACGTATTATATCTATTATTGTAATAAGCTAACTCTCGGACAAGCATTATATTACTTTAAAAAAACGTTTTAAAAAATCCTTTTATTCCAAATTTCATTCAAGAATTTTCTTTGTTTTTAAACTAATTAAACGATCAGAGAGTGTTGATCAACTTAATATTTCATCTCTCCTCTTTACGTTATGAAATAACATCTATTCAAATTATAAAGAGCTAAGGGTACGTGATGTTTTTAATAAACTATTGCACATGTTAATATTATTTTCCGATATGTTAGCATATTGTTTAATCTAACATTTCACAGACGTAAAGAACATAAATGCATTGTCTATATCTCTTTGATTTATTAATTCAAGGCTAACAAAACAATTTATGCAATTATTCCTAAGTATTGGTATAAACTAATGCATTACATACTATTTTTGCTAAATTCTTACACATTTCAGTATTACTTTCCCATATATTAGCATATTGCCTAGTATATATTTCATAGAGGTAAAGGAGACAACTTCATTGTCTTTATGTCTTTAATTTATTAATACAAATTAACCAAAACCATTTTTCTATTGCAGTGGCTACTACATGTCTGCGTCCTGATTGATTGCCGCTATCAGATTTTTTTACACGGCCGTTCGAACACTCATATGTTGCGAAATACCGTATATAATATTTTCATTGCATTCTGGAAAAACTTTTCTACGATACGTCGCACAATTGTGTTGACAAAAACATTGTTCACTATCAAGTTTGATATGATAAAAAAATTCAAAAACAAAATTTTAAATTTAGTTTCTCTTTCACATATTGCTTTAACTATTCTATTTTTTTTGCATAATTTTATTACCATCAGCCAAAAATTTAAAAAGCTGTGATGATGGGATGTACCGACAGACAGACGAAAAGGGTGAAATAATACGGTTTCCGTTTTTAACCCTTTGACTACAGAACCCGAAATCTATTTTTAGTTTTATTGTATTGTACCCATATTAAGATGGTAAAACAACTTTAGCTTGTTGACTTTTCTTGATTTATGAATAATAATTTAAAATTTTTTATAATAATTTTTAATTTTAATTTTAAATTGTAAAAAAAGTATTTTCGAAATAGTTTCTTAGTCCATATATTTATTTTATTTCTAACTCAATAAATGTATAGAGGTAAGTATTGATTTCTTTAAAATCTTTACTATTTTTTCTCTTACAGTTGATTTTTATTCATGGGGCTGCTCGTTTTCTGTCTTAAATATTGATGTGGACACCTTCATCCGTTCAAACGAATCATTTCCTTTTTGATTAGATGTAAACCATATAAAAGTGCACCGAGATTTTCACTAGACTCAATGTGTGGCAAAAGTTAATACGTACCTAATTTTTTTCATAAATTATTATTCATAAATCAAGAAAAGTGAACAAGCTAAAATTAACTTCCAGCTATGCAAAATTTATCTTTATTTCCGTAAGTGAAGTTCTGTTTCGGGATTAGCGGCTAAGATAATAATAAAAATGTATTTATGGCTATGCATTTTAGTCTCGCATAGGTTTAATACAATAGAGTACTTTAATGTTTTATTAGGAAGTCGGAGGATCCTGTAGATTCCTACAGGATTTAAAATAAAGGACTACATGCACTTCAAATTGGAAGAAATTGTATATAATAATCTCTTATCTTAAAATAAAAGAGCTGGAACAAAAAACCTTATGTAAAAAATTATAAAAGTGGTTTCAGGAGTATTTCGTATATTTCAGTTACTTGCATGTCTTCACAAACAAAATGTTTTTCTTATTTCGATTTGAAAACTATCAAGAAGGATAATACGGAGAAAACTAATTAACGTATATTGTTAACAAACAAAGATTATTAAAGCAATAAATCGAAAATTAAATAATCGTTAATTACATAGTGCAATACTACTAACATAGACTAGTAAACATTTTTGAATTCTTAAATTTTAATTCACCTTTTATATGTGTCTCAACAAATCAGTATATTAATAAGAACATTAATGAACACGATCGCTTATATTTAAATTAATTTTATAGAAATATTAAATTATGAGAGATCAAAGTGAAGATCTTTAATTATCGTATCCTCAAAAATATTTGCGGTGAGAAAATTACAAAAGCCTCATAATCTCTAAAGAGTTTACAAGAAAAAATCTGCAAAATTGTTAGTCTTCTTGAAATCAGTCATAATTTTTTATACTTTGTGACAATCTTCCTTAGAAAATATAATCTTAAATTCTCTTCCCAATAATATGTGAGGCTGTTGTAAAGTTTCGACTTTACTATTCTTTGATTAAATTCTTGTATATTTAGTGTAGAATATTTAAACTTAATTTTTGCGAATACATTTAAAAATGTTTACATCCCGTTAGTTTATCTTTTTTTCAAACTGTAGTCAAAAGTCTTTCGTAAATTATGTTCCACATGAGTTTATTAGAATTTTAAATTAAAAAAATACAGTTAAATTTGTGGAACATGCTGTTACATAAAAGATCTTGAATTGGTGTCGTTGCCAAGTCAGTGATTAAAATAATTTTGGTTACATATATTTTTTTTCTTTTGAGATACATATTCACACATTGTTAGAGATTTTTATATCGTATGAATGAGTGATCACAGAGACTAAAGATCATCGAACTAATTCAAAATATTAACATTTTTAAGATATAAGAGAAAAATAATTCCAAATTCTCAATTCGACATAAAAGCACGTATACCATGGATTTTCAAATATATTGACCTGTAATAAATATATATATAAGAAAAATGAGTAACAATGTATGTGGTGCATGAATTTGAAGCAACCTTTTATGTTTATATGAATAGATGATGGTGTATATTAACACTCGAAGGCGATTTATGAGAAGACCATTTCAAGGATACCTAAGGAAAGATACATCTATGAATACAGATTTATGGAAAATAATATGAAATATGAAAAGGTTTGATGAAAATAATATCTGAAACAAACAATATGATCTAATTAAAAACTAATGATTATTTATGAAAGTTCATCTTATCTGATGAAAAAGAATTTTATTCCAAGGATATCAATAGAGAAAGTTAAATATATATAATTAACAATATGAATAGTTGAACCAAGGGTGTGGCGTAGAAGAAAGCGTGATTGTAAAGGTAAACAAAGGACTTTTGTGATTGTATTGCTATAACAGGAAACAAATCTGAGAGAATAGAAAAAAATTGGAAAAGTAAAATTGGGGTCCTCCAAGTTAAGGTAAAAATGAATGTACTGAAACACCTTTAAGAGTGACCAATATCTATAGCAAGTAATACAAAAATAAGAGACTAAAATATTCAGAAGTTGGATACATGTTAATAATGGACGGGTATAATTGATAAATAAAAGAGGTATTTCAGAATGGAATATTGATCGTCACTGTCTTGCTGCTTACTCTGCCTAGTTGGGAGACGACGTGCAAGTAGAAATAGATAAATTTAGCTTCGTACCATAAATTCGAATGGAATTGATCCGATATTTTTATGACTGTGATATTTTACTGACCTTAATTACAATAGAATCCGCATTTTTAACGACAAACTTGGAAGACGAGTGTGATGTAAAATATACTATTATTCATATAATGTACGTAATATCTTTAGTTGTTTAACTGTATATTTTTTTATGTAAATTTTTATGAAAATTTAAGAGAGGAAGGTTTTTTAAAAGAAATGGGGGTCAACTTGAAGTAATATTTAGTTTTGCATCGACATTAATTTATCCAATCTGAAGACTTATGGACTTAATTTTTCCATAAATTTCTTCAAATTGTACTAGGACCACAAAAATAAGGAAGTGCCTAGCAACTTGATGCATAATAATTACATAAATGTATAGTTATATACATTAATGCATTTTTCTACGTGTATTTTAAATCGAGCAATGAAATTATCCGCCTGTACATACACTTTGGTGAATGTGTCCAGAAGGGAAGTGTGGCGTGGTGCTGGTGGACTAGGTGCTTGAATAAGTAATGGACAGGCGCAGTCACTTTCCGCACATACAGTTTTTCGATATTGTGTATATGAATTTAATATAAGCTTACTTTGTTCCCTCGACTTGTTTAAAATTTGAATTTATTCTGATGTTAGCAGTAATCTAGTAATCTTTATGCATGCATCTCTGGTGGTTTTATTACTTATATTGTTTACAGGAAATAATAATAATTAATACTGTTTTTTAAATGTTTGATTGTTATGTAAGTGTTGACTTCACTAAATGATAAGTACTGCTCAGAATATACTTAGTCACAATGTGAAAATCTATGTAATTAAAAACTTTAACACCTTGGGTGTTTCGCTTCGTTTCCAACTTGCTTCAGTATGAACTTCGTTGCTTAAAAGGGATAGACAAATTATAAATGTATATTTATTTATACGTTATATCGCTTAGCATATATTTCACTAGTGTAAAAGTTCGTAATACACGTTTAATTTATTAATGCAAGTTAACCAAAACAAAGTTTTTTTAACCAAATTTTGAAAATAAAGTTTTAAAGCCTTCGCCAAAAAAATTTAAATTATGCAATGATTTCTTTATTCTTATTTTTCGGCGTAATTTTCAATACGAAGTATAACATTTAATTACGCTTGGACTCAAATTAAAAAGGTTATCATGCCGAGACCTACTTTGTAAAGTGATATTAATAGTTCCAATTCTGTATTCAATTTATTTCTTTAGAATGATTAAAATTATTATTTAAGATTTTATTCGGTGAACCAAAGAAAAAAAATTGTACGCCTGCGTTTGGTAGAACCATTATGATCGTCTAAGCATATGAAACTACGAAAATCGCAAACCGCGAATAACAAATTCGTGAATAGGAACAAATTACTGCATACATATTTTTTATTGTAATTAATAATAATTAATTTATAATAATTAATCTAGTGTTAGTATTTACTTCATCATATAAACTTTATTTTTTCATTGCTGTCAACAGTCGTTCATTACCATCAACATTCCACCTATTACAAAACTCTTTAAAGACTTGTTGCTCGAATTAGATAGTGCAACATTTTTTATTTGCGTTTTTAAAGAGCAGAGGCTACATATTTAGTTTTATTTAGTTCGTTGTTGATATTTCTTTGAATAAGAAAATATTCGATTGTACTGGTTTAAGTGTTGCGGTTGTTATTTTGATTGAATAATTATTTCATTAATTTAGTAGTATACGCATAGTGGAGATAATATTTTAGAATTATTTGTAAAATTGAACAAGTCGTAATATTTTCTCGATTACAAATATATATATATATATATATATATATATATATATATATATATAAATATATATATATATATATATATATATATATATATATATATAAATATATATATATATATATATATATATATATATATAAATATATATATATATATATATATATATATATGAAAATCCAAGAATTATGCGTAGTTGGTTATTTCTAAAGCGGATTTCTTTTCTTATAACTTGGCTCCTATTTCTTACTTCGCCTTGCTGACGTATCCATTTCAATGTCAAAAATATTTAATATTTAAGAAACAAATATTTTTTGGTGTGATATTTTTTTTACAGTCGCTATTTTATTTTCTTAATCTTTTAAAAAAAATTTTTTTTTCAATATAGCTCATTTGTTCAAATCGATTAGCTTGT
Source organism: Druceiella hillmani (assembly GCA_039881145.1). Lineage (NCBI taxonomy): Eukaryota > Metazoa > Arthropoda > Insecta > Lepidoptera > Hepialidae > Druceiella > Druceiella hillmani. Next base: position 263,594 of record JAYKKI010000149.1, read on the forward strand.
CCGAAGTATAATTTTACATAAATTCACCAACAGTACATTTCGAGTACTTAATTACAATTAAGAGAAATTATAAACAAAACATAAATTATTTTTAACGAAAGCTTCAAATGAAAAGGAGAAGCTCCATGTTGATGTTCTTTGACAGGAGCGGACATCGATTGATGATTAATTGGTTTCGTCTCTCCTTTATTTAGTGCAATCTTGTTCAATAGAACGGTACTAAGCATTCGGTCTTCCAGGATTCGATGTTTGTACGACGCGGCGGCGCTCACATCGGAAATGCTGCGCAAGCCGATGTGTTTACAAAGGACCTCATCCGTGTGAGTAAAATATCTATGCAAAAAATTTTACAGATATTACGTCGCATATACAAAAAACTTTGATGATAAAAGAACGATATTTCTTCATACTTGGCATTCTTCATATTGGTGCAGCAGAGGGCAACCGTGGTGTTTCTTCTCAATGATCGATCGTCGTTAAAGTGTGCGTCATTAAATTCTTCCCTTTTGAGGTATTTCGTTGCCCACTATGCCTTGAATCCATAAAATAGTGCGGTTTCAATGTTTTAGATCGGAATATTTTCAGTGTCACTCTTCGCGCCAGTTTCGATATTTACCGTATTTCCTTAACTACACAAAACCTGAAAAATGTATCTAATTGGATCAGAAAATGTGAAATTTTTTTTGATATGTTTAAAATAATTTTTCTGTTCTAAAACAAATGAGAATGTATTTATTAGGTTTTTTTAATTATACTTAATGAACTCGAATTGTTCGAGGTTTATGTCACTGTTTTTGTTTTTGCAATTCCAAGATTCGTGCTGGCATATATGAGAAATGAATGGCTGTAGAAATATTTTTCCAAATTTAGAACTATGGCCAAAACGAGGTTTAGTCAGGATCACTTAATTTTGGCAAGCATTCGATATTGGTGCTATAGATAGTGCTGACATTTTGAATTCATTTTACTTAGTAGACATGCGGAAACATTAAACTTCCATAAGGTATTTGCACTTAGTTAAGACAAATGGAATATAGTTTTTGGAATAATTTAAGTCGATGGTGCAATAATGAACGGTCTATAATTATCAATCGTTGACATTTTTGTGATACTTATTATTTGTTCATCCCAACATTATTGTCTTTACGTAATAACCTGTTTATCGTATGCGACAAATGGCAAATTTGAGTATAGGTAAACCTCTTTCATATTAGGTATGATTCTTTTCATTATTTTGCTATGTAATAACAATCTCTGCAAAAAAAATTTACGGCTTTCTGCCTCCTCGCCTATGTACAATCTGCCGCCACATGATTTTTTTCAAATATGTAAATTACGTTTGCGATCAGACGAAATCGATTTATTTTCAAACACTAAAAGAAATACTTTAATTCACGCCATATATGAGGTTATTAAAATCTATATTTTAATTTTTTTTGTCAAATATAATGGAATGTTTAAAATTTATAAAACGATACAGTGGAATGAGTTTATTTGATTGGTCACTATTTTTCGTCTTCTAATTTCACACAAGATAGAAGAGTTCTCAAAATTACCATTTAGAGTCTTTTAATATGGCACAAGACCATCACGAAAAAATTCTCAAAATGACCTTAAGTTTACAGTAAATACAAATAAACATTGCATAACACTACGTACAAAAGTACAATTTAAATATATTATAAAATAACCATAACAATTGAACAAGAAAAAGGGAAGAGACAAGAAAATATAAAATTGGACACTTGTCGCTGTTGATATATCGGGCCAAAATATTGACCCAATTATTAACATTGAAGAAAATGATAATTTAGACAACTTGAGTTGGGCTCCAGAAGATAATGCACCTGCCAGCAGATGTTTCTTTAAATTTCCAAAATACTCAACAGAGCAAACAAATGTCGTAATTGACCATTTTCCTACTTCCCATAAAAGATTTACAAATATTGACAATTGATTTCTACTTAAACGGTATTTTACGAATAAACTAAAATACAGTTTTTTCTAAATTGGGAAGACAAGCTGATTTTTAAAAGGAACTAATGAGTTTGAATATTTAATTAACTAAATTTAATTTAATTCTGACCCGTAATTCATGAGTTTAACAAAAATTTCAATAAGCGCAGAGGTCCGTCTGCGACGTGTACCTTCACGTATGGTATATACGTTCCAGTATGAGTACTCCCAGTTTACCGTTCGATGGTGATATCGCTTGCGTGGGCGCGACTCGGCAAATGCGGATTTATCATTCGATTTACTCTGCTGTCAGCGCATTGTTGAAGTGTTAAAGTTCTTAGAATATTGCTTTGTAGCTACTATTTAAATTATTAAATGTTGTAAGAGGTAAAAGGCACATAGGATATAATTAGTAAGAACACGTTTATCTCGTTATTTACTTCAAGTGTAACACTTTGCATTAATACTTCTTATAAATTAAGTATTAAAACAATTTATTTTTGTCTTAACATGTTTTATTACAATAGTAAAATATATATTTATATATATATATATATATATATATATATATATATATATATACATACAATTAATAGCATGTTTAAATCGAATGGGATATAATAATGATATAATTAAAATGGGAATTTTACGCAAACAAGATATTTAAAATAGATTATTAAAACGTAAAAAGTAATTTTTCGTCAAAAAAATTAAATATTTTTCTTGCCCGTTTCACATTCAATGATACAATAAAAAAGTTAAAATGTTAAAATATTATTCTATTAATTGAAATACTAGATTTGAAAATTAAATTTTAATGTTTCCATTTTAGTCTTACAGAAGACAGTACCCAACAATTTTAAAGTTAAGCATTAACAAATTTTTTAACATCTACCCTTCAGTAGTTAACGGTTATTTCAGTAATCTGATATTTTATTTTTTGTACTTGAAATAATTTCTATAACTTTTAACCCAAAAATGTTCCAGTTTTATGCCCAGTCATAAACCAAATCATGTGGTATCAACAACTTGTACATTTAACTGATTTTGCATCGGGTCGGATTATATATCGAAATACAATACTATACCCGTGGATCACCTATTCACTTACAATAATGATCTTTGAGAATTAAATAAGATCGTATAATTTTGCTCTTAAGGATAAACGGCCTTGTCGCCGTGTCTGCCAATACAGAAATAGAATCGGATCGAGATAAGACTCATGATTATATACGTTCCTTTCTGAAGGTCTTCGAGTAAATGGATCGTCTGCTATAAGTGTTAACCTTGCCACGTAAAGAGTAGTGACATTTAAAAGTGTTGTCTTGACTTCAATTTGGTTTTTAAGATATGACGTAACGTACTTAAAACTGAATACTGAGACTAGTATATCGATATAAATTTCAAAATAAATATTTTTTTTGGAAAGATATATTTAAGTGTTTGAGTAGCATTCTAGTCAACAGTTTCTAGGTTCATTTCAGGGTTCAGTAATCATTTAGCCTCTCACATTACAAGCATTTTAATAAATGATTACAAAAAAAATAATTTTGCATTTATTCGTTAATCAATCATTTAAAAGATTACTATTGAAGTAATTGAGTCTAAATTTTGAGAAAAATGGGTGATTTTTCAGTTTATGGGAAACGTATGTTTTAAAGAAAAGAAATTAGTAAAAAGGCTTTGTCTCTTTTTTTTAAAGGCGAAATCCACGATTCGTTTAGTCAATATTCACCTAATGCATTGATATGTTTTTTAAATAAGTAAAATTTTCAAAACACAAGAATACCTTTCAAAACACTTTTTAAAAATCGAATAACGTCAGAATCTATTATTCTTTGTCATAACACGCATACCATTCACACAGATTTAATTTTTTTAATTTTCATTTTAATCAGACTCGTTTAGTGTAATGATAATATATTCGCAATTCCCATAAGATTTTTTAACCTTCGTACGGGAGTAAGGATATTAATTTCCTTGAGATTCGTTTTCAGAGAGAAAGAGAGTTGTGATAATGTTGTATCAAAATATGTAATTAGTGAATAGTAGCGCCATCTCTTATCATTTTGTAGAAACTGTTTGTCTGTCTATGACAATTTGCTAAAATAAAAGACAGTCTCTTGCGATAAAACGTGTTTTACTAGAGGCTTACTCTGTGCTAAATTATCAGTTATTTTCGTGAAAATAGATAATTTGTGAAAGTTATATCGCGGAAACATGACTACGAACTATATTGCCAGTGTTCCTAAACTAAAAGGAAGAGATAATTATGATGAGTGGAGCGTCGCGGCTGAAAATTTGTTGGTTCTTGAAGGAATAGACAAGTACATCAAGCCAATGGCAAGTTTTGAAGTTAAGCCAGCAGACGACGCAAAAACGAATGCAAAGCTAATATTGACTGTGGACTCATCGTTGTATGTGCATATTAAGAATACCAAGAGCGCAGCAGAATTATAGACTACATTGAAGACCATGTTTGATGACTCCGGTTTCTCACGCAAAATAACATTGCTGCGACATTTGATTTCTATTCGGCTAGATAATTGTGATTCAATGGCTACATATGTGACTCAAATAGTCGAGACAGCTTAACGGTTGAACAGCACAGGTTTTATAATCACCGATGAATGGGTGGGTTCATTAATATTAGCAGGTTTGTCAGATCGTTATTCTCCCATGATAATGGCAATTGAACATTCGGGAATTTCGATAACTGCAGATGTCATAAAGTCGAAATTACTCGACATGGAAGTGACCAGAGACAATGACGCAGGTGCTGCATTTGCAGCGCGAAATAATCATTCGTTCAATAAGTCAAAGAAAGGCAGTCCCGGTCCTTCAACGTCAGTATCAAATAAGAAAATGACAGCAGCAATGACAGATTCATCGAAAATAATTACATGCTACAAATGTCATTATCGAAATCAGTGCCCTTTATTGAAGAAAAACAATAGTAAATATGTTTTTAATGTCGTTTTCCTGAATGGAAAGTTCAATAAAACTGAAATGTACGTGGATTCAGGCGCCAGCGCTCATATGACGGTGAACGAATCTTGGGTAAAAAACATGAACCGATCACCGTGTTTACCAGAAATAGTGGTTGCAAATGAATCTACAGTGCCAGTAGTTTGTTCCGGAGACGTCGACATTGTTTCAGAACTGAAATTTGAAATTACAGTGAAGGATGTGCTGTGCGTTCCCAGTTTGACAACAAATTTATTATCCGTGAGTGAACTGATTAAAAACGGAAATAATGTGATATTTGATGAAAAACACTGCTACATTCGAGACAAGAATGATGTTTTGATTGCTACTGCCGACCTGTCAGATGGTGTTTACAAGTTGAGGTTAGAAACACAGACTTGTATGTTGGCCGCACCAGCAGTTAGTGGAAATCTGTGGCACAGAAGATTAGCACACCTAAATAGTCAAGACATGAACAAGATGAGAAATATTGTGAATGGTTTGTCATATGAACAACATTTTGACATAGCCAAATATCAGTGTACTACTTGTTGCGAGGGAAAGCAAACAAGATTACCCTTTTCGCATGTTGGTGAGAGAAGCACAGAATTATTACAAAGAGTTCACACAGATATTTGTGGACCAATGGAAACCACGTCATTGAATGGTGCTCGATATTTCATACTGTTTGTAGACGACTTCAGTCGGATGACTTTTATATACTTTATCAAGAATAAAAGTGAGGCTCTCAGCAAATTCAAAGACTTCCAAACACTGGTTGAGAAACAGTTGAATAAGAAAATAAAGATGATACGTCCAGATAATGGACTTGAATTTTGCAATAAGGAGTTTGATAATTATTTGAAACCAAAGGGCATAATTCATCAAAAATCAAATAATTACACGCCTGAACAGGACAGTTTATGTGAGCGAGCCAACCGTACAGTTGTGGAGAAGGCTAGATGTCTATTGTATGATGCAAAGCTGGATAAACGATTTTGGGCAGAGGCAGCTGACACTGCTGTCTATTTGAAGAATAGATTCGTTGCTTCAAGAATTCAGACAACTCCGTACGAATTGTGGTATGGGAAGAAACCAGATCTCAGTCACATCCGTTTATTTGGAAGTAAAGTCATGGTGCATATCCCCAAAGAACGTCGTTTGAAATGGGATAAGAGAGCCATGGAGCACATTTTAGTAGGATATAGTGAAGAGGTTAAGGGTTACCGGCTGTATAATCCTGCGAAGAAGAGCCTTGTTATAAGTAGAGATGTCATCGTGATGGAAAATGAATCAGAGCTCAAAGATACAGGCAACAAGTCAGCTATCTGGATTCCTAACGAAGAGACACTTGCAGATAACATAGAAAAAGAGAGCACAGTTTCAGTGGGGGATAAATCGTCTCATATTTCAGAGACAGAAGACTGCCCATCAGATTATTCTTCAGTGTATGAGGAGAGTAATGAAACAATAACGGAAACTTCATCTCCAACCACAGATATATTAGACACAGAAGTCCAGACGACATCAACCCCAGAACAGACACCAGAATTACCTGAAAAGTGTTCCAGGAAAGCAACTGAACGGTATGGTTTTACATGTCTTTCCAACACTGTTTCAGCATTAAAGGAGATAGTGTTCTCAGAGGCTCTTGCAGGGCCTGAGAGTGAACAGTGGAAGAATTCCATGGCCGACGAGCTGCAGTCTTTTGAGGACAGCGATGCATGGGAGCTCGTTGACAACCCCGCTGATGTGACAATTGTGAAGTGCAGGTGGGTGCTTAACAAAAAGTTTGATGTGGACAATAATGTGCGGTTTCGGGCTAGATTGGTGGCAAAAGGTTTCTCGCAGAAACCTGGAATTGACTATACGGACACGTTCTCTCCCGTGGTTAGACATTCAACGCTCAGATTATTGTTTGCTCTCAGTGTTAAGATGAATATGAGTATTGATCATTTGGATGTTACTACAGCATTCCTAAACGGTTTTTTGAGAGAAACTATTTACATGTCATTACCTGAAGGTTTTATGAACAAAAGTGGGGGGAAGGTTTTAAAATTGAAAAGAGCAATCTATGGGTTAAAACAGTCTTCCCTTGCGTGGTATGACAGAGTTAAAGATTTACTATGCAAATTAAATTTTAAAAACAGTCAGTATGAGCCTTGTTTGTTCACAAAAACTAAAGGTGAAGCTAAAATTATTGTGGTCTTATATGTGGATGACTTTTTAATTTTTTCGAATTTTCCTGTTGAAAGTAAAAAAATAAAAGATACTTTAGGATCAGAATTTTAGCTAAAAGATTTAGGACCTGTAAGGCAATATTTAGGCATGAGAATAAATATTAGTAAAAGTGTAATTACTGTAGATCAGCAGCAGTATATTGATCAGCTATTAACTAGGTTCAATATGTTGGATTGTAAAATGCATAAAACACCAATAGCGTGTAAATTAAATTTAGAGAAACCTGATAAATGTGTACCTGATGTTCCATATCAGAAGTTAATTGGATCATTAATGTATTTGGCAGTATTAACCAGGCCTGACATTTCCTATTCTGTTAGCTATTTGAGCCAATTTAACAGTTGCTATGATCTTACACATTGGCATTATGCTAAACGCATTCTTAAATATTTGCAATGTACAAAAACTTACTGTTTAAAATATTTTAAGGGCGGTAGCAAGTTAGAGGGCTTTATAGATAGCGATTGGGCCAGCGATGCCATAGATAGGAAGTCCTACACGGGCTTTTGCTTTACTATGTCGGGATCTGCCATTTCATGGCAAAGCAGAAAGCAAAAGTCCGTATCGCTCTCTAGTACAGAGGCAGAATATACTGCTTTGTCTGAGGCAGCTCGCGAAGGAGTGTATTTGAGAAACCTGTTACATGAAATAACTGGTAACTTATCTGTAATACAGATCTATTGTGACAATCAGAGTGCTTTAAAGTTGTCATTAAGTAACCAAAGTCACAACAGATCAAAACACATAGATGTGAGATTCCATTATGTAAGAGATGTTGTTAAATATATTAAAGTTATGTACTTGTGTAGTGAGGAAATGCCTGCCGATTTACTTACCAAAGGACTGTGTACTATTAAGTATTATAAGTTTATGTGTAAATTGGGCATTGTACTTAAATAAAATTGTTGTTTATTTTGATAAGTGGGGGTGTGATAATGTTGTATCAAACTATGTAATTAGTGAATAGGAGCGCCATCTCTGATCGTTTTGTAGAAACTGTTTGTCTGTCTATGACAATTTGCTAAAATAAAAAACAGTATATTGCGATGAAACGTGTTTTACTAGAAGAGTAAATGTGGAAAATTTGTGAGAAATCAGTTGAAAATCGGTTGAATAGATTGTAGGATTCTATAAAGAAAATACGCATACACATACATCGAGGTTTATATATAAAGACCGTGACATTCCATTCACTATCTACATTGCTAGAATGTAAATACATTACGCACACTCGCACACGCGCGCACTAACACACACAAATACACACTCGCACCCAAGCCGCATGTACACTCGCACGAACACACGCACGCGCGCGCGCACGCACGCTTGTACGCACACACGTACGCACGCACGCACACACACACACTCACATACACATACACGTTGAATTTACTTACAAATTAAAAAACATATTCTGTTCTAGTTTGTTTTAAATGTTTCTACGATTAAAGACAATATAATTTTATTTCTCTTGGTTGCTTGCTCTCCAAGTGATTTAAAAAATGAAATGTTATGACGAAGTTAACTTTGTTTCAAACACTCCTTCACAATAAATAAATCATCCCGTCATTGGTAGTGTAGTTTTCATCACATTATTTCTACTCTAACTCATTTTCAATTTGTGGTGATGACTGAGCTAGCTCATTTCAACCGCATTCGGTTTACTTTCATTCTTCTACTATCTCCATGACTCATATTACAGGCACACATTGATATAAGCTTCGACAAAGGTTATCGAAGAATATTATATTGTAAGATAACAATACGGCGAAATACGCTCAGTCAATTACTACGTCAAGCATTCAATTCAATATTAAAGATATTATCGATATCAAGTACAAAAACTTCCGTTGTTTGAGTTAGTACTTCTGAACAATTATTAAAGTATATCTCACATTGACTGAAGAAATTAGTAATTAGTGATGTAGTTTAAGAAGTGTTGACTGTTGGAACTGTTGGAAGAGAAGTTTTTTTTGTAAGTTAAACACCCATGTAAATGTTACTGACCATGTCCTATTAAAACGGGAGATTTAGTACCAACCAGAACTGACATCATATGGTTCGAAGTAACAATTTGACAAAAAAACTATGTCAATATACTCGTAAAATGTAAAAATCCTTTTTTAACTAACACTTAAAAGTTAATGTAATACTCGTACTTTTAATCTTAATATTGCTGTTTGTTAACAATCCATGTATTTAAATAAATTAGTTTGCCATTGTAATAATTTATATAAACTTTGAAGTAGATTCTAGAAAATTTAATATACTAAACAAATCATTATTTGTTTTCCACCGAAATGATGTAAATTCGTCATTACATAACCACAGAGAAAAAAAATCATTGTTAATTTATATATCACTTAATATTAAAATATCACTTTACCCGAAAAAAAAGAAATGGGCCACTTAGAGAGAAAATAGACGCGTATCATAAAAAAATAATCCATCTCATTTTTATAGCAAATTTGGAAATAAAAGCTTATATTAAAACTCACCAAATCATTTATTCATCAATAAATGCCATGAAACGGTTTATAAAACTTTTCTCAACAGAGCTTTGAACACCTTTTAAATCGTTGTTTTCTTTTCTAAAATTTAACGTGATTATTGACTTAACAATTTGTTAAACACGTATCCCTTAAAAAGGAGCGGTAACTTGCTCTGTAAGTTTTTGGCGCGCTACTCGAATACGTAATAAAGAAGGCCGCCTGATAAGGGAATCAAATCATAACTTTAAATTACCTTTCTGCTATAAATGAGTTACACCTTGGTTAAAAATAAGTAGCGCGAAGAGTTCTTCGAAACTTATTTGAGGATTGTAAGTATATATAACAATGCTGTTTTTATATAAAATAATACTTTACCCTTTCAGGGACAGTAAAAGATATTTAAAATTACATTTGTCATATCTTTCGATCGAAAGACTTATTGAAATAGAAAAATTATTTTCTGATCAATTGAACTGAGCAAGATTCATACAACATTATTGTGGTCTAGAAAAATGTTTTATAACAAAAATATAATTTTCTATACATAGAAATCCACAAAAATTTATTGTTCTCTGAATATAACTTATTTAAAACTCAAAATCAAGTCAATATAAATGTCAAGTAAATTTAAATTGAAAATAAATATAACGTACGGATTTACAATCAATTCATGTCACCGTTCGATTGATCTCAAAAATTTATTAAAACTTTGAAATATTCTTGTGCCGCTTTGAAGTCTTTTGATTACGTTTTCCACATAAGAGGAAAATTCTGGCTGTTCGTGGCATCTTGTATTTTCAAAATACCGTTAAAACTTTTTCATTTCGTTTTATTTAATTCAAGTTTGGAAAATAATTAACTTTTGTATTGTGCTATTAATAAAGTCAGAACATTTAAAGCAAGAAAGCTTAAAAATGGCGTACTAAAGATACTGTTAATAATTGTATGCTTTAAAATAAGAGTATACATTTTATGTTTTCTTGCTGTCTTCCTAAATTAAGTTGAAATGTTAGATGTTGTTCTATTCAGGTATAATTTTCTTCTACTGTAAAGGATTTCTTATCAGTCACGAGCCTTTCACGTTATGGATTTTCCTATATGGCGATATTATTAATTTGTATTATTTGTTCTTTATTTTATACCAATACATTTAAATTATATATCCCTGTGCTATATTTTTAGTCAATATATTTATTAAATTCAATTAAAATATTTTATGGTTAAAATATTTTACAACTTCTCACTGTTATTCATATTTATAAAACAATAGTCACATAACTTCACTACTTATATAAAACAAACCTTATTTAATTTCAGTTTTCATCAAATATCCTTATTAAACACTTTCAATTAGCTGTGTCAACACGTGCATTACGATCATATAATGCTTTAGACGAGGGCGCCATACATTTGACCTTATTTTCACAGAAGTTTGTAGAAAATGTTATCGAAGTAAAGGTTTTACAAAATATTAAGTTACGTGTCAATTTTGGTCCATCACTTTGATTTATGTAATTTCACTACTACCGCTTAATTAAACAAAAACATGACAATTTGCCTGTAAGAATACTAAAAGAGTATATTAATACGTATCGTATATAAATGATCAAAAATTTATAAGAAAAAATAATTTAGAATGTACTTAACATTTCGGGAAATTATAATTTATACAGTAAATGATCCATAATGAAATTAATTAAGAAAACCGAAAATTTTATTACAATTTAAATTAAAATGAAACTTAAAGTAATAAAATTAGGTTAAACAATTAAATTACTTTTAATTATTGTAAAACTGAGCATGAAAATATATTAAATATTTTGCTGTTTTACATTGAAATTGTTTGGTAATACAGTTATTAGTAATTAAATCTACAGATGAAGGGTTGGTACGACTTAATTTGTTAACTGAAACAAAAATTCCTATATTGGTGTGCTTGTAGCCTTGGTTTTGACTTCCGTCATTGTACCAAATATTTTATTTATCACTCATATTATTACGGTAATTATAAAATAATAATTGGCAATAAGGTTATTTGAAACAGAGTAAAGTACAGTTGCTTATGGGTTATACATTTTCATTCTACTGGTGAGTTTTTTAAAGAAAACATAGGTTGTCTACGGATTTACTATAGTTTTTTGTCTTGTATTAAAAGGCGTACCTTATTTTCAAAGAGCTAAGTTAACAGTAGCTAAGACCAATTACTCTGGTATATACCATTGATTTTATATAGTGTAGACGTGCTATTAACGCTCTAAAACTAGTCCACCAAACTGAAATAATTTGTATTAACTTTTATATACAGATGTAATTTTATAGACTCTTTACTTATTTCATCCCAGTTTACGAGTAGCAGTATTTGGGCAATGTTTTTTTATACGGGTGTGACGTGTTTATTAAGTGATGTTAATCATTAGCGTGGACCGACAGCATCGTTTGAACTAGTGTTGTAAACAATGTGTGTAACATCTACCGTTCGATCCGCGTTCCATCAGATGAATTATTTTTTAAATAGTTTATTAATTATTGCAATTTTCATCGACTCTTTGATCGACGTTTGAACAGAGACTCGTTTGATGTAACGTCTAAATCAATAGACGGTGCACGCGTACGTTGTGAACTAAATGTCAGAACAAAAAAAATGCTTTAAGGGTATATGTTGTAATACAACGAAACCTAGGTTGTGATAAAGAACTTAAAGAAAGTAGAAATAATACTACATCACGAAGTTTCATTTAATTGTGAATAACGAATTTCTACAAAATTAACGCCAAATATATTCAATATTCAATAGTTAAAATTTGTGTTCAAATAATTTGGATTAGATTATTTAAACCAGTGACTGCATTAATTCCAAAATGTATTAATACATATTTATTCTTCATATTTGGTAGTTTAACAAATACTTGCAAAAACATATTGTATTCTGACAAATTAAATTCGAGTACAAATGATGACGGAAGCTACATTAAGTAAAAATTCTGTTATTGAAATGAAACATATGGTTCAATTTGCCCATAAGTAAAACAAAAACGCGCATCAAATTAGTTTTGACTATATAATACAAACCATTCCTTCATAGGATTTAAATATGAAAATCCTATTTGATTGGTTAATACACCATTTTATTGAATATTTGTTTTACCGATCTCTTACCAAATTGTAATGTATACTTATAGACCCTTATTAAATATGCTTGACAAAATAAATGCCACTTTAAAATTAGTAAAAAATCTCTCGATTTTTGTGTTATGTCAAAAATTTAACTTTAACATTTTTAGCTTTTAAAAAAGAACGTGCTACACTCCTTTTCTATATACAAAAAAAAATAATGACTGTATGATTTAATATTCAAAATTTAATTGTCTGTCGTGAAATTTAAAAAATATAAAATAAAATACAATATGAGCAGCAACAATTATAAAAATAGATGTAACGGAAATAAAAACAGTACAAAAATTTTATAAATAGGGCATATAAAAAATGAAAACAAAGTAAGAAAACAACAATATTCAAAAACACAGAACAGAATAACAATTTATAAGTAAAAGAAATAATCTAGTAACGAATTTTGATTTATTTTTCATTTCCCTTTCTGCAACTTCAGCACGAGCCTTCGCTTCTCGAGCTTGACTTAACAACATTTCTATACGAATTTCATGTAGCTCGTCTTCTCTTTGTTGTCTCTACTCCACTCTTGCCTTATACAATTTGTTTTTAATTGTTCCATCTGAAGCCACCAACATTTGTTGAAACTGAGCTGGATATCCAAATTCTGGCTGCTGGTGTGTCTCCTGCATATTGGTACGTTCGTGTCCATGTGCAACATGGTTTTCTGCACCTCATCCCTAGGCTGACCAGCAGGAAAGCCTTGGACGATGTTGGCAAAATTTCCGTGGCTTCAGCAAAAACTTCACTTCTACTCGTCGATTGTTGCTCAGAGGGATCTATATATAATTGACGCTTATTAATTTAATGTACGTTTATGAATATCACAAATTTACAAATTTCAACATATTTATGTATATCACTTGAAGGAAAATAAAATAAAAGTCCAATTAAAATGTTTTTAAATAAATTTTACAATTAATTATTTTAAAGGTGATTAAGTTACAATTTAAAGAGGAAATACAAAATATATTACTTATAAATTAAAAACAGCTACGGCATAATTAATATTTTGTTCAGTATGTAGCAAATAATATAATTCTCAGTTAATACTAACTTTAAAAATTGATCAATACATTTTGTAATATATTTAATAAAACATGCAACCCTTGAAAATGTCTACAAAAATACTATAAACATTTTATTCATACATAATTAGAGTTATAGTCTAGTTTATGCTCTGTTCTTTTTATTATATATCGTCGTGACTGTAACTTGTTTTGTGAGTCTTTCAATAAATAAATGAAAAAATTATATTTTCATTATGAACGTGAACATTTGACGGTACTAACCCTTTCATTAATAATATATGTCTCTGCATTTTTTCATCTCTACGTTTGCTCCGTCAGTGGATTTATTTTCAATTACATCTTTATAACAGACAAATTCGTGCAACAACATCATTTTCACCGTTCCCGTGTAGTTTCTTTTTGTCGTATTCACTCTACTACTTTTGTTAAACGCAATACTTTCAGCCAACACAACTGTCAGTTAATAATTCGACATGTAACTTAAAGATGTGTTTTAACGCTATGAGCTTTTGATCTCATAAAACTTCATATGTGGTGCTATATACGAAAATCGATTATTAAGGAGCGAACTCCAAAAAATCGAAAAGCAGTTGAAAAATGCATAAAATCTAAAACTTTTGGTCATACTATGATTTTTTCTAGTTATTGTGGTGGCGCACACCACTGCCCTCATGACTTTATCTGTGACCACATCTTTCTGCTTCCAATAAGTATAGCTTGCCCTATGTAAACCTAAATTATAATTTGAACGTGACATTTGAGCTTTATTACAAATATATATTGTAAGTATTCCAAATCAGTTGTCACAATTTGCTCTGTTGCATTTACATACAAAGTATTGGAAATGGTGTGTTTTTTTGTACAAGTATATATTTATAATTACTAAAATCTATTTAAATCGATATTTCCAGCAAGACTGGCATTCAGATGAATTTGTGACAGATGTAGAATGGTCAATTTTTCAAGAAAAAAATTATTCTGTTAAAGGTAGTGATTGAATCCTCTTCGTGTCATTTTTGGATAAATAAATGAAAGGTTTTTTATTGTTATCCAGTAATTGTAATTATTTTTGTAAATTAATGAAAGTTATTTTATTGCAAAATCTTAATCAAGTGTTATTTTCTAGATTATTCTCAGATTTGTTTATAACGCATTAAAAAATATTAGAAGGGGGAGTGACACAATACAACGTCTGTCATTTTTAATATTATTATTTCAAAAACGTGGCTTCAAAATAAAAGTACCGAAAAGTCCATTTTAAAATATATTTATAAGTATATAGAAGTGTAATTTAAATTATTTATTACGATCTCCATTTGTTTTTAACTGCTACTGTTTGGTGACTGCTAAGGACGAATATGTAGATGGACGGCCATTTGACTACGGAATCCTAAAAACGAGGCAAAATCAAGTATAATTTGCTTCTTACTAACTAGGAATATAAAAGCAATAAGAAAGCCTAGAGAAACGACAATTTAAAATTATCTTTGTCCATAATATTTTCGTAGATTAAAAATTTTGTGGAATTCTGTTTAGTAGTTGAAATGTTAAATGAACACAAACGTATAAGCATATTATTATTTGGAAAATTAAAATAGTGGAGATTGGGATTTCTGAAATTATTGTGTCGGGAAGCAAAATATATTTTTTATTTATAATTTAATACCTTGAAATAGTTTATCTGTATGCGGAATTTGACTGATGGATATCTACGACTATTATTACATCCCTCATAATTGTATCAGTTTCTCCTGTATTTTGGGTGGTTCGAACATTTTCATTGAAAATAGTAAAAATAGAAATAATTATGCAGTTTATCGGGAACATTTCTCAAGTTTTCTCGCAAATGATTGTAGCTAAATAATTACAATTTATTGCTTTAGCATAATAACGTAAAATATAGAACCTACGTAAACGTGGATGGTGAATTCTGGTCAATATTGATTTCCGCATACTTCATAGAAAACCTTCTTTAATAACCGAGAAAATATTGTCGGACTGGATTAATATATTTTGTTAAAAGTAAAATTGTTCGTAATACTGCCTTAGAATTAGTACGGGAAGTGAATTTCTAATATATACTTTAGTTTTTTAATGTTCCTCCTATTTTAATTCCATAAATTAAAAATTCGTGACTATATATTTTAACAAGGTAACGAATCAAGAAAATGTCTATCTACGACACAATTATATAATTTAGGCGGCCACAGGAAAGAAGATAATAATATTTTGTTTCCCAGGTGGATGATTTAAAGTAATTTCATTTCACTTAGTTTCAATGTAAAGGATAATTGTTCCACAGTTCTTTTTTTTTCTAAAAATGTTTATTTAAATTTACCGACCTTATCAGACTCTATATTTTAACAAGACTCGCAAAAGGAATTTTAAATACACATTTAAATTTATGAATTCCACGGGGAAGTTTAGGTTTTCGAATTTTTTTACTTACCTAATGAAATGAAGTTTATACGTGCCGTAACTCATCTAATATTTTAGGAATGAGGTTTTGGGTATTTTTACAGCCTGCTCCACAAATTGCTAATAGAAATTTTTTTACATTTTTTGAATAGAAATTGGTTAATGAAATCGAAGTCCTTAAATTTTGTACAGGAATTATACCTTTAAGTCAAATACGTGATTGTTCATGGCAGGTAATATGATATTAAATTATGAATAAAAAATGTATTTCGCTTCCTGGCGCAATCATTTCATAAATCCCAATCTATTTTAACTTTCCAAATAATATAATGCTTATATATTTGTGTTCATTTTACGTTTCAACTACTAAACTGAATTCCACAAAATTTTGCATCCCTAAATGAATATAACATATTTTTATACCGGAATATTAATATTTTTTTGGTGTTTAAAAAATAGCTTGTTTAAGATAAGGGTATATGTATATGTATATGGGTATATGGATAAGTATATGTATCAATATGCATATTTATATAATAAATAGATACTATCCTCGTAATCTTACTACACTGCGATTTCTTTTCCACACGAGTAAGCCACGGATAAAAAATGTTGTCTTAAATATAATATTTTTTATTTTTTTGGTTTATAGAAGTTCCCCAGTAATTTATAAGCACTTTATCATGGGCCCGAATATATTCACATAAATATATGCAAAAAAGTTCCTACGATATATGATTGTGTGTCATCTGCCTTCTTCATGTCTTATTTTTTTTGTGCATGCTACCTTTCCGTTCTTTGCAGTGTTTCTCTTGCGGAATTTCTTTTCCTTAATTTTGAATAAAGGATTTCTTTACTTTTTTATCTTTCTATTCTTTCTAGATTTGCCTATCCGCCATCTTTGAGTAATACTAGCCATTTGTTCTTAGATCATATAACATCACCCGTCACCCCATTTGTGAGAATTGTACATTGTTTTTTACGAGTGAAAATGAATTTCTTGAAATTATGTCATGTTTCAACAAAGACTAATGATTACCAATTTCAAGTTTAAACTGTAGAATATAAGGCCCATAGAGTTTAGAGTAGAGAGAGGAAGAAAAAAGCTTGTTTTAATTTTATTTTTCTTATATAAGATAGAGATTACCTAAGTTTCCAGTAGATAATTGATATTTAAAGTCACGATACGAAGGCCCATGTGATATGCTGTCCAATTTTGTTTCTAATATAACATAATCAATCTACATCTAATATCTAATATATGAAATATCGAAAAAAATGGTCAATCATTTTAGCAAAGTCTTGTAAATCATTTTAGAAACCAAGTTTCTTTTAATTTCAAGTTTCTCTAAATATTTGGTTTTCTTTCCCGTTTTTCTACTTATATAACAAATACAAATATTTTTAAGACAAATTAATTTTTATTGCCTATTAAAGAAAATTAAATATTTTCCCACGAGCTCAATGGAATATAACATATACCATTAATCATACAACAAATTTGTATCGAGTAACAATACTCTTAATTATTTGGAAAAAAATCGCTGAAACCTAATAAACGAAAAATTGTACGAGCCGCAAAGTGTGATGAGCTTTTGAGCGTTGCCAGACTCGTTAAGTCACGTGGAAAACGTATAATTAGGACGGAAGCTTTATTGCGTCGCCGCCCTCACGCGTTATTCCAGCGCGCCACCCTGTCCATTAGGGCGCAGCTCTAAACGAAGACAATATTGGACTTTTACGCACGGGGCATGTTTGCATAACTTTTTATCGATGTTTATATTAAGGTAATCAACGTTAGTTAGAGTTTTAATAAGGTTTTGTAAATTTACATGGGGGGGACGTGTCTAGTGGGGTTGATGAATTTAAATACGTAAAGAGATAAAATTAAGCTTCCAGAGACTTATCATCAGGGGATGGAGACAGAAGGTTATGACATAATATGAATATGTAAGTTCGTCCACTAGAAATTTAAATAAATGTATGGAAATTGATTCAATAAACAAAACACTATTCGCGATATATATACAAACATACACGATACATAGAAAGCTATAGTCCGCATATTCCTTCTTATCTCACTTTCAAATTTATATATGTCTCTACTTATTGCCTCTGTTTTGCTACTTTCAAAGACGCTACTTAATAATACGCAAATAGATTACGTCGTTTACTTTTTTCGCGATCAAGATCAGGTATAGACTAAACACTATGTGAAGACTTTCTTGTCCATTTATACATTCAAATATAATCTCAAATTTCCCCATACTTAATCCTCTTTATTCACCCCTCTGGGAAGAGGGGGATACCCTCTTCTTCTTACCCTTGCTATTTTCCTTATTTCCGCACTTATTATAATTTAAACATTTTATTATCACTATTAGAATTATCTTAATAATTTCTAACCTATAATGTATTTATTTTATGGTGTAACTACAATTAGTTTTAACACAATTCACCACCAACAGTTAAAAATTATTTCGTTTAACCGTAAAAGGTCGCCTTTAAGTTTAGTCAATAAATTCACCTTGTGAACATTTCATTTCATACTTTCATTTTAAAAACTAAATAATAGACAAGCATAAAACTCTTTTTTAACAAATGGCATAAAACCAGACACTAAAGTAAAACCCCAGTAATAGATACAAATAATAATATTATTTGTGCTTATAAATAATTTCATCGTGTTGTTCTGTTTAAATACATATTTCAGAAAAGTTGTATTTTATATCCCACATTTTAAAATTTGTAAAACCTTTTTACAATTTTGTGAAGCTGAATTTGAAAATATACAATGCTATTTGTAATTTAAACCATTTAACTAGCATCCGTTCGCTTGTTTCTCGAAGTCAAGCGGGGTTCGTACCGAAGTTAATAGAGGTCGAACTGAGAAATTAAACCGACTCTAAAATTTATGAGTTCGTCCTACTTATATTTGTTGCATTTATTTTAGTACGCGAATTTTCAATGTGTGTGCGTTGGTACATTATAACGATATAACTTTTTCCTTTATAGTGAGGATATTCACATCATAATGATGTGTTAGTTTTATTGAGATGCGTACATTCGATAATATTTTAAATATGCCATCAAAGATGTAAATGATAATTGAAAAGTCTTTAAATTATAAACAATTTTCTCGTCTTGTAAAGTTATTGACATTTCTCTCTGTTTGCAGATATAGATTTGATAATAGTAGCTAATCTTTTGTAAATTGTATCTATTTTTGACCATAGATTTATATTTATATATATATATCGCTGGTTTGCGAGAATAACGACGCAATCAAGAATTTTGAATTTTACAGGATAACGTTCTCAAATATTCTGACTAACATTTAAGCGAATACTGCAAAATATAAATGATTTATTTAAGATTTGACTTTACTGATTAAGGAAAAATTTATCTTAGTATTAAAACACAAAAAATTTTTTTAGAACTTTTGTTTAAATTTAAAAACAAAATCGTAATAACCAAGAGTATCGGACATCAGTCTTTGTTCTCGAAACTAAAAATCCATAAATTCTACTTATGTTACAATTTTGCTTAACAGTGTACTATAAATATTAATCAGGAACGTACAACATTATTTAAATCTTTTGTACTTTAAACAAAATATAATCAAAATATTAAGTTAATACTATAGGTTTTCTTAAAACACCGTCCATCAAAATAAACGTAATAAAAAATAACTCCACAAAAGAAATGCATACAAAATGAACATAAACTCTTCATATCAAATTATAGATGAACTTTTCAAACAAAAAACAAATGAAATTATACTAAACATAATTTCTTCAAAATAAATGAACATATTATTTTATATTAACATGTACTCTTAAATGTAACTTAAAAAATACAAAAAATTACTGTTCATCAAAACAAATCAAATAAAAATAAACTCTTCATAACTAATGAAATCAGAAAGAATATTCTCTTCAAAATAAATGTACTCTTAAAAATAATGAAATTATCACAATAATAGGAACATCGAGGAGCAGTAGAAAGTAAAATAAATCATTTTTTTTTACAACCCCTCATAAAACTGCCGATAATAGTTTGCAATTATATTTTAGTCTACTAAGTTTAATAATCCTCTTCTCTTATTTTCTGAGATTCCTATAGATTTCTTATATGCACATTGCAACATGTAATTCTCATCTTATGATTTTGATGTTCGACTTGTGACTTTTACGCATTTAAAGTCATTTTCATCGTAGGAAGTTTTGTAAAAAAAACACTCTTTGTGGTTTGCATCTACTTTTAAAATCTTTATATCTGTCATTTTCATATCTTCGTTGTCTCTGTTTTTGTTAAAATTTTTACCCGCATCAGAGGCAAGAGACTTAAAATCGTAAAAACTTGTATGGTCCATCTCTATTACTTTATATGGAGGTCCTTTCTTTTTTGCATTGCGAATAATGGATATGTATTAAACCGGTATGTAGATGGGGCCAGATTTCAAAGTCTTGTTGATATTTTTTTGAATTACAGAATGGACACTGTCCCCTTCGTTTTGGGTGTGCCCCTTAATTAGAAATTTGTGTGTGATACTATCGATGTATTTAAAAGTAGAAACAACGTACATGTAAATGCTAATAATAAATTTATTTTTCTGTTGCCTGCAACAGTTGTCCGAATAAAAAATCACATGTAGCTTGGCTCCGGGAGTTACATTTTTACCAAGACTTTTCAAATATTTGAAAACGCAAGTTCCGATTTCCATAGCTCCTCTATTAGCCTTTCCTTCATGCCAGACGAAGCAGAGCGTATTTTGTTTCCCGAAAGTTCTTTTTCTTTTATATGGTTGTCATACTTAGGTTTTAGACGAATTCTATCTTCTCCAGTTGCATTATTGTAGGTCCTCGCACTGATCTTTTTTAGGTTGATAAAAAGCGATATTAAATTCTCCATTAAATATTTTATTGAACATAATACAATTCGCACTTGTTTCTCCTTTCTCCTCACACAGTTTTGCGTAGTCTCTATGAATTTCTGCAATAGTCTTATTACCGTCAATATATTCCTTGGTTGTATCTGCTCGATAGTATCGATAATGGCTTTCTATTTTTGGTATTGCCTTTATGAAATTCCTTACACTATGTTTAATATTATTATCTACACGATTATGATTGCCATGTTTGCCTCGTCTTCAGCTATAATTCCCGGAATTTCATTTTTAGATTTATCTGTAACTGTTCGAATAAATCTGTCTGATACATCCAGGGTAGACATTAAAAATGTTTTACAGACACGAATTTTATGGCCTTCCTTTATCAGTCAAATAAAGTGCGTTATTATTTCGATGTGTTCCTTTCTTATATTGATAGGCCGGAACAACAGAGGTTAAATTGAATGCTACAAAAGTTCTTTTATTTTGCAAATCAGGCAAGTTATAAAAAGCGTTAAAAATATGGAGGCGAGTCTCATTATTAAATTTAGCGTTACGTTTCAATTTGCACTTCTCTGTACATCACTGTAGCAATCGTCTTTTTTCGATGACTTTTTTATTTTTACCTATATATTCTTGCCCTGCATTTCGTAGACGTTTTGCTACATTCATTTTCCAAAGTTCTGGCTGAGCTTTCCTCTTTTCTCCTTTTTGATTTGACTCATTTAAAATGTTTTCTTCAACGTTCTCTTCCAATCTGTCATCTAAATCTATTTTCTTTACCCTATTTTCTTTAGTTTCATTTTGCAGACTACGGCCCCGGATATTATTTAAGTACACCATATTGTCGGGTTCTTTATTACACTGTTCTAAGTCTGTGGTATTACATTTTGAACAAGATGACGAGCAGGAAGATGAAAAAGAGGTTGTAGATAAAGATCTGTTTCGTGAAACTAACTCTTTTTCATCTACATTATCGCCTGAAAAATAAGCATTAATTCATTTACTAAAGACACATTCGAATAAGTGAATATCAAAATTAAATTATTTATAATTAAATATTTAATGCACTCGTATAATGGTTTGCTTACCGGATGTGTTGATAATATTTATATCATTTTCGATATTATCGTCGTAATTTTTTTCACCTAACGGCGTACTGCTTTCATGTGTAATGGTTTCTGAAAATATATTTAGTCATTAAATTATACTTCAAGAATATTTTTATAAACAAAGCTAAGACAAGTTGTAAATATTTATAGTTTGTAGGTATTTAAGGCTACCTTCTCGTTCATTAACCGTATCTTGTATATCCTCCTTTTCATCTTTTTTACTACTTGACTCTTTCAAATTTTCCATGAATAATCTTCTTTCTGACATCTTGGATAATCACAATAAACAAATAAATTTATATAAATAATGAATTATCGATATTATGACGTTATCATTAACTCAAAAATTTTATAGTATAATTCCTTCAACAAAGACGCATTTCGTAAAAAGAAGCAAAAACAGGACCATGCTTTTCAGAAACAATGGTCAAAAAAGTCTATATTTTTTTCGTGAATATAGACTCAAGTAAGAAGTAGTCAAAATAATAATTAGAAAACCACTCACCTTTATCAAAAATATTGACACATCACTAATTGTGTCACTATTCTAGAACAGAATATATATATTATTGCAATCGAATTTGTAATGCGTCACTGTTTACGACAAACGAGCGTTCGTTCACTCCAGCTTCGTCGGCACAACTGACATGAGTCGGTGTTTGTGATGGGCCCTAGTATGTTTTGTCTGAAATGCGTCAATATTCTCGCAAACCAGCGATATATATATATATATATATACACATATATATACATATATATATATATATATATATATATATATATATATATATAGGCCATAAAAGGGTCATATAGATTTTAAGGCCCTACTTAATATTATTATTCATGTTTTCGACTAAGTTAGTAGGACCGTTTTGATGGTCTTACTACGCAAAGTTATTATATCAGCGGAAGTTTTTCTTTAATTTCTTTATTTTAATAAATTGCAATATTTGAAGAAATAAGTATTCAGCGAGTGTATCGGTTCATGTTTCAGCGAATATTTCTTCTAGGTTTTAGTGAATATTTTGGTTACGTATAAGTAGTTAATTACTAATCGATACTTACTTTTACAAAAAATAAAAATAATTTTTAATTCGACAAAGTTCATCTGCACATATTTTCAAAGTTATACAACACGTCTATAAAATGTATGAAACATTTATAATTGTCGGTGTTTAATAAAAAAGAGTTATAAAAGATATGATGAAATATCCGTAATTACATTCATAAGCCCAGTAATGCAATAGTTAACAGTGGTTATAAAAGGGGAAGTATATGTCACATTATAATTTAAATTTACTTCAGGAAATGGAATTTAGCGCGTCGTTCGATTTTATTTAAGTATTTATTTGTCTATTTATTAAGGTAATTTTTGAAGAATTATTTTAAATTATGTTTTGTATTTTCCTTAGTTTACTTAAAATATTGATGAATTTAAAGTCGAATAAATTTATTGTTTATATGATAGTAAACTATATCGATAAAGATTTATATAGTTTCTTTTTACATTTATACCTAGTTAGTTAAGTACTGAATTTTTAAGTATTTTACTGTTATACAATTTATGACTGAAAATTATGATGATAAAAACAGATGATAAACCCTACCTTTTATTTAAGCACCGGCGAATGAAGTTTTTTGGCTCATTGGTTTATTATATCAATGTGGGAAAATCACGTGGAAGTCGCGGGATCGGAGGAAAGTGCCTTAGTTTCTCATAATAAAAAAACCAAATATATTACTTAACTTGATATCAACGGCGTTATTTTAACATAAAAAATTGTTTCCTCTCTAACCTAAATGTTTTTTAATAAGAAATTTGGATTATATTTCTGAAGTTTTTTGCTGTAATATCAAAGTTTAGATATATTTATATAAATGTTTCATGTTTATAGAAAAGTCTTATATATTTTAAATAGACATAAATAATATTTAATAAATATCATATTACTATAAATGGGAAAACAAATAAATAACAACTATTATATATTTAATAGGTAATTGATGAGCCGAGATGTTGTTTGATGTCGATTTCTGTGCAGCTTAAAAATAATATAAACCAACCAATTTAACGTCAAAATTGTACAATACGTCATAAATAATATAAGTCAATCCAGGAATCAAAATACTCACTATAAACAAGGGAGTCAAGTTAATCATACTCGGACATGTCACTTAACGACATGATAACTTATTACACTAGCATAGTACATTTCTTTCGGAATTTTCGTCTTAAATAGCAAAATTTTGTAATTGCCTACAATACATCAAAAATTTTTTAATTTTATTCTAATAATAACTAACTGTTTATTAAATAAAAATCTAAATTATTTCTTGGAGGCCGCGCAGGATTTGCTACTTATTCAGTCGGTTGAGCAAAACACTTATGCTATTCAAATCGATATTCTTTTTATGCTTTAATTTTATTTTTTGAATTTTTATGAAAATAAATAAAATTGCTATGTATTAGCCTTTAAATGTACGAAGTGACAAATCTGCTACGTGGTTTATATCTGTTCTTTCGGGTTTAAAGCTCTTCAAACTTTAAATACTTTTGAATGTTTATTTTAAGGTGATAGGATGTTATTTTACAGCTGTGATACATTAAGAAAACTAAAGAAACCTTGTTGCATTATATAAGAATAATTAGAATCACCATATATATCACCTGACACACATACGCACGCACACATGCACACACTTATGTACGCGCGCACACACGTATGTATGTTTTTTTTAGAAATTGAATACCTTTAAAATTCAATTTTTTCTGATCTCTTTACTTCATTACTCACACCTTACATTACTTAGCTTATTTCAATAGTAACCGATAATATATAAGATAAAAATCGAGGCTACCGACTTTTGTGTAAATCTTAAAATTTGCCATACAGATTTTCAATTAAATTAAAATTCAGTGATATTTCTTATTTTGGGACTTCCTTTATTTTTAAAATTTACTTCATATATATTGCAAAAAAAATTAGCTCCATCTACTCTGCATTTTTCAGCGTTACCCTTTAAATAAGGCGCTCACTTTTGTACGTATAAATCGCAAGTTATACCAGTTTAAATCATAATAACATGAATTTAAACCTGATAGCAAAGTTTCAAACATTTCAAAGTTCATTACGGAATGTCTAATTGTTTCTCAAACTTGCTTCGTCATCTTATAACGACGGTGGTGTAGAGCATTTAAGCAAATGACTAATATAGCAGGACATGCTGTATTATGCTTCTTCCACGTCGCTTATTGTTGTCATTGTACCAACCTAAAATGGTAGCACGTTTACCGCATATTTTAAATGTTAATATTTAATTTTTGTACAGAAAAGGAAAATAAAAGCAGTAGGAAACTGGCAATATTTTCAGCCGAGGAAGAACTTCTTTATTAAATTATTGTTTTTGAATATCTTTTATATTTAATAGAAAGAACTCGAGGTGTTTTTTTATAATTTTACAAACACTAACCAAACTAGATTTTGCTTATCTTTGGTGATTGGATAAAAAATGAGTAACTTTATTGTCTTAGGCCGTAAAAACTTTAAGGCGGCATGCATTTTGCTGTCAATTCGTTTTCGATTCGCGCCTATTTTGGGTAAAAATATTTAATTAACAAAAACCTTCCAGATTAAATCTATATATTATAATTCTAACCTCAAATGCCAATGACAACCGCAATCAAATCCGATGCAAACGGAAACCATACTGATCTCAGATAATATAACCTGCATAGCATGACTTAATTCAATCTAGTCTGCACCTAATTCAAACGAAATCAAACTCAAATTAAAAATAAACTCCAATACAAACTAGCGTCAAAAAATTCGTTCCGCTTTGTCAACTCTAGTTTGAACCGAGTTTCAAAATCAAGTAATAATGGAACTAATATATGAATATCCAATATAAACTGTAAATCAGAATTATTTTCAAATTTTAAATTAATAACAATTACACAACAAAATTCAAATAAAACACGACACTTGTACGAACTGACTCAAATTCAATCTAAAGCACAACTTAACATAAAATCAAAGTAAACAAACCGAAAAACTTAAGATAAATAACATAAACAAACGCTCTTTAAAACAAAAATTGATCCTGAATAAGTGATCATAAGAAACTTGTGACTGTGTCCAAATAATACCCATACTCGAACATACTAAATTTAAGCGAAAATCAACTGTTATATAAACATTATTCACATTCTTTCGAGGATTCTTCTTTTGAAGTCATATAAGAATGACTTTATTAATATTTTGTGAAAATAAAAAAAAAATGAAACATGAAGTTTAAGTTTTTATTTTATCTGGAAAATAACGTAATGAAGAAAGCGTCATAAATAATTTTATAACATCGTAAATATAAACATCTATCTACGATTTGCGGTTACTAAAATAAACATAACTTATATCAAATATAATCTGATGACGTCTGTTAAATACCCAGCTGGGGAAAGTATCGCCCGCCCTTGTCAGTACTATATATATATATATATATATATATTTATATTTATATATACACATATATATATATATATATATATATATATATCCATATATTCATACCCAAATATATGGTAATAGATATTTTGTCCCTTTTTCTGTGTTGACCGAAGAGACTTCTAGTTTCGGGGATGTGAAAATATGATGTAATACAATGAAATTCAGCATACATATTCATTTTCATTATTTCAATTAGTAAATCATATAATAGGTATCATGCAACATTGATCATATTGGATATAGAGGGAAGTTTTTTTCATATTATTTACTGGAAATATAAAGCATATGAAAATAAGTAACTAAAAAAATATTTTAATTAAATGTTTACTCACTAAAACAATGTTTTCAATCACATTTTTAAGAATTATCACCGCCATTATAATTAAAACACATTTGTTCGGAATTATTGCAAGATATCATTGAAATACTAAACGAGTTTCAATGAAATATTATGTTGCCCACCGCAACTTATTGCACAAGACTGAAATATCTCTACGCACAGTCCAAGTTTATTTTAATATATACATACACACACACACACACACACACATATATATATATATATATATACACACACATATATATATATATATTCGGAGAGTTTCCGAAGTGTGCTGAAACCGAATCTGCCAATAACTTTTTACATCAAAGTTAAACAAATGAAGTAAGAGAACTTGTTTCGTGACGTAACTTATTGTGTATTTTTAATCTTATTTTACAGAAACTAATTTATGGAATAACTTTATAATCTCTTTCAAAGAATGACATTAAAAATTTTTGAATTTTGAATATATCTGGCGTTAATTTTGTAGACATTCATTGTTCTCGATTCAATGAAACTACGTGATGTAATGTTATTTCTACTTTCTTTAAGTTCTTTTCCATGTCCTAAGTTTCCTTGTATTACAAAATCTTGCAACACAACGAAATACAACCATATAATACAACGAAACCTAGGTCGTAGTAAAGAATATAAAGAAAGTAGAAATAATACTAAATCACGTAGTTTCATTTAATTGTAATTTTTGAATTTGTTTTATTTTGACGATTGAGTATACTCTATTGCCTATAATTTACTGTTACTAGAAGGGTTTCGAATAAAAAAAAGTAAAACACCGAAGACCATTGGATTATTAGAGGATTAGAGATGAATCCTTATCCCACTCTAAGGTGTCATTAGCGTTAAGCCCCGTCGGCGTAGGATGTAGCAGCGAGATGACAATGAAACCCTTTATCTCGTTTCAAGGACCCGCGAACATTACATTAGAAACCTTCAATATGAATAAGGCTGTATTTTTGTGATATTTTTTAGTCATTAAATATAATAAAATAATCGTAGCTTGAGGCGTGGTGGTATAATATATGAGCAGTGTTTCTAATTAAGACTGGATCGTATGGTTTTTCATAATATAAAAAAAATATTGAAAAATAAAATCGGTTTATTTTTTTATATGATATTAGTGTAGATAGCATTGTATAAGTATTTTTTTTCCAATTTCGAATAAAATTGTACATTTTGAAAGTGAGGTAGCGATAGGTAATAAATATATTTGTAAGCTAACTTATTTAGAAAATATGCAAGTACATTTGGAAATGTACAGAAAATATTTATATAATATTATTTACATAAATATTTCACAAAGTTAATTACAAGAAGTTAGATGTGTGGAATGAGATATATCGAATATAAGAGATGATAAGTTGCGTCATTCTGAATATTTTTGACCATTTTTACGATTATGTAAAGCATGACTTAGTTGTCTTGAATTAGCCAGTTTTAATACGCGATGGTTACTTTAGGAGAAGGCATAGAAAGAAATGTGAATTAAAAACCACATCTAATTGTACAGTATTATTTTTCATAAAAAACAAATTAACTGTTTTTTTTAAGTAGAAAGCAATAAAATATGTCAGAGAAAACTGAAATAAAAACACGATTTCCAACAAAATTTTTAACTTTTTATGCTTGGTGTAAGAAACAAAACCTAAAAAGGGTACAAAAATTCAGATAATTTAAAAATTATTCTAATTCACGACCTTCGTAAACGTTGAGGATATCAAACATTTTTTCCTTAAAACACACTAATATTATCCTTGGAAGATCAGAAACTAAAGAAGATTGTAAGAAGATAATTTTAGTGAAAAGTAAGATAACTAGTCAACATTTAATTTATGTCATTTTAAACTATTACCAAAAAGTATTCAAAGTAACCACAGGCATATATAATACTCGCCGTCCACCCCTTACGTGGGTCTGCTTCAACCAATAGCACTGGATATATTTTATCCAAATTATACATGCACAGATTTTTTAATAATATGCAGAGTAAATATCATTTTGATTTATAATAATTCTCTTCACATCTAATGGCCCATTTTCAAATATTTTCATTTTCTGGGGATAATGTAGCCCAAGAAAATATCGACATATTTATTATCTTTATGCCACTTCGTCGAAATTTTACTTACTGTGTTTCACAATTTTCTTTCAAAAAATATTTTCCTTCCATATATCTTCTTCTTCCGTCTACGTTCAAGAAAAAAATTATTGGCGAGCCGAGCCACCTCACTATTCTAACCCTCGTACTTGTGTACTGAAGTTCTTCAATCCTATATATCCTTTCAGAATTTTACATTTCCTCTTTCTCTAAGTTGAATCTTATCTTATCTTATCTGCCGCCCGAAAACGCAACAATGATGGATCGAATATCGAAATTGTTACGGTAATATAAAACAATTAAATAAAACAATGACATAAAAGGTTTGTATAAATTTCACGGAAATACTTAAATTTACATTTGAATTTTCGGAGTCAATTCAAACGCCTAATTAAGAAAAGCGAGCGGGAAAATGGGAGTAAAATGGCTCAGTTATCATTTCCCTTGGCTTGACATCAACTTCCCTCCACCCTTTCAACCTTATGCGGTTACCGCTCTTGTGTATATTTTATAAATCTATGTTTGTGAGCAAGACTTTGGAATAAAATTCCGGGAGTAAAAGGGCTTTTCGGTTTACCTTTATCTTGTTTTGCGTCAACAAGCTTTTGCGAGTTACCTTATGTTTATGTAGCGCATCGTGTTTGATGGTATTATGTTCGCTATGACCGTATATTTAAAATGTTGTTAAAATATATTTACTACTATTTGTAATTATTTTCTTAATATTTAAACACCTTCTACGTACTTATATCTACATGAACGAACTTGTCCATTCGTTGTATTATATTTTGGGATTTTTGAAAACGGTAGTATACCTTTGAAAGAAAGGAATAAAATTTTTTTGTATTATTTTAACCACATTTCCACCATGTTATTATTATTAAACAATAATAATCATTATATTAATGCCAAGTACCGTACTTTCAATACGTTGAGAGAGTATTATTTACTTCATGTCATTGGGATGATTCTTATTAAGTTTTTATGAGAACCGAAACTATGCGATTTTTGCTTCCTAATGGCTTGCTGAAAAATTTCAGCAAGAAGAACAGATTGTTTAATTTGTCCTTCCATCATAATTTTCATGTTTTGTAGATGTTTTCCCTTTAATATTAATTGCTTTTAATATTAAATTGCTGTAAATGAAATAAATTCAAAATAACTACAAACGTCTGTAGTTATTTTAAATATTTGTGAAGGAGTGAAATCTATAAATATCCTCACCATTTAATAAAAAAATTATTTCTTGAAAAACTATAATTTCAACAATACGAAAGAATAAAAAGTTATGTAGAGAATGAATTGTCAACAATAATAATAAAGTAAAAAGTTAAGTGATATAAAAAAGCAAGGTTTCTGATATTGTGAAAAGAACGGCAAAACTAAAGGGGATGAATGATCTTGCTACATATGACAGCAAATTTAAATGAATTTACAAATGTGACGAAAGAATGATATTAAAAAAGTGGTCGATTGTATTTTCTTTTGTTTTTCTTCTCTAAGAGAAAAACAATAATATCAGGGCTCTGAATAAATTAATAAAACGAAAAATATGAGAAATAAATTAAAAATGAACATCAAAAATCTTACCTATGACTTATAAGTTTATTTTTATTCTTATCATTCGTTATTTGTCGTGCCGGTGTGTCGAATTCAGATTTTTTGTTCCTGTTTCTTCAGGAGCACCATTAATATAATTGTTTAATTATTTTAGTTTCAGCAATTACTTTGCAGTTTATCACTGAACTACATTGATCTTTATAACAATATACGATGAATTAGAAAATTGCTTAAAATGAATAAAAATATCTGTACTCGAATGCATGATGCAAATTAACGTTTAGATAATGTATTTTAACAAACCTTTAGCAAGTTTTTGATATTTTTTTCGCAATTACAATTAACTTTGTTTAAGATCTTATCTTTGTCCGATATTCAATCGAGATAAACAGAATCATGCGGAGGCCTAGATTTTTCTTATTTTTGTGACATGGACGATGGTACCTTAGTTAAATATATAATTTAATAATTTATATAATTTTCCTCAAATAAAAAGCAACAACGGTGACAACGGATTGTACTGATCTAAGAATATTGTAGAATCAGCTCGATTTAGACATACTTGCTTCATCTTAACTAACATTGTTAATGCAATAATGAGTTTCTTTGTTTGTTGATTTATGCTTTCTTGCCTCAACCCTAAATCAAATTAGATTATAAAGCAGAATATGTAGAAAAATACAGAGTACCATTATTCCAGAAACTTTCTTCTTTTTAATTTAAATTAACATCCCATTCGAGACAAAGGGTAAACATAAGTATGAGCGTGAATATAATACATATGTTATTGCATAATTATAAAAACATGTCAGTCTATTGTTGCTCGCTGTAGGTCACGGGCTTTTACTTTTTCGCACTGATCATTCAATGCTGATCATTTCAAACTACTTAACCATTTCCAATGCTAAGATTAAACTTTTTTTGGAAAATATTTTTTTCACAATATTTTTTCAGTACAAATATTTCAAGCTACCTTCGAGCCCAAGCGAAGCCGCGGATTTAAGTTAGTTCATAATATTTGTAAATAATATTATGGAACTTGTCTTACAAAAAAATATTACCTTTCACACCCTCACGGTCGAAATAGTTTCTATACGTACTCGTTTTTTTATATTAGTGTCTCCACTAAATAAATAAGAAAAATACGACCCCGAAGGTAGAAAAGTTTATACAGGTAAATAATTGCAATTTAATTCCAATAAATACATATTTTATTTGACATTTCCACAGGCATTCAACTTCCGTAAATTCTACAATAACTTGAACTTTTTAACAATGTGATATCATCTTCACGTCATTTAATTCATATTTAACTGGTAGCTTAACGATTGATCGACACTCTTCAGTTATTTTGAAGGCAGTTTTTATGAACATCCGCACCTACATTATCAAGTAATCTTGGCATTGAAAAATAGGTTAGCAGAATATAAATTTTAAACTGATTTATGGTTCTCTCATTTCAAATTATAAGATGGCAAAAAATCTATCGTGTACCAGCAGGATTCACACTACGAGGGTTACATAAATATTAAGTGCTTATAAGTATTAAAGAGTACATTTTATTTATATTAAGTTATTTCGAAATATTGATTTGTTCGCAACGTAATACATTGCCTTTATCTGCAACATCATTTATGTGCGTTCAAACATAGTGCATATTTAAAAAAATATACGATTTAGGGTAAAAGCTATAGTTTTTCTATCTTTGTATAGGGTTTCATCTAACCTATTTTTCAAAATTTCAGGTTGCGTACTTTCAGATATAACGTAGGAGGGATATATTTATTAGCGCATTTTTCAGTATATCTCTGAAGATATACTTTCAAAAATTACGGAAAAATATTTTTGAGGCCTTTACCAGCCCTTAGAGACAATACCCAACATTACATATTGAAATTAAAAAAAACATATTGAAACAAAAAGGACTATAAATTAATTAATTTATTTATTTATAGTCCTATTAAGAATTCTACTATTTTAACTTCAGCGTTTCTGTGTGTTACTTATTGAGATATATTTTAGTATTATACTAAATTTCATATTTGGACACCACGCGATTTCAGAGAAAAATGGCTGTAAGAGACAGATAGGACGACCGACACGTGAACGATCCTTTAAATTCCCATTTTCCTTTTTCAGGCTGACAGCACAAAAATGTACATTTTTAAGTAATAATTCTCATTTTAAACCTTCTGTATAGCGCAGTAATTTTATTTCCCCGTCGATCCCAAAGTATGGAATAAATTTTAATGAAAAAAGTGTCACAAATTTTATCAGGAAAAAATTCATGATGATTAATTATACTATATATTAAATATACGAGTGTTTCAGCAGGGCCATTATAAAGAAAAATAGAAAATGTATTTGTAATCTGATAAAATCAAATAGATTTGTCAACAATGTAAAACCTGTAACATACGTTTTGAAAAATAAGTCAATGTAAAGCTCCGTATCTAACCTGTAATCCAAAATATTCCCTTGATAACAATCTTTCGCAGGAAGATAAATAGAGCTTGGTCATTACACATGAGCAAAAGACTTTCCTCTGATATCTGTATATGAGAGAGTATGGTTACTTCCCTTTTTTATTTCCAACAGATTTCTTTTTAGGTAAGCTAAGTTTCTATTTCTTTCAATTTAGAAAAGACTTTTCGATTATGAATTATATATTTAAACTATTAAAGGACAAATTGTATGCCCTGTATTGTTGAGTAAACTTTCATTCTTCCTACCTGACAATTTCATGTGTTCAAGCAATCATCAACCGTTTGCTATACCACTATTTAGAACCGAATTATATTGGAATTCTCCAGTTTCCTGCGATGTTTCACTGCTAAACTTGATAGCGGTCGAAGCAGAGTGTGATTTGTTTTTGATGAGTGAAAACTAAATCAATAATCGCTTATCATTACAAATAGGTTATTTATGATATATCGGTAAATATTTGTGTTTAAAAAAATTTTGTTGAATAGATATTAAAAAAAATTCTTTAAAATGGAAGATATTAATTATACTTTCAAGTAGTTTCCAGTTATTCCCACCACGGCATTTTGACCTTATTTTGTCTATTTTTTTTATAGCACTGAAACCCATTCTGAGAAGAAAATATTTCACTACAATAATGCAGTTTCGAATGCATGGTACTTCATTTTCACCCGACACAACACGATACGGGCGGGGAAGGCGAAAATGTAATGCGTGCAAGTTCCATAATATTTGAGATGTGGCGATGTGTAAATCGAACCTTACATAATTTTGAAAGTACTTGTTTTGTTTTAACGAAATTAAGTAAAAACTGTATGTTTTCACGAAAAGGGATAAATTGTTTATAGTTTAAAGAACACGATTTTATACTGATGTAAGTAGATAATAAAAAAAACCCTTGAGCCGTCATGGGACTCCTGGCAGATGTGAAACATCGTGTTCGTACAAGTAATATGCATACAAGACAAGATTATTACAGGAACTAAATATAGCATAATGAAAATATAAAGTATTACGATTTTCTTACAGAATATGGTGACTTTATTTAATAAACATTTATTTACAATTAATACAAAAATAATAAAGCACAGGTTATGTGTACCGTAGTAAACAACAGCGTCGAATTGAGTGAGGAGGGGGTCGCGTAGTCGGTTGGGCATGGCGACACGTCGCCATACCGTACACTACTACATATGGACTATATATATATATATATATATATATATACCTTAGTATAGCGTGGCGACCCGTCGCCACGGCAAGCGTTGCCACGCCAACGATCCGGTTTATACCTACGCCTATAGATGTTCCACATCAAAAGATCTTGACTCCACTGCCACAAATAGCTGGTGACAACTGATAAAAAGCACTCCACGCTTATTTTCATATCAAAGTTAATTTTTTAGTCAATCATTTAATTTTTCGGTTAAGAAACCGGAATTTGTCACTGATTTGATTCTATCGCAACAATTCTTTGTAAATAATTACGTGATTCAGTAGGAACCTAATGAACATCGTAAAAGATGGACGATATCAAATTTCAAGATAAAAATATTATATATTAATGTAGATTACAACTTACTCGTGTCTTAAATTTAAAATTTCACTAAAACTTATAATTTCACATTATCTCCTGCCAATATGAGGTAGAGAGTGATATTAGATTTGACTGGACTAGATAAAGCGGACGGTCCACCATGTCTCAAAAGCTACCCGCTTTCGTCTCTTTGGCGAAATATTCTCTAATCTAAACTTAGAAAAGTAGAGCATTATTCGTTATTTGAGAACAATAAATTCATGAAAAACTAAACTATTCAATATTGTATTAAATACACGTTTTGGAGTCGTTTATCATATATATTATCACTATCTAAAATGGAAGTCAGTTTTAACAAAAGTAAAGAAAGCGTGAAAAAAATAATTGTTTAGTCGAGTCCATCCGGTGAGAAAATTTAAACTTTCCTGCCGGGTGGACTTGATTTATGTTTTTCAATGTGAAATGTAACTAAATTATATAATGCAAAGGTTTTGCTAAATTCGTAGCTGTATTATGGAAAAGCGAATATTAGCATTATCAGAGTAAGTCGACTTATTTGTGTTCCTATTTACAAAACAAGACGAATATAATCAAACAAATTATTTTGTATTTTATCCCATACTCGAAATGTATTATTTGAATGTAAAGGCATTATCCAGTGCACGCACACCGAGTGTTGCGCAGCATCATCAAAGCAACACACCTTATTTGGTGAGCGATACGAGAAATATTGTTCAGAGAGAAAAAGATGTTGCACTAATTATTTAGAAAATATTGAGAATAAAAAAAAAGTATTGTAAAATAAAATAATTTCATAGTAATGAAGGGCTAAATCAAGAAATTTTATAAATTTTCACCCTAAATTTGTTTCGGAGAATAATACTAAAAATTTTTTTTTGTTATATTTAGCCAACACTTGTATACTTTAATACTAAAACGATTAGATTATGAAATAAACTCAGTTTCAGAAAAAATGTATAAATAAATAATGTATATATATATATATATATATATATATATATATATATACATACAAAAAAGTGGGCTTAACTGAAAATATTTGATATCAACTACCACTGAAAAATTAATCCCTTTTTATTTCAGCATGATTTTTCACAGACGTCTCTTCAATGTACAACAAAATTTTAAATTTTATAGCTAAATTGAATTTGAGCAGTTTGTGAAACTCGGGCAAGTCTATTCAAACTACATCAAAAATTTAACACTTAAAAGGTTTTATCAATTTAAAGGAAAATTCATATCTACCCAGACCTTTTGTTTTCTCTCTTTTGCGGTTTATAAATTTAACCTAAGCCGCTACTGAATAAATGATATAGTCTTCAAAATTTCAAGGTTTATTCCTCGATTTAGGCTTTAATTTTATCTACAGCTTTCTTCTTTCAAATTCGTCAATTATTTTCCTTCAATTACAGTGGTGTAATATCCGAGCTAAATAAGCTCGGGTATACATCACTCGCTACTAATGTTTGAAAGATAAAGAATGAGGACGTAAGGAAAAAATGTTACGTAATAAAGTGCGATTCAAAGGATTGGAAAGTGTTAAATGAGATTCGCATGTATAAAATGAACAACTCGTAAATAACATAATAATATACTTTAAAGCAAAGTGTTACAAAAACGCACGGTTGACTCGTAAGGAGTAATTGAATAAAACTTATAATATGCTAGTTATGGTAATCATCAGAGTTTTAAGAGTGAAGATGTCAAAAAAATTAATCGTCTTATTTGCCAACACAGAGTTTGTTCAGAATATTTTCTTCAGTCCATCGAAGTAGCTTCAAACATTTTATTTATAAATCAGGTATTCACCGTTAAGTTTTAACACAATTGCAAGGATCACGGATTGGAGAGTCATTGACTCTGATAGAATCAAATGACGAGAAAATGTTTGAGAAGAAGGTTAATTAGGAAAATGCCACAAAACAATGTTTCTAATTTATTTCAAAAATTGTTTTAAATAAAAATCCCTTGCATCGGTGGATGAAACGTAGAATGGGAAATTTATATAGGTTTAACCGGTATATAATGCTCTTCTAGTCATCTATTTTTTAGTTTATTTAAATATCCATAGCAATATTAAAAAAAACGACTATTATCGTTCATGGCATATATGAACGTTATAGCTTTATTTCAAAATATCCAAAATGGAAGCAATGAATTATTTATTTTTTTTAAATAACACCTTATTTTGAAATATGTTCAGTTAATACATTGTTAAATAACTATCAATATAAATTGTTAATAATATAAAATATAATTACGGTAAACAATTATATGCCATCATATAATTTTTACGACCATATGGTCGTTAAAATTATATGACAGTCGCGTAAAAACTTGACAATCCAAATTAAAAGTGTAACTTATTTCATTTAAGATGCTTACGGAAAATAAAACTTGGTGCATAATAAGTCCCGAGAAGGAGAAATGGCATTTAAAATAATTGCAAAGATTTAATAATTCACACCCATATGGAATGGGACAATATAACAGTAGAAAAGTAGCGTCATGTCGCTCGTCCTATCATCTTGTCGTTAACGCCGAACATTATACGTGAAAATATGTATAATATTCGAATTAATCAGTGAATTTAAAGTTGACCTTATTTCATTCTCGATAGTTTTAAGAGTTTTAGTTCTTATTTTACAAAAATATCATAAACCGCTATTTCGTAAGTCAACAAAACTAAAGGCAAGGGTTAAGCAAATGCGTATTCGATAGTGATCTTTTTTATGGAACTGAAGGAAGGATAATTGCATTATTCTATTGCATTTCCTTGAAATTAAATCATGTTATGTGCCGATCTCGACATAGTTTCTACGTAAAGTGTAGATGTTGCATTGCTTTTTTTTATTAATAAGCGTTATGACAATATCGTCTTTAGGATCAAATAAAAGATGTATTTTTTTAAATATCTTACTGTTGAAATGATTTATAAAAAATACACTTATTTTTGTTTTTGGTCTTTCGAACCTCAGAATAAATGGAAACAGAACCCCTATGTGATCACTTCAATATCTTTATGTCCGATTTCTATTTGTCAAGAACTTTTTCTTAGAAACCGCCAAAGTTATCCAGTTGCAAAATTGCAACTGAAATTGTCTGTAGCCTCATAGTTCTATAAAAATTCAAGCTTCTAATTCAATGCAAAAAAAATATGTAACCTGTCAAAAATCACGTATTTCGATAGTGATTGCCTCATCAAAATTACGAAGAAAACTTCCGATTGACCAAGACTCGCAAAATATGAAAAACGTGACTGAGTAAGAAAACTATCCTTGTTAAAAAAATTGTTGCCACATAATAATTTACGTGGTAATAAAATTTTTCGATTTTTATTTTGAATTTTTTTAATGTGATATAGCAGTGCGGAACCTCAGAGCATGAATTTTAGTCACACTCGATCGTTTTATTGGTTTCTAAATAAAACAACATTTACGTTTGATACAGGTTTTCTAAATTTAAAATGGTAATTATGTATAATATTTTACTTTTATGTTATGTGGGCCTTTACGAAAGTTAAGCAAGGCACCCGCCTTATTTAATTTTGCTGATAAAGATAATGTTTACTGCAGTCAAATGCAGTCTCTTGCAGTGGATTACATCATCCATCCATGAAGCACTGACATATTTTGTAATTTATCTAATTGTGAATTGCGTGCTGCTTTTATTAAACCGTTTATAAATTAGAATGCAATATAATTTTATTACCATAATAAACAACGGAAATGAAATAGTTTATAATTCAATTATGGCCAATTGTTGAATTTCACACAATTACATGTACAATTGCGATATATACCTATATTTGATAGACATAGTAAGTACATGAAACATATATATATATATGTATATATATATATATATATATATATATATATATATATATATATATATATATATATATATATATATATATATATATATATATATATATATATGTATATATATATATATATATATATATATATACAGGTGTCCAGTGGCAGATTTCAATGTATGAAAAATTGTAAAAAAAACTACACCTCTAATACAAAGTAGGTTTATTTTAACTTTATAACAACAAATGCGGATTTCGTTTTTTAAAAACCACGTTTTCCAAATGGCGGCCATCTAGTCTGACACACTCTTCGAGTCTAGCACGCATGTTTTCAAAAACGCGTTTGCAGAGCGACTGGAGTATCCTACTGACTTCGGCTCGAATATTTTCTTTAAGTTGTGTCACAGTGCTCGAATTTGTTTTGTAAACAACAAATTTTAAGTATCCCCATAAGATAAAGTCACATGGGCTTAAATCGGGTGACCTAGGTGCCCACGGTACGGTACCGTTTCGGGATATGTTTTTTCTGGAAATAACTGCCGCACTGCATTCATGGACACATTAGCAGTGTGAGCTGTGGCCCCGTCCTGCTGGAACCATGTGTTTTGGTTGAAGGATGGACTATTCTGTAGTTCTACTATGAAAAAGTCATTTAACATCTGGGCATATCTCTCCGAATTCACAGTTACAGTTTGTCCACGTTGATTTTCAAAGAAATAAGGCCCTATGATTGCAGATGCAGACATGGCACATTCCGGACTGTTACTTTAGGCTTATGTAAAGGTTTTTGATGCATTTGTTTTGGGTTGTGGACAACCCCAGTAACGAATGTTCTTCTTATTCACATATCCTCCAATGTGAAAATGAGCTTCGTCACTAAAGAATATGTTGCCCATCCGGGTACGAAAACTTAACAACATCACCTCCGCGTAAGTTTTTCTTAATTCAAAGTCAGAATCGTGTAAATCTTGAACAATTTCTGTAAAGTTGATTTGGGAATTCCCAATATCGATGAACGTGTACGCAGTGATAAACGGGGGATTTTCAACGACAGAAACCATAACACGCTCAACATTTTGATACGTGGCTACCAATGGTGTAGGTCCTGGCCTGGGCCTATTTAATGTTGATCCTGTAGCTCTGAACCTTGCTACCCATGACTGAATGAGGTTGATCGATGGTCCATCACGTAATCGACGAATACTGTAACGATTATTAAATCGACGTTGTGCTACAGACAGCGAAAATCCACTCGAAATGTACGCCTCGACGGCAAAAGCGCGATGCTCTCCAGTCCACTGTTCCATGGCTATTAAAAAAATCCGCACCGCTTGCGCTTCTAACGACGCCCCCCGCGCCCCTCTTATGTGTTACGTTCAGAAACTATGTTCAAACTTTGAAATCTGCCATTGGACAGCCTGTATATTAAAAAAGCATCTTTACCCATTGCGAAGGTCAATCAATAATATTTATTTTATATGGATAATTTCAGTTTTATTTTAAAATCTTTGGTTTAAAATCATTCTTTTGATGATTAATTAAATAGTCATTATACTTAATGAAGTCATACTCATATTTAAATATAGTATTACAAAACGTCTATTCCTGTGGTCCGTCTTTGAAGAGTGATAGTGTACGAACAGAATAGAGGTGCGGACGAGTGTGCGAGCGAGAGCGAGGGCGCGACCGCGGGCACGAACGCGGACGCGGAAATGGGCGTGGGCGCGTAGAAAGGGACGAGCTCGCTGTATCACTCTGTAGACGCAAACTGTAGACGGGTGCAGGCGCGTCTAGCTTTAATGTGCTGGACGATTGTTTACGGTCAGAGTGGCGCTGCGAGCTCGCCGCTTTCTACGCGCCCACAACCGTCCCCGCGTCCGCGCCTTCACTCTGTTTGTACACTTAGTTGCGAACTGGATGTTATGTAATAGTGGAACATTGTTATGTTTACGGACATTTTTAGTGTCTTTCGTACTGAAAATGAAAACAGAAAAAGTATGGTTTCAACTTGATGTCTGTCCATCCGGTTGTCTGATACAGCCTTCTAAAATATATACTGAGTGATCTAAAATTTAACAGCATG
This sequence comes from Druceiella hillmani, assembly GCA_039881145.1. Lineage (NCBI taxonomy): Eukaryota > Metazoa > Arthropoda > Insecta > Lepidoptera > Hepialidae > Druceiella > Druceiella hillmani. The sequence goes on from JAYKKI010000149.1 coordinate 304,318, forward strand.
ACTTTAATGACACAAAACTATTTCAAGAAAAGAAACGATGAAGCTTTATTTTTTAATATGTTACTTGTAGTGGTGGAAAAATGCGTTATTTAATGAATATTAATTTCATTTCAGTTATAATAATCCCTTAAAAAAATAATAGATTGCAAAAAACTTAAAAAACTAGCTAAATAATAATCCAAAAGATTTCAAAAATAATTATAGATGTACAGTAAAAAGATTACTTTAATAGTAATCCTCAATATGGAAAAACTGTGCGCTATTTCCAATTAAATGAAACTACGTGATGTAGTATTATTTATTATCTAAGATTATTATTAAAGGCTATTAACAAAGATGCAATATTTACTAATAGCCCACCGGAAGATATTGTAATGCAACGAAACCTAGGTCGTGATAAAGAACTTAAAGAAAGTAGAAAGAATACTACATCATGTAGTTTAATTTAATTTTGAATAATGAATTTCAACAAAATTAACGCCAGATATATTCAATATACGCTATTTTCTACAATTCTCCATTGTACCTGTTACAAAAAAATTTAATAATATAAATTAAGATTGGAATTGACTATTTCTTTAGGTCTTTTCCATATTTTAATTATTTATTAAAATACTACAATTTTGCCATTACACGTTTTTATAGAATATTGTGGCCCTAAAAATTGAGCACGCGTAACAAGTACTCACTTGAGGTGTCCATAAAAGTTTGCTTATGGAAGTTACATAAGTCACTTCTATAAGACTCAAAATGTGTAAATGCTTTGGTGTTAAGTACTTACAACGCAAAATGTGACTTGCATTTGACCAGTTTTTAATATTCAGTTTCTTGGAAAGAAAATAAAACTTTAAGAATAATTATAAGTCATATAGTTTGTGACTTTAAATTGTTCATAAATTTTATTTAAAATCGAATTAATTTATTAAATTTGTTTTAGATAAAATCAATTATTTTTACATCATTACAGGAAAAAATAACAATGCAGGCGAAACCTTTTTGAAACATCAAACGTGTTTGTTGCTACACTCGTAAAGGTCGGCGAGATAATAAGAAATAAATATCTGTGCGATTCTTCCATCAAGATTGACGGGATAAAATCTTGATTTTTCTTGAGATAATTCGAATGGGCCTTGAATTGGAATTCTTGGAGGAAATCATTTACTTGATTTGGGAAATAACGGGTCCCATTAACAAATAAAATAAATATTTTAAAATATCAATGGAAACGAAAAAGTTATAGAAAAATTAAAACTCGATTATATCATGAATATACAGAATCTGAATTAAACACGTGTATATATATATATATACATATATATATATATGTACATATATATATATATATATATATATATATGTTTATACTTATACGTAAAACGTGTAGCAACACTGTTTTTTACTTTTTATGAACCGTGTGCAACAAGGAATTTTTACATTCTCGTTGTTATAATTTCTCTTATTTATGAGATAATTCGGCTATATTACTTTTCATGAGCACATAAAAAATATACATTTTAGTTAATAATAATTTAATATTATAAATCATTAAGGTTTAAAACTTATGTATGAGGGAAAAATTTGTAAAATTAACTTAACAAATTTGAATGAATTTCAAATGATAATAGTACTAAGACGTTAAAAAAGCAGATATTAAATGAACTGTCATAATTATGAAGGCAATAGAATGCAAGATCGCAAAAAACTTTTTGCTTTTGATTTTTCTGGGGAAGCGGTGTTAAGGTTTGAAATAAAATTATGAGATTAATGAAGCAACATTAACCTCATGATGTCACGAAGAATTCTTATATGAAAAAAATAAATGGCCGAATATTTCATAATTTTATTTTTTAAATAAATTGAAAATGAGAAAAAAACAGCAAGATTATGCCGGAGCAACTCATGTTGCTGTTTATTAATACAATAACTCCTGTAATTGAGGATTATAAACAAGTCAATTTGTAAGCTTCTGGAACTACGCCAATTTACGTAGGACAAAATAAAAAACGAGTCGGTCTCACAACAGTTTCATTTGGTGAGAATCCTTCGTTTAGTAATAACGTAAATCAGGGACAGATTTTATAAATGTAAAACAAGCAAAGAAAAAAAAATTGCGGGATGAGTTAATGAGGGTCTTTGCAAAAATAGACAATATAGACAGACTGTGCTACAAATGATTATATATTATAGACCAATTGAATGTTCGTGATAATAATAATGTTTGTCACTGGGCACTCGTTATTTCACATTTTAGTTTTAACTATAAACTGTTACAAGAGATGTATTGGATGAACAGAGAATCGAAGTTTTCACTTTGGACTCTTTTGAAGTCTATTAGAAGTAGACAATATTTACATAAAGTTAGTCTAGTAGTCAGATTAAGTGAAAAAAATATATAATCGTGTGATTTACGGAAATACTCAACATAATTAGAGGTAGTATTTGGGAGAAGCCCTTTTAATGATTCCATATATCTGTGTAGTTCAAGAATTTATGTTCGTTGATATTTTTTAATTTTTGCTGCTTTCCAGTACCTGATAGTTACGAGTCACCACCACTACCAAGCTATAAATGGTATAGATGGAAGTAAAGTGAATTTAATATAAAGTAAAATTTTTACAACTTAACTGTAAGTAAATTGTAATATAAGTATGTAAAACATTAATTTATATTAACCTATTTCATAAATTGGACACAATTTAAGTACTAGATTAGAATTAATTAATTTTTTACATATTTTTATCTTAATTTACTTATAGTTAAAATAAACATTTTTTACTTTATATTAAATTCATATTATTTCAATCTATATCATATATATTGTGATATTACTGGTCATCTATATCATTTATATTGTGATGTTATTACCTGATAGTATGAATTTAGCTGCTGACGTAACACAGGTCAAATTATTTTGCATTCGTGGTTGTTAAACTATTATTTAATGAGTGATATCATTTCGTCCCAAAAGTTACCCGAACTGAGTTCAACAAAATAGCGAGCTCAGAACATATGAAATAAGACGAAATAGACTATTAAATACGTATTTAACTGGGGCAGCTATCTAAATGGATGCAGATAGAATTTTTAAAATATTTCTTATCTATGTCCATAATAGATACATTTCTTTTAAATTAGACTAAAGTTTAAAGGAACTTTGGTCTTAGAGGGAAAACTTTGTTAATGAAATAATTAAGGGTCTCAAGTATTTTGAACAGTAGAATTAAAAAAATATGCGTGCAGTTTGTAAGCTGTAAGTGACCTTAAAATAAATACTATGTTAGAAGAAATGTTTACCCCCATTATTGAAATATTTGTCGTGAAATCAAAACCGTGAATAGTTTATAATATTAATGAACAAAGCGTAAACTTTCCTTCTTGAAGAGTGGGCAAAATTCCAAGTTTATTTAATTTCCATGAAGAAATGCTCTTGGGAAAGGACGTCACACGTGAAAGAATTCAACCCCTTGATATTTGCTACAATCAGAAAACAAACTTTAGTGCCAATTCAACTTGCAAGCATTCAACTCTCTCAGAGAGGTACAAGTGGATACAGGAGCTAAAGTCCTCTTGCCACTATTTTTTTAAATAACACGAGAGTGATATTAAAAATATAACTACTCAAAGTCACAGACCGCTTACAAGTGTTTTTTTCTTAAGAGCAAAACTTTGTTGCGCATCATTTTTTTAAGAAACATTTCTATCACCTGAGCGCTTGAATATCACGTACGGTTAAAATTGTTTATAGCATATTTTATCTCCACCGAGACTTATCTCAATTTGTGATGAATTTAATAAATGCTTTTAAAATTATTTTTACCAGAGCCTTGAACATTCCGTGTAGACTTGAGCTATTACATGTTGTATTCCGTGTAGACTTGAGCTGTTACAAATATTTAAGGGTACATTTTATTTCCATCAAATTATTTGCAGATATTAGGTTTTTACGGCTTAAGTATATTGCCTACCGCATCTTTCACAATTACAATTATCGCTATAATTTTCATACATTTTTTGAATAAGCTTCTAAAATCCTTACTTTTTCAAAATGTTCACTCTGATTAGTTTCCAAATAAGAGAGGGAAATTATTTATTTTGTATATTTTTTAGTTAACTTCTCAAGATACGCTACATAAAATTGTGAAAAATATTTTGAGACCCTAATAACTATCCCTTTCAAATGATATCTCAAAACGTATGAGGAATTAAAGCAAATCGGGAGTCTAATTTTAACCCTTCCCCATCTCTCTATAATATTTATAAAAATATTTCTGAATATTAATTTTTATGCGGATTAACATGTTTGTTATTATTTCAAATTTTGTTGTTATTATTTCACTTTATGTCGAAATGTTTATGAACAGATAGCGGGGTAGAAAAACAGTTGTAACAGATAGACGAACATGCAGGTAAATGATTTGATAAGGGTTATTTCTGCCTTTTGAGGTATGGAACCCCAAATATTTGTAGTTGAATACCCAACAGAGGCGAGGTAATGGTACGGAAGTAGTATATATGGTGCCTTATTATTGTTCACTACTATTCTGGTAAAATTTATTTTGTTAAACTTAACTAACTCGATCCAAACGGATAAAACTAACCTAAAATCACATTTACTACAGTTCTTTTAATGGTAGTTATAGACGCCGCGTCATTAATTAATTAAACATGGAGCACTGAAATGTACAGAACTGGGTCGAAAGGTTAATTAAATTATAGAGTATAATACAGCAAATTTGTTTAGCACAATCTTTCGTCCACACGACGAGCGGTCGGTAGTACTGCAAACTTACGGGAAAGAATATTGAAGAGCTTCGATTGCGATGTTCGGAGTGCGTACTTATACCGATTTTTCGAAAAGCGTCTACAAAATGTTTACTCCACGATCATTAAAAGTTATTTTTTACTTGCTACTGTTTTTGTATTACAAATAATTGATAAATGACATAAACTTAGGGAAATTTGGTTTCCTGTACCAAAAAAATGCACGTTCTTAGGATTTATTTTAAAAACATTCCTATAAATAATTTACATGTATTAGAATAAAATTTGTTAGTTTCAATTAAATATAGAGTGAATTGAATAAATGTGCAATTGAGCAATTATTATGTGAATTCCACTAAACTAAATGGCAAATCCTAATTATATTAAACTATTAACAGATTAGTATTTATGTACGTATTGCCATATAAATAAATTGTCAAGTACGTATTTTTAACCGGCATAATAATATCTTAAATATCTCAAAAACTATGAAATTTAAAATCTTCGCTATAATTTTATGGTTTTTTTAGCTACCTTATACATTTGTATGTTTTGTTGTTCTTGAGGGTGAACTAGTTAAATATACTTTTCAGTATTACCAATTGAATATAGGTTAATGTTTTCTATAGTGTTACGAAATATCAATTTTTGACACTAAACGATCTCTGAAAAAAATATGATGACATTTTTATGGTTATAATTAGAACTATTTTACATGAATTGTTAAATTTGCAAAATTTTCGTCATCGGTATTTTTTGTTGTTGCCTATTGAGATAGATTCCGGTTAATATGTTTTGTCACTGTGCCAAATTTAATGTTTCGACGTTAAACGACTTTTGAGGAAAACGACTGCGATACATGAGCAAATGGGCGGCCATGTGAATGATCCCACAAGAGTTATGTTTTTTTTCCATTTTGGGGTACGGAACCACAATCATTGTAAAATCATTTTTTTTCAATTGTAGGCATTAGAGTTGATAAAGTAAGCTTTATGAAACTTTGTGAAAAGAAGAAAAAACATTTTTTACATAAAACCTTTTAGTTGTCCCGATTTTTTAAGATTTTCATAAGTCTTACCATTTGCAGTTTAAAATGTGTTGATTTTAATGGGACACAACGAGAACACAATTAATTTACAAATTACTTGTTTAATGAAGAAATCCATTAAAACAAATTAAACTATTATAAAAATACAATTAAATGAAACTACATGATGTAGTATTATTTCTACTTTCTTTAATTTCTTTACCACGACCTAGGTTTCGTTGTATTACAACATCTGCAGGTGGGCTATTAGCAAAGAATGACTCTTAGGAACATCCGACAGCATTTATATGTTTCAAACATAATAATTTGATATTACAATACTTTTCAAATTTTCTTCCGAAAAACGTGTGCTTCTTTTGAAAATAATAATGATGATGAAACGGTTCGATTCCTAATGTTATTGCTTTTCAAAAAATAAAAGGACGGTCCCAGAGTTATCCAATATAATTTTTTACAGGCTTGAAAATTATTACAATTAGAAAAACGAACACTTCAATGAAAAAATGTAAGTAAATAATTTTAATGAAAAAAAACATCCAATGGAATAAATTAGTTGAATTCATCGCAAATGAACAGCACTCTTGTTCAATCAAACGGTTGCTATTTATTTATTTCACAGAATGATGATAGCGATGACCAGGGAGGACAGTAAAGGAAATATGATATTCCCAGCTTGACACTTCGCGGTTTTGCTCACGTGGATGGAGAAATTGGATAGATCTCAACTCTTGATTTATTGAAACATTAAATCAGGAATTGAGATCAATCAAGAATATTCCATGAAATGTTCTATAATTGTAAAATTATTCTCTAATTAAATAATTAAGGAAATGTTCCAAAGCATTCCCTGCAATTGTTTAATATCGACCACGAAAAAACATAAATACTTGTAAGCCGGTATTTTAGAGAAAATTTATTTTAAGGAGACTTGCTATTTATTTAGAACAAATTGAGTAATAAAAAAAACTTAATTGCCTTTAAGTACCATTTATGGGGAAATGGATTTTGTTTATTCTTTAAGATAGTGAATAATACTTTTGATAAAAAAAACGAGAATAAGAAAAAAAATTAATTTTTATATCATTCCACATTATTCACAATTAAGGTCAAATATATTTAATTTTTAAAAAGCCTTCTATCGGCTCCATGACTTCAATATCATTTGCATACCAATTTTTATAAGTGTTATTTATTATAAGGCAGATGATCAACTAATTCGAATCTAGTTTGTTGAATAACAGCCAAGATAACTACCGACTTGTGAGCAGGCACGTTTTCTTGTTAAAATATAACGCCTTTTTGAAATGTGCCTCTCCTTACCTTATGAAGTATTGACATGTTATTATGACGCCACGCTCCAGTCAGTCAACCAATAATATATCTTCCGCGTCCTAAAATATTGAAAACATGACCTTGGTGGCTGATGACGAAACATAAAACAACGGGGCACGATGATGGAACCGTTTTATTCTGTGACGATTTTTGGTTCATCTCTTGATCGAAGTTGTGAACCGTGTTTCGTTCATTATGATAAGATTAAATTGAAATTTAGAAAATAGTGTAAAAACATGAGACACAATTTGCAGAAAGAAATTGAATAAGGATAAAATTTAAAATTTAAGTATTTTTAAAACGAGATACAGCAATTATTAAAAAAATCTTAGGGATATTAATAGCACAATTGTCAACAAAAATTATGCAAAAATCAAATAAAAATATTGCAAATTAACCGTTTGCGCCTATTATATACATACAATAGCAAAATGTGTTTCCCGAATATCTCAAAAACCGTGATAGTTCGTAAAACCTGAAATTCCATTTTTTAGCAAAGTGTATTCACCTTTAGTCATAATTGAACGAATATCTATTATTTACAGACTAATTTGTCTATATCTACATTTCATAGATCCAATATCATGACACAAAAATGATCTCAAAATGGCTAGATCGGGTCCCTCGCTTTATCACAACTATTCCAAATACCAACCACATCATAGATATGTATGTGTATTTGTTCGCTAATTAATAACTCATCAACTGCTTCATCAATCGACATCAATACTTGGACGTGAGTAGACTGTATGACGTAATAACATATAAGAGGAACGATAATATGTATTGAGGATAACTCATTTTGTGGTCGTACATCACTTTTTTAATAACAAATGTTCCATTCAATATGACGGATGTATAAAAAATTAAATAAATGGAAAGAAAATTTTGCCACGTTCTCACTGATAGATTTGAAATAAAGAAATAAAAAACAAAATATTAACTCTGTATAAGTATCTATATTTAAAAAAGTTAACGACTCAGAAGATTTATCACGATTTGAGGTATACATTATAAGAGTCTGCGGCGCCGCGTTTCGCAGAAAATGAGCACCACTCTGGTCGGCGTTCAACGCCGATTATACAAAATGTTGAAAACATTAAAAAAAAGCCTAACGCGTGATTGAAGAGATACGGTGCATTATTTATTCAAGAGACAACTTTTTCATATGGAAATATTCAATATATTTTGAAAGATTATTTTCATATGAGAAGTTTCCGCGTTAAGAGTGCCGAGAATGTTAACCAAAAAAAAGGAACTACTTGATATTTCGAGCGCATAGTTTAGTAAATTTTATGAAGATCCTAATGATTTCTGGCATATCTGATCATAATGAATGAAACACGGTTCACCACTTCGATCCAGAGATGAAACAAAAATCGTTACAGAATAAAACATTTCCGTCATCGTGCCCCGACGTTTTATGAAAGGCACATTTGAAAAAGGCGTTACCTTTTAACAAGAAAACGTGCCTGCTCACAAGGCGGTGAGCAATTTTAATAGGTTTCAACAAACTAAATTCGAATTAGTTGATCATCTACCCTATAATAAATAAAACTTATAAAAATAGATATGCGAATGATATTGAAGTCATGGATCCTGTAGAAGGCTTATTAAAAAGCTGAGATAAAATAATTTTTTTGAACTGTCGGAAGCCTTACAGAATATCTGAGCTCTTTGCGTAATGATATGATATTGAATATATTTGGCGTTAATTGTGAATAATGGTATGATGTACAAATTAATTTTATTTCTTATTCTCGTTACTGTTTTATCACTCCTCGTATGACATAGTTATTACATAAAAGTATTATTTACTATTGAATATATTTGGCGTTAATTTTGTAGAAATGCATTATTCACAATTAAATGAAACTACGTGATATAGTATTATTTCTACTTTCTTTAATTTCTTTAACCACGACCTAGGTTTCGTTGTACTACAACATTTTCAGGTGGGGTATTAGCAATCTTTGCTAATACCCCACCTGAAGATGTTGTAATACAACGAAACCTAGGTCGTGGTTAAAGAAAGTAGAAATAATACTACATCACGTAGTTTCATTTAATTATGGATTATTTACTATTTTAAATAATAAGCAAAATTCATTTCCCCATAAATGGTACTGCCAGGCCAATTAAGTTTTTTTTATTACCCAGTTGGTTCTAAATGCATAACAAGTATCCTCGTAATAAAGGTTCTCTAAAATACCGGCTATAATACTTGTAGTATTTACGTATTTTTCGTGGTCGATATTAAAAAATTACAGGTAATGCTTTGTAATATTTCCTTTAATTATTTAATTATAGAATATTTTTACATTTATAGAACATTTGAGGAATATTCTTGATTGATCTCAATTCCTGATTTAATGCTTCAGTAAATAATGAATTGAGATCTATCCAATTTCTCAATTCACGTGAGTAAAACCGTAAAGTGGCAAGCTGGGAATGTCAATATTGCCTTTACTGTCCTCCCTGGTTATCGCTATCATCATTCTGTGAAATAAATAAATAGCAACCGTTTGATTACACAAGAGGGCTGTTCCTTTGCGACGAGTTAAATTAATGTATTCAATTAAATGTTTTTTTTTCATTAAAATTATATACTTACAATTATTCACTGAAGTGTCAGTTTTTCTAATTATAACAATTTTCTTACCTGTAATAAACAATATTGTGTAATTCTGAGATCGTCCTTTAATTTTTTAAAAGGCAATAACATTTTTAGGAATCGAACCGTTTCATCATCATTATTATTTTAAAAAGAAGCACACGTTTTTCGGAAGAAAAAAATTGAAATAATTTTTCTTTCTTAACTTAAAATTTTTCAGGAGATTTAAGTTGTATTTTAAAAATTATTTAATTTGTTTTTAATGGGTTTCCTTATTAAACAAGTAATTCGTAAAATAATTATATTCTTGTTTTGTCTCATAAAAATCAACACATTTTAAACTGCAAATGGTAAGACTTATGAAAATCTTAAAAATTCGGGACAAATAAAATTAGGGTTTACGTAAAAAATGTTTTTTCTTCTTTTCCCGAATTTCGGTAAAGCTTACTTTGTCAACTCTAATGCCTATAAATGAAAAAGAATGGTTTTACAGTGTTTATGGTTTCGTTACGTTATTTTCTGAATACAGGAAAAATAATCTACTTACAGCTAAAATTATTCCAGATCATAAAAATTAAGTTTTACCAATATGTGTTATTTTACGTTTAAGAATATAAACAGTAAGTTTTTTGGAGTATATTGTATGTATAGTCAACTAATGTAATATTATTGTTGAATATCTCGTCAGATTTTTATCCTCAAATTTTTTCCTTTTAAAATGTTTGTCCTTTTTATCTCTGTCTATCTATATTTCAACGGCAGCTTTATAATACTTAAACTTTAATATGTCTGAACGTAAAAAAAAAAAAATATGTGTAAGTGGACTAAGCTTTAATCGAGGTTTTCACAAATTTGTGAATATTTTTGTGCTTTCAACACAATAGTAAAATGTTTTACGGCGTTTCAAACTATTCCTGGCTCATTAAGCGAGGCTACACTTTAAACAGGGCTATGGTTGAAATTTTTTATCATTTTAAAAAAAGGAAAAAAACATAACTCTTGTGGGTTATTTCACGTGTCCGTCCATTTGCTCATGTATCGCAGTCGTTTTCCTCAAAAGTCGTTTAACGTCGAAACATTAAATTTGGCACAGTAACAAAACATATTAACCAGAATGTATCTCAAGAGGCAACAAGAAAGAATACGGATGACAACATTTTGCAAATTCAACAATTCATGTCAAATAGTTCTAATTATATTCATAAAAATATCAACATACTTTTTTCAGAAACCGTTTAGTTTCAAAACTTGATATTTGTAACACAATAGAGAAAATTTATCTATATTCAATGGGTGATATTAAAAAGTATATTTAACTTGTTCATACGGTTTAGCTCGTGAAGAAAAAAGGAAAATGGTGACATAAAAGCAATTCTATTTCTATTCTATGGTGTTTATATATATAAACACCACACACACACACACATATATATATATATATATATATATATATATATATATATATATAGATATATATATATATATATACATATAAAATGCATAAAATCACTCACATGAGTTATTTTTAGTTCCTCTCCCATGCGATAAAGACTAGTAATTAGTAATAAGTATTAATAAACTTTAAAGGCTTGGCTACAATCATCAGATTGTAGCCAAGCCTTTAAGGCACATAACGACAAAATTTCATTAAAATCCGCCGACAGGTCTTTGCACAATTCCCACATAGATACAGCCTCCCAACCAGTCAGTTATTGGTGTAAGCACTTGGAAATTTATCTATTTAACAAACAGCAGTTCGTGACAGTAAACATTTTCCTGCGTTGCAAAAATTGGGAATCAAAAATATGCCAGAGGAATTACGCCGGGAAGAGAAATGATAATGCATCATATACTGGTATGCTCATAGAAGTGCACTGTAAAAAAGTTTCTTATATCTGGTTCATAATTTTTTTATACTAAGACCTGATCCGTGGTCTATAAATGAAATATTATTTCTTTATATGTTTACTAGAGGAAACGCAAAAAATAAATTTAAATATTCCCTTGTTTATTATGAAACGAAAAGTTCTAGTAAGTAGTTCCAAGATTCAAACGGAGTTCGTACCTTTCTGGTAAATATATCTACCTGTTTCTAGTTTGATGTCACCTGTAGAGGTCACAGTTAAGAAAAATTAAGGTTTTTATGGTTGTCAATATATTCTTGCAATGTTTTGAATTAAATCTGTCTAAACATTGCTTTTACACATATTCAAACTCAAGATGAGTTTCCATCTTTATTTCGTCCCTGAACGGCTATCATTCGTCATTGGGGTAAGAATTAGGTCTTTGGGGTATGTGTCTATGCATGTGCGTGTGTGTGTACGTGCGCGCGCGCATGTGTGTGCGTGTGTAGTCATATTTGAATACACAATTTGTAGATAACCTGGAAACATAATTTTTAATAAATGGTACTTGAATTTGGCTAAGAGTAGGTTAGGTCTCAATCTAGATTAAGTTAATGGATGCACAGAACGAATAAAATTTCGAAATGATGGTGTTTCGGAACTTTAAAAATTTGAGAAAAATGTCTCTCATAACAAAATTATACTAATAATACGTCATTAAAAAGAACTTTCAATATCCCATAACTTTCGTCTCGAAAGTTTTTTTCATTACTTATTGATAAAAAGAAAAGCACCGTAAAGTTGGTAAAACGTAAATACTTTACTTTGCTATTTGCTTTTTAGTTTATTATTGTATTTTAATATTTGCGGAATGTTCCTTGGTCCGTGTTAAAACGTTGCATTAATACAAACAACACAAAACACATAAAAACAATACAAAAATACCTATCTACTCGATGCACAGTAATTACACAAGTGTATAGTTTATCTCTGTGCATAATACGTGGTGTTACGTGTATTTTAAATCGCGTAATGAAGTTTTCCACCCGCACACACAGAGGAAGAGTATGTTGTGATGCTGAAACAGAAGTGCTTGAGTAAACAACCCGAATTCGGGCAGACGGTTATTTTTCGGTCATTTTCCGTATATATATATATATATATATATATATATATATATATATATATATATGGCGGACGTATTGCTACGAGAGCAATCTCTTACAACCAACCAGAATAACAGTCCAGCCCCATTCGACGAGCAGTCGAGAATTTAATCCGAGTCACTGTTGTGTGCCGGGCCGTAAAAGGCCGTATGCCTTGTGGTCAACCCAATAAACCACGGGGACGATTATGGTGAAGTTTTTACTGGTGAATTCTGTTGGGTCTGGAGTAATATGTTTAATAGGCTATGTTTTGTCACACTTAAACAGTTAATGATAAAATCTTTGTTGAAGATTGATACAAGTAATTCCATTAAATTGTAATATTTGTAAAAGTAACTTTTTAAAAATTAAAAATTGCAATTTTTAAAAAGTTACTTTTACAAATATTACAATTTAATGGAATTACTTGTATCAATCTTAGAGTTTATAATATTTTCTAAAGCTACGCATGCGTACAATCACGCGTACGAAATTGGGAGTACAGCTAATTCTAAATAAGAAAGTAAATTCGAGATTTATATATTTACTTCACTTTCACTGCTTAATTACTCTACAATTTCCGCAAAATTTTACATAAATATATTCATATTGTGAAGATCAACCTTTTTATCGCGAAATAGAATAAATTTATCCGCAAGTCGAAGCTAGTATATAAATAGTTTAAATACAAAAATATTTTTTTCTCGATCATTCTCATGCGCCTGACTTTTTAATAATTATGTAGCCTGCAGTATGGAGGTTGCAACACTTATCATATATGTAGCCTACAGTATGGAGGTTGCAACAGTTATCATACATGTAGCCTACAGTATGGAGGTTGCAACACTTCATATGCCAGAATAAAAAATAATAAATATTTTGGTCATTAAAGAAATCACTCACTCAAGGAGCGTTATTAATTGTATATTTGTATAAATTTACATTGTATGTAGATAATATTATCTAGATCTTACAAATGATCATCTCGGTTACATATTATATTTAGTCTTTTCCATACAAGCGGAATTAAATCTAATATTTAAAAAAACTCGTAAAATATTACAAAATTGTGTTTTTGACGCCGCAATTCTCATTTTAGTAATATGTCTTTTAACCTTAATTGCAAATCCTGAACTTCACTCTTAAATTTGTATCACAATACTATTAATATTGTATACTCACGACATAAAACTATTTTCTTTGACATATAAAAATATTAAATCTGGAGTTAGTTGCATTACAAGTCTTTTCATCCTTTCAATATTGAAACGATCCTATAAACTTTAATATAAATTATACAAGCATTTACTTTATATGATTTTAAATAATGCATTACCTTCTTATTTCTACCACTCAACTTATACCAAATATATCTGACGAGAGAAATATTATTTACGTAACAAAAAAGTTAACTCAAGATTAAAGTGTTTCGTCTAATTTTGCAATATGTTTATATGTTTGAGCTTTGTCAGTGCAATTGGCGGTGAATGATTTGTTCGTACTGAACATTTACGTAACCTTGCAGGTTTCAACTGCGGACAAAGGAAAAAAAACAAAATGAAATATCTATCAGACGTTCGGTTTTATTACGTTGTGGTACGAGATATCGAATCCTGACGTTTTTGAAATTAAACAATCCAACTGAATGTTTGTGCATTTCGTAAACTATGTAATCTTGTTAGAACACGTATTGTTTGTGTTGTATTCCATATATTTTGTTTAAAGTGATATAGTTGGTATGAAATTTTAGATTTTATTTTTAATTTCTTGTTGCATATTTTTTCGTTTTATTGCACATATAGCGTAATAATTGATGTGTTATCAATTTCTTACAGTAAATTTTATCGAAGTAATTCAAAGAAATATATTCGAAGTTAAATTTAAGAAGGAAGCAAAAGTTTGAAGTAGTATTCGCAAACAAGGGTTTTGAGCTTGATTTGATTTTTATAAGAAAACCGATTCTATGAATTAAGCATCATCGTTACATATCACTTGTCAACACTGGTCACTACCTAAATTCAAAAACCATAGAATTCTTTCTGGTAGAATTCTTTGGAATTTAGGCCGTAAAAAATAAGTTCAATTTTAAGATACTACGTCTATAAATTTGTTGTAGCGTAAGTAATTAAACAGCGAGCGAATCAGATGTTAGTTAGAGGGCGCGAGGTCTGGAGAGCATAGAAAGCGACAAAGTTTAGATAAGAAGGTACTTTAGGCAAGAATTCAAACGATAGGATAATTTAACGATAATCGATAGGATAATTTAACGGAAATCAAACGATAGGATAGGATAATTTCATGCACACGTGTGCATGAAATCGAATTTCTCTTTCCAAAGTTAAACGGGTGTGAGTTCAGGTGGATGAAACAAAATAAATTCCAAAGATAATATTTTCACTTCTTCCTCAAAGCAATGGAGTGGCATGTTTGTTGCAGTGTGGACGCGTGAGGGTAACTCTGTTAGAATACACTAATTTTGAAACAAATGCTCAGCTGTGTCACAGACCAGTATCGCTTCATCCATGTACATATATTGTTTTTCATTTTTGCAATAAACATAAATGTAATTCATAAAGTGAGAATTCTCTTCATAGACTTTCATACCTTGTTTTCTTTTTACTCACCGAAATTCTGCTGCTAACTTAATAGAGAGTCAAATGTCTTCATTTATCCTTCTAGAGATATTTGAAAAGCTTTTTTAATATCCCAGAGATCATGAGATGATTACAACCCAAAAAGACCGTCTATAAAAAGAAGAATGATGCCTGTTTTTTAAATGCATTAATTAGGTCCGGGCAGATAATTTCTTAAGTTTCGCATTGACGTAAGACGATCTGTGTCGTTTCTTTAAAATATATTATATAAGTAGCTGAAGTATGTAAAATTTTAAATAATCGTAGATCTGAAATACGAAATGAACTCATTATTTTGACATAAAAATATATATGATACAATCTTCAAGCAAAATATGAAGCGGACAAATTAATTTTGAAGAAGTTTAAATTTTTTAAACTTTTCTTCGTTAATGTTTAAATACCACACACTTACATAATTACATGAAGTTGATAATACATTGTAGTAAAATGCTTTAATATTAAAGGAAATATAAATTTGGAAGACGTTTTTATTGATCATTCTGTTGCATAATTGACGTTTGACATCATTCAACTTAGACCGTTGTAGTGATAGAAAAGGGACACTGAATTATTTAATGACAACTGAGGTAAATAATTTATTCTGATATTATAAATAAGCCTCGTGCAACTAATAGCTAATTTAATTAGACTTTCGTTTCCAAGTTTTGAGACCGTTAACCTGTTAGACTCAAATCCAAATAAATATATCCGATATGCCCCCTTGATGTTGAACTCGGGAATTTACAATACTTTTCAAATTATAACGAATTTCACTGGATTTCGTATCGCATCCAGAGCACGTAGCTATTGTGTCAACTAATATTGGTAATACTATATTGTGATTTATTGCAGGAGAATAAATATTTACTGTCAAGATGGTATCGTACAGACTGAGGTACCTATTAACATTTAATATTTTTGTCTCTAAATTTTTAAATTATTGCCAAATATTAGGATCATATCTCACCACGTAAATTTCTTAACTAGTAAACATTGAGCATTTTTCAAAAAAATATGAAATTCAGGACTAAAGCTGTAGATTTCCAATAAAATTTAGGTGATCTTCTGGTAATTCTGGTTTTTTCCTAATTTTAAATAGCAGTGTTAATAGACGTGGCGAGGGGGCGGGAATATTTTTTGTACACATTTTCAGAAATATTACAAAATCATCTTACATAAAATTCTGAAAAAAATAGTTTCCAATTTCTGCAGCTCTTCTTCAATTCTTCAAAAAATCAAGTTATTTGATTCTTCCAAACGACATTGGAAATTTTAAAAAAATTATAAATTTCCGAGTACTTTATTGGCCTTCTTGGATATTTCTATTTAAATATTTCTAAGTGTTACTTGTTGAAATGTGTGCAGGTTAATAAAATTAAGCACTCTGCCAAATTCAAGTTTCTACAACAAACAATTTCTGAGAAATACGAAATTATCTGATGGTATTTCAGTGACCTTAAAAAGACCCCGTTTTTCTTTTTGATATACGGAATAGTATTATGGAAAACTGCAATCCATTGTATAAATTAGGATAATTATCATCGGGATATTACGAAAGTTCTTACAAATATCTAAGTAAGTTTCATTTTACATTTTACATGTATATATATATATATATATATATATATATATATATTCACACAGATTGAGATCTATATATATATATATATATATATATACATAATGACGTAATGAGAATAGAAAGTAAAAATAATATATGAGGTTTAAAAGATCGCAAATAATTGTGAGAGCTGTGACTCTAATTTTAGGTACGACTTTTTGATCGTATCCTTCGACTAAGCATTTTTTGCCGAGATGTAAATTATAAAACTTAGAAACATACAATGTGTTTTTTTAGCGAGCTAAGACTGCTAGATGACTCGAATCTGTTTTTTGTTACAATTTTGTAGTTCGACTAAAATGTTTGAGCTTAATATAATATTAGCAAACCGTCAATTTTTGTAATAAATTATAGTAATGTAGATACATATAAAATTGTACATTTTATACCTTTTGTTTTAATTTAGTGTCCTTATCTACTATCATTACTTTGACGTTTGTAACTTAATCAGTATCCTGAATGAGTTGAGTTCCTTTTGCTTCGTACGACACAATAACTATCTTGTGGTGATTTTATTTTTAAAATTAGGTGTGAACACGAATTAATAACTCACTTTGTGTATTTGAACATGTTGGCAATATATTACTAATGAGTAGGTTCAAAAGATGTATAGGAAGTTATTCTTTGCAAGCGCGTGTTTGCTTCCATTTTTATTCATTTACCCCTATTGAACCATTAAAATATTCATCGAATTGATTTAATTTGATTATACTTTTTGCATTCTGGCACTAAAACCCTTTCAATTTATTACACTCAAAGTCGATGGGTTGAGATTGAAAAAGCCTGCTTGTTTTTATTATTTCATTGTACTATTGTTATGCAGATTTTATTTTTTGTTTCAGATTGAAACCGATTGAAGTGGCGTCCGGTTGTTTACAGTAAATTAGCGTCTAGGTAAGTATTTTTGTAAGCCGTCAAAGAGCTCTTTTATTTTCACATGTGAAAATAAATTTTCCCTTACGGTACACATATTTATCCACTTCCGTTTACTCTTAAGTAGAATAATATTATTCGAGTTGGTTTTACTGTTTTCTTCTTATAGTTTGTGTTGTATAAATCGTAGTGTTATAATATTACGTATTGAAAAAAATCTCTCCCAAATATCAGATATATTATCGTTTCTCAAACGGACCACGTCCTTCGCAATAACCGTTGCATAAAACATTTAAATCCGCTTCAAAGACGGCAGAATATGAATATTCGTGTTCTCATTGTCGACAGAAGGCACAATAATCCCATGTACTCCCATCTGCATTGCTACTCGTACTGTTATCTTTTATTTACCCTCAAATCGTAACTTAACGAACAATGTATGTATGTACACAATACTGTGGTTTTCACCTGCCCGCATAAATATCTCACTTTTACCCAATATCCTATTTAAATAAATTATATTTTTTATGTAACTGATGTATATTAAATTAAATTATAAAACAATATTAAACCATGATCATTCCTAACGAATAATTTTACATATTGAAAAGTATACAGATATGTATAAATATAAATTTATATTACGATGTGCCAATTTTTTACTTCTTTTGATTTCCGCTTCAAGCCAAAGAAAATTAAATTTTTATATTTTAATGTTTACGCTGCGGAAAATTGTAGAGTGTATGCCTGCTTTCACGTTCACTTATTCTTTGATGAGTTTTCCATCGATTCACATACGACAAGTTGTTGAATTAAGATCTGAATGCGACGAAAACTTTATTATGGAATTTTTGGCTTTTTTATAGCTACTAGTGGAATGTATCCTTAATATCTCATAGTTAATGTCAGACTTATATAGTAACTGTCATAGCTCCATTGCCCTAAATTTATCATATTTTTTTCGTTACTTATCTGTTATATTTATATTCGTCAGTGTTAAAAAAGTCAAACGAAATATAATTAGCAGATGAATTTAGGAGATTGAATTTTTAGCAGACATTCATCATGATGATATGAGATTTTTGTATTAATCTTAAATCTTTTTCTATCGAAAAAAACGAGTTATTCCAAAAATGATAAATTACAAGATAAAAAAATTAAATAAGAATATATAATATGAACGCAACGTAACAATTACATCGACATGTTAAGGATAACTAATATTTGATGTGACACTTGACAGGTAAATTTATCATGATGTTTTTTGCATATTACAGCTATTATATATGTCAATATAATTAAAATATTAATAATTTTATTTTAGTGAATTGCATAATATTCTCCCTATATAATTGAGTCACCAATTATTATTAATTAGCATACTTTATCGAGTTTAGGGTATGTGAGCCCATCTTTTTACATCAGGTTGTGTTTTGATACTAGGTTTTATAACTTTCTACGTAAATGTGTATAAAATAGTAGTACAGTAAAAATAAATAATCCATGTTTAATTATCTTTATGTAAAAAATATTTTAATGCGCCATAAGTGGAACAGAAAATACGTTTTGAGTAAGTTTAACAAACCAAAAAAAACAATGACAGAACGGATTCTTTTCTAAAATAATAAAAGCAGTGTGAATAAATAGATGTTTCGTTACATCAGTACGTCGCTGTATTATTATAGGGTCCTAATTGAAATGGATAAATGAAAGCTCTTTGAACGGGGCAGGGTTAATGGAAAACTTCTACACATTTGCTGTGTCAACCTTTTATTTCAGCGGGCTGTAGCGAGAGTTACTTTAGAAACAGTCTAAGTACAGAATTACAGTCAAGATAACGGCGCTCATGTTTATTTTTATATTTCGCAGGTATCTCTACTCTTGACAGTTGCCGATTTAGATTGGTGAAACTCAAATAGAATGTGATGTGTAGTAGAAACCTAGTTTAGTAAAAAGTAAAGGTGAGTTTCTACATTTAAACAGACGTTTCATGATATTTGGAAAGGTAGAAGTACCACAATTGTAAGATAGGATGGAATAATGAATACAGCAAACAATAAAGATCGGCCGATAGTAAATGTAGCTTCTAGAAGTAGATATATCATTAATCAATTTAGATTTGGCAACGGCTAGAGCGCTATGGTGATTTATGCGATATTAAATAATTAAAATGAGCTCATAGGTATTACGTATTTATTTTGATAACTGAATTTGATTTAAGTTCAATTGCGACGAGGCGACGTTTAAACAAAATCGTGTGTTAAAACCAAAAATCTCTTTGAAAATTTATAAAAAATTAATGCGTGAATAGTATTTTATAAATTTGAAAATGTT
This sequence comes from Druceiella hillmani, assembly GCA_039881145.1. Lineage (NCBI taxonomy): Eukaryota > Metazoa > Arthropoda > Insecta > Lepidoptera > Hepialidae > Druceiella > Druceiella hillmani. The sequence continues at coordinate 324,526 of JAYKKI010000149.1, forward strand.
TTGCAGAAAATAATCTTATATTTTGTATTATATAAAAGAAAAATTAAAGTCACTTATTTTTGACAGTGGCCCATTTTAAATGGCATCACTTCTGTTAAAAATACATGCTATGCTTTAAGAACTATTGAACAATGAGTAAACCGAATCAGTAAAGTAATGAAAAAGAAAAAACGACGCTAAGTAAGAATAGACCTTGCGCTAAAAGAGTTCCGTACACACTTTAAATGATTAAGGGTGCATAGTATTTTCATTTCTAAATATTAATAATATTTAGAAATGAAAATATTATGTACAATGTACAAATAATTATTAATGTATCTTTCGTAGGAATTTTCAAAAATTACCAGTTGTAAAATCACCTTTATAATTTTCCCGCAAACTTTATGTCAACTTTTAATAAACCCGTTTTCTGTATTACTTTAAATTTTGGAATTATAAGTGAGGGTATGTCATACGCGGTATGAACTTTTTCCGTAATATTTTACAAAACTATCGATGTCCAGAACTGAATGTAATTCTGAAAATCGACCGGCCATTGACAATCCATACGACCAAAACCATGTATTTTTAAACCAAAATTGTAAATGTAGTTTTACCAATGTATTTGTTACACCAAAATTGTAAATTTATCAACAAATATTATTTAGGTTGACTTTATAACGATTAATCAAACTTTACCTACAACAATATTTTTTTAAGTTCCCGCTTATGATATATGCTGGCCACTACTATGTCAAATTGGAAAAAATGTCAAACCGTTTCTGAGAAAACGGCTGTGACACACGAATTCAAGAACGCGTGAGGGTCAGTATTCGATTGTTTCCTTTTGAGGTGAAAAGAATCATGAAAAGACAAAAGAGTATGTCCATCTGATTTAATCGCTACGTATAACTGCTCCTAACTGAAATGGATAATTGTTGAAATGTGTTGACTTAGCTGAGAGCTGTAATTAAGTAGGTGAATTCAGAAAAACGAAATATTATTAAAATCTTTTCATATTACTTGTAAAGCGAGTTGCATACACATTGAATATATCTTAAAAAAAGTGTGAAATAAAAAAAAACATTTAAAAACAAAAATAATTTTATTTCTTTTATTTATTTCATTAAAACATTTTTTTATTAAAATTAAATTATTAAATTTTGTTAATACTTAGTTAAACTTAGTTTCAAAATTGTCTGGATAAATAAGAGCTAATTATTTGAGATATTATTATTTCGGGTTTCCAATTTAAATTAATGCTGTTTAACCCTTAACAGGCCGGGTGCGGTCACCATGACCCCAGTAGGTGCAACACTGTCAATTTTATACTCTTCCAATATTCGATGGTATTTGCCCCTCCTGGTACCTTCGCAACTCAGGCGATTAGTACGAGGCCCGGCTTAGTAATAGTCGCACGCGTCTTTTGTTTTGAGTTTTTATTGTTTAAAAGTTTGCAGCGGTCACAGTGACCGCACCCGGCCTATTGTGTGATTTTAGAAAGTGAATTCCTTTCTCGGTGTAGTCTTCATTTTACTAACAAAATGGAACGTTTTGACCAACAAATACAAGAGTGGCTTACACAAGAGGATAATGATGACCCTGCCTCTGATGGCGATAGTGAATGCAGTGATATTGATCAGGATATCGAACCAAATCACGTGATTTATGAGTCACACCACTCAGAATCTGAAGAAGAAGTTACCTCATCTAACGATGAAGATGATCAACCTTTGTCAAGTCTTCAACCGAGTCGTAAGCGCAAGGCAAGTAAAAGTATTTCCGATAGCGAGGAAGCTGGTCTTCTGTTCCATCTGCCGCCCGAAGTAGAACAAGAAGTCATAACATAGTAGATGTACAACCAGGAATACGTCAAAGTCTTCGACACAGCCTTACAGCAGAATCGACAGTAGAAGATGTATGGAATTATTTTTTTCGTGAGGGTACTCTTGAAAAAATTATAACACATACCAACAGTCACTTAGAAAAGATGCGAGACAAGTATGACGACAATAGTTACGTTTATAATTTAGATATGATTGAACTAAAAGCATTATTAAGCATATTGTATTATTCAGCAGTGTTCAAAGAAAATCACGCAGATTTTTCAAGTTGGTATAGCTCGGATGGAACTGGCCGATGTATTTATCAATGTATTATGGCGAAAAATAGACTGAAAATATTTCTACTAGCATTACGCTTTGATGAATCTTCAACTCGGCTAGAACGACGTGAAAATGATCCCGCAGCGCCAATTTCTGAAATTTTTAATGATTTTATTGGCAATTGTCAAGACGTATGCGAAATTGGAACTGAAGCTTGTGTTGATGAGATGCTGGTTGCATTTCGCGGCAGATGCAAATTTAAAATGTATATGCCAAAAAAACCGGCAAAATATGGCTTGAAAATTCAGTGTATCACGGATGCAAAAACGGGTTATTTACACAACGCCTACATTTATGTGGGTAAAGATTCTGATGGAAAAGATTTACCAGAACAGTACAAACACTTAAAAAAACCAACCCAATCTGTTTTGAGACTTGTAGAAAAAATAGAGGGCTCAAATCGTAATATTACAGCCGATAATTGGTTTACTTCAATACAGTTAGTACAAGAGTTGAAGAAAAAAGGTCTAACATTTGTTGGCACAATGAAGAAAACCCAAAGAGAAATACCCAAAGATTTTTTACCATCAAAAACTCGTAAAGTAGAAAGTTCCTTGTTTGGATTCACAAATGAATTTACATTAGTATCTTATGTCCCAAAAAAAAATAGGTCGGTTATACTCGTATCAAGCATGCATCACGATTTAGCAGTAGATAATGTCAAGAAAAAACCTACAGTAATAATGTATTATAATGAGACTAAATATTGGGTTGACTTATTAGATCAAAGATGTTCAAACTATAGCACTGCCCGACGAACTCGTAGATGGCCGATGACAATTTTTTATCGTTTGCTGGATATTGCGAGCTCTAATGCATTTATAGTTTATAACTCAGTGCGAGAGGATAAGATTAAAAGGCTTCAGTTTATGAAAGATCTCGCATTATGTCTTGTCAAACCGCATTTACATAGGCGAGCAAGTAATCAACATCTGACTCGACAGCTTCGCTTAGCTATAAGAAGAGTACTAAACATAGAAGAACCTATACCCGAGGTAGAAGAAAAGCTGGAAACTAGAAAAACATGCTATACTTGTGATCCCAAAAAAAACGAAAAACCTATCATGTATGTTTTTGTTGTAGAAAGCTGATATGTATCGAATGTAGCCAAAAGATGTGCCGCGATTGTCGCGAAACAAGACCATGATTGACGGTTGTCAATTTGTCATTAACAATATCTTTTAAGTTAATTTTTTATTTTCTCTATATTATATGATCTCTTAAGACAACAAAACCAAATTTTTTTTCCAAAAATTAGTTAAGATTTTTTTTTAAGGAATTTATACAGAAGTTTAGAGATTTTGTTTCGTTTTGGCGTTTGAGTAATGTTTTTTTTTTATTTAGCATTAATAGAAGTTATATTTTGTTAATTTTTCTTTCCTAATTAAAAGTAAACACTATCAGTAACACTGAGTATTTTTATTTATTTATTATTAGGATAATATCATAAAAATATTATACTTTAAGTACATGCGGTCACGGTGACCGCGCCCGGCCCGTTATGTTACAAAAAAACCACCCGGCCAGTTGAGGGTTAAGTATGTAATGAAATAATAATTAAAAGTTAGTTTTACACAATAATGTACGCCTCTCTTGTTAGTACCACTAGTAGGAATCTCAATAACAACCTGTTTACAATAATTGAATTTTTAGTATATCAGCAGTCCAGCATTATCAGAGACGATATTTTAATTAATGTTAAGTAGCATACAGGTAAATAATAAAACACCGCCGTAAAAAAGTTGTAAGTTCCTTTTCTTAATAAAGAGAAGTCGACGGGGCAAATATGGACAGAAAAGTGTTCATACGGTTGCTTTACTCACTGAAACTTAGGCGGGAAAGTATCACATTATGAACACTGTTTTAGTAATAAAATGCTGACAATAAAACTTTCTTTGAACTTATCTTGTTCGCGAGTAAATTTACCATATATGTATGAAGTGTGTGAAGGGGCGGCATCTCCACATTGTTGTTATTATTATTAGTTATTTCTTTATGAAATTGTTTCGTTGATGTGAACTTCGTTTATAAGGCATGTGTTTTTTTATATTTTGAGATGATGGGAATAAGCTAGGAAGCTACTCAATAAGGTTATAATAATAGGAGTTATAATAATATTTAAAATTATATGGAAATTTTTAATCTTTTTAATAAAATCAAGAACCTATCTAATCTGCATCAAACTGCTGCTCAGTAGTGAACAGAGGCAGGCTCTCACGTATCATTGGAGGTGAAGCCCACGGCCACCACACTCAGCAGACGATTTGGTGATCGCAGCGCATAGCTTTTCGCACCGGTGGCGCTGCCGTCCGTCACTGGTCTATGATATTTATATATACAAACATCACAGAATCGTAATCGAGATCCCATGGTGTACCACACTATCAAAGACCATGATCAACCCAACAAACCAAGTTCTGTATTTTCCATTATCATGAGACAGTCATAGAAAAAACGTTAACTTAAAGTCAACTGATTTGAGACCTACGAATTGACGTATTCAGTTAAAACTATATAAAATAATTTAGATATTTTAATACTATGTAAACTTCTATAAAAAGTATGCATTGTTGATTAATGATAAAAAATAGTTTATTTATTTTTTATTTAAAAAAATAGTTTAAATTAAAGAATGGTTTAATTATTATGTATTATAACTCATAATATGTACATATTTCATTTAGTGATATATTTTCCCAAATTGTGAAATATATCGAGTAGCATATATAATTGACAATATGATACGTCAGTGAACTCCTTTCAATCATATTAAACAACATATTACGGAAATCGGATTTATATATAAACAATGTCGTGTTTTTAATGTTTAAAATGTTGACATTAATAGATAGAAATAAAGCGATACGTCCCGAATGTGATCGAGACACAAATCCATATACATAAATTTTATTGTGTGTATTATAACACATATCGTATGCCAGGGCTTGTCTATATTATTCTGTATAAAAAGAAATATTTAATCAATAATATCGATCAAATATTTCATTTGATGTCTTTAAAATGTATGTAGTCTAAAAACTTTACCATTTTTCGAATTAAAGTATGTATTTAATAAATTATGTGTCAGTGTGTTTCGTGTTATAAATATTAACGTTATGTTTAAATCTACCTGAATAATTCAATAAACTTGCTAAATATGCTTTAATTTTTGGATGGATAAAATAATAAATTAATACCATTTATTAGAAATATGAGGATTTTTCAATTAAAATGTCCTTCATAATACTATCATATGATTATATTCAATACTATCATTGTACCAATATCTGGCAGAACATGATCTCGAATTTTGTGCCAAAACAAGAACACACATAATTACTGAACCGCATGGCATTAAATTCGACGTAAGATTTTTATGATCCATGCTGATTGTCTTGTCTAATCCACTAAAGGTTTTCAAAATATTTGTCTTTAAAAGTTGTCTGAAAAAATATTTCCATTTGAGGAATGAAATAGAATTATTTCGTTTCGTACGTCATTAATTTTTTTGTCCCCATTACTTCCCTACACCTTATATTTTGGTGTTTATATAACCTTGTTTTCTTTTTTTATTTATAATATAATTATATAAAAATGATACCTATTAAAATCTTTTGCAGTCTACCAAACAGCAGTATTTTACACTATTCTCTTTGTGGTCGACTGTAAAAAAATAAATTTAAATGGTAAACTGAAAGTCCATAAGCCCTTTTTTTAATTTGACCAATATGTTTTATAAACATGAGTAATTGTGTTTGCGTGTGTGCGCGTGCGCGCGCCTGTACGTGCATGCGTGTGTGCACGTGCTTGTGTACGCACGTGCATGCGCGCCTGCGTGCGTAGTGTTTATATGTTGAAGTTTGTAACGTACTCCTCGTTGAAAAATATGGATAAATAAAGAATCGAAATTTCTTTTCTGAATTTTAATGTCAATTGGTTAATGCTTTTAATATAATTAATTCAAAGCGACTTTCAGTATATACCTATCAGCATTTATATTTGTTTTCGGTGACTAAAAAATGTCTTTATGGAAATACTGGTAAATTTTATTAAGTGCTTCCTCATTTATTGTGAAATTTATTGAAGATAGATGTGGAACTGAGAACAGTTTCGAGTCTCAGGCGGAATATTTAATTTGAACATATAGTTTAATAGGCAAAAAACGAAAAATAAAAAATATAATTAAATAAACTATCAGTTTATTTTTTTTAAATAATCCTAAAAAACTAATGAGTATACATAAGATGACAATAACTGTGGAAAAGGGTTGTGAGGTAAAATTTATTTTGGCTGATCTCACGGTTAAATATTGATATCAATTATTTATCGAATCAAAAATATATAATTATCAAATGCTTTCTAGTTTGGCCTTGTATAAAATAGTTTGACCTTACATGCATTGAAGACTAGACCCAAGCATTGTAGTCAAATGTGACCATATATAACACAACTTATTGAGAAATATTCTTACAAATATTGCATTTAAAGGAATTTTCATATTTTATACATTTTTAAGTCGTTGAATTGATACATTGGTTTTAACACGGCTTTCACATGATTATAAGAATGTAACATTTACGATTTATGATTCGAGTGCCGTCAGCGTCGTTATTAAATTGATGATAATTATCGCCAGGTATTGTGAGAAACTGAATGTTTTTACTGAACACATTTTAAAGATATCGTGCTTCACGAAATTAAGCATTTTGTATTCGATTTATGAAATTTGTTTTGAATTAAGTAATAATTAATATACTTCAAGTAAGCAAGTGTAAGTAATTAATATACTTCATTTATATGCCATAAACTTAACGTTTTTTAATCGAAAAATTCACTAATTTTCAAAGAATTAACTAGGGCTTTCCTAGGTTTAAAGTGTTTTGTTTCTGATTTTTTAAGTAATATTGCTATAACAAAATTATAACTAATTTTGTAGCTGGTATTGACTAGATATACTTTAAATGATGCTTGGCGTGATGATGCTTGGCGTGGGTGAAATCAAAATATATATAATTATGGATTTAGAGATAAACTTAATAAAATCCTTATTGATAATGAGTAGTAAATTTAGAAATTAATAATAAATTCTTCTTATTAAATAACGCTGTCAAAAGTGAGATATTTCAAAAATATTAGCTAATTGGCTATAGTCCTTCATTGACGTGGAAACGGCCTTATTTCAATAATGTTAAAAGTTACAATATTCATTACTTTTTATTATGGAATTACAGTAAAGCCGAAAAGAGATTAATTTTTATTGCATTATTTGTGCGTATATACTGAGGTTTATTAGGGCCACTTTCAAGTTACTGAGGGTTATTAGAGTCCAAAGTCAGGACGGATTTTAACAAATGACGTATTTTTGCATTAGGTATGACTAGTCTCGAAAAGATCGATACGACTATCAACTGAAGACTCCTAGAAAAATAACTCCGTAACATTTATAACGTAAAATATTAGGTAAAAGTTTAATATGAAATTTCCTTATGGATGTAATTAACTTTTACAATGCAATAATTATGAGCGTACAAGGAAATATTATAGCAAGCGAATTCCGAATACAATAACTAATATATTAAAAAACATGAAACAATTTTAGGTGATACAATTTAGTTAACAGGTTGAAAATCCGATTACATCAAAAAGTCCAAATGCAATAGCAACGTGAAATATTTTCTGAAATAACTTTAAAATTTTATCTATACCGAAGTATTGAATAAGAAGTAAATTTTGCTTAAAGTTTTATAAAAACTTATATTAATAGAATGTTTAGAGTAATGCTTCATCATATTGCGCTCCGTGTTGGATTACACATCGTTCATCGAGTGAGGCTGCTGTGATGTTTGTAATCGTGTATATAAAATTTTACGGTCTAGTGACAAGCAGCAGACTATAGAACTATGTGAGAAGCGACGTACATCTCGAAGAAGGTAATGCTCTTACTTACCTGGCATGGTAAAAAGGGGCATTACCTCCATTGACTGAGAGAGTCCTATGCACATCAGTGGCAGGAAACAAACTATTGATGATGATATCCGAGGGATATTAAGTCAGAATTAGAATATTTGTTCTTTGAATAAGAATGAATTCTATATTTAATTATAATGAAAATACAAGATAAATTCCAATCTATCTTCTATTTTCATATATAATAGGAATAATATCTACTTATAATGTTTAAATCCTTATTCGAAAAATAATTCAACTCCATTTTTAAGTAGAGACGAACTTAAAACTCTTGTTTTCACCTGCAGTAACATAGTATTGCTTGAATGAACTTTTTACCTATGCTTTCTTCTAATATTTTTTATCAACTCTTTGAAGCGAAGCTATTTTTGAAGTACATTTTATGAAAAAGGAAAGTGCCTCTCATTAGTCTTTTCCATCACGGTATTAATTAGGCATTTTAACTTAGCTCCTCACGAAAATAAAATACCCTTGTAATTAAGGCTCCATAATGTTGCTTCTCCGTATTAAGCTATTTGCACCAAATAGCCCATTTCGTTGATATACGAACTTCCGCTCAATGAACTGTCACTATTTTCATATTCATTTTAATGGTACAATATCTGGATAGCAATTACGAGTAAGTGTATTTCCGCTCTGGCCTTGAAGAAATGACGTGAAAGTAATTAGTTGCCGTTTTTAGGTTTGGTTGAATGAAGCTGAAAAATTTGAGCGGAAAATATGGATGCTAATAAAAACCGTTTCGTGAATTTCCGAGCAATTATTAAATTTAAATTCACTTTATGATATAGAAATATTTTCATTAATGTTTTTTCCATGCAGATAGGAGAGAAGTCTTTTGTTTAATATATTTCAATAAAGGATGTCATTTATCACTTCATTCTTGTATTTGATATTTTGTGAATTTGGGTTTGCTATGAAAAATATTTATGAACATAATAAAACAAAACTGTAAACGAGAAGTCCTTTTTTAGAATTTTCGTTCAGCTGTCGCTTTATTTATTTGTACAAACAAAAAAATTACTGAATAAACATGGATAGAATTAAATCGTAATTGATAAGACTATACTAGCAGCAGTAAACAATAATGTGATTTAAACATACATAATGTACTTATGTCATAGTTTGAAAACATTTTTGGAACAAACATTTTTCTTATGAATTAAACAAAAGTTAATAAGTAAAATTAAACAATGAATATAATCTTTAAAAATGATAATTCCATATTAGATAAATGCGCTGTAATGTATAGACAATGAGTGAAATTGCTTTTATACTGATCGTCGGTAATTTGTTTCGATCTCCATTATCGGACAATAAATGACATTGTACACCCTTAATTGTAGAAAATCTATCCTTGACAATAAATTAAAGCGACTATTTCACATTAAATTTTTTCCACACATTGTAATATGTTTATGTCTAAGGGAATTGTTTATTGTGACTCCGTTGAAAATATGTATGTAAACTTTTTGGAGACAAATAAACATGAGGAAAACATGTGAATACAAACATATACGTATTTATATAATAAGATGTACCTCAACAGTTTGGCGGAAATACAATTTATATTATTATATCATTACTCCTAAGTGACGTGTGCTAGATACGAGCTAAATGTATCCCATCTAGTACCTTCGGAGAACTTTGCTGTTGGATTATCCGTTAAGATATGACGGTATGGAATAATTAAACTCGGATTTATATTAAGTGGTGTGAGTGGTTTTGATATTGAAAGCATACGTATATAAACACCTTAATATTTGTAAACTTCTTTTGTTATGTATTTAAGTGTATGTTGAGGTTAACGTTTACGTACAAAGATAGATACCTCTCAATAACAACAATGTTTGAAAGCTGATAACTGCAGAAGTTTGAACGAATGTAGTAAGTAAAAGAAATACAATTTTTAATATCAAATGTTTATTCGGAGTTCTCAGTCCATGTGTAGTAAAATATTTAAAAAAAATGAGATGAAGTACTTGCAAATTAAAAAAAGGGTAAAATTGTTTTTTCCGGCTTTCGACTGAGTCGAATTTCATAGGAAAGAACTTTTAAAATTAAAGTTAAGGCCTCATTTGGTTACCCTGCGTCAATAATTTCAGCACCTGCAGACAACTACAATCCAATGATTTTAGTAGATATGGACAACAAGAACAATAATTTTATTAGATGTAGGTCAGTATATAAGTAATAATTTTAGCACATACAAACAACAGAAAGAACAATAATTTCAATAGACATAGAAAACTGTAACCAAAATAATTTCAGTATATTTAGACAACTAAAACAGCAATAATTTCCGTCACCCAAAATAAACTTTTCCCAACTTTCGTCTTTTTAATTTTCTTATACGCCTTGGTATCTTGGACGATAGGGGGTCTGCTAGAAGGAAAGTTGACGTATTTGAGATGTAGTGTTGAAAACGGAAATCAGGCATAACAAGGACAGCGTAAAGAAACAATAAGTCAATCCTAGATCAACTTGCCATTAAGAATAAACTGATCCTGACTCCGACTAACGAGTACTTAGCTACTTTGGTCAAACAGCTAATAGACAATCAAACGGACGGCTTTGACAAAATTATTATGGTGAGTTAGGTTCAAGAAAAAGGCCCTTACTTGTTGGTTATATGTTCGATGGTCAAAAAAGATTAAGACCCTAACAATGAGTGAAAAATTCCGTGAGGACGGACAAAGACGATTTATTAGTGTAGACTAGTAGTGACTGACCTTTCTATATAGGTACAACCTTCGGTAATGAAGAATTCCAAAAGGAAGAAAAACTAAAAATCACCCCTCGAAAACTGTAGGAATAATTTTAGATAAAAAGTAAATTTTAAACCTATGGTGTTAAATTAGTATTAAAATTTAGATGATTTTTTATTTATTCATTGAAATATTTATTTCTAAATCTTCAGTGTATTTCCCATGAATGCAATGTTCAGTGTTTTTAGTTGCTGAATCATTTTTTTTCGTATTCAAAGTTATTAAGATCGCTTTCTCAATTTGCACTTGCAAATTTTCTTCAATATTATATCGGTTTATTTTATTTTTATTTAAAATGTTTACATAATAAATTTTCTTATATCAAATAAAGATAATTAAAATTTCATTTTTAAAAATCAAAAGAGTACATGATTTTGTTTGCGTTTTCTACTTCCTGATTATTTATCAAGGTAATTGTATTACAATACTGTAAGTTTCACGTTGACATCATTTATATTTAATGATAATAGACGTTTTATTGTACAAACTGGATACTGAAATTCCATCGTACAAGATTGTTGAAATTTAATTTTGCCAGACACATAATTTTATTCATTACCTTGTATAGGTCTACCAGGCGTTTGATATTCGAATCGTATTAAAGAACTTAGCCTAGCAGTTAGTACATAGTATATCGAATGTATGCAACACAATCTCAATTATGTATGTGGTCTAATTATTAAAGTTGTATCGTTATTCCAATCTATGAAACCTTCTGGCCCGAGACGATATGTACCGGATAATTCTGATATTATGGATGAAAATATCATCCGCTTAAAGTATCATTTATATATGTCCAAGCTTCCTTCTTTCCTTCAAGGGAACCATCGTTAACATTATTTTGCAAGTTATATTTCAAAGGAACGGAAAAGTAAAAAAGCGGAATAATTCTTTGAAGCAGAGCAAGTAGAATTATTCGAGTCTCTTGGACAATGGCAACTGAAAGGTCACAAGAGTTAATGGTTCCGCAATGTAAATTCTATTGGTAATTGTACAAAAAATCGAGGAGGCTACTCCACGTCTCTACGAAATAAGTTAAAGTGTCCAGAAAAGTACCTAGAAACAAGGACATTGATTTTCTTAGGAAATGGAAAATAGTCCTACCTTTTTGAAATCAAACTATGGTGAGGTCAATGTGACATCTTTGCAATTCAAGTTGTACTAATTTGCACAAAAAATATTAAGTGTTACCGTGTGTTTGCCTTCTACAAAAGGGTAAATTTTTAAAATGACTTTGAATCCTCTAATGAGTTCAAAAAAACTTTTCTTTGACTAAAATCCATTATCTAGCTATATTTTTCTTATATTTTTTTAGAAAATGTTCACGAATTAATTATAAAATAAAGAAACGTGTGAAGTAATTTTCAGGTTCACATAGCTTTCTATTCAGAAATGAAATCGGAACATGGAATTAATATGGGTTACTTTTTACATTTTGTTGATCTTAACTATATGTATAAATATGCGTTAATGTTTTTTCAAGGACATTACAGTTATACCTAATCAATAAAAATTCTTCCAAAAACTTGGACACAAGAGTACAGTCTTAAATTTTTTTGTCGCAAGTAAATTCAGCACATAAAAATGCAGTCTTTTTAATACATAAATTAATTTTATAACAATTATATTCATTAATAAATAAAAATACGTTCATTGCACAATCACAACTCCAACCGTATGTCACCACATTTGTTATCTTTTTAGAGAATTGTGCGCGGTCCCACTTGATCTAAATCCCACTAGGCTATCTGTCGTTATACCGTACCTTTAAGAAAATTATTTCTTTATTATTATCATTATTTTAGTTATTAATATTTTTCCCTGAAATTAAATATTTTTGGGAGAAACCAAAACGATTATAAAATACTCTTAATTTGCATGTAATAAAATCATATGAATTCCGTTAAAAAAGAAAATTACGTCAATTGATTACAGAAGATAATACCATGCAACGTGAAGGTAATTTTTTTGTTTAATTTCGCGGGTTAAATTTTTCAGTATTTTCTTTAGTGAATTGTAATAGTTTGTTGTTTATATTTTTGGGATTAACTCTTCATGTCGTTTCACATAATATCCCCTATGGTTAACTAATAAAATTTTATTATTGAATTCAATGCCTTTTAATTTTAGCCGTAATATTGATATATTTTCAAATAATACAGCCAGTGATAGATACACAAGATAAATCAGGCAACATCTTATTTTCGAAAACCCGTTATATAATTTGGAGGTCTGTTGTTAAATTAATATAGCAAGCTGACTTCCACGGGTTCTCGACCACACAATAAGACGATTATAATCAATAATTTTGTAGCTCACCCCGTTCCCGAAATACAGAATTTTAACGTTACCGCTAGTGTTAAGCGTTCTGCAGAGCACGTATACCAAGCACCTCGCTATTTTATTAAAGCTATATATTTCGCGACGCACCTAACACCTTAATTTGTCGAGAATAGTAAACTTTACACGTTCGAAATTTTAAATGTAATTAAGAATGAGATAATGGTGATACGAAACAATATTCTGTTAACCCCACTGCGATATTACTGGAAAATACGCCTAAAATGCGAATTACACGTGTACACGAGTTTTCAGAAATTAACCATACAAATAAAATAGGGCGAATCTTCAATAAACTTACCCGATGTCAAAATAAAAAAAAATGTTTAAATATACCAAAGAACTGAAGACATAAGTGAAAGATCAAAATAATGAAATGCAATTTACCAATTGGCAATATTTGTGACTTTATTCCTTTTCAGGTGTTGATAAATGAATTGGTGACTTATTTTTGACAGAACTAAGCCTTTTAAGATTATTTACTTTTATGTATTCTTTGCTTTCGTTCTCTGATAACTTTAATTTTGCTTCATATTGTGGGTTTTACATATATTTATTTAAGTGTAAAATACCTGCAAATATAGAAATCATTCAATAAATTCTTTCTGAAATATAATTAAAAAATAAACATTTATTTTAATATTTACTTTGAAATTATTAAAACATGCTAATTGACTAACTCGTTTGCCGAAAAATCTACATTTGCCGAAAAAGCTAGGTAGCGATTTGTTCAACAAAATGTTAAAACAAGCCAAAATATTAATTAAATATTAACACACGCAAAAGGACGGGCAACCTATAAATTACAATTTGTAACCAGAAATGTCCGACCATAAATATTCATTTTGTAATTATTTTACCTTCATGAACACCTTTCGAATACGCTGTTAGCTGGTGACTTGCAAAATAAACAAACTCTCGAACAAGTTTGTACCGCTGACCTCGTCACAAGATTAATTAATTTGATAATGTCGCCATATTAATTACACGATACAATGATTTGAAAGAATTTTATGTATATTTGTTTATTATATAAAGTTGCAGAAACATTACAGTCGTGCGTCTATATTTTCGGTAAGGGAAAATGGGTTAATTTTGGGGTATATAAAATAATGTATAAAAATTATTAGAACATAAGTTAAGATATGGTAATGTTATTGTGATATTACAATGAATAATGCCAATATGGCTAAAGAAATTTTGTAATTAGCTTTCCGTTCATCAAAGAGAAAAATAAAACACAAGATCATTTATTTATCCGCCCAGTGGTATATCTAACTTAACTGTTTTTTTTCAGAAATGTTTCTACATAGAAGGCTTAAAATTTTTCGTAGTGATTAAATATGTCAGCCAACAGGTAACTTAATTTAAGTTAAAATATGAGAATACATATTTTCTAACTTTGAGAGGTGGTAAACACGTGTTAGAAATAAATTGTTTTTACCGTCATTTAACAGACTAAAAAACTATTTGTTTGAAATTGTATATAAGGTAGTTCCACAATATTACCGTAAATATCCGTAAAATGCAGGTTACACTCACCCCCCTTATTATTTCATAACTTATAAAAAACAACTTTAGTAGAGATTAACTTAACATCTAGCTGTAATCAATTATAGAGGGATGTATTTAATTCTCATAGTTTTTGCAAAAATTGTGATCTTTATACGACTGTGGAAGACAAATTAGGCGATATATTCAGGCGGGTAAAATAGTTAATAAATGTTTGTTAATGATTTAATAGAATTACTATATATATATATTTTATATCTGTCAAATTGGTTACCAAACCCGAGTATGTAAAAACCGAGTGCGAGTTTTTACATACTTAGTAAATTGTTTTTATTTCCTACAAACAAATTATATATTGGTACGATAAGACGAAAAAATTATGAAATTAAAATTTTGTTATAATTCAATTCTAGATGTAGGTATTCCTAAAAATGCATTTTAATTACGCGAGCTCCAAAAGTTGGAAGGTGTAAAAATCAGGCAATTATTTCAAAGGGAATATATTTTATCAAACGAATTTTATCAAACGAACGAAATATATTTTATCATTTATTCGTATTTTTTAAATACATAGCTACAAAGGTTGCTTTTACTGTTCTAAATGACTTCAAGCACACACGTTCACTGCAGGGCGCTTAATATTTAGGCTAAGTTTAATACAGCGTGACTCTAGAGTAAGATAAGATAGCAGGAGATTCGATTGTTATATTCTTCTTTTTGTTTTCTCCAGAACCAGTAGCAGTCGGCTCGCTGTACCAATTTAAAAAAGCTGCATGTTATGTAATTCAGTGTCATTTTACGGTAGCAAAACAATTTTTTTTACACTAAAATGTAAGTCATGTCATAGAATGTTCAAATTCTCGCCCGTGATTGTGACGAAACACGAAGGTTTTTTGAATGAGAAATAAAAAAAACGATTCCTTTTTGGCTGCCTTTTTTTTCAATTTCTCATTTACGTAACAACTGTATGTTAAGAAATATTTTCCAACTATGTTTCGAGAAATATATTAATTGTAACTCTTCTAGCTAGAAAGAAAAATTATACTCTCTTCCAGGGAAACCACACTTGGACTTTAAAATTGGGATACACGGTATGAGTTGATTAATACTAATATTAAACTTAAATAATACATTATGAATTAGAAAACTGGTGTACATCATGGATATGAATGTTTCTCTTCAGAAACTACTCCAGGATTTGAGATAAAAAACTATAGATTAATCCAGGCTGTCATATAAACTTTAAATTGAACCAGAATAATTAAATAAAGGTCGTTATTTTCAAGTTTTCACATATTAACTTACATAATTGACTTTATTATTTTAAATATCATGGCCTGTACATATGTTTGTATATGCGGAAGTATGCATACATTTTACAAGCAAATGATAAGAATATGTAAGTTATAAATAATAATCTTAAAATAATTTCAACAATAAACTAGAGCATAGTATAGTAATTACAACGTAAGCGATTTAAAAATGAAACTACTGTTCCTTACACTTTGACGTTTAAGAAAGTCCTGATATATATATATATATATATATATATATATATACATATATACATATGTAAAACATAATATATAAGTATGATTTCCCATCAATTCGAAATATAAATATTTTTTATTGCTTCTTTATTTAAACCTGGCGTTTGCTCATTTGTGAAATAAAAATAATTTTTGTAATATTAATTTTAATAATATTCTATGAAACCAAATTGAACAAGGTACTTCTGTTATCCGTTGCTTTATAGTATTGTCATTTACATAATTTTTAATTTAAATATATCAATTTTTACCACATTAAAGTGGAAGCCGAATTAAACTATATAGGGGAAATGTACACTGAAGTTCTAGAAAATAAAAAAAATTAATGTCTCGAAACTCACTACAAAGAAATTAAACGTTGAGTTCGTCAGTTTCTATGGCAAGATCTGAGAAATTTTGGGCTCACTGACGTAAAAACACATGGATTTACAGTATCACATTCAGAAGCTGGAAACAAAGGTACGTCGTAACACCACCCTGGCGCACTGCGTGAAAAAGAACAACTTAACTTAGCCATGAATTCCCTATATTTTATCGTCAAGGAACTCAACTGCTTTACAATAACCGGTACTAGTCTGGGTGCATGTTACCCCCGTGCACAATTAATGTACAGTTTAAGCGCACTAGGCCGATATTCGTGAAGTTTACACGTCGAGGTGACTGTTATAAGAAAATTTGGTCTCTTAAGAAATCGTTAAAAGAAACCCACGTACTTTTAAAGGAATCATTCATATAGCCACGATATGAGTTTACTCTAGCTGGAGCGAATTTTAGAATCAATAACCTGTGGATGCGCGAATAGAAGATTGTTGTAAAGTGTCAAGGCGGGTGTAAGGATATTACACTTCTTCTACAACTAGAGAAATTCGAAAATAAATTATTGACCTTTGAACCGACTAACAATAACGAACGTCGCATACGTTCATGCAGTTAAAAGTAAAATTAAAAATAGTTATACTAAATTAATATTAATACATTTTCTGTTACTACGCTGAAAAATTATAACTACACTTACGATCAATGTAACGCTTTAAAATTTAAATCGGGTTAAAGTTTTTAATTCCGAATTTAATTTTTCTTCAACTCTCTTTAATTTTATTTTCAAACATAATTCAGATAACTTATTAAAAGTACGAATTTAAATTGAATTATATTCTAAAGTAAATATGCTGGGCCAGGCTGTTGTGTCATTTTCCTTTTGTTATCAATTACGTTCAATGTTTATATTTGGTTCTAGGGTTTCGTAACCATATGGTAAAAATCGGAATTCTTCAAACTCTCATAGTTATTAAAAAAAATTTAATAACTTTTTTTATTCCGAATTTCACGCGAACGAATTCGTAGTCACAGCAAGTATTTAATAATTAACACATTAGATAATTAATTTCTTTGAATACAAGCTGCATTGGGACTTCCTTGAACAAGTCCTTTGAATCTGTTGTAACCAGGATATTCTGAGTGTGCGAGTGAGCAGTAAGTCTTTCTTTGATATGTAAATATGCAGGTCCTTCAAGAGAAAATATTATATGGTCGTGACATGATCCAGTTAAGTGGTTCATAACAGTAGTGCACTTTACGAAAATATAGTTATAACTACAATGATAAAATAACCGCTTGTTAATTTCTATGTTGCTAGACCGGTGTAGTCTGATAGTCATGTATCAAAAATAATGAATAGTTTATTTATTATAAATAAATATCAAATAAGGAACCGAAACAACGTTTCATTGTTCAAAACATGAAATTGTCGTTATACCGGTACAACGGGTCGCTTGCTTGATCGATTGAGACCGATCTACGAGTCGTTAAACCTACCGGTATATTAATCTAATGATCGATCGAACCTTCGCACCCGATCGTTTAATCAGGGGTTGTGATCGAACCGGGTCGCGCAAGACGGTTTAACCAGTGGGTCGCAATAGACTCGGGTAGTTAAAAATGGTTGATCGACACAACTCTAATAAGTGACAATTCGCTTTACTGCAGCACTCTCGATAATTAATTATTGTTGGTATATACTATATGGTAGTGGCGGTCTCTCGGCTACTTTGTAATCGGGCAGGATCTGCTTTGTTCCTGTTTACCGTCGTCGCATTAAGTGATTGTTTAGTCTCGACTCAATTCCCGATAATAAACTGAGATCTAATGTAATTAAGTCGGCTTCGGTGTTTTGAACGAAATGAAGGTGCCACCTTGTTCATTTTATGTGGGTCGGTAAATACGTTGTAATATTACAGGTTTGTAAGGCCATATAGCTTTAACGGTGCATTTATTCTTTTCTCACGGAGGTAGGACAAATAGTAGTCTGGTATGAAACCTTTATCAAAAGAATATGATTTAAAATACATCTTCACCCTGTCATTGAGTATTTTTCTTGCCATGGATTTACACATGAATTTCACAGACTGCAATATCCGCCATCTTTTCGAGGTAAAATATATAATATCTGTTATCTTTCCGAGTCTATACTTATCTTAAATTAGTGTTTACCGAGTTGTGGAGAACTTCGATAAAGTAATACGCAAACTGTACATAGCCGAAGAAGTCTGGTCTCACGTCATATCTTTGTTACGTCAGAAAAATGTTACGATTATTTTGGTAATCATTTGGCAGTTCATATTCCTTCGTGAATGTTCGAACTTCGACATGTACTTGTCAATGCCAAACATCAACTTTAGGAGTGGAGTAAAGTTAAGTCCGTTAGCACCAAAAAAGGTGGGTAAATATACAAAAAATATGTAGGACGGAGGTATTTGGCAAAAGTATATCTTTATGATTGTTCATCTTATTATGTTATAAACTAGTTTTGCCAATAATTTCGTACCCGCAGACGACTGAAAAATGTCCTGATTTGTTTTTTATAAGTACACTTTCAAAATTAACCTCTTGTCACATCCATTTCCCCTTAGTGTATCTAGCTTATAAACTTCATTGCACGATTTAAAATACGCATAGCGTTATCTATTGACGTACGCTATATATTGGTAAAAATACTACGCGTTAAGGTTAATCGACACTTCCTCGTTGTTTTGTTCATACAAAGTGAATAAATTTTGAAACATATTAAGTTCATATATCATCTAATTGATTGAACCTCTTGGGATGAACTATAAAGTGAATATTACGTTAAGTTTGCTTACATGTTTTCTAAAAGTTCAATCGGATTTAGATCTAAAGTTTTAATGTAATGCGCTTGTATAAACACAAAAAGACATGGAAATTCCAAAAATACATTCCCTTATTTATTTTTCACTCCGTCCCCCAATTATGTGTTTTACAAATATTCCTAATGACCAAAGTAACCAAAGTTTAATCTCTTAATACATAGTAGCTGTGCTTCACGGTTCTGCTCGCGTGAAATTCGGAGTAAGAAAAGTTATTAGAATTTTTTTCTCTCTCGTTTTCTTGAGTACAAACTATGACAATACCAAATTTCATTAAAATAAGTCCAGTAGATTTCGTGTAATTGACGAACAAATGTATAGTGACAACAATTCCAAAAACAGATTTTTCAGCTTATATTATTATTCTCAATGCTAAAACAATAACTCTTGTTAAAGCATTTTCCATGTATGTAATTAATTCTCTTATAGTTTTATTAACAGCACAGATACAGATTTGTATAATATCTATGAAGGAGAAAGGTTCATCGGTTGAAGACCGAGGGAAGATTTTTACATGGAAATGAGATTAAAAATTTCTCTCATTTTGAAGATCTGCAAATTTTAATATGAAAATCGAGATATCAAATGATCATTAGTTTTTTGAAACCATTTATATATATATATATATATATATATATATATATATATATATATATATATGTATATATATATATGTTTGTGTGTGTTTACGAAAGTTTACGAAAAATTCTAGATATTTATTGTTACGTCTCGCTGTCGGGATCGTTCTATATCTCCAATTAAGTCATAGCTGTAATTGTGTGTATCGACCAGTAAATGGTTGTGAAATCAATGATTTATAAGTTAGAGAAGGTACTTACAATTTATGAACGATGTTAATCTATAAGAAGGATATATAGTTTTCATATTTTAATTGGTTTTTTTAAAAAAAAATGATTTCATTCAGGTTAGCATAATTATAGTAGAAATTAACTTTAGATCGAAACGGTATGAAATTTAAAAAAAGGAAAACATGAGGCCGGCCACATTATTATTTGCAACATTTTCTTTATTTGAATAGGTCTGCTTCACTTTTTTATCAATAAATTAAGCCGTTGATAAAACTATGGGCAAACCACGATTTTTAAAAAATAAAAAAACATACGACTTGCGATTTTCAACAATTCTACTTTCAATAAAATGAAAAGATTTAGGGAACAAAAAAAAAAAAAAGGGAAAAGTAGACATATTGACTTGTTTTGGGAATAAATCATCTTAAGCTCAACGCTTGTATAATTTATATATACATATATAATTTTCTGTCTACGTCTGTTTATCGTTAGTATCTTAGTGAATTTGATATTTATAGAAACTCATTTGCTGGTATTTGAAGTGAAATGGAGGTTATTTGGCTTGAGGGAAACCTAATATTTAAACACGATCTTTCTGCATTTTATCCTATTTGAATCTTTCATTAAATATAGTGTTACATTGTTTTCGTAAGTAGGTTTTCCTTATGCAGTGGAGGCGAGCTAAAGTTTCACAACAGAGTTATCGGAAAATTGATGTTGAATGAAATCACGTATTTTTAGTTAAATAATACAGCTATATAAATTTGCCAAATTGTGTTTTCATTCAATTATTAAGTACATTGAATTAACATATATCTATAGGTAAGGTTCTTTGTCACTATATGGTTATGTATTCATTGTATCTGTGCGAATCATTGTCCCGCTTGTCGAACTATTCGTTCTTATCTTAAAGATCGCATATTCTTGAACACTTAAATATTAATTTTGAAATATACGGTTTAAAACAATGGTGATAATTTTAAAAATTAGAATATTAAAATGTACATTTGCGAAACAACAAATATAAATTATTGTAAAACTGTCGTTTCTCTCCTGAAATATTTTTTGTTCTATTGTAAATACTGTAATATCGATTCGGTGTAATATCGTCCTACATTAATATCTAACATATCTGTGAAATCGATACAAACACATAATAGTTTGGTTCAGATTTTTTTTCCGTTTATCAACTGGTTTGTCAGATGGAAGAACATCAACACATTAATATTCCGATTTTACTGAACTGTTGCCGAAATCACGACATGAATATTAAAATCTATCTTCAATCCCTGTCAAATATATATTTTTAAAGAATTTGTGTATAATACATTGAGATCTTTTTATATTCAAATTTAGCCGCAAATATTTATGCTCGCAAAATTCGGAATGTATTCGGTCGACGGACTTTTTAAAATATTAACACAAGGTTGCATTCGAATACGCGGTAGTTCAATCAAAAATTTATTTTTTTAAATTATTTTTTTAAATCACGTCCCCATCTAATTTCTGCAATAACGTGATTAGAAAAGAAGAATTAGTATACAATTCTTCCAGAGCATCAAAAAAGATTATCGAAATTACGCATGGTTGATCGGAAGGACCATTCTAGCTGCTAAAAATGTCGTCGTACACAAAATGAACAACATCATTCTAAACAGAATCGCAGGTGAAACAATGACATAAAAATCCACTGACTGCGTGATGAACCAAAATGAAGCAGTGGATATTTTAAATAAATTTCTCAATTTCTCGATGTTCCTGGACTACTGTCAGACATTTTGAATATGAAAATAGGTGGACCAATTATATTACTCCAAAACATCAATCAGCCAAAGTTATGCAACGGCACAAGATTATCAGTTAAAAAATTAATTAATTGAAGCAACAATTCTGATTGGACCTCAAGATGAAGACGTACTGCTTCCACCAATAACATGTTCGAGTTCAAACGATTTCAATATCCAATGCGTCGTTCCTTTTTCCAGCACGCGTTTGCTGTGACTATCAATAAAATGCTAGGGCAATCTTTACAGGTGTGCGGTTTGAATTTAGAAAATGATCGCTTCTCTCGTGGGAAATTATACGTCGCATGCTCCAGAGTCGGTAAACCATTTGATCTTTATGCAGAAAACGGACGAAAAGAAATGTAGTCAATCCACTAACTTTACAATAAAAAATGTTTTCTTCTGTGAAAAACATCCTTTTTCACTTTTTCTTTCATTCACAACGTCACCAAAACCCAAGGAAAGGTATTTAATTGAAGATGGGTTTTCTCGGTGAATCTATGTTCGCTAGGATACTTATATTTATTTTGCCATTCACTATTCACATGTCGTACTAAGCCAAAGTAATGCGTGGCCGGGTTTAGCTAGTTAAATATAATAGTTACAGATATTTTTTGACATTACTTTTTCACCTGTACTTTTTTAATATCTAAAGTTAAAAATACTCTAAATTTATGTAAACGCACGCATTTCACCCACGCTTTTATTCCTCTCACCTGAATACAATGAACACAACCAGTCGAAGGTAAATGAAAATCTGGGTTTTTACGGTATTACAAAATTACGGTTGATTTGATAATTGAACTTTGTAAAGGTCGAAGAGGCATTCCTGGTTATCTGCACAGACTATTTCACCCCTGATTTTAATGTTAATATTTAAAACAATATTCAAAATTCTGCCAAGTGTAAAGTTTACTAATAACTCATTCATTATTACTATTCTCAAAGTGGTGTCAATATACCTCACTTTTAGAATTAGAGTGAAAATATTAGTATCTAAAAATGTAAATAGTAAAAATATTAGTTTTTTGGGAAATATCGAATAAAGTTCCGAAAGTTTGTAAGTTTTTTTTTTAAATTAGTAATATTAGGTTGTACTATTAGAATCAAAATTATACTATTTTAATATTACATCAAACTTAATTAAGTTTTAGGGAATAGAAGTATCATTTTTCTAAATTTATTTCTAAATATTTCGAATTAGGGTCCTAGTTTTCCAAAAATTTCTAAGCAAAAACGCTCTAGTTCTGAATATTTTTTTTGGTTTTTTGTATCATTTCTTGTATCATTATTAAGGTCACTGTAAGAGTATGTTCAAAAAATATATCGAATATTTTCATTTTAATATTTATCGAATATTTTGATGATCATAAAATAGTTTTGCGCAGTGATAAAAAAGGTTTATTAGAGAACATTTGAATAATATATAAAGAAACAAATAAAAATAGGACACTCAGACCAGCAATAATAATTATAGTAGGTTTATTTACAATCATACAGTAAAATATTCACACTTACAGTGTACGGATAAATAATTTTTGCAGACTTGAACTTAAATTATTTATTACAGAAAAAAAACCAGATTATACTTTCTTAAAGAAAATCATCAGTTTTTAATAGTATTCAGTATTTTCTTGGGCTGTTAGTTAAAATATTAGAATCATGTAATTGGTTATTTAGAATCATAACAAATTTAAAAATATAAGTTAAACTTTAAAGTTAAAGTTTAAATAAAACCTTAATTTTTTTTTAAGTACCGTATAAATAAATGGTATAAACCTAATATTTTCTACAAACATGTAGAAAAAGTAATAACACAATAGGTAATAATAATTTTGAAATATAGTGTTACAAAAATCTTCATGATAATTAGGAATTAAATTTGTATTAAACATATCACGTTTTACACGTACTTATGTTAACTCTAATCTTTATGTAAATTGTATGTTTCTCATATTTACTGTGATGATCTCTATTTGATTACACGAAAACTTTTTGCAAAATGCGGAACATTCCTTCTTATAAAATTTCAAAAATGTAACATTTGTCCATGACACAATGTTTTTGTGTTCATCTTCGTTGAAATTATATGTTCGTTTACATGTCAGAATCTTTATATTGACAATAAATTAGAAATTAATTCCTTCACACCTAAACGCTTTCCATACTTATGTAAGTTTTTAATTATGTAAAACATAGGTAAAAATAAGTTATGTACCAAAATGTCCATTAATTTCCAAGTGTTATTTTAATTTCATAGTTCGGTCTTTAGTTGATGAGTTGTCAAGTGATTATATTAAGAGTATATATGTATATTGTAAACATTTTGCATGTATATATATGTACACACATACACACATATATATATATATATATATATATATATATACATATATATATACATATATATATATATATATATATATATATATATATATATATATATATTATTTTACATTACAAGATTTATTTGAAGTAAACAACATATTTTCAATTGTGTTTTTTTTTAATTGTAAATAGATTATCTTGCAATGGTTAAATTTCTCACTATGCGAATTTTGTTCACAATTATAGCCGAAACAAACTAAAATTGTTTTTTTATTTGTGAATTTCACCATTAATATTTACATTTTTTGACAGTATTTATTTGCCATAACTGTTGTGTATTCTACAAGTTGGGCTACAAAGCCCAACACAAAATAGACCACATTCTACAGATAGTTTTCTAAGTTATTTCACAAATATCGTTATAGCTCAGTCAATTTACAATGTATTCCTACATCGATTTTATATGTTCTAAAACTGTTCAAAAAAAGATATTCTCTTCTAAAAATTTTAGTTTGAAAACAACTTTAATTATTATTGCCAAAATATGAGATTTGCCTTAAAATTTACGTGTATTTCAAACTATCAAAATAATGCAAGATCGCAGTAAGTATTGGTCCCTACATACCAGAAGGTATAACAGAAAATAAATAAAACTATACTAGAACAAATTAATCTAATGTACATTGGCATTTAAGTGAGCAACGGAGTTTCTTAAAAAAATCACGCACTTGTCCGTCTCTCCGTTTATTACAACCGTTTTTCTTAGAAACCGGCCGAAATGAAAAAAATAAATTTGGTTTAGCAATAATCAATACATTTCAATAGCTAACTCATGAAAATATTTACATTCAAATTTTAGGAAGAGGTTGCAAATTGAGTGAAATTCAG
Source organism: Druceiella hillmani (assembly GCA_039881145.1). Taxonomy (NCBI): domain Eukaryota; kingdom Metazoa; phylum Arthropoda; class Insecta; order Lepidoptera; family Hepialidae; genus Druceiella; species Druceiella hillmani. Next base: position 349,780 of record JAYKKI010000149.1, read on the forward strand.
TTTCGAAAAAATTGTAAAATTCTATATTTAGCGTGAGATCTTGTTGGAAAGAGCTAGTTATAAAGATCCGAAATATTTTTTTAAAATTTTATGTAGCATATCTTCAGACATATAATAAAATAGTATAAAAAATATATATGATTATCAAAATAATGGAGGAGCCCTTATTTCCGAAGCTATAGAATCTAAAATAACAAAAAAATCAGAGTTTTTGGAAGTCTTTGCGAAGGTGGTGGAAAAGCTATATTGATGAATCCAGAAGTCATGGTTTCTGCGATATTGACTTTATGTGTACTCCTACGTAATTCTATTAAGTATTATCAATTGTTTATAGCAATAGGAAGTCTATATTAGTGATGACTTGCGATAACTGAATTAATTACGCTTCAAACGCGCCACGCGACCTCCGACGTGTGAGACAGACTAGCATTGAACCGTTTTTATTTTTAACTTTTTAGTTAAATTTTTCCAGACCCGTATATATTGCAGCGAGTTAATTTATTTTGATTTCATTAATATTACTCATAACCGTTTAGAGTAACTGAAAAACATTTCAATTACGTCGGTTTCTACGCTCTATCAAAAGATATGGCCGCTGAGTCCACTACCGTTTGAGCCAACTAATTTAGGAATTAGTATTTCAAAATGTACGTAAAACGTAACGAATTTTTAACCGATTTTACTTACCCAATTTAATTTTTATACATATTACCTTTACACTTATTAGTTATCAGAATTGATTGGATGCCATTCCTCTTATAAAAAGCATCGTGTACATTTAATAAGTTCTGAAGGTGGCTTGATCAACATCATTTCACTATACTATTAAAACCCTCCCCTCCCTTGTCCCCACTATTTTCTCATCCATAGTTACCCTGAGTAATATGCGTTTAGATACACTTAAAATAATCAATTAATAATTACGCAATTGTTAATTAATTAAAAAAACCGTTAGAACATCTTACATCTTTACCTAAAACTCTATAAGAGTTACATTTTTATTACTTTATTATTCGATCTTTTAAATGCTAAAAATCAATGCTAAAATTTGATATTATCTTCAGTCTCTTTCTTAGGTAACCAATAATTAAAAAGAAACATATTATTCATGGAAATTTTAGCGAGAATAGTAACCGCACATTTTTATTTTAATGAAAAAAGGTAAAATTGAAATAGGCGCAGGTTCCCGAAAAGAACGAATTTTTACGCGTCTACAAAAAATCGATTCTGTTAAATCTTTATATATGAGTACCTCTGTAGATAATTTATTTCGATACCTGTAGATAGTTGACGGATTTTTTTCAGAATACGATACTATGTAAATTTCATTGAAAGTCTGGTATATCTATGACAATTATCAACATGCGTTTGTTTATTTCATAATTATTTATCCCACATGGCAGCTTTTATATCTGACTGCTATTTCATCAATTGTAAACAACTCTGGGCGGAAAATAAAGTGATACTAACTTATCGTTTCCTCATGTAAACAAATGTACAGCCTCCGCCACACTCATTCGATATTACAAAGCTATTGCCTTGTTTTATATTTATTTTGTTCGTATTTTGACCAATATATTTGCGTTGAGATTCATCTGTTTGTTGGCTACCGTTACGCGTGTTAGATATAGTACTGGAATGGAAAATGTGATCCACGAGATGTTGAGATCACTGCAGGACAGTGTTATCATTTCGAGTGTTTTGAAACTTTGAGCGTCTCGTTTATACGCAAATCGTCAATGCTGTTGCAAATAATATATGGAACATGGGTACAAATGGTATCGGAAAACATAATTTCGTATCGCTTAATAAAATGACGTAAATTAGAAAAAATGAATTTGTCTTTAATTTAAATTGAAAATTTCTAATTTTTTTTATTTGAACGTTAGAAAAGAAAGAGGCAGCAAGAAACAAAAAGAAACAGAAAATTTAGTTCAATGTCACTATATATATATATTTATAGTCGCGAATAATATAAATAGCAGAGCAAAATTACATAGCTTTTATTCACCTGAATATGCTCCACGTGAAAAAAATTATGAATATGTTCAAGACTGATATATATGAATGAAATAATATTGTATAATTTAAGTTTTACATAGTTTCAGTAAAATTCATGAATGCCGTGGTGATATAAGTTAACGAAAAAGCGATTTATTACCATTTTTACTCAACGGCAGTGATGACAGACGTCTCAAATTACAATATTCCTTTTCAGTTGTGTAGTTTTAGTAGACGCTTATCGATTTGTAAAACGATTTGTGACAGAATTTAAATTTTTTTAGTTCGCTTATGTATGATAATGAAGGACCTTACACGCGTACGGAGATTGGTCTAATATATATATGGATATGAATGTGGCAGTGTATATATATATATATATATATATATATATATATATATATATATATATATATATAACGGAGTAACAAATAGAGTAATATTCTATCAAAACTAGTAACATTTTCCCAATTCAATCAACCACACGAAATCAGGTTTTGGGAAATATCCTTAGTCCATGTATATATACTTGATTAGTCACTCATAGTGGCTTCTTCACCTGGCGAAAGAAATTACTATGAGTAACAGTGACACTGTCAATATCATATGATCGCGACTATTTCACCAGGTGTACAAGTTAATATTGGCAATGGATTTCAAATATTACTATTTACCTTAGATTGGTGGAAGATAGTGCGAATGTAAAAATAGGAATAATGAGACTATTTATGTATTACAGCGTGTATGACAAACAAAGACAGCTGGAAAACAATAATTTGAATTTGATACCACATTGGTTTAAAAAATGTAATCGCTTGCTCTATGAGGAGATTAGTTCCCTAAAAATTACTGCGAATATTTACAAAGTTACAAGTTACAGTGTTTGACAGTTTGGATACGCGAATCTCGCCAAGCCGATAATTAAACACGGAAACAAAATGGGATAAAATGCTAATTATACAAAAATGTCTGTTTCCATCGCGTAATTATTTTACGTATTTATCTAAACTTAAATTGAAACGTTTCTTATACTGAAACATATTGACAGTAGGATTGAAATTATAAGGTTCCATTATATCGTCAATTGGCTGTTGAAAATAAAATATGGAAAAGTAATAAACATTAAAAATATCTCTAAAAACATATTACAACTTTGTAGACTAAATCCAATTTTAATAGTTGAAAAATGTTTAAAAACTTAATAATGCAAGTAAATTAATTTGTATATTTAAATAAAATGAAAGTAATTCTTTGTAGCGTCTAGTCTGCTTTAATTACTTTATAAGACATATTGATGTGGAAAGCTAACACTGGATACCGACCAATGGTTTTAAGTAATACATTTTGATTATGTCTTCTTCAATTATCTGTATTGTATCAAATTTTACGATCTATTAAAACACGGCCGTCTTGTCACGAGGGTAATATTGATTATATATTCTAACAAACAAAATTAATGAGTCAAATTATTGTGACTAGTAAAAAACTTTCAATATATTTAATAGCATTTGGCGCGCAGCCTTTCCCAATCTTCTTCAGGGACGAACCTCTGGCGCCACTTTACCGTGATACGCGGATCAATAAAAAGAATAAAAAATAAAACTCCTTTTAATAATCATCTTGAATTAATTTCTTTAATAAAATAATAAAAAATATTACAATTTCGTCTCTCATTTCATTACTGTTCCACGCGATAACTACCAACCTCTGCGTGTAATAGCATCTGTGTATAAATGCTTTCGACGTCTTACAAATCACATGAAAAATGCGAGAATTTTAAGGCTAGGCCTTATAAAATTCACCACCAGTGTAATTTCTTTCAGTAAACATTTTAATTTAGCTGCATATTTTTATCAGCTAGTCTTTGATTGTAGCAATAATGCTAGATGATTGATGGGTTCACTGCTTTGAGACAACTCTGAGTTCTCTTTGCATTCCTGTCGTAACACGTGCTACGTTTGTGCTCAATGCCACAGAATTATTTCATTTAATATTATGAATCGGTAAAAAGTTCTTTAAAATATTAAATATCGCTTCGCCTGTAGTATTTGTATAGATATGTTCACAGAACAACAAATCTTCTCTAATGCTATTGTCAAGTACGTAACGGATAAAATGCAAGCAAATTAGCATCATTACAAATATTAGTGCTCTCATCTAAATGCAAAGCATATAACCGACTTCCTTTTACAGTTTTTAACGTATTACTAGACAACGATATTCTACTTAATTTCAATGCAGCTTTATCCCCCAATACAGCAGACATTTTTAGCGACCGCTAATATACGTTCCTCAGCAATTGTATGCGTTGTGCCACTTTTTGCAACCAAAAATGATATTTGTCAGGAAGCTAATATAGCATTTTCATTGTTATTTTCAGTAGCTGAGTTTTTATGGATTTTTAATTAGTTATAATTTAGTACCCTTCAACTTGAAAATCTTTTTAGATTTGAAAGAATGTCCCTGTGTTTCGCTTCTAAATGACGTCGCAGTTTGGCCAGTTTCATGGACTCGTTTGATAAAACTTCATGACATAAAACGCATTGAGGTCTTTCTTTATCGTTTACAATAGTATTCGTAAAACCAAAAGTTAAGTAATCTTCCGCAAACTTGCGATGCATTGGTTTTGCCACTTCACGAGACTCACTGCTTGGTAAACACGAAGGCCCGGATCCTTCACTTGAACCAAATACACGCAAGCAATGTAATTTGATTGTACGAATGTAACTAGTTACTGCTTAGTACTACATTGCTAACTATGGAACGCTGGTTTAAACGTAATGAATCCTCATCTGTTAACTCAAGTGAAGGACCAGGATAGCATTTTTGCATTCATAGTGAAGCTTTAGCTGCGAGATTCTTCTTATAATGAGAGAAAAAATTGACTGAACTTATTGCAAACTATCACGACGTGAGAATAAGAGATGAAATTAAATTACACTCAAGCGAGTACTTTGATTTTACGAATGTAACTATTTAATGACAAGTATTACATTACATACTATGGAACGCTGGATAAAACGTATTGAATCCTCGGCAGATGACTCAAGTGATGAACCCGGACATCATTGTTTAATTGATAGGGAAGTTTCAGCTGCGATATTCTTGTTACAACAAGAGAAACAATTGATTGAACTTATTGCGAAAGAGCGCGACGTAGGGATAAGAGACGTGCGCGAAAGAAGTGACACGTACTGCCCCCCCCCCCCCCCCCCGCAATGTGCGGCTTTGTTTTCTCTACGCGTTCCTGTCAAACACTCGGTTACGCCATTAAGTTTTTAACATTTTTACTTTTAATTGTTATTTTGTCCGGTGACCACCTGGTTTAGGAAAGGCTGGTCTAGACCATCTGGTTCATTCCATTTCTAACGACCATACGAAATGTAGTCTTTGAGAAATACAACGATCAAATCCCCATTCAATCGTCCAGTAGTTTTACGTGATCACAGTTCAGTTCAGTGACAGACAGTTCTTATCTGAATCCAAAAAAAAAATTATTTCATTTACGCATTATGTAAGGCACAAATTATTGTAATTTAGAATATTTTGTAATAAATCAATTTATGGTGAATAAGATTTATTGAGATTATAGTAGAAAACTCTATTGCTGTTCAAAATAACCATTTCTGATTACACATTTACCAACCGATAATTTGTTATATTGCAATTACGAAATTATTGTGTTCTGAATATTTACAGTTTGCAATTTCCACGAGGCTGAATGACTTGTGAAATTTGTTGTTCCGTTAATATTTGAACAGTCTAGCGTAACAAACTTTTACCATGTCGACGTTATACTCGTTTGTACGATAAAATGTATAAATAAACTTGTCTTGACAAATATTAGATGTAAAAGATTATACTCTCATGCAACGGACCGACTACACGTGCAACTAAAAATAGTAAATATAATACACCAGGTAAAAAATACATACGTAAGACATTTAAATGTAAATTAAAGCAAGGCGCAAATTTATAATTTTGTATCGTCATTCGAGAAACTCAAAGAAATAATTAAAACTTCGCCTATATTCAAGTTAGTTCTGAAGTTATTTCATCGTCTTCCCAAAGTAAAAGGAAAAGTTTTAATTCCTGAAGTTTACAATGTCTTTAATTTTCCGAAGTGCCAACGAAATTTTTATGTTCATTTTGCACCAATCGCGCCTGGAAACAGATTAAATTTCACATTTCACTAGATGAATTCAAAAGTTACTGCAATTTTCGTAAAATTAGTTGAGAAGAACGTGAAATAGAAACGGGGAAGTTATTTTGGGTTGCTTATCTAGAAAGGATTTCAAAATTCTTTCCTTAAGCAAGTAGCAATTATAAAATACGTAGTGAGGAAAGTTACGACCATTTTTACTAGTTAAACTTTTACGGAGAAAATGAAAGAGAAATTGTGAAAAAATTCCTATATGCATAAAAACCATCATATGTGAAATAAACCTATGAATCAACTAAGATATCGTTTAGATTAATTGATAAGGGTTGAAAACTCCACAATTACAATTTATTATGTTACAACCTTTTTAACTTAAGTAAATTTTCCTTTAGTTTCATAATACGATTGTGTCGTTAAACCTACTGAAATGTTTGTTACTTCATAGATGCATCAATAAAATAATAACAACGAAGTACATTGAGCAACAAGGCTGTAGACAAATTTTTTTTGGAAAAGTGCGACCTATTTTGTGCGCAGGTTTATTGAAAATTTTCGATCGTAGCTCTCTCGACCGACGGCAATTAATTTTGCACTTGAAAGTCGATTAAGTTTGATTATTATTCTGTGAAAGAATGCAAAACTTGTTTACTTTTTCAAGTGTACAGCGCAAAATTACACACTCTCTTTTGCCCGATATTTCCAGTTTCAAATAAAAACGGTCGTCCACGCGCCCGCATGCGTGCACACGCGCACGCACGTACGCAAGCGCGCACACCCACACACACACACAAGTTCTAGTTTTTGTGTTACTTCAACACACCAATGAGCCAAGGTACAGCCCGTCAGTCAATATAGTAAATACGTTGAAATTTAATTTTAAATACTAGGAGAAAAAATTTACGTTGTTAATTTGTGCCTGTACTATTTAGTATATTGTCTGAAAACGACGGAAAAACATAAAAAATTGAAACTGAAGAATTCAATGTTTCATAGTTAATTATTGAAAATTATAATGGACTATTATGACAAGTATGGAATCCCTCGTGGATGGACATATTTCATGTTACTTTTAAAAACCTCTCCACTTGTACCACATTCCACGAGAATTTAGTTTCCACTTGATTTACATGGATAAGGGCATTAATTTTTATAATTGTTTCCTACATGTTAATATGTTTAACCTCTCGTTATTCATGTTAATAAAGTTGGTAATCACCGTCATTACTTTTATAATAAAGTTTTAGTTTTTTTTGTTTTCTCATAGAATATTTTTAATAAGTACTTCGAATTTGCTAACATAGTTAACTGAGTCAATAGGTATAGTCTATGGAATATGTTATCTATATATGGAATATGTTATCCATATATTTTAGTCAGATTTAGCACATTAGTTTTATTTATTTTTTTGTTATTATATTATGTACACAAATAGTAATGTCACAATTTTAAAACTTCCATTAATTAAAACAAAATAAAAATTGTTTCTTGTTATAATACCATTAGCGTGTGCATAGCATGATTACCATTTATGGAAAATTGCTTTAGAATAATTAAGATTTTGAGTAAATTTCATGGATAAAATGAAGAATCAATGTGTAAATTAATTAATGAAGCAGACAAATTACACAACTATACACTAGTTAAATTATTGCAAATATGAGCATAATGAAGTACACACAATTTTTAGCTGTTATAATCACAGTTACAACTGGATGTAATAATGATGAAAATTTAACAGCTGAAATTTAACAGTATTAACTGGAGCAAATATTCTATGTATGTATCTTATCTAGTTAGAATATTTACTTAGTTTTTACTTGCTTCAATGTATTACAAATTTCTATCAATTTTATTTATTAATATTTCTTTTATTATAATTAATTCCATTATTTTCATATAAAAGTTTTATAGCCCATAATTAACAACAGCGAGAGAAATTAATAAGCTACTATATAAAGCACGGTTGCTTATGGAGTAAACTCTTTCCATTTTATAAAAGATTTTTCAACTGGGGATATAAGTCGTCTATACTGTATCTCATTTATTCAGTCTTGAATGGTATTTTGATGCTTCTTTTGAAGCACCTGGGAACCCACAGACATGCAAAGCCTCAAGCAGAAACTTCCAAATTTTAGTTTTTTTGGATTCTTTTATAAAAAGGTATTTAAAATTGTAAGTTAAAATAGAGTATCACTACTTTTCGTAGACGTGAAATAGGATGAAATTAATACATAAAACTCTTGTTTTATATTGACGTTACCTTCCAGTCAATTTTCGTCTCTTTCAAATTTAGACTTTGATTTTTATCAGCCGTTTGGAAAAGTTTTTCGACACACAATCTCTTTTCCTGTACTTTATACAATTTATTTTAAACGTAGAATTAATACTGTGTCTAATCTACTTTAAGGAAAATCAAAAGAAGCTAGTGTCAGCAGCACTGGTGCTAACCATTGATTTTATATCATACAGACATACGATTAGCGCTCTCTTTTCTTATCTCTTTTATCGTTGTTTGCGTGGTGCTATTTAAGGCTTTAATTTTAAATATAGGAAATAGCACTTGTGGCGGCAAATGTTCGATCCGCGTTTGATCAGTTTATACATGTTTTATCAATTATTGTAATTTACGTCGAGCATTTGGCGTGTGTTTGAACAGAGAGTCGTTTGATGTTAATGTCTAAATTAATAGACGCCGCACGCGTATGTTGTGAACTAAATGTCAGAATTCAGAAAATGTTAATTTGTTTTTTTTTTCATCACGATTAATACATTAAGCCAATGGAATTAAATAATCCGATTAAATAATTTTCGCAAAAGTAATTTTTACCCATTTTTGGTTAAGGATAAAAAATTCAGCTTTTATTTTTTGGTTTCTTGTCGGTTTGGAAAAATACCTATCAAATATAAAATATATATTACGTCAATTTAGTTTATTTTGGCACATATTCAACTTCGTTGATACTAATAAACCAAAAAATTGAGATATGAATCTAGAAAAAAGATTTCCTAAATATTTAGCTGACAGTCATATTTAGCCACGGAAGTTACGGAAGAATATTTTGCTTTGTTATAACTTCTTGCCTATTGTCCTAATGAGACAAAAGAGGAAAAGCGAAGCACTTAGAGAGTTTTTTTTATATATTTTTATAAATTTTTCAAATGTTACCGTTTGAAAAATCTATTCTCAAGCCTGGTTCCAGACCTGGAGTAAAAAATTGCAGATCTGTAGTAGCGTTATTGAAATTTGGTAAATCATGTAAAACCGTTTTACAAAGGCGTATATATTGAAAAGTTCAATACCAGCTGACGGATTCCCAACACAATTTCCATCCTAATATCTATCGTTAATAATCACACTAAGTTTTGCGGATTATGTCGCTAGGTTAGATCTGCCATAAATGCTAGAAAGCCGATCGAAACATTTGGAGATGCGGTGAGAATTCTAAAACTCGTTTAATATTTTATCATTTATTTATTTTACTAGCTGACCCGGCGAACTTCGTACCGCCTTAGCGTTGCAATGATGCACTACTTTATTTTGTATAGCTGACCTGTCTTAGGTATGAGTACCTATTTAATTTGAACTGAATCCTCCATGTAAAAATGAATCCATAATTCCCTGGTCTCGCTATACCTGAAAATGACTACTAATTTTTAATTAAATAAAAAACAAAATATATATTTTCATAATAGTGTTTATTTCTTAGGATTCAATAATTTCACTAATATTTTTACAAATCGCTATTGAACAACTTTGCATTTTTATTTAAACACTAAGCTCAATACCACGCGCGCTCTAGAAAGCAACTAATAGTCTCTGTACTCTTCACTGCTTCTCTCTACTCTAATGCTTTTTGATAAACTATATTTTTAGTTTTATGTTCTGGCGCGTAAATAAATAATGTTGGTTTTCCGACACGGGAACAGGCGACATATAATTGGCCATGTGAAAAACATGGATTTTCTAGGTTGATGCCACATACACTTAGCGGCTGCCCTTGCGATTTATTTATTGACATTTCAAATGCAAGCCGCACTGGAAACTGTAAACGCTTAAAGCTGAATGGCATGTCGTTCGGTATCATAGGGATGAGTGGGATTAAAACATCTTCGCCTTTGTACTTCCCTTTTAAAATTGTTGCTTCGATGACATTGTTCAATAATTTCTTCACCGCAAGCCGGGTGCCATTACACAGACGTGGCTGGTTTATGTTCCGTAACATAATAATTACTGATCCGATTTTTACTTGCAGATTATGAGGTGGTAAGCCGGGTAATTCTAGCGAATTTAAAAATTCTGTTGGATAATTGACAACATCATCATCATTAGTAACGGAATCAACTGATTTGTAATTCTTCAATTCGCCAGCTATTTTCTCTTGAATCTGAAAATTCATTTCGTTCACATCAACATTTTTTGCGGCCAATATAACACGTTCGCTTAACCAATCGTGATTTACGTAATTTTGAGCTATGTTTGGGAAAACCATCTCCATGAGTTCGGTCTTTGATTCACAAAAGTTACAAAAATTGGTAGGGAATGTAATGTATCCCGATGATGTATCAACAGCAATATTACCATTACCAATATCGAGCAGTTGTTTGGAAAACACTTCTCCAGACTGGTCTTTCTGCAATTCGACTCTCATGTTTATACTCAATTTAAGTATTTTAATGTATTTCCATAAAATGGACGACTTCAAACATGCATTTAGTTCATCAGCTGGCGTTGAGCGTGGAACAACTGGCAATATTTGTCGAAAATCACCTGCCAATAGTATCATTGCACCACCAAACCGGTTTCTGTTATTTCGTAAATCTTGCATAGAGCGATCTAATACCTCTAAATATTTTTTGTGTGCCATCGTGCATTCATCCCAAATGATCAATCTGGTTTGCTGCAGCACTTTGGCCATGGCAGAATTCCTCAAAAGGTTGCAAGTTGGAGTTTCATTTATTTGAAGGTTCAACGGCAACTTGAGAGCTGAATGAGCTGTTCGACCGCCTTCCAACAACGTAGCTGCAATACCTGATGAAGCTAGGGCTAGTGCAATTCCATTTTGCGATCGAATCGTGGCCAAAATTAATGATAACAAAAACGTTTTCCCAGTTCCACCAGAAGCATCTAAAAAATAAAATCCGCCAGTTCCATCGTCCACTACTTTCATGAGCGTATCGTAGCCATATTTTTGTTGTTGATTCAAAAGGGGTACTGTTCTATCAACCATTTCTCTTAATGTTTCGGAATCGTATTGGGCTTCGCGTCTCACTTCTTGATCAAATGAGTTGTGCATTGGGCAATTGGGTGCTATCATTCCTATTTGTATTAATACTTTGTTGGTAAGCATCAAGCACATGTCCTCAATTAAAATTAATGCTTCATTGTTAATTTCTTCGTTCATTTGTAAATCTGCATTCGATGTTCTAAGACGCATCTGATGCAATATATCTTCCGCCATATGATATTTGTATTTATGCCATAAATCAATCGGTGTTGATGGGAAGCATGTAGACAAAATTATAGAAAATAATGTTCGTATTTGTTTAGGATTTGAATAAATCACAGCATCTTCGAGAGTGTGGTCCCAATGAGTGTCATTCTCTAACAATCCCAAATGTTGACAGGCTTCTCTGTACACCATTAACTGTTCGCAGATGTTGGAATGATGTTGGACCACGAACATTGACTAACAGTAAACGCAAATAGAAACATTCGTCTTGACTGGGATGGACTGCATAAAGACGGCCTAGTGCATCGGTGGAAAATACTTGTGGATAACCTGTAACTGGTTGTCCTCGTTTTCGTCGTTGGAATTTTTTTGATGATTGATTCCAGGTATAATATCTTGGCATTTCTGAATAAAGTAGCGTTCTGGCAAAATCATCATTCTGGCACATTTCAAAGAAGCTGGTTAATGTTGTCGATGGTGGCCTGTCAACTCGTTGTAATACGTTTGCGTCTGTAAAATACACCCGTTGACCATTTTCCAAATGTACGGCAAAGTGAAAAACAGTAGGGTGTCGTTCATGTATAGGAAACGAAAATATACGCCACATGCCTTCGTTACTACTAACATAGCGGCCCATTTGATATTGAGTGACTTCATCATTTGAATTTTCGGCAGCAACTCCGAAGACAGCCATATCACTACCTTTGTTCACATACTTGCAAATGTATTTTATGGATTTTACGGAATGGCAAAATTCGACGTTTATGTGTGCTTTATATGCCTTGCAGAGTAATGGCGAAAACGGAACAACCCAACGATTATCAATTTCAATGTCCTGTCGATTTACTTTGACTATTGTTGACTTTCCATTGTCATCAATGGATCGGCGGCGATAAAGTGGATATCCATCATTTCCAGTAATAGTTTCTGCTACTAATTGTCTTGGGTAGCGTTTTGAACATTTTCCTTCAACCATACACGGAGAAATGGGATTTAATATTCCACATGGACCATGTATCATATTTTTTGTAATAACCTCATGTAACAGTGGGTCTTCATTATAATCGGGAATTTCTGCTGATATCACATGATCAATATCATTCGGTCTTATCCTCTCAACCAACCAAATGAGGATATGTGCATGTGGTAATCCGCGTTTTTGCCACTCAACTGAGTACATCCAACAGCGCGTCTCGCCGAACACGCGATGCCTAACAATAAAATCCATGAGTGATTTTAATTTCATTTTGAACACCCTTGCAGTGATATCGTGGCGATCAATGGGTGATTGGCTAGTAAATAATTCTTGTTGAATTTCTGTCCACTTTGGATTGCATGTGAATGTGATAAACAAATCTGGTGTGCCATAATGTCTTACATAGCACATAGCATCTTGAGCATATTCATGCATATGACGCGGACTTCCAACGTATGTTGCTGGGAGAATAGTTGTTCTGCCAACATTCTGTGCATTTTCATCAGCATTAATGGCATCCCGAAGATGAATGTATTCCTCGGAACGGAGTTTTGCCGGGTTCAACCTGATAAATGTCAATCGTTCAGTTTCAACTTTCACATACATATCCACAGCATACTGGTGAAATAGACGCCGACATTTTAAGATATGATTGTCCTCATTTTCCCGAACCATCAGTCTGTATGAATAATAATTCATTGAACTAATTTTTTTGTTCGTGTCAGCACCTGTAAACAATTTTTTGTGTTATGATAATAATATAAATTTTTTGTTAGTAAACATATATTTTAATGTAGTAAACATATTGTTAATAATTTACCTGTAACTGGACTTATCATCTTCATTGAAAAATGATAGCCGTCTTCACCTTGCCAAAATAAGATAGGATATTGTAAGGCATCATATGATCGATGTGTTTCAGACATACGCTGAAGCTGATCGTTCCGCCGATGTAAAACAATGTCTCGGTTTTCTAAATTTTCACCCATAACGACAATAGCCACTTCATCAATTGTTGGCACATTAAAACGTCCAGCATGTTGTCCTGCAGGCGCCTTATCGGCTCTGATGACAATTTTGTGATTATCAGATGGCATGCGGTCTAATGCAGTTGTGAATAATGCAACTAATTCATTGTGTTGATGGAAAAATGTTTGAAATTGTTCCACAATGTATCTTTTCACTGAGTTGTTGCGTGCGCAACGCTGATCGACTTCTCTTGCTGAATAGCCCATAAAATATATTTGCAAAAATGTATAGTCTTGATCAGGCACTGGCAATAAGGAACCTGTTCGATGATATATTCGACCCTGAATCTGCAAGAATATAAATATATATACAGGTTATTGTATAGCAAATTTTACCACCATGTGGCTCGCAAAATAATGCCACAATACTTTACATCATTTCAAATTAAAACTACTTTAAACCTCGACATTGAACAGCCTTCCATGACAGCTATAGGTAGTAGACCTAAAAAACTTATTTGCCATAGGTAGTAAAACTAAAAAAATCGTTTACCATTATAATTACTTACTTTGAAAGTAGGCATAAAATTGTCTCGAATAACCTTTGTTGCCCCAAATGATGTCATTTGAAAGCAATTATTGTACTGCTGGATATGAGTCAAAAAATGATAAGAATCTGGACCAATTCCAGATACCAATGAATGTAGTGGCTCTGGTGGCGGTACCAATGGCGTCAATTTGACTTGGCCGCCGGCGCAACACAATCCAGGGGCTTCATTTTTGAATTTCTATGCCTTGCAATGTGGACACACAATACTCATTTGTCCAATAGCAACAATTTTCGCTGAACTGTAATCAATTGCCACATTATAACTGAATGCAGCTCTGTGGGGATTAAACACAAAATTTCTATCTTGATATGGATTCCGTTCAAGTTCATTTTGCGCTTTGCGTTGCTCATCAGTTTGATTTGCTCTTATATTTCTTTGACTTGCCGTATTTCGAGTTCTGCGGCCTAAGCTTGTACGTCTGGTTGGTGGCATTGTTAAAAACGAAAATCCAACTGAAAATGAAAAGCTCTCATACATTTTCTGTATAACCATGTATACCAAATTGTATTATTGTGTAATCAGCAAAAGTTACTAAAAATCAATATGAAGCTGTGAACTAACCGTGATTAACAAACACTTCACTTCACTTCTTTTTATTCAATGGCTTTCCCATTAAGATTCTATGCCAATATCAAGTAATATAATTTAACAATTATAAACGAATGGCGATACGCCAATATCAAGCAGAGATAACTTTAAAGTGGATAATTCTTCTGGCTGTCCTCAAAAACGTGTATTCAAGATGGCAGCCAGAATAAAAAATTAGCAAACAACAATCAAAACAAACGTTGAGGGCCAAACAAACGATGACAGCAAAACAAACGATGCTCTTTCATCAATATAATCTATGGCTGTGAATGACATTGACATTTGTTACTCGCGTTTTTTAAAATATGCAAAATTAAATGTACATTTTTCAATATTTCTGAGAGATTTTCTTAATATTTTTTTCCGTAAGAACCTTCTCCTAATAATAACAAATACAACAAAAAAAGAATTAGTGAAATCGGTCCAGCCATTCACGCGTGATGCCGTGACCAAGGAAAACGGGTTTCATTTTTATATATATAGATTATAAAAACTTTAATCAGACTTTTTTGTAAATGGAATTTTGACTAGGAAATATTGTTTGTAATTTTTGGCGGAGTTAAATGGAAACTAAAATGAATTGCAAAATTCAAGGACATTTATAAAAAAATCAACATTATATAATAGTTTTGTAGGTTTAAACCTCGTGTTCGTTGCTACTTTAATTCGCCCATTCATATTGTTCTGAAGTTTTAGATTTTTTAAGTAACTCTTTTTTACCTTTAATATAACATTCTATGCGTATCATTTTATAATTATGCATGCATGTGATGATGATTTCCATTGTGCTTACTGTGAGTGAACTACGTTCTTTTGTCCACTGCCATGACATCAAGGAAAACACTAGTTCTACAAGAGAATTGTGGCTTGGGATAGCAAAGAGATATTGGCACATTTTAGAAAGATTTGCTTTTATTTCTTGGTCTTCTGTTTTTTTTAAATCATGTCCACTTTAACGACTTTAAATACATATATTCGTCATACAGTGAATCGTTTACCATTACATTTCGATTTAAATATTTTATGGTTTTTTCTATTCGTTGCTACTGGAAAACATCGTTTAAAGTCCTCCAAGTAAAAACATCAAAATGTTCCATTTGTTCAGTCCACTGTTCGAGATATCCGATGGCAGTACTGA
This sequence comes from Druceiella hillmani, assembly GCA_039881145.1. Taxonomy (NCBI): domain Eukaryota; kingdom Metazoa; phylum Arthropoda; class Insecta; order Lepidoptera; family Hepialidae; genus Druceiella; species Druceiella hillmani. Next base: position 365,674 of record JAYKKI010000149.1, read on the forward strand.
AGAAATCTCGAATCTCTTAGTCAAATGTTTCTGATTCACTTGTATTCGTTGTACCTTCATTCTTCAGTTTGTCACACGGTTGGTTGGTTTGTTTTCCTAAATACTGATTTTGTGATCTCTGTCTCAGAATATTCATTCTAGAATACCGTTCATTTCAATGACAGTAATTACATATTTTTCAAACTTTTTGCAGCTGCAAAAAAAATCTTTTAATCGAACTCATAGCTTTAGTGGAAATGGAATGAGAGAGTATATTGTTATAATCTACTTCAGCATACTCACCCCTTAATATTCCTTAATCTCACAGTAAACATAGAAAAATACTTGTAGATTTTCAGTGCCATAGATTAGACATCAATGGACATAACATCAGTGACAATAGAAATTATTGTAGAGTATGTGCGCTTGGCAACCGATTCCTTCAATATCTTTGGTCAATATTTCTTTTATTTAAAAGAAAACATTATTTACTCTACGTTTTTTTCCATCTCCTAAAGTTTGCTTTGGTGTTATTAGCGCTGTATCAAATGTTTCATTGGGCAATGTGTCTGTTTTTAATAATATAATTTTCAATCCTTCCATTTCCGTAAAATATTATATTAACAATGGAAATATCTATTCTGCTTTATGATTACTGGAACCCTTCGATACTCCGGGAAATTAATTATTTTCTATTTCTATTTTAATTTTCGCAATTTAGTGTGGAGCTGAAACATGTATGAATATTGCAATAGCTTTGGTTCTTACAGTTGACTGTTTTGCCGCGATACTTGAATCCGGATACATGACTGCATTCAGTATCGTCGCACAATTTAACGAGCTAAACGATTCGTGGCGCTTGACTACTGATCATAAATGACGATATATCATTAGACATTGACACAACTGGTAATTTGAACATGTGTTTTTTTTTAATATGGAATTTGATACTCAACTTACTGCCATAACTAAAAGATATAAAAAACGCAAATCGTCCATAAGCTTTGTCATCTTTCCTTTTTGATATTCGACCATTCTTTGGTATAATGGTCAGAAAAGGTCCATTTTCTCTTTGGTTTGACTACAAAATTATTACGATATAATCGTAGTATAGGTATCGATAAAAGGAGATAACGCGACTGACCGTAGCGCAGATTTCCAATTAAAAGGAATACACCGCGAACGGGAGGGAGAGCACGGCGATTGGGGGCATGTCCGTGTGGTACGATCTAGTTTATTGCAATTCTCGGCGAGCGCGTACGAATTTTCATCTTAGGTTGGTACTATAATTTTACAAACCGGGGCAAATAACTTATTGACAGAGACACGGGGACACTACTTCAAAGAGAATACCTGGGACACGGGGACACAATGTTTCAAACGGGACACGTCCCGGTGTATCGGGACGTATGGCAACTCCATGCTAAGTTGATTTAAGTGGTGTATGGCTGGTAGATGTGATATATTTTGATTTTCAGTAGATATTTGACCGGATTAACAATGATATTTTCCAATTAAATTTTTGGGGGGCTAGAGATATTTGAGAAAATATTAAGTAATAAGTTTTTGTTTAAAAAATATACCATTGTTATTCTCATTCCTTTCCTTTAGATGTTATAATGGGCATGATCGGATGCAATTCATTTCTTAATCTTTAGCTTTTCTTTCATCAATCATTTTCTCGTTATTCCTATTCCATGAAATTGGATATATGTTAAAAAAAAAAGTAATCCTATTAAAACAAATTACAGTAGCTCAGTTTTTACGTACCCAGTAATAGTGATGCGCGATTGATTACTATTTAAATTCGATACAAGATACATTTCCAATTGAATCAATAGTCGACTTTCTTGACAACCCTTGTAAATTATTTCAAGTCGAATAAATGAAGCCAAAGTTCACCGCTCGAGAAACAAAATGAATTAATTTGTATAGGTAGGATGAACACTAGCTTTAAAAGCAATTGAAAAACCGTATAAGGAAACTCTTAGCGAGGTTTTTGAGTGGCACACAAACATTTTTAAATAGGCCGATAACCACTAAAGGACTATCAGTGGAAACGGCGCCCTGCAAAAACGTCAGTGACGAAAATGTAAATTTACGACTTTACTTACCAGCAATCGTCATATAAGCATGAAAATCTATTAGAGATGATCAGTATCAGTTTTGCAATGTTCAAAATGTCTTATAAGATGTTAGTTAGAGGAAAACGTGTGTGAAATTTGCGCTTTACATATTGAACCCGGCACGAAATTTTCAATGGGAAAAGTAGATTCCGCTGAATAAAAACCTCTCTTATTCATTGTAACTATTCATAGCTCATTATTTTTCTATTCGTCAAAATAAAAGCTGTGATGAAAAACCAACAATTCAGTATCGTAGAGGCTATCCAAGTTTTATATAAAGAAAAGCTGAAAGTATGTGGAAAGCTATATGAGAAAGTGTTATTTGACATATATATTTTTGTAGGGTTTTGAAACTTTTAGAATACATTGTATATACCAGTGGACGATAGCCAACAGAATTAATAATTTAATTCTATCCAGATATCTATAATAGTTACTGAAATTACAGTCAAAATTAATATTCACGATATCAGATAGCTTTATTCATGTTTATTTTAACCTATCCTGAAATTAATATATAAACAAAAACTTGACTACATATTTGAATGAATATTGTGTTAATTAAAAACAATTACAGAATTAATTTAATAACTAGCTCTGCCTCATAAATTTTAAATAGCTTACGCAAAAGGAAACAAAGAGGTTTGTATAATTTTGTATAATCGGTGGCGTTGTTATAATAACGGAAACCTTATATTTTCATCATGTCCATCTGTCAGTAGGTTGGTATTATATCTCATGTGGATCAATTCTGACGACATTTCACTGGAACACAAACCTAGTTAAAACAGAAATAAATAAAAACATTTATTGAAGTACTTGCCCGCATATCAAAATTTAGCTTTTCCCCATGAATATTTCGTAATTTGTCGCCCCTCTAAGTTTTTTATGCAAAATTATTTTGAATTTTTAGAATTAATAAATTGAAAAAGCTCAGGCAACCGAGTTAGCTTTTTTACTTCTCTAAAATTGCGAATATAGTAAAAAATAATAAAATAATTGTTTAATAGTTTAACATAAATATTATTATACTCTAAAATGTTTTATGTACCTAAGAGTGGACGGAAAATACTTAACAGCTTTATTTTTAAGTCTTGAGTGATACACTTTATTTCGCCTGAATATGGTTATGAAATTATACAGTAACAAGTCAAAATAGCAATTTTTAATATAGATATTCTACTTTGAAATTTCAAATAACAGTAAAATGTGGCTGAACATTTTTCAGGACTTTTGACTAAAAAATATTTTAATAAATAAATCATCGTAAAATATAATAATTTTAGTATCTATGTTAATAACAGACTTTGTTTGGTCTTTAAAGTCAGGGCAGATAATAATTGAATATAAAATTTATTGCGGTGATGCAAAATTTTCTTGATATCTGTAGACACCATATACTTGACGTCATGTGTAAACAGCACGAAACAGTTTCTTTTAACAAATCAATAAAGCCATATAATAACTTTTCCACAATTATATGACTTTTTCACCCACTTGTGTGATGCGGTTATATTTGTTCTTTTAAAAGAAAGGATTTAATATAATGTAAAATATATTGTTGAAGCTCTTAGAAATTAATTTCATTATAAACTGCATAATCATTATGAATCACGTTTACTTTGTTTAAGATATATAACTATCCCTTTGCCTAACTAGTTAAATATTATATTTACCTAAGGCGTAAATTATTGGATTATTTAGAGCCAATACTGGGACACTGTTAAGATTGTGAACATTAGCTTCAGTCACTTAAAATTTAGTTTTTTGTCTATTTACGTTGCTTTTATCTGCATATATAATTACATTTCATTATCATTTTTTAATGTAAGTTGTAATTATTTTATGGTTTTCCAAATACATCGAGCAGAGTTCCTGTGATGTTATCTTGGTACCATAATGCTTAAACTGGTATTCATTCTTCGGTATACCAAATCAACGACCTATGTAGTTTTTTCGATTCCTTCGCTCACAATGTATTTATTTCTTTTTAGTTATTTGCGTAAGGAATATTTGAAAAGTAGTAATTTCAACGCTCGTAAAATTCTAGAATAAAAAACTTCGAACTTTTTATAAATTGCTCTCTTAATTTATATCATACGCGATATTAAAAATAAGAAGAAAATTTTATTTGCCCCTATAATATTCCTGTGTAATGTAATCGTAAGTTAGTGTATTTCATTATTACGAAAAATATCTGAACACGTTTTGATGAATGAAAATGAATATAATAAAAGTAGTTGAAAAATTATTAATAGAAAAAATTATTCTTTTATAAGATTTATAAGCGGAAACATGCTATTGTTTTCATTTCAATTGTTCAAAGCATTCAATTTTTGCAGTTTCATATATAATACACTAAATAGATGAGACATTCCATAATACATTTTTAACATTCCATACGATATTCTTAACATTCCATACGACATTTTTAACATTCCATATGACATTTTTTTTGCTCGTAGCCTTGTACGACCAGCACATATGGGACTGTATTCACTTTTGTTAATAAAATACCAAAGATGGAAAGATTACAAAGAAAGACATTTCAATTAAAAAATCGTTTTATTATGTGGCATAGTTACGTTTACAACCGAAAACCGATTTATTTTCAATTATGTTACAAGTACATTACAAATATAAATTAACAGAACTAAAATGTTTCTATTAACTTCCTGTTCCTGTTTCTCTACACGGGCTTTAATATCATTTTAAATTTGACAATTACTATATTCCCTAAACTGTACGAATTAAAATAATTCGTAAAAATAAATATAAAAATAATGGGTGCTTTAATACCACCCATTGTTAATAAACTTTTGATCGAAACTAAACTACTTATATCCCAAAACATCAATCAAACTAACAATTCTTACGGTCCAAAAGTCTTGGTTCTCTGCCATTTAGTGGAATAATTAAATTGTCGACGTGCTATTTATGTGATTATAAATACTATTAAGTTATAAAAATCTAAAGAAATGAAAATGCAAGTTACAAAAAAATTCTTATATAAAAGAATTCCTAAAAATAAATATGAAGGTAATTGATCCTTCAATACCAAAATTGTTAATCAACTTTTGATCGAAAGTAAACTACTCATAAAATATCAATCAAAAGAGCAATTCACTCAGTAAGTGCAGTGTTTGGGTCCAAAAGTCTTGGCTGCCTGCTATTTAGTTATCATATTCATTAATATACAATAGCATATAAATCAATATTAATATTATAGAAATAATCATTGTAAAAGACTTTAAGGAGGTTGCTTAATATCGTACACCAGAGAAAAAAAAATCCAGTCATGTAGTAACGTTGATAAAATGAAATTAAACCAAATCCTTGTATTCTATGCAATTAACCCAAATTGGCTTCAAATATAATTCTAAATCTATATCTAAATTATTTTGGTGAGAATAATTTCCTAAATACTTACTTATTTAATTGTATTGTCAAAGATTCGAATAAAATAATACTTTTATAGAAAAATCTATTTTTTGAGTATTTTTTTGAATAACCTCTTTGAAACCTAGCAATGAACATCTAACTGAACTTAACATTTAAATATGTTTTCACATGTTTTTCAATTGTCAGTTTTCTAGTTAACTAACTCGAAACATAAGTTTTACTACAAGCATAGATTGTTTTCTGATTACTCCTCGTTCAGTGAGAAAAGGACCACACACTCTTAAAATTAAAATTCAGAATCGCATACCTAACTGCTTAATATTCCGACTCCCTCTACTCAAAATTTGACATGCTCACTTTTCTGATTTACTCTTATACTAAACTTAATCGTACAATATTTACCACTATCATTAACGCCATCAAGTAACTTGACGAAACCGATGATCGCGCTCGTGCTACCATCGTTGTACCCTTCCCTGCAAATGAATTTGAATTTTGAACCACATAAAACATTTTTAGTAAAACGGAAAATTGTTTGATGATTTATAATAACACTGGTTGATCTACAACATGAATCGTAATATTTACAACATAGATAAAAATATGTATTGATAATGTTATAAAAAAATTCAAAATTTTCAATTCTATGTATATATGAATTAAATCAATAAAAACAGGTGGAGATAATATTAAGAAATACAAATTTAAAAATATAAACAAAGTAATGCAAATATACAAAAATCAGAAGCAGATAGTAGAGAAAGAGCTTAAAAAACACAACTCTTGAACGATATTTTTGTTTTGAGCGATTAAGTAAACAGCCATAATTAAAATTAATTTTGACATGAGAAATTAATTTTGACATGAGAAAAAAGAAGTACTTTGGTGGAAAAAGATAGCATTCGTATTAATAAAAATATACTTTTATATGCCAGTGGTAAGACTTTGTTTAGTTTATAATTTATGGCTCAGCTGTTAGCTATTAGCCATTTTAGGGTACATGCTTCAGGCACGTTAATTTTTTTTATTCGATTTTGATTCATAGGCTGGAAATATTTTTATTCAAAATGAATTATGCAAACTAATATTTTGGGAAAAAGAAAACAAATTGTTTGAATACTAAAAAATGTCAATATAACATTTAATGGTAAACATAATTCAAACGATAATATCGCTGTTGTTGATACACGGCAGTAAGTTTATTGTAAAGAAGACGACATCAACAGATGAGTTTAAATTTTTTTTTTAAATTGATAATCCTATCAAATCTCATACTTACCAGTGACATGTGGCGTAATTTCTATAAGAGTTTTGTTAGGGCCTTGTTGCTACATCAAACGTTACACGTACATCAAACGTTATACGTAAACAAAGCGTTAACTGAATAACTCGGCATTTTGGCAAGATTTCAGAACGATATTGACAGGCCGCGATCAAAACAAGTCTGGCGGCAGTACGATCGCGTGTCTGCCTAATTTAGGCATATCAAGGCGACACGCGCCACGCTCCCATTGCATACCTCTCTTGTTCTGTGGTAGCATTGCTGTAGTATGCCAATCGTATTAAATCAGAACAGTTATGCGGTTTTTGGCAAGATTTTTTTTATATTCCTCCTGACAACATTTTTAAATTTGAGCCGTCATTAAATAGAAATAATTCATTTTTATTTTAATATTTTTTTTTATTTTCATTATTATTTCCTCCATATTTATATGGAAATAATTTGTTGCCGTAAACGGAATCTCATGAAATAAATATCCTGAGGTAATTCCTGAATTACTAATGTCATCAATGTAAAGCGATACACAGGATATTTCCCAGAAATTATATACATATCATAATATATGATTACTAAAAATATTATTACTAGAATATTTACTAGTTATTACATATAATCATAATACTGATTACCACATTCTATTACAGATTTCTCTATTATATTTTAAAATAATTTTTGATGATATTCTATTAGATGGCTTGGTAATTCAAAAAAATTATAATGCCTATTAAGTACGAATATGACTATTATTACTCTTGTACTTACTGAGACACATATAAATATTTAAGCGTGTATAGTATTTCTGTTAAACTGTTCACTAATTAAATATTTTGCGTATAAAATTATTAATTATAATTTACATTGACTATATTTTTCATAACTTTGAATTTATCCGTTTCGGAGATGGGAATATGTCTATAAATACGTAATATTTCTATATATATCTAATATAAAATTCTAGAAGGCGACGTGACAAACAAAATTAAAATAAAACGAGTATTTTATTTCAATATTTCATAAAAGTTCTATGATAGACATACGGATGAACGGATATGTTAGTGATCTAACAAAGTCCAGTTTTTGCCTTCTTCGATTTGAAACCCAGAAATTAAATATTTCATTATTTTATGTATTATATCTATTCTTATTAGGTTTCTATGTAAAATTTTATCATTTTAAACTGAAAGGACTATGATGCTGTGATTTATGAAATTAAAGCCTTCCGTTTATTGCCATTTGGCCATCGAATGAAATAAATGTAAATTTGTCCAGAATTATGAACTACAGGCTGTAAAACACGAGCTTCAACATTTTCAAGTAAATGTTTATATAAATAACCGCATTCGTACGCGTGGGTAAATATTACTCACGCTATTTTACTCATGCTCGAGGTCATCCAGAGGTCAAACCCGCACGAGTGCCATGTCTGTAAAAAGAGTAAGTGAAGCGTGCCAGGCTTATAGATGTTGACGCGCTGCCATTGTGGATTACGTTGCTTTTGTCGGCAGTAACGCAATGATATTTACCTTATATAAATGGGTAGACGTCTGTGAAGATACTATTCTGTTATAATCTACAGGTGTTTGTTAATTTGTATAGCAATTGTTTTTGAAGTAAAACTTCTTTACGCACGCTTGACTTGGGGAGTAAGCTGGTGAATGCGTGACGAGAGCGTTACGAAAAGTGGGATCGGGCGAGGTGAACGGAAGTTGAGAGGGAGATATAAGTTTGTGAAGACAGAAAGAGAGAGAGAGTTACGTTTCGTATATTACTGTAGGGACAAGAGAGAGAGGTGCGAGCACACGTTTTCTTTCTCTCTTTCTCTCATAGCCAGTCATGTTTTGCATATCTAAGACACAGTGCAAGCCTATTGTCTGTATCACACTGTAGGAGCAAGAGAGAGCAGTGCGCGCGCACATTTTCTTTCTCTCTTTATCTCATATACAGTGCATGAATTATATATATATATATATATATATATATATATATATATATATATATGCGAGTTAGCTAGAGTTACGCGAACGGTGATTTTTTTATTATTTTGTAATTTCAGTTTATTCTTGAACAATTTTATAAATTATTATTTGGTTCAATACATTAAATATTCTACGCTTAAAGTGAATAAAATTGTAAATTCATTTTAAAGTTCATATTTTGTAAATTTGAAGTTTTACTTCAGTCGTGTGGTCTAAAGCACACTCGTTTTTTTTTATTTCTTTTTGAAATATTAAATGAAAATTATCTATTACATTTTTAATTCGAGTTGTTATTACGAGGAAATCATTCCTTTTTCAAAAGACATTTTTAAAAAATTTTTTAACCCTATTTATATTTAATCGTTTTTTGTCAATATTTGAATATCAATGTGTAAAAAAAAGCACTGAATTAGCAGTATAAACGATTTTCTTCTGCGAAATAATACTCGTGTAGCTCAATATTCAAAACCGAATAAGGTATTCGCTGCCTTCACTTCGATGATGCTGCACAGTGTTCGGTGTGCGTGTCTTGCAGAACGTTTAACCCCCGCGGAATAAAATATAACAATTTTTTATTATAAACTTTTAATATTGTTGCAAGAATGCCATAGAAATTGGCTTGCTATACCAATTTAACAACACTTGTATAAATATATATACGTGCGTAAAAAAAATTACGTTGATATAATGTAAACACGGAGCAAAGAATATTAATTTTATCGACATGTATACTTACAAAATTTTTTGTTTGCATATATATTTATCTCTACGCTAAGAAAAAATACTTTGAAAATATAACACTTGAGGCCTATACAATGTATTCTGTTTACATTATTAACCTTTACCACAGCCAAACACTTTAGATTTTTTCTTACTATATAAACTAATCGTAAAAAAGTGGGATATATACGATATATTACTAATTTATATTATCGTACGTTTCAAATAGCGCGATGTATATTACCGTTTTACTATATTAATTTTAATGATGAAAAATGGTTTAACCTTTTTTAAGTTGATTATTTTTACTCCTTCAGGTTTCAACAATGAGAACAGAATGAAGGTTATGTGATATTATTAATTGAATTTTATGTATATATTAACTTGATAATTAACTTAATAACATGAAGTGTAACGACTTGTTTAGAAGAGTCAATAGGTCGAATTTGGCAAACTAATGGTATCTTTGAAGAGAATGTATGGAATACTATAAATGTCTTAAGTCAAAAGAATCCTTTAAATGTACCAACGCTTACTACAATCAATTATTATGTTCTGAAAGGCATTAGTGTTCCTGAAAAATCTAAGTTTTAGTGGATTTTTATTTTTTTCTGTCACTTATTTTATAGCTATTACAGTACGAAATCCGTCCCATTATTAAAATCCTGATTAATATCTGTCATTTTCCTTAATAATACAAATTTACTGTAAATATTACTTGCATTGAAGGGGTCCCAAAAACCTTTAAATATGAATATAAAAACGCATTACTCACTTACAGCTAGTCAAATATTTAGTAAAATATTGTATTAAAATACACATTATGTGCTATGTAGAATACCTGTTTTAAACAAAAATCCGTTTGAAATGAAACCGCACTTTACCTCCAAAAATACAAAGATCAAGTTTAAAAAGTATAATTACGTACTTGAAACGTAATCATCGGAGGAGCTAAGAATATTAAATTGGAAATTTAAGTCGATAACGGAGCGATTTCAAAGTCACCGATAATAAGAGAAAATATTTGAACGAGTGAAATGTACAATTATATTTTCCCACTCAGATTCAAAGCAAACTTCGTGAATTAATTGGTAGCACAGAAATTCTTTAGAATATCTCTTTACACATTTAATACTCTATGCGAAGAAGAAATTGCAATTGTTTTTATTTACGGTTTTATTATTTCTATTTTTTATAATTAAAAGCATCTAAAAATACAAACTGGCATTTATTGTTTTTTGATGAATTGATAAAAAAAAGTTCCATGAGTTAAAATGGTTATGGTGACAAACAGAAAGATAATAAAAGACAGTAAACGTTTGATAAAAGAAGCTTTATAGCGTAAGTGGAAATAGAAAAAAAACAATAATTAAAAATATTTAATCAGATCAAATTGATGAAATTTAAAAAAATGCGACCAGTAATAATAAAGATATTCAAAGACAATTGTTTTATTTATATAAATGTTACGTATTTCACGTATTTTAGTAGATAAGAGTGTGATTATTTTGTTACGTGAAGCAAATTTTGCTCTGATAAATATTTATTATCCAATCACCACGACCAAAGAGCACGACAATACAACCTTTTATTCTGTCATAGATACTTTAGATGTCATCATTCTTAATGCGAGTGTTCCTAAGTTACCTCAACTTCAGCTTATATATATATATATATATATATATATATATATATATATATATATATATATATATACACACACACACACATATATATATATATATATATATATATATATATATATAGATATATATACATGTACAAATTCTATGTGTGCAACTATGTGTTACATAAAATAGTTTGGTAGGGTACATAGGGTTTCAATTAAACTATAAGTATAGATATTTATATATATTCTAGATATAGTTTCGGGCGCAATCCCAATAGACTTTACTGTCTACATTATATTAGTAACTTAATGCAACATGACAGAAATAACTTTACACTGAAGTACTTACTAAATTCCGTCGTGTTCGTTGTATCAGATTGTTGATACGTGTGGTTAAAACATTACTAGAGGGGGCATACTTCAAAATTTAAATAAAAAAATTGCAGAATTTTGAAGATGCCTTTAATGATTACTTCTCTCGATTTTTGTAAAAATATTTTTTTTCTTCAAGTTTGGTAAGTATACTTTCAAACAATTCTAGAAATATTTTTTTTTTCTCTTAAGTTAAATTCCCCTACAATGTTGCTGCAAAATTCCCCTACAACCTTAAGTTGAAAAAAGCTGTGATGATAAGGTGAAATTATGAGGGTGTGATTAAAAACTCAAAAAAAACTATCTTTAGCTAACTTATCTACAGCCTATTCATTACATGTACCAATGTGACGAGATAGCATTTTTTCTAAAGTTTTTATTCACAACCCTTAAAATTTTATTCAAATCTTAAGAAATGAATTCTTTATAGAAATACGTGGGGATATTCGAACATATGGAAACATTTTTTGTTATAAATCGTTTTGGAGGAAATTTTAGGGCAAAACCGAAAATTTTTCATTTTAAGCAAATGTACACGACAAAAAATTGTGTTTTTTTTTAATATGTACGATATAGGCGTACACAACAGTCCTGTTCAGCTGCTGTTTGACAACGAATTTTCAATTTTATGTGTCTTATGTAACAATTTATAAATTGTATGGTTTGATTCAGTTTAAAATAATGTGTATCCTCCAATCAACTCATATCTATTTGTGTATGTGTCTTCAGTATGTCTGGTGTATTTTTGACAAGGTACATCCTGATTCCGTAAAATCAAGTATCTCTCAAATTGTATAGTAAATTACGACTAAAACTCTTATGCAAATTTATGATTAGATATTGTTTATATATTTTTTATTTATTTCAGATTATAGGAAAAGATATATTTCTGGTATTGAATTGTATTTTTTTACTTAGTCCATAGTTTTAAAGCATTTAAAAACCGCAAACAATTTCTAATCAAACACAGCCTTATGATGACCATGAACTAGTGCGTTACCGTGGAGATATCATAGTCTTAGGATTAAGACTTAACTCTTAATATTTTATACGTCTAGATTTTCCTTATATCAACGTTTTTCACCTCCAGAAAATGTTCTTGTGCTAATTTTTTCTACATCATGCGCATGATCTTTTACCTACCATCGAAAAGCATTAAAATAATACGTCTGTGTGATATTTCAATAAAATGTGTATTTACTTAAAAAAGTTAATGATAAAATCATTGTTTTAATTTATAATTTTTAAAAAGTTACTTTTATATTTATTAAATTTAAGACAATTACGTGTGTTATCTTAGGCATGACTAAATATATTTTCTAACAGATGCACACGCATACAAGCACGCGTACAAAGTCGCAGATACAGCAAATTATAAATAAGAAAATGTGGTGATGTTTTGTTGATTTACATAACTTTTACTCCTCAATTACTTGACAGATCTCTATGCAATTTTATATAAACATATCCGTATCGTCGAGATTAACATGGAGTACTTTTTATAGCGAAATATAATTTATTTTTTACTCTAGCATTTTTCACGGAAGGAAACGAAGCCGCCAGTCGAAGCTAGTACATAAATAAGTTAATAGACAAAATAATTTTTTAAGGTCGCTTCTTCGACTGATCTGTGATGAATTTCTCATACATATAGCCCGAACATTTGTGTGAACACTTTTCTAATACATGTAGGTGAACACTTTAAATGACGGAATGGAATAAATTTATTTTCTGGTCATCTTAGAAATCACTCGGACAGAAAGCGTTATTAATAGTATGTGTGTACACATTTACTTTATGTGTAGATAAATATGTTTTGAAATTACAAATAATCGTCTCGGTTACATCATCAATTTTATTTTTTTCCATGCAGGCGGAGTTAAAGCTGTTATATAAACTCGTAAAAAAAGTATAAAATTGTGCTTTTTGACGCTGCAATTCTGTTTTTTAACCTGAATTTTGTAATAGGTAATTTTGTAATTGCTCTACAGTGTTTTTAATTTGCAAGTTGTTAGTTTCACTGTTAAACTTGTATCACAATAGTATTAATACTGTATCCATCACAACGTAAAACTATTTTCTATGACTTTTTAAATATTCATTCTATAGCTACTTATATTATACAATATAACATCTTTACTTTGTTTGATTTAAATAACCCATTGCCTTCTTAATTCTATCACTCAATATATCTCTCAAATATCTCCGACGAGAGAAAGGCTATTTATGTAACAAACAAATTGACATAAGGCTGAAGCGTTTTGTTTAATTTTGGAATACGTTTTTATGTTCGAGCTTTGTTAGTGCAATTGGCGGTGAATGATTTGTTCGTACTGAACCTTTACGGGTTTCAGCTGCGGAGAGAGAAACAAAACAAAATAAACATCCGCCAGACGACAGAAATATTTCGTAAACTATGTACTCTTGTCCGACCACGTATTGTTTGTATTGTATCCCATATAAATTGTTTGAATTAATATATTTAATACCAAGTTTTAGGTTTTAGATTTAATTTGTTATGTCGTATTCTTTTTTTCCTTTTTTTTTGTACATATGATATAATAATTGATACGTTGTCAATTTCTTCCAGTCAATTTTATCGAAGGAATTCAAGCAACTCCATTCGAAGTTTATTTTAAGAAATAAGCGAAAATTCATAGTGACGATGTAATATAAAAAGCGCACAAAAATATTTATTTACTTATGTACCTAAATGTATACAATTAATACATATGGCGGACTTATTGCTGCGAAAGCAATCTCTTATAGCTAACCAGAATATCAATCCAGCCCCGCTAGATAAACAGCCGGTTTCTCGCAATGCGTCGAACGGTCAAAGACCGTACGTCTTGTGATCAACCCAATGTATCACGGCGACCGCCAATGTTATTATATAGATTATGATAATAGATACTCACAAAGAAGGGTTTACGTTTTGTATTTTAAGGAGAAAAACGAAAAAGCCCGGCATAAACGAAATATGGAGAAAAGAGAAAAGCGAGTGAAATTAGACTATGATACGAAACTACGATTTTTATAAGACCGCTTATGAAAGCTTTCCAAAATGTTATGATGTAAGTACTATGTTGGCAACCAATAAACCCGCCATCTCAGTGCGAAAAGTATTTTTTTTGTTTTCGTGTAATTAGTAAAACCACTCTTAAATGATTGAATCATGATCGTCATGTATCACTTGTCGTCAGGGATAAAATCTTTTTCTAGTATAATTTAGGCCGTAAAAATGAATTCAATTTTCATAATTTTTTCATAACGTTAATAATTCGACAGCAAGTCAATCAGATGTTAATCAGAGGGTGCAAAGTCCGGAGAGTATAGAAAGCGAAGAAGCTCAGATAAAAAAGATACTTTTGACACTTATTGAAAAGATGGGAACTCAATTTCATACACACGTTGATCTCTTCCTGAAGTTAAACGGGTATGAATTCATATTGGACACAAACATAATACTTCTACTTCTCCCTCATAGCATGAAGTCGTTTTTTATTTGCGGTGTGAAAACATGATGGTATCTCAGCTGACAGATAACGAGAACGTAACCTAAGATCTGTTTCAATACTTTTAATAAATTATTTGCAGACATTCCGGTCACTACAACCAGGTCTTTAAATTCTTGCCCGGTATTGTCAGAATACTTTCGTACGAGCAATGTGGGAGAATGTCATTTTCTATTTAATTTTCAATATATTCATCCCAATTATGTAATTAAAACATTCCAGTCGCTGCATTCTAAGAAAACAACCGACTTTACTTTTGGATTTTTAATTAGTAAAAAGTATAAAAGTTAGTATAACACCTTATTTAGCTTCAATATTTCATAGATGTATCGATGCTGGCGTTTTTTCTGACTTAATGAAACACAGCAAAATTATACCTGTATTTAAAAATCTACTTTGGTTACTTTCATAGCATTATGTACTACGGTATATTACTGTGGGCAAGGGGCTAAAGTAGAAAATAAAATTATTTTGCAAAAAAGGGTTATTTACAATTTGGACCATCGAGTGTCACAAAGAGAACGTTTTAAGGAAATAGGCATTCATACAGTTGTATCTCAATATATTTTTGCAAATATTATTTACATTAAACTAATCATCAATATTTTATTAAAAGTATTGATAGGCACAATGTAAATACGAGAAACAAACATAAACTAGTAGGTCCTTACCATCGCTTACATAATGTACACAATTCATTTGTAGGTCTTTGTGTAAGGTTCTATAATAGAGTCCCCAGTAAAATAATGACGTAATAGATAATAAATAGAAGCCCCCAGTAATAAATTGGCCGAATTTTCTTCGACTTTTTAATAAATTCAAGACCACTGTTATGAAACACCTTATCAAGAAGGTATATTATAAGATGGATGATTATATAAATGGTAATTGGGAATATTGATCGCTGGCTTGCTTACACAATTATCCTGTTGGGTGAAAAAAAATTAATTTTATATCTTATAATTCAAGGCCTTCACCTATTATCTAGCCAACGTAGGTGTATGTGCCCTTCTTAACTTAGCGGGATAATAATTTATTTTTATATTGTATTTTTAATTTTTCCTTCTTTGACTTCTTGGTGGTCTTCAATTCTTATTGAAAATAACTGTTGTGGTATTTTGGATGCTGTACCTTATGGGCTTATGTTTTTAATGATTGACAATATGTAACTACTTGGTGATTTTAACTATTTCAAGTACCCATAATGGTATTATGAAATATAGATATTTTGATTTGATTTAAATAAACATTTTATTGTTTCTAAATTCAACGTAGTAGGTGGAATATGGAGAGATCAGAATTTCTTTAAAATTTTGAAACGAATGCTTAGCTCTGCCACAAGTCAGTACACCTTCACCCGTCGCAGTACATATATATTTTCCTAATTTTCATCCTAAACTTTAACGTACTTCATATACGATGGTATCGTACACACTGACGCACACATTAACATTTAAGTGCACGTGTATCCTCATTCAGTTATTGACAAATATTCGTGTTAGTTCTCATAATGTTAATTTTTCATCTAGCAAACATTGTGAATTGAACTCCTGGTAATTCTGTCTTCGTGATTTAAATAGCAGTTTTAGAATTGCAGCGGGGGCGATAATAATTGTTTTAAAAAAAACAGTTTTTGAATTCGTATAGCTCAATTCTTCATTTGATTCTTCCATACGACATAGGATATTTAATAAATATATATTTTCGAGTGTTTGTTGGCCTTTTTAAATATATTAATTCAGATATATTTATGTGTTAGCTACAGAAATATGGGCAGGTTAACATATTTTAGCTCCATGACAAATTTAACTTTATACAACAAACAGTTACTGAGAAAAACGAATTTATCCGATGGTACTTCAGTGACCTTAAAATGATTCCGTTTTTTTCTTTTTGATTTACTAAATAGCAGTATGGAATAGGGCAATCCGTTATGCTAATTAGGATAATTAAATAAATAAAATATTACACAATTTCTTACAATCGTCTAAGTAAGGTGTATTTTACATTGAATATTTATATACATCCACACATTTTGAGAAATACATACACACATACGCAGAGCTTAGAAAATGAAAAAGTATAAAATAGTAGTGCAGGAAAGATAACGAATTTTTTTTATTAGACTATCTTTGTTTAAAAAAATACTTTAATGTGTCATAGTAAATCATTTTAAATAAGTTTAACAAACCAAAATGACGATGACAAAGTGGTTTGTTTTTTGTCTCGTCAAATAGATACATTCCAGTTTTATTAGGGGATCTTAATGGAAATAGATAAATGATAATTGTTTGAACGATCCAGGGTTAAAGGAAAACTGCTACGTATTTGCTGTGTCAGCCTTACATTTTACCCACGCGATGAGTCGTCATGAGAGAGTTATATTATCAACAGCCTAAATACGGGATTAGGGAGAGTATAATGGTGCTCATGTTTAGTTGTATGTTTCGCAGCTTTCTATGGTCTTGACGGCGGCAGTTAGATTAGTTAAACGCAAATAGAACGTGACTTTGAGTAGGAATTGCATCTGTATAAAGAAAGGTGAATTTTCATAAATAAACAGATGTTTCATAATATTTGGAAAGATAGATGTAGCATCATTGTAAGATGGAATGGGATAATGAATACAGTAAAGAACAAAGATGGACCGATAGTAAATGCGGCTTCTAGGAGCCGCTTATTAACACTTTAGATTTGGTTATAGCTACCGTGCTATGATGTTTTATTTTCTATTAGATAATTAAAACCAACTACTATTTATTTATCTTTAAAACTAAATACGTTTTAAATTCAATTATTTCAGTTTAAATACGATTACGACGGTTAAACACTGTCTCGTGTGCTAAAACCCTAATTCTGTTTATAGTTTGTAAAAATGATGTGTGAATTATATTTTATTAATCTGAAAATATTTTATAGAAACTAATACTATATTTTTGTAATATATTAATAAATACTGGCGTTATTTCTGTTAAAACTGCATGCTCTTAATATGTGGGCCTTCACTACATATTTAGTTGTGTCAAGTAGCATGCGGGTACATAACAAACATCAACGTAAAATAAGTCATAACTCACCCTTCTTAATAAGTAAAAGTTGACGTGGAAATATGGACAGGAAAGAGTTCTTCCCGTCGCGTTGCTCACGGAAACGTATGCAGAAAAAGCTTTCGTGTTATATTTAGGAACATTGTTTTAGTAATAAAACGCCAAGGATAAAAGTTTCTGAATATTATTTCTGCGTTACGTGTTACGTACGTATTGTGTATAAAAGTGCGGCATCGGCATATTGCGGATTATATTTGTTTTATTTACGAAATGTTATCTTGATATAAGCTTTTTTTTGTACGGCGTGTGCGTATTTTACATTATGAGATGATTTGAATAAACGAGGAAGCTACTTTACAAAGTTATGCGGAGAGTATTTTTCTGTAATAAACTCTATTTTCACCATAATTATATTTAAATATATGTTATTATTTAATAATTTTAATAAAATCAACAATCTGTCTCTGAGTCTCAGAATGTCTCAGAGGCAAGATCTCTCAATGCACGTATCATTGGAGGTAAAGGTCACAACCGCCACGCCGGGCAGGTGGTTCGGCGATTGCAGCATAGCTTCTCATACCAGTGGAGCTACTGTTCGTCACTGGTCTTTGCCACTTTAGCTACGTAAATACAAACAACCTATCTAAGTATCCACCGTACGGCACCGGACAGCGTCCGAGACCATGCTCAACCGAACATTTTTGGTATGTTCGGTATTGGTAAGTCCTGTACTTTTTATTTTCATACGGCAATCATAAAAAAATGTTTATTTCACGTCGATTGATGTTGAAGTATAGTTACTTCGGACACGACGTAACCTTCTATCAAAAGTTTACGCGGGTGATTAATAATAGCGTATGGTTAATGACTATTTAATGAAGATTTAAATAAAATTAGTTAGGCACTCTTCATATATTAAGCGTAAAAATGCTCAATATAAATCTGCACTATGAACACAACACAGCGTCAATATGGAATTTGGTCAAGGAAAACAATTCGTAACACCCAATATGACATCATGTTTATTTTCGAAGTGCGAAAAAAATAGTCTTAATGCAAGTAAAATAAAAGTTGTAACATTCCACGTAAGTTGGTACTGTCAATTGTTTTTTGGTGTCAAAATGAATATGTTTTTTTGTTCTTTTTGAGCTACTTATAACGTTTTCGATGACTCTATCGGATCTGCGTGTTTTAGAGTTTAATATGAGATATGTTTGTATAGAAGATACAAAGAGACACATTCTGCATTTTGTTTCATTTTGCCGGTGCAAAGAGTTTCGTAGACGTAACATTTAAAAGCTATTATAAAGAATAACCTGATTTTTTTCATTAAAAACTAAATTTGTCATTTGTGTGATTGACGATATAAATAATACTATGAAGAAACCTTTTTATCACTTTGTCTCTTTCAGAATATCGTATTAATTTGTGTGATACCTGGCCCAAAGCTATATAGACCTCTGATATACTCCTTGTATTTTCGCATTATTAAGAAAGATTGAAAATCTTCAAAATTTGGTTTCTCTCTAAATAACATTTAAACCAGCAAAAAATATTATTACTCAATTTTGACTTATATTGAATAGTTTAAATTAAACAACGGTTTACGTTTATTTATTTTATAGTTTTGCTCTCAATATGTATTCGTTTAATTTATTGATACATTTTTCCAAATTTTGAAATATATTGAGTATTATAATATAACTGGCGGTATGTTACGTCAGAAATTACCTTCAAATCATGTGTTGAAAAATATGTCAAAAAATCATATGTTTGATGTAAATTCCAACACCTGAAAAATATAGCCCCAAATTTTGTGCCAACAGCATAGCATTAAACTCGACGTAAAACTTATATGATATATACTGGTCGCCTTATGGAATCAGTTAAAAGTCTGTTTACAAAATATTTTTGTTCAGAAGTCGTCTGAAAACGGATCCATCTGCCGAAGGAAATATAATGTATGAATCGAATGTTATTAAATTTTTATGTTCCCATTATTTCTCTATTTATGATGTTTTGTTTTATGTAAAGGTTTTTTGTAAATCTTTTGTAATCATCATTATATAAAAAATGTTACGGTTTTGATGATGTGTGTTTGTAAGAGAATTACTTATAATACAGTCTACCAAACAACGATATTTTTGCACTATACTCTTTATATTTAGCTGTAAAAAATTGTTTTAGCCATAAATATTTTGTAATGGAACACACACACGCACACACACACGCACATACACACACACACATGCACACACGCGCTCACGCGCACACGCGCACACGCGCTCACGCGCTGACGCGAGTACGCGTACATACGCACACGCGCTCACACGCACACGCGCACACGCGCTCACGCGTACGCGCGCACTCGAGCATACGCGCGTACGCGTACCGGCGCACAGGCGCACCCGCGCACATGCGCCCACGCGCACACGCGCTCACGCTCACATGCGCACACGCGCACACGCTCACACGCGCAAGCGCGCACTTGCGCATACGCGCACTCGCACACACGCACATACACACATACACATTGTTTGTGTGTGTGTGTGTGTGGGAGTGCGTGGGCGCGTGTGCGCGTGTGCGCGCGTGATATAAATGTAATTTAAATGGTAATTGGTATAAATATACCAGCAGTAATAAATAATAATTTGGTTGCAACACATGATGTACTCGCGTCATAGTTTTGGAACTTCAATTGCTGAGATTTTGCAGCTATCAGATTTTTATCGTAAGTTATTTTGAAATATCAATCTTTAATCTTTTTTTCTTATAAACACCTATATACGGCGAAATAAATAACAAAAGAAAGTTGCAAATAGTAAGACAATTATATACGCATGCCTTTAGTATCCAATGTAAGTTATTTAATTTAAATCCATATTTATTTATATTTCATTCTCACCTCTTGATACATAACCCAATAGCAAAGTTCTCTGAAGGTACTAATTCAGACAAGTAATTTTAGATCGTGTTAATACGTGTAGTTTGTATTTATATATTGTTCTCGTGTTTACTTGTCTGCAAAAATTTGATATTTGTATTTTCAAAAGCGTCACAATAATCCATTTCTTTAATCATAAATATATCATAACGCGTAGAATAAATGTAACTTCATCTAACTCTTATAATTTTATAACTAAGTAAATGTAGCGTTTTCTCGTACTTTTAATTTTAACTTAGATATAGCGTCGCCTTTGTTTGTTGTCGAGCATAGATTATCTACAGTTAACGATGTACATTGTCCTTTATTAACCGATAACGTAAATCGAAACAAATTACCCATACATACTCAATATCAAACCAAATTCACTCGTTATCCATACATTACAGCGCATTGGAATAATATGAAATTATAATTTTTAACGATTGTTCGTTGGTTGGTACATTGGTTAGATCTAATTAGAGGTGGAACTGTTTTTTTATATCATTCGATTGAGTGGAATATCATTAGGAAGACTTTCAAAATTAAGTTATAGTCTCATTCACAATTCTCCATTTTTAGTCTCGTTCGGTGAAAGTTAAGTTTTAATGCGAAATGACAAGCGCCTTCATTTTATTAATTTTCTCATATTGCGGATTGATAAATATACAAAATTTCTAGACGCAAGCATTTAATTCGTAATTTCAAACCAAATTGTTTCGGTTAGCCTGCATCATCAATACATATATATATATATATATATATATATACATATACAGACAAGTAAAACCAATAATTTCAGTATGTATAGACAAATACGGAATCCAATTTTATGCGTATGCCGTTAGGTCCTTGGCCGATTTTTGTGAGAAACACCATAAAAATGGAAATATATAAATGTTATCAATACTCGTTATCATATTCGATTTAAGATTTTATACGATGTTTTCCTTTTATTAAACATAGACAAAAATTAAAGAGTTGATTTATAAAAATTAAAAAAACAAGAGTGAATATCTGTAAAAACATATGTTTGTTTCTTAAAGTAAACAGTAGTTCATTTTTATTGAACAAAATTAAAAATAAAAAACTTTTTGTTTGTTTTAAATATATAAATATTTAAATTGCTCCTACTAATTTAAATATAGGTTTTTAACGTGTAAAAATCGGAGAACGAATAGTGCTTCATGTTTTAAAAAATATTAGAAAACGAAATAAGAATCTAAATGTATAAACTGTTACTAATCTTTTTTAAAGGCAGTTAAGTAATTTTTTATTGTAAAATATAATGAAAAAGATAAACAAATTTAAAATAAATATTAGTTCGGACGGATGATTCTATGTGGTATTACGCTTGGTGGTGAATGAATTCGGCATTATAAGACATTTGTACTAAAACTTTTCATAAGTACGTTTCATTCTATTATATCACAGCGTAGACTAGATGTATTTTTTTGTTGTCAAAAATTATTTCTATTCTAATGAAAAAGTAATTACTACTAAAATATAATGCAGAAGTTTAGTCTCCTACTTTGCATATTACTTGCTTCATCATAGTTGAATAAAAATAAAACCTTACTCTGTTTGGTTTGTTCAATAATGTTATCCAACGTATCAAATGTTTTACATTTCCATCTAATATATATATATATATATATATGTATATATATATATATATATATATATATATATATATATATACCATATATAGGGGAAGGTTGGCTATATTGTACCGGTTGATAAATCGTACCACTCACATATTTCCTACCAACGTACGTTTTTTTTTATTCCGGCAACACTAAATTATAGTTGGCAACACTTAGGAAGCCATGACAGTTTGGGACATCGCTATGTTTGAGAGTGTGTTTGCAATAAAGTAAAATAAGTTTTCGTGGATTTTGTTACTAATTTTTGGCTGGTGAACCTAAGGTGTAACACGCAAACGGTAAGCTTTCAGAATTTGCTCTTTAATTACACTGATTCTTGGTTCTTATCCCTTTTATCTGCAGGAATTAACCAACACAATCATTTGAGGTTATGAAATAACAAATTGTTTTTTCAAGACATGCGTGGTCCTATAAATCGTACCGAGCCATGGTTTCTAAATCGTACCGGTACGATTTTACGAACTTTATTTATGTTTTAAAATTGTCCAGTATTTTTTAATCGTGAATGTTAGATTATTTATTGCCATGTAGGTACCTAATTATTTGCTGGTATTTTTTCTATTTTATATTCTTTATTGCTGATGAGTGAAAAGAAAACGACAAGAAAGTATTATGATTGGAAAGAAGAAGACTTAAAGAAATCTTTAAGGTCATTAAAGAACAATGTTTTGGGGCTAAATGAGTGTTCAAGAGTGTATGAGATACCAAAACCTACTTTGAAAAGACATCAAGCAATACATAGTCATGAGATAAATAAAGGAAGACCTACCGTCTTTTCGGAGAGTGAAGAGAATGAGTTAGTCCAACATATTTTGAATATGGAGGAATGTATGTTCGCTTTGACACCGTCTGATGTTAGAAGCCTCGCATATCAAGTAGCCGAAAAAAATAACTTCCAACATAATTTTAACAGGACAAAACAAATGGCGGGAAAATGTTGGTACCACAAATTCATGGGGCGTCATTCAGAGCTTAGCTTACGACAGTCAGAAGCAACATCCATTAACAGAATAAAGGGATTTAACAAGGAGAATGTCATGAAGTTTTACGACATACTTGAAAAGATTCTGAATGACACAAACTTAATCGCCAACGATGTGTTCAATGTAGATGAAACCGGATTCTCTACAGTGCAAAAAAGAACACAGAAAGTGATTGGGCACCGAAGTAAAAAACAAATTGGATCCGTTGCCAGCGGATAACGGGGCGTCAATATAACAGCTGTTTGCGCAGCTAGTGCTTCTGGGCGGTTCATTCCACCAATGATCATTTTCAAAAGAAAGCGGATGTGTCCTCAGCTGAAAAATGGTGCACCTCCTGGCAGTGTCATTACGATATCAGACACGGGATATATAAACTCAGAATTGTTTGTTGACTGGTTGAAACATTTCATTGATATCGTGAAACCCACAAAAGATGAAAAGGTTATGCTTTTGCTAGATGGCCATGCAACCCATTCTAAAAACTTGGAAGCTATAAAAATCGCTCGAGAAAATGGGGTCATATTGCTGCAACTGCCAGGCCATACTAAACACAAGCTGCAGCCACTAGACGTCGCTATATTTGGACCTTTGAGAATATATTATATTCAAGAAGTGGAAACATGGATGCGGTCAAATTGCGGGAAGCCTGTGACACAATATGAGGTTACACAGCTTTTCAACCGAGCCTATCAAAGAGCAGCAACAGTGGGCAATGCTGTCAGTGGCTTCAAAGCTACTGGTATTTGGCCTATTCATCGCCATATCTTTCAAGATCATCATTTTCTAGCGGCAGAGACTTTTCAACCGAATGACGTAGGAGACACCAGTTCTCCAGCTCCAGCCAGTAAAGACACTCTAAATCTCAATCAGACACAGGACACGAACAATGTGGAAGAAACCAAATCTGACACGTCTGATGTTACTGAATGCGAATTACCATCCCTCGTTGAAAACAGTCCCCACATTTGGAATATCACAAGTTCCATCCAAAGTCCAAAATATAAACAGCCTGATAGTTTGGTAACTACAGCTTTAAATCATCTTCATAACAATGTTTTAGTTGCTGCTCAATGTAACGAAGTACATCTACTAGAAAACAGGATTGACCATGAAGCAAACGATGCATTGACAGTTCAATTAAAATCAAGAAGTTCCATTAATATTGTTAACAAACACATTAAGCCCACACATGAATTGTACAAAACACATTAATTATATTAAAAGTTCCGATTAAAGACTTTTCACCATTTCGAGGAAACGAAACCAAAACGAGGGATCCAGAAAACAGTGAGTCCATACAAAAATGATCTAGAAGAATCCATTAAAAAAAACGAGAAACAAGAAAGCCGAAGATAAAATTTGAAGAAGATCCTGTTAAGAAAATAAAACGCGAAGATAAAAAAAACTGATACAACAAATAAAAATAAAAGGGAGATTAAAAAGCTTAAGAAATATGTATCTAATAAAAACCTAAAGAAAAAAGCATCAACTCAAAATACTCAAAATAAAACTCAGAATAAAAAGAAAAGAAAATTAGCTAAAAAATCTGAGACTGATTCGTCTGAAACTGAAGAGGAAATCATTTTAGACGATGATACTGATGTGGAACTTGAGGAAGAATACGATGAAAATTATTGTTCAATATGTAATGGGTATTACTTTGAAAAAAAAAGTTCCTACAGTAGATTGGTTTGAATGTGTTAGATGTCACAAGTGGCTCCATATCACTTGCAGCATAATCCCTGATATTTGTCCTTTTTAACTTCATTAATCTCTAATCAGAGGGTTGTGATTAATTGATATGAAAGAGGAGATAAATATATGACATTGTACCTTTTTGTTGATCTCTTACTAAATAAATATCTAGAACACGAAACATTGTTTTTTTTAACTCTTTGTATGGGAAACCACCTCAAAGTACGATTTAGAGACCTTGTGGTACGATTAAACGTACCGGTTTCTAAATCGTACCGATAGCTACTTTAAAAAAAAATTAATATTTGGAAGAAATTACTCACTTATTATAAATAATTTTTGCAGAATAGTAGATGCAATTAACTCAACTAAACATCAAACAAATAAACATAAGGATACTCTTAACAGTTATCTCGCAATATTGGTTAGAAGTTAAGTGGTACAATATAGCCAACCTTCCCCTATATCCATACCATGAAAGACGACTTAATAGTAAACACAGTGAAGATGAATATATAGAATGAGGGATTTTGTTTAGAAATATTTAGAAATAAAAAGGTATGAAGTTATTTACAGAAGATATTAAGATTAAAGATTGAGTTTGAAATCATGTGTATCTTAAGCCGAAAATCTAGGCTTCAGATAATAAGAGTTTTTTTTTTTAATACAATTTTTATTAAAACTAGTTATATAACTAAGGATTAATTTGTTTCTGAATTAATGTACTATGTGCTGACTAAATTAAGATTTTCCTTTGAATCACTTAGTGTTCTAATGTCTAACAAGCTCAAAAGGTTTTATTCTTTTGAGTCTTCTAATAGTATTTTGCACATTTGAGAGTCTGGACACTTCTGGATTAATGTGGTTTTGAAGTCTCTTTTGATGTGAACTAGCAAATTTACTAATAGCATCGTCTACCATCTCAATCTCAAGATCGCGATGTAGATCACAGTTACGGACATACCAAGGCGCGTTAACTACACACTTAAGTACTTTGTTTTGGAATCTTTGTATCACTTGGATATTAAACTTACTGGCGCAGCCCCACAGCTGTATTCCATAACTCCAAATTGGGCGTAGGGCTTGCTTATACAAAATAAGCTTGTTGTATGTTGAAAGCTCAGAATTACGCCCAAGCAACCAATATATTTTTCTGAACTTGATATTAAGTTCGTCGCGTTTCTTCTTAATATGTTCTTTCCACCGAAGCTTGGCGACGAAATTCATACCAAGATATTTAACGGTGTTTGCTTATGATAATTGAGTGCCATTAATAAAGACTGGATGTGGTGTTATCTTTTTATTTGTAAAATTGATATGTGTTGATTTGGATTCGTTTAATTTAATGTGTCATTTTTTTGGCCAGATGGCTACTTTGTTGAGAGCAGATTGCAATTTTCTAGTTGAAACTTCCACAGTCTCCCCCATTGCCATTATTGCCGTATCATCTGCAAATGTGATTGTTGTACTATATAACGTTGTTGGAACATCATTAATGTATAGCAAATACAAAACTGGGCCTAGAACACTACCTTGAGGGACCCCAGCCTTAATCAGCTTCAAGTCTGAATACGAGTCTTCGTATTTAACCCGAAAGTGTCGATTAGTAAGATAGGATTTTAAGAGTTGGTAGAAGTGATCGGGAAGAAGTAATTTTAATTTGTGTAGGAGACCTTCGTGCCAAACTCTATCAAATGCCTGTGCTACATCCAAGAAGACAGCAGAACATACATTTTTGTATTACTATCGCTTTTTCAATAACATCAGTAATACGATGTACTTGATCGATTGTCGAGTAGTTGTTTCTGAAACCAAATTGATGTGGTGGTATCATGTTTCTTTGATCAAGAACATTTTTGAGACGCTTTAAAATTAGTTTCTCAAATAGCTTTGACATGATTGGTAAGAGTGAGATGGGTCAATATGATTCAACTTCACTTAGATTTTTGCCAGGTTTTGGTATCATAATAACTTCAGCTGTTTTCCACGCATCTGGGACATAGTTTAGTCGAATACAGGCATTGATCAGAGTAGTTAATTTAACCAGAGCTTTTCTTTGAAATCTTTTAAGTATGTCACCTGTAATTAGATCAAATCCAGGTGCTTTCTTCACATTGAGGTTGTTTTTAATTTCATCAGCAACTTCCTTAGGCGTAACTAATGGAATTCCGACAGGATAAGCATTGGGATGAAGATGTGGTAGAGCATCATCTCCCTCGTTTGGATAGAATCTTGCTTCAAGGTGTTGAGCAAACACATCTGCTTTTTCTGAATTATTACGAGCCCATTTTCCATCAGTCTTTTTTATAGGGGGCACTTCAGCTAACGGTCGTTTGAGATATTTTATAGCTTTCCATAGTGAGTATTCAGTTTTGCTCTCTGCAGTAAGTTTTGTGAGAAATTTTTTGATTGATAATTTTTTGATGTTTTTTATTTTTGTAGTTAGTTATCTAGTAGCTCTGTTAAGTAGAGTTTTATCAAATGGGCTTCTTGATTGATGCCACTTTCTTCTAAGTTTTCTTTTTTCTGATATTGATTTTCTAATTTCTTTCGGATAATTAAGACCTTTTAATTTTCTTTTAATAACCGGCGTACTATTCCAGGCAGCTCTCTGAATATTTGCGGTAAAAGCATTTAATTCTTTTTCCAATTGATCAACAGTCTTTATCGGCACCATTAAATTGATATCATTTTCTAATAAGTAATTAAAATAAATCCAATATGTTTTTTTGTTACTAAGAGTTAATGTTTGTTCTTTCAAAATGATTTTGTCACTAACCGTTAGGTAAATTGGAGAATGATCAGAGTTCAAGTCAAGTCCCTCTTCAATTTTAATATAATTTGCTGATAAATTTTTGACAACAAAAAAGTCTATTAGGTCTGGAGTTTTATTAGGATCTGTAGGCCAATATGTTGGTTTACCACTTGACATGAATTCGCATCCATAACTTACAGCTGCCTGTATAATTCTCGCCCCTTAATGTTGATTAATCTTGAGCCCCAGTGGGTGTGTTTAGCATTGAAATCACCTCCAATGATGAAGCGACAATTTAATTTTTTAAAAAGTGTGATATATTCATCTGCATAAATATTATATCTAGGCAGGCAATATATTGCACTTACCCTGAGTTTTTGTTTAGTTGTCTCAACTATTACAATTGTAGCTTGGATATCGCAAGTCACATATTTTTCTTCTTCAAAGTGTTTGATGCAGTTTTTAATAATAACAGCACTATGTCCGTGAGCCGTGTTAGCATGATAATTTGAATAATAGGTTGAGTAGCTTTTGAATCTAATAAAGGACTCCCTAGTAAAATGCGTTTCTGAGATAAGACATATGTCAATGTTTTCTGTGTATAGGATTGCTTGCAACTCATGTTGGTGCTGTAGCAATCCATTGGCATTCCATTCATAATAGAGTGCCAGAATACTTTAATACATACAGATAATAAGAGTGCAAGAATACTTTAATAGATACAAAAAAAGATTAGGAATTAATATGAGACTTTTTGAATATCTGGTGACTGAAAGTTTAAAAAAAGGGAACTGACTATAAAATTCGTAATTTATTTATAATTTTTCCAAATAGTCTCCATGATACTCTTCGCATCATTTAATTTGGTAGAATCGCTGACAAAAACAGCCTATTGACTCTTCCTTGTACCTCACTTCCATGGTCTTTTCGCAGGAAGTCACCGTTACTTCGGCATCCTGGAATCTTTCTCGCTTCAGTCATATTTCTTGCAGTTTTCTCTTGTTTTTGGAGGCAAATAGAAATTGCTTAGTGTGAGATCCTGGCTGCATGGTGGATAACCCATAATTTGCACACAAGACGTGGTCAAATATTTGGTATCCGTCTAAATATACAGAGGCATTGTCACAGAGAAGGAGGATTCTACTGCAAAATTAAAATTAAATACTACTGATTCTACTGCTTTTTAATTATTTCAAAACAACAGATGAACGTTTGCTGATATACAGGCTGAGTTAATTGTGCTTTTATTTTCAAGTGCAATTGCTTCATAACAACTCCTCCGTCTGAAGAAAGAGGTGATTATCTTTTTTTCAACCCTTAGCCCTTGTTCACCTTTCCATCTCTTTAGAAGGAAACATGCGCAGAATTCTTAATAATATATTCAGCTTTCGTCATCCTAGAAAATATCGAATATAACATTTTAGTAATTTCTATAATTTTTTCCAATTTTGCGTTACACCGATGATGTTTTTAAGCTTCGGTATAATCATGGTACCTGCATCTAGCACAAAGCTTCAGGGTCGCTAAATTTTTATGCAAACTTTCCGGTACATCATTCATACCAATATTCAATCATATTTGAACCTGTTCATACCTATCAACTCCCTTGTCATTATTTTACCATGTGTCACCGTATGCAATGTTGATATTATCTTCGCTTGTCGCATTGAAAGATATCTTCACGCAAATGACTGAGATTATTACCATCATACCTGAACTCATTACACCAGTTTTACTCAATAGCCTGGAGTTTTTGTCCTAAAATAATGATCAAAGTTTAGCATCCAATTTAACATGAAATGAAAACTACAAATAAGTGTGTAACGAATATTTTCACATATTAAATTCACCTTTAAGTAATATACATATTTTTTTAATTGCTGCTAACTTGCAAAAACACAAAAAAATTCAAGCAAAGTACCTAATTGATCACGAAAACTTAGATTTACAAAATTTTGATTTAACTTTTTTTACCACTGACAAAAAAGGACAGTTCCAAGAACTGTCAATGTTACCCTCGTTCTGCCAGTCAGTGACCTTCTGAATGTACTCCCAATTATAAAGGTTTTTTTCATACCCGCTATATTGATTTTTATTTCAATAGTAGGAGCATTGCGGAGAGAAGATAAATAGAACTCATCTTATTTTTTAAAATCCGTGATACAATTTATAGTTACAAAATAAGACGATTATAATAAGTAATTTTGCAGCTCATCCCGATCGCAAGTTACAGAATTTCAATGTAATCGCTAAGGTTAAGCGTTCTACAGTGCACGGACACCGCGCGACTTCATTAAAGTGATATATTTCATGGCGCACCAAACACCTTATTTGGTCTTGAATAGTAACTAATATTATTTGGTGGGAAGAAAAATCTATTATATTATTAAATTAGTGTTTTTCCTGAGTTTTGTTTATGTGGAGATTATGGTTATCATAATATAAGGTTTAAATGTTATTATGTTTGGAAAAATGTTTATAAAGAAAAATATTTTGTTACTGAAATATAAAAAAAATTCTTCGTATTAAAGATACAAAATATAAAAATAAATTTTGACGATTATTTTTATTTTATATTTTCGAGCGGCATCCGAAAAAATTCTTGCTGTACCAGTTATCAAAAATCTGTATATATGCATACATGGAATACGTAATTAGGCAGTCTCATCTAAAAATATACTTCGAAACGTTCTTTAATTAATTTACCGCTGTGACATCACTGAAAAATACATTTAAAATGTGCGTCATAACTTACCCGAGTTTCCATAAAAAGGCCACACAAATAAAATAGGGCGGATCTTCAGTAGAATCATCTCAAGCAAAAATAAAAAAGTGCTTATATACATCAAATAATTGAAAACATAAGTAAGAGATCAAAGTCATTAAATGTACTTTTGCGATTGGCAGTAATTTTAGCTCTTTATTCCTGTTGAATCGTTAACAACCGAAGTTCAAATTATTTTTGACAAGCGAAGTCTTTTCAAGATTGTTGCTTGCTTTCATCCTCCGTTTAATAATGCACAAAGTTATGTTAATTTTATATTGTGGGCTCAGATATATTGAATTAAGTGTATAAATGCCTACAAACGTAAAATCATTGGTTTGAAAATGATTCCAAGTTGCAATATAACTAAAAAGGAGAAATAAATGTTTATTTTAATATTTACCTTCAAAATATTACATCATGTTAATTACATTATCTGTACATTTGCTTAAAAGTGAGGTGATATTTTCAATCAAATTTTAAAACAATCCGAAATGACAATTAAATATTAACACACCTGAAGCAACATACAATCTATAAATTACAATTTGTAGCCAGAAAGGTCCGATCATAAATATTCATTTTGTAATTATTTCACCTTCAGGAGTAAAGTAATTCGAAACGAATACGCTGTTAGCTGGTGATTATCAAAATAAACAAATTCTCGAACAAGTTTGCACCGCCGGCCTTATGACGCCTTAAATTAATTTTGTGATATTGCTATATTAACTACATGACGCAATGGTTTTAAAAACCTTTATTTACTTTTGTTTATTTATATACAGTTGCTGAAAAAATACAATTGTGCACCTAAATTTTCAGTTAGAAAAAAGGGGATAAGTTTGGGATACGTGAAACAATGTATAATAAATTTATGTAAGTTATGATATGATAATGTTATTATGGTGTCATAATGAATAATGACAATATAAGTGTAGACATATTTAATTATTTTTGGTGTATGGAAAATACACCAAGGAGACACACTAAAGTCATTTATTTATCCACCCAGTTATTTTCCAATCATAAGCGTTTTTCTCAGACATTTCTCCACGTAGAAGCCTTAAAATTTAGCAAAGTGATATATATATTATATATATATTTATATATATATATATATATATATATATATACATACATACATATATATATATATATATATATATATATATATATATATATATATATATATATATATATATATATATATTTAAATTCGCACGTAACATGCTTGCATTTAGTACATAAAAGTAATTATTTTTTAAATTCAATTGGAACCAAACACATGTTGAAAAAAAAAGTTTTTATGTTTACTTTGTTTGTGGAGAACCGACTGAAAGGCGAGACCAAAACTATTTTTTTTTCAAGCTGCTAAATTCAAATTTATATAAAACAGGATACGTAGAAATTAACCCAACGTTTACCTAAAAGCAATGATTTTAAATTTCATAGTTTTTGCGAAATTGACGATATTTTATGTCTGTGAATTGTACATGCGGAAAAATACTTAATTAATATGTAAGTGGTTTAATTGAAATATTATTTATAGTTAAATGTTTCTATGGATCTAATTGGTTATGAACCCAGGAGTGGACGGAATGTGAGTTTTACAAGCGACTAGTATATTGGTATGAATATGTAAAAACATTGAGCTTTCTGATGTAATTTGGTTCTATATAGAAGATATTGCGAAAAACAAATTACGACTACGCGAGTTCAAAATGTTATCAGATGCGAAAAATAAAAAAAAATCATGTGTGCAATGCACACGTGGTGGAAGTGAAACCTTCAAAAATTTTAATTTTTAAGTTTAATATCAATTTTTAATTTCGATAAAAACTAAAATATTTAGAAAAGTTTTAATAATTTACCTTCCCCTCCACCTCCCCCTACCCCTACTCTCTCCCTCCCCTCCCCCTCCTCTCCCCTTCCCCTTCCCCTTCCCCTTCCCCTTCCCCTTCCCCTTCCCCTTCCCCTTCCCCTTCCCCTTCCCCTTCCCCTTCCCCTTCCCCTTCCCCTTCCCCTTCCCCTTCCCCTTCCCTCCCCTTCCCCTTCCCCTTCCCCTTCCCCTTCCCCTTCCCCTTCCCCTTCCCTTCCCCTTCCCCTTCCCCTTCCCCTTCCCCTTCCCCTTCCCCTTCCCCTTCCCCTTCCCCTTCCCCTTCCCCTTCCCCTTCCCCTTCCCCTTCCCCTTCCCCTTCCCCTTCCCCTTCCCCTTCCCCTTCCCCTTCCCCTTCCCCTTCCCTTCCCCTTCCCCTTCCCCTTCCCCTTCCCCTTCCCCTTCCCCTTCCCCTTCCCCTTCCCCTTCCCCTTCCCCTTCCCCTTCCCCTTCCCCTTCCCCTTCCCCTTCCCCTTCCCCTTCCCCTTCCCCTTCCCCTTCCCCTTCCCCTTCCCCTTCCCCTTCCCCTTCCCCTTCCCCTTCCCCTTCCCCTTCCCCTTCCCCTTCCCCTTCCCCTTCCCCTTCCCCTTCCCCTTCCCCTTCCCCTTCCCCTTCCCCTTCCCCTTCCCCTTCCCCTTCCCCTTCCCCTTCCCCTTCCCCTTGCCCTTCCCCTTGCCCTTCCCCTTCCCCTTCCCCTTCCCCTTCCCCTTCCCCTTCCCCTTCCCCTTCCCCTTCCCCTTCCCCTTCCCCTTCCCCTTCCCCTTCCCCTTAGGTTGCTAAAGTTTGTAATGCTTATGTAGTGATATTCAATGTAAATGGATATGGTAATAGTTTGGAAGAATTCGTTGAAATTTAATACCATTTGTTGTTCTAGATCTATGAAATTACTAATAGAAAATCTTGACACCATATGTGTACATAATTGAATCCGGCAGATCTAGCCTCCAAAAGAGTAGAACACAGTTCACTTCAATTAGCTTTGTGGTTAAACTGATTTAATTTTTGAGAAAAGGTCAATCTAAGTGGCCGCAAAAAATTAACTTACCTACCACTGACTGACCAACCGAACTGACTGACCTAAACCTGCACATTAAAGTTAATCAAGGAATATATAATCAAACTAATAATCCAATTTTCATTTTGGAAGACTAAGTTCATATAGAATCGTTAAAATCATCTATATTAAATAATTTTTATTTTTAATTATTTTATTAATTTAAATTAAATTAAAATCAAATTAAAGGAACATTCGTCAATTGACGGGATCCATGATGCCATAATAGGAATTGTTAAAATAATTCAATGAATTTTTTTTATATTTATTAAACTTACTTACACATTAAAACAATTGAATTCACATTCACCTATATCAAATTGTTAAAATTTTACCTTATCACATTTAAAGGGCCCTTGACGAAAGCGATATAATTGGAATTATTCATCAATCTTACTTTTGATGCGTTACATTTTATTTAAGTAGATTTACGTCACATTGAGGTTAAACTTACAATATCCATTGTGATATTGGATGTAATTTAGTGGAGGCAAGTAATGAATTAGGTATAACCATAAAGTCCTTTATTTCGGCCATAAATATTTTAGCTTTTGAAGTAAGCATTATATTTGCCTTTATTATCCCTTATTTCCTTATGACGGGCGGTTATGGAAAGCGGATACAAAGTCACAAAATATGGAATGAAATAAATATTTGGCAGAAATTGCAGCAACGTAGCGAGTGGCTTCATCGGTAGCCTTTATATAGGTTAGCGATCTGGTTGTCATAAATAAGGTCAATATACCTTCATTAAATGGAGAACGAGAAGGACGTTTAGACTATTTCCCAGCAAAGATGGTCTCAGCAGATCCATCGATTTCAAAATAAGCAGTTGCATCGAGCGAAGAGTCCTCAACAAGGTTTGCATCCAGTCCACTACGTTGCTAGGCGCAAAGGATGGTTGCGCCGCCTGTGAAAGACAGCATCACGGTGCAGGGGCGAACGAGAGATGGAGCTAATCAGTGTCCGTGCGGCACATCGGCTCTTTATTGAACTAGTTCTAACTCACTTACAGTGTTGAACTCTATCAATAAACAGCGTCAACCTTGAATCCTTATGTATTTGAACTTTAAATATAAAATATAGTTTATACTAAATAAAACAAAAACGCTTTATGTTTGCTTAAACATTCCAATTAATGATTCAATACCTTACATATTAGCGTGGAAGCCTTTTCTAAAGTTTGCGCATTTGTAATAATTAAGAAGATTACGTGCATATTAAAAGATAAACGGTTAGGGTTACATAATATTTATATTGAACTATTTACAAATACTAACACCACTTTGGACAATGTAAATCCTACACATAATTGGGTAATAACCTGTATGAAATATATACTACTTATATACCTTGTAAGTAGACCCAAAAATATTGAAAACATAAAAAAATATTAGATCTAAAAATACCATAATACCTTTCTTGTGGATTTTTCATTTAGAAACCCTGTCTTTTTTTAATAATTCTAGGTTCAGTAGTGTGGAAAATGGAGGACTTAAGTGTTTTTGTATGCTTTCCAGAATGTTTCTGGAGAAATTCTACTTAAAATAATAAAAAAAAATATTCATGTGGTCTTATTAAATA
This sequence comes from Druceiella hillmani, assembly GCA_039881145.1. NCBI lineage: Eukaryota > Metazoa > Arthropoda > Insecta > Lepidoptera > Hepialidae > Druceiella > Druceiella hillmani. The sequence continues at coordinate 401,024 of JAYKKI010000149.1, forward strand.
GTATTTTCGGATGGAAAATAAAAAAAAATCGAATCCTTAATTTTCTCCTTTAAAAAATACAAATAAATATTTAGAAATATACATAAATGTTAAAAAACACACATATGTAAATACTTGCAATTGAAATTTATCCAAATTGATACGTTTTTTTACTAAGTCATATTTGAAATATCTATGTCAAATGGTTTCTGATAAAAACAGCTATGGCATACAGAGAGAGGGATACTTGGGTTTGCTTATAAGGTATTTCGACCTGCGGAATATAAAAGTGTTTAAGACCCATACTAATATTAAGTACACATTTAACGAAGGAATTTATCAAGTTTTTGTTACGTTAAACACTTAATAATTACGTTAAACTTAAAAATTCAATTTGATTTAAAATTTCAACGAGACTAAAGGAATTCCTCTTCATATATTAAATAACTTTTAGTGTATTGGAATAAAAACGATAATTGTCACTGTATGAAATAAAGTTATGCGTATATAACTATATATATATATATATATATATATATATATATATATATATAAATTTAGAAAAAAAAATTAGGTGGAACCCGAAGGGATTGGCAGAAAATCAAAATATTAATTATAAGAGACACATAGTTGAAGTGGGCGTGTAAACAAATATGAGCGAGAATTAAAATAGTGTTTTTTATTGGCTTACCTGAAATCAATTTTAATTAACAGTAATTAATGTGTGTACCAACGCCTACAGTCAAATTGAAGTTCATTCGATGACATCGTAGGATGTACGCTCATATATCCTTTATGTATAAATATTTTGGTTGTAATATTTGAATTAAAAAAGATTTTTTTTTCTCATTTCTGAATGTAATTTCGATTTAGTTTTTAAAATAATATTTGCAGTTCTGTTAAACTCGAGACTATTTTTGAGACTTAAGGTTTATCTTCCACATTAACATATTTCCTAATTTTCAGGCTCCTATTTAAGACAAGACAGCCTTAAAATTTGAAACTATCGGTTCGACTCATCCGTTTAGAGCTCGTATTCCAAAAAAGAAAAAAAAACATGATGTTTATAAGATCAGTCCTCTGTCAGTCCATCTAAATGCCTACCGTTTACATTTTTCGGAGAAAACGTTCGTAAATTTTTTACTTTACAATAGAGCATTTTGAAATTTCACAGATATAAATAAACTAAGCGAGAATTTTTTACTTCGTATATCGTATTGGGCATCAAATGAAAGAAAACGTTGTAAGGGCTCTAAAAATGTATTTTCAGAAGTCTATTTAAGGCAGTTCCAAAGATGCGGTTGAAAATATCGACAAAAAATATGTCACTCCTTTCCTCGGAATCAGTTTTCGAAACTGCTCCAATAAAAATATGAAAAAATTGCATAATCACAAATTTTTATTCGGACGAACATGGTTTTGGAGAAATTTACAAATGATTTTAGCCATTCGAAATTTATAGTACGAAATATATTTATGCGAAGACTAATAATGTCGACATTTGTTAATAGCTCATATATAAATGCTATTACCCTTAAATATTTACAGATTCTCAAATGTGTACGGAACCTTATAAAGTCGGAAGTTATTTTCGTACTTACCAAGTTTTTTTTCTCATATATGCTGTTCTTTTCTAGCACTCCATGTAAGTATATTTAAAAATAAGTGTGACTTTTGTATATATGAACCTTTTTATAAATTTAACGAAGCTGTATTACGGTATATCAGATGTACTCTTTTAATTATCAATATATGTAAATATATGTATATATATATATATATATATATATATATATATATGTATATATATATATATATATATATATATATATACACATATATATATATATATATATATATATATATATATATATATATATATATATACTTTTTTCATATACTTAAATATTATTCGATCAATTATTAAATATTATTTAAAAGGGTAATAACGTAAAAAAGTATTTTCGAAAATTACAAATGTGGGTCACTCTAAAAGCTTCAATTTAATAGTGATGTTGGAGTTAAGTTTGTGAGAAAATAGTACATTTTTGATTGTTCATCGTGATTTATACATATTCTTAAAGAGATGTAAACTTTCACTGAGGTATACATTTTTTATTATTTTTTAACACTATTAGATTTAATATCTAAATAAGATGCGAATACAATTATCCCTAATTTTTTAAAACTGTTCCAAAAACAAATACATACGTTTTTCTTAAGTATTTTATGGAACTCTATAATTTAATATTAGGTTGATTGATAGGTAATGAGAGTTTTTCAAAAAATATTTGAAGTTTTTAGTAAACTCCATGAACATCGTATGAGCGAGTATACATATGTCAACAGCACGCTACGTTCTCCAATGTCATTTATAGTTTGACTATTTATGAGTCAACATTGCGGAAATACTGACGACGTTAATATCCACCTGCGTCACTGCTCGCTTTATTAATTTAAGTTCGGTCATTTTGTTACAGAATATGACAGCGGATAGATCCCGATGCCCTCTCCGAACTTGTGGCAAGACGGATGGTTCCAGCAATTCTGGTTTGGTGACTACACGTTACGGGTATAGTTATTTCATTTAAGCCTTTATTTTCCAATAAAAGAGCAAAAGAAAAAAGTTTACAAAATTTGAATGAATAAATTCTACTTACATTCAATTGAACATCAATATTAATCTATAATATTTTAACCAAATCACTAAAAGAAGTGTTGTTTGTGGATATTTTGTAAATAAAATAAAAATATACTCAATTTCAATAACTAAATAATTTTGTGGTGGTTAACATAATATTTATGCATTAGTTATTGGGGTACACATTGTTGGATGAAGGCCTCCTCAATGTTTTGCCATACCTTTCTGTTCTTTGTGATCCTAGTCCATGTGGGGTCTGCGACACGTACAAAATCACCACTCCAGCGACAATGGGGACGACCACGTCGACGAGGTTCGCCGCGCAGCCACCAGTGCAGTGAAATCTCGCTCCAGCGTCCATCTGTAGACCATGTCACATGACTCGCCCAGCCCTACTTCAATTTATAGGATACTTCTACCTCAATCCTTTCGATCCGTATGTTTCCTTAAGACTCTATTTCTTACTCCGTTCTTCAAACTAATTCCCGTCATGCTCCTGTCGCTGCTCTCTAGAATCTTTGTAGCTTTTTAGATCTTTGTAGTTTAGTCAAAGCTCAGCTTTGACAACCAAGTAGGTTTAACAACAGTGTCAAATGCTTTTTTCTTTAGGACCGAATTTCCTAAATTTGAATTGCATATGTGTTTTAATGACCAATATCTTGACTACGCTATTTTAATCCTTCTTTTGACTTAGGTAAATGTTTGATTCATAAATGAGATTTACTGTCCTAGGTCCACGTATTTCTCTACGTAGTTCAAACTACTTGATCCCATTATTATGTGTATTCTTACACCTTTTTCCATTACGCATGTTTTTCTTTTGTTCATTTCTAAACTACATTTTTTACTCTCCGTGTCAAGGGATTGTAACGTACATTCCAGAAGCCTATAGTTTTCACATAATAGTACTACATTATCAGAAAAGCGTAAGTGGTTCTAACACTCTCCGTTTATTTTTATGCCCATTATATCCCAATTCAAAAACATTCTCTTATAAGGCTGAAAATAAATTAACAGATATTGGGTCACCTGTTACACCGCGTTCAATTTTAAAGGATTTCCCTAGTTTCTCCGATTTTACAATAGATTTACTTTTGTTATATATTTCTTATAAAATTTTGATGTATTATTTGGTATTCCTTGAACAATCAAATAATGCGATATATAATAATTTATGATACTCTGCAAATTTTTCCAGAATGAGCCAGAATTGAATATATGATCAATCGTAGAGAATCATGGACGAAATCTAGCTTGTTCCCTTGGTTGGTTAAATTCTAACATCGGTATTATTCTGCTTAATATCATCTGTGTAAATACTTTGCATGTTGTTTGAAGTATGCTAGTGGGTCTATAATTTTATGGGTCACCTTTCTTAGATATTATTGTTAAGATGAGGTCTCCCTATCAGTTGGAATATTTTCGTATAATAAGATTTTATTAAATACGTTTGTGAGTATATGAGTAATAGGTTCTGCTAGTGTTTTTAAAATGTTTTGTATGATTCCGTCTTCACCTGGACTTTTCATCGATTTGAGAGAGTTTATAAATTTTGCTTTCTATTAATAAAGTTATCTATTCATTGTTCCTATAGTTTTGGATGATATAAATTTGGCCACGCTTGTACGTATTGCTATATAATCTCTCGTAAAATTCTGAAGCAACACCCACGTTCTCTTTTCTCCGGGTAGAAGTACTGCCTGTGGATGTTTTCAATGAGGAAATCCATGTTATAGCTGTTTTTAAGCGTCTCCGTCCTCTCTTTACTGATTTGTAGTTTTTGTATTTTAATATTTCTTTCCATTTTTTAAAAATTTTTTTATTTAAATAAGACAATATTTTCTTCGATATTTTGTTTTATTTTTTCTGGTTTTTAGTATTGGTCTTTCTTCTACAAGGATTGCAATATGTGGAGTAACACCTAATATTTATTTTTGTATTGGAGATTTTCTTGGTAGAAATTGACAATTTTATTTAAATTCGAGTATGTTCCTTGTACTTGTACAGTTTTACTTAATGGCAGAGTGGATTCATAAAATGTTTTTTTATTGATTCTTTTTCCTGAGTCGTGGAATTAGATATTTTGTTTTTAAAATATTCTCTTGGCTTTGCTTCCAATTTATGAAGAATTTAGGTGGGATGTATTTATTATATTAATATCCTGTATTGTTTATAATGAAGTAATCAATTTCTTTAAAAGCCTTATTGTCTGGTGAGCACTACGTACATTTTTATTTCTATTGTTTTATGAAGTAAGGTTACATAATGTAAACTCGGTTTTACAAAAAGAATTCTACAAGTAAGATTCCTCTTTTCCTTCTCTTGGAGTAAAAACCTCAGAGGCCCATTGCAATCCTATCTTCACGAGTAGAATCGCCAACTTTGGTGTTAAAATTACCCATAATAATCGTGTTCGATCCTATATCCTCTAAAGCTGCTCTAACTTAATTGTAGTAATGAATTTATTCTTTGTTAGACTTTTATGTAGGTGCATAAACTTGAATGAGATTAATTATGTTTTTTTTTATATGAGATTTCATATGGTCTTTCAGCATAAAACCCACTCCATTACATTCACTTTTGTTGTCTGTGTACATTAAAATCATATTATTTTCTTCTGTTGTCCTTGTCCTTGCTAGTTTTGTCTCAGAATATCCCATTTTGTATATTTCATAGCATGTACCAACTCAACCTTTTTAACGTCACATACTAAAGATCTAGTGTTCAATGTACAAATATTTATATAAGTGTTTCCCCCATTCTCGCTACTTTTCTTAAATCCTATGAAAGGTTTTGGTTGGTTTCTCCCGCAGGAACCAGCCGTATTGGGAGATGATTGTTTTAATTTTTGGTGTTTATGATTAGTTATAGAGGAGGCCTTTAAATTTCATGTCAGTATTTTGTGATCCTTCATATTTTGTACCGGTTTCTTCTCAAACGTCATGTGCTTTTGGACGTTTTCTCTTTCGTGTTTTTTGTAGTAGTTTCTATTTCCGTATTATAGTTTGTGTTAGGTGGACATATCGATGATACTCTTAGTATCTTCTTATACCTTATCAAATTGCCCACCTGAAGATGATGTCATACAACATAACCTAGGTTGTAATTAAACATTGAAATAGAGTAGAAATAATACTATATCGTGTAGTTTTCTTTAGTTGTGAATAATAGTAATAGCGGAACAATAAAATGTAATCATGACTAAGAAAATGTGGAGAAAAAAATTTAATTACAGAAAAACTAATTATGTCCCCCTAATAAAAATCTAAATGTAAAAATGTTATGGATTGAGACGTTTAGTACTTTTGAGAGCAATAACAAAAAATACTATTGCGATCCTGATCAATCAATACCCTATTTAATTAAAAAACTCAATGCAATTGTAATATATATATATATATATATATATATATATATATATATATATATATATATATATATATAGCCAGAATTCATCACACAATGTTCAACATCGGCTGGGTTGGTAGCACATTCTGCATTCAACGGACATAAGACTTGTGCATTTCGACATTTAAGCCGTTCTCAGCTCGATTTATGCATCTACCGATACGTAGATCGAAGAGGGACGGCAAATAAACAAAGGTGTATAAGTGGCAATTTATTCTACCGCAACGTTCTTGTTAATTAATGATATTTTGCCGGTATACGCCATCTGGCGCTTACGGTCTCTCGGCTTACTTCGTAATTGGGCGGAATCTGCTTCGTTCCCCTTTGCCGTCTTCGTCTTAATTGATTATTTAGTCTCGCATTTAATTGTTAATAATAAACTAAGATCTAATGTAATTAAGCCGGCTCCGATGTTTCAAATGAAATGAGTACCTATTTCAGGTTTTGTGGTTCGTTGTAACATTTCGGGTTCAAAATATTATCGAGCTTCAACTGTACGTTTATGCCATTTGACGGATCTAGAATAAATATTAGTCTGGTACGATTATTGGAACATTTACTAAAAGAATACTATTTCAAATTTGACCAAACCTGACAATTGACATGTCTATCACTATAATCTTTTACATGACTTTAATGGTCTCGTATATACATCATCTTATAATATACTGTAAATATCGGAAGAAATTTGGAAGTTAGGAGAAAAATTATATTTGTTAGTACCTGAAAGTGTAGGTAAATATACCAAAATACGTTGCACAGTAATATTTGAAAAAGTACGTTTGTTCGTCGTTTATATTATATACCAGCTACGTTTTTATATTATATATCAGCTACGTTTTGTTACATTTACGTTTGTTCGTCGCTTTATATTATATACCAGCTTTGTCCACCGTTTCATGCATCCAAACGACTGAGAAGTATCTTGATGCATAAAAAATTCACCTGTTGTTACATCCATTTCGCCAAGGTGTATCCAGGTGAACAGAACGTTATATATTTGTATAATTACTACGCATTGAGTTTTCTTCGCATTTCCTAGCTCTTTTACTAATGCATATTACATGAATATTGGAAGATACTTAATTCAATATGTTCTGATTGTGTGAAATGAAATAAAAACATAAATTAATAAAAAAATAAAAACAAACCGACTGCAATGAAATAAAAACTAAATATTATTTTAAGTTTGCCTATAAATTTTTTTTTAAAGTTCAATCGGATTTGGATCTCTAGTTTTAATATTATGAGCTTGCAAATCACACAAAGGTATGCAAATTCCAAAACTCATTTGTCTTTAACCCACCCCCAATAATATTTTTTACAAATATTTTCCATATATAAAGCAAAGTTTTAGTAATACGTAAAGCAAAGTTTACATTTTCGTTACATGTACAGTTTGTAGCATTAAAATACTGAAGAAAGCTTTTTGGTATAAAAATGAGATACAAAATTTCTCTTGTAACGTCTACAAATTTTAACATTAAAATCAAGATATCAAATCCTTAGTTTTTACGTCATTTAAGTAATTCATACCAACACACACACACACACGCTCTCACGTGCGAACGTACGTACGCATGCATGCACGCTCGTACGCACGCACGCACGCAGGCACGTACGAACGACCGTGCTCGTTCGCCCAGCCGTACACACGCACGCACACACATATAGATGTTTTTGTGAAGCCTTTCACGGAATTCTGTATAAAAGTTTGCTTGGTAAATAACTAGCGTTTTAAAAGCAATATATAGAATTTTTCGTAAATTTAAATAACATTACACGGTCGGGGATTTATATAGAGCGCCATGGTTTTAATGTCGTTTAAAGTTTAATTAATTTGTAAGATAACTTCGTAAAAATATGGATGATGTTAAAAGCAATGTGTGTCACCGCTTGTTTTATGAACTTTAATTTAGTTATTCTACAGCAGAAGCCATATGCTGCTAATATTACTGTTTCCACCATGATTCGGAACCTAAGTAAAACTACATATTATATATTTGTGTTCACTGAACTTTAAAGATCTTCCAAGAAGAAGTAACCAAACTATACATAACCAAGAAGTTTGATGTTCACGGTCACATAACCGAAAGATACAGTTCACATAACCAAAGACCTTTGATATTCAGAAGTACGATTGATATTCGCAGATTTTTAAGAGAAATATTATTTGAGAAATGGTAAATAGTTATCTTTGGATAAGCTGTTTTACGGAATCCTTATAATTTTATCCTTTTGTCTATTGATCTGTCCGTCTGTCTGTCTATAGGTTACAGCCATTTAATATGCTACTGACACTACATAGACGAAATTTGGATGGTAGGTCACTTCCATGAACCGCTTTACAATGAAATAGTGGAATCAGGAAAAAGTATATTAAGGGTGGCACTCCTTACATATAACGGGGGAATGAAAAAAATCCAATGCATGTAGGTATATGGGGTTTCGTTAGAGAGATCTTAAAAATTATATAGAGGTTCTAAAATAACTTTTTGAACACAAAATTTAGTGAGATATGCGCTTCTAAAGTCTTAAAAAAGTTGTGTGCACCGCCCCTAACTTTTAAACTTTTTAAAAATTAAGGTAGTAGAACTGAAAACAATATTTCAAAGAAAATTGGTTTAAATAAGATTTATAGTATAGTTTTTTAGTTATGGAATATTACCCGCAGCAATAACTTTGTTTTTCCCAGTGTCCTTGAGAAATACGAAGGTATAAGTTTAATATTGCTATTCCAGACTTCTTCGCGTCCGAGTCTGATTAGCATCTAGCCGATTTTTCGGATATAAACAGCGGCCACGAGGTAACGACATATATTATTGCCATCACATACAACTTTTATGGGAGTAAACTCAACTTACATAAAAACTGTCTATAAATAAAGCATTCATATTTTACCTTGGTATTAAAGAATATTTTGGAATATATATTTACACATTCGAGAAAAACAATTGAATCAGTTTTATGTACCATATGTTCTATTATGTAGAGGGTATCAAATATTCTACGGCGAATTTCCTTAAATATCGTCCCCGGCTAACCCCGTTGCATGTTGTATTTGTCCGTATCCAGAGACTTCACATTACTTATATAGATGTTAACAAACGTAGCTGGTAACATTTAATATTACGATATGAGCAACATAGGATGTTTTTAATACTAAATTACTTAATATTTATTTGATATATATCTTTTCCTATTATCTTACAAGACTTAATTCATTTGCTAATAGTAAACGATTTGTCCTAAGCGCAATAAAGCTAACTATGGTTGCATTGAAAGACATTTCATTACTTTGTCATGTCAATTATTAAAAAAATATTTTTTAATAATTGACATGACCCTTTCATTTTCATCCGTAAATATATACCGAACTAGTTCTTTATTATTTCCACAGTGTCATCTTTTGCATTGTCCAACATCATAATATATCAATTTGGAACTTAATCGGGCACAGTTTCCATATAATTATATCAAAAATCACATATCGTCTTTAAGTAATATAATTGCATCAATTAAACAAAAATAATAACACAACACAGAAAATTGTGAATTTAATTACATATATATATATATATATATATATATATATACATATATATATATATATATATATATATATATATATATATATATATATATATATATTGATTGGGCTCTACGGTATTTCTGAATCTTTGGTTTTAATGAATTTGTTTTTTTTACATTTATGTTACCTTTAAAAACTTGTTTCACAATATATTTGATACACAATTCTATCGACATTTGACGACAGTGATATATTAAGTGAAAAAGAAACGTAAAATTGAAATTTCAGTATTTTCTCTGTCAGACTTACCATATTTTGCAAAAAAACCTACACAGTCCAAATTAAATCGATCGCCGTTCGTTATGTTTTGTCGTAATTTATAATAAAAATAAACATATTTACCAAGAAGATATCTCGGAAGCAAAGTTTACCAATTAAACAACTTCACTTGCGATGTTATTGCAACAAATTTTATCGAAATAAAAATGTTCATACCCTTGCTCGCCAACAGATGTTTTTAATACGAGTGAATATGTAATAAATAAATGAGAATGGAGATATTATCAAAATACAAAGTAGCAATTTCTATAAATTCTCTCTCTCTCTTTCTCTGTCTCTCTTTGCCTCTCCTGTACTAAATTTCTGATTTATGACCCTTCATTTATTATCCGTGCTCTTCCAAAATCTCATTTACACTCTATTTTTCAGCTACTTTGATTATTTTTACACGTATCTAATGCATTTATGGTTCAGTACCATACGAAATTCCCTAAGGCCTTACTTATTCCACTTTGCTATATTGCATTATATTTTATTTTCCATGCATCATAAAAAAATGTTTAAATCTTCAATAGCATCGACCTGACAAAAGATACATCGATATTCGTGTTTCTATTCTGTTATATCTTTTGTCAAATATTTGTTTCATTATTTGAAGAATTAATAATTTCACTATACTTGAATTGATTTTCAAAATAATAGCAGATTACTTCAGACATCCAATGAGAATTCATTTTGAAATTTCATCAATATTGTATAAAATAAACTTTTATTCGCAATTTATGAGTATATACAAAATTATTTTCGTACGTAGTTTGAATACCTATAGTGGTGTTATATAACTACGTAAATTATCCAAGAAATAATGTCAAATACGTAAAATAATTTGCAATGTTAGACTAGTCAAAAGAGTCGATAAATAATAGCAATCCTCAAAATTTGAATGATTCTGTCGCAATGATTTTGCCATGTAAATTCCATTAATTTTGTGGCCATAATTTTTAACAATAAATTCATGTAGTCTGTCAAAACCGTCCTAGGATGTGATTAGATTTAAGATTTGAAAAATATTGAAAGGAAGTAATATAGAATGTTTGGAACGAAAAAAAATCCAGAAAGAAAATTTTTAACTGTATATTAAAAAGGACAATTAAGCAGTTGAAGATAATAAGGCATTTGAGGACAATTTTGAATTGACAGTAATCGTGCTTCCGTAATTTAAGACAAAAGTTAAAATTTATAAAAAAGAAATATTCTTGTTAGATATTCTCAATAGAAGAATATAAAAAGACAGGTATTTTAATTTTCATGAATTTCGTCGTAATAAGTTCTCTTACTCTCCTTTCTTCATCGACTCCCCGCACCCTCTACCTCATCAAATTTCATCTCGCTATTTTTATGACATATGTTAAATATCCCGTATATAAACGCACGACAATTTGCGAGAGGAAAAGTTTACTCGGAAAATTGCGTTTTCCTTTTGCTCAGTGAATTATAAATTATTAACATCAAGGGAGCTAGGATAATGCGTCCCATCAGTGAGGAAATAACTGTCTCTTCACTTTGTTCTTGAAGTTGGTGGCCAGGTGAAAGTAACATTGTTTGTGTTTTGTTTACGAAAATTGTGTTGTAACGTCCAGGGAGGGGCTATAAAATTATCAAGCTGGGACATACGGCCTTGGCATACCAGTTTATTTGAAGATAATATTAAGTTGCCATATGCTAAGTGATTTTAATTAAAGCGAATAAATAATTTATTTTTACCCCTATCAAGGTATTTGTGTATAGACCTAAAATCATCAGTCGTATTTCGCTGGTAGTATATTTTTCAAATGTATTTCTAAATGTACCGGTATTTATGGTTCCGTCATTTATTTATCGACGTATATATTATCTTATTTCAGAAATATTGAACATTTTTATTTAATTTCATTATATTACACAATTTCGCACTTTTAAATATCTATTGATTGTGGAGACTTTGCTGTTGGATATTTGTAACTTGTCGCGAATATAGTCCACAATAATATTCAATATACAAAATAAAGGTATATTTTCGAAAGATTTTACGATTTTAAAAAAGAGAAATCAATCAAGCAAAATTTTATATATTAGATATAATAAAAAGAAACGTACGAATGAAGAGAAAACGGCCCATTGGTGGAAGGGTCGTTGAAAGAAAGCACTTACCAGGCTTGAAGGTAAAGGAAATAAAAGTAGGTAGACATATGTTTTAACATAAGATTATTTTTGATAATATACACAGACACAGAATTGTGTCCCGCTGTTGAGATCATTCCATATCTCCAGTTACGGGGGTAGCCGTTACCGTGCTTGTAGAATGAATGGTTTATCAGTTTGAGAAGGTATTTACAGTCTATGAACGTATACATCTTAATCTATTATAAACGTATAATATTTTAGATTTTGATACATTTTCATTTTTCAAAAATGACCACTCAGATCAGCACGATTATAGTATGGAGGAACTGTAGACAGAAACGGTATGAAATTAAAGAATGTAAGGCATTCTACGGTATAGTTTATAAGAATGTTCCCTTCTCTTTTAATTATTAAATTAAGCCGTTGATAAAAATATTGGCGTAGCATGATTTTTAAAAAAATTTTGATATGTGTTTTATTATGTTTTAAAATAATTATAAGAAAAGATAAGACTAGTATTTTTAAATGATTTATAAATCCTATTTTAAATGGAAAGAAGATTTAAATTGTTGATTGTTGAAGATTTATTTAGTTGTTTTGGGAATAGCTCATGCTAAATCTATTTCGCCTCCATTTCTCATATTCTGTTTAAGAGACTTATATATCATTATTAACCTAGCGAGTCTCGCATTTACCGAAATTTATCTGCTGATATTTGATGTATAATGGAAGTTATTTGCCACGAGGAAAATATCGTCGTAAACACGATCTCCTTTGTATTATATATTATTTAAATCCTTGTTTAGATATTGTATTATGTTGTTTTCGTCAGTCATTTTCCTTCATCTAGTTAAGGCGAGCTCAAGTTTCCCAACAGCGTAATCATAAAATTATGTTGAATGAAGTCACATGCTTTTGTAACTAAATAATACAACTATATAAACTATTTTACAATACTTTATGGTTAAACATTTTCTATATGTTTTTTTAGCAATTTATGGTTATCTATATAGCGTATCTGTGCGATGTAGCGGAACAACCGCTTATCAAACCATCTATCCAACTCTCAAAGGCCATCTGTTCTTGAACACTCAAATATTAGTTTTAAACACGCAATAAAAAAATGTATTAATTTGGAAAACTAGATTATTAAAAATTAATAAGAAATAATAATTAAAAATATACATTTGTGAAATAATGAATATAAATTATTGAAAAATATTTGGTGATCAATAAAAAAATAATTAAACAAATTCGCGATTTCTGTTCTAAAATATATTTTTTGTCTGTTACCAATATTATTTTGTAAAATAATTCTCGAGTTAAGTAGAAATAACATAAAGCCAATTTTTCAAAGTTTTAAATTCGATGTAAACCCATAACAATTTATTTTCAATTTTTTTTCGGTTTGTCGACACGGGTTTGTTCCATAGAGCAGTACCAAACATTAACCATCCGATTTTAATAGACTCTAGCAGAGATGATGACTGAGGATATAGATTAAAACCTAAACTATCTTCTATTCCCGTCGAATATATCTTAAAGGAAATTTAAGTATTGGTCAGTATTAGTTCGCTCTAGTTCTGAATGTTTTTTTCAAGCAGTAAAAACCCAGTGGTTGGATTTAAAAACAAATAAGTAGCATTTGGGACACTCAGAGCAATTTAACAAATATATAAGTTACTTTTTTCCCGCTCGATGGTACTTGTGGGGTGTTGACCATTTGCGATTACCTTTTTTATATGGTGTAACCTACAGAAAGAATACCTTAGTCTAATAATAAATTTCCTGTTATATATGACTGCGGGGACGAAGCCACTGATAAGTGTTAATATATGATAAATGTAAAGTTGTCATATGCATGTGGGTCAGCCTACTTACCAAGAAATATATTGCGTACCGATGCTAAGATGTCATGTCTACTGAAGCATCTTCTTCTCGTAGTACTTTAAACCGTAGGAAAACTTAGATTTTTAATTTCATTATGTTTGTTTTAATTTCTATGGGTAATTCTAGCGTACCTAAATCCTTTTCTGTGAGACGTTCTGAAGACATTAAATTCTTGAATAAAAACGACGAGAGTTTTTTTTTATGCAAACCATGACTTAAATAAATACTTTTAAAAAAATGAGCTAAAACTATAAACAAGCCTAAAGAATTTGAGTTGTAATTTTTCCCTACGAAAATTTTTAATTTGATCCGAAAAATGAAAATTGCCAATTTTTTCGGACGATTATTTTCTATCTGTGAATTTCTGGTATTTAAAGAAAAATAAATTACCCTCAACTTACGTAAACATACGCATTTCATACTTTAAACTTCTTTTACTTTTATCTGACACAATGAACACGACCAGTTGTGGGCAAATGACAATCTAGTTAAATTGTATTATTAAAAATTACGGTTTTTCTTATATTGAACTTCGTAAATAAAAGGTAATGTAATTGACCTCCTTTTATATTATGGCCACTGTGCGAGCCAGAAGAAACATTACTGGTCATGTGCACAGATTATTCCTTCGCTGATTTAATTGGTAACATTAATGAAACTATTTAAAATTCCGCTAAGTCTATTGTTTGATAATAACTTTTTATTTATCACTATTTTCAAATTGGTGTCGATTTAGCGCACCTTTACAATTATAGTGATCTCTCTAAAAATATTTGCCTTTTGGGAAACATCAAATAAACTTCTGAAAGTTTGTGAGTTTTTTTAAAAAACAGTAATATTGGGGTATGCTTTCAGAAAAATCGTATTACTTTAATTTTTCATGAGACGTAATGAAGCTTTTAGTTAGTTTTGAAAAAATTGTGCTAAGGTAATATTATTTTTTAATATTATTTTTTAATACAATTTTTGTCCAGTGGCAGATTTCAAACTTTGAACATACATAGTTTCTGAACGCAACACATAAGAGGGGCGCGGGGGGCGTAGTTAGAAGCGCAAGTGGTGCGGATGTTTTAGTAGCCATGGAACAGTGGAGTGTAGAGCATCGCGCTTTTGCCGTCGAGGCATACGTTTCGAGTGGATTTTTGCTGTCTGTAGCACGCCATCGATTTAATAATCGTTGCAGTATTCGTCGATTACATGATGGACCATCGATCAACCTCATTCAATCATGGGTAGCAAGGTTCAGACTACAGGATCAACATTAAATAGGCCTATGCCAGGACCTACACCATTGGTAGCCACGGATGAAAATGTCGAGAGTGTTATGGTTTCTGTCGTTGAAAATCCCCGTTTATCACTGCATACACGTTCATCGATATTGGGAATTCCGAAATCAACTTTACAGGTAAGAATGCAAAAAAAGCTCAAGTTCCATCCATATAAAATTCAAATTGTTCAAGATTTACACGATTCTGACTTCGAATTAAGCAAAACTTACGCGGAGGTGATGTTGTTGAGATTTCACATTAGAGGATATGTGAATAAGCAGAACTTTCGTTACTGGGATGTCGACAACCCAAGACAAATGCATCAAGAGCCTTTACATAAGCCTAAAGTAACAGTCTGGTGTGCCATGTCTGCATCTGCAATCATAGGGCCTTATTTCTTTGAAAATCAACGTGGCCAAACTGTAACTGTGAATTAGGAGAGATATGCCCAGATGTTAAATGACTTTTTCAGAGTAGAACTACCGAATAGTCCATCGTTCAACCAAAACACATGGTTCCAGCAGGAAGGGGCCACAGCTCACATTGCTAATGTGTCCATGAATGCAGTGCGGCAGTTATTTCCAGAAAAAAACATATCCCGAAACGGTACCGTCCCGTGGTCACCTAGGTTACCCGATTTAAGCCCATGTAACTTTTTCTTATGGGGATACTTGAAATCCGTTGTTTACAAAACAAATCCGAGCACTCTGACACAACTTAAAGAAAATATTCGAGTCGAAGTCAATAGGATACCCCAGTCGCTCTGCAAACGCTTTTTTGAAAACATGCGTGCTAGACTCGAAGAGTGTGTCAGACTCGATGGCCGCCATTTGGAAAACGTGGTTTTTAAAAAATGATATCCGCATTTGTTGTTATAAAGTTAAAATAAACCTACTTTGTATTAGAGGTGTGGTTTTTTTTACAATTTTTCAAACATTGAAATCTGCCACTGGACAGCCTGTATATTCTTATTATGTAGTGTAAATTAAGGTCTCGGTATTTTTAATGAAGGTTTTATTGTTTAGTTTCTTATAATATTAGGAATATTACTTATATACAGGTGTAGCAAATATTTTTCGAATAATTTGATAATCATAAAATAATTTAGCAGGGGGATAAAAAAAGTTTCATTAGAGAACATTTTTTATAAAAATTGAATATAACAAATAATAATATAATACTCAGACAGGCAATAAGAATTATGGTCGGTATAATTCTAACCATGCACTACGATATCCACACTGATAGTGTACCGGAAAATTATATTTTCAGACTCAAATTTAAATCATTTATTAGAGAAAAAAATTAAATTACACCTTCTTAAAAATGTATCAGTTTTTAAATCGTTTTCTGTTATTTAATTGGTTATTAGTTATAATATCATATTGTAATTACTTATTTTAACTTTTATAAATAATATTTTAAAATATTTGACAAATGGTTAATTTTCTATTATAAAATAAACACCACTACAATATTGAATATATTTGACGTTAATTTTGTAAAAATTCATTATTCACAATTAAATGAAATTACGTGATATAGTATTATTTCTACTTTCCTTAAGTTCTTCACCACGACCTACTTACAACATCTTCAGGCAAAGATCTTTATCTAATTGGAGAAAAAACCCTGTACTTTTCTGTTACCACATTTGTTGACAAAACGGAATGGCACATTTTGTCGGAACGAATGATACTGTCGTGTATGTGAACTCTCTCATATTACTGCATATGCAACTGAATATAAATGAATCCGCTAAGAACGGTCTCATAAAGAGTTTATTTGTGAACGAGCTGTAACTCTACGACCGATATGATGGTTGACGAAATTCGCTGATTTTTTTATAAATCTTTCAAAATATAAATATCCAACTTATTTTAAAATTTACAAATTATTTATTGTTTAATTTTTGTAAAAATCATTCTCAAAAATTATAAAATTAACGTTATAAGTACATTAAAAAATAGTAATTTTACCACAATTTTCTTTTTATTTAGAAAACGCGTCGAGCAATTTGACTAAAAACTAAGACAATATAGAATGATGTTACATTAAAAAAATTGAAAAAAAAATTACCGCTTAGTTTTGGTCAAAATTGCTCTCAAAAATTGTACAAGGAACATTACAGAAAAGTAGGTATTTCACTATATTTCATTTTATTTAAAATCCTAATAAAAACGCATAAATTATTCTTTTATCATATTTTTCAAATTATTTTGTATTAAAAGTTTCTTAAAAATATAATTTTCAAAAAAAAATTATATTATATTTGGATATTTCTGTCACACGACAACTACCTCACCATTGACACGCAAGTCAATGTTATTTAAAATATTTTAATTTTAATTTCCATAACACATTAATATTTTTGCTTTAAGCTCTTTATAATATTTAATGTTTTCGCTAAAAAAATTCAAAATTAATTTGTGCTCTACCCGAACAGCTTTATTACTAAGAAACTAAATATTTACTAATGAACTTTTATTTCAAGTCCCTATCTTATTTCATTTAGAAATTAGAAGCTTTTGGTGTTGCCACATTATTCGATTTTCAATCAAACTTTTTGGGTAGAGAATCCTAAAAATGTATGTTAAAATATCATTGACAGCTTCAATTAAAATGGCGACGAAAATTTATTAAAGAAGTCGTTGAATATTTCTTTCATCTAGAAATTCTAACAAATCCAAAAATATTGATAAAATATTTTTAAAAGTGTAAAATACCTTAAGCGTTGTATTTCCATAGACTACAATGCTTAAGGAGACTATTGACAAAAACTTATATACTTTTACCATGAAATATTAAAAAAATGTAGCAAAATCATATCATTTCATTAATTTTTTAAAGAAATGTTTTGAATCTTAAATTTTCTAAGATTTAAAGCAATTGGCATGGAAAAAGCGATAAGGGTACTAAATATGACAGAACACATTATTTCCTCATAAATGAAAGTTAATTTGGTAATGAGGACAGTTTTTACAATAATTTCAAATGATTCTATCAAAAGGATTTTTGGAATTTTTTGGACTAGTAATAGTTCAAAAAATTCCAATGCAAATACTTTAAACACACGACAGTGCGCAGTGGCTAAGAACCGATCCCTCTCTAAATATGTTTCTCCTGCATATGTGGGATTCGCACCAGCCGGCTCCAAGTTACACTTCGGATAGTACCGCTCCATTCTGCTGATGTTACTGAGCATGCCAACTATCGAAGATCCATTCTTTTCATAGCTAAATTTATATGAATTTTAACTGGCCAAAATGGCCTTTTTATTTATGGGAATAATATAAGTGACTGGTAAAGTAGAGATGGTAAAGTAAATTAATAATTCGTTATCGGCGACAAGTGTTTGTAGAAAGCGCCTGGGACCGGATATGCGCGAACAATTTAAAATGTCTATTATGTCCGAAAGTTGACCATTTAAAAATGACTAATTTCAAGCGCATGTCTATATAATTGAAGAATGTTGATTTTTTTGCGAGATACATTTGAAAGGTGTAACAGTCATATAAGAAGTGTAATGATGTGTTAATTATCATCTTAAGGTAGAACGTAGCATAAGACCTTATTGATGAGCAGATAAAATGAATTATAAGATGTTTTTTTTCTCTCTTCCTTTATAGACAAGACACATTTTCTACCAAAAGATCACATTTTGTGTTGGTTGGTATCCTTGCCCATATAAATATTTTTAAATCCCTCTTAACTCTTTTCCAAGTCAGAAATAACTTAAACATAATACAGAAATTATTATTCTTGCCTTATCTTTCTAATTTTAAATTAAAAACTTTATTTATTTTTTTTTCTTTTTAGTTTTATGACTAAAAAGGAAACAGAAGCGCTTTATGACAATTTTCCCATATAGTGTTTATATCGTGTTTTTTACTCAAATCATAACAGATTACCGTTTTTTTAAAACTGTATTGATGGTTAAGAAATGATTTATATTTTTGCGTAATGAATTCAATAATAATATAATGCGACAAATCCTTATTGATAGTTTTTTTCCTAAATTGAGCTCCTATGATGATACCATAACCAATAGATAGTATCGCATATATATTTTCTAAGATTAGCGATGTAAACTTTACATGGGTTATTTTTGATTTTGTTGTGACGTCATATAGTCCATATTTCTTGGAATATTATATTGTTGGCACCGCTTTCATAAAAATAGCCCAGTCGTTTCTTTGCTACGAGGTAATAAAGAAATTCAGTTACTCACACGTACATGAATCCCAAATGCATAACGCTTCTTTTTAGGCATAGGTCTAAAATAAATCAAGTTCTGGACTATGTAGCAAACTTCGTTCAAAAGGAATTAAGATCGAAATGGCTCTAAATTCTACTCTAATGCCAATATCAGTTCTATCTACGCGGCTGTAACTACAGTTTTTCATTTTCTTATTCTAGTCAGCGTCTCAAAGAAAGTTAATCAGTAATTATTATAATAATAGCTATCTTCTTAAAAACTCATATATATATATATATATATATATATATATATGTATATACATATATATATGTATATATATATATACATATATATATATATATATCTGTTCGAAGGCAACATGAAGACTGATATGTTTTTTAAACTAAGCTGTGGCAACTAAAACCGTTCTGCTCTAACGTCTTGCTCTAACACTTTACATATAGTAAATAGTTAAATTATTTGGTTTTAAATTGGTCCTTACTCGGTGAATTACTTTTTCTAAACGTATTTGATTGGAAACCATTTTTATTGAATCTATCGTAAACAAAGCGACTAAGTGCAGATAAAATTAGAACAAGTTTGGTATTTTTATAGGTACTTTGATATGAGTAGTACAACGAATAAAAATATTTACTGTTTTTGCATTTATTGCTAATGTTATAAACACATATTTTTTAAGGTAACGGAATACGGAAAGCTATTCGGTTTATACTCCTATAGAAAGGAGTTGGCATTTAAAATAATATTATTATTTTCCTCCCATCGCTATTTGTATAATCGCTAAGGATAACAGTGTACACATAATTTAGCTTTTCAGATCGCGTGATCTCTAAAAAATTTGCTGTAACAAGGATGTGTTGTAGTATACAGAGGGTAACAAACTAATACAACCTCATCAATATTTGTGTACCTAATTATACAGATTAGATTTTAGGTACATTATTAAATTAGAGTAAACGAAATTCAGTTATAGAAAGAATCAATCCATTGTATAAAATATTACCTGCTCGTCTGGTTTTTTCTATATCTACAGTTAGTACCCTTGGTATACTCAAAGAACTTTATTTCCAAAACTATGCTAGTTTCATATCTGGATTTTTCCGGCCTTTTAATTCCCCTTGTGTACTTATTGCAACAAAGCGGCGCATTTTTAACAACAGTGCTGAAATCGACTATGCCTAAATATTTTAATACATTTGTTATATGAATATGATTGAGCAAGACACAATTTTTCAATCCCCGAAATGACTTATATTTGCGATGAGCAAGAGGCAAAAACCTCTTAGTCTTTAACGTATTCACGAGCTTCTTCTTTACAAAATATTTTAAGTCATCTCTTTTAAAAGCAGTTTATTCAGAAACTCACCAAAATGTGACAAATTTAATATATTTTGCAATAATCCTCCTTAAGAAATATAATTTCATATTCTTTTCGTAATGATAAGCACGATTTTTTCAGTTTGCTTTCACCGTTCTCTGAGTAATGGTTTGTATATTTATTATAATATATATGAACTAGATTTTTTCAAATTTATTAAAAAACTTTTTCTAAAAAACCGTTATTAAATTTTTTTTTCGAAAAATATAGTTAGTCTGAAGTAAATTACGTTTAGCAATATTTATTCCAATTTTAAACGAAACAAAAAACCCAATCAACTTTGTGGAATGTCGTGTTATTTAATATTTTGATTTGATGTTGTCCCTAAATCAGTGATTGAAATAAATTTTTTTATACATTTTTTCAAAATATACAATCATCGTATAAAGGTCGAACATCCTTTCGTGATGAAATATTTACTTTATCCTATACTCTTGATGATTTTTCATTGCTATCAATAGTTAGTAATTCCATATATTACGGAAGCTCTTTACACTTTCGTTACCCCAATTTGGTAGAACAAGGGCTTTTTTTAGTTTAATAAAAATTTTATGAATCTGGTAGTACTTGCTTGGAATGCTTGCTGGTAATATTTACAAAATCGGATTAGTCTTCGTAACGTATTTGCCCAAATACGTGAATTATATATCAATTGCTAAATCCCATCAAAAAGTAATTAAAAAGCTTCAAAATCAATTCATATTTAATTGTATTAATATTGCAATGTATAAATCGGTCGTATTTGTTTTTTATTTTAGAGGTAAATTTTTCATACAATTTTTACTCTTATTTCATACAACGCCCTACTAAAATCGCATTAGAAAAAAGATAAAACTTTTAAAATAATTAACATTAGCCGGGAAATATTTTTTGTTTTCATGATTTTTATATTACAGCCACTCCTTTGCTTTATTAAAATCTTCATAAATATGATATTTTCTAATATCTCATGTGTTAAACTCGATAAGGTTCTTTGGAATATTAATTTCCACCATCTTGTTAAGAGTAATCACGTATGGACCACTTAATAAATAATAAATGACATTATAAATAAAACAAATAATGTTTACGGAAAGCACCAAGCAGAAAGTACAAGACGAAGCTCGATTCTATAAAATCCCTGGATCTTCTCTGACAGGAGCCGTCACGGACTTATGATTAATTGGTTTCATCCCTCACTTATACAGTGTAATCTTGTTCAATGGATGATATTGCGCCCCGCGTCTTCGAGGATCCGCTGTTTGTATGGCGCGGCGGCGCTCATATCGAGGATGTTGTTTGCGCAAACAGTCTGCATTGAAACCTCTCTGTGATAGCAATGTATTTACACGTAGTCCTAGAGTAAGGTGTTTATCGGGTAGAGTTTTATTCATTCCATTGTTTGCTCTCAGTTAATATAGGTAAAAAGAGAAAGCAAAATAGAGCGAGTTTTACTTTAAATTGTAAAACCAATCCAACGAATTGTGTGTATTTATAACGTCTTCGCGATAGCGTAGCGTATGTAATATATGTATGTTACTCTATAAATTCGTGATTTATAAACATGATAAACCTGAATTAAAATTTAAGTTTTTTTTGTCCGAAATCGAAAGTAGTTCCTGAAGGATAGCGCTTATCTTTTATTATATTCATTCTACCAAATCATCATCATATATATTAATACACTAAGGTTACACTCCCTTTTTAGAAAAAAACCTCACAACTAATCCACATAAATTATATATCATTTTATAGATAATTGCTTGCTATACCGGCATCCACAACTAAAAAATTTATTATTGCTATTGTTTTTGCAAATTAATTAATTATTAAAATTATATACACAAAACAGCAATGCTGCCATCTAACGGCTCAACGTCAATATGATTGACGGTCGGTAAAATTTTTGTTTAATTTCAAATCCACTCACGTATAAATAAAGTGGCGCTTTAGCTCAATGCTTTTGATACTTGCGCCTCTATATGTCAATTTTAGTAAAATAGAATAAATAATGCGAAGACTTCGCACGGGTCACGCTAGTCTTGTAGTATTAGGTATAAGGAAAATTTTTGAAGTTTGATTGTATGAAGTACATGCCCAATTCACAAATTTGAGCACGGTTGCTGTGTGGGCAAAATTTTCTTCTTTTTGTAACTTTATCAAGATGTTGCTTTGCCTGCCAGTGCAAATTAAATCATGAGCAGAAGCTAGTTTTATTATAAATATTGAATCTCTCATGGAAAAGTTGATCATAAAAGAAAGGTGGTTTTCAGATGATTGGCAAACATAGATATCTCTTCATAACCTATATCCTTCGTGAGGTAAAGGGCATTCATGGTTCTTCACTACGTAGTTCGGTTCTTTGTGTCGTCAAATGCTTCACTCCAGGTTTTGCCGATACTATTCAATTCCCTGAGCATAGTTCACTGCTAAATAAAAAAAAACTTTTTACATGAGTTTTTAAATTTAAAGGACGTTTAAGTTTTATAAAACTAAGGTATATAAAAATTCTTCGTACTAGGTCTGTTTTGAACGGCCATGTTTTTTTTATTTATTTATTTCATGCGGGGAAAAAACAAATACAAGTCATGACATTGTAACAATATATGAGGTTTATACTTGGCAGACTTGTCTCCTGACATTCCCACATCAAGACATTAATCTACCTAGAGATAAAAAGAATATCAAGATTAATTAAAAACCATGGCTATAATAATTCCATACCAAATAATAATGACAATTCAATAATAGCAGTAGATAGATTAAAGATTTACATAACAATCATTGAATAAAATTAAAAATATATAATAGCAAGAATTATTAAATAATATAAATAATAATTTACAAATCAATTTTAAAAAGAAAATAAGTAATACGAGATTAAAAATTAACATTATTTACTTTTGGGCGTGATAATAAAAATAATAATTATACCAAAAACAACAATACACAAAATAACAAATATTTTAAGTATAAAAATATAAAATAAATTAAAAATAATTATGATCAGAATGGAATATGGTAACATAAAGTAATACAGAATAGGGTAACACAAAATAATCAACTAAATAACAATTATCTAGGGGAATACGCTTATCGCGTATTCCCCTAGATAATTTGATATGATTGCTTATCGCAATCATCACAAAGTCAGCGTAGTAGTGTGTGGATATCGGAATTAGTACGAGCTGTAGGAAGTTGAAAAAGCGCAGAGCTGCGGGTCGATCTCCCGGGCACACGCAACTGTAGTTGGCTCACTGTCTGAACAATCGTATCGATCATGACATATATTATACAATACTCTTGCTCCATTTCAATGCGAATGTGTAGTGTGCTGTTTTCGACAGCAAAATTGCCTTAGTATAGTTTGTTTTTGTCACATCACATTAAAATATCAGAATAGGTAGCTTAGTAAGGATTTCAGATTGCAACAGCAAGTTTAGATTGAACAAGAGCTGTGTAAAGTACACGGTACGTTATCATCTCCCTGATGGGTTTGGCAATCATAGGCCCGCGTGGTAATTTACTCTACGTGACTAACAAATACTGTAATTTAGAATCAAAAGTAACCCCAAGATCAGGAATATTATTAACAAACTCCAATGAAATACTAGTAATGTTGTAGAGATAGGAATGGATCATCTTATTTTTGGAGAAAGTAATCGATTTACATTTATTGTAACTTAAGTGTGTGTCTTCCTGTAGCTAAATGCAATCGGTACTGTCTTTAATTTTTGAAAATATATTAAGATCATCAGCATATAACAGAAACTTGCTATGTTTAAGGCAATTACTAATAGCGTTTATAAAAGTGACTATATCCGTGGTTGGTTGGAACGGATATAGTTTTATAAATATTTTTTATTAAGATGGGTTCTATGTTATCTGGCCCCGCTCCTTTATTTGTATCAACTTGTTTAAGTGCACTAACTATCTCATCCCTGGTGAAGCAAATGGAAGCGATGTTAGTATTAGTATGTAATGTTGAGTTTATGTCGCATATGTCATTAGAATTAATACGTAAGTTCTAAAACAAATGAAACTACGTGATGTAGTATTATTTCTACTTTCTTTAATTTCTTTACCACGACCTAGGTTTCGTTGTACTACAACATCTTCAGGTGGGCTACTCGCAAAGATTCTTTCATCTCTAAAGAATTTTTGCTAATTCTATTCTATTGCTAATGCTATTAATTTAATTGAGAATAATGAATGTCTATAAAATTAACGCCAAATATATTAAATATTCAACGTAAGCTCTGCTCAAAGGTGAATTGAAAAAAATCGGAGAGCGTTTGGCATATTGTTTGTGTATCATTCGGTTCAATATCTTTAAAATTCTGTGATGACGAATATCCATCGGTCTTTTTTAACGATGATACGTACAGCCAAAAACTTTTTATGTTGCTGTAGATGAGTTCTTCACTGTTATGAATATAGATATTGTAACAGTGTCGAGATACATTCTTAAACCGGTTTCTTAAATTAAAAAAATCTATGTAGTCTGGCAAGATACCATTAATCTCTAACTTAATCCAAAATTTATTTTTCCGTTTCGTTATTTGGATCAAGTAGGGAGAATAATATATTGGATATTTTCCGTTCTTTTTACTTTTTTGGGCACAAATTTATTAATAACATAAAAAACGATACTATAAAACTTCACGGCAAATTCAGCTGTGACAAGATTGACCACATTAATTCACTATCAATTATAGCTGTTTATTAATCTAATCGTAGTCATATTTACCGAAATTATATTTTTGAAGATTTGCTTTTTTTCTTGCAATATCGGGTTGGCAATCGAGTATGAATAAGAAAGACGGATGACCGCGATTCTTACGAAGTAATTTTTTTTGCTACTGTGAGCCTGCCACTACAGTTGCATAGTGCGGGATCAAGAGTTCTGTTATTATAATTTTTAAAATAATTAATCATAGCTTCATCAAAACTTCTTTACTCAGTTTTTAAAATTAAGACAAAGTTTAAAATTTATAAAACAAACGTCGATAAAAATTCGTGGTAATGAAATAAATTAATTTGTTTATCCCATTATTTTTCGTGTGTGACATTTTATTTAATTTTGCTGAAGGCCTTGCAGAATATTTTTCAAAATGACCACACTCTTATCATAGAGGCAGTAGTACCTAACTTGAAATTCAAAAGGACGATTTAAAGGTACATGTGCATTCAAAAACGATTTTAAACTGAAAATAATGACGGTAACTTCAAAAGAAACAAAGAAAGAGTCATCGTTAAATTTCGCATAAACAAAAAAAAATTGTGGCAATTAAGTTAGTGCTAACTGTTGGGCAATCATTTTTAAATTTATAGAAACCACTGCTTAACATGATTTTGATATTGGTGAAAAATATAATTGTGAAAATTTGATTAAAAAATTGTAAATTGAGATTTTACCTACATTATTATTTACGAAAATTTCATAAATATTTTTACAGTTTTATTTGATGGAAAATGGCTTCAGTGTTTTTATAACTCGATAAACATGCTGAATAGAGCAAACATACTTAGTGATTGATTTCGTTTCCTCTGGTAATGAAATAATTACAAATATTTAGGAGTGAACCGAACTTAAAAATATTCTTTACGAATAAATCAAATTACAGTTACTTATATCTAAATTTGGGAAAATAAGCTGGAATACAAGTTAAACTAATAAGTCCGAGTAGCTTATGTACTAAACCTAATTTACCTCTGCCTCATAATTCAAGAATTTACTGATATGAAACATTTATGTTCCAAAGAAATCCTTTCAATCTTTCTTCAAAGATCACGAAAATCCATATACATATTTTGAACAACATATCCCAGTTCTAATTTCAAGCTCAATTTCAGCGTATTCAATCGTCGTTTGAAGTCTTTTGACGCAAACAATGGCAGAAAAAATATTCACTGTTCAGTACCAAACATGGCGACGAGGCTTAAGTGAAGGCTTTTCCGAAAAAGGGACAAAGCGTGGCATCAAATTATAAGCTTACGTGCTTACGCCTCTATTGCGAGGCATTCAGATTTGTTTAAGCCTCGAAGCAAATAATATTGAAGTGGTGTTGATGTATAAACGAATCTAGATATCGCTGTAGTTTTAAACGCCGTCGTACGGCAAATCGAGGTAATGTTAAAATGTCCTCATCAGTTTCAAATTTTAGAGGTTTCAAAATCTCTATTGTTCTAAAATGACCCACATTGTAACATAATGCAAACATTTTATATTTATTAAGTTTGAATTAATAATACGGGTACAATACAATATTAACTCCGTTCTTCGTAATTTATGAGCGAGAAATATGTCCGTTGTTTTAATCCGCTGTGCAATTTATTTTAAATCATTTCTAGTTCTTGAAAGGGAGTACCTAAATGGAAAAGCAATCAATAATTTATGTCTAGAAAAATAATTCATTGCTACTGTAAGGGGTTTTTTATGCAATTTAACAGCAGATAAATTATTAATTGCTACTATAAACGAGTACGAAATCTTTTAGGGCATTTATTCTAAGAAAAAAAATTAATCTTATCATTTATTCTGATAATACTCATTGCGTCTTTTTTTATTATTATTCTTTTTACTAAATTTTTATTGAGTGGAGTGTATTTAACTTCTAATTACGTTTCTTTTTTTATTTAATATGATTTCAATAGTTTCTGAGATGGGGTATGTTTTTTTGGATATTTCCAGCAGTTTTTCTAGATAAAGTTCTAAAAAAAAATACTTTTGGAAACCTTACATTCCGTCCTCTCGCAGAATCAAAAGAATTGAAAAATATATACAATTCCCTACAAATATTTTCTACTTTTAACTATGAAGTTATATATGATTGAACACGTTTTATTACTGTAACAAATTTTAAGTTTTCACGTCAATCCCATTCCAAGAAAAACTCATCAATAATATAATAATATAATGACCTTATAAATGTTCGGTGTTTTTTAGTTTTTCAAGGTACAAATGAGGAAAAATATAATGGAATCTGAGGCAACATATACCCTTGTTTTAAAAAAATGAATTGTGTTTGAAAATTTTTTTTTGTTAAGGTGTATTTCACCAAGAACCTTAATAACATTTCTCGCATTTAATAATTCAAAATACGGTTTTAGGAAATATGTATAGTAGGTACAAAATATAATAAATATGGTATAAAAAGCTACACTTTGCCTTCAATTAGCAACAATATCCTAGAATATTTTATATACTAAACATGGATGTTTGTGTCAGTAAACTGCCCGACGGCACGTACAATCTTTGTACATACTTATTATTAGCATTGGTTACACGTGTTATTGGTGCTATTTTCATGGCTTGTCAAAATATTACGTGTGATAATAAGTATGTTAACACATCATAATGGGTGTGGTGGAGAAAAGTTAGAGACTGGGAGTAACACGTACAATCCATCAGGATAAAGAATACTATTGTAAAAAAATTCACTTTAAATATAATACTTCAAGAAATTTCAAACTTATTTGAAGAGCGAAGTAATTGCACTCTAATTTCCTACATACCAAAGAAAAATAATAATTTTCCGCATGCAACAAATAAGGATAATAATGCATTTATTTTTGGGAAGGTGGAAAACTTGAAAAACTCGTAATTATGAATAATAAAATGACAAGGGACGTTGACACTTCAGATAACTCTGCTGTTTTCTGTGTTTGCTTTTTATAATCTAAAGAATAAATCAGTTATTAATTATCAAGTTCAAAAACACTTCTTCATTCACAAAATTCAAAATATGGTAAATTCAAAAATCTATATAATATGAAATTATAAGTGTCCGGACTCTCATGTGGATAAACATGTTTTTAATGTAATTTAATGGGGACAGAAAATGGATTTATCCCATATTGTTAGTCCAACAATTTATTATTCCTCGAAGAGAACTGGTCCTGGAATTTTTAGCATTTACGTTTAAAGTACTCTTTCAAAAATTTTTGTTTTGCGTGTTTTTAAAATAATTAAAAACTAATAAATTTAGTCTATTTATTATTATTTTTTAAATTGGTGTCGTGTTTTTCATTTTTGAAAACCTTTTTTCTATTAAATTTATACCGGGTATCTAAACCGAGACAATATTGATTATAAAGACCATTCCCTGTCAAACAAATTTATGTGCCTATTTCTAGCCAGGTCTATAAAAAATTTATTTTTTGTAGTATATTTTTATAGATCTGGCTATAAATTGACCTAGGAGCTTTCATCTGACTTGAATTAAAGCTAATTAAGTATACTTCCCCCAGATTGTTCCTCATCTAAATAGCATCATAAGCTTATTCATAGGAACGTAAAAAAGTGAAATATCAAGAAAAGTGTTGTCAACACTCAGACCAAGGTTTTTGTGATGGTGTAAGTGTAACGTATTGAAAACTGGTTCCAATATGCTTGACTTTATATATGCTTGACTTTATATATTGAAAAATTTGTTTTATACTTTATAACTTATAAACTAAATTATGAGCACATCGTATTTCAAATACCTTTTCTTTACTTCCATTTTCAATGTGCCAGTGAATCTATTCCAGAATACCAATCAATCCATTGACAAGACCAATATTAGCGTCGATATTTTTCCTAAGAATTATTCAAACGCCTAATGTACTGAAACCGTTTCGCAGAACTATCTTCAGAATTAAAACTGTCTATAAGTACCAAACATCCTCGTTTTCAGAATAAATTTAAATTCATTGGGTACAATGCTCATTCAGCTCACATGGAGATGCATAAGTTTAATGTTTTGACATAACATTGCAGTATTCATCTTTATAATTATGCAAGGTCCTATCCTCGTTGCAAGTCCGGGCTCACTAACAGTCACTATCATTTACCTTATTTTTTAAAACCTAGTTTACGATATTTGCGCTCACCTATTTTATGCCTAGTATACATCTAAGTTATCGTGCAATGCATAACTTATCGCATAAAATATACAAGTGCCATCAGCTGAGACAGAAATAACTTCAAATGTTATAGTTTTCCATTTCCAGAGAGATACTTGTATTTTAGTGGAAAATAAAACTAATGATAACAAAATCGGGGAATACAGTTTGGCGTTGCAGTTTCGAATCCATCTTCTACATCAAAAATTAAATTATCCTGCTAAAAGATCAAAGAATTCATTACGATAAGCGAGAACAGTGACGCATCGCGCGCCGTGGAGGGGGAAGCGCCGCCATTTTGAGGTTATTTTGCTGCGTATCGAGATTTGCAATTAGTATAACTTTTGATTCGGAAAAGCTATGATGTTCGTTTAAGTTTTACTCATCAGCTGTCCTCAAAATCTTTCGATTGTATATAAAACATTAGTTTAAAATAGTAACACTGAATATAATAAGGTGTTAGAATAAAAAAATATGATCAAAAATAATTTTTTGGAAAAATATAACCCGTTACATAGACGTATTCACGTACAACACACGGCCTTGTCCATGACACAGTCACACCCCATGTTTTTTTGGTACAAAACACATAAGGAAATTAATTTTAGAGAATCAGAACTAAAAATAATGTACAAATTTCATGTAAATGGCCTTATAAATGTGTATGGTAAATTATTATGGTTACCACATACTAAGATACCAATAAATATATCAAATTCTGTGTAAATTATATTATACTTTTAATTCTTGCAGCATTTGTCAAAAAACCAAAACTATCTTATTTTTTCTTGTACTTATCATTTGACACCAGCATATATACTGTAGACATAAAGTTATAGGTAAATAAAATATTTTTATACAAGCGCGTTGTTAAAAGTCTTAGAAAATTATTTTTTTGTTTATAGTATGTTAACAGCGTATGGAGAGTAATTGTATACGAGTAAAACTTGTTAGTGCCTGGCATGATGAGGAGAAATATATATACGTGCGTGAGTGCGGGAGTGCATGCGTACATGTTGGTGTGTGTATGCGTTTGTGCGTGCATGCGTACATGTGTGTGTGCCGTTTTCAAACTTGGCTACAAAATAGTTCTTGAGTGGGCGTCCGTTGATATTTGAAATTGGAAACATCAAGCAAAAGCTAGTGTCTAATTGTGCGCTGTACCCTTAACACTTAATCTAAACATTATCTAAGTTGATTCGCAGGTTTATTTCATATTACTATATGACGGTTATTATGCAGATAGAAAAATTTTCACAATTTCTATTTCATTTTCTCCGTAAAAAACATTGAAGTTTAACTAGTAAAAAGTGGTCGTAACTTTTCTCACTGTGTTTTATAATTGCTGCTTGCTTAGGAAAAAGACATTGAAATAATTTCTAGATAGACAGGCTTAAATAACTTCTCCATTTATATTTCACGTTCTTTTCAACTCATTTTACGAAAATCGCAGTAACTTATGAATTCATCCAGTGTAATGCAAAATTTAATCCATTTCCAGGCCCGATGGGTGCAAAATGAACATAAAACTTTTCGTGGGCACTTCGGAAAATTGAAGGCATTGTAAATTTCAAGAATTAAAGCTTTTCCTTTTACTTTTGAAAGACGATGGAAGAATTTTAGAACAAACTTCAGTACGGACGAAGTTTTAATTTTTTTTCGAGTTTCTCGAATGACGATAATATAAAATTATAAATTTGCGCCTTGCTTTAATTTACATTTAAATCTCTTACGTAGGTATTTTTTTTAAATTGAATTTATTCTGCTTCTTTGATCCTTGGATATTTTAATTTCTGTATTTTAAATAGTTTTCTATAACTTTAAATCGTAAAATATAGCCCGTTTTATATCTGGAAATCGAATTGAGTGGTATTAAATTAACACGATTTTCCAATTTTTATAGTTAATTAGACCCACTCTTATATTGAACCATAACGATAAGCTTGTTGATTACTTATGCACTTTATGAGATTGATGTACACTTGAAATAATACGTTTTTGGGACTTGAAAACCGCGCATCATTTTGCTCCAAAAAGCAGACGGACTTCTCGCCATATCGGTCAATAGAGGAACAGAACTCGATTGAGAAATGACTCGAGACTTAATACGTTTTTTCGTGGAGGGTTTCGATTGAACAGATCGTCTGCTCCGAGTGTTTGAGAAGTGAAGCAACATTTGAAGTTGTTTCATGACTGTAATATGAAATGATATAATGTTCTTTCGTTCAACGCTTGATTTGATTTTTAGGTACTATTTTAATAGCTAAATTGCAATACTGAGACCAGTGAATCAATAACAATCGTCATCGTAATCTCAAAAATAATAAATTTGTTTGAAAGATGTATTTAAATACGTGAGCATTCTTATCTTATCACTCAGCATTCTTATTCTTATCTTCTTTCTGAATATAGTCCTGTAACCATTTAACTGCCTACCTTATAAGAATACTAATAAAGTTATAAAAGTACATTTATTCATTGAACATTTATTAAAATAATTCTTATTTAAGTTGAAATGTTATGATGCTTTTATGAATTTTTAATTTATAACATTTGTAATAAACATATAAATGATTTTAGTAATAAAGTTGAAGAAAATGGACAGCGTTATTAGCCAAATAATTTAAAAAATAAATTAAAGATAATTAGAAAATATTGTCTATATAAAAAAAAATCATAATTAAGTAAATTTCATATCTCTTACACCATGCCTGGGCATGGGTTTGGTACAAGACGCTTATATAAATACGACTAATTTTACTACAATGTATACAAATCGTCACTTTACTGAGAAAATGTTGGGAATATGAATCTTTGCAAACTTTTTTGCTTGTGCTTTCATATTTACAACAATCAGTTAGAATAAAAAGTATAATTCTCCAATAGTAATTAGACACGAACAGGCCTATGTCGACTTATATAACCTTTTCGTTATATGATATTATAGTGGTTATAACAGAAACGACAAGCTTTCTGAAAATGAAAATATAAATTAAAATGGTAGTATGTACTTTAAAATAAAACGGTTAAATTGCTTAATTCTATACTGTTTTATTAATTTTAATTACACAAAATAATATCTTCTCGTCGATTTTAAGCCTGCACTCTCTTAAATGCCTACGTCAACAGGCAGCGAAAATGGCTTTGCGTTTTCATATTAAGCAGCCTATTAAGTTCGAATATAATCGTAACGTTATAATATTGCTTCAATCTACCTAACAACATAATTTATATGTAAAGCGTTTATCAAACAAGTTTAATGTACCAGGAGCGCCTTAATACCGTTTATTCATAGGCATAAACGTACCTCTATGAAATTAGAATCCCTGGCAGTGTACTTCAATGAGGGCGTAACCACGCAATCTTGTAGCCGACCTCATCGATTTGTTGGAGTCTGTCTTTCGATAAAACCCTCAGTTAAGCCTCGCCGTGGGTAGACACCGCACCTTGAAGTGAAATTTTGTGCCACTTTTTGCGATACATAATCTTCTCATGACGATTGAATACAGCAAACTTGGGCTGGAAATTGAAGTTGGGTTAACGAGATGGATTTCGAGACTTTTTTAAAGAGGCCAAAAATTCACTTTGAATAGGAGTATATAAAAGTATATAAAAGGAGTATGTAAAAGTCTGATTACTGACAACATGACCCGCGGGTGCTCGCGGTTCGTGCTATCAGTAACTATATTTAGTAGAAGTCGATCTTAAAAATACTTTCATGAACACACACCCACGTACTTAGTTTGTTAAAAGAAAAGTACAAGGAGGATAGCCTATGGGTTAATCAATATTAGAAGAAATGCTATTTAAAGATTGTCTTGCTAACGGAACCGCTGAATTATAACTGCACCACATCTAATTTCATCAAATCTGAACGTTCGTCTGTTTGTCTACATCATAAATGGTAATTCCGACTTAAATTGAAAGAGTATCGGAACTGTTTTAATTGAAAATTACGTATATTATATAGCTTATCATGCAATATATATATATATATATATATATATATATATATACATATATATATATATATATATGTGTGTGTGTGTGTGTGTGTGTGTGTGTGTGATTTTGACAATTCTTTTTTATTTGAAAGAGGGTACTTCAACCCGGCTCCATATAATCCATATGATGATCTGATGATGAAGTCTGGAAATGAACGATGGTACCCCGCAACGAATAGCAGTAAATCAATTATGTTAGTTATTACTTCAGTTATTAATTCGCAAAATCTTTATTAAGGAAGACCTTCAGAAAGACTTGTGTAAGTTTTTTGAATATAAATCACTAGATTTTTGGGATGAAGATATATTTTCACTGTCAAACTTCATAAGTAAAAGCGAAGGAACAAGTCGAGCTTGAAAATTAATACTTAATCCAATACACATTTATGTGCTATGGTATCCACGATGTATATAGATTAGATCCAAATCTATTGTTTTTGGAAATTAATTTTAAGAGACCTGTGAATAAGATGGAGTAGCTTTCAAAATTTAAAAATTATGAAATTCGTTTTACCTTTTTATAGTTATATACAATATTTAAAATATAAATTTATTGGTGAGTGCATGTAACAAACCTTATCATGTTAAACAGGCTTCATTTAGGTATAGAAAAATAAAAATTATTTTGATAGTTTTCATTCTTAGGTTTTGACATGTTCTCACTTTTCTCGTCAATTCAATTATAATGGAGACTCCATTATAATTCATAATTTTAATTCAGCTTATGGATACACCGATCTCACATTGGCCCCTGTGGCGTGGAGGTTGAGTGGAGGAAAGATACTTGAGCGTATTTCAATAAGACATTTGAACTAGGGATTTGTTTTGTGTTGATTTGGCGTGTGTTGAGTGGAGGAAGACACTTGAGCGTATTTCAGTAAGATAGTTGCACTACGGATTTAAACCATGACGAAAAATATAGGCCTAAAGTGTTTAGAAAAGCTTGTAGCCATAGTGGAAAAAGCTCCTATGATCTGAGAGTATGATAATAATGTCTTATTACTATTTTCTCCTATTTCGTTCGCGTGTGTATCATGTTTCTAATAAGTTATATATAGAAATAATATTTTTTGAATACTAGTTCAAAAACGACTGCTAACTACAACTAACTTGTTAGATTTGCGTGCTATGCCGTTTCAGCTAGAATGTTGGTTAGTTAATTGCCGATTTTTAGTAGCAATTATTATAAAGTTTTGGTAATTATAATTTTGTATGCATAATTATAAATTAGTATGCATATTTTTTTTTAGTTACGTCACTTTTTTGCTGCGTTCTAAAATGTCAGTTAATATTGACGACACAGATGCTCAAACCTTTAGACAAATAGCAAATACCGGTATTCGTTATTTATTTGATAGTATTCTGATTCCTTAACAAAAATTAATAATCTACCAAACTTAACGTGTAACAAATATGGTAACAATACACGGAAATTAATAGTATTAAATAGAGGGAAATAAAAATAAATTTAAAAATTTTAAAAACTGGTTTGCGCACTGCAAATTTAACTAAACAACTTTGAACAAGTAAAAGTCTGATACTCTAAGGCATGTTAAAGAAAATTTCTGGCTTCCTAAATTTTCACTAATTAACTATTAATAATGACGATTGACTAATTAAATAATGATGATTTGTGATCTGAAGCCTTCTCCTAAGTGGTCATTTTTTATTAATTTTGTTATTTAGTTAAATAAATATTGATAATAAGATATACAAATGTTAAAATTTTCGGGATAAAGTTGTGAATTGATTGCCAACGTCTTATATGAAAGAAGTGGGCGTACATTTTTTACAAATCACAGATAATATTACTCTTTGATGGTTTGGATTCCAGTTCTTGGAGGAAAATACGCTGTCAATATTATGGTTTATAAGTATTATTAACCACAAATTTTCTTAAAAGATATCCACGGGATGTTCATTTAAAGTTTTAAATAATGGTAATATTTTTAATCTGTACATTTCAATGTCATTCGTTTATTCATTCTTTATCGACATGACCGTTCTTTTATTCATTCTTCTTTTTTTAAGTATCATAAATATTTGATTTTTTTTATCAAATGTATTGATGGCATATTAGTGACATATTTTAGATTGACGAGCTGTCTATTAGAAATTTTTTCAAGCTTAAGTTCTAATACATTTTGTGCAAACAATACGTATATTGTTCGAATTTATAGTAACCCACAAATTCACCGTGTTATTAACATCAACCTTTTAATAACAATTGAATTTAGCATTTATTAATATTTTTAATGTGTGTGTATATTTGTGTGTGTTTGTGTGAGTACTTACAGGAAAATATTCCTTTTTTCATCTTATTTCTGTTATTTTTGCTGTACTCCTGTTATATTTGTTCTTCACGAATTGCGCTTTTCAAAATCCTCGAAGTGGTGCTTATGCAATTGTTAACCAAACTTGGGGATATTGAAGGCAACTTTGTTCTCTATATACGCTGCAATTTTATTAAAATCCAGTAACAGAAACTCGAAAATCGGATGATATCAGAAAATAAAAATAAAGGTTTGAAATAAAATAAATCTATAAATATGCTAAAGTTTATGTGATACGAAATATTCTCGATGAATACGAAGAATATGCTGGCGACGAAAATAAAGAAAAACCAATAGAAAATTGAGAAATATTAGCTCTTGATTTATTGAATATATTTGGCGTTAATTTTGTAGAAATTCATTATTCACAATTAAATGAAACTACGTGATGTAGTATTATTTCTAATATCTTTAATTTCTTTACCACGACCTAGGTTTCGTTGTATTACAACATCTTCAGGTGGGATATTAGCAAAGATAGAGATTAGATCTTTGGTAATATCCTACCTGAAGATGTTGTAATACAACGAAACCTAGGTCGTGGTAAATAAATTAAATATAGTAGAAATAATACTACATCACGTAGTTTCATTTAATTGTGAAATATTAGCTCATTAAAACAAAAGCGTAATTCTCAATCTCTAAATTCGTCATGAACGAGTTTCGATTGTTTAATGTTATATTTGTTTAATGGTAAATGCTGAAAACGGATCTGAAAAATAAAGGTTGTGGAAATAAAACCTGCGATACATTAAGGTTTTAGTGCCAATTTGACATTTTTTACGCTACAGGGCAATGAAACGCTTTGACTTGGAGAAGTTACAATATGATATGTGAGTTTTTTCCAGATTATTAATTGTAACGGTTTAATGAATTCAAGGATGCCATTCATATGATCAGTTTAAATATTTATTTGTAGCATTGTCTCGTGTGATTCAAAATTGACATGTACAACTTCAGTAGACTCGTAGAATTCAAAAGATTTACATGGTCGGATTTTTTGTCAACTTTTTATGATTCTTATAACTTGTTTATTTTTAGATTCTGCCTATTGTTCGAAAATAAAAGAAGTTTCTAGATATTATGCCTATTGTGCATATATAAAGTACCATGGACAATTTATTATAAAAAAACTGTCAAGCATGAGTAGAACTCACACTAAAATGGTTTCGTACACATTAAGTCATTCGTTAAAATTTAATGGTACATAATATTCCTATTAAAAACTATTTACAAAATTTTAATTTTTTAGTATGAAAATATGTTGCCTACTGTATCTTTCACAGGCGCATATTAAAAAAATATATTATTATGTGATATAACTATAAATTAACAATTTTCGGATTTGTTTCTTGACTTGTGCTGTGAGACCTTGCTTTTTGCCAAATTTCATGATTCTGGGATGACTGATTGATTTATTTGCGAGTGTCGAAACATGCGGCATAAATAGCCGTATTTTAGGGTTCTTTTTGTATGCGTTGATCTAGAAGCCTGTTTCTTTACAGCTTCAAGGCACCGTAGACCTAAATATTTTATATTAATTTAAACAACATATACCATAAGTAAAATGTATATATAATACCTATTTTATATGTTTAAAATCAATGTTTGTTAATGTGATGTGACTACGAATTAACGATGTTAGGGTTTTTTCTTTACCTTCCTACCTTGTGAAACCTTGCTTCTAGCCAAATTTCATGATTCTAGGTCAGTTGAAAGTATTTTAAATGTATTGATTTATTTGTGTCAAAATATGTGGTACAGATGACTATATTTTTAAGGTTCTTCTTGATTGATTTACAGGACCATAGACCTAAGAATTTGATATTAATTTAAACTTGACACCTCACACGTTCCTGAGAAAAAGTGTCTTGATAGACAGACAGATGGACACCGAAATGATCATGTAAGGGTTTCTTTTTTCCTTTTAAGTTCGGAACCCCAAAAATTATACAATATTCCATATCGTGAGACATGAGCAGGCTTCATATCTAATGTCTGTTCCATATTTCGTTTTCCGTGACAAATCGACCGTCAAGTGAGCTGAATCAAAAAGAAACTTTATTCAGCCAATTATTTGTATTTAAATATTTGTTAATAGTGGTCACGGCTATTTAATTATCTTAAAAAAAACGATTTCCTTAAATTTTTTTATTTGTAACTTAATGACTCATCATGAGTAAATCTTTTTTTTTTCAGCGCATACTCGTCTAAAAACTGCATTATTCATAGTAATTCAAAAACTTTTTGTTATAATTTTGTCATATTTTTAATGGAAAATTAGGACAATTTGTTATTTCGACACGTATGGACTAGGCGCGAGTACTGGCGCCGCCCTCAGCTCCCAGCGGTGAATGCCCCATACATACTCCGTATATTTTTGATGCCTGAATTGTTAAAAATATTTCATTTATATATGAAAAAAAACATAAACAATAAAATTATCCGTAAAACTAAGTTATATGTTTTAAATGTAATATTTATAAAATGTTTTCAAAGGATGGAATCATTATGCAAGTAAATAAATTTGTTAGAATGTGTATTTAATTAGGATGAACATAATTTATTAAAGCCTCTAGTTTGCCCTAGTGGAATATTAATTATGGTTCTTTCACCATGTGGGTCTTTTACCTTCATTCAAAATTAATGTGAATCAAATTAATGTATCTAATAAAACGTTTCCAATTTAATTAAAAATAACTGGCGCGATTCCATTAACTTTAAAAGTAATTTTCGGTTTTCTTTGTTATAAAAGGTTTTGATAATGTTTATTATGTGAGGGCGCTAAATCTATTATCTATTAATAATCTTATATCACCACGTTGATAATAATAAGATAAATAAGAAAGTTTTATCCTATGTACTTTTTCCTCAATTGTTATCTGCCAAATTTGTTTTAAGTTCCAGTCTCTCTTTTAGATTCATTAAAATAGATAAACGATTTTAATTGGAAAACAATTATAATTTAATAAGAGACTGAGTTTCGTCTGTTAGTTTGTTCGTGTAGACAATTAGGGTAATTCAATTTTCATGGAGAATAAGAAATGCAGTCTCTGAGAAACACAAAGGTGAAATTCCTACTTAACCGTCCAGTAGACTTTTAGTATTACGTGGTAAAACTAATGGATAGGACTCCTAAAATCATTGCTTTATTGCACATTCCTGGAGTTCTGACGTAATTTTTTTTTCCAAAAGTGCATTTTTTGTTTTTTTTTTCCTTTAATATCTCCGCACATTATAATATTGTATAATATATTGAAATCATTTTAAATAGAGTATTGTGAAATTTTTCGTCATATGTCGTCGCTGTGGTGTATTGGGTTTATCACAAGGTTTACGGCCTTTGGTGGCGCGGCCGCTCGTCGAGCGGAACTGGACTGGCGTTCTGGTTTACTGTAAGAGATCTATTTCGTAGCAATAAGCCCACCATATGTATCAGTCAAATACATTTAAGTACATAAATAAATAAAAAAATAAATAAATTATGTATTGATCCATATTGGTACTTTGAATATATATGCCCGGGTATGGATATTGCGAGCTGACTTAGGAAATACGTTGGTATTTACATTTCATTTCAAATACATCGCCACTTTTGTTTACATTTATTTTATGGAAAATATAATTTATCAATTTACATTCGTATAACATGCAGCCTAATGGAGGCAATTAAATAGGTTTGCATGAATATCCCCAGTTTTAGAGTTAAAATCCCTCTTTGAGCTTCTTTGTTGTGAGATAGTTTTCTGCAAAATTGACATTTTGCAAGAAAACGGTTAAAAATAAAGTTATAATTTTAATTACTCGGCTATTTGTACGCATTGTATAAGATAAAATTAATTTTATAATATTGAGTGATACATAAATTTATAGAGACCAAGGTTTGAAATTCGAGTACAAAACTCCACTGTTCCTCAAAATAAACATTATACAATATATTACGCTGTACTAGCACATAATTAGGTGCATCGCGTTTATACAATTTTTGTCTTCTATGCGGCTGATTGAATTGCGAAATTTGTTCCTTTAATATTTGGACTGTCTGCTAGAGCACATTCTGACTATGTCCGCATTATAATAATTTGTATTATACAATGCATAAATAAGCTTGTCTTGGCAAAGATTCGGTGTAAGAGATTATTCACACGAGCAACGATTATACACACGAGCACAAGCAACGAACAACACGAGCGGAGTACACTTGAAACTAAAAATAATAAATATAATCATGATATGAATGATAAAAGAAAAATGTTCAAAAACATTTTATATGATTATACCAAAAATTAAGAGTTACACTACTATGTAAATAAAGAGATCATTCCCATCAAATTGTTTATGTAAACTAACTAAATAATATTAAAGTTGTTACAAAATTTCAGTATATAACATATTTTCCAGATTTTTCAAATCAATGTGTATATAACAAAATTTTAACAAAAAAACTTAAATAACAGAAATCACGCAATATAGCAAAATAGGTCGTCTTAAATACACAAGATATAAAAATACGTACAAACTACGTTTAATATTAAATTTAAAGCAAAGTGCAAATTTATAATTTCGTATCGTCATTCAAAACACCCGAAAAAATAATTAAAACTTCACGCCATTTATCTGAAATTCTTTAATCGTCTTTTCGAAGTAAAAGAGAAAGTATTACTTCCCGAAGTTCATAATGTCTTTGCATTTGCCGAAGTTCCAATGTAAAATGTTATGTTCCTTTTGCGCGAGTCGTGCCTGGAAACGGATCAAGTTTTGCATTACCCTGACAAAAGTTGCCACGATTTTCGTAAAATTAGTGGGGATTAGTGTGAAGCAGAAACAGGGAACTTATTTTGGGCTACTCATCTAGAAAGGTTTTCAAATGTTTTCCTTAGCAAGCAGCGATAATAAAATACGCAATGAGAAAAGTTATGATGACGTTTAAATATTTACATTTTTCTTAGTTTTTATTGATTAATATTATTATACGAAATATACTTTATATAAACCAATTAAAATACAATATAAATTATTTCAAAAGGGTAAAACAACCACACATAGAATTTATTAGGCTACAATATTTTTAACTTTTTCCTTTAGTTTCATTACATGATTGTGTCATTAAAACTATTAAAATATTTGTTACTTCATAGATAAATAAAAAAAAATAATATAAAAACAGCAGCAGCGACGCCTCAGCCTATTTTTTAAGGAAAATGAAACCTTCTTTGTACGCAGAAACGTAATGATCTCGACCGATATTGGTAATATTTAAATATATTCACACATACACACACACACACACACACACATATATATATATATATATATATATATATATTACAATTAAATATTACCATTTTGATATAACCAAAGTGTCATCGGATAAACATCAATAGCAACATCTCATTATTGAAATTTCACTGAAATTGCACAATTCGTCAGTTTGTACGATAAATACATTACAATTTAATTTAGAATACGAGGAGAAACGACATACCGGATTAATTTGTGGCTGTACGAATTAGTTTGTTTATACACATTTTGGCTGTAAACGACAGAAAAAATTGGAAAATGGACAAATCAGAGTTTCGTTGTTAATGCCGGAAATATGCATTCAATGTTATTTAAATCACGTTTGGAAATTGATTAAGTTTGTGTTATGTAAAGGCGACGTCATTAAAAGGAACAAAGCTTATAAGAGGCGTACAAATATACTCTTGACGATAGTGAATTCAATATAGATATAAGTAATAAATATAATATAAGTAAGAACATAGTTTTTTATTCTTTCTCGCTGTTTTTCCGGAAGAAACTATCATATGGAAATTCAGACACAATATATCAATATGGACGAATTTTCGTTATTGTTTTATATTATAAATCTTCATATATATATATAGTCACGTTTTACATTTCTACGAAACGTATTTCGTCTTATATTAATAGATTCAACTAATTTTTTTCTATGCTGCTGTTTTTTGTCTCCTTTCCTATATAATCCATCCCTAAAATATTTTTCCGACTCCCTATTCATATTAACCCTTAACAGGCCGGGTGCGGTCACCATGACCCCAGTAGGTGCAACACTGTCAATTTTGTACTCTTCCAATATTCGATGGTATTTGCCCCTCCTGGTACCTTCGCAACTCAGGCTATTAGTACGAGGCCCGGCTTAGTAATAGTCGCACGCGTCTTTTGTTTTGAGTTTTTATTGTTTAAAAGTTTGCAGCGGTCACAGTGACCGCACCCGGCCTATTGTGTGATTTTAGAAAGTGAATTCCTCTCTCGGTGTAGTCTTCATTTTACTAACAAAATGGAACGTTTTGACCAACAAATACAAGAGTGGCTTACACAAGAGGATAATGATGACCCTGCCTCTGATGGCGATGGTGAATGCAGTGATATTGATCAGGATATCGAACCAAATCACGTGATTTATGAGTCACACCACTCAGAATCTGAAGAAGAAGTTACCTCATCTAACGATGAAGATGATCAACCTTTGTCAAGTCTTCAACCGAGTCGTAAGCGCAAGGCAAGTAAAAGTATTTCCGATAGCGAGGAAGTTCAACTAAGGGATAAAAACTATTTCGGCAAAAATAAGTTTCGCTGGTCTTCTGTTCCATCTGCCGCCCGAAGTAGAACAAGAAGTCATAACATAGTAGATATACAACCAGGAATACGTCAAAGTCTTCGACACAGCCTTACAGCAGAATCGACAGTAGAAGATGTATGGAATTATTTTTTTCGTGAGGGTACTCTTGAAAAAATTATAACACATACCAACAGTCACTTAGAAAAGATGCGAGACAAGTATGACGACAATAGTTACGTTTATAATTTAGATATGATTGAACTAAAAGCATTATTAGGCATATTGTATTATTCAGCGGTTTTCAAAGAAAATCACGCAGATTTTTCAAGTTGGTATAGCTCGGATGGAACTGGCTGATGTATTTATCAATGTATTATGGCGAAAAATAGACTGAAAATACTTCTACTAGCATTACGCTTTGATGAATCTTCAACTCGGCTAGAACGACGTGAAAATGATCCCGCAGCGCCAATTTCTGAAATTTTTAATGATTTTATTGGCAATTGTCAAGACGTATGCGAAATTGGAACTGAAGCTTGTGTTGATGAGATGCTGGTTGCATTTCGCGGCAGATGCAAATTTAAAATGTATATGCCAAAAAAACCAGCAAAATATGGCTTGAAAATTCAGTGTATCACGGATGCAAAAACGGGTTATTTACACAACGCCTACATTTATGTGGGTAAAGATTCTGATGGAAAAAATTTACCAGAACAGAGTTTTGAGACTTGTAGAAAAAATACAGGGCTCAAATCGTAATATTACAGCCGATAATTGGTTTACTTCAATACAGTTAGTACAAGAGTTGAAGAAAAAAGGTCTAACATTTGTTGGCACAATGAAGAAAAACCAAAGAGAAATACCCAAAGATTTTTTACCATCAAAAACTCGTAAAGTAGAAAGTTCCTTGTTTGGATTCACAAATGAATTTACATTAGTATCTTATGTCCCAAAAAAAAATAGGTCGGTTATACTCGTATCAAGCATGCATCACGATTTAGCAGTAGATAATGTCAAGAAAAAACCTACAGTAATAATGTATTATAATGAGACTAAATATGGGGTTGACTTATTAGATCAAAGATGTTCAAACTATAGCACTGCCCGACGTACTCGTAGATGGCCGATGACAATTTTTTATCGTTTGCTGGATATTGCAAGCTATAATGCATTTATAGTTTATAACTCAGTGCGAGAGGATAAGATTAAAAGGCTTCAGTTTATGAAAGATCTAGCATTATGTCTTGTCAAACCGCATTTACGTAGGCGAGCAAGTAATCAAGATCTGACTCGACAGCTTCACTTAGCTATAAGAAGAGTACTAAACATAGAAGAACCTATACCCGAGGTAGAAGAAAAGCTGGAAACTAGAAAAACATGCTATACTTGTGATCCCAAA
Source organism: Druceiella hillmani (assembly GCA_039881145.1). Lineage (NCBI taxonomy): Eukaryota > Metazoa > Arthropoda > Insecta > Lepidoptera > Hepialidae > Druceiella > Druceiella hillmani. Next base: position 444,971 of record JAYKKI010000149.1, read on the forward strand.
AAAAAACGAAAGACCTATCATGTATGTTTTTGTTGTAGAAAGCCGATATGTATCGAATGTAGCCAAAAGATGTGCCGCGATTGTCGCGAAACAAGACCATGATTGACGGTTGTCAATTTGTCATTAACAATATCTTTTAAGTTAATTTTTTATTTTCTCTATATTATATGATCTCTTAAGACAACAAAACCAAATTTTTTTTCCAAAAATTAGTTAAGATTTTTTTTTAAGGAATTTAAACAGAAGTTTAGAGATTTTGTTTCGTTTTGGCGTTTGAGTAATGTTTTTTTTTTATTTAGCATTAATAGAAGTTATATTTTGTTAATTTTTCTTTCCTAATTAAAAGTAAACACTATCAGTAACACTGAGTATTTTTATTTATTTATTATTAGGATAATATCATAAAAATATTATACTTTAAGTACATGCGGTCACGGTGACCGCGCCCGGCCCGTTATGTTACAAAAAACCACCCGGCCAGTTGAGGGTTAATAAAGTTAGCAGGCATATTACCATCATTACTTTTTATGACAAAGCTATGTTTTATTTCGTTTTTTCATGGAATATCTTAAGTACTTCGAATTTGCTAGTAAAGTTGACTGAGTCAATATGTATAGTGTATGGACGGTGTTACTTAAGTGTAATTTTTGTTTCCTACATCCATATTAATAAAATTAGCACTCATATTACCATCATTACTTTTTATAATAAAGCTATATTCTATTTCGTTTCTTCATAGAATATCTTATTAAGTAATAGTGAAGTAGAATATTATGTTACAATTTAAAATTAAAATATCACTTTGGTTAACAAATCAAATCAAGTTAAATTGTTGTAAACATAGGCACAAGAATTGAATTTTCGCTGTTTTACATTTAAGTTAAGCGGTAATACGTTTCTTTCGAAATTGGTATAATAAATTTATTTCAAAACACTATGAAATCTATTGATAAAGGAAGAGTTCCTTTAGGTTCCAACTTAATCTGTTCCTGGAGAAAAACAATCTATGTAGGTGCTACAATTAGTTTTGACTTGCGTTAATGTATCAGACAGTTTGTTTATCACTATTTTCATTGTTAGGACTTATTTTCTTTATTTTCTTATAAATTTTTATGGCTCATAATTGACAACAGTGACAGAACAAAATTGATTTCCTTCTTACATAAAATTTTTCTACTGGAAATATGAGTTATCCATTATGCATATTGTAATTCTTTGGATTATTTAGTATTGAATTATATTCTTAAGGTTATTTTAAAGCACAAGATAATAAGCAGACCGGTAAAGCCAAACGCGGAAACTTTCCCAAAGTATTACTTTTTTTGGATTCTTATAAAATGTTAAATTCAATATTTCACGTTCAAAAGATAAATATATAATAGCCTATATTACTTTTCGTTAAATAGAATGAAAATAATACATGGAAATTGGTATTCTACATATACATATTTTTCATTCAATATTTGTCTCTTTGAAAAATCGTAGGCTCGAATTTTTATTAAACGTTTTGAAAATTTTAACACGCTCTCTTTTATTCTATACTTTATTAAGAGTATTTTATACTTTGTTTCAATTATTTAACAGTGAATTCTATTTTCATGTAGCAAAGTCAACGAAAACTAGTATTAATAGCACTATTGCAGACCACCGATTTTACATAATATTTACATATCATTGGAGCACTAAAACTGGTTCTCCAAAATTGAAGTAATTTGATTCAATTTTGAGAAGACTATCTCTGTATATATGTTATTTCATAGATTTATCATCTCTTTTATCGTAGTTCACGCGTGATATAATTTGGAGCCTTATTTTTTAATTGGGTATAATTTTGATCAAGTAAAACGTCATTGGCGTAGACAGATAGCATTGTTTCGGCCACTGTTATAAATAGCGCATGTGACGTCTACTGTTCGAGCTGCGTTAAATTAGACGAGCGGTTTTATAATTAACTTATCAATTAGTAAAATTTACGTGGACTTTTTGACGTGTGTTTGAACAGAAACTCGTTTGATGTTAATGTCTAAGTCATAGATGACCTACGCGTATATTGTGAACTAAATGTCAGCACGGGGAAAATATTAATTTGTTTTTCTGAATATTGGTTAATACAACAGGCTAAAGGAACTCAATAATCCGATTCGTGTTTGATCGTGATTAGAATAGAATCCAAATTAAATTATTATTCAATTTTGGTTGAAGATAAAAAACTCAGTTTCAGATTTTTGGTTTTTTTTCTTTATAAAAATATTATTAATTGTAAAATATTCATTTCGTGGGGCGCGTGCGTGCGGCGTAGCGTGCATGCCTGCTTATATAAATTAGAGAAAGACAATGCAGTTATTTGAAACAGGTTCAAAAAAAATTTCTGTACCAATAGGTATTTCGTAGCACAGATTATAGTCTCAATTGCCTTTATGGAAAGAGTTACCATGTTTGAAAATATGGTGCCTTTATATGCTTTTAAGACGAATTCTGGATGGATGTGCATTTAAGGTTAAGTTTTTAACCTTGAGGCCATCTACGCTACGGTGACACTTCAGTATGTTTTGACAACGTGACAAATGATATGAAGATTGTGTAGATCGTATATCGTAATCGATTTAACGGTTTTCATGAGAAATAAGTTTTATTTTCATTGATGATGTTACACAATTTTGAAAGGGACTTAATTCATGTAATCCATTTTCTGTAAAATATAGTTAACCCACACTTAAATATTCAAGTAAACCCAATAAAAGTGTTTGACGCAGGCAAAATTTTGTTTTATTTTTTTTATTCAGTTTGAACGTCGCCAATGATCTATTGATCTGTACGGATATGAAAATATATTCTAAAAATTTTTTTTTTTAATTATTGCAATAATAAAGTATTTCATGCTAACTACTGCAGTGGCACGGTGAGCCATGTAAATAAATGTCCTGTTTATAAAGTCATATGACGTGGAATTCATAAAGGTGGCAATATGATACATTTAAATTTTGCAAATACAAATTTTGTTCAAATTCGTGTAAATTTGGTATTAATAATTAAACTTTAATGTTTTTGAACAGCAATAACAAAACGCATATATTAATATAACAATTTAGGACTGTTATGCAGTTACGTAAAATTTTTTTTTTTCATTTTCAGAGGAGGATGAATTTTACATGTCTTTTACGCCGTGCCACTGTGTGTCAGCGTTTTTAATAATTAAGATAAACCAGTTTAGGAGAATTAGCAAATTAATATCAATGAAGATTCAGGTCTAAAAAACATCTAACCTTTATTCCTAAAAAAATACAAACAATACAATTTTTGTTCCACTTACTATAATATTTAGCATGAATGTAGTATAGAGTACATTTCCCAGCTGCTGGAAAATTGTATACATAATACGAGGGCATAAATCTGGCAGAAAACAATCTATTGAAAATTATCGACCCATATCCATTTTGCGAGAAATATCCAAAATAATTGAAAATGGTGTTCATGATGGAACATATCCAGCATTGCATCGATATATTATTGAAGAGCAGCATGGAATGAACTTGTTACTGAAATAAATCTATGGCTTGTAGGACACATTGATTACAATTACGACATATTGACTCCATTTTCATAGATTTTAAAAAAGCTTTTGACAAAGTTAATAATCTCATCTTGCTGGAAAAACTCTTGTTTTATGGTATATTGGAAATATACTTTGTTGGTTCATTTCCTATCTCAGTAGCAAGCGACAAACAGTAAAATGATCGGTTTTAAATAAACGCGTGTTCTTGTGATTTTGAGAGGTACTTCAAGGTTTTATAATGATTCCCTTTCTGTTTATTACGTTTATAAAATATATCAGTAGTTGCTTCAAACATTGCAAGTTCTTGTTGTAAGCTAAGAATCTTAAGATTTTCTCAAAAATAAGAAATTTTACTGCTTACGCAAAGCTACTAGAATATCTTTACAGATTTGGTGGATGTTGCAGACTAAACAAAATACAATTAACTCACAGTAATTGTAAATCGGTCACTTTTACAAAAACCACATAATCGATTTACGTATCAATAAAATAGGTGGCTATGCTTCGGAGTTTGTTAATTGCATACGCTATCTTGGCATAATGTTTGATCGTAACTTACATTATAATACTCACCATAAGCAGATTATCTCGCAAGCTTATGCTTTACTGGATTTTGTCTTAAGTACTATCAAACCTTTTAAGCAAATTATAACGTATCGATTCCTCTTCACAACTCTTATGCGGTCTCAACTTGAAAATGTTGTTGCAGTCTGGAATCCACACTACATTCCATATTCTGATCGAACGACATGATCGAACGGGTGCAAAAACTATTTATACGCACATTGCAATTTCGCTTCAATACGCTCAAGAAAGGATATTGTAATGCATTGTACACATGTAAATGCAGTACTCTCCATGAAAGGCGTATTGAATTCGGGGCAACTGTGCTTTATAATATCTACCATAGTCGTTACGATTGCACCGATATAAATAAAAACTATTTAACCTATCTATCCGATAGCCACTTACAATTCCGTGTCCAAGGAAGAGCTACCTGTAGCTCTGCGCTTTCCTATCTACCTATCGCTCGCACCAATGCCGGTGCCGATGTACCATTATACAGGCTTAGCGATGCTCGTAACATGATTTTTCATTCTCTGGACATATTGGCTAGCTCGTTATTCAAATTTATGTAGTCCAATAGGGATACTATACAACATTTACTATACACCCATTATTTTAATATAGATACAACCATTAATCCTCTGAAATCATTTCACATTATATTTTCTTTTTTTAAGTCTATCTGAAATTTCCCATCTGTTTTTCATGTTCACAGTTCAAATCTTGCAGGTTTATTTACTTTTGGTTTTGTCTGCCCTCATGCGTCTGTAATTATTGTTTTTTTATATTATTGTTATTATTCCTTCTTTTATTGATGATGATTATAATGAATTTTGAATGGATGATTGAGTTTTCCATATTTATTGTTGTGGAACAATCCTTTATAGTTTAATTGAATCAATTATTATTTGTTGGGTATTTAATGTATTATACAAACGTTAATATAGCTTAAGGATCCATGCAAGTAGAATGTAATTTTGATGTGGGAATATTAGAATACAAGAAAAAACTGGCTTCAAATGGATATTTATTGCAAAAATAACTCACTTCCAAAAGGATATTTATTGCTATCATTCTGAAAGTAAATTGACACAACATGAATAACATTTCTCTTTCCTGATAATATTCAAATTTGTATAAATATGCTAGTTTAAAAAGGAAATTCGATTAAAAAGTTTTATAAACAAAATTAATTAGTACTAGAACATCTACTTATAGGTGTGCAGCGCTATAGTAAACACACCACTGTTATATGTGTGAGCAATAGGTCTGACCAAGACCTTCTCAAAATAAAGGTAAAAAGGAAAACAACCATTGATTATGGCTAAGAGTCTTCAATTGTTTGAAATTTGATGTTTTCCAGCATAATATTTTTGCTCCTTTTCCTTCCAAAAGGATTCCAGGGTCCAAAAGGATTCAGGGCTTCCATTTTCTTTTTTTACTTAACTGTCCTAAAAATTTCGTATTTGCTAGGGAGACGATTTTCTGTGACCTAATCATCGATTGTGTTGTTTCGTTCTTTAAATGCTTGATTTTGCCGTAAACATAACGTACTTTTATATGCAATTTATGTTATTCGACGTATGGACAAAACTATCAGAAGAATGGGATGAAAAGTTAACAATTTAATCCTTCAGCTCACCACGCTGTGCGCACGCCGTCACGTTGTTTCCGTCACAAGGTTTCATGACTTCATGAAATTTATATACTAACGTTCGATATGGAATTTTGTTCCTAATCGAATATTAGAATGACAACACCTTGTCAGACTTCTATTAGTGAGTTGCTCGTGTTTAGTCATTTTAGTGATATCGTCTCTCAGAATGGTTCTCACATTATCATCTGCAAGATATTTCTATTCTTCCCCAAATGCTACTTAATATCAATCATTCATTGTATAATTAATTGTATTTTCTATACTTAAACATTTTAATCACAACTAATTATTGAAGGAAAATTATTTCACTATAAAGAATTTAAATGTTATCTCCTTTTGAAACAAATAATCGTATGTCATCATATGACGGCATGATCAGGAAACCTTTTAAGTATTCATGAAGATTTCCACAATTTGATGAAGATTCACTTTTCTTAAATTAATCTCCGCCACCGCAAAACATATAATTACTTTCATTTGGTTCAGTTCCACCGGAGCATGTGATATCGGATAATTTTCTAATTCGAATTTTTTCTTCGAAATAAAAGAATATTTACAACAAATAAAATAACTTTACTAAATTTGACATAAGTTCAACTGGGTATTTTATAATAGTTATTAAACGAGACTAACGGTTCAAAAGACACAATATTATATAAGTATTCTTAACAGACTTGTTACAGATTAGGTTCATGTAACATTTTATAATGGAAAATATATTTTCAACCTTCTCATGTGTTTTCTTTTTTGTTCGCACACCGCCTAAGTATTCGAGACGCTATGGCGGAAATATACTTTTAACGATTATTATAAAAAAAAACGAAAAATAAAAGAAATGTAATAAGTGAAATAAGATACTTTACTGACAATTATATATTTCTTCAGTAAAAAATATATCTCGTATGCGAAACAAAATTCCGGTATATCTATTGAACTTGTAAATTACGTTTCTTATTATTATTTTGTCAATAAAATAATGCAGATCATAAAATATCCTACAAAATTTTTAAATTATTTTTAATTATATTCATAAAAGTATTAACGGAAGTAAAATCAAAATATTGATATATTGTCCCCAGTTAATGCTGAGTTGCTATTGTTTTATAATCAGCTCTTATCAAAAAATATCATGCCATTTCTTATCATATATCGAATTTGCTCTTAATTTATTTTTAAAACGTTACAAAAAGCGCTTTTTACAAAAGATATGTCTGGATTTACTCCAAATAGTTCGTCATATTTTTATGTACCAAACTATGTTGTAATGCAATAAAATTTTAATTTGACACATCCCGAATGTTAAGTTGATCAGTCATATGAAAGTGGACGCAAATTGATTAGGATATATCTACACAAAATCAAAAACTACTTTCTCTTAGCATGTAGAACATATAATGGACTAAAATTCAAAACGAATACATCTATCCTAAAGTTAATTAAATTTCTTAAAATAAAATAAAAATAAATCTGAAGAGACATCCGCACATAGTAAAATTATTACGTACGCTCGTTTATACATCTTATCGATTTCACCTCCCATTCATTGCGTACGTTGTCACGTAACCTTCGCCCTTCATATTTACCTTATGGATTAGTGCTCGTATATAGAACACCACTTACAGCGCTCGCTGTGCCTTTTGATAACGATGTTATGAATGAAAGCTGCTCCCGCCTAATGGCTTCGGATTCACAAATAAAGAATAGACATTAAAATTTTCTCAATTTTCGAAAAATGGTGTCACTCCCTAATATTTAATATTGCAATAAAGAACATACGTTAGGAATACACTCCGATGCGATAATCCAATTATGTACTCATTCAGGTATGTGAAGTGAAAATCATATTATTCCTTGTTGATCTAAAATCTGAAATGTATGTGTTTCTCATTTTGCATATTTTGGCGAATTATGTGGCCATTATTTAGATTTGAATTAAAATATATTTCTTACATAAGTTTACCTATCTTGTATTCGTGGCTTATATATTAAATACGTAGCAATAAAAATTTTTAATATTGACAGTTTGTAATAAAGTCAATTAAAAATATTATAAAATTTCAGAAATCAAGCTCTCTTGTAATTTATTAAGATATTTAGCAAGAATTTTTCATTTGTTTTTATCAAATTGGCGTCAATTAGAAAATTGTGTATATCACGGCAATATAAATTTAACACGAAAAAAATTTCCTTCGAATATTTTTAACTTATAACTAGTTGCGGTCTTAATCAACAATAAAATTACAATTCACTTTGATTGGCATTTTATCATGAAATCCCCATTGCCGTGTACAACTTTTTTAACGAGAAAAAGTTTCTTGTAATCAGCATGAAGGACGTCCTTCAACAGCGACGACTCCTTCAAGCCCAAATGCAAGAGTGGAGAAATTATAGTAACATTGAATGTGAATCACTTCGTAAAAATACACTAATAACTCTTCTAAACTTTACTAAACAAAGTATTATAAAGTTAATACTTAACAAAGATAAAAATTAAATAGTTAATTTTATAAATTAACTATTTAATTTTTATCTTTGTTTAATAAAAGGAAGCATATTATATATGATTATGAAATAAAAATAAAATTAAAAAATATAAAAGCGAAGAAAATTTACAAGAGAAAAATTATCTAATTTGTATTAATAATTTTGAAAATCAAGCAAAACTATTCAATAAGTGAAAACACGCGCTTATTGGGAAAAAACTGAAAATTCAGTAGTAAATATTACAATCAATAAAGAAAAAATATTTGTATCAAATTTTGATAGCAATAAGTATGACCGAAAATATATCACAATTTTGATATTCTTTTATTTAAAATCATTCCTAGCTACAAGTTTCAAAGGGGTGATTTTTAGTGTTCTTTCCTCTCTTGTCGTATACTTCACTACTAAAGGTTATGTTCATCTTAAAAAGTCGACCTCTGTTAGTTTCCACAAGGATTCGTCTTTGGCCTTCCTCTGAAACTTGGTCAGTCATTTGGACATCGTTTAGTCATGAGATACGGGTAATCGGCCGGAAGGGCTTTTTCCTTGAACGTTACTCACCATAACCAGTTTGTCAACTGTCTCCGGGCTATTTAACAGGCTGTCTCCGGGCTATTTGACCAAAGTAACTGAGTATTCGTTAGCAGGAGATTGTTTAGGGTATATTTTAATGGTAAGTTAATTTATGATTGATTTATGGTTTCCATTTATTACGCTGCCAATAGTATGCGGGACTTCCGTCTTCCACAGCACATCTTAAATGCATCGATTTTATTTCTCTCAGCCTAGGAAATCATCCAAAATTCCAAGCCGTATAAGAAAATTAAGAAAGCAAAATCTTTTCTTGGTGACGTTTGAAATTTTCTGTTTCGTCATATTCGTATCAGTTTACTTATTTACTGACTATTTTGACTTTCAAAGAGATCTTTTTATTTCCGTCGTGTCAAAATATCGTAAATTTCTCAAAAATACTTTCTTTTATTTATGTGTAACTTTTCAATAACTTTATAACTACCCATCTACAGCATTTTTTCTTCAAATATAAGATATGAAAATATTCATATCGAATTGCAGCTTCCTGCATAATAGTAATTTTGAGACCAGGTTCATCATAACACAACGGTCTAAAAAGAACTATTGAAGGGTCCACCGAGTAGTCATTTTTTAGTAAAAAAATATTAAGGAATAGATTTGTGCTTTACCTGAAAACTCTTTTCACCGATACCATCATCACATAAAAAATGTGATGATGTAGGGTTCTTCCTTTATATGTTCGATAACCTGTTCGAAAAGTAGCTTTAAATAATTTTTCAAACATTTTTTACTTTTCAGCAAAATATAATTATATATTATAAGTGAATTTCACGCACGAATCAACATAAAAGATCTCTTGGACCCGCAACCGTATACTTATATATTATTTCCCAATGTGGCTAAAAAATGGAAAATTATGAATAAGGTCATAATTTAATTTCAAAAAATCGTTCCAATAATTTTCCACTCGATCAAACGCCAGAAAAAAAATTCCATCCATAATTTGCAAATGAAATTTTTCACCCTAATTTTTTTAAATATTTATTTATTTATGAACTAAAATCATAAAACATATGGTTGCAAAATTTTGTTTATTTTACTTACTACGTTCGCTTGCATTTATTAACATTCAAACATCAAGGTTATTGTAAAGTATCGATCTTTATACTTTTATACATCTATATATGCGTAAATAGATAACAAATTTGTTTATTCCTTGCCTGATATTTAATCCATCAACAAGTTCTCCGGAGGTACTAGTTCAGATACATTTGACTCGTATTTGGCACACGTCAGTATGGAGTGATAATATAATAATTTAAATTCTCTTTCCTGTGCTCCTGTTGTACGTAGTACAGACTTTGAAGTATAATCGCTTTAATTTATTGCCAAGGATAGATTCACTACAGCTAAGGAAGTACGTCCTTGTCATTTCTTGTCGGATAATGAAGGTCAAAAAAAAAATTACCGATACTTACTCAGTATCAATTCACATTTACTCGTTGCCCACCCATTACAGCGCATTTGTCTAATAAGGTATTTTTGTTTTTAATGATTTTTCATTGGTTAATTTTATTTATTAACAGCGATTACGTGATTTCTAACAAAAAAATTGTCAATAAATGTTTCCAAAACTATGACACAAGTACATTATGCGTGTTGCAACTACATTATTGTTTATTACTGCTGGTAGACTCGTATTAATTAAGATTAAAATTTATACGTATTGAGTAATTTAGTTTTTATATGCGTATAAATAAGTAAACAGATAGATGGATGAACATTTCAAAAATGGTCTAACTCTTGTTTACATTTTTTTTATTGTATTCATAAATATTTTCGGTAAAATACACAGACCATCGCTGTAAAATACGAGGTTTAGATTTATAAATCAAATCCGTTATTGAAATACAGCAATCAAGAGGCTTCTCTTTTATCTACATGGAAGATACATTTATGAAAATATCTCTGTATCATAATGAGAAATTATTTATTATTTATTTTTGTACTTTATGTGCCTCATTGATACATATGGCGGACTTATTACTGCCATAGAAATATCTTACAGCCAAACAGAACAATCTAGCCCCGCTCGATGAGCGGCCAGGAATCGAACCCTGCTCCCCACGGTCCGTCGCGCCATCAGAAGTCGTATGCCTTGCGATCAACCAAACACACCACAGCAACGACCAACTAAAGACAAATGATAACCCAGAAACTCACAGATTGGTTATTAAATCCACCGAGAGCTCGATAATTTTTCTAAATTGTCGAAAACCATAGTCCAAATATTATAGCTATTCAGTTTCAGAACAGGGTGATTATCAGTGCCAAAGGATGATTGGATACGGTTCAACCCGGTCATCGTAGAAGAAACCCTGGTGGAGTAGCACTTTGCAGGCCCTGCGTCGGGAGTATTGAAAGAAAAGAAGAAACTACCAGAATTATAAGAACTACGGAATGATTTGGAAAATTGTTGAGGCTCAACGGATGGCCTTAGTAGACCTTCCGTGTAATTATAATAGATCGGTTAAGCGGGCTAGGCGCTTCCATTTTCAAAACTTTGTTACCCGTGTAGGAAATTCGAATGTCTGGAGTGCCGTATACAGAAATGTATGGAGCCTCCAGAAACCCTTTGCTTTTAGCGCCCTTAAGAGGACCAATGGGAGTTACACCGGGAAATTCGCGAAACCCGCGAATACCTGTTAACATCAATATTCACTGATGATGACCCTGATCTTGATATAATTGAACATCAGGGTATCCGTTATGAAGCGAGCTTAGATCAAAACAGCAGCTCTGATTCAGAGCTGGGACACTCAAGATTTGGACATCATCATGGAGAACCTTGACTTGAAGAAGCTTCAGTCATTGATAGAATCGATGATATATTAGTTAAAATTGTATGTAAAAATGCGGCTCATGAAATACTTACAGTCTTTAGCTGCGGTCTCCGTACGGGTCTTTATCTTGGTTTTGGCCCACGGAGCTTTATCTTGGGTCGATGCGTGCCTAGTCAAATACGTCTTGGGAATTATTTTGAATATCTCCGGCACATTTAACGATGCCTGGTGGCCGGCAGTTTATCCGCGTTAGATATACGGGGAGTGTCAGCGGACTTCCATCTAATTAATATGTATTATTTCTGTGACCGAGTTGTCTTTTTGCAGGATACAGATATTGAATTCAGGAAAACGTTTACCCAAGGGCTACTCGCAAGGCTCGGTCCTTGGACCAATTCTGTGGAACGTGATATTCGATGGCATACTCGTGATACCCATATAAGGATAACCATTTATGAGCTACCATCGCCTATGTGGATGACACTCTGTTGCTACTCGGAGGAGCAAGCCATAGAGGGATAAAGAACCGGGCGGTAGTCTCCCTCACCAAGCTAAATAACTGGGGCACTAAGAACAAGCTTTGCTTACAAAAGGCCGTAGCTATCGTCTGTAAGGGCAGGCTGGCGAGGTAGCCGTTTGTGGTTATGACTGGTGCCAGGATCGGCATGCGGGATCAAGTAACCTACTTGCGCGTGGTCGTTGATGCACGGCGGAGCTTTTTACCACAGGCGCGGTACATCGATGAGAGGGATTGAGGAGCCTTCCACGCCATGGCCCAGCTAGTCGATGCCGGTTGGGACCTGAATAACTCTACCCTCAAACTAATATATACGACCATATACCTTAGTATATTGGCCTATGCGTGGATGAACACAAGTTTAATTCTGGATGGATATAATATGGATGAGACTGTTTCATATAACCTATTTAAACTACACAAAATAATTGTTGTAAAAGGCAAACATCAAGTGGATGCAAGTACAAGCGGAGTAAATGTTTAACTATGGGGGCATGTGCGATAAATATCGATATTTCGTTTCCAACAGAAAAGGAACATCTCTATATGCTATATATGGATGTTAAAAAAAGAGATGGGTAATATAAGAATTATTTCTTAATAGCTAAAAATCTGTTATGTTACAAAAAAGTGAAAAGAAGGAAATATTTCTTTCATTAAAGGTTCATAGTACATATACCAAAAACTTGGTTACATTTTAGCTGTTTCGTACTTATAGCATAATTATGTCATCATTTCATTAACACTCAAAACATCGTCTCTAGCTTTTGGAGAGATTTTTTAAATCATTATATGATAACTAAAATGAAGCAGCAACTTGTTGCTTGCACTATAACCCTGTCAATATAATAAAGCAAGCCAATATAGTGGAACTTCTGGGAAACGCATATCTTAAATTGATTTGCACATACATATAATTTAATCGTCTCAAAACAACAGGGTTTTGACCTTGTAATGTAAATACTATTATACCTATCTTCCATACATATAGTCAAGTATTCAGAACAAGAAACTGATGTTGCAAATGATGCTACAACGTAGCCTACTAATGTAAATTTAGCAACACTTACAACGACATCCGGACATTTAATACCGCCAAGATTCGTAACACAGCTCAACGTATAATACGGACCTTCAACAGTACCTTAAGAATTTACAAACGACTCTATTGATAAAAATAAGTAGTAAAGAAACGACTCTATTGATAAAAATAAAGAAATAAGCAGTGATAAAATATACCTTGGACGTTTTGTTTTCTATTTCATGCATAAAAATAGTAATAAAAAAATTGAGAAAGATAACTCAAAATCGAAAATTCCACGTATGACAAGAGTAATTAAAAAAAGGGGGGAGAGCTTTATTATATCTTTCTACCTGCGTTATTAAGATAGACCAAGTAACAAAATAGGTCTACAAATAGCAAAAATGGTTTAAGAAATCGTTGTTTTTTTCCGAGAAAAAAAATTTCAAACAGAATATTTGCGTATTTGAAAAACCCCTGAAATATAATTTAAAATCCGATTTTTAGGCAAAGGGATAATATATAAATTTTAAATTTCACACGATTTCGTTTAAAGGTTAGAAGACTATAACAGATTGACAGACAAATGGACAGATTTGACCTTGCCACGCCAATATTTCGGAACTCAAATAAACAGGTAGATAGACAATGATTGTAACAAGTTATGCCTTTTGACAGAAAAAGCTAAATTACGAAAACAAATCGTGACTGAAATCAGATTTGAAATACATATACGACAAGTAAATGTTACTTGTCGTAAATGTATTTCAATATCGTATACATGTTAAATACCTAATTATTAATTCGTCTTTTAAAACTCTCTCATTGACACACTGCATCAGTGAATTCAGATAACTTATTTAATTTCATAATCAATCTAATAAAAGGGTAACTTTGTAATGGAATATGCGAAATTAAATTTCATGTACTTCTAATTGTTGCATCATGACGAAACTTAAGAATTTTATGTAGTTCTGACGACAATACATTTTTTCTCAAAAATAATTGATTTTGCTTCTCAAGGTAATATTAAGTGAATGAAAATGCTTGTCATTTTAGTTTGATATGGAAATAAAGCACTTTTATTCTAATTAAAGACGCAAAGAATAAGTATTCAGTTGAATTTATCTAATTGATACATACGGCGGACTAATTGCTATAAAATAAAATCCTTTCTTATTTTTTAATCCCTCTGGACCTATATTCATGCATTATCTTGTACAAAAAGCTACAAGAGCAAACATGACGAGTTTGCGTCGCGCTGAGTTCGGGTAACGGCATTTGAGAGGAGCAGATAATTAAATCGAAGCTTTTAACCAAAGCCAGGCTACCGGGCCAATATTTAAATTAAATGGTTCCAACTTTTAACAAAGTTTTAGAATGAATGATAATATTTCTCTCATATATAAATAATACAAGAAAATTCAAGTAAATAAAAAGAAATTGAAATAAGTATATTTAAAGACTTAAAAAATTAATTGTCATTAATATTTCAGGACATTAGTTTTAAAGTCCCTTATATATGGACTTTATGAGAAAAATATGTGTGTTAAAATATTTAATCACTGTGTAAATCTGGCAAAGTGATAGACTGAGGGGCAGGCGGTGGTCGGACAGGCTGGCGGGTGTGCGGAAGGACGGAGCAAAGTAAATGTTGAAGAGAGTCGTGTAAAATAAGTCCGTTCGTTCGTCCGTCCGTCCTTCTGTTACGAAATTACGAGTGGTAGTTATTTTACTAAGAGACTCTAAAAGACGGTTGTAAACTGCATGTTTGAAAACAATATAAGATATAATTTTACATTCTGATCAAAGTTGTCGAATTTAAAAATATTTCGCGATTAACTATTCTTCAGAAAAATTTTGCTAATATTAAACCTAAAATTATTTTATAATTCTACTCATTTCACAAGAGCAACAATGTACACACATAACAATAAGATCCCATGATAAATCGCCGCGAACGTTTACTTAGTGACATTTCTTCACACGATCGACACGTTGTTCTGCTTACTTCATGTACGGTGAATAGCTGTAGATAAAATCATGTCAATTTACTAAAAAAATTATAGCATATAGTAAAAAAGTAATATCAATATAATCATCAGATTTTCCCTTAATACAGAACAATGAAACAAAAAATTTTAATCAAAGCTAAAGTAAAATATATTTCATCCTCATTCCTTCAATGTCTCAGCAAAATCCAGTTTTGTAATACTTAGTTGTATAAAAGACAGCACGATGCAATAATTTATCATTTGATGATAAATAATGAAGGTATTTATTGTACGAATATTGTTAAATAAGGGTTATACATTATTCCTTATGCTTATAAAGAAGGCCTGTTATAGTATTTTGTGAACCCCTTTCACTATGAAAAAAGAATACTAAAACCGTAATTTATAAATACTTTGACACATGTACATAAACAATTTCCTCTCAAGAGAGAGTTTGCTAAAATGATAGCTCGTATTCATTTCATTAAATTCGAAATAGTATTTGAGATGCTTTTTCAGAAATTACGAATTGCACAATCCCGAGCATGCATGCAGCACATTTTTCGCAGACTACATCGATTTTAAGATAAACGTAATGTATAAAAAAGCTAATATGATTAACACTACTGCTATTGCGAGACGATCTTTCAAAAAAAAGCTCGTAAGTCAGTACGGACTGCATCCCAACCAAAGTGACAGCTTAAAAAAGTCGGCGGTAATCTGCTGGATTCCGAAGGCTGAAGGTCATATATGGTTGCGCGTGTTGGAAAAATAAACAGAAATAAAAATAAAAAAACAATGGATTTCGTGTTGAACTGCTTAACTTGACAAAATAAAAGTATAAAAGATATTGATTCTCAAATTATAGTTTTTGATTAAAGTACCATAACAATCAAGATATTTGGGTTTGAACACAGCCATCGTCGTATATTCGTAGCAAATATGGCATCTTGACGTCTGTCAACTTCTCATTGTGTAGATAACATGTTTTAGTACAAATTTATTGTGTAAGCTGGTATAAACGCTTGTTGTGTGGAGCAAAATGTCTCATATTATATATGCTTTTTTAAAAGTTTTATGGAAATGTGATTGAGAGTAAATTTTGAACAAGCGTGTAAAAAAGTTTTCCAGATATTGCATGTGATAAATTATCATCACAATGCGTGAATGAAAATAGTTCTAAATAAAATTCCCTGATTACTCTATTCAACAGTCCACGATAGTTACTTTTCTAAATGGGTTGGCACCACGATAAGCACGGTTAATAGAACGGTAACTCTGAAATTTTTCTTTTCATTGGCCTGCCTAATATTTCAGAAATTATTTTCTTTGCCTTGCGTAATTTATATAATTAAAAAGTTCTTATTGTAGTAGGTACATGACTTTTACATCTTTTCTCTATTTAATTTTACCCTTTCTAGTTATCTGTATTAAAATGGAAAAATAGAGTTTTGATGTTTTCAGATATTGATTGATACCTCTGTGATGTTCTATTTCCCCAGAAACTATAACGTGTAGACAATTAAATGAAACTACGTAATATAGTATTATTTCTGCTTTCTTTAAGTTCTTTACCACGACCTAGGTTTCGTTGTATTACATCTTCAGGTGGGCTATTAGCAAAAATTAACTCTTAGGAACATCCAACAGAATTAACATGTTTCAAAAACAACACCGGAATCCGGGTATGTGGGGGTTTTCCCATTGCTTATGTTAGTGACTTTATTGTAGGGGAGCGGTGTAGGTTTTATTATATTTCCGAGAGTTATATGATATGCAAGTATTTTTGTGAGGGTAAGAAATTAAAATTATATTATTCTATGAGGTTATACAATGCGAATATTCCGGTGTATGCAATCAAATTAAATATAAGTTATTCTTAGTAATATATTTATACAATAGCATAAATCAATAAATGAATAAATAAAACGGGAGATATGTAGAAATAGTGGCATAAGATTGTTCTAACTTTTAGATACCCTTGCTGAAAAGAAACAGAAAACTGTTAACCCAAAATGATGATTATATAAGAAAGTCAACAAAAGAAAATGCACTCAAGTTCCATTTTTGCCCGCGCAAAGCCGAAACGTATGGCTAATTAAACAATACTTACGTTTTCAAAAAATTGCGTTTCCAAGAAATAAAATCATTTTTGATCTTTGCATTTTCACAAGGTAGTGTATCTTAAAGGGAAGTACGAAATCCTTATAAGGTCATTCACACGTCCGTCTCTATCCGTATGTCACAGCCGTTTTTCTGAGAAACTATTATACTTTACGTAGAAACTTGAAATTTAGTATAGCAATGAAATATATAAATCCACACAAATCTTACATATAGTGTGTGTTCTCATTTGGAAGTGCTAATGGTAGGGTCTCTAAAATATTCTTTTCATAATTTTAGATAAAAAAATATGCATGTTTTGCGTATCTTTTTATCGTGTTCGAACTTATTTTCGAAAATACAAAACTTAAAATGATCGATAATTAAATGAAACTACGTGATGTAGTATTATTTCTACTTTCTGTAAGTTCTTTACCACGACCTAGGTTTCGTTGTAATACAACATCTTCAGGTGGGCTATTAGCAAAGATGAATTTCTACAAAATGAACGCCAAGCATATTCAATACTTAAAATTACGAAATTTGGAACTTAAAATTATGGATATTACAAGCTACTTGAAGTATACTTCTAAAATTTATTTGTTGTAAACAATTTTAGCCATTATCTTAGGTTTTAAAAGTTTTATAAACCTGTCAAAAGCAATATGTTGACGTTGTAAACAAATTAGATTATTAAGTAATTTGATGAATACAATTCGAACATCTAAATATTTGCAAGTATTAATGTGCACGGTTCTACCTGGTTTTTTTGGTATTCTAATTTAAACAAATTGTACTTTTACTTAGATTCCATTAAAATGGAAATTTCAAGTAAACATTTTTTTATCGATAATTTAGCATAATTGTTTGATTTCACCAATCGATGAAATATTATTAATTTCAGATAAAATTTTAATTACCCATTATAGCAAGATTTTTTTGGAACTTCCCAGAAAAATGCAAGACGAAAATCGTTTTTCAATAAATATTTTTTTTATTCTCAAATTTTTTTCAGTAATTATTACATTGAAACGTTTTGTTGTTGTAAGTAAAATCAAGGTGAAAAGAAAACTTAAGGAAAAACTGAATTACCACTATAATTCTTATTTTTATTTTTGTGAATTAATACCGTATTGGTGAATATTGGAACCCTAAAATAGGGGTTTATTTGTTAATATCTGCGTCCCATCTTGTCGCTTTACTAGTGCTGTGCGGTGGCCTAATTTGATTGTTCAGCATGAACAATAAAAAAGCGTACTACTTAGAACCGGTTTATTTTAAAAACATGAACTTATTTAAAAACATTGGCGCATGTAATGCAAAAATCATATTTATAAAAGATTTATGTTTTTAACAATAAAAAATATATTCATATATATTATATATATATATATATATATATATATATATATATATATATATATATATATATATATATGTATATATATATATATATATATATATATATATATATATATATATGTATATATGTATATATATAGCACTGCATTAGGGTAATAGCAGATAGGTCGATCATTTGTTATAATGTGAAATAAAACTTTTATTTTTTAATTGACAATTTGTTAACCTTCAATTTTTTTATTACTTTTTAGGGATATTTAACGGTTTCCTTTAAAAAGACACATACTTACGTGAAAATTGAAATATAGGGTAATTACTCATAATGGATACCTTCTACGATCCGATGTGAATACATTTTTTTAGAGTCAGACTTAATTTGTAGCCGTCGCACGCAAAATATCGAACCAGAATTGGGAGTTTTAAAAATTTTAAGATAGTGTCTATATCTCAAAAAAGAAAAGGTTTTTCCTGAAGTAAAATTTTGTCAGCTGTCCAGCAATGGCTTAGCCTATTGCACGTTTTTATTTGATTTGTAATGTATGGGACATTCTGAAGTCGATTTTATTCTGAGATACAATAAAATCGACTTCAGTCATCCATTTACTGCTGCTTTCAAGGGGTTGGGTTCAAAGACACTCTATTGAATCATTTTATTTAGTCACTAATTTAACAGTAAGCTTTATTTGGATGTCAAAAACAAAACAAAATTGATGACTGCAATAAGCTTGTAAAACTACACAAAAATTTGTGTCATCCTTTTCAATGATAATATATTAATGAACTCAGTTGATATACACCAAATTAAAGGAAAACCTTTATATTTCAACGATGTGCTTTCCTCGCACTCAAAAATTTATAAAAATCGACAAAGTAGACGTCAATAATTGTTTCTTTCTCTTTCTAGATATTAAAACTAACAATTTAAAGACGAGGCAAAATAAGACTTAACATATTTTTTTTAAAAAACAATTTCAAAAAAATAGGTATTAAAAAGTCAAACTCAAAATAGGTAGGGCAGAGCGGGGCCACTTGATCAGGGTTTTGTTCGCATCAGCGTAAGGTATTTTTTCATGTAGTGATAGCATATCGAAAATTACTATTTAAGTGCATTTCTTGAGGTGCTGATAATGATTCATTTACGTTTATATTGTCAAGTCGTCAACAAATAACCGCTATATTAAAAATAAACCTGTATTTTAAAATAATCAAAGTGGATATTGACATGCAAAAGAAAAACGGGAAACTTGGAAAAAAGATTTATAATATCGAAAATAAATGTGTCCTATCATTTTTATAATACCAACTGTTCATTTTTTAAATTTATTGAGAGAAGTTCATAAAACTTTTTAGCGTGGTGGTGTCGATGAAGTGTTGTTTAACGCAAAGAAAAACTTTCTATTCCAAGAAATAATCTAAATTTCATATTTTATGTTATATTGGAGCTTTACTTGTTATTTTGAAGAAAAATGCTTTGTGACATTATGTGCATTTTTAAATTTTAAATAGGGAAAGGGAGTACTTACATTAACGCTAGTATTTACATATATTTTTATGCTATGAGTAACAATACTAAAAATACAATTAAATCTATACTTTGGAAAACATTTTAGTAAATGAATATAAATTGAAAATGTAATGAAAAGTTATTATAATAAAACTTTGCAAAATCGAAATAATTCAACAAGCTCGAGATAGTTAACGAAAGAAACTCCACGAGACAGTTTCATGAGATATTAATATTCTTGCAAATATTTGGTGCGTTTTTATAATACCTTTGAAAATAAAATCAAAAGTGTAATTTTATTTCCAGCTCCCAAATACAAGTTTTAAAGTATTCATTTGACATTTCGCTTTAGAACTTCCTGATCGTTCGAGAGATTTTTTCAGTTTTTGACTATCAGTATCACGTTTAACGATAAGAACATTTTCCTACATTAGGAAATACTATACTACGCACATTAAAGGTTATAACCTATTAATTTAGTTTTTATTTATGTATATATACATATATATATGTATTCATATATATATATATATATATATATTTAAATACATAAATGTATATATATATATATATATATATATATATATATATATATATATATATATATATATATGTATGTGTTGGTAAGGTATCTAAATTGGGAACAAATCTACATGGATATATATTAGAAATTGAATATTATATTGTCCTTAAGAGCAGCGTATGATTTTTCATGCTACACTACCACTGTTAGTCAATATTATATGAAACATCTGAGCATATTTTTATTGAGCAATGTGAAAATGGATTAAAATGTGATAAATAATTACATGATATCTTATTGTAAAGAAATATCAATAATATAATTAAACACTTCCGACAATTCCAGAGCCGCACTTGGTCTCTGTTTTGATTAACTTTTACGCCAACTGTTAATTGAACTTAATAAATTTTAATTTCGTCGAGTAATAGCTGTTGGACAGAAGTTGGACTATCGTATACACTGAAGCGTTCGCTCATGGGTGCGTTCACCGATTGGTTCTCCGTAAAATCGGATTTACTATACTCACAATTTTGTGTCAATTTTACACGAAAATAGAGATCCTGTTATGATAGATGAATAAATTACCTCATTTCATGTAGTGATAGATGACTAAATTACCTTATTTCATCATACAAAATATTTTTCGTCATACAAAAGATTTGTATCCGCACATAGTAAGTATACTTCTTACCAAGGTTAATATGATGACGCGCGCCGTTGAATCAGGTAAATGACCGCGTAAATTAATTATTGAACTAAACTAGTTTTGGATATGCCATCTATACTAATACATGCTTGAAAGTTACGTGTAATTGTTTGTAAATAAAACATTATTTATATTATCATTTAATGGAAAGAAACTTAAAAAATTGTCAAAAATGAATTGAATGAATCAATTAATGCAAGAAAGAACTAAGCTTTTGTGAAATTTTACCAAGTCATCAGTTATTACGATTACTTATACTTTTTTGCATATACAATAGTAGTATTGCTGACTTCAAATGAAGGTTTCGCTGATTTCGATGGCCTTCATTCACTTTAGCTACTTCTCTTATAACCATTTTCTATTAATTCCAACGGCCCGTATCACTCGTGGAAATTTTACCCACTCAAAACACGTTCCATACTTTGTTTGCAACATTACGTCAATTTCTTTTACCGTACTGTATGATTTCTCCTTAAGAAACTACTTCCTCGTATACATACAAAATATCAGTCACAAATGTGTAAGTAATTAAAAATTTTCATTCTCTTTTCTCAAGAGCTAAAATAACATAACAAATTGTAAATAATTTTACAAACTAAGATATTTATACCATACGGTTTGTACTACAAAAATTATTTTGAAAGTATTCTCGTCTCTACTCGTTGAATTCTAAATAAAAGTAGACATGTAGCTGTGAAATATAACGGTAATATCATGGTTAATTGGACAGCTAACGGAAGGAAATTCCTAACTCACGATAAAATGTAGACAGTTAATAATGTGATCAAAGCATCGAAAAAAGCACTAAGATAATAATTTCAAGCTCTTCTTTTGATTAAGTTATTATGTACCAAAAATTAATATAATCATTTTGTCATTTTTGAACACTACTTTTAAATATTAAAATAATAAACAATATTAGAAAATGTGATTACAAGTATAGACAAGTGAAGTAGCGAACGCTCGAAAAAAGTTCTCAATAGACTAGAAATGAAGAATCCGAAATTTATGCCTGAAAAATAAGATTTTTTTAACTTCATTTACATTTTCTAGTCGATGGAATGGAAACCCTAACAACTAACAAGTGATTCTGAAAAAAACTCGATTTGAGATTCAAGAGTTAATTTATATTCCAAGAAAAAATATAACAAGAAATGTTTTGGAATTTTTTAAACTTATTTAGAGCCTATAGTAATAAAGTAGATATAAAAATTAAAATTATGAAGTAGATTGTTTAATTAGTTCTATTTAACTTGGCAAGGCGACAAAAGTAGTTTGAGAAAAAATTTGTTGAAGATTTTGATATAAAGTCATACTCAACATATAAACTTACAGTCAGACATGAATGTAATTCGCATGTTTTACGCCAAAGAAGTCTTTCAATCTGGAAAATATTTATTTAAGAGTGTCAACGTCACTTCCTCCCACGTTCCGAAGCAGTTACCTTCATATTTTAAAAATATTTCTGTTTAAATATCACTATCACCTTCTTATTCGAGAAAATATAAGCTAGGTAATATCTGCTTCTAATAATTTAATATAATTATATCATTACACCGGATCGTGGGAACCCTCGATCTAGACCTGAAAGCACAAACAAATTTTAGGTCTTTTATTCCAATGTTTCAATGTCTCATTATAAAAACTGTTCTTTGAATAACTCATAGTAAGTATAAATAAAATGCAGAATTAAAGTGTTTTTCTCTACGTAAATATCTAATCAAAAATTAAAACCCGAGCAGGCCAATAGGATCAGACTTAATAGAATTAACACTGGTTATATATATTAACGATCGTACTTCTAGACGTGGCGGTGGTGTGCGTGGCGTGGCGGGGCTGACCTATCCTTCAAAATTATCGCAAAATATTCCACTGGCTGCACGCCCATAATGGAATACTTATTTGTCGAAGTAACGTTTTTTCAAGCCAACTTACTACTTGGTGTTGTATATTCTCCTCCTGATGTTACTTATTTCGGTGATTTTGGAAGCATAGTTGATCACTACCTACCTTTATACCCCCATTCATTGATTTTGGGTGATTGTAATACCTGCCTTAACAAGCATAACAATAGAAACGGAAAGCTTTGTGACATTGTCAAGGCTGGTAACCTCATTATTCTCCCATCCTTTGCTACATTTCATGCCGATAATTGTCTCTCCCTTCTCGATCTCATCATAGTAACCTGCCCTACAAGTGTATCCTTCTACGGTCAACTTTCAGCACCCGATCTATCTCATCATGATCTCCTTCATATTTCCTATAAATTAAGTAGCCCTAAGGCCTCTTCAAAGAGCATCTTCCTCCGTGACTTTAATCGTATTAACCTACCATCTTTTCTTGAGGATGCCAGATCTATTAACTGGGATACAATTGCGATGAATCACTCTGTTGATGAAAAACTCACTGTTTTCCATAGTTGTATCACTAAACTGCTCGATAATCATGCTGCTAAATGATACTATTAAAAAAATTATGGCCAAACGTGATCACGTTAAAACTAAGTATAAGGCTGATTCCAGCCCAAATCACTGGGACAATTTTAGTATGCTTAGAAATAAATGTTTGAAAAAGTGCCGAAATGCCAAAAAATACTATATTTCTGCATCATTACGTGATTGTACTCCTAATAATATTTGGAAGTTTTTGGGTACTCTAGGCATTGGAAAATCTTCTACCACTTCGGAGTGCTGGCGATTGGATATCGACCAATTAAATTCACATTTTTCTACGCCACCCACGGCATTTGAACCAGCCGTTAAGTCTGCAACTATGAACGGTATCTCGTCTTCATCCGTTTCTGATGAACATCAATTTACGCTAAGGGATACCAGTGAGTCCGAAGTTAAAGCTAATCTTCTTGCGATAAAATCGAAACCCATGGGATTTGATGGCTTAAATATTAGTGCTCTTAAAGCAATAATAGATATCGTAGCTCCGGTCATCGCTGATATTTATAATACCTCTTTGAAAACTGCTGTCTTTCCTTTGGAATGGAAAAAAGCCTATATTGTGCCCGTACCTAAAATTCTATTACCTACGCAACCCAAGGATTTTCGGCCCATATCTATCCTACCGCTTCTATCTAAATTTTTTGAACGTATTGTTCATGGTCAACTTGTTACTTTTTTCAATGCTCATAAGTCTCCAAATTCAATCTGACCACAGTACCTCAACTGCCCTTGTTAAGGTTACCGATGATATACGCTTGGCTATGGATAATACACAAGTCACTGTTCTTGTGCTTCTTCATTTCAGCAGTGCGTTCAACTCTGTTGACTTCGATATTCTTCTTGCCCGCTTGAAATATCTTAATATATCCCAACATTCACTTGAGTGGTTTAGTTCATATCTTCATGGACGCAGGCAATGTGTGAAGTTGTCAGATACGTATTCTGGATTGATCTTTCAGCTGGTGTACCTCAAGGCGTAGTTCTATCTCCTTTCCTCTTCTCAGTATTTATTGATGATGTTGTTAAACATATTTCTAGCAATTATCATCTCTATGCTGATGACCTACAAATCTATGCGCACTCGAACCTCCATTCCTTATCAAAAACTATCGACATCCTTAATCGAGATCTCGCTTCAATTGGTCAGTGGGCTCATGAAATGGGTATTTTGGTTAACCCAAGTAAGTCACAAGCTATCATCATCGGTAGTAAAAAATTGACTTCTAAATTAAACCTACCTAGTTTACCGAAATTATTGCTAAATAGTACAATACCATATCCGTCAACTGTTAAAAACCTGGGCCTACTGATCGATCAAAATTTTAATTGGCGGCCTCAACAGGATACACTTTTCAAAATTTTCTACCGACTAAAACGAAAATCTACCTTTGTCAAACACTTTTATTACCATCAATCGATTATGGAGACGTATGCTATCCTGGTCTTAAGGAAGAATATTTGTGCAAATTGGAACGTCTTCAAAATTTATGCATTCGGTATATCTTCGGCCTCAGAAAATATGATCAGATTTCTGAATACAGGTCACTTCTCAAATGGCTGAAGATCCGTGATCGACGTCAACTTCACGTACTTACACTTCTTTTTAACACATTAAAAAATCCTCATAGCCCAAATTATCTTAGTGGCAAATTTAAAGATTTGTCTGCTCACAGCCTTGGGCTGCGATCTGAAAGTTCACACACCCTACTTATTCCTAAACATACCTCTACCACTTACGAAAAATCCTTCACTGTCCAAGCAGCAAAAATTTGGAATCACCTGGATCCTGACATCAGGAAAACCACGTCTCTAAACATTTTCAAAGATCGAGTGAAAAAGTCCTGCATCTCCTGAATCTTTCCTGTCTTTCCCATCCCAAATCATATCAGTATTTTGTTTTCTTTTTTAATTTACTTTTGCATTTTTTATGTCTAATGTGCTATGAAGAATTTTCATTGTAAAATCTCTTACAAACTAAATTTCAATACAAATAGTTGTGATTGACTGAAAGAGATTGCTCATGTAGCAATAAGTCCGCCATATGTACTATACATAAAAGTTAATAAATAAATATATATTAGAAATTTGGCCAGTGATTCAAAGGCCCTAAGAATTTTTTTATTCGAAAACAATGCTTGCAATGCGATTTATAATTACGTGATTAGGATTTACTACATATACTTTGCTGTAGGCTAGTCAATTAGATTTTGCTCATACAATATTCTTCTATATCTATACATAAAATATTATAAACATATTATAAAAATCGAAAGAGTCGAATCCAGTAGTGCTTAACGGCATTTATGATGTTAAGCACTACTGGAAAATGCAAATAACGTCAAATTCATAATTCGAGAACGTTTCGGAACATTGGTAAGGGATATTAAAGGGATATCTTTCATCAGCACGTAGAGAAACGCGCATTTCCTTTGTGGTCTTGACGTCTGTGTTTGATTACATAGCATTTCGATCCTAAAAAAATAGAATATTTTTAAAATTCAACTTCGTATTAGGTGAGGTACAGCTGATAATGATCTATGTATACTGAAACAAAATGACCTCTTCTGTACCAAAAAAAAGTGCAGCTGGAAAAATCTGCTGGTCCACTCAATAAATATATATATATATATATATATATATATATATATATATATATATAAATGATCTTATTGTTATAACGCTCTGTTTTGTGTGAGGAGGGATTATAGAGGATCTGAAGTTAGGAAGGGTGAGATGATAGGGTGGATGAGAGATTTTTCCGGATAAACGTTTAGAACGTATATGAACCATGATTTGATAATGCTGAGTTTTATTTAATAATGTAGCAGGGTAGGAATTTTCGTAATTCGACGAACAGTGTTACGAGGTAAGTGTTTTTATGTAAACCCGCGTTATTAGTAATTGAGAACGTAAATATGGCGTCTTCGTAAGTGGGTACCACGTAAGTAGGTATATTTTGCACAACCCAGCCAGGGTTATTCAAAATATTATAAAATAACGATAAACTATGAAGATTAGAGTAATCACCCATTTGCGCTGTAATATATACTCAGAATCCTGGTCATACTTGTCAAACGAAATATAAACAGAACAACAGAACATTGGTTTGATTACAATACCTCACTGCACACCGAAATCAAATAAATGAGTAAATTAATAGCGAATAATAAAAAAAGTAACTTTATTTATTTTTAAAAAAATTAATAAGAGGTGTTATTTTGCACAGGTGTCAAATAAAAAAATACATGTTGGACACTTATTACTTATTAGTACGTACTTATCACATTTAAATAATTATCGTAATATTATATGGATGTCATATATACAAAACCTGTAGATAACGTCTATTACTACGTAGTACTTATTAGTATGTACTTATTCCCATTTAAATAATTATCGTAATATTATATGAATGGCATCTATACAAAACCTGTAGATAACGTCGTGCAACGAAACTAACCACGAATTAAATTAACGCTGACACTGAATTGTTTCGCCCCTTCAAATCGGACTTTTGGAAAACTTAAATATAAAATATTTCTTTTTTGGGCATTGTTCACACTATTGTTTCTCTTTCAGTGTGAACAGCACAGGTCATCAAAACTTTAATAAAATTCCCTTGTCGACTAGCGCCTGTCATTGATTTTATTATATCACAGCGTATACTACGGCAATGTTGTATACTACTGAAAAATTTAATGAATAATAATATTCAGTTCTTTGATTTGAATAATGTAAGGTTTTGGTGAAAATTTTAATTCTCGGTGTACATTCGTTTTCTCATATGGGGTAAGGAATTATACGTCTTTTATAATAATTCATTTACATTTTCCAAGTTACACCAATATTTGTTTCAATTGAAAAGAATATGGAAAGTGATTGTCTAAAAATCACATTTTTATGACCAATAAAAAACATATATTCTTTTATTGAACATATTTGGCGTTAATTTTGTAGAAACTACGTCATGTAGTAATATTTCTATTTTCTTTAAGTTCTTTACCAGACAGACTTTTTTTCAAAGATTTAAGTCCTCATTGAATATATCTTTGCTAATAGCCCACCTGAAGATGTTGTAATACAACGAAACCTAGGTCGTAGTACAGAACTTAAAGAAAGTAGAAATAATACTGCATCACGTAGTTTCATTTAATTGTGGATATATTCCTTTGTTATATTTTTACTTTTCTAGTTTCATAAACAGCATTATTTTTTATCACGATGAAAATGAATAATTGCATGTCTTTCTAAATTTATCACTTATATAATGATACAATCATTGCCATAATTACCAACGTTGTTTTCATGAGCTACGTGGTCCTTTTTTGTGCTACGTGGTCCCTTTGTTTAGGCTTTCTCTCTCTCTTCTTTCTCCTATGGTAGTTTAAGCTGCGATTCCATCACCATCCTCAGGAGGTACTTGAAAAGCATTTCCCTTATGCTTGTTATTGAGTATATAATTAAATGGCCAAAAATTATTTCAAATTTAAGTATGTTAAGATTTATAAGCACGAACGCATGTAAAGTAGGGAAGGTTAAAAAACTCGACTTTCCACAATTGAAATTTTTTTTTTTTTATTTTACCTTTTATTGAGCACATCTTAAGTCCTTATTTAATATATCTTCTAAGTTATCGATATAGGTAAGAAAGTAAAGTAGCAAATATATAGTATTTTATTTTTATTTTTCATATAATTTTAATGAAAATTTACAATAATAAAATTATTCTTTAATGTCAAAACATAACCTGCTTGATTATTGTATTCAATCGTCGCCACCAAATTGCTTCTAATACAATATTTCTTTAAATTTGGAAATAGGAGATAAATGCTCGGAGATAGGTCGGGCCTACAAGATATGTGATAGATTTTTAAAAATCCTTAATTGCAGCTATCAGTGCCAAAGACGCATATAAAGTGCTTAATGGTGTTACCAGTATTGTACTTATTCACAGCTTTCTTAATTCACTGAAGTATTCATAGACGAATTGCCCCAGGGAAACGTTTAATTAAAATTAGTTGAAAGAATACGCAAAATTTTCACAATTGTTCATATCACTTTTTAATAACCGAAGTAATTTTAATAAAAAGTATCTTTTGAATCTCAAAATTTCACTAAGGTACTTCGAAAAGTTGAATTTAACGATACATCACTCGATGGAATAGTGAAAGAAAAAAAAATGCTTCCGGCTAAAATTCATGGGACGATGTATCAATTTATTTTAAATTTTTTTTTAGAGATCTTAATATGAAGAATCTTACAGATATTACGCGTTAGCTCTTAAAACATAGAAATTGTCAGGTAATAAAATTTTGACCGTTCTTCGTTATAATATGGAAGAAATGAAGAAAAGAATTACATGAGAAAAACAATTTAATAATGAAAATAATGTTATTCTTACGAATGATAAAATGAACTAACAAAAATAATTTATTAAGTTAAGAATTTATAATAAAAATATAGTTCTTAAGGTGCAAGATTAATTTACAGTAGTTTTATGTACTCTAGCCACATGTTAAGTCAAAAAGACACAAGCTTGAACATTTGTAGAAAATGGCTAGAGCATTTGTAGAAGGCATCAACTATGGAGTTCGTTATAAAAATTGGGATATAAACTACGGATAAAGTATACTAGGATTCATCTCCAAATTTAAGAAAAAAGCACTGAAAATTTATCGTTGTTAATATTTATTTATACAATTTATACATTACTAAAATTTGTCTTTCCGAATTTGAGTCACATGTAAACTCCACCTTGTTGCAATTTATACATTACTAAAACTTGTCTTTTCGAATTTGAGTCACATGTAAACTCCCTTATTTACTTTTATCCCACAAAGTTTAGGTAAAAAACCTATTGATTATATGTAATATAAAACTTACTTTTAAGGCTTGCCGCAACCTTACGTGACTATCGACTATAAGCCATTAAATTGTAGTCGAGAGAGTCGTGCCCTTGAAGTCTAACAACTTAGTCGTAAAAGCATTTATATACATATGGCCTAGCTAATGCGCAAACAGTTTTATTTATATTTTTCTCTTACGTTGACACCTACGCTATAAGTTGATACGATACTTGAGCTACACTAGGACTGAACCAATGGCTCTTTAGTGTTATTTTAACTACTGCAAAAGAATCTTAGCCTGTGTTGGAATGTAATACCGAAACACCTTTTTTATTTCGATACCCTCTTGGTGACTAGAAAGAGCGTAGTATGGCTGGTACTAAGGCAACCAAAATTCCCGTTTGCTTAGGTGTTTATATCAAGTCATTACTCATACAATAAACTCTCATTTCTTTACCTTGGATATAAATGTAGACTAATCGGATATTACTATTAGAAACATCTTACATATAAATAAGAAATAGCCTGTATTTTAACTGTCGTAAGTTACGGTTGAAATTTTTAATTAAATTTACTATGTTCTTTTTAAAAAGAATGTAATAAATATAATTAAAAATGCAACATCCGTTACTTCCATCACTATTTCTGCACACACCTTAACGGAAGTACTTGATAAGAAAAATCGACTATTAAAAAACTAAATTTGTTAAGTTTCACCGACTATAAATAAGTTGAATACCGAACATTTTTATTTAAAATATTACTGTTAAGAAGATCAGTGCCCACCTTCTATCTTCATCATAGATCCTGATTCCATTACAGCATCCTCATTTGTTGCTACCGGAAATAAATAAGTAAATTAGAGTCTGTAGCTAATAAAAAAAGCATTGATTGCAAAATTTGTAGCAGACCGTCAGACAACAAAACAATTTAAATGAAAGCATTTAGAAAGTAGTATAAACAAATGTCATTTCGAATTGTGTATATACAGGTTTTAGGTCTCTTAGAAGGTATTTGAAAAATTGAAAAAGGTCTCAAAGCCATGCAGTATAATCATGTAAAACATTATAGTTTTCTTATTTGAAAGGAACTGTTTTCAAATATCGTTTTCTTGTCCATTTCAAATTATTAATAGCCATCACGTCAGTCTGAAATTCACAATTATAAAGCGCTGGTCTTTTATAATGCTGTACCATTTATTAAAATTTGGTTATATTTTTGTTTTTCAAATATACCTGTGTTTACATTAATCCTTTATGAGAACTCATTAGTTTAAAAAATTATAGTGGCAAATAAAGTTATAATATCTTCACGTTCTTTTGAACGTTTTTCGTGAATTTCATAGAAATATAGCTATTGCGGAGATACGGACTTGGATTCGCGGCGATCTTTATCAGTTATGGTTCCCGAACTACATTGTAAACTTATATTTACACACGTTTAAATAAAAAAAGAAAAAGAAAAAAAATATATATATATATATATACATATATATATATATATATATATATATATATATATATATATATATTTATATATATATATATATAAATATATATATATATATATATATATATATATGTATATATATATATATATATATTTATATATTTATTTACACTTAACTTAAGTCACGTATTGACATGAAAAAATACTTGAAATCAAAATCTTGCTAGTTAATTAACATTAATTTTTATTTAACGTAGGTACGCCATCAAAACCACATAATTATATAACGTCCTAAAAGAGAGTTACTGCCAATCACTTGTTATTACATAAGATTAATACTAGAAGATGGTGCAGTGTTATTTAATAGTAATTTTATTAAATATGCCGATTCAGGTTCTACTAGTAAAAGTAATACAGCTCCATCTGCGTGAGTAGTCAAGCAGAGGGAACTGTTGTACTTTTAAGGAATAGGTTTTTTTAATTAATTTTGTTGCAATTCTAAATACCGAAAATTGATTTTTTGGTTAAATGCAGTCGTTGGCATATTAGTTCCTGCTTATTGCAATATTTTATTATTTATTTCTCTTGCTAAATTTATTAAGATCTTTTCCTGAAATATATTCATCGGTTTGCGTATGTTTCCTTTTTCTGTAATTATTAATTTATTTAGATTATGGAACTACGTAATTAAGTTTTAAGACAGGAGCTAACAGACTGTTCGAAAATACTTGACAATCCTTTCTTTTTTTCCAAAATTTTCGATCCAAAGTTTTTAAATGTTAAAAATATAGTTTAAATATAGAAAGATAGCGTAATTATTTCCCTTTTTAATTATAAAGAAAGACTATTATATAGACATAGACATATTGATAATATGGTATTTAACGAATAGAAATTTCCTAAAGTAACAAATGATATTTGCATAAAATATTTATAAAAAAATTGCTACAACATATTGTAGCTGTGGCAGTGGTATGGTGGGGGCGGAAGTTTGTCATTACTCAAGCCACCCTCTTGACGGTGGTTGATTTATATTAAGAACAGTTCTGAATTACTGAAGAGTAGCTGAGTTTTCAGCCGCCGTTACCGATGGTATCGGAAACGGTTTCGAGAACCAATTTTACCCGCGGAATTAAAACGACCGGCTAAAGTAGATAAATGAAGGTGGAGAGATTTGATTTTTTTGAAGGGGAAGGGAAGGGGAAGTGGAAGGGGGAGGGGGAGGGGGAGGGGGAGGGGGAGGGGGAGGGGGAGGGGGAGGGGGAGGGGGAGGGGGAGGGGGAGGGGGAGGGGGAGGGGAGGGGGAGGGGAAGGGGAAGGGGAAGGGGAAGGGGAAGGGGAAGGGGAAGGGGAAGGGGAAGGGGAAGGGGAAGGGGAAGGGAAGGGGAAGGGGAAGGGGAAGGGGAAGGGGAAGGGGAAGGGGAAGGGGAAGGGGAAGGGGAAGGGGAAGGGGAAGGGGAAGGGGAAGGGGAAGGGGAAGGGGAAGGGGAAGGGGAAGGGGAAGGGGAAGGGGAAGGGGAAGGGGAAGGGGAAGGGGAAGGGGAAGGGGAAGGGGAAGGGGAAGGGGAAGGGGAAGGGGAAGGGGAAGGGGAAGGGGAAGGGGAAGGGGAAGGGGAAGGGGAAGGGGAAGGGGAAGGGGAAGGGGAAGGGGAAGGGGAAGGGGAAGGGGAAGGGGAAGGGGAAGGGGAAGGGGAAGGGGAAGGGAAGGGGACGGGGGAAGGGGAAGGGGAAGGGGAAGGGGAAGGGGAAGGGGAAGGGGAAGGGGAAGGGGAAGGGGAAGGGGAAGGGGAAGGGGAAGGGGAAGGGGAAGGGGAAGGGGAAGGGGAAGGGGAAGGGGAAGGGGAAGGGGAAGGGGAAGGGGAAGGGGAAGGGGAAGGGGAAGGGGAAGGGGAAGGGGAAGGGGAAGGGGAAGGGGAAGGGGAAGGGGAAGGGGAAGGGGAAGGGGAAGGGGAAGGGGAAGGGGAAGGGGAAGGGGAAGGGGAAGGGGAAGGGTAGAGGAAAAAAATTGATATTAAACTTAAAAATTAAAATTATAAATTTTTGAAGGTTTCACTTCTACCACGTGTGAATTGCACACATGATTTTTCTTCTCTTACTTTCTATTCATCACGTTCTTGCTGTGTGAATCATTCATAATCTTGTTAAAAAAAAAGAAAAGTAAACTTCTAGACTGCAAGTTGGTTCAGGTAGTGTTACGGAAATGTGTGATAGAACAAGATGCAGGAATAACGCATTGCGTTACAGATAAGCGTTCGCGGGTAAATTATCTAACAGTCTTATTAAAATGTAGCACGAAAGTACAATTTAAACAGTACAATTTTATAGACTGGACTGAAATGTTTATCATTATGCAAGACCAGCTCTGTGCTATTTATTTATAAAAATTTACACGATATACTTGACTAATTATTATGGACTGTTAAAAGTGTTTTTACCTTAAAGAACGTTACAAGTCCGTTCATGGTATTGATTGAATTTAAGAGCATGTAAAAGAAAGATTTGAAGAAAATCAATTGATAAGTGTACAATTTGTAGTTTGTTCTACACGAAGAGGTTTTTTAGACAGCCATGCAGTTTCCAAAAGAAACTGTTTCCCCAACATTTACAGAAACAATATTTGCATGTATTCTAAATTATTTATATTCCAGATAGAGCTTCAAAAATTACTATGGCACAGATGGCGAAATTCATTTCCATATCAGAGTTGATGGAGAATAACTTTCTAATGCTCTTAGCGGTAATTTGAAACACTTGGTAACACAGATTTTTTTATATAATCTACAAGAAAGCCTATCACCACGCTTATATGACTGTCCAAGTGTCAATTCCTTAAATAAATATTTATTTTAGCGGTAACATCTATCGGCTCTTGTTTTCATCTAATAGAAAGAAATTTTAAAATTATGTTCCAATTGCTTAAATCATTATAATGAAAAGTATAAGTAAGAAACTTTAAAAACCAATGAGTTATTATTATTGTCAATTGGAATTGAAACGGTTCATTCATGTCACATTCGCATTGCGAGAAATATACAGCAATCTATACACTTATCTTGACGGAATGCAAGTCCGGGAAGTAGATTCAGCAAATACATTGGATCTACGTCAGAGTTTAAACTGAAACAACGACAAATATTATGGTTGATAGGACATGATTCCTTTCTTAAACGCTGTATTAGCAACTAATTTACCTTTCTGTCGTCAAACCGATTTGGATGTATGGTATCCTTATACTTGGGGATGTGTTAGGTGAAATCTTAATGTAATCAAGCAAAGCTCAAACAAGTTCTTGCATATTTATTTTATTGCATATTATTTTTCTGTAGTTATTTTTCTTGCATATTACCAATGTATATCGTTATTTGTAACCAATCAAGAAATTCCGGACACATAAATTGGATTGACGAATTTCTACAAAAATAGGTTATTAAACACGAAAAACACGTTCTCAACCCGTACCATTGTAGAAGCTATTCCATTTCAGGATATTACCCGCAAATTGAGAAGACTAAAACGTATTAAACAACATGAATTAATTTCATGAATAAACTTAATTTATGTGGGACCTGAACATTAATAGAATAAACCCACATAATAAGCACACGAATAAGCACACGATTTATTTCAAAATAAAATTAAATACGTAATTATTACAAATTAGAAGGAATATAAGGGCAAAATTGTTGTCAACCTCAAAGGGGAAAAATGTGAAAACCCAAAAAAATAAAAGGATTTAATATACACTCATACTTAAAAAAATTTTTAAGCATTTAATGGTTTTTATTAAAATATTGCCAATATTAATATCATTATTGACGATATTTTATGCCCGAAAAATTGTGTTGAGCTACAGATTATACTTATTAAATCTTATACTGTTAATTCTGTTATTAAATTAATAAAATTGTCAAAAACAATAATAATGGGTTGACAATAAAATCAATCAAAGTAGAATTTTCAAGGGGAAAATTCCTCTGACTACATTGTAACGGTATACTTTTTACTTTATAATCACCTATACAAACGGGGAATGGAAAAACGGAAGAGGAGCATACTTTGGGCAAAATGAATAAAATGAATGAAGGATTGATAAGTTAACCATTAAAAGTGCAAATGTAAAGAAATTAAATTATTTAATAATGCCGTGAAAATTAGGTAAGTGCGAGAGTTATGTGGGAAATAACATTTGACATGCTCGAATCAGATTTAAATATAAATAAAAGAATTTTTCTCACAATTGCTTGTGCATAAATAGTTGGGCACCCAAAATAGCAGGTAGTTATATTTGTTTTAAATCTAAATGTTGCTATCAATAGAATTGAATTTGTTATTGGTCGTGCAATGTTTGAAATTAAATACAATGCTAAATCTACGTGACATGAATTATGGGAATGTATCACTGTATTTGACGAAAGTGTATTTACGTAAATTGGCTTTCACGTAAGCGTCAAAGAATTAGCTGCTTGAAGCACTTTGGCAGTTTTAAAAGTGTAAGCGTTTCCCCGATTAAAATTTATGCCGACGCACACAATTAAGCTACTTGAAAGGGTCGCAGCAAGAGAATGTCGTCCACCACACACTTGACTTCGTGCCGGGAGTGCAAGTACTTTGCTAAAACGTTTTTTATTAACTGAATATATAAAGCATTGTTCAAAGTATGTAAACTTGTGAAATTGTTTCTAAAAATGAAACAAAAATTATGAATATATTTGTTTTTATTTATTACGATTTAGGTCACAAATTTGCTTTTAAATGAAAATTAATCAGAAATGTTAATTTGCATAAGGAATTTTATTCGCAAATATAGAACGAAATACTTGACGACTTTAGTAATTAAAAGATAAAGTATATAATTATATGTGTTAGCAATAATTATATGTATGGCTGTATATTGCTGAAATTATGCGCCTATATGTTAACGAAAGTATATCCATCTTTAGATCATAGCTTGTTTGAATACTGATCACGATCTGTACTAGTGAGGCAAGCGAAACATATATTTTAATGCCAATTATTTATTTATTGCATGTAATTTCTTAAAAAAATAAGTTTCAGTTAAACTAAACAAAAATGTACAGAATACTGACTAACTGAAACTGTCATAAATCAGAGAGAAAAATGTATTTACTCACTGCAGACCATAAGTAAACAATTCCGTAATGTCCCATATTAGTTAGCCTTAATTAAAATATTTATTATTTTAACCCTTAAATCGTTTGTTAACATTATATATTTTCAACTGAACTTAAAATACTTCATAAAATTAAATGTATTTATAAGTGCGTTATGACATAGAAAAACGATTACATCATAGTCATTTAATTTTATTGGTTTTTTAATTACGAAGCATTGATTTTGGTTTTTCTTTCGTAAGATTTTCTAAAAAGGTGCAAAAAGTTTTAATAAACAGAACATGCAAGTATTTATAAAAGCATATTCAAGTGCCTGACCATAACATAAAATCAGATTTTAACATTAAATCATCGGCTTTTAAATAACAGTTTACTATGGATACCTACGTTTATCTATACAGCACACCACCCTCTTCAAACTCGATGCAAAACTAAGTTTATTACCCC
The DNA here is from genome assembly GCA_039881145.1 of Druceiella hillmani. NCBI lineage: Eukaryota > Metazoa > Arthropoda > Insecta > Lepidoptera > Hepialidae > Druceiella > Druceiella hillmani. The sequence continues at coordinate 481,666 of JAYKKI010000149.1, forward strand.
TTGTACTACTTACGTTACATTTCTCTCTCCCTTACAGTTTCACTTATCATCTACCTCATTTCCTTGCATCAATAAGAGTCATCTACTTTCAATCACGTGTCGTCGCTCTCGTACGTCGCTATTAAATTCACGTCTTCTTCCGTATGTTCCGTCTTATGTACCTTGTTCTTCATGTAGCCAAATTGCTCCTTACTTTCTATAACTTCATTACTATCGGCTTTAGTGATTGTTTCGTTATCAATATTTATTATGATATCTGCGAGTTCAGTTTCTAATTCTTCAAACGACGATCTGGTGTGATTAGTTTCTCTGACGCTATTTTTTTCGAGTATCTCTGTGATTTAATATAAGTTTGGTTTTTTTAACTGCTACAGTTTCGTTTTCATCTTTTGATTTCTCTTCTCATCAACGGTCATTGTTAATGGTAAAGATTGTTTCGGGGAATAATCCTCAGCTAAAATTCCGTTCCGGGATTAGAGGAATGTGTCAGAATGAACGGAAGTTTGACCGATAGCTCGCTGCTCATGAAATTGAGTATCAGTTTGACTTTTATGTAATACAAAATGTAGATGTCAAAAACATTTGCAGAGAAAGGTTGAGGCCAGATTTGATCCCATCTCAGAATATGAGTCTTCGAGCGCTATGCAATTCTTCGTTATACCTGCTTGACAAACAATGAGAGTGAATTTAATGATAGATCCTAGAAAGCATATAGCTGAATACGTATTTAAAATATCACATATGTTTATAGGTTTGATGGTACTAATGTTAAGTGTGGCTGAATTCATCGCGTACATAAATTTTTACTTAAATCTTTATTTATATTTGACTATCTCGGAAAATTGTCTTTTAAATATATAAAAATTCTGTTCAGTTTCGCAAGAAAATTAGCGAACTCCGTTCCTTTCATACATAGGAAAAAGATTTAATTCATGTAAGAAGTATTGAAACACTTTCGATTTTTCATAATGCAAATACTTTTGTAATAGGCATGGTACGGGCTAATTGTATACATTTAAGAACGTCATTTATTAATCTTGAGAAGATAAGCGCTGTTCTGTCTTTAACAATTTGTAATAAGGTTGTAATTTTTTTGGGATCAAGGTTATTTTGAACAGAATTTATATATAAATTTGGATAAGAAAGAAACAGGTAACCACAATTGTAAGTTCGACTATTACTAAAGGGTGCCCTTTTAATAATGAATAAGGGCCAAATGAAATCGAATGATGAACTTAAATACTGATGTTACCCGTAATTACTTTCAAACGAATATGCATATTTAAAAATAACATTTTCTTTTATTTCATTCCGTTTTCATAATAAAAATCCATAAATGACTCTTGCTAAGTAAAATCTCTTTTCTCCAACGCTAGGCGAGTTTCTCTAGACGTTGGCGTATCTTGGCTAGGTGAGGGTATAATTTATTCATAATAAAATTGTAATCTATGCGGAACATCACTAAGTTGAGGCAGTGTTCTAATTTGTTACTAAGTTGAGGCAGGCAACTTTTGGTTACTGTTCGTAATATTAATGACAAGAGCATGAGAAAGCTCTTCGCTAAAATTATTTTGTACCAACATGGAGAGAGCCTGCTAATTTTAACAAAGTAAAAACTTACAAGGCCTTATTAACTTCGCTAGTTTATAATTTTTATTTTAAATAGTAAGTGATACGGAGCCAATGTAACTAACTAACTGATATTTTATTTGAAGCTCAATGGTTAAGGATTTAATAATAACATTACATTCAAATATATTTTGAAAAGTATGTATTGATATATATACACATATATTAAATATATAATTTATATAACATTTTTTCATATCAGTTTCAAAATTAATTTTTCATAATATATAGTAGCGATTTGGTTCGTGATAACAAGTCTAAATTCATGTAAATACGTGAATTGTAGTTTTTCATAAATTATATTTAAATTTGTACACTGAGTATTCTGTTAGATTGCGTGTATATATCATATGTTTCGTTATAGGTTTTAACTGGCTATATTCTTAATTGATCAATTATCTGCCAGAATGAAAGTGAATTTTATAAGTATTGTAATATTCATTTTCTCTTTATTTGTTTAATAAGAGTTTTTGTTTAATTTTTTCTTCAAAGTAAGGTGTAAAGGGGATATTGTGATAATCAAAAATTGATTATTTTAAAAGTCTAAATAACAAGGAATTAAAAAATATATGCGCCTGCGTGCTTTTGCACGTGCATGTCTGTTATATTGGGTGACATATAACAGAAATGCACGTAACGATAACAACTAAATTAATGGAAAAATATTTATAACTTTCAGTATTCGGCAATTATTGTATGAATATTTTTAATCGTCTTTTTACCCACGACGGAACACAGGAGGTATATGCCTTTAAGTGTGAGGGGTTGTTTGTTGTTTGTTTGTTTGTTTGTTTGTGCAATCCAATGTTCCATTTACCTCCAAAACGGTTTGACCGATTTAGATACAATTTCATTAAGTGTTTGTGATTCATTGGCAATGGCTGTTAGACAGTTGTTATGGTGATTACTCATCAGGTGGCGCCCCAATAAATTTTGCAAACAAATTTTCTCATTTATCTCTCAAACTGTTAGACCGATTTAAACTCGGTTTTCTGCAGAATATTCAGGATTAACCGACGTTGGTTTTAAGATTAGTGTTATTGTGTTAGCTTGCCAGAAGGGGCTGCAACATTGTGTTGCAAACGAATGCTCTCATTTTTCCTCCAAAACAGTTTGACCAATTTGGATACAGTTTCAGTTAAAAGTTTGTGATTTAACGACGAAGGTTATTACTTAGGTTTTATGTTGTTAATTTATCAAAGGACGCTGCAATAAGCATTTTGATCGGTCTAGATTAACTACTTAGTGGCTTCATCGGCTGATGTGTGACCTATGTATCATGTTTCTCAAGCGCTCTAATTCTTTCAATGCTGTGTTAATGTATGGATTGTTGAAGAGTTTTCTTTGATTCAGATCAATTATTACTACACCGTTTAAATATCTAAGACTACTAAGAGCCACATAAGTTTGCCCTTTGGGGAATGTTTTTTTTTAAAAGCTTAGTTATTAAGACTAAAATAAACAGCAAAATTAAAATTTTGATTAGACCCACGACACACGTTTTAGTAAAAAAAATATAAAATGGAAAGTAAAATTAATTATTTTGATAAAACCTACGATAGATGTAGTCGTTGTAATTAAAAACGGATAAAATAAATGTTTTAAAAACCCCCCAACTAAAAGATAGTAAGAACCTATTAATATAATTACAAACCCAAGAAAATTCGTTGGGGCTACCAATGCCATTTGCGTCCCCAATATCAACTACGTTGTAACTGCATAGAAAAGCTATTTGCGCACCAAAGAAAATTTCATTTAGTCACTAACTGATAAAATTGCAGAATAAGCATGACAACCCAAGTTTAAAATTTCGATTCTTTTTGAAAACCTTTGTTCCAACAATTTTCTTCAAATTGTTTACAATTTATGTTCCTATTAAGCCTAATAATATGATGGAGCCCATTTTTTTAAAGAAAATGTTGGGAAAACCTGTTATCCAAAACTTAGACAAAATCCTATACCACGAGGGCGTGCCGTGATATAAGTTGCATGACACTTCAATGATAAGGGATTTAAGAGCATGAATAATACAAATATAGTACGGCGTGTATTGCATTACAAAAAAAAGAAAAATTACGTCATTGTTCAAATATTTTATATAGACTTCGTTTTGTGAAAAAATACTTTTGGCGAAAGTTGACTTTTTTTAAACCGTTGTTGAAATTTGATTACTGCATTATTAAAAACGATAGGTTACTCGGTTTTTCACTTATTTATTGATTTTGGGTCTGGTTTAATCAGGAAATTATATGTGCGATAGGATATTCTTAAGGAATTTTTTTAAATTTCTTTTTTCTCGCGTAATTTTTACTAAATCACATATGACCTAGATTTAATCGAGAAAAACTAAGAGAGCATGTGCTCTCTCTATTATTGTACGGCATAATATTTTAAATAAAAAAGATATTATTTTTTTCGCTTCAAAATTTACGATTAACGTTGCAAATTCACTATTCTTCAAACCCAACTAATTACAGTTAAACCCACGTTTTAGAGTAACAACAAAAAAACGTACATTTCATTATTGCCATAGCGGATGAGTATTGATACTATGTTAAGAGTTTTAAATTTGATAAAAATTTACAATTATGGAATTTGTGTTAACTATCAAAAACTGGTTTAGTAAAGAACATCGTACAGTGCAGAATACAATATCGAGGAGGTTTCTAAAACTCAGCATACCGTATTTAATGCCGCAATGTCACCTACTTAGTGCAGCGGCTATTCCATCGTGCTGAAAACGTTTTACTTCCTCAGTTATCAAATGGCATCAGGTTGTTTTATTACTCCAGAAGTTATTAATCCAAAGATTATTGAATTATTTTGTTATATTGATTGTTACGTCTCTCTCATCATTTGTAATTGAATGACTCAGTCACGTTAACACTTTAGACGAATAATAAAATGGCAGCCCAGTTTTAATTGATTCCTAAGATGTATCTAAAAAAGGATAGTTGAATTTGATCATTCGTACTATAGAAATGGGATATTTAATAATAATTGTAATACAAAGTTTTTCAATAACTAAAATTTCACATAAATATAAGTAAAAAATATATATTTAATTTTTTTTCGATAGATGATTACTAAAACGGACTTAGATTTTAGTTAATTCATGAATACACTTTGGTGGAATTAAAATTTGGTAAAATTATAAACAATTTAACACGAAGGAAAATTCAAGTTGGAGTCGCAAAAGAAAATATTTATGCAGTAGGTGGAAAAGTATCGGAAGAATGAGGTAGATAAATTTGTAAAACTCATACCAAATCCTGTAATTTTATACGAATATATTTCATGATACATGGACTGGAGTTATAATGGAGAAAAAAAATCTGATCTTTATAATATTTACGATTCATTTGTTAGTTAGTCAATCTAATAACTAAAATTAAATCTTTATATTCGCCGCAGATCTCTAGCAGTTCAGTATTATCTTTCTGTTGTTCAGATCAGATTTAGTTACTGAAATTCATGTTTATCTGACAATAATACTTTGAGTTTGTTGGTACGATTAATGCATATAACGATTTTCCTAGCACAACTTCCTAATTGCTTCAACCAATAGAAGCTATATGTTTATGTCAGTAATCGTGAGCTGCAACTCAACTGAGAATTAATTAATTATTTTCCAATTATCTAAGAGCGACATCGTTTTATTCAGTATGCATCCATCCTTTATTTTATACAGAAATAAGAAGTATAGTTTCATGATTGGTCCTAGATGATTGCATTTAATTAATTTCCAGTTAATGCAGTTGTTTATATTTCATATTTGTAACTACAGTACATCACCATTTATATTGACCATTCATGGATTCTAGGTGTACTTCTGGTGTGCTTCCGGCAAAAAAATTGCAAGATTTGTAACATAGTACAATTTTTCTAGTTAATTATTGATATTTACATGTAGTAACAAACTTATCATTTACCCCTAAATTTATTTTAGGCACACCGATTAAATATTCTTAACATTTGTTTTTCATTATTGATTAGTTTCTCAGCCATCGTCAGGATACTGCAAAAATTATTGAATTGTAATTTTATTTATGTTTATGACAAAGCCTATATAAGATGTTTATCTCTATGACCTAGAAATGTAATATATAATATTTTAAGTATATACTAACTTTCCGTCGCTGCTTTGCAGAGATAATACCAAACAATACAGTTATGATCATACTTACACCAGCATGTTCTGTGACTGTTATCAATAAACAAAAGTTATAATAATCCTGTAAGAGAACTCATAGTTTATGAAGTTAATGTCTCTTAATATGAAGTTGTACGTCGGTTAGTTAAATTTTCGTAATGATGGTATGTGTTTACTAACTGAAAAAGTTTTTTCCATTATTAGTATGAGATGAAAGTAATTTATATGTTGCGCTTGCCGGCTTGTATTCAGAAAAAAATTCTATTTGGTTTCAATAAAAATTACTTTCAGAACATATACGTGAATTTGCTAATTGCAACAATTATCCAAGATTAAGCAAATAATCGCAAAACGTTAAAGAAGCTATTTTTCTTAAAAATATATTACTTACATGTGCTTGAATCAAAGTATTTAAAGTATACTTGTCAGTTGATAATTTTGAAGGTTTTTCTGCATCCAATAAAACGACTCATATGCTTAAGTCAAATTTATTTTATTCAACAATTTCTCTGTAAGGTCAAAATATAAGTCACAATAAATATTCAATAATTTAACAACACTTGACTTTTGAAAAAGAACTTCTTTGGGCACGACGAAACGTTCTTCATACAACGTTTTGTAACGTTTTTGGAACATTTATTGCAACGTTCAGTTGTAACGTCCTAACCTTACGAACTTATCAGATGATGGACAAAAAATAAGTACTTAATTAACAATTGTCATAAATTGACAAACACTACAAAATAAGCCAAAAAATATTTGTACCTTATGTATGCCAAAACAAAATATAAAAATTTTGTCGATTTATATATCTATTAATGATATATTTATTACTAATTTTGTGTGTACTTAATCCACAACTAGACTGACTACAAATATACTTAATTTTAAGTGATCCGCAATCAACCCACGCATTCTTCGTAAATATAAATCAGCATAATAGCAATATATCAGTGATTTTCATCAGCTACATTAAGCTGTGGTTTGCTACTGGCATCGCGGCTTTTTTTTTTGTTTTTTTTTAATACTTACTGAACGTGGTTAACAGGCAATATTCATTTATCTCGTAGGCTTATTTAAGTCACATATACATTTGTCGTTAATATGGTTAAAATAGGAAAATACCGACTTCCTTCAACTGCATTTAGCCATGTTCTAGTACTGACATCGCGGGTATGGTTTAATTGATAAATTGTCCATGAAATTTTATATGAAGATGATTCATGAGACTTTTCCTTCGATTTCTAATGACATTTTCTTATTTTTTCTAAAAGTTTAGTATTATAATTATGTTATACAAATTTAGGCAATCTATGGATTTATATTGAGTAAATTTGGGTCCCTAATTGAATTTGCATCTTAATGCTAAAGCGCATCGGTTTCATCTTCAAAACATTGCAATCTCTTATTAGTTCAATTTACTTTATAAAACTTTAGATGCAAGAGTAGTGAGAAGTTTATTTAGTTATAATGCTGATAAATTTTCTGATTCCTGTAAAAATGTGTTATCATCAATAAAACGGAAGTGGTTCAGATTTTGCAAAATCGTTATATTTTAAAGATAAAGACTATCTGCATATCTGCGTTTCTACATAATCTTACTGAAATAGTAATGGCACTTTGTTTATCTATGTTACTCCATTGAAATCAACTAGGCTACACTGGCCCTAAGATGGTGTGCGAATATGTGTGTTCTCAACCTCTTAGACATTGAAAGTGTGAACGTTTTCTTACCAATACGCTAATGTGAAGATATACTCATGACTTAAAATGGTGTAGTTCACATAAATGTGTACCTTTCTTTTTTTTGATGTCATCTGCAACTGTTCCAGTCTTTACAGGATAGTCTTAATTTAAATAACAAGAATCGAATTCTAGGACCATGACTTGAATACAACAATAATGCAGGAAAATATATGTTTTTTTTTCAGGCATTTATTTAGGAAGAGCAGAAAAATCTGAATGGTTAAGAACAAAAATTAAGTCCAGTTCTGAAAATACCTTTTACTAATTTCACTGGAATTTTATCGGGTGTTATTCTTTTATTAATATTAAAACTCATCTTTGTAGATAAACTTAATAAATAATTAACCGCGCATTCATACCCATAAACGCTACTAGATATAAGTTATCGATAATTATAATCGCCTTTTTGAACCCCCATAATCTACCTTAAATTTCGACTATTACATTTACATTTAGTTACGACAAGCAACAAATCTGAGTAGCCATTAAACTTTTAAAAGCAAACTCTCGGGTTGACTTTTTTTCTGGGAGTGAATCTCGGATTGAATTGAATAAAGTGAATTCACCACAATAAATTGATGATAAGTGTAGACAGTTTGAAGTTACATAGTTTTTCAATTAGTCATAATACCGACGACTGATAAAAAGTTAAGCGTTAGAAGATTAAATACCTTTCATAGTTATTTGGTACTCCAATTGCTTACAGAGTTAACGAATTATTTAAATATTTGGTAAGTATAAGAGTGTAATGAAAGTAATGTCGACTGAAAGTTATCTAGATCTATTTTATATATATCAAGTTAGTAGATGACAATAAAGATCTTGGTATATCCACACCGCAAGCCCTGCAGGTAAGCGTGTAGCTGGACATAAACTACTTAATTAGAAATCATGGGTGGCAGAATTGATTGCACTGGTCATGTAGCTGGTAAAATAAATTGAAGGTGCTACTGAATAATGAGACTTAATTATGTGGCAATGCTTGTGTCAAGTCTATGCTGTTCACAAAGAGTGATACGGGTAGAAAGTTGATTGTGTCGAGAGGGAGAGGGCGCACTAACACTGTTCGCGTTGGGGGTAGAGCGTTAAGGGGGTAAATCGGTGGCGAGGCGCGCGCCCGACGACACGGGACACTCGCGGTCCTAACTTGTGATGGCCACTGCGTTCTTGAACTGCCGTTGCGGAACATGCAAACGTCCACGTGCTGCACGATTGACCACTGCGGTAGGGAGAAAAAAACACAATAATTAAGGATACGAGTATGGAAAATTTAATTGATATAAATGATATAATGGATTACAAAGATTTATGTCAAAACTAATTAATTGAAATGTCAAAATTTTAAATTGAAATATAAGGTTAAGAAAATATAAGTTTATGATTTTTTACATCTCTGTAATTTTTTTCATTATGCAAAATATTATGTAATAATATAAATATTTTTAGAAAATGGGGAATGTAATAATGTTGCCACTGTGAATATAATAGATACGCGCTCGGTAATTACAAATTGGTTGATATAAATATACCTGATAGGGTATATGATATTATTAAAGATATTTTTCAAAATATGTTAGGTTTTTCTGGTTTTTTCTGTTTTGTTTATCCAAGATGATTATAAGTCGTTAAATATGATTAAAAGTCGTTAATGTACGAAATGCCAACAATAAAATTAAATATGTGTATATATATATAAATATATTTATATATATATATATATATATATATATATATATATATATATATATATAAATTATTTAAGATAATTAAACTAAAAGTAATTTTACTAATTAATTTTAAAATTAATCTATTCTGAATTATAATCTACGTATATGATTTCAAGTATTGAAGCCGATATGGTAGAAATGTGACAATAAGTATACAAGGATATGCAGTGATAATTTATGTAAATACCGCCTAAAACTCAAAAATATCAAAACTACTTATCACAAAACTGAAAGTTTTTGTAGCTGAAAGCTTCTGAATGTTCCTCAAAAAAATCTGAACATTTGTATGGGGTCATTTATATATTATGGACCTCGATCTTAATGCGCGTTTTTACCCTTCACAATGCAGTTCGCTTTTCTTACTTTCCAACAAGGCATCTTTCTTTATATCTCGCGAAAGCTCTAAGTTGTTGGCAGCTTTCGCGAGATATAGAAAGTTGCAACATAAATACGATTTATTTCTCTCGTTCGGAGTGTAAGTGTGGAGCGGAGCTCATGTCAAAGTAAAACTTTGCTGGTATTTCTTGTTTCCGGCATGATTATTTAAGTAAGAACTGAATTGATTACGGTGTGCGGTAATTTTAATTATTCGGTTATAATGAAATTATGTGTTTAAGTACTTGGAAACTTCACAATTTCTTATTATATGTACGACCTCGAATATATAATCAATTTTACTATTCAATAAATACATACCTTATCTAAAAATAGGATCTAGTCCCTTCAAGATGAAGTCAACGGCGGCGGCGCGCCATCTGGTACGCAACTTTTAGTTAAATAACATTCTTCGCACGCTCGCTTGTTCACAATGAATATGTTCAAACATTTTTACAATATTAAAATAGAATATAAGCATAGTATTGCAATACTAAAATGAAACACAGGCTTGACGATTTCAGTGCTATGTTAACAATAACTTTCACTCTGAAATATATTATGGAAACGTTGGAAAAATAATCTATTATTTTTCCAACGTTTCCATAATATATTGTTAGTGATACAGACATGTTTAACTACAGATTAACTGGTGTAGCAAGAATCTGTTTTCTCTAAAAATATAATATACGTACTTTTAGTATTTTTTATTAAGACTTATTACTGAGAAATATTTTACTTTTCAAGAACGAAATATGTTTTATTTCCCAAATAGTCTAAATATAATTATATTTCAACATTGCAATGGTTAAAATACAACTTCAAGGTAAAATTAAGGTGAAACATTTAATTACCACATTTTTATTATAGTATGTTTCTAGAACGGGATAAAATATGAAAGATATTGAACTTAATAAGTTATAGAAACCAGCTTATTATGCCAATTGAAATACAGTCTACACAAATAGGTATCATTGGTTCAACCGGCCTCATAATTATTGCATGTTGATTCGGATAAACAAATCAATGTTCCTCAGTTCCAGGAACAGAAAGGTCGAGATGTTAAATGCGATTGGGCTAGAATTTGGCTGCACCCGAATACTGTTTGGTATGAATATCTTCTTAAAAAAAGAGAAACTTCTCCTGGACCAGTTGGTTTGGTGACCCGAATTTGAAAAGTTGCGGAGGGATATATTGGAAGTAATTTCAAAGGTTAATATTTTTATCTAATGGTTTCTAGCTTAAAAATTAAGAATTGTAAATGGAAGTTTGGGACCATGATTTTAAAAATTTGAAAGCAGAATAAATATTTTTTAATTAGTATTTTGCAACATATCAATTAATATTGCCGCATTAAGCATATACTTAGAACATTCCAGGGGTATAGACCTAAAATTGTAGAAACTATGAGGTTTGATTAGGCGAACGAGTGGTCAGGGCGAAATTAAATTGTTAAATTAACTTATTTTAATTAAATTCAATTAATAAGCTATACAACGGAAACCTAAAAAGCGTGATAGTAAAAGTTTCTGTCTATGTGAGTTGTTGTTGACTACTACGCTGACCTGTACTGGCTCTCCGTGCGCGTACACCAGGCGGTCTATCTAGCGCTGCCTCCACTCTGTTTAAAGTTACTTAACTTATTTAAAAAAATTCCATCGCAGAGTAGAAACGGTTTTTCCACGCTAGCAGTCACCTCCACCCCATGATGGAGGATGGCTTTTTAGTTCTGAGATTGATGCTGTGTAAAATAAATAAAAACATGACACTAATTATCATAGACTTGCTAAATCAGTTCAGTAATTAATTATTTTACATAAGCGAAAAGTGGCAATGTTGCAAACGTGGTTTAAATTAGAAAGCACAATCCAATAAATTCTCATTTTAACACGATTAGGTAAGAAAAGAAAACTGAAGAACTGAGAATGTTTAAAGTGTTGGTGATTTTCTAAACACTTAGAAAAAATCGAAGAATCGTAGGAAGGAAGTGTGGTGAACATAAAATTATGCAATTCTTACTACTGAATTACTAAATTTGGTCAAGAGAATCTACACGAGTATCGAAGGAAGAAAGTAAGTGATTTCGAAAGTACATAATAAACTTATAAAACAAAGTTATGAACCAAAGTTATCTTTTCGACCTTGCAAGGGAGACTATCTTCTATGGCTTAATCATTCATTCTATTTTTTGTTCTTTGAATGCTTGATTTTGATGTATACATAACGTACTCTCGCATGCAGTTTTTATTACTCGCCGTATAGAAAAACCACGATACTGATCACGACGTTATCGGTTCTCAGTCCATTTTACACTTCAACAAGATATTTCTGGTCTTGTCCAAGTGCTACTCAGTATCAGACATTCTCAGTAAAATTGATTCCATTTACCACATTTATGTATTTTATTCACATCTATTTAATGTAATCTAGTCACATATATCTAAGAAACGTTTATCCGATATTTCTCCACATTAACGAACTGAACATTTTAAATATAATTTTTTTTCTTGTTGTAAAGCAATTAAGTTTATATCATCATGTGACGATATAATTAACAAACCTTTTAAATATTTGTGAAGATGGCTCTAATTCTATAAAGATCCACTCTTCTAAAAGTGGTCTACACCATCGCGTTATATTTGGATAGGTTACCACTGTGCATCTGTGTGTGTTCACAGTGCATATCAAACATTTTTTCTGATATGGATTTCCTTTTTCGAAATAAAGAACTATTTTTACAAAAAATGTTAATGAAGTTAACAGAAATTCAACTACGTGTTTATAATAATCATTAAAGGAGACCAACGGTACAAAAGGACTCTCGTTATTTAGCTTGCGTTCCCCAAAGCAAAGGGAAAAACACAATATTTTATCAACATTCTCAAGAGTGTTTTGACAGATTAGGTTAATGTAATATTGTTTTTATTAAAAACATTTCTTCAACAAAATACTTTCAATCAAAATACACTTTATAAATCATATCATTCGCTTTCGCACATAGGTATTCACGCAGCGCTGATACCGCCTAAGCAACCGATGCGCGATGGTGTAGACATAGATTCAAAAGTTTGACTGTTATTAAGGAAAAAAGAACAATTAAAGAAAATGATCATTGAAATAAGATATTTTAGTGAAAACTATATGTTTCTTTTACAAATAATATGTTCCGTAAGAGAAATAAATGCTTTTCTGATGCCAGTATACGAAATCTAAAAAGTTAATTCGGTTTCTGTTTAGTATTATATTTTTAATGTCAATAATACCGGTAATCAAATATTGTAAAAAAATACTATTTGTTAGCTTTATTTTTAGCTGTAATTTTAAGAGTATTACCGAAAGTAAAGGCAAGAGCTGTTTTTTCCTGCCAGTTAGTGCTGGGTCGCTGTTATTTTATAACTTGTTGTCAGGAAATGGCAGGCTAAATTTTTGGTTCTGGCACCAAATATACTCTAAAGTTACTTTTAAAAAGTTTCTGAATGCTATTTTAATGAAAGTTCTGCCTAACTTTTTCTAAGCGATTTATTATATTTTTAAATGTCAAACGGTATTATCACAAGATGAAGTTAAAATTTGACATAGGTAACATTTTAACTTGATCAGTTATGCGAAAGTAAATGCAAATCGATTACGAGATTTGATCTGCACACGATCAGAAGTAACGTTCTCTTAACGCAGGGAATATTATACCCGACTAAGATTCAAAGCAAACACATCTATTATAAAATATATTTAACCCATTTTACTGTCAAAGGAATATTAATTACGTTTTTTGAAATGAGGGGGAAATAAAACTAAAAAGGTTATTCCATTTATAGGCTATTCCATTTATAGTATTATGTACGCTTGTTGTACATATTTCATCATATACGTTATTACATAACTTTCACTCTTACATTTATCTCATCGATCCGCAGTTGGTATATAAAAGACCACTTATCATGCTCGCTGCACGTCTTTTATAACGATATTATGAATGAAAGCTGCCCAGGATGGCTTTGGATCCTCAAATAGAAAATTAGATGGAATTGGGAGATTAAAATTTTCACACCTTTAGCGTAGAGCGTACATTAAAGAGCCTGCATTAAGAGCACACTTCGACAGGATTAATTCGATTATGTACACATTCGAGATGTATAAAATGAAAATTTTATTATTCTTTTTACGTCTCCCTATTTGAAATGTAATTGTTGTTGAAATATTTAAAATTTATTTATGTATTTTTCATTTTAATTCGTTTTGGTGCTTCATATTGGTTATTATTTAGATGTTGATGAATAAAAAGTATTTTTAATATGAGCTATATATGAAAACATGGCACTCAAAATTTGAAGAACTGGTCATTTGCAGTAATCTTTGAGGTATTTTGCTAGAAATTCGAAAATTGCGTGCATCACGTCAAGATGTACTTAACATGAGAAAATTTTCATTCTCTCTTTCTTACTCGTAACTTGGTTGCGGTTTCAATCAACATCAAAGTTGCAATCGATTTTGATTGGCATTTTATTATGAAGCCCAATTCTGCTCTGCTGTATATAAACTCTTTAAAGGGTTCAAGTGAGTTTTTAGCAATCTTAGTGGTGGCAACGTCTCTCAACAGCGACGAGATCAACGCATGCCATGATAAAAGTTGAAGAGAGAGTAAGCTATCGGCAGAATTAGGCAATTTGAACATTGGTATGAGCTAGGTACAGTAAATGAACGTTTAGGTATTGGAAAGTATAATTCTAAGTAAACCCATAATTTAACAGAAGTTCAAAACCGTCACATTGATTGATGTCGCAACAATTTCGATGGAGGTCGCTGAAATGCTGTATTTAACACGGGTGATGAAAGTTATATGTACTGTGACGAAAGTGAATCTAAAAGGGAGTAGGCGCAAGGAGTTTTTTCCTTCTCAGGAGATAAAAACAAAAGTAACGAAAGGACACAGAGCTGGAATAAAGTTTGTGGCCTCATTCTTTGGATGGTGGCTATTTAAGTAATGATTGTCCTCGAAACTAAAATAAAGACTAACTCAGGTTGGTATATTAGTAACTGCTTTTTTGATTTTGATTATCTGTTGTTTTGAAAAAAAAAGGTTCTAGAACAACTTCCTTGCTGTAGAATCCTTTTTCACTACCTATGCGCACTTAGCCAGAAGAAAGACCAAATATTTAGCTAGGTCTGGCGTAGAATTTTTAGGTCCTCCACCTTCTGTACAGCCCCAACATTACACCATCTAATTGAAATTTATTCATAATAATTAAAAATAAACTGCCAATAATATGGCACCCGGATGCTGAAGCGGTGACTGCCTTCAAAACGGCCATGGAAGAGACATCAGAGAAGAGCGTACCGACTGGTTTCTCTCAGTGCAGTGGTTCTATCGCACGAAACGACTCAGAAAGTGACACACCTATTTTGAAGAACAATAAATAAATTAGAAATTTCTTAGTTGATTCCATTTTTACGTGCTAAAAACTTTCAATATTCCTTATGGAACTGTGCAAATACGCCCCTTATTCCTATACGAAAAAAAAAATTTTTTTTAAATATGTTTTTAGGATTCCATGAAATCAAAATATATTGTTAATAATTTTGCCGTCAAAAATAAAACTGTTAATGAAATAATTTTCGGCTCCTGCTTAATATTTATACCAGATTATGTCCTTTTCAATTAATTCCTAAGAGTAGTTTTGTCTATATTCTTTTAATTGTCTATTTGCTTGAACATCACGTAAAAACTAATGAACTTATTTCAATTAAACGTTTTTCATTAAATTATTAGCCCATTATAATATTTTTTTATTAGTACTTGGGCAGTAAGATCGAGCGTACGCTGTCAAAAGTGATGAAGAGAAGTTGTTGAGACTGATTGAGAGGGTTAACTACTATTCCCCTAGTCAAAGTTTATTACTGGGAAAAATTCAACCGTAAACAATTTAAAAAAAATTAGTGAGCAAGCCGCGACAAAAGCCAGTAATAAAAGAAACTATCTACTTATATTTATGAAAAGTTTTTAGAAATGTAACCTAAAATATACTTTATAAAAGTTTCACTCAAACACTGAAAGATAAATTTAGGAATTTAATTCTTTTTACTTGTTTTCCGTCTGTAAAAAAAACATGCAAGCCAGAAGAATTTCAGGCAATTTTATTAAAAAAATTGCAAAGATAATAAAAAAGTGTTGTTAAGCATACCAAGAGGATATAAACTTACTAATGGAAACCAATATAAAATTAAATCATGTCAGATACGCGAATTCAAATAATAACAGTATTTTAGCAGCAAACAATATTTTTTTTATCCTAATTTTAAAAAGATTTTTGTCTCATATATTTAATAGTATTGTGCTTTCTACAGCGCTGCGCTTTTATATGAAATAAACCAGAGTATTATATTAAACCAGAGTATTATATATACAGAGTATTATTTGTTTGATATAAACCAGAGTATCAATATAAATATGACTATTATCAGGAACGAGAAATACTGTTATATTTATGTCAATTTACTTTCAGAATGACAGCAATAATAACCCATTTTGAAAGTGAGGCTTATATTTTACTGCCACCAACTCTTGTTTAATATATTTTTGTCTTTTTTTTTAGATTATTATAAGTATTGTTCTAAAACTACTATTATTTTAATTATTAACAAGACTGACACAAAGTGACTTGATGTAAACGATCTGTAAAATCAATCGTTCTCTGAATGCTTTGCAATTAAATAATTTAAACCTAATTATGCAATAGTAATAAATTATTATATTAAGAGATATATATTGGTATTGTTGTTTAAAAACATTAAAAATTAATTACTAATACACAAAGTATATGAATGTGAACATAAATTTTACATTTTCTACATTAAATTGGATTACATCTTAGCGTTTATACATTCTGCGTCATAAAACCTTACAAAAACATAGAAATAAATATTGATATGTTTCACTCAGCCACTGGAGTGTTTAATATAAATTAGTAAAAACTTATAGAATAGCTGTACACATGAATTCAGGTCAATAGATCCTTATCGACGTTCAAACAGGATTAAAAAATAAAAAGTAAAATGTCTTTACTTTAAATACTTTTAGCGCATTTACTTGAATGTGGAGGTGTGGGCTAAGTCCACTTTACTGAAAGCGGATTAAATTAAAAAAAGATGCTTCCATAAATGGAGTAACTGTATAAATGAAAATAAAACTTATTTTTCAAACGTATCGTTATTGCAATATACGACCTCTACAATATGCATATTATTATCAGTTACTTAAAACGAATGAATATCTAATGAAATTCTTAAATATTCAATATATTTGGCGTTAATTTTTTAAAAATTCATTATTGATAATAAAATGAAAATACGTCATGTAGTATAATTTCTACTTTCTTAAAGTTATATATTATCAAAGATCTTTACTAATTACCCACCTGAAGATGTAATACAACGAAACCTAGATCGTGGTAAAGAACTTTAAGATAGTAGAAATAATACTACATCATATAGTTTCAGTTAATTATGGAAATTCTTAAAGTGATAAATTCAATCAAATGAAATTCTTAAAGTGATAAGTTCATTTTCAAACCATTCCTCATTGCCAAAGGAAACAATGATGGAACCATTATACTATTTACGTATCTGAACGCTAGCTTTCATCACATATAGTATGACAGTTAACCCTTAAGTTAACGATACGATGAATTTCTGTTACATTAATTGAGATCTATGTTTCTTAAAGCTAACGTACGTGGCTGGTGTTATCATTGCTCTTATTATTTTGATGTAACGTCTGTTTGTACTTCTAACTACTTTTCCAGCTGAAACATGAACAAAAAATTGCCTCAATTTTTGCTCACATTCGATGCTTCGAGAAATGGCGCCTCGTTCGTCCAATGTGAAGCGGCGCAACTCGGTCCCATTCGGTCAGCTCGAAATAATTGACAGATTAATCTCAGTTTTCTCTCGCAAACGATGCTGCAAGAACTCTCGCCTCATTCGCGCAGTGTGAAGCGGAGTAGTTTGACTTCATTTGATCGGTACAAAATATATTTCGTTGAAGCAAAAACAATTTAAAAATATATACAAGACTGATAAGTATTTTCCGGTCGTCGGGAAAGTCTGACAATAGATTCAATTACAAATTTGAACGCAGGCAATTGTTTCGATATACTAGGTGCATAAAAACCGAGCTGGTGTAAACACGCTTCAATAGATTACTTTTCAAAAGAAATATAAGTAGAATAGAAAGAACGAGAAAATAATAGAATGAAAAGCTAAGAATTAAGAAGTAAAATGTATCCGACCATGCTCATTATGAAATTGGAAGGTAAGGTATGAGAATAATAATCGCACATTTTTTTATTTGAAAACATCACTTCTTTAATATTTTCTTTCAAATCTCCAGCCTTCAATAATTATATTTGGAAAATATCATCATCAATCTAGTCAAATACCTTCTTAAATTCAAAACAACCCGCATCTACCGGCCGTCTAGAATTTAACTTCCTAGCCCCATAATCCACAAAATGTAGTGAGATCATTGACGGTAGACCGGAACCGGTTTAGGACGGAAATTATGCTGACAGTCTTTAGATGGCACTGAACTTTTGAATAGATACACCATTGTAAAACAGTTTTAAATAATTTAACAAATGTAGATAACGCTACTACAGATCTGCAATTTTTTTACTCCAGGCCTGGAACCGGATTTTAGAATAGATTTAAACCGGAAAGTCTTTTAAACGGTTATATTTGAAGAATGTATATAAATAAATGAAAATTTGTCTAGGTGCTTTGCTTGTCAAGCAGTAACAATAATGCAAAAATATGCATCTTTATCTTCCGTGGCTAAATAGTTATAGCTTTTCAAACGGCTCATAACACAGCCAAACTTTGGATTTTTGAAAGTAACGGAGATTGAATGAAAGGTAATGTCGATATTTATAAAATAACTTTATCCTATTTCATATATATCAAAAGCAGTTATTCCATTCTTACCTTTTAAACATGCAATTTTGAATAATTTTATTAGAAAAGAATCCAAAAAAGTTAAACTTGGAAAAGTTTCTGCCTTTAATTTTGCCTATCTGCATATTCTTGAGTGCATCAAAATAAGCGTCAAAATTGAAATCGGTCCTGAATAAACGAGAGAATTACAGTATATCTGTAGACAACTTATTTTCCCAGTTGAAAAATTTTGTATGAAATGGAAAGTATTTATTCCGTAAACAACCATGATTTATTTCGCAGCATATTCATTTCTGTCACTGTTTTTAACTATGGACTATAATAATTTGATATGAAAATAATGAAAATAGTCATTAGGAAAATAGTACTAAATCAAATGTTTGATACGTTGAAGCAAGTCGAAAATAAGTGTCTCGCCTACATATAATGTTTTGCTTCAGGTAATAGATTAAGTCACACCCTAAACGTGTTTCATTCATCTATAGAATTCAATGGAGCCTCAACTTCAACGTTTCGAAACAAATTTATTGAAACTGATCGTGAAATTAACGTATTATTATGTAAATGTGATGTAATACAGATGAAAAGTTAGTGTATTTTGTTATGCTCATATTTTAACAATAATTTAACTTTATATAAGTGATTAACAAAAATTATATTTTAATTTTAAATTGTTATGTAATATTTTTAAGTAATTCCAGTTACATTAGCTTCAATAAGTAATTTACATATAATAAAAAGTAATTTACATTTTTTTAGTTTATCCATGAAATTTACTCGGAATATACTTATTCTAAAAGGATTTTATATAAATGGTAATCATATTGTGCTCACGCTATTGGTATTTTTACTAAAAAAAATGCGTAATTTGCTTTATTTAATACAAATATTAAAATTGCCATACTACTATTTGTGTGCTAAATATAATAACAAAAAATATAAACTAACATACCAGAACTGACTTACAGAGAAATAAAAATTTCACTTTAATATCATATTTCATAGACTACACCTATTTCATAGACTATACCTTTATTGACTCAGTCAACTCTGTTAGCAAATTCGAAGTATTTATTAAAAATATTCTATGAGAAAGTAAAAAAAATAAAACTTTATTACGAAAGTAATGACTATCAATTTTATTAAGAATAGTGAGTGGTTAAAATATTTTAGTGCATAGAAATAGAGACAAAAAATATAATTTGTAAATATAGCAATGGTTAAATATACTAATATAAAACAAAATACGTCTAAATATGAAATGATAATATGAAACGTATCTTACTAATATAAAACATAAGAATGAAAAATCTGCCTACAGAACACAATTTATAGTATAGAACATTCATGTTCCATAGAAGTAAGTCTATATTAATGTAAAAATTTATGTCTTAATTTCTATATTTCAGTTTATTCTAGGAAAACGTCGAGAAGGAATAAAATAAATTATATTCTTTAAATGTAAGGAACATTTAAACTGTACTTAATGAACTGTAATTAACATTATTCTTGTACACCTCTTATAAAGTTTGTTACTTCTGATGACGTCGCCTGTTCAACACAAACTCAATTTCCGAACTCGATTTAAATGAAATGAAACGGAAAGGTTACAACGGTTAAATGATTTTCATTTAACAAGATTTCAAAGCGACCCGACAATAATTAAAAGTTGTAAGTATTTAAATTCGTTATAAATTTTAATAGTGCAACAGGACAATATCATAGGTATTTCTTGCATCATTTATTGGTTTATAAGGTTCTGTATATCCTTGATTATTATTAAAGGTTTTCAAGTTACCCTCTTCTAACGACTTCTGAATGTGATAAAGTGAATAGACTCATTGTGTAACGTCAAATATTTTAAGCAACTCCATTCTATTAAGTATAGTTTTCCATTATTTTCTATTCCCGCCATGCAGATAAACAGTATGAAAATATTATTTAGTTCTTGAGTCTTTTCTAAATTCGCATCTGTTTATCAAGGTGCTTTGAAAAATTTCCACGTACGTAGGTATTGGTAATTGAATTCAAAATTTATTTTATGTTTATCCCATTCATTAATGGGAAATTCGTTTTATTCCCATGAAATGCAAGTACAAACTGCATCTAAAAATTTCAATTAATATTCAGCAAATAGTTAAAAAAATTTACCTATTCACATGTGTAAAGTGGAGACTAAATTCTCATGGAATGTGATGCAAGTGGACAGGTCTCTAAAAGTGACGTACAATATATCCATCCACGTCGAGTTATACTCGCATAATAGTCTATCATCAACTAAGAAACCCCGATTTGTCCATTTTCATGGTATACTTATTATTGTTTTACAAATTAATCGAGCATATTGTTTCTACTCGTATCCTGAATTAAATTTTAATATATTTGTCATATTGGCTGAAGACTTGTCTCCATAATGCTTAGCTCGATGGCGTGCAGGAGAACAATACAGAATTTAAATTCACGGATGAATAACCTTGCTTTGAATCGATCCAAGTGGTGACTACTTATAAAGCAAGCTCAGGCTTCTAACGGCTGTAGCGTCTGCAATATCAGTGAATTGCCTCTAAGGAAATGATTTCTCTGATGCATGTACGTACGCACGCATGCATTCACGCGCGCGCTCTCTCTCACGTCCGCATGCACACGCGCACGCGCGCTTGCACGCACGCGCACGCACGCACGCAAATGCGCCTGCTTGCACGCAAGCATGTACGCCCGTACGCACGAACGCACGCACGCAAACACGCAGGCACTTTCCGAAAAGAAGATTAAAGAA
The DNA here is from genome assembly GCA_039881145.1 of Druceiella hillmani. Lineage (NCBI taxonomy): Eukaryota > Metazoa > Arthropoda > Insecta > Lepidoptera > Hepialidae > Druceiella > Druceiella hillmani. Next base: position 503,021 of record JAYKKI010000149.1, read on the forward strand.
TTTTAAGGTAAAATTAAGTACGGCGTGAAGTTTTAAATATTTTTTCGGATTGCTCAAATAACCATACAAAATTATAAATTTGCCTCTTAATTTAAATTTAAACGTCTTTTGTGTGTATTTTTATACCTGGTTTAAAACGATCAACTTTGTTATATTGCTTGGATATATCATTTAATTAACGAGCAAATACAGCCTCATATTTTGTGAGACTGTGTTTTACACGACTGTGCATACAATTTTGCAAGTAAACGCGTTAGATAAAGATCTTAATTAATCTGTTATAATAGATTATGAATATCTAATGTACTTTCCAACCATTTAAAGCGGAGGGGAGACACTTTTTTTCATACATTCCACTGAGTGGGATATCGTTCAGATTTCATTTGATGTATTTCGTTATAAAGTCCCGTTTGTTAAATAAAACTCGAAAATACTACCCATTGTCTAGTTTTTAATGGGAGCCACATTGATTTGAAAAATGTGAGAAAAATAATAAATACTGACATTTTGTAACATCTTTCATTTAATATTATTAAAGTTAGTTTATGTCAACATTTCAAGGGCGATATCTCTATATCACGCATATTCCTACACTGCGGCGGTTTTTAAATTTACATAGTAGTTTAAGTTGTAAATTATGATATAATCATGAGAAAAAGTTTATGAACATTTCTTTTTTTCAATAATGTCATCGTTATATTTATTCTTTTTAGTTCCAAGTGTATTCCGCTCGTTGCTCATATATTTAATGTTTTACATGGAATATTTGTCAAGCCAAGTTTATTTATATTTTCTTGGAGTACAAATCAGTATAATGCGGTACGGGCGGTGCGGGAGTACGAGCAGACATAGTAAAATTGTGCTACAGTAGACTGTCTAAACATGAAAAGAACAAATTTTGCAAGTTGTTCAGCTCCGTGGAAATTACAAGTTATTGGCATAACGTAACACATAATATCCTTTTTGAACTACAATGGAGTTTTGTACTCGAATCTCAAAGCTTGCTGTCACTCAATATTGTCAATCAAATTAATTTTATTTTACAAAATGTCCAAGTAATTAAAATTATATCTTTTCTGTTTTCAGGCATTTTGCAAAAAAAATGTGTCACCACAAAGAAGAGGAGTTTTAACTTTAAAAGTGAGGAAATTCACACAATTTTTTTCAGTTACCAGCACTAGGCTGCTTTCTATACGAATATTAATCGATAATTTATATTTGCTATAATATAAATACAAATAAAAATGATAATTTATTGAAATGAAGGTCAGCTGGCAGCATCCATACATTGGCAAATACAAAGTACCAATGTAGATCAATATGTAATATATTTATTTATTTAGATTATAAACATTACCAAAGCCTTATAGCAAAATAGAAAATTACTTTCAAAGTTAATGGAATCGCGCCGATAAGTGTTAATTCAATAGGAAACGTTTTACTAGTATCATTAATTTGATTCACATTAATTTTGTCTATTAGAAAATATAATGTAAATTAACCTCGTAATTAAACGATCGTGCTTTTAAAAATTACAAAATACCTACAGAAGAGTAGTCAAAATAAAGTCTACGCTTAGTATATTTAAAAGTTAAATTCTTATCACAGTAATCCTACTATGAAAACATAATTATATTTTTTGATATAAACGATCTTTCTAGACCATAATATGAAACGTAAATCTTTAATAAAACTATTTTGGTTCTCCGGAAACAAAGTCCTACATCAAAGTTTAGTTTTCTATGGAACGATATGACTAAAATAATTTTAAATATCTTTCATAGTCTTTAAAAGGTTAAATTAATTCTTTACGTGACAATAACATTATTTTTATATGTCTTCAAATAAGTTTTGAGGAACTCTTCGTGCTACCCATTTTTAAATACGATAAAACTAATTTACAGCCGACATGTCATTTATTTAAAGTTATGTTTTGATCCAGGTTTCAAGCGGTCGTACCTCATTACGTTTTCAAGTATCGTGCCAAATATTTATATCATCTGTTATAATTCTCCTGATGTCCACGAGTGACAGAGATAAAAGTGTTATATTATCGTCTCCTCGAATTTCAGCTCCTTCTGTACAGACACTGTTTGATCAATTTTTAAGGTAATACCGATATTAAATTTCGAAGGAAATAGGCACCAAATTTTCCTCCTTATAATATAATTTTTTGTAGTTTATTTAGCATTGCACTATATGAAATAGACCGGAGAGTAGCAATCACCTGGAAAAAATACTGGGCTCATAAAGGCATATTCAAGTCGCACCTACCACTGCCTACCAAGAAGAGAGTTATGGACTCTGAGATTCTACCGTGTCTCATCTACGGCTGCCAAACCTGGACGTTTGACCTTAAGACTAGTAGCAAAATCCAGACCACTCAGAGAAAAATAGAGAGAAGCTACTTAGGTATCAAATTAAAAGATAAAATAAGAAATAAAACCATCCGCAAAAAAACGGTTTTAACAGATGCACTCACCTACTCTCTTCAAAGAAAATGTAGATGGGCTGGTCACGTGGCGAGGTACGCTGATAATAGGTGGACACAAAAAATCATCCAATGGACGGGACCACAAGGTACCAGAACGAGAGGCAGACCCAATGCCAGATGGGCTGACGAGATCGTGGCTACAGCAGGTTGCGAGTAGCTCCAAACAGCCAAAGATAGAGCCGAATGGCAAGCTTTGGAGGAGGCTTTTCTTACCCTAAGGGGGTCCATATAAATTTAATAAATAATATAAAAAAATTATATAATAATTGTCAATGTAAATTATCATGAGCATTAATTAATTTTACTATTCTATTTTAATATTTTTTATACAATGTATACAAATGTCATCCTTTTTAATGTTGTTATTTATTATTTATTTTTTATTGCATGTTGCATGTATGTAACTTTTTGTATGGAATTTAATAAAGCTTTATTATTATTATTATTATATGAAATAGCAGTGTTTGGTAACACCCAGCTAGTTATTGGTCAAGCCTCTATTATATGTCGTATCATTGAATGAATAATGCGACAAATATCTCTATTATTGTACATTTAAAAGCAACATGGAAGGGTACTCACCGGTGGGAGCTGAGGGCGGCGTCGGCCGCGGTCATGGCGGCGTCAGTACTACGCGCCAAGTCCATACCTGTTGAAATAATCAATTGCCTTAATTTTTAGAAAATTATAACAAATACATTAAGTCACAAAAAAAAATTGAAAAGGAAATCGTTTTATTTAGATACAAAATAGGCTTATATTGTGATGATATTTAAATTCAAAATATATGTATAATATTCTATATATTAAATATTTATAAAAAGTGTAACAAAAGAGTTTGATAGGAATATTATATACCGTTAAATATTTTAAATGCCTAACTGTGTAGGTAATTCTCGTCGTGCGAGTACCACTCGTATTTGAGAAGTTTTTTATAATAAATTTTCAAAACAATATTTATAACACTCTTTATATATTGAAATCTTATTTACTGCATTACAACTTATACTGCGGGCATAATATACAAATAAACATGTTACGAATAATAAAAGGTTGGCAAAAAATCCAACCTACATTGTAAGTATCAATTTTAGACCACTCGAAGTACAATGCCATAAATAAATGTTTAAACTAAGCTGATTAAGGCCAACCTTAAATTCATTAAACCATTACAACTAACAGCCTGGAAAATGACTCAAATGTTGTATAGAAACGGCTTCAATTCAAAGCTTTCCATTGTCCGATGGCGTACAAATGCTAAGTTGGCACTAAAACCTTGATGTAGCGCAAGTTTTATGTTTACGACCTTCATTTTTCAGATCCCTTTTAATTATTTCACCTTCTCTTAACATTTTTAATTATATTTGGTATGAGAAGTATCTAGAACTAACAAACTTTTATGGTACTAATAAAATTAAATGTTACATTAGACGATAGAACCTCATCGGTCCCTAATTTAGAAATTGAGAATTTTCCTTTAGTTTTCGAGAGTCAACATTTCTCATTTTTTTTATCCGCTTTTTCCTACTTTTGTCACCCGTATTTTCTTTGTATTTATTAAGAATTTTTCATATCATATTTACTTTAGCAGATCTATACTTTTCAAAAACAAAAATTCAGAAATATTTCTCTACCTACCTAGTGCAAATTTTCATTATATTTTTTGATACGATCCGATTTTCTGATTTTCAAATTTGTCTTACTGTATTTTGATGAAGTTTCAGTGTGTATAAATTTAAAGTCTCTTTCAATATCCACAAGTTTAGTTAACAATTACATTACGTAAGCAACGTTTCGAGTATACAGAAATAAGTTGTTATATGTATATATATATATATATATATATATAAATATATGTTTGTATATATATATATATATATATATATATATATATACATATATATATATATATATATAACAATTCGCCAAAAATATTATCAAATACAAAATAATAGCAAATTTGAAGAAAAGAATTATCATGTCGCAGTGACATGTATAGATTAGAAATGTCTCCATTATTTAAAATTTTAAATTGTTGCACGTTGCATGGGTATATTTTAAGTAGATTATAAAACATAACACTGACAGAGTAATTATACTCCAAGAACTAGAACTCAAAGCCGTAACGAGTAATAGTATCTACTATTAATAAAAATATATGCCCACTGCTTTCATTTAGTATGTTGACAATCAGTTTACAATTTTATACCAAAGGTTTTAATATCTATAAGTGCTATAACCAAATATAGTAAATAAGTAAATTAAAAAAATCTGACTTCTTGGGAAAAATCAAGATTACGAGTTGTCATTATTTAATTATTAAAAGTTTAGTGGCCGAAAGTTTCTTTAACACGTCTCAGAATCCGAGATTTTTACTTATTCATAATTGTTTACTTCCCTTTTTACGTAAATCGTTTTTTTTTTAGATTTATTTTCGTTGTTATTGTTAACTTGCTATATCACAATATAATACTATCAAGTAATTGACGAATACAGGTAACTACTGATATTTTTGTCTAAAGCTTTGAGCATCAATCTCGTCAATACTAACTGATATTATAAAAGGTAGTAAAAAAACTTACTTAGCTAAAAGGGTGTACCTAACACCTAACGATGCATAAAATTATACGTAAAAAATTATAATTATACAAAATTCAAAATAATAAAAAAAGAAAAAGTGTGCAATTAACTAACTAACCAGATTTGTAGACGTACTCTCAAACGCGTTATACGGATAATAGAATACGTGCTAGCTTGGTGAGTATGGGTTTGTGTTGATTTGGAAATTATGTTAGAAAAACTTTGAGCTAAATGTGGTATTTTAATTAATGAAACTAAAATAACGTAACACTAACACTAAAATTAAATACATAAAAATCCTATTTTCCCGAATGTTTTGCTAATAAACAAATCAGCTAAATTGATAATGGTTTGTACATTTATTCAATTGATGTTGGTTTAAGTATACATATTATATATTAAGTTTGAAAAGAACCATAATATATAAGCTATTTTCTAGCTGCTTAAATTTTTGTCACCCTCTTAAAAGTACAATTCACCTCCCCTGAACCCTGAACCTAATAAAGTGGTAAAACTATGTCTTTTAGCACGTTTTTCGTAAATAATTAAAATTTTCAATTTTATTATTTTTTTTCATTTTGTTACTCCCATATAAAAATCAAACAATAATATTAAAATAAACTGTATGGATAATTTTTAAAGCTATTAAATAATATTAAATTATTTTTCAAATATTATATTCTTTTGCTTTCAGTCCATTAAATGAATCGGCGTTAAATTATTTTTTTTATACATACAGTTATAAACAAAATAAAAAAATATTGTGTTTTAGTTGAGCATTTACTGAGAATCGTATATCGAAGGAATAATGATTTTTCAGGAATTTAAAAAACTAACATATACAATTTTTGTTCAAATTACAGAAGTACGGTCATTCAGACATCGTACGGCAGGTTCATTGGAGGTTCCATCGATAGTAATTTATTTGGGTAGCAGCTCAAAGGAAAGATGAAGTTAGCAGAGAGCGGAAAAGATAATTATCCGTTTAGTTTTCGTCAATTATATTTGTTCATGGGTGAATAAGGGACAAAAATTATATCAATTTTGAATTACTTGTGTTTAGTATATCGAAGTGATGGAAGTATCACTATCGGTGTCCACAATGAAAATCAATCAGTTACTCCGTTAAAGAGGTTGTACAGAATCGTGATTCAAATCCACTTAAGTTAGGTTCCTTCCTTCGAATATTTTATAAGTGCCCATTAAAATGTAAACACCTAATTGTTCTAAAAAATCTGTCTACTTTCTAAATAGCAAATATAAATTTATCGTTATTTTTAAGGTGGTAAGATTTCCCTACTTTTTAACTCGATTCTACAAAATGTCTAAATCTGTCTACTTCTGTCCTAAATTAATTTAAATCTGTCTACTTTCAAAATAGCAAATATAAATTTATCGTCTTTTTTTAAATATTTGACTTACTCTTGTCCTAAAGCACATACGTAATTTCTAGGATATCTATAAAGTAATCTAGGCAGGTAAGTGAACTACTGGCGAGTTAACTAACTGGCAAACCTTCTACGTTTTACATGTCGCTGTGAGGTAATGAAGTTTACAATAGAAATATCAATAATTCGTTTCAATAAACTACAAGTTAATTATTCAAGAGACGTTTAGAAAGAAGAACGAAGCTATTGTAAAAACTCGAGCATGCCATTAAATGTTTGTCATAACTTACTACACATAACGACGTAGGTCTTGTAAGCTAAGTCAAGCAAAGGGTAAAAGGTGATACTTATTGTAACCAGTCATATTTCATTCATGTACGTAACCGGTCAAAGTTTTCACTTGATGTTTTTTTACTAGCTAAACATTTTCGCTCATAACTAGTTTCTTAATGTTATTTATTTAAATAAATTTTATCCATACATAACACGTTTGGTTCCAGGTGTGTATATATATATATATACGAGGCTGAGGTATATAGACTAGAAAGGAAAAACCCAATAATTTTTTAACAAGTTGTTTGTCTAGCGCATTGGATATCAATAGTAAGAGAACACCTCAAATGTTTTACAGAAACCTTGTCTACCGAGATAGACCCACCCTTGGTCCGTACTCTAACCTCATTTAAGCCCCGTGGATCTCTATGTTTGGGGACGGGTTATGGACCTCGTTTACACAGACGAATTAATATCAACAAGAGAGAAATATGGACATTTGTTTAAATTAGTTATATATTCTATAAATAATGACATATTAGCTTTTACTGAGTATTTCAAGAAAATCTTAAAATAGCAATCAAGAAAATAATCAAGCTACCAAAAACCTATTTATATATTGTCAGTTTAACGTTTATTTATTATTATTTAGAATAGTATAATACCAAATGGAAATAGAACATCAAATAGATAAACGTTATCTTAAATTATGTAATCAAATAATAACAAGTGACGGAACTTCTATTTGTGGGTTATTAGCAAGTATCGCTAAATTCTATTCGCTAAATAAAAGGTGTCTCAAGGCGGAATTAAAACTTTAAATAATCATAATCAAAAACAATTATTGTAATTACACTAAATTAAATCAGGGATTGCATATACGGAATATTACATCATCAAGATGTCTCCTATCATGACGAACGTACTCCTCAAAGCGCAAGCGTGAACTTGCAATGGCACGCCGCAGAACGCCAACTGAGATGGCTCTCACCTCTTCCGTTATTTCTGCCTCTTTGCCTGCTCCAGGTTCATATGAGAGATATCAAAAACTCTTGCTTTGAGATAAGTCACGGAAAAAAGTCTACTGCGATTAATTCTGGCGATCTATTATGTCCATGACTTTACGGGTACCATTATGTATATGGATGGCCAAATTATGTCTCCAAATCGGCTTATGACTTTTCCTGGAAATAGCGCTGTAATTGTGCCCATGGAGATTCTAGCTGTGTGGGCAGTAGCCTCATCTTGCTGAAACCACACAGCTGACCTATCAACATCCTCCTCTCTTAGCAGCGATATAAAAAAATTGGTAATAATTTCGGCATACCGTTCACTCGTCACTGTAACAGTTTCGCCGCGGTAATTCTCGAATTCAATAGGCCTGACAATTTTTTTAGACGATATTGCGCACTGTGCAGTAACTTTAGGGCTGTGTAATGCTTTCTGATGCTTTTCTTTTGGATTGCTGGATGACCAGTAACTACAATTTTGACAATCGACGTAATAATTAAGATGAGAGTGTGATTTATCGCTAAAATAAACAATGTCCATTTTTCTCTGAAAAAGTATCTAAAATTTTCTGACAGTAAATTTTGTACTTGTAAATTTTCTACAAAGTTTCTACAAATTTTCTAGTTAAAATTACATCTCAATAAAATAAAAATCTTTCAAGATTGATTTTTTGAACGATTTGTATTTTATTGGGATGTAATTTTAAGTCTAAAGCCAATGTTTTTTGAAGACTTGAACGATGGATATTCAAAGTGGCAGCATTTTTCCTAATTGATCTCCGTGGATGCTCATCGACAGCAATGGTGACGCGGTTAATGTTTTCAATAGATCGCACAGCTCTGTTCACCTGAATGATTCGGTGTACATCCTGATGCTCTGAATTTCACTATACACAACTCGATTAATTGAACACTCAGCTCATCATTAAAACGCTGAATTTCAAAAAGATTAAAGGACTTGCATCGTGCCTCACTAACAGCAAACGCGTCACAAAAATACGCTTTCACAGCGTAAGCACGGTATGCGCCAGACCATTGTGACTAAAAAATTCGCACCAATGAGCTATCAAACTCCACTTTTATCTTTACGTTAGCCCCGTTGCTTGCCAAGATATTTGAGTTTTAAGTTTGAATTCTGCACTGATACACTCTTGATCAATCATAGGCAACTAATATAAAAATACTTGGTTTAAAATGAATGTTCATATAATATTTCCTTTACTAATTGTAGGTATTTCAATGCTACGATAAAATGATGTGTACGATGTGGTAAACGATATTACACTTACTCCGTTCAGTCCGCAACGAAAAATAAAAGGGGTCCAGAGAGTGTAAAACACGCACAAAGTAGCGTTCTATAATTATCGGCATCTCCTAAATTAGTTGACAAAAATTAACAGAAACAACTTTGTTTGAGATTTCTAATCAAACACTCATAAATGGAATTTTTTTCAGGCTTTTAAAATCTATGCTTGATTTTAAAATTTCATGTTTTAAAATTCGTTTATTTCAATACATTTTGTTTTCAATACAAACACTTTTAGATATGTCGCACCTTTAAAATTATAATGACTTAAATGGAAATGTTGGTCCCCATAATTGTAAACGTGCGATGTATAGAATTTACTAAATGAAACAGCAACTTTGTAGCGTAGCGAAGGACAAACTTTCACTCAAGTCTCTGTCACTCCATCACTTCCTTCCGCGTGAGTGTAGTTGGAGGAACACTAGATCAGTATCGTGTCACGAATATCATGACATATCGCTACTTGTTAATTATTATATAAACCTAAAACATATTATCTTTTATTAGTAATTAACTTTTTCTTTTAAAATAATGACCTATTTGGTAATTGTGCCTATTTTACACTGTAGGTTTTCTTCACAACTATGACTTGTTTGTCATTGAGTTACTGCTTTGCTAAAGTACTGAACGAATCAGAAATACAACCTTAATTATTTTTGCTTTGTCGGAAAACCAGTGCTTATTAATAAGATTTCCTTGAGATTGTGTACCGTTATTCATAAATAATATTATAATTATAATCAACAGTTTTGGAAATGGGTCTGTCTGGTTATCTATTGCTTTATATTCTTGTGAGATGAATCATTTTACATTTCATACTTGTTTCCATAATTGACATAATCATTCATGATAGGATCGGTTTATAATATATCCGATTACTAAAAATTTCAGTTATCACGAAGCTAAATTTTAATTTTTAATACTTATAATAATACCATAAGGACGAAGAGAGAAGCAGATTATATTTTAAAAATGCTAGGCTTAAATGGTAAAAAAGTGGTTAATATAACTTTTCTTTTTTTTTCATTCAGCTGTCAGTTTAACACAAAATACTCGTAAATCTTTCAAACTAAACCTCAAGAAAATCAACAGTACAATATGCTCACAGGAACAACCAATAATTATTAATTAAAATATTTTGATGGTGATTTGGTATGTTTAGTTACTTTTTTATATTATATTTATTACTAACTTAAATCTGATCACGAATCTCTTAATTAAATTATTAAATTCGCTTTTCATAATAAATCTGGAAAGGAAAATATTCCTTAAATATTCCTAAATTCGTATGAAAAAATCTGATATATTATTTTTATATCCAATGGACCAAAATATGCCTGAGGTAATTATTAAATAGAATACCAGTCCACTTATATTAATTAAATTTAAAATATAAATAAAATATAATTTAAAACTGAAATATTATTTTAAACTATAATTTATTATAAATTTTAATTTATTCCGATACAGCCCTTTCCCCTTAATTAGAAAGCTGTTTTTTATTAATTGCGTTTCGTATCTTTATAGGCTATTATCTTTTATCAATACCTGTGAAATTAACTTCATGACTACTGAGTTATTTTTACAATGAACCGGAAAAAGTATTTATTCTACAAGTAGTTTATGAATAATAGAAAACACTGGTGGCACATTCATTCCATATGATTTAAATACATTTAAAAATTATTTATTCTTAAAATCAGGAACAAACGCTGGAGAAAAACCACGAAATTTCTAAAGAAACTACAATTTCTCAATAAGGTCTACTGCTTAAATAACCACATTAAAATTTGCATTAACAACTAATCGTAATTTTTAACGTAATTTAAACGTAAACTTGTATTAGAAATATAAAAAAATGTAAAAGATCATGTTATTCATCGTCCCATACTAGTTGTCCTTCTCCTTATTCGAGTAGTAGGACATCCAACTTCCAACTCTATTCTTAATATTATACATCAGCATCTAGTATCATTAGTAACTCTGTTTCGAAAACTACCAGAAGACTCCGGAAATATCTTAAAGATCCATCGAAACGAAAAAAAATTCACTGGAATTTTAAGAAATTCTGGAAAATTTTCCTTCTATTTTATAAATAAAAATGAGCTTCTTATCCGTCACATTAAAACAATATATGTGTTTGTATGTGTCGCGTGTTTGTGTGTAATGAAAATTAAATTATCCCAGGAACGTAGATGAAACCGACAGAAACGAATCGATTGAAAGTCTTGCATAAACAAGGTCTTGTATAATGAAGATTAAACCCAAATATAAGTATTCTAATTCAACTAGACTCATCATCAAACAATACTTTCTATTTCAAAGTAATTAATAACAAAATTCATATTTGTAAAATCTTTTGTACTAACAATTTAGGTTGGAACCACAAAAATGAAAAGTAACCTGCAAGGTTTTCGCAATAAAGACAATAGGGACAAATACAATTCAAAGAAGCCTATAGATTCATCGTTTATTTAATATTTAAAAAATCCCATAAATTCGAGACTACTTGAGAGCTTCGACTTCCAAGAAATTCATCATAAGGTAATGGATCTTTGAAACAGACCAGAGAGAGAAAGGAAAATCTATATTTGATTGTTGGATAAGCTATGATATTTTTACTAAAGAGTTTAATATCAACTCTTTTCAAGCGAAAAAAGATAGGTACTTCTTATGCGTGGAGCACGAGCACAAATTATAATACCAATCTGGGCCAATGAGTGCACCCTATCAATATGTTACTTTAATTAAAAACTCACTATGGAAAACATTTTAGTGTAAAAGAGTCAATATATGATTTCTTTGTCGATATAAATATTCTACACAAAAAACCGACATATAATTTTAATGGCGACGAACATGAAACCATTGTCTCATGGGCCAATGTTAACGATCCTGAATTTAATCAGTGAGTTCATCACACTAAATATGGGAAACAAAAGAAAGAAAATGATAAGTGCAGAGGAAATAATAATAATTAAGGCATTTACACAAAGGCTGGAGTTAAGTGAACATAAGAAAAAGACTTACGTAACAACGTTAATACAAATTTAATTGTTAGTTAATGCATATTGCGCAGATTTTTGTAACAATGTATTTTAAGTTGGTAAAAACCTGTTGTATTGTTACCTTTTCCACATTTTTGTAAAAAGTATTATACATCTTGTTACTTTTGAGATAAAAGAGTTTATGGTTTTCATTAAAATTAATATTGTGGTTTATTTTATCAAAGAAATCTAAACTATTTGTCAAACAAAAGTATTATTTAGAAAAGTTAAAATAAGAAATTACGTAACTGTAATAACTAATAGCCTATGAAAACACTGAAAACAATTATAAAGCTGATAATTTTTTTACCAAAGTTTTCATCACTACATTATATCACAAATTATTTTATGATTATCAAAGAAATCGAAAAAATTTGTTAAACATTTTACAAATGATACAAGGACCCACAAACTTTAACTTTCAGAAGTGTATTCGATGTTTCCCAAAAAGCTAATATTTTTAAAAGGATCACTATAATTCTAAACGTGCAACATATTAACAACGCTTTGAAAGTAGTGATAACTAATGAGTTATAATGAAATTATAGACTTTGCGGAACTATAAATATTTTCATTAATATTAGCATTGAAATCAGCGGAGGTATAATTTATGCACATTACCTTCTTCCGGCTTGCACAACGGCCATCGTGTAGAATGAGGTCAATGAGAGTATCTTTTGTTAACGAAGTTTAATAATCAAACGAACCGTAATTTTTTTTTGCTTAAAAAGCAGAGTTTCACATGCCCATAACTGGTAGTGTTAATTGTATCGAGATGAAAGAAAAGAAGTTTAAAGCCTGAAATGTATACATTTATATATAAGTTTAGAATAATTTTTTTTTTTTCAAATATTAGAAATTTACAGACAAAAAGCAACGTCATGAAAAATCTATAGTTTTTATTATATTCAAAATCCATAAAAATCCATAAAAAATACATAAAAAAATCTAGAGTTTTTATTATATTTACTATATTAGCGAAAAAAATCGCAGCATTCTTTGGAATTGTTTTAAAGTTTTAGCCAATCAATTTCAATGTTTGATAAAAAAAACTCTCTTTTTTTTATTTAAGAATACAATATCTTCGGAACTTCTTCTTCTCTTCTGCAGAAACGACTTCAGGTACTCCGGAAATACGCATTGAAATAAAAATAAAAATAATGAAATTAAAAACCCAAATTTTCATGTAACTTAAAATACTTCAATAGCCATGAAGCAATCTTGCAGTTGGTTCGAAATATATTTGTTGACAAATAGGCTGACGCTATATGCATATGATAACTTTACACATATAATGTATTAGCATTTATTGGGGATTTCGTCCACGTGGTCATTGCGGACGTGAAATATTTTATCAGATAGAGGTATTCTTTCTGTACGTTACACCATACGAAAATGGTAATCTATTTGAGATTCATCATCATCTTAGAATTCGAGCGAAGAAAAGTAATTTATATTTTTATTTAAAGTTTAAGCTAAATCCCTTGTGATAGTTACCAGCAACTCCTATTTGTCAGCTTTTAAGTCCGTCCAATCGGTTTCTGCTGCCTGACCGCCAATAATTGTATTTCCCTTAAGATATATTCGACGAGGATACAGGGTAACTAACGTTTCAATCTATATCCTCAGTCATAATTACTGCCAGAGCTCATTAAAATCGGAATATTAATGTTTTCGTACTGTTCTAACAAACAAACAAATTGACAAACGAAAAGAACTTAAAAGAAAGTCTTACGGCTTTATATATATTATAATATAAATATATATATATATATTTCATAATTTAAAAAAATTGGCATTATGTCATTTTCACTTACCTCCGGAACGATATTATTAATTACTGTTGGTAATAGAACAAAAAAAAGAAATCAAATTTTAGGAGAGATATCGTCTACTTGTTTAATTATTTCCTTTTAATGCTCAACGAAAATATTACAATAATTGATGTTCATTATTTCACAGACATATGTTTCAAAATGATGTTCTAATTTTTCAAATTATTTAATTTTTTTTAAATTGCATATTTCAAAACTAATATTTAAGTGTTTGAGAAAAGACGGCCCTTAAGAGATGGGCGAATATTTCGATAAGCGGGACAATTAAACGCATAGTCACACTACATAGATATATATATAGTAAACAAATGACGTGTACATATAAATATAGTTTAATTAGATGTACCTAACATTTGCACTAAATCGTAAACATGAAAATTAATTTAGCTGTCTTCTTTGACTAGGGGAGAACGTGACGAAATCACGTTCTCCAACATCAATTTTCCAATAACGCCGTTACGAAACTTGAGCTCGCCTCAACTATATAAAGGAAATTGACTGACGGAAACAATGTAATATAATATTTAAACAGATATTTTAACAACAAATAGCACAGGCAAGACCGCGCTTACGTCGTTTGTTCTCCTAATGGCAAATAATTTCAAATTTACTTCAAGTACTGGCATATCAGTTTCCGTAAATGTCAGATTCACCATAAGATAATAACGAAAAATGAGTCTCGTAGACAGAAAAGGAAAAATGCAGACCTGGATCTTAGGATGAGCTAATCGAAAAACATCTCTATAAATATCCTTATTTTCGTTAAAAATATAATAAATATTTAAATAATTTAACAATACAATTTGCACGTTTCCTTTTAATTATTTTAAAACATAATATTACACGTAAATTTTCTTAAAAATCGCGCTATACGAATATCTTTATCAACAGCTTATTTTATTAATCAGTAATGAAGAAGGCGGTATAGTTTGCAACGACATGTTGCAAACCATACCGTCGCCCGCCTTGTTTAATTTTTTTTTCTTTAAAATTCCTCCATAGTATAATTATGCTGACCTAAACAAAGTCATTTTTTAAAAATTAAAACTGAATAAAATCTGACAGTTTTATATATCTTTTATATATTAATATCATTCATAGACTGTAAGTAACTTCTCAAACTGATAAATTATTCATTTCAAAATCATTCACCGGTCGATTATTTCAGGGTAAAAGCATTAGCATAACTGGCGATAGGGGATCATCTTAATAGCGTGACAGAATACTGGGTCTGCAAATGTTATCAAAAGTGATTTTAAGTTAAAGTATATATCAAACAAATTTTCTGACCTAAAATATTAGATCTACTAAGCGTTTTTTTTTCAGTGAATTTTCCACCGATAACCCCTTGTTTCTTCACGCAATTCTTCTTTATTTATTTTATGTACCGTATAAAATATTCATTTAAATTTCAGTTTATTTATTTTTCGTTTTCATAAACCACAATTATTTGGAATAAATTGAACATTATTTTCATATTACTCTAAAAAGAATGTTGACTGAAATCGGAACAAGTCATTAATATCCAAAAGCCATACCTCCACAATCAAAAGATATTTAAAAGTGCATATTGTAACGATATAAAATAAAAAAAAAAAATATTTACAAAAATAAAACAATTCATACATTGAATAATTGAATCAAGGCCTTTATATATGGGCTCATTTAGATATACATTTCATAATAAAAAATACAATGGCAGCGAAATACAATTGACTGTGTTAGACCTATACACGATAGTTGCAAAAAGAAATTATTTTTTCTCTTAATCTTTGAAATCACGTAATATAGAGTACCTTAATAAAATGTTCAAAATGGGGAAGCTCCATAGCCCGAGTTTAATAATTTTATATTTTCTACCTGGACGTTTTAATACAATTTTCCTTAACGAAACGTCAGTAATGTCACTTTTTCCGGACCGCTAACTTCAAGAACAAAGTAAAGAGAAAGTTATTCTCTGGTATTTACTCAATGACGAGAGACGTTTACTCCATCTCATTTCATGCTACTAATTTATAATTCACCGCGGACAAAGGTGAGGTTTTGAGGAAAATTTTTGGCCATTTACGAGCAAACTTTTTGTCCCGCAAATTGTTAAGCGTTTATGCACGGGCCATTGAACGTATTTCAAAAATATGGAGAGATTAATTATAATGGGGCGGAAGATGCGGGGAAGACGTATCAGGACCAAAATCATGAAATTTAAAACCTGTCTTTTTACACTCTCCGGTTGAGAATACGTAATTTGTATATCTGTTCTTCCCCAAATTAGATCTCTTCTCTTAAATTACGGAAACGGGATTTCTTGCAATTCAAAATTGTTATATTAGAAGTATTATTCTCCTCAATTGCCTTATTATTTTCAGTTAGTAAGCTGTACTCTTTAATGTACAGTTAAAAATAAATTTACTTTAACTTTTGAAATTTTCCTGGAATTTGTTTTTCCTGGACTTTGGAATTTGTTCATTTGTCTTTCCAAATATATTATTATTTTCTTCCAGTATCTTTAAATATGATATTTAATCACATTCAACTTTGTTAATAAAAATAAATTTTGTTATTATGAAGATAGAAATTGTGGCTCCAAAATTAATAGAATTTTAAATTACAAAATTGTTGCAACAAAACCGTTTAAATTTTGAGGACTACCGTTGTATTTTACCGACTCTTTTAACTAATAAAATTTTACAAATTATCTTATGTATTTTACGTGGTTTCTAGGATATTTGACCCAGTTATATAACACCACTATAGATAATCAAACTATGTACGTAAACAATTATTTATATACTAGTAAACAGCAAATGAAAATTGGGATGTAAAATGCATTTTTCATCCCGCACATATAACATATACAATATCG
The DNA here is from genome assembly GCA_039881145.1 of Druceiella hillmani. Taxonomy (NCBI): domain Eukaryota; kingdom Metazoa; phylum Arthropoda; class Insecta; order Lepidoptera; family Hepialidae; genus Druceiella; species Druceiella hillmani. The sequence continues at coordinate 519,817 of JAYKKI010000149.1, forward strand.
ATGATGCTGCATAACAAATGCATTTCAGATACTATAAATAATTGAAATGAGCCAAAACCATATTAAAAATCAATGCAGGTAGAGTGAAGTCATTATTTTTTTCAAATTACGAAATAAGAAGTTAAGACTGTAGATATATTCTTGGCCAGATTCATGCTATTAAACATTTGAAAATTTTGATATGACGAATGAGTCCAGAAATATAATGAAACACAGTAAAGTGGAGGCTTTGAGGAATGTCGTGAAGAATAAATTCTTTTTGAAAGTATTATAATAAAAAAATAACCAGTAATTAATTACTAATAGGTACAGACAGTTCCGTATGGTGCTGATCCATGAGTGTATTGGATTTATGTACAAATAATTAAAGCTACCGTAAAATACAGTAGGACTGAAATTTAATAAGAGCAGGTTGATAAAAGATAATAAATGAAGGGTAACAAATCAGGATTTTAGTACGGAGGAGTAGAGAGATAGAGTTAATATTAGCTGCTTAAATAAATAGAATATTACGCTATTCTTAGAAATTGTTATACTGCATTTTGATGATGTCTAAACATTTCTTCATTCGCTTTTATAAACCTTGTTACAGAACACCGGTTGAGAAGCAACTGTACGAGAATTTTCATTTAGATAAAATGTTTTGTAATGACAGGGTAATTGAAGGTATTCGATGAGCAAACTTAGCTTACGAGATATCTTCTTTATAAACATGCATGCATTTATGATAAATTAAAACAAGACACAACGAACAGCTATGTATGTGATTTGAGTTGTATCCATTTGTGAAATTTTTTTCGCAATTTCAATGAGCCAGACAGGGATAATTCTAAAATTTTAAATTTATATCTCCTTTCTATTTAATATACATGTACATTGTCAACGAAAATCGAGAAAATTCTATCGCAAGATATATCAAATTTTTTTCCTAAAAATCCTCAATGGCGAGTTTACGAATCTGTACATGTACTAAAATTGAGTACTTTGTTTTCATAGAATGCTGGAAGAAATATTTTCAAATAAATACAATTGGTTTTAGGTTGAAATATAAATGATAAAATTAATTTCTGGAATTTTCGTCTCTTTGAGTGTTGGTTTGTATACGCATTACGGTTAAATTATTGATATAAAGCCTATCAAACTTTAAAAAAAAATTAGACGCAAATATGATTTTAATATTTTGTTTTAATTTAATCGTAATTTATAAATTAATAAATTCCCAAATTCATTCACATCACATCAATAAAACAAAGAGCCAGAATACTCAACGCATATCAATTACACAAATTTATACCGTACCTATGTACGTCTATAGATAGCGCTATTCGTATTTTAAGTCATGCAATGAAGTTTTTCACCTTGGCGAAAAAGATATGGCCGGAGGTGACGTGCGGAAGTGTACTTACACAAAAGGCATCAGTACATTTTTCAGTCATCAGCGTGCGCTAAATTGCAAGCAGAGCTAATATATAATACGATACGATGAACAATCATAAAGGTATATTTTTCTTAAATGTGTCTCTGTTACATATTTTTCACATATTTACCTGTTAGTGTTAAGAAACTTAAGTTTACTTTTCTCCTAAAGTTGGTGTCCTGGAATTGACTCTCCTTAAATTAAGAATTACTTATTGGCATTCAAAGATTTGCAAGAGAATAAGAACTGTTAAACAACTACAAGAAAAATCGTAGTATTATATTTTTATGATCAACCCAGGTGACGTAAAATATTTTATGAGAAATAATTAATGATCCCGAACTTCTTCGGTCATGTACAGTTAGAGTACCACTTTCTGAAGTGTTCACAACTCTATAAACACTAATTTAGAATATATAAAGTTTTGGTCAGTCTCCGAAAGATTATATTTATTGTAGTCAATAAAATTCTTTTATAAAATTATCGAAAGATCATTGTAAGGCCTGAGACGGATTTCAAATCGGATTTTTTTGACAAGCTTTTCAAAATTTTGTATTAGACTAATATTCCTATCCACTTTCTGTCCTACCTCCATAAACATAGCATGAATGTACAGTTGAAGCCACATAGCTTTTTACTCTTAAGCATTTAATCATACAACTTATCTACCGAACCACACAAAGTAAACTGAGTATCGCCTTAATTTCGTTCGAAATACTTAATTACATTAAATCTTAGATTATTATCGAGAATTAAGCGCAAGACTAAACAATTACTTAACGCGGCGACGGGAAACGAGAACAAAACAGATGCCGTCCGATTACGAAAGAAGTGAAGAGGCCACTAGGGCCAGATGGCGTTTACTGACAAAATAATCATTAATTAACGGGAGCGCTGCGGTAAAAGAAATTGTTACTTAAATACTTTGTTTGTTTGTACCGCGTCGTTATCCTTCTTCAACCTTTACATTAGTAGCTGCGAATAGAATTGGAAAACACTTCAAAGTCAAAGAGTGTAGGTCTCGTGTTCGACGAATGCGAAATACGTTGACAACCGAAAAGTCGTTAAATATTTTATGGAAGATCCCTGCTATATTTATATGAAAAATGGATTGTGTTTTTCGAATTAAATAGAGTGGCGATTGAGCAAATTTATTGCAATGTATCGCAATTTTTTTGATTCCCCTCGAAAATATAAGACGAACTTAATTTACAGTACTTTTTTATTTGGACTTTTATAACGTGGGTATAATTAATTTTTCAGTAATTAAATTTATTTTTCAACCTTTTCTTAACCTAGATTACATTTTAACGTTTCATTCTTATAAAAAGAACGTCCAAGGAAAACTAAATTAGAAAAAACGCTCAATTACTGGAACAGTCAAACCGAATGAAGTATTCGCCGCGTGCGTCCTTTTAACAACGCCGCATAACGCTTGATGTATGCGGATTGCGGAACGTGGACATTGAAAAAGTGTATCTCGGCAAAATAAAATGCTGCTTATAACCGTCTTATTTAGTAGTAAGGAACCCAAGGAAATCGGCTTTCCCTTTTAATTTAAAAACATCCGAATAAACAACGGGTTATAACTAATATGACGATAATATTTTTTTTAGTTATTAAATCTATATTAAATAATATATGATATTTTTGGCGGATACACAATAGAGCAATTAAAAAAAATGGCGCTCTGGATTTCCCGAGCATATTATACTGTACATCATCTCCTAGCGAATGTACCACGTATATAAATCTTGCAAATTGTTGCGAATTTATATTGTCCTTTAACTATATTTTAACTGATGTTTGGAAATACTTCTATTTTAGAAGAAAAAAAACTCTCTGGACTTTACACTGAACACTAAAATATTCCTTAATCTCATATTTACGGTTTTAACTTCGGTCACATTTATAACGTGTGAGTCTAATAACTTAACCACATTCGAAGTTCTGCTTATAAAATATATAAACAAAGGGTTCAATAAAAGGCTTCAGAAAAACGTATGCATGTGTTTTTTAACCGTTTTCATAATAGATGTTAAAATTGAGAGGTAAAACAATTTAAAAAATTTATATCTCTACTCTTTATACATAGTATATTTACTAGGTAAATACTATAAATTGGGATGAACAAAGCAAAAGGTATTATTTTCTCAAATACTGCTCTGTCGCATAATATTTATTTATTTTGTAGTTGTTTGCAAACCTAAATGCACTTTACTTAAACGATATTTCCTAAAGTTGTATTTATTTATTGTGGAAAATTAACTGCAGAATATACCTAAAAAATTATGAAAAATTGGCACATATTAAAAAGTTACAAAAGGTATTTTTTATAAACTTTTGTAATTTTTTAAAAAATTGTAGTCTCATAAAAAAGCAACAAACAGAAAATAATTCTGATTACGGTTACCAAGCAGTTTTTTTTATACTTGTTTAATTCGGGGCTGTCTGTTTTTCGCAGACGACATGAAAATATTTCAGTAATGAAGGATGAAGCAGATTACGAGATACTTCAAAATGACACCAACGATTTGGTCAAGTTAAGCGTAGCGGGAGGATTACAGATTTACACGAACAAATTCCAGCAGACCCTGGTGAGTTACAGTCAAGATCGCGTTTTCACTTACTATCTATACAGTCAGCATTTCTCATGTGGATTAGGGAAAGAGGGACTGATTCATTATGTTATGTACGGTGCATTGCTTTAGTGAAAATAAGTCTGCGGAATGGATACAAGCCATTTGCATAATATTAAGCCATTACTAGGTGAAACGAAGTTTAAATGTCCAAATGTCCAAATATTTTTTTTGTTACCTTTGCAGAATATACTCGGTTTTTCTTTTTGCTTTCAGCCAACTTTTAGGCCTCGAGTTTGTTTGTATTTTTTTTTAATACACCACTGTTAGTGACAGTCATTAATGGTTAACGATGCCATGAAAATCATTAAAAAATATCCGCGAAATAACTACAGATAATAGTTTTTTTTCAATGTTAAAACTTTTTACCATGACTTTGTAACATACATAAAAGCCACATTTCAATTAGCTAAGTAATTTTTCTGTAATTTGAATTAGAGCTTATATGACAGAAAAATAAGAAAACTTGCCTGCTTTTTTGAACTTCTTTACGTCGTATCGAATTTATGTTTACTGCAAATGGATGTCACTGCAGCATCGTCCGTATTTCTGGGATGTTCAAGAATACGGCGTGCTCTTGACAAATGTAGACTCGATCACGACCTGTTGTTAAAGTTCACTAAAAATTATAGACATTTTTTAAAATCATTATATGTTAGCCAATTTGATATGTAGACATAGAGTTTTATAAAATACTTGAGAAAAACGTATGAATTTGTTTTTGGAACAATTTTCCGTATATTATTTAGATAATAAAATTATTACTTGTTAAAAATAGAATAAAATTTACACCTTAGTATAGAATATATGCTACAAATATGTTTAAACAACGATGAACATCAAAAAGATATTAATTTCTCAAATATTTTTTGCAAATTTATTTATATTTATTGATGTTAACCAAACCGAAGTCCATTCTTCTCCAACGTTACCTTCTGGAGTTGAAGCTTTTTAAAGTGAACCAAACTTATCCTTTAAATAAAACTTTTTACATTATTACGTTTTAAATAATATTTAATACCTTTGCAAATAATATTCAACTTCATAACAAAGGTATTGGTGTAATAATGAATACTTACTTTATTTTTATTACAAGTTTCAATGCATACGACTTTTGCACAAGACGGATTCAATATTACACATAACAAAATGAGAACGATACTGAAAGAGCAAACAGAGTTGTTATGTAAAGCAATCGATTGTGCAAAACGAAATAATAATTAAAAGAGTACACCTAATATACTGTAATAAATATCCGTTAAATGTATAAAAAGGTCCATACATATATGACTATCCCTCATTTATAAGTATACTCATATGGAGTGCTGGAAACGACGAGCATATGGGGAAAAAAACTTGTTAGTACGAGTATAATCCCCACTTTTGTAAAGTTTCGTATACACTTAGGGATGTATAAACATTTAAAAGTGTATCGAGTTTCTATTCAAACTATTGACAAGTATTGATATTATTTGTCATCGCCTAAATATATTGTCCACTATTATGTTCCAATAGCTAAAAATACTTGTATATATAAATTCTCCAAATAAACGTTTGAAATATTTGCTATATTTTTTCGGTAAACGTTAGGTAAATTACCAGTTACGTTATTTTTTCATAATTTTTAATATAGCAGTTCGAATACTGGTTTCAGGAAACTTTTTCGATCTTTTTTAACCATATCTTTAGGACTACCTTATATAGACTTCTGAAAATCTTTTTTTAGAATTCTTACAACTGTTATGTTCCGTTGATACTCTAAACGATTCATTAAATTAAAAAAAAAATCAGTTAATTTATTTACTTCTGTAAAATATCTATGTAAATATTTTTGAGTGTTAACGATTGAAGCATATGCGAGTCAAAATGTTTTATTGCTTAATTAGACCTTGCATCCCAAAAGTTTTCTCAGAAAAAACGGTTGCGGTAGACGGTCAGATGAACTGGCAGGTGAGTAATTTTAGAAGGATTATGTTTTTTTTCTTTGTGAAATACGAACTCTAAAAATGGATAAGGTAATGGTGAATGTCATTGTCTAAATAACATAGTTTATATTTGACTCTTGTACGTGTGTATCAATATAACTTACTGTCGATTACAGCGCGTTACTATTCACACAGCATTCACATGTACAACCACCTGAGTGGCAGAGGAATATGTTACAGTTTATCTAATTAGCGTTAAGAAAATACGACCGTAGATTTTCCTCTCTCGTTTATTATCTTCTGATAACTGACTATAGTTTGAGGTTTAGGTTTTGCCGTGTAAATATAACAAAATTTATGATATTTCACTGCGAGGTACAAAAGAGATGCAGAACGAAAGAAATTCAACTGAATTTATGTGCAAGTGTAGTACGGCAAATGAGAGGTACTTGACATAAATCACTAGGTTATTGACTTACAGGCTTCGATATTATTATAATGTAATATGTTGTACGTGATATCATGACCACGAATAAGCAATAAAAACTTCACAACTTTTTTCCTGTATCAGTGATATTATTGATAATTTTCGTATTTTATGAGCGTATAAAAAGTATGGCGATTATCTTTTTATTGTTGTCTTCCTGTATTGATTCCTGTCTTGAGTATGGATTAAAATTTGGTAAGTAAAACAATAATATGGTTAAACTATAAATAATCTTACTGTAAAAGTGAAATTATTACCCTGGATAGAGAAAGACTAAGTGATTCTCTTGTTATTTACAGTAAAATATTTTCACTGTCTGATTAATCAAAAGCTGACTTGACATCTTTGAATGAATAAAGCAAAACTTCTGACGTGTCGAAACAAAAAAAGTCAAAACTCGTATGTATGATTTAATTTCTAACGCAGAATAAATGATCATATTTTCGCATTATGTTAACATATCTCTCGGTAGCATTTGTTCGTTTCCAAGGAGTAGAAAACTGATACTCACACATCACGAAATATGCCGTGGAATTAACTTAAACGATGTGTGTATGTTGGCTGTGCTTTAAAAGTAATAGTAAGTCGTATTATCTTTTCTAACATAGAAATTAATATTCTTTCTAAATATCGTTTGTTACCAATATAAGAAAAATTCAATCGACCGTATGACGGTTATTTTCTAAGATAAAATAAATCATAGTACTGGTTTCCACATGGTTAAATTCTTTCTAAGTTATTACTTCCCTTTGTCATAATTCTTTTTCATATCGTTAACGTCTTTACTTTAATTTTGGAATAGACCTAAACGTTTCTGATTCTTTAATTTTTCATATTTATTACACATACAAGTGTTTCTTATTACAAACTAAATTATGATGAAAAAAAAATAAAATATGATAAAAAAACGAAAAATACGTACTGTCGACAAATACTAATACTTTAATAGCAATTTTCAAATGATCATACATTTTTTTTCCTTCTGATAATCTTACTTATGTAAATAAGTAAAACAGTGAGAAGGAAGAAAAATATATTGGTCATGATGGTTAGAGAAACCGAAAGATGGCTGAGCGATAAGCAATTTCGTTCGATAAGCAATGTATTGCCCAGTAGAGTCGACTTTAATTTGTTGATCGCTTTCACAAGCGTGAGAAGTTTATTAATAGACAATATCGCATTCTTATTCTAATATTGTAGTGCATATATTAGGAAATAAGTTTGGTTTATGATATATTATTAATTTTTAATACATCCTCGAAGCTTGAAATATGTCGTCAAATCTTGAGATTCGTGGAATGTAAAAAATAAAAGCTACATTTAACGTCGCGTTATCGCTTCATAAATTTAATTATATTTAAAATAGAGAACAGAATAATTATCAAATTTGATTATGAGGTATCTAGAGCTCCTGACTTCGTAGAGTTTTAATGCAAATAATTAATCGCATTTTAGTGAACTTTAAATATTTGAGACTAGTTTTCGTTAAAGTTAGCTATATATGCCTCTGATATAATTAACGAAATGCAATTCGCTATACTTTATAAATTATGCCATTTAATTGGTCAGATTACTCGCTTCCGGAACTTCAAATATGAACTTCTTATAACAACGTTAAATCGACTTTTACCATTAATTTATTAAAAAACATTTTTACTTTAATGAAGTAAAAATTATAAGATATTTACTTACTTGACTCTGTTCTTATAATTAGTATTAAAATATGATCCAAAAGTCTAAACCTCAACACAGAACAAAATTGTACGGTTATTTTTCACTGATTCTGCAAACGGAACATGGAATTGATTTTTGGCATTGTGGATAATTTTAATAGGCTTTTTTAGTACCATTATATCTGTCCAAATTAGGTATGGTTCTTATTAGCTTAACAAATAAAATTATACTTGTTTACTAATATTTTAACATTACATTTAATAAATATAACAATGACACCTATCAGTAAATTTATTTTCATTATTTGGTCGCCTTTGAGATATAGGCTGTATGCTATTATTTATATTAATAATTGTGATATAATTTATTTTATAACGGCAACAACTATTTTGATTTGTGAAGAACGATAAAATAACTAATAAGAGAAGGGAAAATAATCGCAACATTGGAAAAACGGTTTGTGAATAATATATTTCACAGTCTTCCTCGTATTGCCTTTGTTCTGTAACTGTGTGGTTCTTGTTCTTGTTTCTTGTGACATATATGTAATGAAGCTATTTTTGAAAAAAAAAAATAAAATCAACAAAATTGATTATCTCCTATCAGTGAAAAAACCATGAAAATATTCTTGCATTACTCTAAATTTTCCTAAAACGCAACTGAAAGTTTCAAACAATAAATTGTGAATTATTGTAATTTGAAGTTACATTAATTACGTCACAAAGATTTTCATAATAACATAACAGTTTATTTATCCAGCCAGATCATCTAATCTTTCCACTGTCCTAAGGCCATAAATATTACTTAAAAAGCAGCTGAAGTCTTCACTTAATCAAAAGTGAAACACGTATCACCCTATAAAAAACCTTTATTAACAATTTATAAGTACCCTATCAAGGATGAGATGGCGCTACTATCCTATGATTAACGGTTTATAGCCACGAGATAAAAGCCGTCTTGCAAAAATGTGAATTTGTAAAGATTTTTTAATGATTAATGTTTAGTAAAGGAAATTTTGTGGCATTCTAGGATGAAATGTTAAAGTTCAAAGTCACTACTTCTATCGAGCGTAAATTTAAGCTACGCTAAGCCATCAAAAATTATGTTACCATTTTTTAATTAAAACTGCGCTTAAAAATTTAATAAAGTTTAGAAAGTATCATTAGAAAGGAAAATTCTTACAAATGTGGGCCAAGTATAACATAGAGAAAGTATTTTTTCGTCGTTTATATATTAATTATTACTTAGTGGCCTAAAGATTCAAACAAGCTTCACATCAAACTGATGTTTATTGAATATAGTTTGTATATTTCATAATTAGTTTTAAATTCAACACGGTATAGAAATGCGAAAAAACTTTTTAATTGTTTAGGTAAACCAAATATATATTACATAATATACCCTGGACAAGAATGTATTATCGAAAAGAAATGATAATTTTTTATAAAATTAATATCAACCCCGACTACTCTCAAGGTAGTGTTCGATTATTACTACTTTTGTTATATTTCATCGTAGCTTCAAAATCCAAAAACTGCCTACAACTTTCGACTAAACAAAGTTTGCCTAATTAGTTCACCACGTAAGTAAGAGTGAAAACCATTCAAATCATTCTTTACCATTCTCTCTCTATTGCTATAGCTTTGATTACCGTTTATATTATTTATTGAAGGAAATGTACTATACTATTTTTGGAAGAGATGGTCTAATTTAAAGGAACCCCTCGCAATTTTAAAACAATTCCTACATATTTAAAACTTTTTTTAATTTAAATTCATTTCAAAATAAATATCAAAATAAGGCATCTTATTTAAAACATCTCCTTCAAAATAAGACGTCTTCTTCGTTTCAAAATAACACATCATATATAAATCAATTTAGAAAATATACAATTTAAAGAGAATTCTTAACTTCATCTTTATAATCGATTAAAAAAGACAGTTCTCACAAAAAAAAATTGGAGGAATAGATAAAAGTGGTATTGATTTTTAGGAATAATAGAGATAATCTTACACAAGTAAATGAAACTACGTGATGTAGTATTATTTCTACTTTCTTTAATTTCTTTACCACGACCTAGGTTTCGTTGTATTACAACATCTTCAGGTGGGCTATTATGAAAGGAAAAACAAAAAATTAAAATCTTCAAATGGGCTATTATTCACGTAGTTTAATTTAATTGTGAACAATCAATTTCTAAAAAATTAATGCCAAATATATTCAATACAGGAGATATTCCCATTCAAAATTTTAATAATCCTATACAAAGTTTAATAATAGAGATATTCCTATTCAAAGTTTTTTATTTTATAGAAATTACTGTGTATGCTAGCCTATTTGATGCTTCGTAGGAGATTCTTCGGAAATTATTTAAAATGTTATTATTATGTGCTCGTATTGAACTATTTGTTATTATATCTTCCACATGCCCAACGCTCTGAATAAACCTCTAAGTAGGACATAGATTTTAAAAAATATTAAATACATAAATATATACCTTGTAAGTAGACAGTAGTATTACTGTAAAAGTGGTAAATTTATTTACAAATCTATACACACGCGGTCAGGAATAACTCAGAACCTTAATTTCGGCTCTTTGTTATTTACAATCCACACAAAGTATATCGGTGGTGTTTTAAAAAATCGCATGCTTGTCATTACATGACGGCTTGAAGATTTTTACAGTGGTTAAAGATTCAACAGGTTTTAATCTACAATTGATTTCAGCTGTTATTTCATAATTTAAGGTATCATAAGCAAATTAATTGTGATGTTATCATAGTCACGTGGTTAAACAGTTGACAACCGTGACAAAGTGGATATTTTTGGCATAGCTAACTCGGTATTGCATAAAAAAGATATCGGTCGAATACAAGTGGTAGTAAGATGGGTTTCTTTCCCATTAGACAGACGTCTCATGACCGATAGGTATATTAATAGAATCTAGGGTAACGATATCAAGTTTTCATCTTGTGGCTGAGAAAAAAATCTTTATTGATGAAAATAATTGACATCTATTGTTAAATATTAAATATATTTGGCGTTAATTTTGTAGAAATTCTTTATTCACGTGATGTAGTATTATTTCTACTTTCTTTAATTTCTTTAGCACGACCTAGGTTTTGTTGTATTACAACATCTTCAGGTGGGATATTAGCAAAAATTGATCCTATATATGATACCTATGATCTTTGCTAATATCCCACCTGAAGATGACAATGAAACCTAGGTCGTGGTAAAAAAATTAAAGAAAGTAAAAATAATACTACATCACGTAGTTTCATTTAATTGTGGATCTATTGTTAACTTAATAACGAAAATAATTAAACTTATAAATTTTCTTAGCTTGATTATTAGATATTAAACGAAATTATCGATTTTTGAAAGTAAAGTTCGTTTATCCTACGTGGTGAAAAATATATGTATTTATTTAAGCAGACAATCAGTAATATAAGCAGACAATTATATTAATTAAGTTCTTCGATTGTAAATATAAGGAACTTAAAATAGATAAGAGACTATCTCTTATCTCATCTAAAGAATAAAACCTTCCGGCCTTTTTGTAGTCTCCACCTGGTCTTTTGCTTTTAAATAGACGTAAAAAGTATTTTAGTTTTCCTTGTATTGATGAATATTCGGTATAAAATGTGTTACATTGAAGAATTGCGTTGTTATGCCCACAACAAACAATGAGTTATGAAAAATATTCCTTCTTCGCAAATAACGATCATACCTTCTGTTTAGAGGCAAATTAAATAAAAAGACATTTGTTTAACTTTACAGAAAAACGATTTCAAAGTTAGACTTTACACAAAAATAATTAAAAAATAAAAATTGCCATGAAAAGTATAACATCATAAATCTTATTATTATGAAAATACAAAGAAACAATTTCTTTAATGAATTTTCTTCAAATGATGAACATTCGGCATAAATTGTGCTACATTGATGAATTGCGTTGTTATGTCCATAAAATGTATTAAAACATTCCCTCCTTACAAACAATGATCATACCTTCTGATAAACGCTGTGAAAAGCGATTTCAAGGTTAGACTTTAGAAAAATATAATTGAAAATTAAAAATTGCCATGAAAAATATTACTGGTATGAAAATACAAAGAAAAGATTTCTTTAATGGATTTTCTTCAAATTCGAAATCCATTTTCTGTAAACTTTTAAACTAATTTACCTTTCAACAAACGATTTATATCTGCATAATCTCTTCCCCGAGTGGAACCATAATTATGAAAGTGAAAAAGAAAATTAGACTCTTAAAGTTCCCCTTACTTTATGGTAAGTTTAGCTCCTCGACCGTGAATTCAAATGAACCTACAAAAAGTTATTTAATACATTTACAATCTTTCTACATCTTTCTGTTAAGAGTATATGGATATCCGAAGATATTCCTTTTTAAACTTCAAATAAAGTTAGTCGTCTAATTTTCACGAAAATATACCCACAGAAGCCTCTCTGGCATTAGTGGGTAATTTAAACTTTTTCGCCCATCCAACTAAATACATAATATTGTATTTTCATTTATAAGGTTGGGTCGATCACAAGTGTGGTATGAGTACAATTTATCATCAATTATATTTTGTTAAATTTTTTGATGTGATATGAAAGAACATGTATTAAAAACATCGTATTTGAAAAAAGAAATATTTTGCAGCTTGCAATTATTTACCATAAAAAAAATCAATTTAAAAAATTTCAGACCTATGATTTTTGGTCTTAACCTATTTTTTTTATTTAATTTACTTTGTCTCTCATTACTAATCAGTTATTATTCATTTATAAATACACTTTCTTTAAAATTATTAAGAGTTAATAATAAAAATGGAAGTAAATTCAGATTTTTAGCCTATGAACTTTTCAGTTTCCATATTTACATTTTGTTTATGTGATACCAACATTAAAGAAACAATAAATCCGTTAGTATTCAGTTTATATTTTGAATAATTTTATAGTGCATATATATATATATATATATATATATATATATATATATATATTTACATATATATATATATATATATATATATATATATATATATATATATATAAATTTATGCACATCTTTAGTGTTACTGAAAATAGGAATTAACTCGAAATATTCACAGCAATACATTATTTATGACCGGAAATGATTTTAGTTAAATACATGATTCAAAAATGAAAATGTTCCATAAATTAAATACTACAAGACAGTGAAACGTATTAAATTGATATGATCGATAATTTTTTTTTTAATTTACTTCATTGGAGCGTTATGATTAGTAATGTTTAACCCATTTAAAATGATTGTTTTTAATTTATTCAATTTCTTTAATTTACGTTTATTCTTTGGAGCATGTTAAGTATGTAAGACGTAATCATAAATTGTTTGTGAAATTAGTAAAAATAGCTAGGAATATACAAATTTGGACATATTTCTCGTAATTTTTTTTGGTAAATGTCACAAACAATCGTGAGCCGCGTATTATTTTTAAATTTGTCGTTTTATATTCTTTCAAAAAAATTATCAAATTATCATTGGCGCTAAACAGCAATTGTTTCAAAAATAAAAATAAATACGGAGGCGTTTCTTTTCCATTTATTTGTTTATTTAGAAATTTTAATATGCAGATACATAACGCTAAATTATTCCTTCAGCGGTAATTTCGTGCAATTTAATCAAATTAAATATAAATAATTTCACTTGCTAGTGTAGCAGCAAACTTCAGTTAATAGTGTGGGGTGAGGTAATATCATGAGAATATGTTTAAAATATAGACGAGCATTTTGGAACCAAACAAAATGGCAATATGTAAGTTCCGAATGAGACAAAGTTACAACTTGACACTAAATCAACCAACCTCATACTGAATCAAAACGTCACTGGACGATTTCACATCACCTGTATCTAATTTGTCCGAGTTATGACAGAAAGGAATAACTTCAACAGAATCAGAGCAGTCAAATAACGGAACCATAGTAATGCCATTAAGTTACTGTGTCTAGGGTAAACTTGCGGCCTGCCAGTAACTTTATAGCGAATGGGAAAAAATCAAAGTTTGCCTTTACCGTTGGAAATACTTTTTCCGATTCTAACCAAAAACAAATATTACCATCCATTGATTAATAAAATAATCTACAATTTACCCAGTTCCAATACAATTACTTTTCTTTTACTTTTGTTTGACATAGGTTTAAATTTTTCGATGACATAACTCAAGGACGAAGTGGATTCGGGAGCTCGGAAACTTAAAATTTTGTTTATTCTGCTGAAACATATCAAAACAATTCCGCAGACTCCCTTCAGATTTTACAAGCACTCGAATGGGCCCGTACATACGTACATATTTAGGTACAAACAAATTCCAATGTGACTTGCCCCCACCACCCAAAAATTTTTATAATCATGATGAACATATAAATATAGAACGCAATATTTTTATAATCATGATGAACATATAAATATATAAAAACAAAAAGGAAGGGTAAAAAAGTTAAAAGCTGAAAATTTTTAAATAACACAATTTTTATTATAATTGATGTCTCTAATTATTGGTATGGTAAGAGTTTCCAATAACTTAAAAATAGATATTAGAAGTTATACAAACATGAAGTTTATATTTGTAATTAAATTAAATTGTTTTGTAATTAATGTGAATTTATAAGTAAATAAAAATAATTTAATTTTCTTATACTACTGATAAAATTGTAACCTAGTAGTTCAAGTAATATGTATTTTTTTTTCGATAAATATGTTATCCCTCATAATCTAAACAGCTAAATCAAAATTAAAAATAAAAACATTGCTAGGAGTTTACCTAAATTTTACGACAAAGCTGTAGTAATGCTTTTAAATATTTCACCTTTTTCGAATTAAAAAAAAATATGATATTTAAAATCATGTCAATTTTATGATTTTCTAATCAAATTTCAATTCATTTAGTCGGTATCAAAGAAAAACAGTTGTGATCGAAATGCAAATAGACAGGTGGGTAATGTTGTAAGGGTTCAGTTTTTTCTTCTGAGGTAAGAAATCCTAAAAAAAATTAACTTTTATAACTTGAACACATTAGGTTAAACTTTTATTAGCTCCATAAGAAAATAAATTTACTTCAAAAATGTTTACATTAATTAAAAACAAATTAATTTAAAAGCAAAAATATATTTCTTGTTTTTATGATTGGAACTTCTAATAGCTATTCTTAAGTGGCTAGAAACTCCAATTATACAAGTAATTAGAGACACCAATTATAATAAAAACTGTGTTATTTAAAAATTGTCAGCTTTTTATTTTCTTTTCCATTTCAGCAAAATTTTATTTATGTGATTCAACCCTATCTTAGTTCTTTCCGCTTCCTCAATATTTAAGTTAATATTCATCATAATTACAAAAGGTCAGAAGAAATTTATAAACTCCTCTAGCTATGTTACAGTCAACTGCAAGAGTCGATATTTTGTATTTTGTTTAATAAATATTTCTTTAAACAAATCTGATTTACGCTTCAATCCAACGACGTTTAAACTTATAAATCTCAGATTAATACCAATCAACAAAAAGCTAAGAAACATGTATAGTAAACTATCGAAAACTTAGCTCAAACGAGCTTCCAGCGACCCAGATATTGGATGGGATACTATGATTGATCTTAATATCCAATTAAATTATTTCATAGACAGAATCGTTACGTAATTTAAATTATCATTGTTTTTAGCTTTCATTGTAGAAATATCAAGAAGGCTAGTTTGTTTAAGCTCAACTAAAATCCTCACTCACCTGTATGAAACTTAACCTTTCTGTAATGCTTAGGTTTAATACAATTATTTACACTTTTCTTAATTTCTCGTACTGGCTTAAAACCATAGTTAAAACTCAATTTTTATCGGCTAATTTCTTATGTCAATCCGGAAATAGAAAGTTAATTTTTATATTTATTGCTTATCACTGCTTACTATTAACACTTTATCCTTTTTGTCATTAAACATTAAAATATGAAATTGATGTAATGAGACTATATTAATTTAAATAATACCCAATCAGTAAAACTTCCTACTCCTACTATATTATAAATGTGGAAGTATTTTTATTTTTGATTCTTTATAACCTAAAAATGCAGCTTTTAAGTAAGCAACTAATTCATCAATTACTTATAGTATTTATATTAGTTGTAATGATATAATAGACTGCTAACACTATCTTATCACGAGGACACTTCTCATAAAAATCTTATAGAAATGGTATCGGCACAAAAATTATGAAGCTTTGAATATAACATTTTGTAGAAATTACCATTTGAGTTGTCAGCTCCACGTAATTGAGTACCTATTCATAACATTGTGAATTGACCGCGTCATGTGTGCAGGCACTGCTGTGCATATTATCCTTTTGATTACCTTAGTAATTCGATCTGATTGATAAAAGTGTTGATAAAAAATCCGAGTTTTATAAAAAAAATTTAAAGACTAATTTAATTTCCTGAACATCACTTGCATACTAATGTAATAATTTTTTTCAAAATGTTATTACATTACATTACGTAATAACATTTTGAAAAAAATTACGTATTTTTGTACTTTGTTACCTAATAGCACCTATGGGTGTTTCACATTAATCTACTCCCAGGATTACCTATCTTGGGAATTTATATCTTTTAGACTATCTAGTCTCAATAACTATGAAGACTACTTTAATTAACTCAACGCAATTATCAGTCATTCTAATAGTTTATAACACAGGAAGTGTGGTATTTAGATTAAAGATGTTAAACCCAAAGAGTGAACACATTTTTGCATATTTATTTTTTCCTTTTGAAAACATATTTCCACTCAGGTTTCCGAATCTCTGGCTACACGAAAAATTTCGTATTCACATAACATACATTGCCGAATAGAAATTAGATTTCCCGTTTCCTCATAAATGTTACAATTCGCTGCTTTTTTCCAGGTGCCGGTATTTTTTTTTGCCTTTGACCATTTTATATTGTGTCACCGAGGATATTTATAATTTAGTTTTATACTCGATGGTTAATATTATAGAAAATTAATTTTGTTAAAAAATGCTAACAATTTTTCCCCTTACATTAATTTTTCATATGTAATTAAAACCATAATAAAAACTTAGTTTTCATTAGCTTAACCTAATGTAATATTTTAATTCTGAAAACTGATTTTGTATTGTTTGTTTATCACTTTTTACTCTCAAAACCTATTTATTTTTTTCAATAAAAACTTAAATCATTCCATGGTTTAGATTACATGCTTAAGAAATTCAGCCTTAATTGTAAAAGACGTTCTCGATTATCACAAGCATAAAAATCACCAGGCATCAAAAAGTAAAACAACTCTAATGTCGAAGGCTAAACAATTATCTATAATAAAAAGCAGAAAATATTTCACGACACTTTTTGCAGTAAAATTCCTTCTCGTGAAAATATACATAGCCCAAATTATTGAGTCTAGATATCAGAAACTCTGAACTGTGTCACCATTTAGATTAGAGATATCTACTAAGAAAGCTTTTCAAGAATTTCCTACAGGAAAGGCAAAAACTAGATCTTCGGAAGTCTATTGCTACAGAGCACAGAAATAACCCATAACCTCGACCAATATCCAACGCAAATTAAGCAGTATCAGTTTAATTTGCGTTGGATATAATTGACTGAGAGATAATTCGACTGAGAGATACACTACTCATTGTTTTTATTGAAATAGACTGACTTGTTATGGTATGACATACTAACACAGAAAGTTTCCATAACATTGTGTCATTATTTCGTCGTTTAATTCAAATAAACATACGGCAAGAGTTCATGTGCCCAAATGTTATGGGTTGCACCTTGCCCACCGTGTTCGGTAAACGTGGAGTAACTTTAAACTTTAATAACCCTAAAATGCACTTTTTGTCATTATCGAAACGCGAACCACATTTATTAAGATAAAGAATTATGAGGATCCCTTCAATTTTTTACATTCGATATTTTCGGCTTGGTACAAAATTGGTTTTTAACTAAATAAGGTCATTGGATCCACGTTTTCATACGAAATAAAATATTTCGTTGGAAAATATGAGTCATGTGACCAATAAAAAATAAAATTTATCAGTATATTATATATAATTCTTATCAAATTATGTCATTTTGCAAATTACGAAATGTGCTAACGACCGACTTTTCTTTTCTATCTGCTTTGGACACATATTTTTAATTATTTTTTTACGATTTATACATGTTTTTATGCTACAGCAAAAATATTTACAATATATTTCTAGTTATTACAACATGCAATTATATCACATTTATATGTAAAACATTTCAAATAAAGTAGTTATTTCAAACTTAACGTAAACCGCCTCAAACGCACAATTCATTAAGTAGCGAACACATGAAATATGTTTTAATTTCTGGTCGGAAACATATTGTTTGTTTACTTCATTAGAAAATACATAATATACTCGTTCCACAAAAAATATTTCCCGCCGTGAATATGTAATGTTATAACTATTATTATTTCGGAAAAAATACTACCCCTCCCTCGAATACGTGCCAATTTAATGTATGGAAATCGAATGAATTGTTACATATTTAAAAAAAGTATGCAATCATAATCTGTAAGAAAAATATATTATTTTGGTATATAATAGTACATACTTTCCAAAACTAACCACGCGAATTCTTTCTACTTCTATGGAGGTCTCGTGCAAGTCACACAATTTCACGTATAACGCAGTAGCGTGCTGTGCTTTTTAGAAAGGGCAAGCTGTGAAGGGGCAGACATATTATAATTATATAGATAAACACAAACGTGAGCAAGCTTCCTCCTACCGTCACTAAAAGCGCTAAAAATGGCTTTGAAGTTGTAATAGATTGAAATCGTGTGTAAATAATTGAATCGTAAGCACTCAAAATCAATAAACTCCCGACGTAATTCCCGGACCTATCGAATTATGACCTTAGAATTAGTCATAAGAAAATACTTGCTTATCTGAATATACAATTTAATTTAACTTCTGATTAGAGAATATATATATATATATATATATATATATATATATATATATAAATATATATATATAAAACGACGTATTGCAAAGAATTAGGACTCGTACACGATTATTTCATTATTAAATATTGATTTCAAGAATGCTTTTCTATGAGTAAATGCTTGTCAGTTGGCTGTCAAACAAAAATTTTATAACTTCAGTTTATGCGATCTACAAAGTGGAATTAAAGAAAAAAGAACAATATATTGTAATACTGTTCTTTCTTCTTTAATTCCACTTTGTATTTGCAAATTGTTTGTCTAGTGTTAGTAAAATGGCGAATGAGACGAAAAACTTAGAACTGCAACTTTCTTAACAAAGTGTAGTTTTGTGTGGAATTTTTTTAAATCACTGTTTTTAATAAAATAATAGCGACCGCGTCCCACTCTCGGTTATTACAAAATATACAAATTCGCATTTTTGCTAAACTGAACTTGTTTCCACCAATAGGTACACTAGATTTATTAGGAACGTATAATTTCAAAATTAACTTCGATCTACCATTCTCAATTTTACAATTTTTTTGACTAAAAGAAAAAGTGGAAAATTCTACCTTATTTACGTAATAAATAACAACATTTTATAGTCGTCATTGTTTACTTTCAAGGTGAAAATGCACGTCAAAAAATAAACTAATAAAATATTAATTTAATTAACAAATAAAACTTCACTGCCAGAAGTTATTTCAGTGACCAAATATAATAAGTACATTTAAAAACCGGACAGCTATTAAAATTATAAAATTATTTTCGAAAGAAGACAATAAATTGACTCGTTGTAACAACATAACGATTCATTGTTTACCATATATGCAAATGTCATAATTACGGTATTCTTTCAGTCTGATTATAGCCGATAATCAAACATGCTTCTGCGTGTCTTGAGAATATGGACTGACGTTTTTAAGTGTGGTAATCAATTTTAATTTAAAATGAACCAATTCTGATTGGAGAAGTTAATTAAAAGGAAAATTCTAACCAGTTCATTCCAATGTAATTTAAAATAAAATTGTAACAACCGGAAATGTTCACTGTGTGTGCGAACTGCGGAGTATATATCGAATCGTTGGTTTCACAATTTAAATATGTTTAAATGTTCGTAAATATGTTACGTATATGTTCTAAATATTCAGGGTAAGCTACGTGGAATTGCTTATAAGGCACTGTGCGCCTTGTAAGCAATTCCACGATGCAATTTAATAATGCTTATGAGGCACTGTGTGGTCGACGGATTTCAATTATTTATTTTTACACTTTTGTCATCACAAAAACAATACCAAGCAGACTAATATGATTCTATATCTATTAAGTATTATGTAATATAAATTATAAGGTCTCTTTCATTTACCTCTCTTCTCTTTCTTCTCTTCTTCTCTTTCATTTATTGAAAACGGCAGCATCCACGATCTTCACTTTCAAGGCCAAAATCGGTCCCTCAGGGTTGCAGCGTCGATCTGCATTTGGAGCCGATATCGATCTCGCAAGCAGGGTGATGGGTTAAAACGATAACAATGTTTTTTCATGTTATGGCTAAGTAAAATTTTAGACCTATCTGATCAATTCTAGCTAGATTCTCTTATTTTTTTATAGTTTAGTCGTGATTGAATTTCGATGAAAGAATCGGAAATAAGTAGATTTGATTCCACGAAAGATATAAATATGAAGTGAGACAAAAGAAACAATTCAACATATTATTTAAAAAATATATAATAATGAAGAATATTTTAAGTGCAATATTTGCAAAAATATTTTTTCAATAAGATTTGTATTATAAAGTCACGTTTGAACGCATTTTTTGGATCTTCAACATCTTGAAACGCATTTAAGGTCAAACGAGCACGAAGTTAAATTAACCCATTTAATAATATTTTACTCATGGAAGTGAACGGAATATGTATAACATTCCACTCAAGTTTTTACATAGTTCATAACGCTCCTCTTTAACTAAAAAATATCTCATTTGTTTTCTAAGATTATTTTAAAAAATAAAAGTGATGTTTTATTTAATAATATTTTTTTATTGTTCGTTTCCTGCCCATTAAAACAGATGTGCAAATTAATTATTCCGCCTGAGACTCGAAACTGTTTCCAGTGCCCAATCGGTTTTCAATAAATTTTACAATAAGTGAGAAAGCGATTGATACAAATTATCACTATTATCATAAACTTATTCCCTCACGTCTTTCCCTAATATATTTTCGAATGCAAGAGCATTATCCTTCTTCTGTGAAATTTAATTTCCTCATTCTGCCCAAGATTACTTTATTTGATTACTTCATTAACTTTAACTACTCTCCTTTATTAAGATTTTAGTCACTTTCATTAAATTATCATGTATTATATCATTTATAAGCAGAGACGCATCTCTTTTTAAAAATAAATAGAAACATCGATCAGAATTGGCCCAGAATTATTAAACCTAGTAATACGCAGCATTCTATCAATTTCACTATTTATAAATACACGTGTTATCAAACAAGAGGTTTATATCCTTTCGGCCATAAAATTTATATCATTACCATAATTATTTAAGGAATTTTTCGTTGACACTGACACATGTCGCTTTGTCATAATACTATGAAAGTAAACTACTTGTACTTTTAATCCATATAAGGATTACGTTTCCAGAAATTCGTCACACAGAATTTTCTGTACCATTAACAAATCCGTCAACATAGAGAAACATTTATGACCGTTGTTAAATTTTAACTGAGAATTTGTTAATTAGTTAATGAATAATCTTCTAGATCTGTTATGTGCCATTTTATTATATACCAATTTGGAACACTAATTCCTTGTCACATGTGTTCTAAAATTATATTAATTCTCCTAAAGGATTAAAAGGTAGAATTTGGAATTTTAGTAAATATGGTGAAGAGTTCACTATAGACCAAATTGAAAACCAAAATGAAGAGGTTAATATTATATAATATATATATATATATATATATATATATATATATATATATATATATATATATATATGTGTGTGTGTGTGTGTGTGTGTGTGTGTTTGTGTGTGTGTGTATGCAAATTGATAAAACTTATTGTCAAATTAAAAAACTGACTTATAGATTTACAATTTTTTTATAGATTTACAGACGAACAAAAGAAACTAGTGAAAAATAATTTTGTTGATAGATTAAAAAAAAAATTTAATAGGTATCATTTTTAATATAATTATATTATAAATAAGTCAGATTACGAAAACAAACCTTCACAAAAACTAAAATATAAGCAGTAAGCACAATTAAATGAAACTACGTGATGTAATATTATTTTTACTTTCTTTAAGTTCTTTACCACGACCTAGGTTTCGTTGTATTACAACATCTTCAGGTGGGCTATTAGCAAAAACCTTTACTAATAGCCCAAATCTTTGCTAAAAGCCCACCTGAAGATGTAATACAACGAAACCTAGGTCGTGGTAAAGAACTTAAAGAAAGTAGAAATAATACTACATCACGTAGTTTCATTTAATTCTGAATAATGAATTTCTACAAAATTAACGCCAAATATATTCAATAAGCAGTAAGGAAAACATACGGAAATGGGAACAAAAACAGTAAATAGCATAGGAAATGAAATAATTTCGTTTCCTTCCTGAAAGAAAAATATGTTTTCAAACGACTTTTGAACATAAATATTTTGTAAACCGTCCTTTAGTGGATTCCACAAGGCAACCATAATGGACCGTAATAATCTTAGCTATGCTGTTGAATAATTATGTCTGTTCTTGTTTTGGCACAAAAATTCAGACTATGTCCGTGAGGAATTTGCATCAAACATATGATAGTATTGTGAAGGATATTTTAATTGAAGAAGTGCCATATTTGTAATAACCGGTATTCCAATAATGAATCCATTTATCAACTAAAAAATTAAAGCATATTTTGAGGAATCGATCAAGCTTGTTGAATTATTCAGGAATATAAAACATAAAGTTAATAAATATAACACGAAATAGACTAAAAATAAATTTGTTAAATATGTACTTTAATTTAAAAAATGGCAAGTTTTTTAAATTACATATTTTTTAATGACTAAATGAAAAGGTTGATCGATATTATTGATTAAATATTTCTTTTTATATAAGACAATATAAATAAGCTCTTGCATAAAAAACGTGTCACAAATACATGCTTACTTCATTACACACTATAAAATTTATGCACATATATATAAATATGCATCTCTCTCACACTCGGGACGTATCGCAATATTTCTATTCCTTAGTGTCAATACTGTTAACATTAAAAACCCGAAATTGTTTCTAAATTATTCCGATTTACTTAATGTGTTGTTTAAGATAATTTAAAGGTGTTTACTGTCGTAGTATACTAACAGGCGTAGTATGATACTAGATACATTTCATAATTTGGAAAAATGTATCTATAAATCAAATGATTACATGTTATGAAATTTTACTCTAAAATAACTAAACGTAAACCATTGTTTTATTTAAATTAATTAATGTAAGTCAAAATACAATGTAAGTGTCAATTGCTGGTTCGATTTCGTTCGAACCTCTTTTAAAGTTATTGACTTTGTGTTGTGTACATAGTACACGATTTATTTTGAGCATTTTTTACGCTTAAAAGTGGCTAAATAAAGTTATTATTAATAAGTAGTTATTCAGTTAGGCGTTAATCATGCGCTGTCATTAACAAACCGTCCATACTTTTTACAGGAGTTCATATCGCTATGGTTAAGAAAGTTAAGTTACTTTGGAAAGTAGATTAACTTTCTTTACGAGTCTCGACTGAATCCCTCAATTCGTAGGTTTCGACATCAGTTGATGTGAAGAAATATTTTTTTATGATAGTTTTATGAAAATAAAAAAAAAACACAATTGTGTGTTGGGTTGATTATGGTCTTGGATGGCATGGCACATGGCGGGTTCCCGATTTCTGGCCGCAGGGCCAGGAATCGAAATCGGGGATAAAGTGGAGCTGTGATGTGTGAATCGGTGATAAAGTAGAGGAGCGATGATAAGTACAAATATGTAGTTAAAATGCTACAGACCAGTGACCGACAACAGCGCCTCTAGTGCGAGAAGCTTTGTGCTGCGACTGCCCACCCAGCGTGGCGGTATTGATCTTTACCTCCAATGATATGTGCATTGAGAGAGCTTGTACCTGTTTACTGCTAAAAAGCAATGGTCGAAGGCAGTTTCTCGACGTGATTAAAAATAATAAATATTAAAATAAATTGAAATATAATTTTGATGAAATTTCAGATTATTATAGGAAAATATTTTTGGCATAAGTTTGTAAAATGGCTTCCTCGTTTATTAAAATTATCGCAAAATGTAAAATATGCACACACCTTATAAACGAAGTTCATATCAACACAACAATTTCATGAAGAAAAGAACTTTAACCAGCAATATATAGTACAGAAACTTGCTTGCGTAACGCAGAAACCGTATTCTGTTCAAAGAAAATTGTATCCTTAGCATTTTATTGCTAAAACAATGTTCATAATTATGACACGAAAGGTTTTCCCTCCTAAGTTTCAGTGAGTGAAGCGAAGGCAAGAACGCTTTCCTGTCCATATTTTCCCCGTCGACTTCTGTTTATGAAGAAGAGTGACTTATGACTTTTTTACGGCGGTATTTGATATAATGTAATTTAACGTATCGTCTCTGATAATGATGGACTATTATTATTGATAAACTAAAAGTTTAATTATTCTAAGTAACTAGTTAATGAGATTCGTATTAGAGGTGCTAATAGAAGAGGCGTACGTTATTTTTTGAAACTTCTTTTTTATTATTTTATTATTTGCTTATAACTAAAACGGGATGAACTTCAATTAAAAACCCCTAAATAATAATCTGTGAAGAATATAACCGTTATGGCTTCCGAATAATTCAGGAACATAAACAAGTGTTGACAAAATTTAATCCGTATTATATTTTTTTTGTAAATGAAATGAATAAAAAAATAAAACTTATTCCGTTTTAAAACAGTTATTATACACTACGTCCTTTTAACTTAAGATAAATTCAGTGATTATAGAACTTCGTTTACAAGTAATGGGAAAATATTTTCACAGATACTTACAGTTTTCAGCTAAAATATCACATATCGACAATTATGCACTTCAGTTAAGGGTAGTCGTGACGTAGAGGTTAAATTAGAAATACATCCTTTTTCGTGTTTTCATGATTGTCTTTGCCTCAAAAGGAAACAATAGGAACAAAGGTCACAGTCGTTTCTCTGAGAAACGGTTTGACGTAGAGAGTTCCAATTTGATGTAGTAGTGGCCCGCATATTAAGCTGGATATTCGCAATGAAAGCGTAAACAAATATTGTTTGAGTTATATTTTTTTAATCGATGTGATGTCAACCAAAATATTATTTGTGGACAAATTTAAAATGTGGATTAAAAAAACACATCGTGGTTTCAGCTATGTGGGTTGGCAATGAACGGACGAGTTGTAAGGATTTTAAAATAATTCTCACAATTTAATCAAAGACAGTTGTACAAAACCTTACGGAAAATGTCCACACAGGATATATGCTACTCGCGCATATAACTGCACAATTTAAAGTTATGCAGAAAAGGGTTTTTTTTAAAAGATGACTTCAAATTTGTGGGAAAACTGTAGAGATGATTTAGAACTAATATTTTTTGAAAATTCACGATAATTCGAGATTTACAATAGATAAAATAGAAATTATACGTAATTTGTGAAAAATAATATTAATATTTAAAAATGGAAATACTATGCACCTTAACCACTTAAAGTGTGAACGGAACCCTCTTAGTGCAAGGTCTATTCTTACTTAGCGTTGTTTTTTACTTTATCCTTTTCCATTTTATATTTGGTCTAATTATTTAATAGTAACTTTTAATACAGACTATATATTTTTTACAGGAGAGACGCCATTTAAAATAGGTAATATGATTTAAATTTTTTATTGATATATATTATAAAAATAGAGTACTAGCTTCTGTAAAATATTTTCAGATTAATAAAATATGATTCACACGTAAATTTTCATATATGTTTAAAGAGAATTTGGGCTATGGCAAACGACATGGTGTTACCAGTTACAATGGTATTTAAATTTAAGCAGTTTAAACTAAAAATATCTAATTATTAAAATAAATAAATAATAGCTCATTTTAATGATTTATTATCAAATAAAACACAATAGCGCTCTAGCCATTACCAAATTTAAATTGTTAACGAGCTGCTCTTAGAAGCCGCATTTATTATCTGTCGATCTTTATTATTTGCTGTATTCATTGTCCTTTCTATCTTATAACTGTGCAATATTCACCTTTATAAATATTATAAAACATCTCTTTAAATATGAAAGCTCACCTTTACTTTATACAGATGCAATATCTTCCTGTACTCAACATCACGTTTTGTTTGCGTTTAAACTAATTTAAAACCGCAGACCCCAAGACAACAGAAAGCTACGAAACATACAACTAAACAAAAGCACCATTATCCTGGCCCTAATCCCGTACTTAGTCTATTGATAATATAACTCTCGCGACGACTCACAGCGTGGGTAAAATGTTAAGTTGACACAGCAAATGCGTAGCAATTTTCGTTTAACCCTAGGCCGTTCAAAGAGGTTATTATTTATCTATTTTCATTAGAATTCTCTAATAAAACTGTAATGTACCAATTTAACGAGTTTTTATTTTAAAAAGAAACTACTTTGTCACCGTCTTCTGTGTTTTGTAAATAAGACCCAGCTTTTAATTAGAGAAAATCTACTTTCTTTAACACTTATGATGCATTCAAGTAACTTTTTCATAAAAGGACAGTTAAATAAGAATTAATAATAATTGATATACTACTATTTTACACACATTTGTGTAGAAAGTGCGTTGGTAGAAATAACTGAGTAAAATATAGCCCAAACATAGGCTTGTGTAAAAAGATGGGTGTACATACTCTAAAATCTATAAAGTAGGTCAAGTAATAATAATTATTGGCCAAATAATGTAGGGAGGAGATTATGCAATTAACTTCCTAAAATTATTAACTTTTTAATTATATTGACATATACGGTAGCTGCAATGTGAAAAAAAGGTCATTATAAATTTACCTGTCAATTGTCGTACAAAATATATACTGTCCATAATATGTCAATATCATTTTTACGGTGCCGTCATAATATAGACTCAAATTTATTTATCTTATAACTTATAATTTTAAGATAACTTGGCTTTTCCGGTATAAATAGCTTTAAGATTTATATGAAAATCTCGTGTTACCATGGCGAATGGCTGCTAACATTTCAGTCGGCAAAATTCATCTGGTAATTTTACTTCCTTTGACTTTTCTCAACTGACTAATATAAATATTACAGATAAGTAACAAAAAAAGTATGATCAATTTAATTATATTTTTTAATAAAGGGAATATTTACACACGAGATATTTATGACAAAGGGAATATTACAAGTAATATCTCGTGTAAAATTCACTGCTTGCAGTGTAAAATTCTATCGTTTCTAACTACGGGACATTAAGAATCATATTGGAATATTAAGAATACGTTCCACTGGTAGCTGCAAAAAGCCAAACATTTTAATATAAGGTTTTTGTGGTATTCAGAATTTAATTGGACAACTTGTCTCATGTAAATCTATGGAAAATCCATAAACGGATAAAAAAAGGGTGAAATCAGGTTCAAATTTAATAATTTTTCGGAGCGCGAAAATTAGATAAATTAAAAAAAATATTTCTCTGAATACGAGCACTTTTGGAAAGATTGGCTTCTTTTTCGCTTGAGACGTAAATTTTAATAACCAAGTTACTTGGATATTATAATATAAATTTAAATTTATACATCCGTATACTTTTTTAAACAGACATTATTCCAGTTTAATATTCCGTTTAAAATTCAATTCAATGTACATTATTTAATACAAAAACTTAATTTCATTTAAATCGAATTTTAGATGAAAATGGATATATTTATATGGACAGGGAAAAACAGTACCCGTTTACATCTAAAAAGTGGTTCGTTAAGTTACCACTTTAAGGTTAAATCAAGATAACAGTTGAATAACACTGCAGAAGGGAGTACATGGGATTAGCGTATATTCTGTCGACAATGAGTATATGCATATTCATATCCCGCTGTCTTTGAATTGGATTTTAATATTTTATGCGATGGTTATTGCGAAGCATTATTAAAGAGAGGTTTTTTCAATATTTAATATTATTGTATAACATAGCGATTTATGCAGCACAACCTATAAGGAAAACAGGAAAACCGACTGGAATAACATTGATCGTGAATGGAAGTGGACAAATTTGCGCATTGTTTAGCAAAATTTACTTTCACGTCATAGATGTGAAAGTTACGTGAATGTAAAGACTGTAGTGGTTTAAACTCTTTCATATATTTATTTCTCTTCTGATATTATATTTATTTTATACTAGATTTCATTGATAGCTTCGCTCCCATGATCATAGAAAAACCTATAAAGCTTTTATTTAAAAAAAAAAGAAATAAGAAAAGATTTGAACCAGGATAATTAAATAGCCAAGGAATAAATATTATTTTGAACATAGTTTGCCACATTTGACTCTTGACATTGTTTGTTGTGCAGTGCAGCGCACCGCGCAAGTTATGCAGTGTTAGTTTGGACTATAATACTGTACAATAATTAACTATGGAATTGGCAGGTAAAATGGAATATTTGTTTAAAAATTAAATTAACAACGCGGCATTTAGTTCTTGTGCGTTCACATATTCTTTTAGCGTTTACATTCACAACGCTGTTTCTCTTAACAACGGCATGTTTACAAATAGCTTACCTTTAATCTAGAATATAGATTATTTGCATACAACATTTTATAGAAGTCCGCTGGACTGTTTAAGCGTAAATGAAATATTTTATTTCTATTTTACTGAATATATTTGGAGGTAAGTTTGTAGAAATTAATTATTCACAATTAAATGAAACTACGTGATGTAGTATTATTCCTACTTTATTTAAATTCTTTACCACGACCTAAGTTTCATTGTTTTACAACATCTTCTGGTGGGCTATTAGCAAAGATTTGGGCTATTAGCAAAGGTTTTTGCTAATAGCCCACCCGAAAATAATGTCATACAATGAAACCTAGGTCGTGATAAAGAATTTAAATGAAGTAGAAATATTACTACACCACGTAGTTTCATTTAATTCTATTATATTAGTAGGAATGTACTGCTCACAATAGTTTTTTTTTTACAAACATATCTCAATTCTGCATTTTGCGTTATTACAAATGGAACATTCCATAGAATTGAACGCAAAACTTTCAGTAATTTCCCATAAATTCTACTTTACATGCTGCGTTCATAAGAAATCGATAACTTTGTGTAATACTAAATTTCTGGTCTACTTTTAACTCAAAATAAAATTAATTTTTTTTGTATAAGAGCGGCAAAAACGAACACTAATTAATTTTTTGTGAATAGTTCTTTAACCTGTGTACACATGCCAAAATTTAATGAAAATATTTCTTTCCCTACGTATTTTTCATTTTTCAAAAATAGCAAAAATTGGATCTGAGCAAAGGTTCTCCATAAATACGCATCTTTAGAACTCAAAGTAATTTTTCTGAAAAAACAATTTTTTTAATGTAAATGTAAGAAACTTTGGTAATCGTATTCATTGATTGTTTTCGATATAAGTTTTAATCAGATATTAAAAAAAATAGTACCTTATGTATGTAAATACTGGTATTTACACGTTATAATATTTCTAAGGAAATATTTAGTTATAATATATCTAAGGAAACATTTATTTATTTGAAACAATTTGAATATGGTGTTTGACAAAAAATGTCAAAAAACGCATTAATATTTCTCGTAATAAACAAAGCAGGTCCCTTTTAAGCATTCCAAACAGCTTCGGTATAGGACATCACAATTTTTGTGCTTTTTGATCTACCTCAACTCAACTTACTCAAAATACCTCCAAAAATATTTTGAATGTTTACCCAAACAAATGAGGAAACATTGTTTGTGACAACAAATGAGACGTCCTCGTATAATTGCTGGACAGGTAAACATAATTTTCGGATATCATCCGGTCACATATGTCGTTCTGTAGCCTGAACAACAACACGCTGACAACCGTGGATATCTTTCGATCATCTCTCTCACTTTTAATAAAACTTATGTTTCTTTTCAAAATATATTTATGTTATTTCTTTGTGAAATACAATCTTATAGCCATTTGTTTTGAATCTCACAGTGCTCCGGCGGAAAATAATTTTGATAAACAAGATCGCTTGGGACTGCAACAGGTGCTGTAGTTTTTTTCCCATTATCAGCAAAAAAGAAGGTCAAAACACTTAAAAAGTTCGGATATGTTCTACTTAAAGGTACAATTTATGTTTGGCTTATATAAAAGTTATTTATTTTATTTATTTAGAAAAAACAACTATTTATTTTTTGTTTGGCATAAATTTGCTTTTAAGTAGACAATTAAATATTATACTTGTAGTTATAATTTCACCGTCGCGACACAATTTTCCAAGTTTGTAGTAAAGTCATTGCGAGTAATAAATATATAAAGAAGGGAGTAACAGTTTTTTTTTCAAATTGATGAACATTTATTTTCTACACGAGTATAAATCAAAGTGAGAACTGACCTGCTGCTTATTGATGAATAAAAAAAGTTGCACTGTCCGAATACAACTCACACAATGCAGGCTCTGTACACAGCTGCGTGAGTTCTAATGGAACTTGACAAGTAAAGCTGTTTTTCCTTCATAACGCTCACTTTATATTTTGGAGATAGAGGGAGGAAGACATATTTTTGTGGTCATTTTCAACAATATATTCAGAACTATCTTAAATAAAAATCGTTTTAAAATTGTATATCTAAAATAATCAGAGTACTTATTTTACTCCTCAAAACCTTCCAATAATGAAAATAACTTTTATCATTAACCTAAATTTAAAGTTTACGTATAAAACAGTCTGGGGAAATTTTGGTTCACATTTTTAACTTACAACTCTAGAATTACTTCACATGAAATGAAACAATTAAAAAATTTTACAATTCTCATTGCTCTTTCAAGCGATAGCTCCCATGAAAGGAACAATTTAAGTAATTTATTTTCCTCTATCCTCTAAAATTTCCAAACCAATGTTTCTAGGTGTTAACTATTGAAACATATGTGGTATATCAGCACGCGGCTGCGTTACGTCGTAATAAGTGACGATGCCATTAATATAATTGATCACCATACCAAATATTGCTACCTTCAAACGGAAACAGCTGTGCCAGATGGAGGGATGGACAGATGTAGACATTTAACTGACTGCATCAGGGTTCTATTTTTCCCTTTTGATATTCGGAAATGTTTGAATGAAAATTAAAAAAAGAAATGAAAATAATTCAATTAACAATAATTTATAATATTATGTATATTATATATTATATAATAATTAAATTAATAATTAACAATATTCGAGAACTGATAGTATGTCGGGATACTTTAATGTGTCACTCTCGATAGTCTATTTCCGTATATATTTCATGTCGAGGTGCGCCGTCAGAAGTAATTCAAAAACATAAAATGAAAAAAAATAAAGTAATAAAGGGGAAATAACAAAGATACCGATAAAAATATGAAGGGAACCCATTCCTTTGTTATAATTTTATCGAAAGTGATTGACAGTCGATTTTTTGTAATACGGAATATTGCTGAAAAATTTAAGACGAGATATTTTTGGATTTAAAATCGAAACATTTTAACTCTCTTAGAAAGAAAAAGATTTACGGTCTCTTTGAGCAACTTAATATGCGTAAGATCTCGAAAATTGGACATAACTCATATTTCACGTAGTTTTCAATTTAAGATTTCCTCCAAGACAGTACTTATGTCAATTTCAATCTTTACCTATTCATCTGTATGTGATTTTCTGATTATTGCTGATAGCCAAATGCTATATTGGGCATAATAGAGAAATGTGGTAAGTGTCTGCGAATATATTATTTATTTTACTTTGTCTCTTTATTCGAATACATGTAGAAATCATCATGACAAAAATATTTTTATAAGATTGTGAGAGTAGAATAAAAGAAGTGAAAAGTATTGGCAATAAAGGCAACGCAAAAGTCAAGGGTTATAATAAGAAAAATATATGAAAGGGAAGAAAATCAGGAAGCGAGGAAATAAATACTTTTAACTATTATTGAAAGTGATGAAAAATTTTCGGTTGCAGTCGTAGATATTTGTAAGGAAAAATGTGAAATCTCTGCCAATAAATCTATAAATAAATATATTTATTAACATAAATTTACCTCGTGAATTAATTACTGTATTGCGTGACTTCGAAACTCGTCAGAGGCCCGGACCATCGTTACATAATTTTTATATAACAAACTAAAAGAGAAAAAAAGTAGGGCACACAAGCAAAATTTACAAAAAGAAGCCGAAGATATGCTGAGTTAGTCCACGGTTACCATATAAGTAATCAGCACAATCTATGTTAATTTATTTCAATAACACAAGAACCAAATATTTTGCTCTATCTGAATTTGTGTAAGAAAACCCCTTTTGATAATTATGATCCTAACTACCTTCGCACTGTATTTAAAAATATTCACTCTAAAAATATGACAGCGGAGTGAAGATTACAATTTCATCGCAGAGTAATGTTGTAATAAGTTTGTTACAAAAAATCGGCGTTATTTTTTAAAGAAATCTCAATTGGCTCTTAGAGATTTCTTTTCAGGCAAAATTTCATCTGTATGGGAATTACTTACAAATGTACAAATATTTTAAACATTTAAATAAACTTATAAAATATAAGATAAATTCTTTTGGCGTGTACATATAGATAAAACAATTTATATTTATTACCAACAGTAAATATTTACTATTACGTAATAAATCACAATTCAGTATCACCAATATTAATTGTTAGAATAGCTACGTGCCCTAGATATTACAAGAATACCTGTAAATTTTGTTGTTATTTGAAAAAAATTGTAAATTTCAGGTGACAACTTTTACCCTA
Source organism: Druceiella hillmani (assembly GCA_039881145.1). Classification (NCBI taxonomy): domain Eukaryota; kingdom Metazoa; phylum Arthropoda; class Insecta; order Lepidoptera; family Hepialidae; genus Druceiella; species Druceiella hillmani. The sequence goes on from JAYKKI010000149.1 coordinate 553,001, forward strand.
TGCGTATGGATAGTAAATTTAATATTTTATTTAGTTTTAAATAATTTATTTTCCAAATTAATATTTGATATTAGTTGCGAGAGGCTTATTACTAACATTAGTACAAGTTATTTACCGCAGTTCCTCTTAAACAATTCAGTGTCACCATCTTCTATCACTACAAATGTTTAAGACGAATAATGACATTTGGCGTTTATTCAACAGAATTCACAGTGTCTCCAAACTATTTTCCCTTCCTTATAATATGAAGACGTTTTTACTTAAATTTGTTATTAACTTCATATCGTATATAATGAAAATGTTTGATATTTAAACACTACCGAACAAATAGTTCATGAAATTTTAAATTCTTTAAAATTCAATAGTCTACCATATTTTTCTTCAAAGAATACAACCATATTTTTAAGTAAAAATTAAGGATTAATTGAATGTTTAAGATCTAAAATTAGGTCAAACATTATATACTTTAGCTATTTTGTTACATTTTCAAGAAATGATACAGATTCTGTCACGTCAACGCCAAACTCAAAAATTTATCTGTTCTGACTTGATTATTGCATTTTGAAAATCTGCATATGCTCCTCTTAGCAGATATTATTAATTTTTATAGACATTCCTTTTGTGTTGTGTCCATCTAATGCATTCAGGAATTATGAATTAACAGCGCAGTATTTGACATCATTTTAAGTTAGCAGCAAAAATTCAGTCAATAAAGAACAAACGATGTATCAAAATTCATGAAGAGAATTCTCGCTTCGTGAATTACATTTAAGTTTAAGGCAATAATTGAAAAGCAATGTGTGTACAGCGCTGGGTGAAGTGGTACTGGTTTATGGCAAAACTGAGCATTAGTTTCAAAACTTAAGAGAAGGAAATACTGATCACTCCTTATTCCTTGTCCAAGATGACCTACTAAGTTACATTTATAAACATTAAAATACTCATTGATCTTAGGATACGTTCACATTATTTAATAGAACTACCCTCATACTTCCACACTGCAACACAAAAACTAGTTCATGATTTGAGGAAGAACTGGAAATATTCTGTTTGTCTTCCACATGAACCCACATCTGTTTATCTTTACAAAGAAGACGACATGTGCGTGAAATTAAGTTCCCATCCTTTCAATGATTGTCTAAAGTGTCTTTTTATATGAGATTCTTCGCCGTTCATACTCTCTGGACCTCGTGCCCTCTGACTGACATCTGATTCATTCACTGTTTAATTATTTACGCTATAACAAATTTATGGATACGGCCCCTTAATGTTGAACCTATTTTGACAGCTCAAATTCCAAAGAATTCTATTAGAAAAGAATTGTGTCGTGGAAATAAGAGATTTATAACGAATATGCTTAAAGAAAAGAAGAGTGATTTTATTAATGACAGGTGAAAACGAAATTACTTTGCGAATGAAATAAACCGGAATAAAGAAATAAATTTATTGGTTGCCAACATAATGATTAACGTCGCAGAAATTTGAAAAACTTTTATGAACTGTTTTAAACATATCATAGCCCCCTCTTTTCCCAATTTCGTTTATGTCTGACTTCCTCGTTTTTCCTTTCAAAATGAAAAACTTAAACATTTTTTTGTGAATATATATTATAATAAAAAATTTGAGCGCTTTTTTGGTTACGGTTTGGTTGATTTGGTCAAGGTTACGTGAAAATTCAGTACAAACAAATCCTTCGCCGCCAATTGCACTAACAGAGCTCGATTATGTAAACGTAATGCAAAATTAAACGAAACACTTCAGTCTTGTGTCAATTTTGTATTTAGACAAATAGTCTTTCTATCGCCAAAAATATTTTATATATATAAAGTGATAGAAATAAGAAGACAATGCGTTATTTAAAACTATATAAAGTATAGGCGTTTACATTAAAAAATTGTGGCGGATCATTTCAACATTTCAAGGAAGAGAAGTCGGATAATATAACTAAATATAGACTAATAATTATAAATATCAGAAAAAAAATTGACGTTATGAGTGTGGAGCATTAATACTGTTATGACAAAATTTTAACTCTCTCTTATGACAGAATTTGTAAATTCTTTGAATAATACTATCGAGTAATACCGACACAAAATTAAAATGAGAATTACGGCCTCAAAAAGCTTAATTTTGTAATTTTTTACGAGCTTATTTACATATTAGCTTTAACTCCCCTTGCATGGAAAAGACTAGAAATATTAATGTAACCGAGACGATTATTAGTAAGATCAAAACTATATTATCTGCTTACAATATAAATACGTATAAACATACAATTAATAACGGCTCCCCGAACAAGTGATTTCTTAATGTTCAGAAGAAATTAATTCTATTCAGACGTATAAAGAGTCCACCTGCATGACGCTGGCTGCGTATATAAAAAATTCATCAGATCAGACGCAATAGAGCGATCGATAAAAAATTATTTTCGTTGTTATATTATTTATATACTAGCTTCGACTTCGTTTGCTTCCGTGGAAAAGGGAAAAAAATGGCGGTATAAAAATTATATCAACTCTCAAGCATCCGCTCGAATTTGAATTGCACATTCAAACATTTCTCTTCCAGTACCAATAAATTATTCATCTTTGGCCACGCCCTTTCCGCTTATACATATCCGGGTAGAAAAACTCATTACGCGATTTAAAACATACATAGCGCCATCTATTGCTTTACATAGATACACTATAGATTTGTGTATCTACTATGCGTCGAGTAGATAGGTATTTATGTGTTGTTTTTTTTACTAATGTAATGTAATGTCTTCTGACTGGGTGAATGAATTCTGATGAAACAAAAACTAAAGATTACTTTATTTCGTTTTTATTTTTGGAGATTATTTCTTAAGAATAGGTTTTATATAAAGCGCCCGGTATAAAGTTTAAAGAGGAGTAAAATCAGAAGTGCGTATTTTTAGAGTGAGATATCAATATGCTTATTTGTTATTTTATTAGGGCGCAATCGCAATGATGGAGTGTGACACATATGGTTTATTATCGTTCGCTTATGTCAAAATGTAATCATTAAATGTGTGAATATGTGGTGTTTCCTAACCTACAAAATTAAAAAGTATCTTTTAATTTTAACTTCTTAGTCTGACGTTATTAAACATTTTTAATTTTGTTGTATAAATTTGATCTTGTCCGTTTGTGTTTAAAAAAAATTGTGTCTTGAAAAAATATATATTGTCAGCTTTTTTTATATTAAAGAATTTTCCACGCACATTTAATGACATTGATATTTTTATTTATATACAGTGTTACCTATTTTACACATTCCAAGACAATCGTACCTGTAATTAATGAGTAAACTGCAGTCGCGCGTCAGAGCTGACAAGCATATTTTTAACGAAATAAAAACTAAATAAGGTTTTTAAAACAATTATATTAAAATTAATTCTATAGTTTCTTTGTGTTGCGAGCTCAAACAAACATGCAAACAGACAACAATGTCAGAAACAAAATTTTTCCTTGTTACTCTTGTAACGTGGAGCACGTTTGATAATGTTTTCCTAAATATGTTCAACGTACAGATAGGTCAATTCTAAAGTTTTATTATATGTTGGCGTATTAGTTATATACTATTTTATTGTATTACGTAGTTTAGTATAGTATAGTAAGTATGTGTCGAAATATAGTTAAATAATAATCCAGTTGTGTGAAACACTACATAAACTATTTTCTAACTAATAAAGACGCGAGTGAGTTTGTTCATTTGTTTATTTCTTCATTCCTCCACTACTCAAATAATTCATGTGAAATTTTGTATACCTATAATTTATGTTATGGACGTAAACATAGAATGATAATACATTTATATCAAAATATAATTTATTTTTTGATTAAAAGAAACATCTTTTTAAGTATAAGCGCGTGAACATAATTCATTGATATATCGGCCTGCGGCTACAAATTGCAGGGCTCAGTATTTTTTTTAAATTTTTTCGTCCCTTCTTTCCTTTTGTGCATCTCAACGTACTTTGTCATTTCCTATTCTAAGATTAAATTCTTTTTACAAGACAACTTCTTTATAAATTTCTCCACAGTTTCTTAGCCTTTTGCATATAGAAACAAGAATAAACGGAAAGTGACGTCAAATTACAAATATCACATTAAAACAGGTACACAATATTTTGAAAACGAGCTAAGTTTTCATTGGTTATATTTACAGTTCTAATTAAGAATAAAATTGATACAGAAGAACTTAACAAAAAATCGTTGAAACTAACATATTGAAAAGAGAAAAATAATTTCAGTTGAAGTAAAATGGAATTTTTAACAAATAAAAATAAGAGGGTAAGAAAATTAAAATTAGTTTTTATTTGCGAAGACATAAATGACCAGTCAAAGAAGATTCATTATATTATTTACCCTATAAATAATAATAAATTATTTAAAATATATTGTTTAAAATATATTGTATCTAAGTATATCCACATACTTTTAATTTTCGTATCCATGTGACAGGCATGTTTCTTAAACTATGATGCTCAAAGATCAAAGTCCCTTTAAGCCTCCACCTCATTTAAAAGAAATATTTCGTTGACAAGAAACATTTGAAAAAATTCCATCTGCACCCTTATATATGTATATATATATATATATTCATATAAAACATTAGGTCGACAACTAATAATGAAATACTAATTATAAAATTAATTTTACCTCCGTTTATTTAATTTGTATTTTGATATTAACGGGCAATAACGAGTACTATCATATTATAAATGATATAGATAGACGTAAAATTAATTGAATAAAAAGTAAACATTCTACATTAGAAGTATACTCGTAAGTAAATTAAGATAAAAGTACCTGTATAAATTGGACATAATATTACACAAGAGTCATTCGTAATTATCAGGCTGGTACCTGGAAGCAGCAAATATCAAAACATATCCACAATTATAAATTTTCGAATAACTTACACTTATTGAATCATTGAAAGATCTGATGCGAAATATAATATTTTTAATGATCTGGAGTATTTCCGCAAATTACACAATTATAAATTATTTCATTAAAGCCTTTTTGCGAATATCGAGTGGAAATATAACTTAACATTACAAGAAAACAGCGTTAACAATTCAGGGTTCATGTAAATGCTCCACACGTGGACGCAAGTTGGCGTTGTTCTAACCCTGTCGGAGGACAAAAAGGCTATCCGGGTAACGAGCGAGCTATTTTTTACATATGTGTGTGTGTTATTAGCAAGTACAATTTACGCTGCCAATTATAATTTGTTGGAAAATATTGAACACAACAGAGCTGTGTTATATAATCGAACACTGGATTAGTCCTAGTTGCTTTTTATATTTATTTCTGTCATTTTAACATATCATATCAAATATGATCAGAACACAAATCACTAAGTAACAATCTATGCAAAAATTCAATTGTTTGAGCGATCTTGTTTTGTAATGCGATTATAAAACAAAATCGAAATAATATTTTGTTGGTCGATATCCGTACGTTATAACTAGACTACGGGTCGTAACGTTTCATCGAGTTCATTGCCATGTGTGGACGTAGTGGCTGGCTATAATCGTAAATCACTGCAATCCATTGATTACATTAACTTGTATCACTGATTGACAAATGGTACTACGGATAAAATATAACATATTGCAAATATTTAAGTCTTACGATAGTAAATGTCGGTTTTAACAAACTTCGAGGAAATTCAATGAGAAAAATTCGATTCTCTTTTTATCCAGTATTTTTACAATGACTGCCGTCACACACACACACACATATACACATATATATATATATATATATATATATATATACATAAATATATATATATTTATGACTATAAGTACTACCATATATATCTTGTAATAGTTTATAGTTAATATTAAAATATTAAAGCAACGAGTACCCAGTGACAAAACAATTTTATTATCGCGCACGTTCAATCTGTCTAAATTGCCTTTTCTTTTCCAAAGACCCTCATTAACTCATCTTGCAAAAATGTTTCTTTGCTCGTTGTTACATTTATAAAATCTGTCTCTGATTTACATAATTACTAAACGAAGGATCCACAAAAAATGGCTATAAAGCCGTCTCGTTTTTTGTCCTAAGTAAATTGGAATACTTTCAGAAACCGATAAATTAGCTTCTTTTTATTCCTCCAATATCGGAGTTATTGTAACAATAAAGATTAACATGGGTTGTTCTGGCATAATGTTCACTTTATTTGTTGTTCCACGCTGTTTAAAATCTGTGTATCCGGAACGGAAATCGGACTCATAGGCAAGACTTTCCGTATTTTTATTCATGTCTTTAAAGTTGTTACCGCAAACCGGTATGTTATTATTTTGAGTGGACGTTCAACATTTCTTGTCTATTAATTTGTAGCACAATGTTGTTATTTAAAGAGTGATTTACTTAACTAAAATAAAAAGAGAAAAGGAAAATAAAGAGAAAAATTAGAAATTTATCATTCGAAAAGTAGATTTAATTCCTGGGACGGGTTTGCTTAAATTGAGCCAACACTCCAGGCAGTCCTAACGCAAATAACATATTATTTTTCTGGGTTCGATAATTGAAGCAAATCACATATATCATTTCGTAAGGCCCTTTCGTTCGTCGTCGATTGCGGCCTCACAGTTTCAATAGCAGTAGATCTAGGTGCATCAAAATGTATAGATATGATATGCGTTTTCTATTAATGTATGGAAAAATTTAATTTTTTTTATTTCTCTGCTTAATCATCGGAGGAGATTTTATTCACATACTGTTTATGCGGTATGTTCAAAATTAAGATTTCGTTTACAATTTTTATTTATTCTTAAGCTTTTCTTGTGAAAAATTGGACTATCAATGTGCCTCCCCACTACCTCTAAATTTTCAATCGTGAATTTGAAAAGCTTAAAAATATTTTGGTTCGTATATCATTAAAACTTTAAACTAAAATTATTTAGATTAATTATGATAAACAATTTATGAAAACATTATCAAGTATGTCCCATTATTAAACAATATACAGTTCACAACTAATTGTACAAACGAAGTAAAGACGCGGGCGCGGACGCGGAAGTGTAAACAGCGGTGAGCTCGCGGCGCCAATCTGACCGAAGGCAGCGGCCCAGTGTATTGAAGCTAAACGCACCCGCATCCGTGTCCGCATCCGCCTACGGTTCGTTTAAGAGACGCCGAGACCTCGCTGCTCTCAATGCACTATCGCCCCGCCTATTCTGTGTTTGTTCCCTCTTTGAAGGCTTGAAGGAAAAAAAGTTTTATACAAATTTCTTACAGAAATGGACGTTTTTGTTCTGATATATTTGAATCTAAGTACGACTTCTTTAAGGGTAATTTGAACTTATATAATAAAGCTTATGTCTCTATTTTCAAATGGTACAACGGTATAAGCATGTTATATGTTTATACTGCTGTACCCGTTTGTTACATATTTAAATATTTAAAAACTGAAAATTAACGTTATTGATTGAGGGTCGCTGTGAACAAAGATCCTGATTAAACATATAAACTTTATGCAGGTATTATATCTGTCATATATATGTAATGAATATATACTGGATTTTTTTCATTTAAAAATTATTTAATATAATCATTTAATACTCTACGGACAATATTGTGGAAGTAATAGCTTCTACGATATTTTCAATGTACTTCGTAATTGTAAATGTTATTGTTATTAGAAACATTAAGTAAGGTACCTGGGTCCAAGGCTCCCCTAACATAAAAGTGAAATATTATACATAATTCTATTTTGAATTTAGATATAAACGATGTTTTAAAAAAAAAACAGAAAAAACAACCAAGTGCGTGTAGAACTCAAGCTCTGAGATTCGGCGTCGTTATACCATAAAAAATATCAAAAATCAGAAACTCGGCAATTTATTTTCTCTCATAATTATTCGTAAAAAGTGTCACAACTTAATAATATTTTTAAAATTTTAAGATTCTAGGTCAATCAGAAGTATCCTTAGTAGTTTTAATGATTGAGTCGCTATCGAAGTAGGTGATTTTTAAAAGGCCGCAAATTTTCATTGCATTGAGTTAGGAGCTTGAATTTTTATAGGACAAAGGGACTTCTCTTGGATTGATTTCATAATCTACTAATTGTTCTCAAGAAAAAGTGTCTCGATGGACAGACAGACAAGCATACGGGCTATAAAATGATCGTATAAAGACTGCATTTACTCATTTTGAGTTTTGGGATGCCAAATATATATATATATATATATATATATATATATATAAATATATATATATGTTTTATAAATTATTTCAATAATAATATATATTTTGAAAACACAAATCCATTTTTTTTTACTTTAGGGACGATATTATAACGCCTATAATTAAATATTTTAACAGCAAAAATCAACGCCTATATTTCTCGCAGAAACCATATTTTATATGTTTAATTCGATCGCCTTTAAAGACGATTTGTATTTCACAATCATCATCATCATCATCGTCATATATATTAATACGCTAAGGTTAAGATGTTACACTCCCTTTTTAGAAAAAACCTCACAATTAATCCACATAAATTATATATCATTTTATAGATAATTGCTTGCTCTACCGGCATCCGCAACTAAAAAATTTATTATTGCTATTGTTTTTGCAAATTAATTAATTATTAAAATTATATACACAAAACAGCAATGCTGCCATCTAACGGCTCAACGTCAATATGATTGACGGTCGGTAAAATTTTTGTTTAATTTCAAATCCACTCGCGTATAAATAAAGTGGCACTTTAGCTCAATGCTTTTGATACTTGCGCCTCTATATGTCAATTTTAGTAAAATATTTGTTTGATCTGTCATCTGAGCTTCATAATGGAATAAATAATGCGAAGACTTCGCACGGGTCACGCTAGTTATATCATATTCTTCAAACTTACTTGCCTTACAGCGCCAAAAAATATATCGTTATATTTTTTTTCAAAAATTTGCGTTTTACTTTCATAATTATAACTAAGATACATTTTTTAGCTTTCTTTTAAACTGATCATTTTTTATTTAAATAAATTTCCAACCGAAATAAGAAGAAAGTATCATAGATTTTCCATATATTTTCCATTGTTTATTTTTATATTTATTTTATTGTCGTTAGAAATAATTGTCTCGAGGTTTAAACTGGCTGATATATTTCAAATTTATAATTTTAGTGTAGTGATATATACAATACTATATCTATACTGCCAATTAACCAAAGCGTAATTTAAAACATCCTTAAAAAATGTAACAGATAAGGGTAAATGAGAGAGACGGAAAAAGGAATGAAGATATTGAGATAGCGCGTAATTTGCATGTTCATATGCAAGCGTTACTTGCGATTAGTACCTGATGTATAAATAAAATGTATGAAGCTACTTTGTCATTTTGCAGCACTGAAGAAGTTACTCTGAATAGACTCCGTGTTCATAAACAAAACGATTATCTTTTTTTGATATCTTCACTATTGAAACTCGAATGATTTCTTTTTTTCTTCGCATGTAATGACCTTGATTCGATCACATCTGACAAGTTCATCGTGCGTTTTCATAACGCGAAGTTAAAGTATATTTTTACGTCATTTACCCTTTATTCATTTTATATGTATGAATAGCACTTTCCTAATCTTTTCAATCGTACTCTGTTGCATAATACTTCTTTTTCCTCACGTCCTTATTCTTAACCTTTCAAAAATTATTAGTGAATGATGTAATACCCTAGCTAAATTAATTTCATAAATAATTGACAAACTTGAAAGGAGAAAGCTTTAAAAAAAATTAAGTCCACTTTGAGAAATCAACTTTGATTTAACCGGTACAACAATTTGAAAGGCAACATAATTTATTCAATAGCGGGTGAGGTTAAATTTGTAAACCACAGGTTTGGGTAGACGTGAACAAAAAACAAAAGGTCTGGGTATACGTGAATTTTGCTTTAAGTTGTTAAAAGCCTTTAACTTGTAAAAAGATTAAAATTTTGATGCAGTTAGAATAGGTTTCCCAGAGTTTTTTTTTGCTAAATCATCATTTATACGCTAATAGAAACACTAGTAGATTACTGATTTCGTAATCTACTAGTTTTTCTATTAAAGTGTGTAAATGTTGGTTAATTAGCAGAGAAATGATTGTTTTGGAATTCTTCTCTATAATTAATTGTCGTCACCGTGGTTTGTTGGGTTAGTCGTATATGTAATACGGCCTTTGTCGATGAGGTGCACCGCGAAGACCCGGGTTTGATTCCCGGTTTCTCGTCGATCGGGGCTGGACTATTTTTTTGGTTGGCTGTAAGATATTGTTCTCCTAGAAATAAGTTCCACTATTCAGAAGTCATCATGAGACCCCGATCTGCTAAGTGGTGTTATTATTTTGCAACAGTAAAGCTACTAACAACAACCCGTAGTAATCATCTTGACTATAGTTGATTTACTGCCATTCGTTAAGGAGTTCATTTCAGGACCTCATTATCATATCATCATCATATTTATATGCGACCATCCCTAATTATCTTTCAAATAAAAAAAATCAGCCAATTCGGTTCACCCGGTAAAAAATTATCGTTGAACGTACGTTAAAAACTGTTCCGACGAATTAAGAAGTTCCTCCTGTGTTTGAAATTGGGTAGCAAAATAATTTGATTGATTAAAGTCACCTTATTGTGTGCACAGTAACCCATAAAATTCCACTTGCTCTGATGATCCAATTATGCAGCGCTTGCTACGATATGCCAATTTATCAAAACCGTTGATTTACATTATTTATTTTCGTTTCACACTGAAAAATTTAAATCAAGTCCGCTCGGCAGGAAAATTTAAATTTCTTCACCGGATGAACTCGATTAAGCAGTCATTTTTTTCACACATTTTTTTACTTTTATTAGAACTACTTAACTTCTTTTTATTATATCAATTATAATATAATCGTCAAACGACTTCAAAATATATATTTAATACAATATTTAATAGCTGATCTCAATTAAATAAGTTTTACTAGGTTTATTGTCTTCGAATAACTAATAATATTCTACTTTTCTTAATAGTAACTTAGATTAGAAAATATCTTTCCAAGGATACGATAGCGGGCAGTTTTAGAGACAACCGACCGTATTTTCTGTGCGCAGTCAATTCCAATATAACTATCTACTTTATCTTGGTGGGAGATAACGTAAAATTACAATTTTTTTTAAAAATGCATAAATTCAATCAATCATTTTAACCATAAAAAATTATCTAAATATCTATAGAAAAATTAGCACTGTATTAACATACTAATTTTTGCCCGAGAATTCGTTAGGTTGGACTACATTAATGTGGCCTAAGTTACAATCTAGTTTTTATTTTATTTATAATACATTTTTTTGAAAATCCGTATATGTTCACCAATAACAGCCTGATCGAGTTACAAAAAAACATTTATGATATGTCTAGGAAACTACGCTCAACCACACCACGTGGAAATTTGAAATACATTATGAGTTAATACTTACCAAAATAAAATTTACCGACTTTTCCTTAGAGACGCATTGTCATGAAATAGGACTACAATAGACGAATGAATATCATGAAAGGTTGATACTTTCTATCAGAAACTTTTCGGTATAAAAAGCCTATACGCTAATTAAGGCCGTAAACTATCTGTAGGTTATTACGTTATTTTATTGCGCGTAGATTTGAAATAATGTAAAAATTTAAAAAAGAAAATGCAAAAGGGCTAGCATATCTATGAAATAACAAATTTCGGTGCAAGTTTGTCATTGCTTTCGCTGTACCACAGTAAGTGAATCTGGCAAATTTCAAATGAATTCGCTGAATTTAAATACTTTTCTTCGCACATATTTACCTGCGGTTTGCTTGGAAGAAGGTTTATTTTCTTACTACTTGTATGTACCAATCGCTTATAGAAGTACGAAAAGTCATATTTTAGCCGCCTGTGACTCAACGTATGAAAATCTTTACCGATGAACTGCCGCCGCTGGGTTGTCTCAATAGACTTTGAAAGTAGGTACCCTTAAGGAACAATCCTACGACGAGTTGATGCTTTTTGTATTTAAGTTTATTTGTAGCTGATGTTTTGTGTTTATATTTTGGGAGTAGTGAACAAAAATATTTGTATACGAAATGGAATTTTAATTGTTTTTTTTTATTTCTTTCAATTTCTCACATGGCACTCCAAATATTTTAATTCACGTCTACGGAAGAAACATTAGTTTTGCAAAACATATGTTCTCATTATCAAGCGGACGAACGTGCCGTTCATAATTATATTATGACACATACATATTACTATTTTTTGTAACAAATAAATGGTTGAGCTTGCACTATGTACTGTAGTGACAAGATATTGGTGATTGCGCCAACATTGATTTCGTTACAACAAAGTATCTAACTACTCAACCATACGACTCCTATAATAGCAAAGTAAAATTAATTTCTTCTTTATGTATCTATGTGCTAATTTTAAATAGGTTTGTTTAAATACTATAAAATAATAGAGAAAGAAATATGCATTAATTCATCTATCCAAAATTTAGCTTTTATAATATGTTTTAGTTAGAATTGTATGATTCTAAAATAAGAAACATACAACAACAATAACACAACTGGCGTCGAATGACTATATTTATCAATAAAATTCAGTGCTACCCGAAAAGAATCCGAAAAGTAATTCTTTAGCAAATTATAGAAAAAATTGCAATCCACATGAAATAAATTTAAAATGAAATTTAATTTGCATGAATCTACTTTTAACTGGTAACCCACAAAATGTTTTGTTTCCATATTTATTATTTTCTATAACTTTAATTCAAAGGTTATTAAAGAGGAACAAGATATATTTATGAGACTATATCTTATTGAGTTTCTGTATATTTCTGTTGGCAGACAAAATTCCGTGAAGGACTAAAGTAATCCGTTAAATAATTTGGAAATTTACCATACACAGTGAAAAAAACTTCGTCAATTTGGGGGATATATATAAATATAAATATATATATATATATATATATATATATATATATATATATATATATATATATATATGTATGTGTATATATATAAATCCTTCAGGAATTGAAATCAGATCTTTTTATGAAATGTATAAAGCAAGTTATGGACTTGTTTCATAACTTTCAACAACGTAAAACGACTATGGCGTTAATTTCGCTTCCGATATTAATATCATAGTCAATAAATATAAAAGTTTGGATGAACGTACGAAAAAATGGATGCATCTCTGTTTTTATATATCTCGGTATTTTCTAAGATACAAACCTTGGTATACGAATAAACTGCAGCCTGGATTAATATGTATTATATTCTTATCCTGAAATTAAATGATTCATGATAAAAATATATAATATTTTTGCCCTGAAATCTAAAGTACTCCCTGTGAAATATTGTTCATTTATTACTTTGGTCATTAGGTTCTTACTTAATCGCGTAAGGGTTTACAAAGAGGTATTGCGACATCATCACATCAGACACAAATTCCGATTGAAAACATACAGTTTTCACTCAATTTCTTTAAACAAAATGCACAGTTTCAAAATTGCATAAATTATTCATAAGTTATTAGGTTCCGATATACCCATTGCCATACTTGAAACCACTCGACTGCGCTCCATTCTCGCCTCCTCCGTTTGTGTCGCATATGGTAAAAATTAAGTACAATGCATTTTTGTCAGCAACCTCGAAGGTTCTTTAGCTCCGTTTGGAAAGTAATGTTTTCATTTAGACAACAAAACCTTTTAAATCATAGCACGGCGCATTTACTTGGAAATTTCTTTATTGTAATGAAATATTTTCTTCCTAAAACTTGTTTCAGAGCTCCGAACAGAAGGAAATAAGGCAAAATAAAATGAAAACTGCAATGGGGATGACGACAAATGATTTAAAATAAATATTAAATTTATCGCTTCATTAATTATTAAAGAGCTGTCTTACATTTTTATTAATAGTTTTAAAGATTTTTTTTAAAACTATTAATAAAAAAATTACTGAGGGAACATTTTGGATTGCTGGTTACACACTAAGCTTTAGACTCAGTTGTTATATTTAAAACGTGTGTTGCAGCTTTTATGTTGTAGATAAATTTACTTGATTTTTTCAGATAAATCCACACGTTCTATTTTTCTTTATAACTGACCTGCTAAGATATATCTGATTTAAAGCACAATGAATTGTTGAATTATGATGACTTGTTCGTTGATAAAATTTATTGAAATTAGTTTAATACTTAGAACTCAAAGGAGAAATAAAATTATTGCACTTACGTAGAAGGTTAAACAAAACAAAATAGTAAGTAATAAATAATATTTTTGAAGTTCCGATCTCAAAAGGAAAACGGATCCTTCATAAAATCATTCACGTATCTGTCGGTCTATCTATTTGAGAAAAACAGTTAATTGTACGGTTTTTCACTGAAACCGGTCGATGTGGAAATCTGAAATTTCCAATAGTTACAAAACATATTAACCCACATGCACCTCAATTAATAGCACTTAAAAATATTTATATCGGAGTTTATGGGGCCAAATTTATTAATCGATTTCTTTAAATTCCATACGTAGTATCAGGAATTGTTCGGACGAAATAATATAGGCCTCAAAATTATTTCGGGCACACCTTCCTCCCTTATTTCCGAATAAGTGCAACCTACAATTATATATAAAAAGGGTTTTTTAAGACTACGCCAAGGCAGTAGAAAAATTATAGCGATTATCCCATATATTATCATTTTTGAAATATGAATTATACTCTAACGCACATAAAAGATGCAGCAGGCAATGTATTTACTATGTGAAAAAAAATTAAATTCGTAAATAATTGAATAGAAATACTATGTACTCTTAAATATTTATAAGTACTTATTTTGTACAGGACCCTCGTAGTGCGAGTTCCACTTGCGCTTTAGAGATTTTTTTACCACTTTTTAATTTGAGGTAACCGAGCCTAAATCAGTTTTAAAAAAGGTTTACATAGCATTAAATATTTTACAAACCAAATGCAATATCCCAAGCAATAGATGCGAATGTTCATATAACCTACCTCCAAAGTAAACGAAAAATTTTGATCAATTATTAAGTATGAATTAAATAAGTTGTAGGTGATATCAGGCCATTAAAAGTATTCAAGTTATTGTAGAATTAACAGAGGTTGAATGCTTCGTTGCGGAAATTTAAAATAAATTGTGTATTGATCTTAACTAAATTGCAATTAGTGGTATTTATATTTTGTTCTACTTCCGAGGCTTCATTTCTCTTTTTTATTAAGTAAAAGCAATTGTAGAAAGGACGAGTATGAAAGCTACTTCAGCCATAATATTATCAAAGGTAATATAATTTTTCATATGATAAAGGCTTTATAATAATATTTACGAATATTATGAACGAGATTTCGCCAGCGGCTTCGGTACGGCTTAAGGCTAGTTTACAACATATGTGCAGAAAAAATATCTTTTTGAGAAAAAAATCCGAACGTGAAAATGACATATTAGCATTTAAATAGCTTGAAAAGCTAAGCTAGGTTGGTAAAAGAAAAAAGCCTGTACAATGTAGTTATTAGCAGTAGGTTAACATGTTCTTATAAGTGTGCAATAACATTTTTATTACATTTACACTCTTACTTGCGTTCACTCAGATTAATATAATATTTTTAATTAGAAAAAAAATTATTTTGGGAGAGACGTATCTTGTATCGTTCAATCTGCTTTATAAATTCCGTTACGATTACATACAATACATTTTCTAAAAATGTATTTAGTACTTGAAGCGTGAAAGCAGAACAAGTAACGAACACAGAACTCACTCTTGCAATAATACTGGTATGATTAAATAAGTATACTTCAACTGAGCTGGTTCTGCAATCTATTTACATGAGTATAATCCGACGTCGGTTTCGCTTCGTATTTTAAGATCATTGAAATTTAATACGCATACAAAAGTTACAGAAATCTAGGCCTCCGTATTAGTCTGCTTATGTCGATTGAATGTGGGACAAAATTAAAATATCCATATGTTATGCGAAGTCACAGATGATGAAATGAATTGCGAAATGAATTGCGTGTATCCCCAGAAATATTGTATAAAATATCCACAAAAATATGCTGAATTATTAGCTATGAAAAATAGCATTGATATACGTTAACTAAACTACCGCAATGATGTAAAATTTGTTCTAAATTACATTTTTTTTTTTAAAAGTTCACGATATTTTTAGGTCTGTGTGAAATATACTAGCAATAGACCTATTCACATAGTGCATATATATACATATATATATATATATATATATATATATATATATATATATATATATTTATATATATATATATATATATATATATATATATATATATATTTATATATATATATATATATATATATACCCCACATATCCCAATAATAATTGTTACAATGTTAAAACCAAAGGAAAAAACAGGCGAAAAATTACAAAGAAAAGTACTAAACTCTATGAAATCTAAAGAGAATGCAACAATAAATATGTGAATATAAAAGGGGATAAGGAAAAATAAGTGACGAGAGTGCATAGGCCCCGGAGCAAAATAAATCCGGAGAATTTTTAAAATATTTGTCTCGAATAATCGTTAACAATCTTTTGAATCTACTAATAAGATGACGTGGAAACGACATCCGCCATGAATCATTTACCTATTTTGAAATAAGATCAATCTCTTGCCTCTGTTTTAAAATGAGATAATGTTGTTTAAGAAAAATATAAAAAAGGTGAAAAAAAAATATTTTGATAGACGTACACGTTGTATTAAATACAATCCACCAATTCTTGGAGACTAAGAAACATAACTTGAAAACGTAGAGCTACAGAGCGCCTAGCTGGCAAACCCGGTTACTTTTTGGCCACTTTTAAATATTGAGACTGAATTTACAACATCTCTTGAAACAAATCTGCAAAGGAATGTATCTGAAATATTGTAAAAGCAGTAAAACATTACAATTATCTACCTAAAACTGAAAAACCATATTCGCAACAATTCCTTAAAACTCTACCTTTGAAAAATAAAGGCAGGAACTGATTTTTTTAAATATTATTTATTCTACGGTACGAGAAACCATATGAACCAGGTTTGATTAAAATTGCTGCTTTTATTTTATATATTATTCCGTACTTACGTGTCAAGCCACGATTGTTACAATATATTTAATGACTAAGAAATATCACAAAAAAAAATATTGCCCATGTCAGCTCCGACGCGCGGCTGGAGTTTACTCTTTAAGTTCAAGTGTCTTGTAATGTATAAAATAGGTAAAGGGTAAATAAACAAAACTCTTATCAGTGAAAGCATATATGTACTTTACTTCATATTTATTTGATTTGTATTTATTCTTTATCAACTGGAATGACATCACCCGTAACCGATATTTTTATATATTGAAAAGGTTTGAAACTGCATTTCTTATGACATTTTTCCTTTCTAGAAATCTCATCCCTCTAACATTAATAAACACATAATTTATTTTCAAATGTATATATAACATTACAGTTACTTATATCCACAGAACTTGTGTATCTATAGAAAGTTAGGACCAATTAGAAATGGGGGATAAAATGCCTCAGCGCTGCTTTAATTTAGGAAGTTGTTAACACCTACTAATTTTTCACATTTGGTAATTTATGAAATTCTAACAAAAGCAGAAAAGTTATTTATCAGTATTCTGAATTGGAATTCAAAAATTTTATTACTGAAATTCAATCTATCCAGCTATATGATTCCTTTTACTTATAGCTAGAATGTCTAAATTGCATTAAAATTAGTTTGCACTGGATGGTTTACTTTGCCTATAGCCAGAATGTTAAAATGTGCCTTCAGTTAGTTTGGACTAGATGATATAAACCAGCGGCTGCTTTAATTCAGGAAATTATTAATACATATTTAATCTTCATATTTGGTAATTTAACAAATATTTGAAAAAACATATTGTATTCTAACAAATTGAATTCGAGTACAAATGATGACAGAAGCTACAGTAAGTAGAAATTATATTACTGAAATACAATGTATGGCTCAAATGAAAGGTATATACACAGAAAATACAAACCATTGTTTCCTAGGTTTTCAATATTAAAATCCTATTTCAGTGGTTAATACACCATTTCATTGAATATTTGTTTTATCAATCTCTTACCAAATTGTAATGTATACTATAGACATTTATTAGCAAGCTTGGTAATATAAATGCGACTTTAATAATTAGTAAATAACTCTTACTTTCATGTAAGATCAAAATATAAACATATTTTAGGTTTTAAATGTTTTAAATGTTTTAAACAATATGCTATACTGCCTTTCTACGTACAACAAAATAATGACTTAATGATTTATTATTAAAAATTTAACTGTCTGCTGTGAAATATTAAAAATATAAAATAAAACATAATATGAGCCGAAAAGTTGGTAAAAATAAAAGCAATGAAAGTAAAATGGTACAAAAAGTGTGTAAAGAGGTTATATAAAAATGAAGGCAAAATTAGAAAAAAAGGTATTTAAAAACAGAATAAAAATGCATAAGCAAAAAAATAAATAATATAAAAACGTATTTCATTTATTTTTCAATTCCCTCTCTGCAACCTCAGCACGAGCCTTTGCTTCTCGAGCACGACTTAACAAAATTTTCTTGCGGATTTCGTGGAGCTCGTCTTCTCTTCGTTGTCTCTGCTCCATGCATGTCTTATGTAATTTCTCTTTAATTCTTCCGTCTGAAGCAACTGACGTAGACTGAAAGTGAGCCGGATATCTGCATGCTGGCTGCCGATACATCTCCTGCGTACGGGCGCTATATACGAAACTCGATTCTTAAGGAGTAAACTCCAATAAATACGAAGTTTCGTATCCGAAGATTTCTAATCTGACGTCCTTGAAGCGAGATGAAGTTTTCCATTATCGTCTCACTGCTATATCTTACGCCGACGGGGCTTAATGCTAATGGCACCTTAGAGAGGGGGGAGGGGGGAGAGGAGGAGGATTTACCGCTAACTCTTCAATAATCCAAGGGTCTTACGTTTTTTTTTATTCCGAATGCTTCCAGTAATCAGTAAAATATAGGTAATAAAGTATTTTCAATCATTAAAATTAAACATATTCAAAAGTTTTCAGTATCATTCTTTGAAAGAGACAAGCAACTCATTATATTAGGATATGTTTACTAAAACAACATTAACATTGAAAGAACGAATTTAATATAATATTTTTTGAAAGCACATAAGACAGTAACAAAATTTCATGATCGAATTAAATTTCTGTGCAAATTTTTACAGTTAAACTGGCACTGCACCATAAAAATGTTGATTGTATTATGTCTAGGTAATTCAGAATATTTATCCTCATAAATTGTGTGTTTTTCAGAAAAATAAAACCGTTTCTGGGTTTCAATGGACTGCTACAACGAAGACGAGATTGTTTTATGATCATCGGAATTCCACGATCTCTCGCTAAAAATAAAGCAAAATAGTTTTATGAAAAGTGCTCCCAAAGGTCAAAGCTATTGTCAAAATATGTATATATGTATATATACGTGTATTTATATATATATATATATATATATATATATATATATATATATATATATATTTATATATACATAAATATATATATATATATATATATATATATATATATATATATACACACACACACATACATACACAAATCTGGTATGTGTGTGTAGTATTACACAAAAACCTTAACTCTTCGAATATCGACAAAAATTTCTAGTGACAACTAATTTAGAAATCATTTTCGTCGGGGTATAAAAAATAAAAATGAAAACAATTTTTTACCATCGACCTCTACTCGCGTTTGCGCTGAAAATAAATTGCCTTTATTATAAATAAGGCCTACACGCTTGATATTCGGAATGAATATGATGAATATAAGTTAGAATAAACAAAAATTATGCAGGCACTTGCTGGAGTGTTGGGAAAAATTCATGTCGTGTTTTCAGAAAATAAAACCTACAGAGTTTAAGTTACAAATAAATAGAAGCTGAAATAGCCGAAAATTCTAAATTAATGATTTTAATTGTAAAACAGGCGTCTACAATGATACAAAAATATATAATTTATATTAAACGTGTTTTAAACAATAGACTTATAAACTTTATATTAAGTATAATTTCCGTTGGAATAGGAGAAGTCTTGATGCACATTTTTTTTAAAAGTTTTATGTATGGCTATTATGTCCGTAAAATTTAATATATTCTTTAGTATTTTTTTATTATATTGAGAATAATAATCAGCTAGGGCGTAAATACATTTCAAACTAAACGTATAGTTATATGATGTTGCACCGTGTTAAGCAAAACGAACAGGCAACGGCTATATACTCGTATTGCATGAAACTGAACACTATCGTTTTGTTGTTTAAATGATATATAAAAAAGTCTTATGTGGTATCGAAATGTGTACTCGATGAAACTTCGATTGTGACTTTACTCATAATTACAAACAGCTTGGTGAATTCGAAAATTGTTTACAGAATTGAATAAGTTTCACAAATTCATTGTATATTGAAATGGAAATTACTTGGTTTCGTTAATGTATATTCTATTTTGATGTTTTATTAGAAAACTTGGATATTTATTTAATGAGTAAAAATTAGTGTAAATTGGTTATTTTTGATAAATAATAAAAAAAATTAAAATGAACTTACATACAAGTTAGTTAAAGATCAAATACCATGCCCATTTTCTGGCATCACTGAAATTCAAAGAAAAAGTTTAGCTGACATCGTGTATTGATATTGATTTGATTGATTGAATTCACGCGCTGCTTTCAAAACATTTTATTAATTTGTTTCATCAAACATATTTTAATTTGATCTATTAGATTGCGATGCTCATTTTTTCAAGCGTAGCATCGTATACTCTTATCTGTTATTATATTAATATGGATCAATTTGGTTTATTAAATTGTGCCCCTGATTTGTTTAATAGCGTTGCGGTTAGTTTAATCAATGATGTATTAACTTCATTTAATAAATTGCTCTGTTGACATTTTAAAGCGCAATATTGCATAATTTTGTCAATTACAATAGATTTATTTTATAAAACTGCGTTACTGATTATTTTAAGCACGCTATAGTTCAGTTTAAAAAGTACATAAATTGAAATATGCAGCGGGTTTCTTCAGGCAACACCTTTTCATTTTATTAATTGTATATGAATTTGATTAATTGAATTTAGTGTTTTTTTTTAAGTCTAAAAGACGGCCTTAATTTTTATTAGCTAATTTTGTTTCTAAATATGTTCTAAATATGTTTCTAAATTGTTCGTTCTTTCGAAAATTAAAAGGAGCATCTAGCTCGGTTACATATGACTCAAAAATACAACACTGTGATTTTCAAACTTTGGAATCTGTCAAGCATTGACAATTACGAAATATTACCTCACGATCATAGAAGAGTAGGACATAATGTGAAGTACGACTAGCTCGTGATCGATAGCACCATGCCGAGTCTCGTGCTTCGGAGAAGTAATGCCGCGTGAATCTCGATTAAGCTTTCAACGTGTCCCAAATTTTACCTTATGATCACTGCAAAGTAGTACAGAATGTGAAGTACGACTAACTCGCGATCGAGAGCACTGTGCAGAGTCCTTTGCTTCGAAAACAGTGGTGCACGGGAATATCGATTAAACTCTCAACGTATCCGAAACCTTACATCACGCTCAATGTAAAGTAGTACAGAACGTGAAGTACGGCTAGCTCGTGACCGAGTGCACGATAAAAGTAAAACGTCGTAAAATTTTAGGGTCATAACGCGGACGAAGTGGCGAGCAACAGCTAGGCGTTAATAAGTTACGTTACGAAAAAAACACCTTATGCTACACTTGTCCGCTCAAGTGGTATAAGTAGTTATTGGCAGATTCGGTATTCTCAGCACATTTTGGAGCTCCGCGAATGGCGGGGGTAAACTTTAACAAATGTATAGAGACATACATTGATTTTAAATTCGTATGTCTAACATATTTGTATAAAATGTGGTTTATGCTTTATTTTGATTTGTTCCACTGTAATAAATTGAATATAACTTGAACTGCGCATAACTCATAAAAGAGCATTAAACTGTCATACGGCAGTCTTCTCAGGCAATTTTAACACTATTTAACTCTTTCTCCACAGATTTATATTTCCAGATATATTTTATTATTGTGCGATAAGTTGTGGCAACAATATTATCCAAAAACCATTGCATTTAATAAAGTTATATAATATTCCGTTACACCTCTTTTAATATTTAGCTGATGTCTTGAAGTAATTCCAAATAAATTTCTTTAAATTATGATGGTGGTGACAACTATTAAAAATATAATCCAAAAAATTGATTTAATGAATAATTAATAAATTAAATAGTTTTTTAGTTATTTCTTTTTATATATTTCATATTACCAGTAAACAATAAAATTTTTAAAATTAATATATATGTGCTGAATTTAATTTTGTTGTAACATATTTTCACATCGCTACAAGTATATACACTTGGGTTAACGCAAGAAAAGGAAGAATATATTTACTACCATTTAAAACTAAGGATAGTGCTAATAAGTTCCCACTTGATATTAACAAACATTATTATATTACATTTGAAATAAATTATGAATACTTGAGTAACGCTTACAACATACATTTACGCTGAAAAATATTAAAGTATAGGGCAAAATTATTTACGATGCTCTACCCAGTACTCGTTTTTTTCCAGGGAATTTCTGTGCAAGTATTTATTTAATTTTTACAAAATATTAATTAAGTCATTTTTGAAAGACTTCAAAACGACTTTTAAAAAACTTTTGGGACACATTGATTGGGAAGATTTTTTTTTAATTCAATATTTTTACCCAAGATAGCATTTTTAAGATTTTTTTTATTGCGTTGACTTAGAAGCTTGATATTTTACAGCTCCAAGGGACCGTAGACCTTAGTATTTGGTATCAATTTCAATTTGATAACTCCACATGTTCTTGAGAAAAATTATCTTGACCGACAGACGATCGAACGAAGTGATCCTATAAAATTACTTTTCTTTTTCTTTTGCGGTACAAGTCGAAATGAATCTTAAAAATTATGTCCATTGAATTTTAATTTCACCTAAATATATAAGAAAAGTTTCGTTAAGGTTTCCCACACAAAATTTAATAACCTTGATTCATAACCACCCTAAAAACAAAATTATTTCCACCACATACGCTTTGGCCTTTGATTTCCATATTTTATATTTAATAGTAAAAGGGAAAATTATAATAAAATAACTTCTTAGTTACAAGTTATTTTTCTTATTTATCACATAGTTTAGTTTTCTTAGCTTATCACATTTGTTATAAAATGAAAACAATACTGTCTCCTTAAGATAAAAATGTGAAGTAATTCGAGGGTTAATAACTTTCTAACCCGAAAGAACAAATTTAAGACTACGTAACAGATTTGTTACTTCGTACGTTTAAAGGTTAATACGTAGTAATTTAATTTGTAAGAACATTAATAAGAATAAAATAAGTAACAATAAGGCATAAAAATAAACGCATGTCGTTTTTAATAAAGCAAACATTTTGCACGACCTACTGATTATTCGGCAAATTCTTATACTATTTCCAGGAAATAATCTTATTTTTAAATTTATAAAAATGTATTGTTGCAGGAATTTGATTGAAAATTATGAAATATTGTAGATCAACAGAAAACTTCCGCAATAAGACGAAAAACTTGAAAAGAATTAAATTAATATATCATTAAGTGATAGGTCCAAGTATGAATAACTTGTACTGCAACTTCCTGGTATATAAGTGGATATTACGATTCCTGTAATGATTTACGTTCTTTGTAACGTATTACAATTATAGTGTTAAATAGTTCGACTTGTATTGCGCTGCACGAAAATCGACTTTGGAAATCTCGGCCCATCAATACCATATTAAATTTACAGTAGATGTTATTTAAATTTCTCTGTGTTATTTACTTGTACGTATGTCATATCTACTAAGTTTTATTTATGTCTCTTTAAAATATTTCAATATATACTTTGATATTACAGTAATACAATTCAGAAAGGTTCGCGGACTAACATTTTCGATTAAAAACATTTTAGTTATTAGGGAAAATTATTTTTTCATTGTGCAGTACCTAGCATTTGCTAATAGCAATAAAAAAAAATGTTCATGGATTACCCGCTAAAGTCATGAAACGCATGTGATGAGATAGATTCTTAGTCGAATTTTATTATATTTTAGTTAAGGTTTCATTGAGACTATAGAATATTTCCCTTTTATGTAAGAGAAAAAACGCGGACACTGCGGTTAGATAATTTTGAGTACCAATTTTACCAATAGTTGAAATTAATTTTAATAATTCTAAGAACCGATTTTTTAGTGATAAATATTTTTTGGCAAAAATCTGTACATTCTGCAACCATTGTGTTTGACACTGACAGAATGAACGTAAACAATGAATCTTTTATTCTTAAAAATAAAGAATGAATAATTGGACAAATAAATATTTTAGTTAAAATGAGCCACGCGCTAAACTACGTAACTACTAGGAGAATAAATAATATTGTATTTTTATTATGTTATATATTTCATATTTTATAGACCAAACTCAACTAGTGTATTCCTTTGCTTATAACCGTGATTACACATATTTCATTATACGTTTTATTACCCGTTTTTTTGTTGAATACCGACAAATACAAATATTTCATTAATTTTATGTACATGTTGTACAGCTTTGAAAATATGATTAGATGAACTTCGTCAAATTAAAAACCGTTGTTATTTTTTTTAAAACTAAATATTGAATAGTAACAACAACTATATGTAAACGAAATACTCACCGAACCCTAGACGAAAGTACTCGATAAATTCAAGACGAAATATTCGCTGAAACCTGTTGAATTAAAGAGATTACAGTATAACACGCGCTCATATAATAAAGATTAGTCTCGCAAGTCCATCAAAATCTTGCTACTAAAGTAGTCGAGGGCATGAAAAATAATGTTAAGAAGGGCTTGAATGTACATAAACAAAAAAAATAGTGCACATTTTTGCTTAATCAATGAAATTTTTCGTGCGACACAAAATTAAATTTTTCCAAAATATGTGTTTAAACAGAATAACACGACGAATTTATTCGTGTTAAAAGTATTATTTTAATCTGTTATTGGGTTTTTAATTTATTATCCCGGGAAAAAACTGTGTACTGATTTTAACTTAGTTGGTCAAAAAAAAATTTTATACTTGTTTTTTATTTACTTTTTAAAATAAAAAAAGATTATTTTTAATAATTGGTAGTCAAGGGAACTAAAAACAATGTAAATAAAATATGGTTAAAAAGAGAAGAAAAATATTATTAGTCATAAAAAAAAATAACAATATAAACAAAGCTAAGAACATATTTAAGACCTTTTCTGCTATCACTCATTGTTTGCACTCGTATGCCTGTATAATGATTATGCCAGATATATTTTTGTATAATAATTAGGGTATAATTTAAGAAATTTCAGATTCAGAGATATTTAAAATATAAATGAACTGTCAGGTACTTTCAGTATTCATGGAACTGTACTTAAAATATTTAAAGAAAATAATTCGATTTCATTCTTCCCAGGAAGTTCCTTTTCCATATATTTTAATTCCATTTGACAAAAATGAGTATTGAAAGTCATACTTAGTTTCTCGAATATAATAATAGACAACATTCGGTGAATTTTGCACTTGTTGATTTAGTTTGCTCTGTGCTTGCTGCTACACATATTAAATTTATACGGAGATAATAACTACATAATTTTAAATAAATTAAATCGATTCTGTGAAAATAATTTGTTTTTTAAAATAACATAGAAATTTTAATGATTGTAACTTAGTTAGGTATTAGCATCATTCTATTCTTGCTTTTATCAAAAATTTAACGAACCAATTACCAAAAAGGTTTTATTTAAATAAAGGATATTATTTATAATATATTAATTTTAAATAATTATAATAATTAATTTTTAAATATTTTTTTTGACTTACATCTCTTTACAAGAAAAAAATTAATTAAACCAAAATTCACTGTGCTATTAAATTTTTAATCAACTGTTTTCGTTTACTTCCCTTCGCATCATACATTTTAATCAAGCTACACTTTTACGTATTAGAGAAAGTGACTTTAAGTTGAGAAGTCATGATATAATCCTAACAATTTTTGTATATGTTTAGTTGAACCATTAACCGCATATCCTTTAAGCCACTGAAATTACTGCAAAATGCTCAGAGCTACCATCTTTACTTTCATTTCCAGTCAGTGTAAATATGTGAAATAAGCAAATGATGCTTTTAATGAGATACTTTTTAATACAGTTATTGCAGTTCAATAAAAAATAATTTGGTTCGGAAAAAAGCGGTTTTCGTTATGACCTCCTTATACGCTTGACCTTACTACGACTGACCTTATATTTTTGATGTCTTTCACAAATATTTTTTCATCAACAAGTCCAAAATGACTAAATAATGATTATGTACGTATATTTAATACGCGGTAACTGTTTTGTTCGATGGCAGCGATTACCGTACACTTACTTAAAATGCCAGTGGATGAAGTTATATGATTTTCGGAGTTTACTTCTTAAGAATCGACTTTGATATATAGCGCGCGGTATGTATGTATGTATGTATGTATGAATATTTGGTGTCTTCTATCCTAAAAAATTAAAAAGTATCTTTTAATTTTAACTTCTCGGTCTGACACTACTAAATGTTTTTAATATTATTATATAAATCTGATCTTGTTCATTTGTGTTTTACTTGAAAATAATTATATTGTAAGCATTTTTTTGATAACAACTTTTCCATTTACAGTTAATGATATTGATATTTATATTTATATACAGTGTTAACTATTTTATGCCTTCTAAGACAATCGTACTTAAGAATAAACTCCAGTCGTGCGTCGGAGCTGACACGCACAATTTTCATAGCTATATGTAAGTAAACCTATCGAAGTATCTGCCCAACCTTCAAACCTCGATCTCAATAATTACAATAAGATTTATCTCACTTAGCTAGCAATAGATGTACTCCAATATTATTTTATAAAACTTCATTAAAACTCTCACTAATGTCGATTACCTTAATGTAAACAACGATAAAAGTTATGTAAACATGACCTTGTGCGTAATGTCCAATATTCTGTTCATTTACGGCTGCACCCTAATGAAAAACTTTCTGAACGCAACTCTCCAGGGTTACAATGACGCATTAGGGCGGCGAAGACATAAAGCTTCCGGCGTAACTTAACGAGTTTTCCACGTGACTTAATGAGTCTGGTAACGTTCATGACTATGTGATTTTCCGCCTATGAGGTTTTGCCAAAATTTTAAGTTAAGAGTGTTGATACTAGATATAAGTTTGTATTTATAATTTCTTATAGAATAGAAAAATTAAAATAATTTGTTTAAATGGCTTAATCGGGTGACCATTCGTATCGTGACATTCTATTTAGTATACCTAAGGAAAGTTATTTAAGACCCCGATTATTAAGAGTCTTAAAAATAATATTCATACAAACTATCGACTATGAACTAAATGTTATTAAATAAAAATAATCAGTGTGTACTAATTAGGTTACCTAAGTGAAATATTTCACAGTTTAAACAGGAAATTGGTGATCACTGTTCTTTCATGCAAACGGGCTTCATGTAATGAAAGACTCGCCTCCAAAATACACACACCCATTTCGTTTCGCAACGACATTATTTCGTACATAACTCTTCTTACGTTTGATATAAACAGATCAAAAATTTTAAAAGCACCGTAGCTCTGTTTTAAATATTTTATTACAAACTTGATTCAAACTTGAAAGTTACACACTTGAAGTCGATTGGAAAAGTTAGATGAAAATAATACAAAAGCCCGGATTACATTTTGTTTTCAAAAGGTAGAACCTATTGAGAGAAATAAGAAATTCAGGGTTAGTGAAAATACAAAACCTAAAATTTTAGAAAGGCTTTACTTATAGAATTCAATGCAATTATTTAACACGCAAATAATACTCTGAGCCCCTCGATAAAGTCAATTCCACAAAATCTAAACGTAATATTTTAGATTTATTCACTTGCGTTTATATTGTAACATTATTATAAAACCACTTTATAAACAAATCCTTTGCTTCACAAATACTTTTACTTTGCTAAATTTTTGTCGACAAATACTAGAACACTGGACCTAATAGTTCAATGAAGTTATGGTCTATTATTTTACTTGTGCGAGCCTTTATGCTAATTTCCTTGCACTGTATTAAGCCGATTATACATAACCAAAGTGGATATATATATATATATATATATATATATATATATATATATATATATACCAATAACAGGTACATAAGTATAAAATTAACGTGAATTTTTCGAAACTAATAAGATCTAAAATCATCGTTTTAGTTCTCTTCTATAAATTTTTAGTAATCATCTAGGAACTATATCATTTTGATAATTTTATATTCAATGGTTTCAGAAAATGAAGCAAAAAATACATATTGTATTTTCTGACACATTTTTAGCACATTTTTGGAGACGCACGGATGAAAATATTAAGGAAATATTTTTGAGACCCTTGTCTTATTCTATTAAACAATAACCTGTACGACACTGAAATTGAAAGAAATTGTCTGCTTTATTATCTTGCTTTAAAATTTTCGTACAGATGTTTTAAAGTACTAGCTGTTGAGGTCTATGCGAGTTAACATGCTTCATCATTTTGCAAATTTTCAAAAATCTACGTCGATAGGTTTCCGCTAAATACGAGAAAAAAACTTGTGAATAATCTTATAAGGATTCGATGTTTACATTTCGGGTAAGAAATCTTAAAACGAGAGAACATAACTGTTCTCTCGTTTTAAGATCGTTGTTAGTAAAATATACATGTTTTCATAAATTATTTCTTTCTTTTGCATGTAAAAAGAAAAACATAATACATAGATAATATTGTCCTGATTACAATTTAATAATGTATGCCACTATAACACACAATGACACATTTCACGAAATATTCACTTGTAATAAACAAATTACAATTGTCACGATTTGTGGAAAATGGGTGAATGTCATATGTTCCCAGCATAAATCGGTGGAATTACTCTTGATAATGAGTGGGCATTTCTAGGAAAGTCAGGAATATGTCAAAAAGCATTAAATTTTATCATTCAAAAACAAAAAAAAATTTGGCAAGAGAAACATCCCAAATAATGGAAATGTAGCATGTACAAGAAAATTGGTAAGAAACAGAAAAGGCAGGCTACACAGTATCGTACTTATACTTGTATATGCGTAGGAAATTCTTGAATATATTTGTAAGAATATATTCGGACTAATGATACAATTATCATAATTATTGGGATATTCCTATAAACCAATGGAAATGGTAAATTATTATTTCGGTGACAACAGTTTTGATCCGCGGTTTCACTCGTGTGGAAAAGGAAAAAAATCTTTGTGTTTAGACGTAAATTGTCTCGCCTTAAATGAGTGTAAAAAATTAAGAGAACTATTTTTATGTTTTTATTACCTTCTTGGTCTCATTTGCCGCAGGTATCAGATATAAAAATTTATACACATTTGTTTATGATACTCTTGAATATTTTGACAAATAAGTTAGGTTTTGCTTCGATGACGTAAATTTGGTTCCGTATTCAATTAAAATAAATCGAGAGAGGTAAATAAAACGTAGGAATTGAAAAATTAAAGATTATAAGTTATTGTAAATTAAGTGTGAGGAAAATACTACAAAAATAGATTAAAGTAAATGAATACTTACTTAGATACTAAGCATTTCTTGAAAAATATAATCTTAATTATGATCTCTCTTTTACCTTTTCTACAACTGATATTTATTTCTGTTTCCTCGTATTAGAAAGTGAAGGTGATAAAATGAAGAGTTACTCCTTGATATTAAAGGTCTTCCTAAAATCTGGCATTTTTAAATTAAGTTCGGTCATTTTAAAAGTGTCCATCACTCAATACTACCTTTTTATACGGATTTATTTAATAAATTCAGATTATTTTCCAGAACAATGCAATTTTATTTTATTACATTCTAATATTGTACAACATGCGTGTGACTTAAATGGGATATATTATGTATTTAATATCAAAAAGACATCAAAATAATAATTTATAATAAAAAAGGAGATAAATTTTCGTTGAAAAATTTGTCTTGTAATTTTTAATTACGTTTAATGCATCAAACCATATTTAAAAAATATGAAACTCATCTTATTCATAAAATGAAAGCAAACTTCAACTTTGTTATCTAACGTATACTTTCTATAAAGTAGGTAATGAGGTACGCGGAAACCAATATTAGCTAATATTGAACTTTCACAGTGTATATAAATTCAATGTTTATGTTATTATACTATAAGAAAGTATGCTACTAGCAAATTGTAATTACTTAGTTACAGTCACTTTCGAGAAAACTAAAATTGTTATTTAACAAACAAAAATGTTTTTTAAATAACAATTTTGTAATCACTTTCTATACATGTAGAAAATTATTTCAAAATAAAGTTTTACTTAGTAATTTTTTATTTCAAAGCCTCGTTTCTGAAACATTAATATTCAAAATGTGTCACACCCATTTCGTTAATGGGTAAAATCTGTCAAAATTCTAAAAAAGCATTCAACTGAAAAAATGCAACATTATTTTTGTTTCTTTGGATTATTAACAATTTCACATTTTCCGCAAAATTTATATTTTTAGCATACGTAAAAAAGGACATCACTAGGTGTTTCTTGCAATTTTAATTGATTACATTGAAAAGTGTACAAAATTTTTATAAAATATTTTTTTTAGCCATATCAGTGTCAATGCGTTTGAGCTGTTAAGTAGATGCGGGCTCTTTTTGCTCTCTTTGCTTGCCATTCTATTTTTCTCATAATGCAAACTTAATGCTGACATAATACGCAATTGAGAAGCTTTTTGGGACAGTCTGGATTTATCACAACTAGAAATAGTCAGCAAATTTAGATAAAGAACACAATGGATTTATGGCGATTCATATGTGCTTATTTGATCTTAAAATAGTCTAACATTCCTTTTTAAAAATCGATGTTTTTCATTAAGTAATCAAGGCGTTTATAAAATTCTACTAATAAATACAATAAATATTTTTGAACTGATAACAAAATCTGACCAAAAAATTAGACAAGGGGAACACAACTCAACTTCGTTACAATTGAACAACTCAAGACTAAACCACATACAAAACAACTGAACCCAGATCGTATTAAGGTTGATCGAATTGAAAATAAATGAATTACAAATATGGGTTTAACCCAATGAAGAAGCGACCATCTAATTCAGTTCAAATGAAAATCAACCAAAATACAAGCCATTCAAGTTCGCCTTAAAAATCTAACTGCAAAGGAAATTCAATGAAGTTCAAAGCTGCCCTGTCCCAATCTAAATTGTGATAATGTGCTGATCCCAACCTAAATTGTAATAATCGGAATGCAGGAGAAAATAAATGTAATGCAAAAAAATTTAATCTAAAATATCTCAACTTGATTGCAATATAACTCGAAGCTAAAATGTAACTCAAAGTATATATATATATATATATATATATATATATATATATATATATATGTATATATATATATATATATATATATATATATACACGGGAAAAATATTTTATGCAGTGTAACTAGTGCATAAAACTTTACTAAATAAAATTTTAAAAAATCTATATATTTCAATAAAAATCCAAGGAGGGATGAAGTGTAAACAAATAATTAAGAGCCATTTAACGTTGCAGAAAAGGATTTTGATCTCTAAAATACATGTGATTAAGTCAATTTTTGCAAATGCTTATAATAATTGAAACAATTAAAGTTTCTGTTGACCATTACGTGTCACAGTTCACTTGCAAATAATTCGACATTTAACAAGCTGAATGCTTACATTCGTTGTAAAGTTTGTAAAATTTTACTTGTGACTTTTATATTTGTTTGTGCGCGCCGTGGCTCGTTAATGCGCAAAAAAAGTGTGCGTTAAATGAAACAGCGGCATTATGGGATTAAATCAAACTTAAGTGGCCATTTTCCAGCGTTTCCTTGTTATTTCATGCTTTTCTAAACAATTGAAAAGTTTGTGTTTTTTACACAATTAAATAGGCATTAAATATCAATTACAGTTTATGAATTTAAAAAAAAATAGTACGCAAATTCATTAGTTTATCTAAAATTTATATCAAAGGGAATTGAACTTACAAAAATCAGTTTTATTTTTAATAACGGAAGTATATAGTTGTTACTTAATAAATATATTTTTGAAAGTAATAAAAAATACAGGCAAATATGCCTTACTATACTCATTAATTTATTATTATTAAACTATTCAAGGCCACCAAATGTTTAAATATGCTTTTTGATTTATAAATAAGTATATGGGGACATAAAGTTAAAGTTAAGTTTATAACATTGCCTGAACCCAGTCAGCGAGCAATTTAAAAGACACTAATATTTTTTTATTAAAAAATCTGCAATTTTGAGTAATTTACATAACATTAATAATCTCTTGTAATTATAAACTTACTTCCATTATACAATACCATTTTCCAGTCCTACTGATGCTGATGTAGCACGAACTCCCTCGATTACCATTTCGTCACGACGTATATATAATTGAATGTTTTTCCTTCACAATTTTCGAATATGCATTCTATTCGATATAAAAATACTCGCCAGGACTAAGAGCAAGGCTAACAAAACGCTTATCGGACCGGTTCTGTTATATGGTAGTGAAATTTGGGCCAAAAAGAATATTCTTATAATACCATGTGATCGAAATACGTGCATTGCGTTGGTCGGATATAGGAAAGTTCAAAGACAAAGTACGAAATGAATATACAAGGGGAGCTTCAAATTCGCTCCGATTTGCAAAAAAATCCAGGAAGCGAGATTGAGATAGTACGTCACGTTATGCGCAGACCTGAAAATCAGTTCGTGAAAAGTGTCTTCCTATGGCTTGGAGAAAAAAAGGGGTGAGGGTACCTATTGCTACTACCCGGCTGACAAATGTCAAGCGCGACGTCAAGGAGTTGAGTTTATCCAAAGATGACACTTGCTCGAGAAGCAGATGGAGCCTCAAAATTAAAAATCTCACCCGAGGATAAAGAAGATGACAGTTTTCGAATATCAACATATAATTAAATTATTTCGGTTCTTATTTTTTTTAATATTTAGAATGGAAATAGTATTTTACTGTAGAAATAATAATATTAAATTGGAACTATATCAATAACTGTCATTCAATTTTACTTACTCCGTTAAAATAATTGAAGACGAAATATTTGAAGCAAATTTTCCATTGATCTTATATTCCAAGTACCAATAATATACTTTCAAACACCGTGACTATACCATCGAAAATAAAAACAGCATTTCAGTTATATCGGAATAAACTCGCTCTCTCCGACGTGTATTTTTATTTTCTACCATTTTTCTCTAACCTAACCACTCGCTCAATATTATGTAATCATACACGTCGCCGTTTTCCATGACTTTTATATTTATCGATTTTTCCTGTTGTTCAGTTTCCCTCACATCGTAGCGTCGTCGAGTTGCCAATACAATATCACAAAATCCTCCATTCACTCGTCATCCTTTATTAACTTTATCATTCTCATTGTGCAGCGATCACGAGGTTTTCTCTAGTTTAGTATTGTTGACGAGTCGCAAACTTTATGTAAGGAGATGAAACTTTTGAGTAGAATCCTAATGTGCAATGGAGGAAATAATGTCTCGCAACACGCATTTAGGTAATATAATCCTCACTAAATATATATATATATATATATATATATATATATATATATACACACACATACATATATATATATATATATATATATATATACGTAATATTAATCGAATGGT
The DNA here is from genome assembly GCA_039881145.1 of Druceiella hillmani. Classification (NCBI taxonomy): domain Eukaryota; kingdom Metazoa; phylum Arthropoda; class Insecta; order Lepidoptera; family Hepialidae; genus Druceiella; species Druceiella hillmani. The sequence goes on from JAYKKI010000149.1 coordinate 586,919, forward strand.
TAAAGCTACATGTCGACTATTTGGGTTTTTAAAAATTTATAAGGGGAAAACCGGAGAATAATTGATTAAACCCTCAATTACCTTGTGATTGTAGTAAGCTTCAAAGGTTAGACTTTACTATTAGCAAATTTCTACTATTAGTAAAGATTTATCTTTGCTAATAGCCCACCTGAAGATGTTGTAATACAACGAAACCTAGGTCGTGGCAAAGAACTTAAAGAAAGTTTAGCTACATCACGTAGTTTAATTTTATTGTAAATATATTTATGTAAAATTTATTCCATTTAATAAGTAATTTGTGTAGTCATTATACAATATTTAATTGCAACAATGAGGCATCAAATAATAAAAAACCATTATCATAATCGGTAATACGTTTTTGTTATTATTCGCTGCTTCCTTCTTCAACTACATCCTTGGCCAGTGGAGCAAATAGATCATGTTAAAAAAAGAGTTTTTGCGGTCTCTTATATATTAATTTATGTTAAAAAGTATCACGCGAATTATTGCAACATACAATATTTGTTTGCGTATTAATTTAATATTGATATTATCTATTTTGATGATTTGAGGTTATAAATATTCACGATGTTTTTATAATACAATCATAACCCTGACTTCATATTATGAATGCGAAAGTAAGTTTGTTCATTTTCATTTTCCTCGCTTTCACCCTTCAACTGCACAGCGGATGTCGGTGCAATTAAGGAGATAAATGTAATATACAGATATTGTGTTCCTCTATTTTTAATTAAAAATTTCACTCCCCTTGGCCTAAAGCGTTAATGTAAGTATTATAGTTTACACAGTAAGCGGATAATACCATCTTGATAACATAATAAGTTATTAATTTTAAATTTTTATTCCTTTTTCACGCAATTGAAGTCAAATCTAGTACCTAATATGTAAGAAATAAGAACACATTGTATTACGAAAGTATTTCCAAGCCAATAAAATATTATATTTAACTTTTCGAGGACTCTAGACGGTATACATAACATTATGCGCGTTATGTGGAAAGACATTCGAGAGCACAAGAATTCTTCTCGAAGTGAAAAAGGTTAAATTGAGGAGAATCTAGACGTAAGAAAGGTCGACTTCATTTTCTGTTGAATATGGCATATACATTCATGGCAAACAAATTCCAGGATAAAACTTTTAGAAAGTTTTCTGTGCCTTTTTCTCACGGTCGACTGTATCGAATTGTTAAGGTTGAGAACTGCAGAAAATCAATGTATTTTAATATCACAAAAAACAAAATAAAACTGTAAATAAAGTACACATAGAAGTTCTTAGCAAGTATAATAGATAAATTCGTTAACTATTTCAGTTATCGGCGTAAATGTAATAGTGGACGAAAGCCAGTAAACTAGAAAATATTGAAGTGAAATTAATTTATAATGATCCATTACTAATATAAACTTTCAAATAAAATAAATATTTAATAGTATATAATATAATTAAGTAGGGTAAAAATATGTACCACCGTGAATATCGCAAAAAAAACGGTAATAGCAATTTAGTATTGACAGCACATCGAGATATATCCTTGAATTAAAAATAAACTCGAATTAACGTTCAAAATCAAAGCACTTTTTTTCTTCGCTATTTTATGCGTAAGATGACAATAAGCATTATGCATATGACATACTGTCCTTTTCAGGTTAGAAGACAAATATACATTTGAAAATACAAGGTTATACATGCAGTTGATTTAAGTCATTTATATGATATTTTATGAACTTTTACCGAAACACTTTTACATGTTATAAGTTGGTCGACTATTATTATTTATAAACTATCTGAATCTACTTAGCTATCATAATTTTCCTTTTAATTTAGTTATATATATATATATATATATACTACTCCCTCACGATGGGATATGCGAATAAAAAAATAACTTCCATTTTACGTATAGGTGAGGCACCTTAAAAAATTGTTGTTAAAAATATTATTTCATGACTTTGTAGGCATTGAAAATGTGTATATAATCAAGCCAAACTAACATACTAATAGTATGGGAATAACACATTGTGAAATTGCAAGGGTTCCTAGTTTGGTTACGAAACACTAAAATGGGCCCCAGTTAATATTGTAATAACTCTACTACATATACAATTTTATCGGAATGACACCTAAGTTTTTCATTAATATTCATTTTCATTGAATAGTTTGATTAATAATATGAACAACTTTTTTTACAAATTTTCCGAAGACATTGAGACTGGAATACTCTGAAATAATTTTTAACTTGACCCCAGATATAGCGCTTGTGTTCCGGAAGTGAATTTCTATTCACTTTATTAGTGTATCGCTTCAAACTAAGATTGCATTTTCCAATATCGTTCCGGCTATAGCTTAGCCTGGTTTTGAATATAACATTCATACACATCATTTATATACATCTTGTCGTTACGTATATAGTTACAGGAAACTTAAATTACACAATCGTCGCTAGTTCATTTATCTTGAATACTAGGCAAATTTGTGAATACTCAACGGCCTTCATTCCTGTGTAAAATTAATTTGGTCTTACGTTGACTACGATACAATACGTTGACTACGTGACTACGTGATACAATGTATGCAGTGTTTATTAATTTTACTGAATCACCAAATCACGAGCTATTACAGCAGCTTCATATTTACTTCCATGAAATAATATCTTACCAACTTAAGATTAATGCGCCCATGAATATATTATAAAAAAATCGTTATTAATTAATTAACTCTGACTCTGTTCTACCACTCAATGAATAAGTTCAACAGAATTATATTTTCATTATCTAATTGATCCGTTCTCAATTAATAGGGAAACAAGACAGGCTTAGACATTTCTCGATTTATGGCCACAAAAAAAATTTATATAATAATTTTACTGGACGCCCCAAAACGAAAAAAAACACTTGAACTTGTTAGACATTAGAATATTAAATGCTTCCATGTAAGTGTCTTTTTATTTGCCTACAGTATTATGTTATCATCTACGAGCAAAAGAAATACACTCTGTAATCGTAGATTTTAAGAGAAACAAATGAATCGTTAATTTTGTAACCTAGTTTTTCTAGTAAATACATTTAAACTATGACCAAATGAAGCTTGTTTTTGAAAAAAAATTTACAACAAAGCTATCATAAATGTGTCTACTAAATTACAATAAAGTTTGAAGTACATGCTCAAATTTATAAAAAACTTAAAATTCTTAGCATTTTTTAATTATTCTTAACACGTTGGAGTATATCATATACGTTACGAGAAGGTAAGGAGTGAAAATTTATTTTGTAAATATTCAAAATTCACCGAATAACAAACGCTTAAACATAAAATTAACTTGAGGGCCGGGGGACTGAATCGTGATGTAAATTTTGGTAATATTCATTATATCATTTGAGAAAGAATAGTCCTTCCTGGGCTATTCTTTCTCGGAATCGCTGTATTCTCGTTGTATTCCTATTCTATGAAATTACTTTTGAGTGAATTGTTATAGTTTTTTTCTCTGCTGGTTTCTAATTAATTAATGTTATCATAATATTTTACAACAAGCAGAAAATTGAAAAAAAAATTGCGACCTTATTAATGAAACCATTATTAATTGAAAATTAGCCACTCGAACAAAAATCACGAACACAATATGTGAGACCACTGAACAATTTCGTCCATTTTTTCACTTTTATCTTTTTTGGTCTTATTGGTTTATTTTCATATTTTTATTAAACCAAATATACATATTATTGTAATAGAGCACGCAAACAGCAAACGAACTTGCAAACAAGGTACTAATTAATAAAAATGAAAATAAATGCTTACCTTATTTTGTACTCTTCTCCTCTTTCTTTCTTCCATTTGTGTACTTGATAAGCGTAGTGTAAAGGTAAGATATTAAGATTGTATCATAAATCACAAACGTTCATACACAGCAATGTCAAAACAAACTTTCAGAATACGCATGGCCACACAGTTTGAGTAGGATATATATATATATATATATATATATATATATATATATATATATATATACACACACACACATACACACACACACACGTGTGTGTGTGTGTATGTGTGTGCGTACGCGCCCGCGCGTGTACGCGCATATGTACTTGTGTGTACGCGCGTACGTGCGCATTTGTGTGTGCGTGTGTGCGCATGTGTGTGAGACCGTGCGAGCGCGTACGTTTATTCATTGAAATTGCGCATTTTGTTTCGCGTAAAATGGTACGTAATATTTATGTAACCTTGATGTCAATAAAACTAGGAGAATGAAAATAAACACAACACGGGAAAACCACTAGCGTCAGAATTTCCATTTGAATTAGTTTCATAATTTCGTCCATCACATAAGCCGATCTGAGATAATAAAACATTTTTATAGTTCCGTACCTTAAATGGAAAGAAAGGGAATTCTCATAAAGTCATTCCGTCTGCTTTCGTTTGTTTCTCTGTCGCCCTTTCACAATCGTTTTCTTTTTTTTAGCAATAATTTGACGTTGGTAATTAAAATTAGCATGATGATAGATGATATATTAGGCTATATATATCTCAACAATTATTGCTCAAAATATTTATGTGGAAATTTTGGAGGTTAAAAAGACTAACCTAATATTTTTTTTTTAAGTGGTATCAATCCAAAGAATAAGTTATATTGATTCAAAAACTCTTTTTTCCAGAATTTTATAGAGATATTGTTGATAATGTCCACAACAAAATAAATTCGCACTCTCTCCATCTTCGAATCTTCTAAAGCCAAAATTCACCAGAAAGGCATTACCAAAAATTGATTTTTTTTTCAAAGTGATTCAAGTTACGTACTGTATGAGAAATTCACAATATTTTGATGTCTTTGAAAGAAATGGTAATTGATTAATTACAAGGTAATAAAACTATTAATATTTTAAATTATTCTGCATGTTATATATTTATTACATAGTTAATAAACATCAACAAATGTTTTTACATAGTGTTTTATTGTTCAAATGATTTTTAAACATCTTTAAACCAAATTTCTGGAGAATCTATGAGGCATGGAAAATTAGAATAAGGAAAAATAAAAGTTTTATTTTGAAAAGTAATAAAAATCTAATAGCAAGTTGCCAATTATTATTTGATTATGTCGAAATATCCTTTTACTATTTCTTAAAGGACAATTTTAGTATTTGAAAACCACATTTTTTTTACGCATCAATCAACTCTTACTCATGCTTACTGATTATCATAAATTGAGACATTCACCAAAGATTTTGAGAAACTTTCACTCTACAAACACAGTTTAAAGTTTTCTCATTAATTATACTCGAAACTAGTACGAAAGTTCCTGACAAGTGTACTTGAATCAAGATTTATACCTCCGGAAATAACGTTAAGGGAAATGATGGTTACATATTTTCCGTTTAAGTTCACAAAGTTCCTCAACCAAAGTACACAACTCACCGACTGCCTCGCTCCATGTACGCTATAAAATAAATTATCCATTTATATTACCGCGTATGACATAAGTTTGTCTAATAAGTTAATACCAGTGAGATTATATTAATATCTTCTTCAATGTATAACTCACTTAAAAATAAAGTGAGCTATACATTGAAAAAGATAAACACGGAAAATTTTATAAAAAATTAACCTTACGTAGTTTAAATACATATTTATATTTTTCTGATTAAAAATGTTTAAAAATATTTTAAAAACGTTTGAAAAAAATGGTAATAAATTAAAAATGCTACAAAATTAATAATAATATATTGTGAAGTACATTGAAATATTAATGAAATTTTTAGGAAATAAAATTATTGTATGGCATTTATTTTGCTGAAACTCATGACCTCTTGACTCTACAGAAAAAAAAATTAAAGGATTAAAAATTTAAAATTCATGTCTTTAAGGCCGATAAAAATGGTTTTTTTTTGTGACAAACATTAAAGATAATAATCTATTAAAATAATTGCATTGTTCTTTGTCATAATGTCAAAGGTTTAGAAAAAAAGCATAGATATTTTGATACTTTAATTTTTTTTTTAAAATGGCGAATTTACAATAACCTCCAAAACCTTGTCAGAAAATAATAGGGACATGAGCATTTGTAATATACGTATACACAAATTATCTAAAGGCGAAGGTAAATTATTTTTAAGTGTATAATATATATGTATGTATGTATTTATTACAATACATTTATATATATAAAATTTTTACCATTTTAGGCATATTGCGCGCACGGAGGAATGTGTGATTTGGTATAATTCAAGTTTTTTATGAAGAAGCAGAAGTTGTAAACATAATTTAGCGCAGAAAGCTCTATCCTAGTTATATCTAAAATCTAGTTATCTCCATAAGCCGTTTCACTTTATCTAGGAAACTGCGTTGTTCGAGATGAATCCTAAGATACCCTTAGGACAGTACCACTGCACTGTGCGCTATCCGAATACACTATCATGATTCATCTAATTAAAATAACCTTATTTAATTACAGCTTTACAAAAATTAAGAAAGATATCGCCAATATCCAAGAACATAATAAAAAACCAAAAACTTCAAAGAAACAAAAAACCAAAAAAAAAAATTAAATAAAAAAACAAAACGAGCAAAAGTTAAATTTGTATTATAGAGCTTATGATTCGTGAAATTAACAGCCCAGGGAAATATAAGTACAAAACCGCCACAAAGACTTAAATCCATTGTTCACTGATAACTTATTGTTTACATATATATATATATATATATATATATATATATATATATATATATATATATATATGTACATATATATATATATATATATATATATATATATATATATATGTACATATATATATATATATATAAATATATATATACACATATATATATATATATATATATATATATATTCCTTAATTTTTGTTTATGTAGTATTTTTTATCCAAACATGACCTAAAAGAACGTCATCCAGGATACGCAAATTTAAACTAAAAATTTAGATGACATCACTCAAAGAGCAAGTATATTAATTCGTTTTAAATTTATTACTTTGATACTTTTGTTATCTTTATTATCGCACATTGAACAAGCAATGTTTTTTGTAAACATTCAAACCGTAAATAAGAAAGTGAGCTAATATGCGGATATACTATGAATTAAAAACACGCGTTTCGAAGGTATTTTCACTTATTTGAATACCGGAACTCGAGAATAAAAGTTGTTAAGTTTTATTTAAATATAATCTATTACTCAAACTCTACCATAACATAATATCGTTGTTGAAATGAAATAACTCCTTATTATTTTTAACTATATACAGATAACATATATACCATTAATTTTAACTATTTACAGAAATAGCTTCAAATATTAACTTTGAAATACTAAAGTAAAAAAATATATTGTCATATTAAAATAATAAATTTGCAAATCACTTTTTTCCGTCAATTTGATAGTTTCGATCTCAAAAATATGATTTTACTTAGTATTTTATTGCAATTGAAGCAAAAGCTGGAGTTTCCAATTTTGATCTCTATAATAGATAAAAATAAATTATTGTCCGAAATTATTAGGAAATATCATAAAACCATATTCATGATTTTTTGTCTGTTTATTGTAATAAAGATACTATTGACTGAAACCAGAAAAAAGTAATTAAAATACAGGATAGAAAATTATTTTAGAATCGTTTAATAAAACCGTTCGTAATCTTTCACTCTATACTGTATATCAATAATTATGGCTAACATAATTATTGTTATTACCAATATGGAAAAATTCCAGTAGCTTCAAATATCTTAAGCACATAAACAAACAATTATCTTACAAACATACACAAAGGATTTTTATTTATAAAAATATGAGCGCAATATTTAAAACTTTTTTTTATTCCAGGTAAGTCAGATAACAAAGGGAGAAGAAATTTGTAGTACCTAAATTCTTAATTTTATTCACAATTCGGTTTTGTACGCTGTCTTGTTAGTTCACTACACTTGTTATTTTAAAAATTCTATTATCAACCTGTTTCGCAGTTTTTGATAGGGTAACGAACGTTTTACAAGTCAGGACCTCAAGGACGAGATACATGTGAACACGACATAAGAATAAAAAAGTTTCGGGTACAATATGTAGCTACGTTTTGTACACGCATTACGCAAAAATTACCACATAAATTTAAATAGAACCTTCACTAGTATATTGGGTAGGATTTAAGAAATTAATAGTTACAATAACGTGACAATTATTATGTTACAACATCGAAAAGGTGTAAAATGAAGAAGAGTGTCAGTTTGCTAATAAATAGGACATAATTGATTAACGACTGAATACATGAAAATTGTTGTGTTTGTTACTTTTAATAACTGCATAATTAAATATTCAATTTAAGGAGTAATGAAATATCTCTCTAATTAAAATTAAAAATCCCCTTAAAAGTAGTCTGCGCAACGAAACTATTTCATCATCACCGAAACTGTGCAATTTAAAAAGTCCTTTTTAATAGTTTGCAGAAATGAAAAAAATTATTATCTCACTTTCACTAATAATTGTGTAAATTAAGAACCATTTTTAAGGGTTTGTTCAAATGCATGATGTTAATGAGATATCCCATTAACACCAACAACCGTACAGATTAAGAAGTACATTTTAATATTCTGCTTAAGTGAATTATTTCGCTATTACTAACAACTATATAGATTAAGATGCTGATTTTTAATTTTTATTTTTCACTTTTTTCCTTTTTATTTTAATATTTTAATTAAGCAAGTTCATGAGATCTTTTGCTATGTTAATATTTTGATTGCCAGATAATAGCTTTCCTATTGCTGCTAACTTTTATAATATTTTTAGTTTGAGCTAAATGTCGGCTAAGACCTTAAATAAATTAATGAGAAAATATCTAAATATGAAATTTTAAAATAAAGCGTATTAACAAAATCCGTAAAATCACCTTCAAAATACTACGCTTCTTCTTATATAATAAATTCTGATGATGAAATGGATACTTAAGTTAATAATACAAAGACATAAGTTCATAACAGCACTTTTAAATTCAGCTAATGTCATAAAAACCTATTTTCATATTTAACTGAAAATATGAAAAATTTGATGATATCAAAGAACAGTAATTATTGAATTACTTTGCTGATATTCGGGATATCAATAAACACGACTTAGAAATTAATTATCTTGAGACTAAATTTTATTGTCTCAAAAATTAAGCTATTTATTGAATCTCTTCTCTTTCTATTTGTGTGTTTCCCGGCAATTTTGGAAGCACTCACGGCCTCAATTGCACTTTTAGCACTTATAACCGTTTATCAGTAAATGTTCATAAGGAAACACCGATTCTGGGGATTGCTTTTTTATTTTGGATTCATATCAATGTATTCAACTTTTATTATGGTGTTGGATCCACTGTTTGACCGTACTCCGTCAGATTAGGCGTTGGTATTTTTTACTTAAATTATGGAATTCGCTTAAATTATGGGGTTTCTTATAAACATTTCCGAATCGTTAAATATGTTTGGGTAGATTTTTTTTTCATTTGAGTCACATATTGCCTTAAGAACGCCAAATTTATTTTAAAAGTAGTTTTTTAACTTCTTCTAACATAAGTTCAACAGAAGTGGTTTTTAATTCATAAACCTGATAGAAATGGTAAGGTGAAATGGATTTTTCAAATATAATTAATAAATAAACGTAATTAATAACATAATTCATAACTTAATATATAGCACCTTTTATTCTTATTGAAACCACAAAAACATGTTAAGATTATAGTAAGAAAATTTTCCTATTTTAAATTAATTTTGGCGCAAACACATATATTTTTTTGTTGCCAAACTTATAAGCAAATATCCTAATTAGAAATTTTCATTCAAAACTACAACTAATATATTAAAACCAATTCAGAATGAAAAAAAATTGGAACATTACATTTGAGCGTTATCAAGATGACAATACCCTCGCCTTTGGATATTGATATTTCCGTATTAATTGATTTGACGATTTTGCCAAAAATATATTACTTAAATTATTATTATATTTATTTATTATAAAAAAATATATTACTTATTATTAAAATATATTACAAAATAAGATTGTCTCAATTATTTCAAAACAACCAACTACGTATTTTTTTTTCTTCGATTTCAGCTATTTGTAACTGCTAAAGCTGTGAAAGCAGATGTGTAATCGAATTTCATTAATGTGCCCAATGCACCTGTTATTGAAGTTTTTGGCTACAATGGTAAACTGGACAGATTTGTGTAATAAAATGGATAAATAAACCATGCGACAAGGAAAATACATGAAAATATGTACATTAAAACTCAAGTCATAAGCAAATCGACATTTATATGTACTTTTAAACGATTGAATTATTTCAGTGATTTAAAAAAACTTATAAATTCCAATTTATTTCGATTTTGGAATGGGAATAATTTATCAATTTAGTTCAATAACAACAGTTATTACAGTACAACATTTCAATAAAATTACAGTCACAAAGGGTAAAATAGTTTTATATTTCCTAAAACAATAATTACATCAACTTCAACAAGTTTACCTTAATTTTAGATAGTTGAATAATATGGAAATAATATGTCGTAAAAATGTTAATAAAAACAATATGAACAACGAGCCTCCTTTTGACAATACGAGAAGCTTCATCAGATTTTTTTGATGAATTTAAAAAGCAACGCCACTTCTGAAAATAAAAGCGTGCACGTAGACGCACAAAATATAAAGTTTATATACTAAACAGCGAGAAAAAAATATTTTTATGGATTTTGCTACGACAAGTGCAATTCACAAAGAAAAATAATTAAACTATTTTTCTTTTCGGGAGAAGCCTTTATAAGGAAAATGTCATACGCATCTTATATCGTTAATTTAGTGAAAGAAGATGTAAAGAAAGATACGAGGTATAAGAAAACATGCAAAATTTAAAAACTACTTAACAGGTCATATGTCGCCTTGTATGTTGTAATATGATGTATGTATGTACTTATATACAAACTATTGTTTCGCAGTGTTGTACAGTAAAACATTGATTCGAAAAAATTACTTCCTTCGTAACATAAGTGGATCCAAACGATACCAACAATACACCGTATCCTTATATATCCCACAAATAAAGGACACAATCAATGAGAAAATAATCTGTAAGAACTAAATTTATTGTAGAATACGTATAGGTAAGCCTCATTATTTGCGCTTAAAAAAATTGCACTTCTAATAACTTTCTGTTAAATTGTGTTAACATGATCGAATAAATTCCACTTTTAATTTATGCTCCTTTCAACATTTCTATAGACTCCATCCACTTAACATGCTTTTTTTAAACACAATTCTTTCGTGAAGTCCTTTATTTCTATTGACTAGGTCAATATTAGAGTCTACATCTGATATACTGTCTTGATTCACCTTTAACCCCTAATTAGGCGCATGGAGTCAAGAAAATTTCAAGTTGAAAAAAATATGTATTAGAATATTTAGAGCGCCCTCATATTCTTTCTAACTTACTACCTCTCCACAGGGTACATAAATTAGTCGTGACAAGAACATCAACACATATGCAGGTATCGCTACACTCTTAAGTGCTGACCCCATGTGACCACTTGGTAAACATTTTTTGCATAGATAAGTTTTAATTCTTATGTTTTTCCTTAGTGAAAGATATTGCAATGGCTGATGGATGTGTCCGGCGGTGAGCAAGATATTGCTGGTATTGCCTCAAAAGAGGAAATTACAGGGGACACCACTTTAGGCAGTGCTCATGATTCGGAAAGCAAAATTTAAGAATTCGTAGACAGCGAAAATGGCCCCGAGTTATCGGTGGATAACTATTTTTTATCTAGACATATTCATTGAAATAGTCTAAAGTATCACCATTAAATATAGTAAAAATCTGTGCAAAAAAAATATTATTCACTTACTGCGAAACAAAGAGTATACAAAAAACCTTAAATATCCCATAAAACGTTCCCTATTATTTTTGACAATGATTGTATTGAACTTCTCGTCATGAACATTAACATATAAATTGATAAGGTAAAAGATATGTTCCAGCGAGATCGAGATGCACATTCTGTCTTAATTCTTACCAAATAGAAATAGACAGTAGTTTACTTCGCTTTTTTGATTTTATAATAACATTACCATGGTCACTTATGTTGCTAAGCTGAAGAAAGCTGTCGTTTTATTTTCCAATATGCACAATGATAACATCATATACGAAACCACAGCTAGAGTCCCGAAAATAGAAATAATTACATATTATTATGCTACTAAAAGTTCCATATGCAATGAGAGTCGGAAATTTGTTCGTCAATAATACTTTAGGGTATACTGCGTAGGATCTGCTAACAAATCCGTTTATTTTTAGCGTATTTCTACTAAGCCAAAGATCAGTAGTTTTAAGAGAGATGAAGAGTTATATCTTGTTTTTTAAAATTAATTTTAATATGGCATTTTAATATTTTTGATAATACACACTCTACTTTATTTATTTTCAATACACCTTTTTAAACATTTTTTCAGGTGACTAGAGACTCCACGCGACTAATTATGTGATTTTCTAAATGTGCCTAAATAAGGGTTAAAACACAGATAAGGAATTGAATAAACATGAGCGTTTCAAAATATTTCAATTACAGTATGATAAATGGTGGGTCCTGGTAAGCTTGAATTTATAAATTGCCATTTTTTCATTAGAATTATTAAACCGACATTAGAAATTTCAGTTTTTAATTGATATTTTCTTATATTTACGGATGCAGTAATAGCTGTGTGTATAATGTGTAGATGTGTGTATAATAATTTGTAAATATGATGACCGTTATAACGTTTTTGTATAACATTTTTTACATATGGTAACAATTATAATTAGGTGACAAAATATTTGCTAGGTGGGTTATTAAAAAAATTAAATTGAATTATATTGATCTTGCTATGCATGTTATCAGTTACATGCACTTTCGTTTATTTCGCTAAGATTAATTCATTTATATTTCCCCACTTTAATAATAACTAATCCATAGGAAAGTTCAGTCATGTTGACATTGTTGGTGTTCTAATAGTGATAAATATTGTACTGAAATTGAGCAACCAAATTCAGAAGAGTAATTCATAAGGTAATGTTAAAAACCGGATAGTTGCCCAACCTTTTAAAAAGATCTATTGCTCAGAAATTTGTAATATATTTACGAAATGCTCAGTGTGTATTAAAGCATTGGTCTTCAGTCTATTTTTGTACACAATTTCTACAGTTTTTGTGTAAATACAGTTTTATTTGACCTCTCCAAAAACGAATAGCTGCCTACTACGGCGGATCGCAACCTTACTTAAAAAAAACTTTCTTCATACCGTGATCTACTCATTATGTAATTACTTCATTTTTTTCTCTTAAAATAACTTTTTGTAAGTTCAATCAATGTTTGAGAGATTACATATCTAAATACTAGTCAGCATTGTACCATATTGTAAACATTTTAAAGTGTAACGTATTTAAAAATAGAAGTCTCTAAACTTTAAGATTATTATTATTCCTAAAAATAATGAAAAATATGGTAATCAACTTGGGTGCAAACAATATTTTAATACGTAGACGTATATCACCGGAAAAAGTGAAAGATGATTCATACATTACGAGCATACACACACAGATTATTAAGCAAAAGCTTTCAATTTTCTACATCTCATACAATATTTTTTTAATAATGTACAAGTTTCTTGCAACCACATTCGACATTTATGACATGCAATCCAGTCTGATTTGGATTATATAAAATTGTAATTCTCAAAACATTTTACGCAATATTCATCAATTTAAAATTTTTCATTCGAATTTTCTTCTTTTTTAATTAGTAATTATATTTGTTTTGTCTTTTCTGTGTCTCTTAAAGTCGACTTCTCTTCCTTAACCTTTTTGATGTTTAGTCTTTGGTAAGTTTACATTAATATTTATTGTAGATTTATTGTAACATTTTTTTAAATTTTTACTGTTAGAATTTTAATTTGTTATTTGGCACTTTCTTAAAGCTTTTCCTTCATTCGGTTTAATAAAATCTGAGGCTTCGAATTCTGTTTCACTACTGGATACGTCGACATTCCTTCTTATTTCTTTTAGTTTTCTCCTTTTCTTTATAGTTTTTGTCTCGCTACTAGCTGGTTTATTTTGTGCTCTCTTAAAACCCTTTTGTTTTGTTTTCCCAATTTTAGATTCTTTTGAATTTTTATCTCACTTTTTTTTTCTTCTATATTCTTCTGCCGTTCGATTTATTCTTTGGAATTTAAATTTACCTACGAGAGTAGATTGTCCAGTCAGTTTAAGATAATCTACCGAAGTAGATTGTCCAGCTCTTTTAGTTATGCTCTGCCGTATTATGATTATAGGAAATGACTGATGTAACACTTTTGATGGTATTTCTTTTTCAATATTTTTGTACTGTGATTTATTAGATTTATTTAAAGATATTAGAGATGGTAATGATAGTTTGGTACCATCACATATGTAATTTTCAATATCAATATTTATTTGGGCTAAACAGTCTTGAGAAAGATCAAGACGAAGGCTTAATGATGGCTTACGTGGCGTTTGGTGTTGGTGCACGCTAATCTTTTAAGTTACTGGTTCGTCATCAGCAGCAACACCTAGGGAAGGTACCTGGTTCCACCCATTTCGTGCAAGACGTTTCTTAGATTCAGATTTTTGGCCATGTTCTCCTAACGCAGCATCTTTTGAATCGTCTGGTATTTGGTCGCAAAGAGGAGGCACTTGATCTCATTAATTTTGTGCGAGATGTTGCTGAGACTCAGATTTTCGGACGCGTTCACTTGACGCGAGCTCTCCCAAAACGTCTGGTATTTAATCGCCTAGAGAATCAGACTCACGTTCTTGTACAAGCTCACCCAATGCAATATCTTACAAAGTAAATTCAGTGTGAGATAAAGAATTTGGATTGACTGGGTAGATCTCGCTTCCACGAAAACCACTCATTGCATTGGCGGGAGTAGCTGCTCGGATCCATGCTCAGGCTAATAGTTGACTTGAATTGTAACGGTTCAGTTTTTTTTTATGATTAGACTTGTCTATGCATTGTAATTTTTCTTTGCCTTTTCTCTGCCTTGTTTAATTTTTTGACGAAAACTGTCTAATGGTTGTAAACCAGAAGTGTTGTGACTAGGTAAATATCGCAATATTACGTCATTCTTCCGAGCAGTTTCCAGCATATTGGCAGAACTTAAATTACAGGAGTGACCGTTTAGAATCAGCAACACTTTCTTTGCGGCTTGTGGGAGATAAAAAGTTCAGTCAGCCATTTGCAAAAAAAGCTCTGAGGAAATGTATGCCGATTTCTTTTACATATAAATTTTGAAAAAGAGGCGGAAGTCTTCTTTCCAACTTTGGTTTTTATTCACGCTTTTTATAATGACAACATTTGGCAAAAATTGCCAATAGCATTGCAAGTAGCAACAACAGTAATTATTTCTCGCTTTTCACCGGAATTAAGTGATTTCACTGCTTTTGCATCCTTCTTGGCCAGTACTTTGCCAGGTTTATTTTTGAGCTGAACACCGGTTTCGTCCATATTATATATTCTGTTTTGTTTATTCAGATCATTCAGACATTAAAACAATTGTGAGCAGAGCAAAAATTAGTTTTAATATAGAGCTAAAATTTTCGTAGCATAATTGTAGTGTTACTTCTTCAATTTATGTAATCATCGACAAATAATTGTAAAAAATTACCTTAAAAGATTCAATTTTCATCTATTATTCGTGGATAACTTAGTTTATTTCCATTTAAATTGTACTTTACCATTCAGTAATGATTCATTTTAAATACTTTTTACTAATTTTGGATTAATCATTTATATCTAAATTGTTTTTTAAGTCTCTTGAAATTTCCAGATGGAATACGTTTTCTAATATTTTACTGCAAAGCCTTACGTAACACTGGTGTAAAATAGAATTCATAAAGAGAAGAATATAAATAATTCATACAACTTAAAAGGGGATCAGTTGAATCAGTATTAGATTTGGATAAAATTAAAGTCAATTTCCTAATTTTCATCAGTTAATTTTCTATTAGTTTTGAGGGTGCATGCGAAGTCAAATACTACCTTTAGAGAATATATAATATATACTACGATAAACTTTATTTCTTTATAAGCATACCTTTGCAATATCAACAAAGAACGACGCGAAAATGCCATTAGTGAATAGATTATGCATATTTGTCTTGAGAAGTATCGGATACGAGACATAAACTTCGATGTTAAAGATCGCAGAATATGACTCTCAACTTGATAATGATTATCTGTATACTTCCAACTGAAGGTTGAGGAAAAATTCTAAAACAGTGATAAAGAGATTTAAATGAATACTAATTTTATGTCCCTTATATAGAAACAACTTTATAACTTTAGAATTCTCTCTGCGAATAACTAGAACAATAAAAACCGACCTTCTTTCATATTTCTCATACAGAAATCAGCTGAATTATCCATTTAGTAGTAAATGGTTAATTCAGCTGATTGCTATATAATAAATTTACTAGCAACATCTCGAAACATCGAAATAAAATGATTTTATTTATGACTAATAATCCGAAAACCAGAAACTATATAAATTACACATAAACATTAGGAAAATATGCTACCAATCCTGAAGCTATGAAACTGAACCAATTTGATGCAAATTTTACTTGATTAGTCAGCTTCTGCAATTAATTTGGGGATTGATACATGAAAGCATATACTGACTAATTGTAAGTAAAATAAAATGCTACTTAATTCTAGTGAAGTTTATTAAAATCTACCAGGAATAGATTTCTTCGATTACCAATGAATTCTTTCGAGCATTTATATAATCTTCGAAAAAATTAATTGGTAATCGAAGAAATTCAAAAAAATTTAATGCTTACTCCTCTGCGAGAATTGATTAAATTTAAATTATTAACTTAAATATTCTAAAAACAAATTTAATAAGCTCATTTCAAAACTTATACTTTCCAAGATATTGAAAAAAATATCAAACTTATTTACCATCTTTCATCATTCTCTACAACGCAATAAAAATAGCTTTTGATTTTATGTGAAATTTGACAGCGTCCATGGAGCATTTGAAAGCTTGCAAAGCATTTGAAAGCTTGCTCTTTTCTCTGGAAAATTGCTTTTTTATTCTTACCTAAAAACAATTTTAATTTGAACTGTCTTTAAAACGTTAATTTTTTCTTCAAACAATATATTTTATATTTTCAAGCCAGATATTAGAAATGTGGATCAAATTCTACCGGCGTTCAACACAATAAAGGTGAAAAGGTCAAAAATTTAGTTTTGTTATAAATATCTAAATCGTTGAGAAACTAAATATAGTGTAACAAATCATGTTTACGACAAAAAAGGTTATAATCATTTTTTAAATACAAGAAACGTTTTCAGAAAGAAGTCGCTGCTACATTTCAAACACATATACATAGAATGTAAATGTTCTGTGTAGTGGTTATGAGAACGATTATAATCTATACATTTTTCACTTTATATATTAAAAATGATTCATTAGAGGCAAAAAGTGTATATAATATTTCATTTTTATAATATAATTTTTTTTCTATTTTAAATGGAGATATAAGTAAAATTTTAGACCTTTCGTCATCGGTACCTTTTAATTCCAGTACGCTATCAATCTCAGTTTTTAATATATTTTTTTAGAAATCCAAAAAAAAATTAAATAAAGCAAAAAAAAATTTAATTTTTTTAACAAAAACTGTATTACGCCAAAAGTAACTAATCATAACCAATTCACATAATTCTTCTTAGCTCTCGAAAATATCGTAGATTCCTCATTCCTAAATCTTGTTTGTCTTTTAATAATTTTTTTTATATCCCTAATTATGAATTTTATTAAATCCCAGCATGAAAAATATCTCGTCCATAAACGCTTCAAAAGTCGTCTATAACTCTCCCAATTTCATTAACGCCCTGTTTCCTTCATGTCTCTTCCCTTTTCTACTTTTTTATGATATATGAAATGGTGGTAATTTAAAAAAAAATTATTATTACGTGTACATGTATTGTTTCAGAGTTCCGTTGCAAAATGAGGTACCTTTATAAATTCGTCATGTCTGTGCGTCCGCTTGCTCGTTCGTTGCCACAGTCTAATTGTAGTTTTAAACTAATATGTACGAAATTTTTAAATGAAATACTTAATATAGAAATTTAAATTGATATGTAACAAAACGTCAAAAAAATTACTAACATATCTTCTCCTATAGGTGAGAAAACTAATTTTTCCAAATATATTCCATTAATAGAGTTAAGCATCAGAATTCCATAGACAACATTTAGAAAATTATATGACCCAGCTTATTTCAAATAGAAAAATTCACGCTTTTTGATATGCACATCAATTATTTTCAAATACTTTCATAAAGTATTCAGGAATAATCTGAATTTCATTTCGTCTTTACTTACGTACTTATTGCCACTAGTATACCATCTGACGCGAATTCCCTATTCGATTATCATTTACTATGCTGTTTGTACTGTACGGTACAAGTATTATATTTACAATAATAGTATAATCGTCTGACTCTGAAATAATATTGTTTATATGTAATATTGCTTGCACCTGAAAGATGTAACGATAAATTGACAATTTTTTCTATTACCATCAAACCCTGGCAGAACGAAATAACAATACACATCCCTATTCAAATTTTACTTATCGCTCACGGTCACAAAAAGCGAGAAGAGAAGAAAGATATTAAGTGTTATATTCTGTGTCTTTTTCCAAACAATTTATCACGCCAATGTCGTTCATAAAAGCTGCATTTACATTGGTAGTTAATTCAAAATATCGACGAATACGTAAATATTCGTATATTTGGTTCTGCACGATATTTTTGAAGTTATTTTAGGCATTCTGTCGCCATCAATATTAATGATATTGTAAAAAATAAGTACTAAAATGTCAGTTTAAGACTCGTCGAAATGTTTATATTTTACAATTTTAATAATAGATCTTTTGTTAAAGTTTCGTGTATAGATATACACGAAACTTTTTTACCACTTTTCAGGAAGCATAATTTATTAGAAGAGAATGATAAAAAATTATCACATTATTAGTTTTAATTTACTTTTATTTACTTTACTTTTTCCCCTTAAACACTGTATTCAATGCTAAACATTAAGTTCATACGTAATTTATAAATATTTTGCATATTAATAATTGTAATTTAGATGTAAATTAGAAGAAACAATAAAAAATATATTGAATCGTTAGTTA
The DNA here is from genome assembly GCA_039881145.1 of Druceiella hillmani. Taxonomy (NCBI): domain Eukaryota; kingdom Metazoa; phylum Arthropoda; class Insecta; order Lepidoptera; family Hepialidae; genus Druceiella; species Druceiella hillmani. The sequence continues at coordinate 606,167 of JAYKKI010000149.1, forward strand.
ATAACAGCTTTTCTTCAAAATATATTATTACCAGTAAATAATACAGAAGACGAAGCTAGAGAGTTATATCACTTCAAGTCTTTTGGATACTACACAAATGAATAATTTGATAAAATATTCCCGTGTTAGCAGTATTCACTATTTAGCAGTTGCCAAATATACTTTGTTGTGGAATTCGTCCAGAAGGCCCAAATTGGCGGAAGCCATAAAATACTGTCTTGGACATCAGTTAATTTATCTTTGTCCCACAAGATGGAACTCCCTTTATGACTTTCTAGTGTTCAGATATATGATTAAAATAATGCAATGGATATAAGTCAATTAAATTATTTTATTTAATTAGACCGGATAGGTCTATTTACTTTCAAGCGTGCAAGTTAAAGACGTTCTCGAATTAGAGCACTTACCTTATCAAGGACTAAGTAATTTGTATTTTGTATTTCAAATAAAAGTGATGAACATGCTATATTTTGTATTTTATATTTAAAATACACGACATGGAAATATTTTGTATTTTAAGTACGCGCGAGAAAGTATTTTGTAATTTGTATTTTCCGTTGCTAAATGCAAAATTGTTTTTTCTGCGTATTTCTTCAATTGATTTTGAATATATGTATTAAATTACCACTTCTTTCATTTACATATTTTTCCCGCATCTGCATTTCTTACGAAGCACAAATAGAAAAATTCATGGACTAGAACGTGTTTTACCTGTTGGAACAAATTGTTTTTAATTACAAAAATCGACAAAGAAAAATAACCTAAGCAAAGTTTAGCTAAAGCATTATGCCGAATATCGACCATTTAATTTAACGCAAAAAAAAAGGGTTGCTTTTTCTACCCTAATACTCCCTTCGCTATCTTCCGTTGTTTAACTCGTGGCGCTTAAAGACAATTTTTTACGAATAAACGGAAATGCAATTACTACAAATTGTTGTTTTTCTACGAGGCAAAGTAAATATGCGGCATAAGCTTTTAGCGTCTGAGGGAAGTGAGTAATACGAGCCATGTTTCGGGTCTGTTTTGTTGTTAGCACAAAAGTAAAATATAATTATGATGTATATTTTTGTAAATGAAAGCCGTTATATTAAATGAGGACCTCAAAAAAAGAATTAATTTTTCCTAATTCGTTGCGCACCCCCATTTACCTTTTATGCGTTGGAGCGAAAATGCTTTGGTAAATGGTGTTTGTAATTGGTAATTTAAGTTATTTCATTAGAAACTTACGATAAGTTTAAAAATTGAGCTTCACTATAGCTTGTTTGTATTTGATATATACGGTAATATGCTGCATTTTAATGTAGCATCACTTGTCGATCATCCATTGTCTCAGATTATAAAGTAAAGACAGCTCGCGCGTTCAAACATTAAATTCGTTGAATGTTGACTTGATTCGATTGATATGCAGTTGATTATTTTGTATAGGGTAGCTTTCCATTCTATGCGAATCGTGTTCCATATTATTTGTAACATATCCTAGTTCTAGTTATGTTCTCCTTTTTTATTTGATTTTAATCGGGTTTTTTCGCGGTAATTTTCAATTTAATGAGTAAACCTAAATATTATAAACTAAGTACTCACTATATCCCGACGTTTCAGACTGGTTGCACAGCCTGTGAGATAGTGAGTACTTAGTTTATAATATCTAGGTTTACTCATTAAATAGAAAATTACCGCGAAAAAACCCGATTAAAATCAAATAAAATATGTGTTCGAATCGCGAAAGTTTAAAAAAGTCTATGTTCTCCTTTATCGTAAGCATATTTCATTATTTGAAGCTATTCATCATACATTATTTTATAAAAATATATTTTGCTGGACGGAATTATATCATGTAATTTGAAATAACTCGCCTGATTGAAAATAACAAAATAAAATAGAAAATTTCTGGCGCTGATAGAATATTGAGCAGAATATATATAGAATTTGCAAGACCCCGGGTAGACTGAGGGATTTGAGGGTAGACTGAGGGTTCCGTTATGTTCGTTTATCATAACGCAATTATTAGGGTTGCTCTTACTGTTGTACAATTTATACCATTTTATACATTAAAATGTTTATACATCAAAACTTTTCAAGTCGATACTTCTACGGAGATATTAATTATTGATGTGAAACATCTATAGGCGCAGGTATAAACCGGATCGTTGGCGTGGCGACGCTTGCCGTGGCGACGGGTCGCCACGCTATACTAAGGTATATATATATAGTCTATATGTAGTAGAGTGAACGGTGTGGCGACGTGTCGCCATGCGCAACCGACTACGCGACCCCCTCCTCACTCAGTTCGACGCTGTTGTATACTACGGTAATAACCTGTGCTTTATTATTTTTGTATTAATTGTAAAGAAATTTTTATTAAATAAAGTCACCATTTTCTATAAGAAATTCGTAATACTTTATTTTGTCATTATGCTATATCTAGTTTCTGTAATAACCTTGTCTTTTATGCATATTACTTGTACGAACACGATGTTTTACATCTGCCAGGCGTCCTGTGACGGCTCACTGTTTCTTTTTATAGTAAAACGCTATAAACGTTTTTTAGAGTCTCACCTCACAAGTTGCCGTGAATCATTTTTTTTTCACGTCAATCGCGTGAGATTTAATTGATTTTTTATATTGGAATTTGAGATCTCGCTCCACATTTTTCATTTTAAGCCCCACTTTGTGAAATATTAGACTTTAGAGTTCCGTATTGAATCTTCACTCCTCTAATGTTTCAACCTTAAAGGAATGAAGATTCAATACGCCACTTTAAAGCTTAATATTTCCTAAACTGGGCTTAAAAATTGTATTCCTGCTTATATTTTTTTCAAAAGTTCATGTGTTTGAAAATTTTAAAAGAATCTAAATAAGAATAAAATTTTAAAATTAGTAAATACTTTTCAGTAAATCATTTGCATAACAAAAATAAAAAAAATTATAAACAGCCGAAAACTTAAGTTTGAAATTTTCGCATTTTTGTATTAAAACACCACATTCCGGTATTAAAAAAAAATTCTGAAAAAGTGGGCGTTTATGTATTATGTATAAATTTGAAACACTCGGCGCAAATATGAAACCAATATGAGTTAAACTACGAAAATGAAACCAATACGAGAACCAGTACAAGTTAAACTTGTACAATGCGATTTCCGTATGTTAGATACGAATAAACAATTAAATATTTAAGGATATGTAAATACAATTTCTTTAAATTTTTGCAAATATTAATATATATTTGAAAATGTAGATATAATGTCTAATACATATAATGCATATAATGTAAATTTATTGTCTAGTACAAATTTCTCAAAAAATTAGGTCACTTCTAAAGTAAGTCGTTATTTTCTTAATTAATATTAGGGTTGCAGAGGAAATGGCTGTAGATATTTTTAGTAGTATCTTTAGATCTATCCTAAATACAATCTTAAAAAGAAATTAAAATGGTTTTTTTTAAAGAATCCCTCTTATTGCAATTTTTTTTAATGAAGCAAATAAGGTCTCCAAAGTCATTAAAAAATTTCTTTTGTTCTTTTTAATATTCCGTGAAATTTTAGCCTTCTAAATCCAATGGGTTTTAGGAAAAAACGACTGCGATAGATAAATATTTTGACATATGAGTGATCCTGCAAGGTCTCATTTTATTTGTTATGAGACTCTAAAAATGAATTAATGCAAATTACGTTAATTATATATTGCTAACTCAGCAACATATTGCTTTTGTTGAAAATAAAAATATGTGTAAATAAAAAATAATGACATTTATCCATTGCGAGGTTGTATTTGAAATCAATCCTACGACATTGGTATGTTCTCACTATGAAATTGTATTATTTACTGAAGTAGAAAGTGGTCAAAAATATTTTGTTCAAATTATGTTACGTGCGGTGCAGCAATAGATTTTGAAGCTGACTGGGGCTACCGAAGTTACGATTCTCGAATTTTCGAAGGTTGCGTGAAAATTTAATAAAGACACAATTTTTCTCGCCCGAACAATATAACAACTAAATAAAAGAAGCAAATTAATGAACTATCCAGTTGAATATACAGAAAAAACATTATGGTTAAATGCAGAATTTAAAAAAAAGTTTCGTCTATAAAAAATGGCTGCGCAAATAAATTCGTAAGTTTTCTCCCTCGACTGCTTCGTGACGTCTTAACATCTAATCTGCAAGGTGCAGCGAAGGCGCGGTGTCCTTTGTTACGTAGTCCTCTAGTAACCGCGATCCTGATGACTTTTATTCCAAATTCATAATGTAATCTTCGTGGGCGTTTGACTTGATTCTCACTCACTCTTGCAAAATTGTCATAGTCGAGTTTCTATCGATATTTTTCAGGGTTTTGTAGACAAATTTTTAAAAATGAATTTAGGGTTATAATTTTTTTGTGCATTTGACCGCATTCGGTCCGTCTATATGGCACAACATTATAATTCTTTGAAGTTAATTCCAATGATAACGCAATATTGCAGAAATACCTATGTTAAATACGAGATTACATAAAATACAAGATAATAAATTTTATTTACGAAGACTTTGCTCCTGGATCAAACTTGAGGATAAAAAAAATTGATTTTGAAGATATTAACGAGAAGGAAGTCCCAGAAAAAAACCAAAATGCGGTGGAAAATATTTGATTAATTCAGCCGGAATGTAGTAGCTCGTAAAATGAAAAACTATATTGATGAACTCGTATTAATAAATTAGCGAGTTAGAGGTTATCAAATATTTATCTTACAGCTGTGAAATTGATACTAGACAATGTAATCACATTTTGGAAAATGACATTAATATGCCGGTGCAAAACCCTCGTGCTATGTGTTCTACTCATTCGTAACAAGTTTATTTTCACTTTCAACAGGTATTTTAAAACGCGATCTGTAATAGACAAGATAAGATTAAACTATCTGAAAATCGAGGAACAGGACAATAAACGTATTAATAACATTTTATTACCCTGTAATGGTTCTATATACCTTAAATAAATAAGACAAATGTGACTTTAGAACTTTTGGCCTTCAAGAAGAACCAGATTAAAATTATGATTAAATTTTTATATGAAATGAAAGATACTTTTAAAACCTACATTTGAATAGACGCGGAAGATTTATTAGGCATGGTATATACACGCACGTGTGAATTATATTAACAAAACGCTTTTCCTACAGTAAAATCTACCTCTATACATTTGGTCACCTCCAGGTTACTACACGTATGTTTTTTTTTTTTAAACGAGAAGAGTAGAACTATTTTAGCAGCCCACATTTTAGAGGGGCAAATGAAATAATACTTTTATTTTTAAAATTTCATGAGTTATCAGATAAAAAAAAAGTTTATAATGATTTAAATTTTTTTGTTATTGTCTAAATGTGATGCCGTAAAGGTGTACATAAACTTATTTATAAATTTAAAAACGACACGCTGTAATTTGCTACACAGCGTATGATTTCGAATTATGAGATTTACGTTACGTCCTTATAAGTGTACCAAGTTAGATTTTGCATACAATTCGATTTCTATTAGTAATATGATTCATTCAGTATTGTCGCAAACCAATAAGTTGGATTTTGATAAAGCTTAGATTATTTAATTGCCTGAGTTATAAGATGAACGACTAACAAAAAAAATACACAGCACAAGACTCACAATTTCGAGTTAAAATGCTATGTAGCTAAAAATACTCTGTTCCCTTCGTTTTATATAATAATGTTTATAGTAAACCATAACGCGTAAAGCTTTACGATGTATTATTGTAATGGACATATTTAGTTGAACGGTATAAACTGATGAGTAACTGGTAAAATATTGTCGAAACTCTTTTCTGATTTTAACCATTATATTTTCAAATATGGTTAAAAGTTTTAAGGTTCAAAATTGCCAATATGCCCTCTGTAAAGCATTAAATCGTCTACATTAACAATAGTTCATTATTAATTAAACAGGGTGAATTTTATTAATTTATTTTTTTTATTAACATTATCTCGGATCAATGCATGGTCTAAAGCGAAGATCAAGTTAAACTTTTCTTCTTTTCAAATTATTGAAGCGATATACTCCAGTTTTAGCAGTTTAATACTAAACATTCTTCAGTCTTTATAAAGACAAATTATTCCATCCAGAAAGTAACAAACAATTTATTCCATCCGTCGCATATCAGCCTCATTTTTATTTAATTTGAGTATTTAATTTAAAATAAATAAACTCTTGCAAATATTTTTTCACAGTCTTCTATTCCATCAAATAGAGTTTAGTAGATATTCATAAATGTGTTGGTTTCTATGCACAAATCGGAAAGAACTTAAGAAATAGTACCCCATGCTTTCAGGTTCATTTTATGTTTTTATTAAACTAAAAGGCGAGGACTTCACAGGTTAGACAACAATAATGGAGCTTTTGTTTTTCATTTATGATTTATAATCATAATTTAAATATAAAACACACCAAATATATTACTAGCAGACGCTGAATATTTCTTATGCTATAAGTGAACGAATAAAAATTCTTTAGTTGAAAGCTTTTATAATTGTCACTAAAGCGCTAATTGATTAAACTATTTCAATTTTACTACACATGTTAAAAAGAAATGTTATATTGTAAAAATATTATTAATCGTCCAAGTAACCGTAATTTCGTGTAATGGCAAGAAATTTCTACTTCCGTAAACATTTCCCGGAAAAAGCTAGACTCTTCTCGCTCGTGGCAATCCTAATGATGTCGCCCGCAAACATGAAAGAACCGACGATGACGATGGGATGCCGTAATAATGAGTATTTATTGGCGGAAAAGGGAAGCTTATTTTTTAATGGAAACCAATAATTAGCGCACAACGCCACTAGAGCTGATTTATTTTATCAGCTCCATCAATTTTCATTAAACAGCTACCATGTAAAAAATTCATTGTACTTGTTTTCCTACATAAATTCTAAATTTCATAAATTATAATTTGGAAGATTGAATTAATTTGAGCGAAGTCATCTATCAAAAGAATTCAATTATAAATGTAAATAATAATGTAAATAATAATTAAAAAAATACACTTGCTATTTTTCTAGAATTGTAGACGTATTTATTTACTGATTCAACTACGTTATTTATTTAACTTTACCGAGACTCGGAAAGTTAAGTACGTTGATGGTGAAACTGTTACTTCGGGAGTAATCTCTCACAGCAAAACTCAATTCGGTGGATAGAAAATGTAAATATATTGAAATTCTATAAATAATTTACATAGTTAAGTTTAAGACTAATAAAAAAATGCTGCAATAATTTGAAAAAAAAAGGTTAAATGAAATTTTAAAAAAAGTTAAGCGTTCTATTTGTAATAGATAAAGGAATTCAGAAAATGTAATCATCAATAATATACCAATTTTTTTTTATAGTTTACATTGTAAAACATAAATATTCTGTGTGAATTAATATTTTGTGGTTGAGAATCTTAACGATTTTCATTTATTCATCTTAATATCTGAAATATTAAATGTCTGGTTGTAAAATATGTTGCATATAAAAAATAAACGAAAAACAAAACTTTCATACTTTCCAGTTTACCTATAATTTTAATTTGCAGTGTTATTATTTTCGATCCAACTGAGAAACGAACCTGAAGTAAGGTCTAGAAATTTCTTAGGTCTTTTGTGATTTGGGCATTGCCAACTACATATTTGTAAATAGGCACTAAACTTGTTGTTGTTATTAAAATTGAAAAACCAAAATAAGTTAAAATGACGATTGGATGCAACGGATTGAACAAAATGTTTATATGATTTTCCAGATGAATGTCACTTTGAATATCTTCTTAATGAAAAAGGAACGTTTAATAATAGAAGTGTTGTCACTAGAGTATATGATCTCTAAATAAAAAAAAAGTAAATTTGGTCTTATCATTAGACTGAGACGATGCTGTTAAAAACGTTTAACAAAACTTTCTATATTTAGTTGAACCCTCTACTTCCTCCTATAGTTAAAGGTCATATTGGAGGTTTTGTACCGTGAAACTACCAAAAATATTTGAAATTAGAATGGTTGTTGTCGATAATTAGTCATTCGCCAATTATTAATTATACTGTTCAATACATCCAATATGATAATGAGCCGTAAAGCTTTTCGCGTGATGACCTATTACAATTTTTAATACATACGTATTTCGAAAGTACAATGTATAAAGTATAGAAAATATAAAATATTACGGAAACATTCCAACAACAGACAATTTTTGAATTCAGAATCGTTATTCCTTTGAATTGTTACCACTTGATATATGATTATCAAAAAACTTCTATAATTTCATTTGTCCCTCTAAAATTTATCCCTAATCTGAAAGTAATAAATATATTTTTTTGTTATATACGGATTGACATGCTTTTCGAATTTCTATATAAAATGGATTTCTGTGAACATTTTCATCAACACATAAAATGGATTTCTGTGAACATTTTCATCAATGCATGAATAATTTTTTTTCAATAATTTATGTAAATATTTTTGTGCCTTAACTACCAATTACACGGAGTCAACATGTTTTATCATTGTGCCAAAATCCGTAAAAAAAATTGTATGGGCACATCTGTAGGCTTTCGTCTGTATTTTTTCTTTTTGAAGTTCGGAATCCTAAAAGTTGTGAAAACCAAAGTAGCATTTTGTATTTTTTGGAAATTGTTTTCGTTAAATATTGAAGGTGAATAGGGAAGGTAGGTTCATGACTGAGGTAAATGCTTAGCTTTTTAAAATTAGCATAATTTACCAACAAAAACCCATTTAATTGGCTTTTACATATTTTTGTCATATATTTTGTATTAAAATATTTTTAAAATATACTTATAACATCACGTAAAAATCTATTAATTAAAAATTTATTTCAGATCGGAAATACGAAGTAATCTGGAAATAGAACAAACCTCGTAGATAATAGATTTTATTTAAAAATTTTTTTCCCTTTACGCCACAGAACAACACAAGTTGCGCATAGCAGGAAAATCTTTCCTTGAAAAAAAATGGCATGGCTAATTATTTTTTAAAAACTGTTTTTTGTTATTAAAACTAAAATGTTGGAAGAAAAAGTTTGTCTGACATTGCATATAACAGCCCACATCTAGTAGAAGTATTTAAAAGTATATTAATGTAACTTCGAGCATGCAGGTGGTTTTCTCTTAAATCACCAAAAATTTTCACATTTTGTTATTTAAGTTATTGCAAGCAAGGAGATTAATATTTTGTTTGTACAATAAAGCGATTACCGTGATACAGCAAACAATATTACCATATGTATTCTCGTATTATAATTTGTGCAAGAAATTTACTATTCAACTTACAGCAGTATCGAAATTGTATTAATATATTTGATTTAAAACGATGACTCAAATAAAATTGTCTCGGGGGCTAAACGCCATCGGTAAGGAATACGTACTGCTTTGTTGAATCGACTAAAAGATGAAGTGATCAGAGTCGAGTTCTTATCTACACTAAGCATTTTTAAGATGCATGATGTCCGCAAGTCGAAGAAAAATAGTATTACAAATAGGCCAGCTTGATGGTGATGATTTCTGTAGTCCACCGTGAATGTTGCCCGCTATTACTTCGTGCGACTCGATACAAGAGCTACAGTCAATATGTACTATGGAGAATTACAAATGGCGATAGAAGTTCGCAGTCAAACAACAAAGAAAAGCCAATTTCTATTCCTGCTGTTATTCTGTAGAACAACGCGCTATCTCATGCGTTACGATGAAACTTCTGAAGTCACAGAAGTTGTGTGTAGAATTTTTTTATTTTTAAAGTTGTTGGGAAAGGTAAGTCTTAGGGTTATAGATTTTTATATAAGATAATATGTAAGTGTATATATATATATGTATATATATATATATATATATATATATATATATATGTATATGTATATATATATATATATATATATATATATATATATATATATATGTAATATCATATGTATAGAACTACCCTTCTAGATACTCACTCTAAAGTGTAAAGGTCGTCAGCGAGTGAATAAATACCAAATCGGAAATTTAATGGTGATGCGGTGTGTGATTAACAAGAAAATCTAATTAAATAAAATGCAAACATGGTCCCTTTTTGCCCGGGTAATGCTAGGACGGGCAAGTAGTTTCAAGTACAGTCAAAAGGAGTGTTTTTGAATGAACTAAACAAATATGTAACTCTATAATACGTCTCCCATGTACCTGCCTATATTTTATCAAAATAATATTTAAATATAACCTGTATTTACACTAGCACATTGCTCACATATTTTATATCATAAGGCAAAATGCTTTCACACAAACATAATTTTTTCACACCTCTTTTTTCCACAACTCAATTGTAGCTGTTACTATTGGATTAGTATTCCAGTATTCGTTAAGAATAGGGTGCGAATATTTGGGAAGTGCTTAATCGCTAAAATGAATTTAAATACGAATATTTGAAACATAGCTAATAGGCGGCGTTGACGAATGTGATAAAAATATTATGTAGCATTCTTGTAACGTTGTTTCAGTCTTCTCAATTTACGTAATTTTATTCGTTAGCAAATACCAAACTATACACTTGTTCTGGTAAATACATTCTAAATAAAAATTAGAAATCCATCTGGTTTCGAAAGTGAACTAACTTAGTAAATAAGATTATTTATTTTTAGTTTTAGAGAATATTTACGAATTCATTGATTTGTTTTCTTCTGGAATAATACCGGGCGGTGTATCATTAAAAGAAAAGAAGAAATTGAACACAATTTTTATTTAATCCACATGGCTTATTAAATTTGTAAAGCAATTCGGTTCCAATCGCTGCTTGAGTACAATATATGACGATATTAATCTGTACAGGTTTTCGTAACTTATCCCGTTCTTTAGATACGATATTTCAGCGTTAACGCAAGGAACAAGCGCCTTGCAGAGCACGCAAACCGGGCGCCGCGCCGGCAGCACCACCATAGCAACGCGGCTCACATCTTATTTGGCTATGAATATTGACCAATAAGGTATTTTTTAGATTTCACAGAAAGAAAAAAATTTATACTGGATTTCCTTTCATTTCTTTTTAGGGTACTTCTGTTTAGAATTATGAAATATTTTACTGTAATTGCGATTCAGAAAATGTTCAACATTTTCTGAAGTAATGAATATTTTGTAACGAAAAACAACCAATAAACGCCAACCTATAAATTGTTATGCATTACATGCATCTTATATTAACGCGATTAATTACAATTAATAATTTTTTAGTTAAATGTTATAATAAATTTTTTTTTCGGATGCGATACAATACTAAAATAACGTTTTAAAAAAATTCAATTTAAAAAAAAATACGATATTAAAATTAAATTAGAATACAATTCGCCTCGATCACAACTAAATACATTACATAGTCTGTCTATCCCTCACACGTCACGTATACGTACTCATACTTAGTGCAAAATGGGTATTTGAAAAATACTTATTCTCTAGAGTGTGCTCAGTGTCTACCTAATTCCTAATAATATTTCATAACATACATGAAAAAATTAAAGAAACAATATTAAAATTGCCTTGATTCTTTAAAATGAAAGAATAAAGTAAACCTTCTCCGTGTCTATTAACTAAATAATTAAATATTTTACATTATGTCGTAATTATTGTTAATTAATAAGCATCGAAACTCGTTGGATCGGTCTTGTGTTTGTTTAATTTGTTAACGCTTCTACGGAGCGAACAATTTAGTCGAATTTTCTGATACGGAAATGTTTATAAAGTTTAAAATTCAATCAATAAGTTTACAGATTGCTTATAGCCGAAATTTATAAAGGCAAAATGCGTTCGTGGCGATGAAATAAACTATGAATTTCCTCCAAGTCAAGGCTTCAAAATATTGTGCTAAAAATATGAAATGTTCATCTTATTAGAGTCTCCCGTTTCTTAATTTTTTTCCCCTCATTTAAAGCAAAGTAGAATAGAAAATATTTTACTAATCACTCTAGTCGTTTCCACGTGTTTTCAATTCTTAAAATTGCTTGTATTTAAAATAATAAATATTAGCGGTTTGACGTCTATTAATACTCTCACATTAAATTGAATATTAATATTGATCTTCTATTTATATAAGTCCTATTAAATACAAATGTGATTAGATGAAATTAGCGTTAGAAAATATTATGAATGAAAACTATTTAAATAGTATTCGCAAAAAATTACAGGTGATAAATTAAAGTTACATATTTCGTGAATTCCTCGTTAAATTTTGAGAATTTATAAAAATAATTCTATGTAAATGTTTGTATAGGTACGTACCGCATAAGCCGTGTATTTATTAAATATAAAGTATATATTCCAAAAATTTAAAAAGAAACTATTCTAAAACATACCCTAGAATTATACAAAAAAATTGATTTTTGTGTTACAAATAATTATTAATCGTACTAAGATTTCTTCTTGTATACAGTACCAAGTAAGCAGTATTATAAAGGTTATTTTAGGTATATATCATGGAATAATACCTCAAAGTTCTACAAAATTAAATTCGTAGTTTTATCAAGCCTGTGAAAAAGTTTAAAAAAAATTGTAAAATTAATTTAATTTTTTATAAATTTTTGTTAATAATTTCTTGGTTACATACGTCGGAAAGTCGTTCGCGACTATTTGGATGGTTTTTGCGTACCTGCTGAATAGGACATATTAATATGATATTTGTTTTTCACAAAGAAATATCTTGTGAGTTTAGCATTAATATTAATGCAACGTTTGTAACGGAAGCTAAAAATATGAAGGAATGTGTTTTCATTAAACACTTTAATATGGCCATAAAAGAGGTTATTATTGTCAATACGTTATATTCTTTCTAACATGCAGTTCATTTCGTTTGCTTGTAGCAGAGTTGTATATCATGTACGAAGGGGAATTTAATTATTTGGAATAAAACGTTGTTAAATCAGATTAGTTTCAACGCGTGGAAAATAGTTGAAAGATTTTTATTCAAATCGAAAATTATATTTGAAATACTTTAGTTACTTTATGCCTATATTTATTTTATTCAATGTATTATTGACCTGGTCGGTTCATATTTACCTAGATTGTACATTTTTTTCTATTACCTCTTCTTGCATACATTTAATACAGGTATACAAAAAAAGAACGCGTTGAAAAGTAATAGTTAATAAGGTTTACTTGTAACTATTTATCTTGTAACAGTCGCTTGTCATATTGTATCGCTATCAATGGATTAAAATATAAAAGCAAATATTATGGTTGTTCCAACACAATTAACACCGTCGACACATTCATGACTTTTTTGGTTACGAGATGAAAATAACATTAACCAAATTTTTAGATTTGTAAACATGACACGGTAAAAAGAATGAAAGAGTTTATGGAAGCCAGCACATTAAATATAATATACTTAACCTTTTCTGGATCTCATGGATATTATTGCAGCAAATTATTATAACTATTCACATCCCATGAGTGCAATCAAACAACGATTTAAATATAGCTTTTACTCGGGGATTGTTAAATACAAGTTTTTAAAATATTTTTAGTCACATAATTCAGAATTTTGGCCACATCTATAATAAAATACCATTCCGGTACAAGAAAATAAACATTACGTAATACGTATTTAATATTATTATTTCAAAATTAAATATTATTTTCTCTATCAAAATGGATAGAGAATAGATACTTTTTGTCGTAAAGGGCAGTCATATGAGAAATAAACCTCGGAATGGAAATAGAAAGGTTGAAAATTATCACAGACAGAGACTACGTGATGTAGTATTATTTCTACTTTCTTTAAGTTCTTCACCGCGACCTAGGTTTCGTTGTATTACAATATCTTCAGGTGGGATATTCGCAAAGATAGACTCAATCTTTGCTAATAGCCCACATGAAGATGTTGTAATACAACGAAAGGTCGTGGTAAAGAACTTAAAGAAAGTAGAAATAATACTACATCACATAGTTTCATTTAATTGTGAATTATAATTTATTTATTTAAGTTATTTAATGTATATAATTTCACTTTATTTTTTTAACTTAATTTTAATAATATTAATATTTTTAACATGTAACTAACTTTGTAAAGTGTACCGTGTATTTGGATCTATAGTTTAAACAGTGTTATCTTGTAAACGATCGCACGCTTTTTGCTCTCCGCATTATATCTAACGATTAGTCCTACAAAAGAAATGCATACAAAATAGTAACAACGTTCATGAATACAATACTCGTTTAACCTTTAACGAGATACGAGATTTAAGTCATGAAATGTTCGAATTTCCTTAACCTGGATATTGCAAACGATTTTCTTAACCTGGGATATTATAAACATTTTTACTGGCAGACATGACGTCTTGTAAAACTTTTCAGTCCATTTTTGGAAGTTAAAAATAAAAGTCTTTTTCTTTCTAAGTATTTTTATTAAGCTTTCCTTCGTTCAGCCTCAAAAAGTTATAGCTTTTATTTTCCTTATTCGATTGCGCCGTTCTGGAAATCTTGAAGAAATTAAGAATCATTTTGCATTTTCGTACCGATTATTGCACGAAACGTTACTTTTCTTCAGAAATAATTTTTTGGAATATTTACAGATTTCCATGGGTTTCGATCGATCATCGAGTTGGGTTTTTCAAACATGTTAAAAAGGATAACATAAGAAAATGAGTATTTTTTAAAAACAACTTTTTAAATTTTTTGTTGTAGGATATAAAAAGTGGACCTCCTTTCATTTATTGATTCTTTTCCTCCTAGTATTGTCGCGTATCGTATTTCTCGTTCTGTAAATATTAAAAAGAAAATATTAACATGAGGGTAATGCTAATCAATTGGAGTTATTTTATAGCGAAAGAATTATTCACTAAATTAGTATAAATTACAAAACATTAAATACAATTCCGATGTAGGCGAGCACAACATAACTCGTATTTAGGCTCCACATCAATATTTAAGCACATTAATATGAGCTTTGAAGTAATAATATGTCCTTAAATATATCGTTGATCCTTCTGAAACCAACTTAAGGTCACTAGAACCTTTCAAGCCCTCAACCGATAAGAAACCAACGGTTACACTGCCGGTTGAAGTATTTAATCGTTATTGCGATTAGATATTCTGTGTCCATCATTAATCTTTGCTGACCAACATTCATCATATGGTGGAAATAAATATTGTCACTTTTGTCCCCTGGTTTTCTAAATATTTCGCCTAATACGGAAAAAATGTATATTGAATTTTCCTTTCTGGCTAATGAATTCCAATGTGACCTTATTTAAAGTTATATTTACTCAAATACTTTCCTTCTGATTGCAATAAGAAAATATGAAGATAATACTAGACTTGACTTTCTTTTGGGTAATATCCTTGAGTTTAAAAAATAAAACCAAAATTTCTTAGTTGAATTCTACACATAATATTGTATTAACCAAAGTCAAATATAATTTGTGAAATGTATGTTTATAAATACGTTCAATGATCTACTGTACTAGTACCGTCCAACGTATTAGAGTCATGAAATCCAACACGCTTTTCAAGACTCTAATAATTATTTAAAGAAAATTCCGGGCAGTACCAGTGAGGCCACACCTGTATACAATTTATCGTAAATTTTTGACTCTCATGAAAATTCATCGACACAAACATGCATAATAAATGGTAGCACTGCATATTGCTAGTAGGTGCAAATGGCTTGCTGTTTGGGAGCAATAACAATTACTTTTGAATATTTTTAGAATATAACAACATATATGGGAAGATTGTCGATTTAAATGATGTAAAATATACAAAATATACTATTAATAACAACACGAAATAAGTTGAAATCGCCTTTTATTATTAATCATGTCTTAAATTTGCTTGTCATAAACATTTTTCCTTTCAAAGATAAAATTAAATGAAATAGTCATATGATTATACCATAATAACGAAATAATTTTTAACATTTTTCTTCTATCTATCTTCAATTAAATTTCACGTGCGTATGCAGAATAAAAATTCAGCCGTTTTTAAATATATAGGATCCCTCAAAATAAAATTCTAAATCACTTTAAATACTATTTTCAGTGCTTCGAGAATGAACATAGTTATGTATTATATTAAAGTGTATTTTATTATATTAGATTTATCGCACCCATTTGACCTCGCGTAAAAAGGGGGGAAAATGCTGGTATAATTTAAAAACAATTTTCTTGCGAAAATATTGAATCTAATCGATTTATTATATGCATGCTACACATATAGTAAATATATGCACATACGAAATCAAAAGTTCTATATTCATCTTTATGATGCAGACTACAGTATGCAAATTTTCACAAAGTTGATCAACGAGAATCGATCACAAATATCGATAGTAGAGTATAACTTGCACTTGAACTTCATATCGATATCCAAATACATATCACTATAAAATTTGGCAAAATTAAATTCACCAAAATCGATTACATAAAAATAAGGGCACAAGACAGGAGAGCTTGATATCACATAAAGAACAAAGTAGTAAACAACAAACAACATCATATTCGTTTTCAGTTAGTATGTGAATTTCGAGTTTCTATGCTTTACGTTTAGAAAATAAAAATTTTTGATAGGCCGACGAATGAACAAACGACACGTTATCGTACCAATAGGTACGAAATCTTAAATCGTCTATATATAATATCGTCTATATTTAATTGAAACGTCTTACGGCAAGCCTTAGCATAATACAATATACGCCACATGAGGTTGGTTAACATCCACGCACGTAGCATGAATAATGTGACCATATGTCCTGCATTAAGTAGAACAGTTCATTCAAAACTTAAAAGCGGGTTTATCCTGCGCTAACTCATTATAAAGTGCACGCCGGTAGGTAAACTTTTGTTTTGTGAAAGCGGGATAATTTCACATAGGTTAACAGCGAAACTATCCAGCTCAAAGCAAAACGTATGGTCAAAAGCGAAACGTACGATCACATAGCTTACAAGCAAGACTGTCCTATGAAACTATTTAAAGGCTCGCTTCCTGCTACACTTTGTTTTGTCAAACGGGATATTTTCACATAAGAGAAAATATCTAACTTTGACAAGACTAAAGCGTAACAGCGAGCAAGCCTTTTCGCCCGCATTGCGATTGTGGGTCCGCGCAGTGCGCGCATTGTTTCTATCTAGAATATAGGTAGTTGCGTGATGTGCCGAGGTCGAGAAAGATGGAGTACTTGATTTTCGACCCATAGCTTATGATGTGTGACTAACTGATAAGTGTTTGGCTCGTCATTGCGCCATTGCGGTGAGACATATTTTTGCACTTTTCATATTAATTTGCAAATCAAGTATCCATTTGGAAAACAAAAATTCGTTCCCACAAAAGTCACGTGTGTACACACTTTAGTGATGCACATGGTGATGCTAGCCGCACTGAGAAAGATTTACGTTTAGGACAATACAGGTTATCCGACAATGCTGCCTCAGTAATAATTTAAGGGCGCCCCGCTTTGTCGAAAAAATAAATGGTCACTTTAAGCATGCCCGTCACGTGCCGTGGCACACACGGCACGGATGCTAGTTTTGATATCTACCAACAGACAGCCGACAGCTACTCACAAATATATATATGCAAAATGCCATTATATATTTTCGAAGATTGAAATGAAACGCTTATATTGCATCGTCAACTCTGCATTGCATTGGGTGGTGTAGTTTTAAAAATAATAAATTATATTTTTAGGCCAACGAAGTGGGATCAGAAATGCATACCTATTTCTCCAGAGTAGCTAGCTTTATCGCTTTTTCTGTTTTTCATATCTTGTTAATGTACTTCGGGTACGAGAAGACAAGAGGAAAATATTTGTTCGCATGGAACTGTAGTTTCATTATTTGTATTAACGACCGCTATTTTTAAATTATTAATTAACGGAAACGTTTATTTTTCTTTGTATTTTATATTTATATTTGTGTATAAATGTATCCTGATTTTTCTTTAATTCAAGCTCATGATATTTAAAAGTTGTCTATGATTTCACACACGTTCGCTTTGTAAAAGTTTTGTAATTTTTCCCCCTTAATATTATACCGAAATTTAGGTTTATTGCATTAAAAAAATATGATAAATTAATGTAATTTTTTTTATTATGAATACATAATCAATAGAGACGTCTGTTAGTTACTATTGTTAGAATTTTGCCAGTCAATTTTAAAATAGCGGCAATTTAAACTATTTAAAATTTTCTTTAAATTCTTACTTAAAAAAACAAGCAATAAGTCTTCGGTTCAAATTTAAGCAACCTTCATCTCCAACTCATCTCTTGGAAATACATTATGCTTAATGCATATATATTTGTGAATATATATTATTTTTCAATGAAAAGGTAGCACACTTGAAAGCAATTTCAAGGCATCTGTTTTAACCGACTGTTTTCTAAAGGGAGTTTAATTAAACTATATGTTTATTCGTGAACGCTGATATAAATGGAAAATATGACAAAATAGAATAAATATAAAATATGGGCGAATGTATTATACATTGCTATAATGCATTTTATATCGATATAATCCACTACGTTTTGGTAAACATTCAGTGTTATGGCGACAGTAGCTTTAAGCAGATATTT
This sequence comes from Druceiella hillmani, assembly GCA_039881145.1. Classification (NCBI taxonomy): domain Eukaryota; kingdom Metazoa; phylum Arthropoda; class Insecta; order Lepidoptera; family Hepialidae; genus Druceiella; species Druceiella hillmani. The sequence goes on from JAYKKI010000149.1 coordinate 624,712, forward strand.
TTGCATCAAGAATACTTTTGCATCAAGAATATAATAGCACAAAAGCGGTAAAATATAGCGTAAAAATATATTTTATCTAGTATTATTTCTACATTATTTCAATTCTTTATCACGACCTAGGTTTCGTCCGTTAATTATCCACCTGAAGATGTTGTCTTACAACGAAACCTAGGTCGAGATTCAATAAGAAATGTGGTTTATATAGCATCTGCAACATTGGTTATATTCCATACGCGTAAATAATGAAAATTTATGTGTATGGAAAGATGGTAATTAACCTTGGATTCGCTCCCTTTGATAAATTCGATTAACCTGAATATACTTTTATACGTATCCGTGCATCATTAGATAAATGCAACATGAATATCCAATGAAAATTTTATGGCACAATTAAATTTTACATTCATTTTTAAAAATGACGGCACTAAAGTTGCGTTGAATATTCTTTATCAGAAAATTTATATTATACTCGGAATTATTTAACATTAATTTTTCGCATTATGAATATATTGCATAAAATATATTTCACAGACATAATAAATACACAATTTAAAACAAAATATTTTTTGCAGTTGATACAATTCACTTGAATTGGATGTCTACGAAATTTTTACAGGTTCAAAACTACGTGTTATAAACTGGTCGACCATCATCTATAAACTAGTAAAGTTTATTAACTTGATAAGTTTTCTTTTAATTTCATTATGTATACTGCTATCGTAAATAATTTTCAATTTTCAAAAATATCAATTTAACTAGTAGGGGTCAAGACATGTCACTCTAAAAAAATTACCATTTTAAAGCGTAAAATATCGTGATCCTTGTATCGGAAAGTGTTCATGATATATCCCCAATATTTTTGAAAGATCTATTCAAAGATACTTAAATAAAACTTGACACCCAATTTATATGTAGGGGAAGTACCATAAAATGTTTCAAGAGATTTAGGACTTGTAAATATATTATATCACGACAAATTTCAGCTTTATAGCAATAATAGTATATGACTAAAACAACTTTGACATACAGAATTACATTACTTATATACAATCAAATTACTTTATTATGCAATCATAAATTATACACGATATTGGCAGATAGCTTATGTCACCATTATTTGAGACAACTAAACCTTCGATTTCAGCTCTAAATTGATTGTTCTGTGGGCGTCGTCATATTAAAACTAAAGACTTGTAGTAATTTGTACGTTTGTACTTTTTTATTGTGGATGAAAGGAGTTAGTCCTTATAATTCAGTATTTTTGCCACTGACAGATATGTTCGTTCATCTGAGTAAGAATCAAAGCTGTTATAACTGAACAGTAAATTTTTAGATTGAAGTGGATATCTTTGAAACTCCGTTGGACAGTCGTTACTTAAAATGTCACAATTTTATTTATCAACTAAGCTATTCATATGGAAAGAGATCACTTAAATGAATATGATATATATTACATTTTTTTAATAAACCTTAGCAATTTTTCAAGACAAGATAAACAAAATAATAATCAAGCTTGGGAGTCATACACAAGTTTAAGTTATTACGCAATAGGCAATGGAGCAATAACGAGTTCCAAAACCAACGACAAGAATTGGTAATAGTTCATAAAACAGCAAAAATATCGGAAATATACTTTGCTAGAACATCGTACTTCAGATTCAGGAGCTACGAGATCTTCAAACCACACATACTGCCAATGCAGCATAAAGAACTAATGTGGTTATTATAAAAGTTACCATTAATAACTGGGATAACGAACCACAATTGAGGCTACAGCTGTGGTGTAGGAGCTAAAGACTGCAGTATTAATTTAGCAGTATATTGTTCATTACGATATACCTTAAAAGGAGAAGGTTATTTCCAGGGTGAAATATTTGTTACTGGAGGGTATTGCATTAAAACATATACGTGTTTTGTCTACAGAAATAATGATTGAGATGTTCCCTCATATTATCGGCTAAGACTACTTACTGGCCATCGAAATGATGCAGAATACCGAGTACCGAATAATAGATTAGTTTGAATAATAGATGAGTCTTGAATTATTGAATATATTTGGCATTAATTTTGTAGAAATTCATTATTCACAATTAAATGAAACTACGTGATGTAGTATTATTTCTACTTTCTTTAATTTTTTTACCACGACATAGGTTTCGTTGTATTACAACATCTTCAGGTGGGATGTTAGCAAAGATATCTAATATCCAACCAGAAGATGTTGTAATACAACGAAACCTAGGTCGTGGTAAAGAAATTAAAGAAAGTAGAAATAATACTACATCACGTAGTTTCATTTAATTGTGAATAGATGAGTCGATTTGTGATAAACAAATATTTACCCTATATCAATGCAGGAGAAACACAATTCGCGCACACGTAAGCACGTGTGCGTGAGAGAATATAAGTAAATGTACGTGTGTGTATAAGAGCGTATATGCTTGCTGTATGCGTTCGTGTGTCTGTGCGTATAATATGAAAAATTATGACTTTTAAAATGAGCCTATTAAAATTTACCCTTACCAGAATAAAAACTTGTTAAGTACGAGAAGAACTCGCACTATGGAAATTTTACACACCTCCGTAGTGCGAGAACGAGCGCAACACTCTCATCATTGTGATGTAAATATAAATCAATCAATAAAACGGTAATAAAATATTCAATCTTGAATTTTCCGTCATATCATGTTTTAGACTTTTTCAAACTTTCGCGATTCGAACACATATTTTATTTGATTTGACTCGGGTTTTTTCGCGGTAATTATATATTTAATGAGTGAACCTAGATATTATATATACTAAGTACTCACTATGTCCCGACGTTTCTGACTGGTTGCACAGCCTGTGGTCTTCCCGTGACCACAGGCTGTGCAACCAGTCAGAAACGTCGGGACATAGTGAGTACTTAGTATATATAATATCTAGGTTCACTCATTAAATATATAATTACCGCGAAAAAACCCGAGTCAAATCAAATAAAATATATCATGTTTTAGTTAGTTTTCCCAATGTGACCAGATTTTTACTACATGACTATGTAATGTAATATGATAAACGAACATTTTTCTGTTCACTGTATCAATCGAATAGCAAATATTGCCCCCAACTATTCAGTAAAACAACTATAAGAAACTCGTGATATAAAAATGGCTATAATCCGTTGATGGAATGTTGTTAAAAATCGAGAATAAGCAGGTTTTATTACTTATTATGTAAGTAATAATTATTTGCTTTCAACGAATAAAATTTTCATTGATAGCAATTCGAGATTTTTTAAACTTTTTCTACTTTTGACCTTTTTAGCTTAGTGCCAGATGAATGGTTCAGTCAAGAAATCTACTTACGGTCTTCATTCCGGAATAATGTTGTTTAACAAATAATTTCTATATAATTATTTGAAATACACCTAATATTAGAAATACACCATCCATAAATACTTTCAAATGTCATTTCAAACATGATATTTCTCTTAACGTCACTCACGTGGTTAATCTTCCATTCTATTTCTTGCACACTTTTTTAGCTAATTAAAATATTTTGCAATTTATTTCCATGAAACTTATTTGAATTTTTTGTCGTCAGTCACCATAAGATATTATTTCAAAAATATTATTAATAATAATAATTTGGTTACAAGTAGGTATAACTTCCAATAAAAACGCAATAAACAAGGAAAACAATAGAAAAGAAACAAAATATACAAAAATTTTTTACTGTAAAATATAAAGCATCCAATGAAAAATTATTTTCTAAATTAGGTGTGGTAATAAAAAATATGAGACCATCACTATCTTTTATATCCCTAATAATTGAAACTGTGGAATACAAATGCATCAAAAGCGGAAACATTCTTTTGAATTATTATTTCCACAGAAAACAAACACGTTGCCACAGGGTAAAATAGAAGCGCAACTTCCTTTTATTAATCGCGTCTCGAACGTTATTTCGTTTGAAGATATTTTTTATTTAATAAAAAAACAATAGATCGACTGAAGGCCATATCCTTAGGTGGCAAGTAAAATAAAATGAGGGATTTTTATTAAATTCACAATAAAATGAGGGATTTTTATTAAAAACACCGGAGATAAGTTCAAAAGCGCGTAAATAGTTTGTTACTATTTTTATTTTTTTCATACATTCACGCCGTCTTTCGCCTACGCAAGTAAGCAATTACTTTTCTGCTCCATTTTGACGCACATTTTTCTGCTTTCTACTGGGTACTTCTTCCGCTTCAATTATCTTCATATGCTCTTTCTTTTGCTTTACTTGTGAGCTTATATTTTACAGTTCCCTCATAATTATAATTTTTAGATTTGTATCAACTAAATACAACCATATCTTTCTTTATACCATGTTTGGCCTTCTAATTATTCTCACTTCTGGAATGTTCTTTAGTAAAGACATTCTATCACATTCTTATCGGTTAGAAAGTCGTAGAAAACATTTTATTATCACAATGTTTCTGAAAGACATAATAGTGAAGACATAAAGTAAAATTTATTTCATGAATCAACTTTTTTAGATAACATCCCCTTGTATATATCACATTCGATATACTACGGCACATTATCGGTCCTTTAATTTATTCCTTTACATAAGACGAATGGAGATAGCTACAGAAAAAAGTTCTCTCAAAATCATCAAGTAACTTTTTAGCCAGAATCTACTTCGAAAACTTTCTCATCCCATCGGCTTTTTGATTGAGTAATTAGACATTGTTACATCTGTGATTTTGACATAAAAATGTAGCAAATTTTAAGTTAAAAGTTATAACTTCTTTAGATTGAATGAAAGGTTTAAAATAAAAAAAAATTAACAAAAAGAGTCAAGAATGTTTATGTTTTAGAAAATTATATAAAATTTTCAAATTACCATCGTCTTGATCAATACAGCACAGAATCGCAAGGAACAATTATCCTTCAAACTTGTTAATCCCGTTGTGTCTTTTAAATTATTTCCTCGGATACACCCGCCTTTCCTCTCAGTTCACACGTCAAATTAATCTTCGAAGAAAGTTCCGTGCAAAAGTGGCTGTAGTACCACAATTCTTTATATATACACCACTTTTCTCGATGATTCTTGTTTCGGTAGCGGAAAAAATATTTCAAATGATTACTGCCTTATTTCTAAATTTAGGTAGAACGAAACATTTACGGAAGGAAATTTTTCACTTATTTTCAGACTTTATATATTTTGTTTTCTTTGTTACCAATTAGGGCCAAATAAATATCGTAGACAACAGAAATTATTGGTTCAATTTTTAACGATGACACCATTGTGTCGTGTGACGTCATAAGCTACAGGAGGCAAAGCGAAAGAAAGTGTCTAATTTTAAATTAAAAGCATAATAATTCATATATTTTAAAGGCATTTCTAAATTGCTTCATATCTTATTTCAGTATTTCTAAGACACTAATTAAGAACATATTAAAAAATAGGAAATATCCTAATTCAGACATTACAGGCAAAATATATAATACATTTTTTATGTTGCTTTAACTTATGCAATACTTGTATCTTAAAAATTAATTTTATTTGCCAGTCTACTTATTAAATTATTTTTAGAGAAAATACTACTAGTAAAAAATGTTTTTCAATAGAATATAAAAAAAATCCACACAATCACGTGAAATAATATAAAAAATTATTACCAAGGGGTACAGTTTTTATATGATTATATTGGTAAAATTCAACCTTTTATGTCGTGTTTGCGTAGGACGTAGCCTTCGTAATTTCCTCGAGATAAAACAGTGTATATAAACATTTGTTGTGAAGTCGGCTGGCTTCGAAGTTAATGAATAATTGAATTTGAGCTGTCACTTGTTTGAAAATTAGAGAGCTGATGGCAACCATCATACTCATATTTTGTTTTCATATTTTTTCTTTTTAATGTTTTTTAATTTATTAGATTTTGCTCACAGAGAGAAAGGGATAAACTGGTGTTCTAATTTAAAAACAATATTCGAGTTAAAATATTAGATCTCAGAACTGGAAAGAGCTAAGTTTAATAGAGTGATGTAAATATATTTATTCTCGTATTTATTACATAAATTCGTGTTTATGATTATTTATCAGTCTGACGCTATATTATCCATAAATTATTTATTATTAACGAAATTAATAAATTCTATTATAACATAGAATGTATTCAACACTTTTACCCAGGGTACCGACTATATTATGTATATAATATTTTATGAAGGTCAGTTAAGTGGAGGCGTGTAGTATAAAAAAAGGTATGAAGGTAAACAATCGCACTCTCACATTTACAATATTAGTTTATTTAGGATTACGATTAGGATGAGGACAGGTTTTGATTTTACTCCTATATTTTGCCTAAATAAAATCTGATATTGATTTTGTTATTCCTTGCCAACAGTTTAAAATGGTTACTGATCATGCACCAACTGCAATGAAAAATGTCCTTCGACCATGAAAAAAAAACATTATAGTGAGTCAAATCTTCCAAACTTAACTTTAACTTTAAAATATCTAAAGTGAAAAGCAACAACTTATAACGCCTAAAACGCTGATGTAGCTTATAAAGCCCTAAAAGAGTGTTGAATACTTTTTCGTAGTCGGATTTAATTGTTTATACTAACCATTTATCTTTAGTAACCACCATACCTTATAAATTATATTTAATGATCAAACTCCAATTTAATTTATGTACGAATACCCCTTGGTCAAGATTAAAGAAGTATCGTTTCACAGAAGATGAAAACCTGTTTATACTTTGCAGACAGTAGATGTTGTTAACAATAAGTTTATTATTTGCCGAGTCTTTTTATAGTAATTTAAAAATAAAATTGAAATAACATTAGAAATCACTATTTTTAAATATGACTGCCAATCAATAACGCTCGTTTTATTGTTTCATTTTTAAATCAACAATCAAAAATATTCCATGATAATTACGTGAAAACTAATCGCAAAAATATTATTTTCTTATAAGAAAAATGTTTGGAAAAAAGTGACATTAGATCGAAAAAAAACGTTTTGATATATAGGTGGGATTTTGAAAATAGTTAATAACATATAAAACAACTTTCGTTTACACAATTTGACTCTAAGAACTAGAACCATAGACAATTGTGTCTACAAATATAATCATTAACTTTGCGCAAAAAGTTCTCTTCAAAAATATTTTTTAGTATCCTGCATCGACTAAATAAAACGAATTAGTTTTACGATTAGCGAGAAGACTTTTAATCTTCGTACCGAATAGCTTTTAGCATACCATAATTTTGTTTGCCCACATTTCCGCATTGTTCATTTTCCCACATTGTTTAATTCCTCAACCACCTATAACTCTAACTGAACTAGAACATTATTTGTTTAGGATAACTGAAAATAAATTTATTGGAATGTTTTGTTATTTTCCATTACAGATGCTTGAGAGGGACATCGCTACAAAACAAGCTTCATTTTAAACAGGCAACTGCTCAACAATCCTCTTCTCGTTCTCAGCCTCGACCACGTATATGTAGGTGTCTATTAGCAGGTCTTGTCTCACAGGTGTTTTCAAAGTTCGAGACCTCGGTGTAGTTATGGATAATCAGTTCGCATTACACGGTCATATTGTAAGACTGCATTTGGGATATTCGGGTTTGTAATGCAGGTTCTCTAGAAAATTGCATGATATCAATAAATTAGAGCTTCGTATAACTCTTTCATGCGTAGCAAATCCAAGAGGAATTCAATTATTTTTAATCTATTTGTGGTAATTAATATATTTAAATTGGAGAATATAAAGAAAATATAAGTATGATTTCTCTGTTTATAAATTTACGACTACTACTACACGTACTCTCCGCTTTTCTTCTTGGTTATGGTGGGATATAGTTTTCCGCAAGTACGAAGGGAGTTTCTGAAGGCACTATTTCAAATGCACGTACCATAACTACGGGTTGTTACTTGGATGTTACTGTTTATTAACTTTGTACATATTTGATTTTCGCATTGTATTTCCAATAAATAGTGATTTTATGTAAGATATAACACGCGAAATACAACTTCTAAATTTCGTGATCCCTGATAATATTGTAACCTTATAATATTGTAAAAGTGAACATATAGGTCTGTAGAACGAAAGTCGCTATTAGGAAGGTGAAATAATTTATTGAAAAGAAATATCTAAAGAGAATTTATGAGGCGATGCAATTTAAAGAAAATAATTAAAGAGCAGATTTTTGACAAGAATAGTTTATAGAAGGAAGCGTAATACTTAAAACGAAAAAATGTCGGGATGGAAAAATAATGTCAATAGTCTAGAAAAGTACGTGAGGAAACAAAAAACGTCTAAAATATTTATTAAATGTGAGGAATGTAAGGTTTATACATAATGTTTTGTTTAATGCAAGGAATTTAATTAATTTTTTTTTCAGAGCTCGTACAATATATTATTTTCCGTCGAAAATAAAGGAATACTGGGAATTACAAGAATGAGCAAATTTTTGGATTTTAATTGAAGGGGTAAATGTTTTAACCTGCTGTCCATATTTACACTTTGTTGGGTTCTTTCACATATGGAAGAGGAATGTAAATTATTTTGATAACAATTCCTTGATCGCTTGCGGTTTCTGTTTAGAAACCTGATGGTATTTTTTGAAATACAAAGTGTAATTGGAAGCACAGATGTTCACGGACTTCTAATTTATTTAAACAATTTTCGAAGCAATCACTCAGCACACATTTATGTATCAACTTACCTGGAATTTCGAATTAAAAATCAGGCAATTTTGAAATAGTTAAAGGAGTATATTCTGCTCAAAATACGATACTAACTTAGTATACTTGATATTTATTTGTTAACAATAGCAGTTTTTATGCTATTTTTTACTTTTCATATTGTAACATTTTTGTTACGATTATTTATTTAATAAATATAAAAAAAAGTATTATGTGCATTTTTGGTTTTGCCATCGTATTTTAGAAGAAAAAATTTCGTTTTCATGATGAATAAAAATAGCAAATAAAGAGAAAAATTATTTATTTACTGATGTGCAAATACAATTTTTATTTATCAAATCAATTAGTCATTGTCATTTAGATTGTAATAAAAAACTGAATCAATTGTTGTCAAACAGTTATCGTTTTTATCAACACTGTTGTGGCAAATGTTTTAAATAAATCCTTAACACATTGAGTGCCATATGGTTGCCCTCAATGACAGCCGTGCGATGAATGTGATCTTAGCTGTTTGGTTAGAACAATTAAAAAAGAATATTGTCGACGAAAGAAATCATTATGATTACACTCAGGGTATTAATAACGATACACTATGTGGAAAAAACCGTTTAAGTGGAATATAAAGCTTTCCTTTTAAGATGTTCAATAAGCAATATTATATAAGAAATTTTTGTCAAATATTATTTAAGATATTTTATGAAATTTTCGAAATTTTCGACGAAAAAATTCAAAAATCAAATATTCAATTAAATATTAACGCAAAAATAAATGGATCTTTACGGTAACAAGGTGGCGTGGGCAAGATTACATAACTCCTAAACCTGAAGGTTGTATTCAATTGTATTTTTCTTAACAATGACCAAGCAGCAGGATGCGTTAACTAAAATATCCGGGCTCAATATTCCGATTAAACTTAAAGGATTTCATATTAAAGGCAAAATAGCCAGTTCACGTAAATTGAATGAAACAGGGTTCGATCAATAAAGTTATATTTAAGGAGCAACTCAATACCAAAGGGCGAAAGTTACGACGTCACTTTACGGTTAATCGCATTGATCAAGTTAGAAATAGATTATGACACGTCTATTTTAGAAACAAACTATGTCAAGATAAATAGTTACTTTACTTAGTTACTTTAGTTATTGTATCAAAGAATTCTGTAAAAATGCAAAAATTGGAAAATATTTAACTGTTGAGCGAATTAAGAATGTGGACGAAATGTTTGTTGAAAATTAAGTCATGCCTACATTTTCTAGAAAGTGTACGGAATTTCTAGAAATATATAGAATGCCAAACTTACAATAAACAATTTATGAAATAATAAATATAACTTCGAAAATATTTAATATTTATGAATTTTTGGAATTAGTCATCAAAATTTATATACATACATATATATATATATATATATATATATACATATATATATATATATATATATATATATATATATATATATATCACTTATTAATTATTAAAACAATTACTTCTAACATAATTTTCATCAGTATTTTTAAATTTAGCTTATTTTTATTATTAAGATAATAATAATCAGCTGTTTATTTCCAAGTGATAAACTGAAAAGGAATTTAGATATATACAAAACTATATGTCTTAAATACAAGCATATCAATATTTTTCATGTGCAATTGTATCGTTTCATGATTTATCAGACTCCAATCGTTTACCATATATTTTTCTTGTGAGTAAGTGACAACTTTAGCTAAAAATGCCAATTTGGGAAACATATTATTATCTTTATTACTTTGATAAAGATTTTGATAAAATCTATTATTACTTTGATAAAGCAAATTGTGTATTTGCAAACCTCAACCATGGATGAATTCAACCAGTCATCTGATTGTTTTAGTAAGCTCAGATATGATATGGCTTCATATGTACATAATTAAGCACGGTTTCGTTTGAGTCCTGGCATGAGCATGAAGTATATTTCTTCAGAAACAAAGTAAGCAGCATCACCAAATTCACGATTTCTACGACAAATTTGTTATTTTTGTGTAACAGAGACCTTACTCGGGAATACCGTAAATCTTATTTCATAATTGTGGCATCGTTTTATGGACCATAAAAATGTACAAAAATAACAAAATATTAAATCGATTTGTTGTAAAAATTACCAACGATTCGTCTGGACTTTAATTAGTATTGAGTATGTTTATTTATTTGGTTGCCAATATTTTTTGGCATGTTATCTATGTGGTATTTTGTCAGATTGTTATATTTTTTAGGAGAAAGGGAGTTTAATCCTCATTTAGTTTAAACATATTTTGCAAACGTTTTTAATATTTTACAAAAAATAAGGATACTTGTCCCTATTTCATAACGTGGATTTCACAATAAAGAATCTGTCTTTGAATTATTATATTAAAGTTCTCAATTCTTATTTCAAATAAAAATCAGTTAAAGCTTAAGTTACAACGTGTTCTTTTAAATTGATTTTGAAATTCACAACTCGTTTCTCACTTATTCATATTTCTCCATGTCAATCTAGTAAGAAATTTCAACAGGTCTCCATGAATTTTCAACCATTATATCGAAACATGGTTTTTTAACATCTGATGAAAGTTCATTCTTCGATATAATGGATATTAGTATCTAATGTATATTATTAATAATGACTAATTTTGAAAAATTATTATTCCTTTACCATTATTTTTTCTGGTACGTGAAAAAATCAGTAAGTGAAAGAACTTATCTTTAAAAAAAACTTTTCCCAATTAAGATTTGCGCCAAAAATTACCTCCTGCCATAAAATTGTTAGCCTGTCTCTAAACACGTCACTTTTTTATAGATACTTGTATACTTTGTGATATTTTGTACATATAAAAATAAAATAGTATGCATGAGTGTATACCAAATAAGGTATATTAACTTCTTACCATTAATTTTTCCAAAAAGTCGCACTTAATTTGTCTTTACGGTATTAAGATTATTCATAACTAGAACAATCAGTATTGACGAGAGACGAAATTGAAATTACTTCAGTATCTAGAAGTAGAATATCGAGAAAGAATCTCCAATGTTAACTTCACTATTATTGCTTTCAACCCATGTGTAAGTGGCAAAGTTGATACGCGGGAGGTACGGAAGTAAACAACATTTCTCACACGAAACATTTTCAAATGTGCACTAAATAATCGCACATCCTCCACTCTTATAAAACTTCATGTTTGTAGTAAACATTGTAATCAGATTTACTAGAAATCTTGCATTGCAAAAATATAATTCATTAAAGCGATTTTTACTACGAGTACTTGTATAAATGGACACTAACTAAAGTCCGCGCGACATGGTCGTTTATTGAAATTCAATGAATGATGTTTGAGAAAAGCACTAAGGGCCCTCCTTTAATGATGTTTCAATTAAACGCTAATTAGATGCTTTAATTTCTCAAGTAATCAACAAGAAATAGAGAAATAGTTGTACAAGTCTGTGCATTCATCATGTAGTGGTCAGTTGTGGATTACATAAGAGCAGAGTAAAACACCAGTATTTTGTCAAATTCTCAAAAAAATAATTTCGAAAACTTAGATTTTGATATTACTTTTATGAGTGAGTTTGTGAGTAGTATTTTAATTTTATTTAAATACGTGATATGTTATAACAATACTGCAATAATGAAATACACTTTTATTTATTTCTAATATATAGCTCGTTACCAGCTGAAAAATAAAATAGTAAGTGTTAGGGTATACCTCTAACCTATTTTATATATCAAGCTTCTATAGTTTTTGAAAAATACCAGTCAAATTACTTTGGTGTGTTGTTGAATAAAATAATCTATCATAACGCCCTATTTAATGATTATTTAATAATTTCCAAAGGTTGTTTAATTTAGTTGAGAGTGAAATTTATTATTCAATTTATACGACATTATATAGTCAATTCTATTAAAATTATTTGAACAATTAAATACAATTACAAAAATTTTAAATGCAATATTATAAAATAAAAAAAAAAAATTTATTCCATAGACGAAGCTGTAACTTGCTGTGAAAAAATATGTTTTTATTATCAACGTGAAAATAATGTTAAAAATATAATATACTTTTTTTTATATTTTTGTAAATTCTAGATACATATTACTTTGCGTTAACAAACTCTTTTCGTCTAATAATAATCCTGAATAAAATACTCGTGGGCAAAAACAACGAAACAAATAAGTTTTTATTGACGTTTCACAATGTCGAGGAAGTCAGTTAATAATCTTGCAAATATTTGAATAAACGGTTGCCTTATTGTATAATAGTTACTTCGAGTAAATATATCATCCACCTGTAAGGAATCAGAGCAAAATATACATCAAATAAATCATTTTAATTAATTCACAAAATTGCAGAAACGGAACATTACGGAGACGTGATTAGCTTGCAAACGATTTCAATAAATCATGTCATCTTTCCGCAAAGGTTTAATGGGATTAACACACGTAGATGTAAGCGCGCACGACACAGACGGAAGTGTTTAATTTAACATAAGAGGAGTTGTCTTGAAAATTTGTCAGTACGTCAGCCTTACGACGATAAAAGTCACAACTGATTAATTTAAACAAGTGAGAGGTCCTTGAAATTAAGACCCAAACTTATTAGCCTGGAAATAAATACATGAATATTAACATGAAAAAATTACACTTTCTAACGAAAAGTTCTTATAAATTTATAATACAATAATGTAATTCAGTTAGTTTTTACATTTTAGAGATGTAGAATTCTTGAGCTTATCCTATTATTAAAGTGACGAATAAATTGATTTTGATAAAGGCATAATTAAACCAAATTTTATTTTTATCAAATTAAACACATTACAAACAATTATTTCAATAACATTTACTTTCGAGGAAATTTCGTACAAGATTATTTTTATGTATTTTCATCAGGTTTTTTATGACAGAAAATTTAAATCTATTTGTTCTCGACCAAAAATATCAATAACTTTATGGGGAAAGATTTAATAAATATAGAGAGATGTCTAATTTTATAAAAAAAAACGTAATTGTCACATTTTCATAAATCTAACTTTCAAAAGTTATATAAATCTGACTTTGTAAAGACATAGCTAGACGCATCACTTCACGATGTTGTAATACCAACAAATTTAAAAATCGTAATTTAAAATCAATAATTACATGCGGTGGTAGCAGTAAACCTTGCATTTAATTTAGTCGTGTTCTGTAAAGAGTATTGGAGAAAAAAACACGGAAGGACATCTCATAAAATTTCACAAACATTTTTACCATTCGAATCCGTTATCCGTTTTATTCTCGACATTTTCTCAATCATAATCATAATTAAAGGATTTATCATCATAAAGATAATCTTATGAAGAAATAAACTAAGAAAAAGATATCCAATTGCCAGTTTCATCTATATTCCTTTTGTTTCTATAATTCATTTTTCAAAACCCAATACAGATGTCGCAACTTTTGAGTGTGGCGTCGTATCGCTTTGATGGTGCCACGGGGCGACGCCAGATTTATGGTGTACTATACAGTATTCCTTTATAAGTTACTGAGACGCTCTATTGTATTCGTATTAGTTCATATTTAACGTGTTTGTCAGATATAACTTGATCTAAAAAATGATACTACTAATAGAATTTACTACTATTAAATCGCGTTATCGAAGTATATGTTAAGTTTTAAAAAATATTTATATGTCAAAGTTTGTTTGTATGATTACGTAATAATAAAGATGTGGGCGTATCGAAATTCGATTATTTTTTCGTTAACATTTTGTGAAGCGTTTTTGGAAACTTAAAATTAATTTATATTTAATAAGTCCAAGCTTTTTGGAAGTTAAAAATATCAACTCACACTAAATTTTTTCTAGACCCGAACAAAAAAATTACAACTTGTTATAACAAATGTTTGCTATATTTTGATTATAGTGTCGGGTCATTCAACTAAAAAGTTTTAAAAAATATTATAAAGTTTTTTTGGGATAATTCTTACGCAAAATCTAAAATTTATATAGTGGCTTAACTGCATTAAATAGTTCCTGCACTTGCCTATATTTAGTTTTATTTTTGCTTAGTCTGAAAGAATGATATTTTTAAAAATCATTTTTAGGATCAATTTGTGCTGTGAAATTATAGATTGAATTATAGACTGCACTGTAACGAGACGACATTTAAACGCTACGCCATCTATCATTCTCTAAAAGGAAACATACCCACTTTGTTTGATTGTGAGTTATATTTGAACCAAAATAACAAATCGTACACTTATAAGTACATTAGATAGTAACAGCAAGCATTGTCGTTCTGCAATTAATAAGTTGGACCGATGCAAATTAAAATACGTTTAAACTTTTCCGTTTCGATCGCATTATATTTTAAAATGATCATTTTTTAAATAATTTTTTTGTAAAATTAAAAGACTAAATATATTGTGTTAGAAAGTCCTATTCAAGCGTTTTTTTTTGCCAGTATTTATATCAATGCCCAATCTCTAAAGTTAAGTAACATTGTACGAGTTCAGCACTGGAATAGGTCAATGAATAAAAAATCAGGTAAAAATATTTAATAGCCTGATAATGACAATTGTAGAAAAACAGAGTATGAGTAGAGCAAGCTGTATTGAAAGTATATAAGTAACCCTTATAGATTCCGTATACACTTGGTCAGTTATGAATATTGCTATTAAACCATTCATAAACATTAATATTATTTCTTTCCCACGTAAATATGTTGCCTAATATTTCTTTCAAAATCGTAAAAATATCGTTAATTTTTAAAATATTTCGATTGAGAATCAATGCTGTAAGTTTATAATTTTCGAGTAAATTTTAGGTAAATTCTTATTAGCGATGCTTTTTATTAATTTTGACTTATTCATCTCATTTCTTTATGATTGATTCGAAAGTTGAAATTTGCAAGAAGTTATTCGTGGACATTTTCCGCAAAATCACTGGATCCACCTTAGATAACCAAAAAAATATTTTCAAAATCCCTATAAATGCAACTGAAACCAATGCACCGAACGTCTCTATCGCTATGAAATTCCAGTTTATACTTTCAAAAATTTCTTAGATAATCGATTCTAACAGATACACAGATAAACAAATGAACATGTGAATGATCTTATAATGGTTTCGTTTTTTACCTTTTGAGACTCAAAACCATAAAAAAAACCTCCTCTTCTACGGTTATTATAAAACTAGAATCATTTCCGGCCTTTCTTCAGTCTTGAAAATTACCATAATCGAATAAATATCATAAACTGCATTAAGATTTCAACTGATATTTACGGGAAAATGATTCATGTCTGAATTAATATCACATTTTATTCAGCACAATTACAAGCGTGACACTTTGTTAGTCAGGATAAATGATTGATGAAATAAATAAATTCTTGACATATATTACGCACTGAATGTAGACAATGCTTTTTATGCATAGAATTACATTCAATCAATTTGATATATAGTTTTGATGAAGACCAAAAATTTATTTCGAAAAGATTTTTCAACCTAACCGAGTTCGGTTAAGCTAAATACAAACCTTTAACAAGATCAATATATAGAAATAGTTAAACATATAATAATATTGAAGAATCACAAATATGCTAGCGGTTAAAAAATACCGTGAAGTATAATGTAACTCTGGACATAAAACATGCCACAATCAATCACAATTGGTTATCACAATAACGCGGAAAACAAAGTGATAAGTGCTACGAGATAAACATTTCCAGAAATATAACTATAAACTGTAATTAAGTTAATATATTAAGAAATTTTACGGAACAAGCGAATAGAGGTAAAAACTAATTAACGTCAAGCTTTTAAGGATATGTAGAAGATCTCGTAAGATATATTTAAATCAACTTTGTGTAGGGTTAAAAGAAAAAAAATCGTCTGCAATATGAAGGCCAGATACGATTGAATAAAATATTGTAAAATTTGGCAGTATTATATCTTATTATTTGCGAAAGATAAAATTAAAATAGGCTTTTAGGTTAAATTTTTTTACAAATTATCTTTTATTTCTTCACTTTTATTTGGAACAAAATGTATAGATAAAAAAATTAAGTCGATGATTTCCTGAAGAAATAATAAATTGAAAAACACGCGTGATAATTTATTATAAATATACTATGATTAAAATACTTTGTAGGGCAATGCCATTGCTAGGATAATAAACAGACTACACCTATTGTGGCTGCTAATTTTGATTTCTAAATTTTCCTAATTTTTTTCTGCTCTCCCAAAAAAAAATTTATTAAAGTACCACAACGTAATGTTATAAGACTAAATCAGTATTTATTTACATCGAAATAGATTATGAAATGAAAACGAAAAAATTGGCTACCTCGGATATGGATAAAAATCTCTATATGGATAAAAGTAATTTGCAAATAATTATATAAACAGCTACTATTATATGGCTAGTACTTTGCAAATAATTATATACTTTTAACAAATAGACATGTTTTTTGTCCACAAGTGTTAAAATATCTATAGAAAAAAGAAAAATATATTATAATGGAGTAATTTGTTTTAATAACACTTTTTATATCGAATATTTTAATTCCCGACCTGCAGCATCCCCATATTTCTCTATTTTTGAAATATGTAATCATTATTGCTTTAAAAATGATTATGGCTAATTTTGTATCAGAACACGTGACGGTTTCTAATAAACATCGTCTTTTGTGACCATTTCGACGAAAATAATCAGATTTTAGTTTTATAATATTCGGAATTCTATAATAAATTTCATAATATTCGATATTGGAAATAAATTTGAAAAAACCTTGACTGTTGCTTGTAACTAGATAAAGCCTTATACAGACTTGTCACTTTATAGCCTATTAAGTAAAATTTAAGTAGTAAAGCTTTTAAATAATCCTTATAACAAGAATTACTATTTTATCTTGTAATATGGATTATCGTTCTTTAATTTTTTTACCATTTTTTAAGATCGGTCAATGTTAAATAATGTAAACAAATAAGTATATATATATATATATATATATATATATATATATATATATATATGTGTGTGCATTTCTAAATGAGAACAAGATTATTGGAAGCCCTTAAATCAAAATTGTTTTCTAAAAATTATAATTACAATCCCGTACATAGCTGTTGTGATATTGGCAACTATTATATTTTTAAAACTTAATCATCTAATCATAAATTTAATGGATTCTAAAATATTTTTTTATTAATGTAATGTCTTTAAAACGGTATAATATTTACCTTCCTATAGACAAGAGGACCATATATTAAAATATATGGCATATTTTGAAAGATTGCAACAAATTTGAAGTAAAATAACAAAATAGAAAATATTATATGAAGAATAAATCAGAGTGTGTAAATTAACAGAAAACATTGTACTTACAAGGAAAAGGGAATAAAAAATTATTAAAATTTAAATACAACCCAGCCCTGATTTATGTTACAACTTGAAATCATTTCCAACAAAAGGTATTTATGGAAAGGGTATTGCGTACGTATTTGGAAATAAGTGGGAACAAAAGGTGTCGAAATTGAAGTTTAAACAAATCTTACGCTGTAAATCTGTATCTAAGATAATTTGGGTTATAAGGATATTTAAGTCTTTAAAAATAAAAGAAAGGGTGCAGGTTGCCTGTCTCTAACCAGGTGCTATCTGTAGCTATAAAGAAACATGGTCACATTCCCTTACAAAAAAAAGAAGAAAAGTATGGTGAAAAACATTAAAATTTTTATAGTTTATTTACGCCCAGTGAACAACTAAATTAATTTAAAAAGGGTTGTGAGATTTTATATTAATCAAGTAAAAACGCAAAGATTGATTTACACCAACACATTAATCACACCGACACATTTATCACTAACGGTCGTAACTACTGCTGTCACCGTATATGGAGAACATTTTTAATGTTTACAATACAGTTACAATTGATATAACTTGCGCATACTAAATCAGTGGAATGGTATTAGATCTAAAAAGTGTTATTAATCGGTTTTACGATGAGTAGATCCATCCATCTTTTCGGAAGTACCAGGAATGCCTTTGACTGAAAATTGGATCTCCGATCATATTACGCAGAAATCTTATCTCACCAAAATTATGTAATGGAACAAGGATAATCGTCAAACAGCTATCGTATAACCATCGAAGCCGAAATTATGACTGGAAAAGATAAATGATATACAGTATTTATCCCCAGAATACCACTGATCTCTATTGAACTGCCATTTCAATTTAAAAGACAGCAATTTTCAATCAAATTAGTCTATAGTTTTACAATTAACAAAGCCCAAGGGCAAACTTTAAGACATTGCGGCATCAATCTAAAAAAATCCGGCTTTTCTCACAGTCAATTATACGTAGCTTGCTCTCGAGTAGCAAATTTGACAAATTTGTATGTATATATATATATATATATATATATATATATATATATGTATGTGTACATGTGTATTTGTATGTGTATGTGTATGTGTATGTGTATGTGTATGTGTATGTGTATGTGTATGTGTATGTGTATGTATATGTATATGTATATATATATATATATATATATATTTATATCCGAATTTTCTATTTTCGATAGTTCGCCTTAGGATCGTTTAATACAGTGCAAAATTTAAAAACATCGTCACTTTGATTTGTGTCGCGAAAATTTCGATGGATGTCACTCGAATTCTATATTCGATACGGGTGATGAAACTTGGATATACCATTATGAAAGCAAAACTGAAAGATAGTCTGTGCAGTGAGTTTTTCCTTCTCAACACATATAAATAAAAGCAAAGAAAGGACAGTGCTGAAATGAAGGTTATAGCCTCATTCTTTGGATTATACTGTCATTTTTGTGATTTCTATATTCGTAATAATAAAACATTTACTACAAGAAATATGACGGATGATTCCGGATGTCATAGAAGCAATGACTATCTTGGAAAAGGCCATGAAAGAGACGTCAAAGTGTGAACCGGCTGCTTCCTCTCAGTGATTCTATCGAATGGAACAACTCAGAGTACTACGGCATTTATTTTGAAAAAAAATTAATACAACATAATATACGGATTCTAAAATTATACGGAATATGCGGATTTATTATACGGATTCTAAAATTATTTTAGTTTCAATTTTCAGTGAGATAATTTTACAGATATTTCTCAAAAATTAACAAAAATGACTCTGCTCTTCTCCGACACTGCCGAAGTAAAAATTGTGAAACCAGCTACAAGCTCCTGGGGCTCACCGGTATCACAGTACTCCAAATTCCGTAGGATTTGAAACATTTACAAATTTTATACCTGTGGTAGATATGCTAGGTATTTTTTGTCAAAATGGTTACCACGAAATTGTTGAGGAATACTAATAGCCATATTAGAATTTTAGTTACTTTGTCTCTCGGGAATTTACGATGTGCCTAATGTCACATTAAGCATAAAAATCCATGCTGCCGTTTTGGCTCTAGGGTAGTTTTTGTACTAATATTTACCAAATATTGTTTATGCAAATATTTTATTAGCAATATGATATACACGCGTGTAAAGCCGTGAAGATAATCATGTTCCAAACTTTAAACTATGTACATAGCCGCAAAAATTACGAAATTAATACATTATTGTCTCCTAAGTGATTTTAAAAACTTAAATGATTGCGGAAAATAATTTCTTTCTATCTTTAATATATAAGTATGAATGACAAAAATACATTATTATAATACACCCAGACCATATTCGTTATTTCCAGGGTGGCGATAAGCTTTTCTAAATACTTTGTATTTCTTTCGTTGTGGCTTATATCCTATATTCAAGTATGTTGCTGAAATACGCTCGTGTCTTCCTCCACTCAGCTACGCCACAGGGGTTAATGTGAAGTCGATGTACCCATAAACTGAAGGATTCACTCCTAATTGGATTCAGTCCTATTTGGTGTATTGGGTTGTTTAAAAGACATATGACCTTTGACGATGGGGTGTACCGCGGGGACCCTGGTTCGATTCCCGGTTGTTCATCGAGCGGAGCTGGACCGATGTTATGGTTAGTTGTAAAAGAGTGCTATCGTAGCAATAAGTCAATCATATTTATCAATTAAATACATTAAAGTATGTAAATAAATAAAGTAAATAAATAATTGTGATGCTAATAAATTTTACAGAGAGCTGGAATTACTGGAACTGTTTAAAAATAATTCAAAGGAGAAAAGAGATACAAAGCAATATCAATCTCAATTTTCAGAGTTCAATACCCGAGTGACGACAAAATGAAGCCATATAATTTCAAACTTACTGTCCGTATTTTTTAGACTAACAAATATTTCAATACAAGTTTACAGAAATGCATAAATTAATTACCTTAACGAAAGCAACGAAACAATTGCATAATTAACGTTTTTTGATTCTTTTTGTTTCCACGGTTAGTTATTTACTTTGCAGGATACGAGTTTCCAAACTGTCAAGTACAACACCATCCTTCTAAATTACTTAGTTTTAACTAACTTGCAACAAAAATTTAAAAGATATTTCGAAATATAAAAAGTTTATATTTCAAAATATATTGTTACTATCTGGGAACTCTCATACTGCCAGTTTCACTTTAATATTTAATAGGTTCATGTTCTTATCATTTTCTTGTCAGAAGTTAGTTTTTTATAATATTTCTGTGTTTAAAATTTTCTTTCAAGGACAGAAGTATTTTCATATTTTTAATTATTGAGTTAATTATAATTTTGTGAGAATCCACAGTTTATTTGCGATTTTGTCTCAATAACAACGCAAAAATAAATGGTTTAATAGACGAAAATTATGTATTTCCTTAATATTTGCAATTACTTCAGCGAATCCCCGTTTTTTATTCATTTGATACTTCGTTATTTGTGGATTTGTTATTCACAGTAATTTTATGGGACCTAACCTACGAATAAGGTTTAAATTCTATCACAAATCATTTAAAAAATCGGTAAGCTTCTACTAAAATTACGCAAGTGAAAGATAAATATTGCAATATGAGACGTCTGTTATCACTGACGTTGGATGATAACCGTAATAAATCGCTTTTTCATTACCTAATATAACCACGTTAGTCCATCCATCTTCCTGTGCGAAACTTGAGTTAATAGAATCATTTTTATTTCATTCACTTAAACATATGTACGGTTTGAACATCTTCATAACTTTTTTCTGCACGTAGCATATTAAGGCGAATAATAACTGGAATGTTTCGCTCCGCTACTTATATTATTCGCAACTATTTCTAAATATAGTCCCATTGAACTAAACTTTACACTTTTTTAAATTTTTTTCGGCTTCTTTCTTATGTAACTTTTGAAAAAGAAAATTTACAATTTTTTAATTTAATTTGAAGACATTTAAATTAATTAGTTCTTTTTTTTAATTTACTTCAAATTATTAGGCGATACAAAATTATATTTTCAGATAACGTTGTTCGACATATTTATTGTTAACAAGAGCATTGACGATTCGCGCATAAGTGAGAAGCCGAAAGTTTCAAAGCGCTGAAAATTATAAAATGTCTCGCAAAGCGATCTCCATATGATGCGGATTTCATTTTCCATTTCAGTGTTAAATCTAACATGGCAACGATAGCCAACAAGCAGATGAACCTCGACGCAAATATGTTAGTCACGATGCAAACAGAACGACTATAAAACAAGACAATAGCTTTGTAATATCGAACGAATACGGCGGAGGCGGTGCGTCTGTTTACATGGGGGAACAATAAGTTAGGATTACTTTATTTGCCACCCAAAGTTGTTTACAAACGAAGCAAATGTGTGGGAAGCGCACAATTGACTAAACAGCACCGGAATATAAACGCTGTGAAGTAGAATACATCATAGTGACGAAATAAACAAATTATTACTGAGAGAGTATTCACTTTTAGTTTAAATATGTTAGAGGACACGCGCAACATGACATACTCCGAGAAAATACTAACACAGATCAATTATTGGCAATTGTTTAAAATTATAATGACCTTACATGTTACTAGACTTTTAATTCAAGTAAAAAAAATCTCGTAAATAAAGATTTATTACAGTAATTTTCTATTAACACGTGATAATTTGTTCTCCTCGAGAAACTCTAAATTGAAAAATTCGTAAAGCGACTGCGCCCATTTGAATTCTATCTTTTAACCCATAAAATAATAAAATCTGTTTACCAATTCTAGCTATAATTTTCGTAAACAATATTTGTTTTCCATTATTTTTTATCAAAGAAAAATATTGAAGATTGCTTCATGACTTAATATACCTAGTGTTTGCTAAAATCCCTTCAAAGTTCGACATTCGGCATTGAACAATCAATTAATAAAAACTAACTCTTGTGTTGAAATTTCGATATCTATTTGTACGTGTGTCACGGCTGCTTTTTTTCTCAACAACATCTGGTACTATTGCCTTTTCAGCGAAGCAATTTTAGAAATATTTTTACTTTCATTCAAAGTGGAGTCTGACATAAGGAGAGGAAATTTAAAAGAGGGGTAAAAAGTCAGATTGGATATTTTATGAAAGAGCTTTATTTGAATATTTTTTTTCTTTTTTTTTTCGTTACGAAACTATTGTTAATTTTAATTTATGCGACATCATTTTTGACTTATGATCCAGAATTTGCTAATAAAAACATCCCTCTTTCCTTTTATCTTCGTAGTACCCAAGCTGAAAAACCTGAAATAATTCGGACTGATATTTAAAAAAAAATGGAAAGAAATTTCCAATATTTGCAATGAAAAAGAAATAAAGCTTTTAATTTTTTCTCCTTCTCTAACTCCATAATTACTAGACCATGATTATATATATATATATAGCACAAGTAAGGATAATTTGTAAGCACGTGTATGTGTGTGTTAAATAGAATTATTATTATAGCATTATTGATTAAAGTATTCGCTTCAGTTTATTACTGTTTACGTTCGACGTGTCAAATGAGAGAGAACACGTAGCAAAGGTTTAAAGGGAAACCTCGTTGTAGCTGTCACGGTTGTCGCGCATAATATGATGTTTTCAATTGTAATGGATATTTAAATGCAATTCAATTATAGAATTGAGTTGTAATTTATTACAATTAATGGAAGTCCAATTAACTTATTATTTTAAATATCGCCCTTATTTATTTTCGCTATTTCCGACTTTAATTCCTATTATAAATAAGGGTAATAAAGAGTTGAATGGAAATTCGTGCAAGATTATGAGGTATATAGACCCGCTGGTTTATTATCATCACAAAAAATACACACGTAGGGTACGGTTAGATAAGTTACTTTATTAAATTAAATCCAAAAAATTCACTGATATCTTACTTTTTAATAATCACAAGGTCTTTCCCTGCTTATGGAACTATAATTTGGCTCTTTGGACAAATAACTAATTTGTCTTCAAATTTCAACTTTTAGTCAAAACATATGAAAAAAGTATCTTATTGTAGGATTGATGAATATACGTCAAGTTGAGGTGCAATCAATATCGTTCCAATACATTACAATTTCTACTTCATACTTTCTCAACTCGTTCCATTTTAATGTTTTCTAGTTGGGAATTTCTTTTGAATTTTTTTATTGTTCAAGCTCATCTTTATGCAGGACTGAAGTGAAAATGTTTCTTCCGATTTTCAAAGTGAGACCTTACTGCTTGAATTGGGGAAGGGATTTTGATGGTCACCTATCTGAAGCATGTTACGAACATATCTTCAGGGCTAGGTTTTCATTAACGATAATTTCAGTAATAATAGGTTGAGTAGTGGATTTAATCTCTATAATTGCGGACACAGTATAATATCGTTAACGATGAGCATATTCGTTGTTGCTGCAGCGAGAAATATTTCCAAAAAGTCGCCGATCTGACGCATATTATTAATATAACCTAGATGTAACTAACCTAGTCATTTGCAATTAGAGGTGAAATAGATCTAACACTTGCTGGCGTAATGTGAGGGAAAGTAAACCATTAAGACTCTATTTTCCATATAAGTTCAATAGCTTCCATATTTAACATAATTTTAAGATTACCTCTAAAACTTTTCCTGACAAACCTCTTCTTAGAATCTTTCTTATTTTCTCGAAAAAAATACTAGCCTGATAGAACCTCAAAGTTATCTAGTAAATCAAAGTTATCCTCAACACCGCCTTCAATTTTTTTGAGACAGAGTTTCAATGTAGTCTGCGGAATATTGTATCACTGAACTGTTTTACATTTTCTTGTCTAAAACTCCATGTACGACTTCTTTCAAACTTTTTACGAACAGGCAACCCCATCTAATTTTTTGTCATAATCCATATTTTAATCTAATATAAATCTTATAGTGGTATACCATTTTGGTTGGCTGAAATTCACATATCGCATCTAATACCTCTGTGTATAAATAACAACACACTTAAATACAAACAAGAGAAATGAAGGAATACGGCCTCATCTTATCCCATACCTACCATACCATTTTACCACAATTTATGATTTTGATGAAAAAATAATAACGTTAACAAATAAATTGACCCACATAATTTAAGTTCTTCGCATACAAGGAAAATATATGAGAACTTACAATGAAAACACAATAGATTTGCGTTTCTAATCAGCATGCTACCGGGGTGTTTTTACCCAAATTACATAAACTTGGAGCACCAGCGGTTTTTTGATTGTTAACAAAAAACACGCTTACTGTCTCCTGTTTTTTCCTTGGCACTGACCGGTGACCGTCGAGAACATCTCGTTGCAGAATGTGAAACATAGCAAATGTAATAGTATCTTGGAAATATGGATGGCCTCGTCTTATCTTGGTTCTCAGCCCTGTACCCTCCCCTTCCTCCACCCCCATTCTTTTCTTGTTTGTAGTTACCCTAAGTAATATGCGCTTAGATAAATTTAAAGAAGTAAATTAATTATCACGCAATTATAAATGAATTAAAAATTCGTTACAACAACTTAGGTCCGTATCTAAAACTCGCTACAAATCAAGTTTTAGTAGTATAGTGGAGTGATGTTGACTACGCCACACTTCAGAACTTGTTAAAAGTACGATGCATTTTGGACCAGGGACAAAATTCGATCAATTCAGGTAACTTATAATAGGTATAAAAATCAAACTGAGTAATTAAAATGCCGTTAAAAATTTATTATACTTTTCGTACATTATCAAATATTGCTTCCTGAATTGAATGACTTGAACGGTAGTGGACACAGCGACCATCTTTTAACACAGTGTAGAAATCGACGTTATTCAAACTTTTTCAGTCAACATAAATATTTGTTATTAAGACTCATAAAATAATATTAAATTGACTCATTGCAATTCATACGATTCTGCGTACGAAATCCTCAATGTGTGGGTTCCATTCGCCTTGGCGGGTTTATTTATTACTTCTATTGACGCTAATTGACAAAAAAACTATTGATAATAAAAACATAATGAATTTGAGTAATGACGTAGAATCATGTAAATAATATGGATTTAATAAATTGAATGAGTAACAACGAATTACAGCGATCAATGTCTCCAAAACACAAAAATTGTAGCTAATTCGATGTATATCTTCTCTATCACATACGTGCACACCCACATGCATTCAGTTGAGTAGCACTCAATTTTGAAAGAAATGAAAAAAAATAAATGAATGTCTTATGGGTTTACACCGATATCAAAATTGAAAAACAATGACATTACGTGATTTTCGCTTACTTCTAGAACGATGTTACGAAGTAATGTCGGTAATAGATCAACAAATTAACTTTAGGAGAGAAATCGTCCGTTTAATTTTTGTTATCGTTCAACAAAAAATTGACGACGATTTATATTTGTTATTTCACAAATGTATATTTTACATAATATTCTAATTTTTCAGGTTATTACAATTCTTTGCAATCGCGTGTTTCAAAATTAACCTTTAGTTTTTTGTGAATAGACGACCTCTAAAAGATTGACATTAGAAATGGACTTATGGGTAGATAGTTCGATAACACTTAATCGCGGGAAAATTAATCGGATACACCGCACACATAATGTTACAGTGAAAAAGAGCCCTACATATAGATATAGTTTAATTCGATTATTACAAATTTGCAAATTTATATAACTCTATTATTTAACTATACAAACACGTGTCTACTTTCGACATCTGTTTACTGATAACGCTATTGCGAAACTTGGGCTGGCCTTAAATATATAAACTGAAACTGACTGACAAAAACAACGTGATACAATATTTAAACAAAGATTTAAATAAAATACGGTACAGAGAAGACCGTGCTTACGTCGCATGCCTTCTTAATGGCAAAATTATTTTTATTTTACTTCAAATATCAGCAGATGAGATTTTGTAAATATCAGAATCGCTGAGATGATAAGGATTAACAAGTCTTGCAGATAAAACATGACAAATGTAAATATGAATGAGTTATTTCCAAAACAAGTCTGCGTCTACTTTCACTAAATATTCTTTCTATTTGAAATAAAATTTCTATATCTTTGAAAAATACAAGTTGCGTGTTTCCTTCTTGTAATGTAAGTCGTATGTTTTCTTATTGTCATCGGCTTAAATGGTTAATTAAAAGTGAAGGAGACACTTTCGATCAAAAGAAATGTTGCAAATTATACATTGGCAGGAATTATTTTGTTTTATAATTCCATACCATCTCAATTAATAGTTTCTCTGTACTATGATTATACTGACATTTTTGAAAAATTAGAACAGATTAAAACCTGTAGAGTTTATGTCTTTCTTTTAGATTGACATCGTTTATCTTTCTAAAGTTAAAAGCTAAAGAAAGCGCCTTCTAAAACTGGTACATCATTTATTTTACAATTTGTAAATATTATCAAAATTCAGCTCAAGTTTAAATATGTCCACCAACTTTTATTTCCTTAATCTTTATGTCTACCAAGTGCATTTTTCAACGATGGTCATCGTTGAAAAATACACTTGGTAGGCATCTTTTTTTAACACCTTTTTTTCTTGATTCGCTTGTATTTTATTTATTATATCTAACATATGAAATAATAATTTCGAGTTAAGTTTATTTGTTTTTAATTTCTTCAATCGATAAATGTTTCAAATAAGCATAGTATTATATTATTGTTTATAATAAACCTTACTCTGAAACAATTATTCACCAAAATAGGAACAAATTACAAATGTACAAAGGCTATATCTTTACTGTCAGCAGATATTGGAAAGTGTGTAATATGATGACGAGTTCGTCCAGAAATACATTTCACAATATAAAAATGGCAGTATGCCTATAAAATACGACCTATGCTTTTAGACCAATACACAAATACTGCAAAAAAATTGATAGCTGCAAAAAGAAATAATTTTTTCCTCATAATTGAAATCACGTAGAATATATTACCTTAATAATATATTCAAATAAATTGGTGTTGCGAAGGCTCTATGCCCCAGCTCGATAATTTCATATCTCTTACCTGGACGTTACAATAAAATGTTGATAAACGAAACGAAAACAATACTGCCGTCACCGGACCGACAACTCCAAGAACAAAGTGGAAAGAAAGTTATTCTTCGGTATTTACTCAATGACGGAGGAGCATCTAACTTATTTCCCTTGATGTGAATAATTTATAATCCGCGGCGGACAAAGGAGAGGTTTGGAAGAAAATGGCAATTTTCCTAGCGACCTTTTCTACTTGCAAATTGTTGTGCCTTTATACACGGGTCATTTAACATATTTCGTATGGCGAGATGAAACTTGGTGGGATGGAGGACGCTGGAGAGTCGATGAAGAAACGGAAGTATAAGAACATATTACGACGAAGTTCGCGGAACTCGAAACCTGTCCTTTTATTCGCTTTTGTTCTGAATCTCTAACAAGTACATTTAATTTTTCATAAGTTTTGACTTTTGTTATAAATTACGGAAACACGATATCGTTCAATTCTAATTTGGTATCATAAAAGTATTATTATCATCAATAGCCTTATTTTCTTCAGCTGATAAGATGACCTCTTTGATATAGAGTTTACAAATTTACTGGATCTTTTTCTTTCCCATTTCTATTACTTTCATACATTATTTTCAAAGCTGATATCCAATCACATTCAATGATTCTTTTGACAGACGCTACGCGTATTTTTGTTAGACACCGTGGTCACGAAATTGATGAGTTTTTAAGTTACAAAATCATTGCGATGAAACCCTTCAAATTTTGACGATTGCTACCTTTTATCAACTCTTTTAACTAGTATAATTTAAAAAATATTTTAGGTATTTGATGTGCTTTATTAGATGTTTGACATGGTTATATGACGGGACTATAGGTATTAAAACTACGTACGTAAACAATTTTGTATATACTCATAAACTGCGAATGAAAATTGGTATGAAAATAGAGAGATTAAACAGAATCCGTTTTTGACCCCGATATATACAAGTGATTCAATATTGAATATGCTTCTTAACGAGTCTTCATCAGATTTCTGAAATGGTCTAATAACATTTTGAAAATTAATGCAGCGACATTATTATATATTCAAATAATAAAACAACAACTGGAGACGAAATAAATTTGATGAATAGACATAATAAAGCTAGACTGAAGATTTATCTTTGGCCAGGTCGATGCTATTAAACATTTAAACATTTTTATATAATGAACGAAAAGTGAATTGTGATGCAATACAGCTAAGTGGAATAAGTAAGGCCTGGAGAAATATCGTAAAGAATGGAATGATTCTGATAAAAACATAATTACAAAGAACCACTAATCAAGTACTAATAGGTATCAACCATTTTGATGGTTCTGTTCCATGAGTGTGTTGGATTTATGAAACCATAATTAAAGCGGTTATTTAAAATTAGGTAGAAATTGAGATTTAAGAAGCGCATGTTCTTAAAAACTTATAATAATAAATGAAGAGTAATAAGTCAGGATTTTAGAGCAGGAGAGACAGAGAGAAACAGAAAGAAATTGAGAGGGGGGGAGAGATAATCTTTGCTGCTTCCATTTGATGAAACGCTGGCGCTGATTCTCAACATTGTTACACTGTATTATGATAATGTCTCAAAGTTTCTCCATTCTCTTTTATTTATTATATATTCACTCGTCTTACGAAACTCCTGTTGGGAAGCAACGGTACGCGCATTTTCATTCGGATTACATTTTTTTTAATAACACCATAATTGAAGCTATTTAGTTGACAAACTTTATTTACCAGATATATTATTTGTAAACATGTATATTTTTATTATAAATTACAAGAAACAACAAATGGCTATGTGTGTGATTTGGGTTGTGTATCTTTGGGAAAATTTTATTTCTTTCACAATTACAGTAAATCTGACAGAGATAATGCCAATATTTCAATTTTACGTCTCCTTCCCACTTATTCTCTATATTCAAAAATATTATTGAAAATGTTTGTTACTAAATTTGCAATTTTCTGTGTTATTATTTTTGTTTAATTTATGCAATTATATTATTTAAAGGCGGTATTCGATATTCGTGATAATTTTGTGGAAACTATGCCTGATAAAGTACCAAATTGACATATTATCACAAACATTAACCAGCTTGGTATCGATTTACGAACGAAAATGAAAGGGAAAACAGGAAAATATTAGTTTGACAATTGGCATGATAAAGAAAAAAAGGTTATTTAAATATCAACCGTCGATGGCTTTATAGTGCTTAAGACAAATCGTTCGTAATTTCCAAATGTGTCAAGTCTTGTAAGATAATAGAACAAGATATATTTCAAGGCAATATTATGTAATTTAGCATCCAAATAATTATATAAGTTTCTCATAACATGATACTTCATATTACCAGCTCATTTTGTTAACATTTATATAAGTAAAGTGAACTCTTTGAATATGGACAAATGCAACATTCCTCGGGGTTAATTGGGGAATATATCTAAACAAATTCTCCGTAAAATTGTCGATATTCTCTACAGAATGGAGTATGTGGTATATAAAACTTATTGAATTGTTTTTTTAGAATCTGTAATATATATATATATATATATATATATATATATATATATATATTCCTTATAGAACAAACAAATATTTTTTAACACTCAGAACATATTACGTGAATGTTTATTTATAGACAGAGTTTTTGCGTAAGTTGAGTTTATTGCTAAAAAGTTTCTTGTAATAGAAACTATGCTAGGACAATAATATATATCGTTTTCTTGAGTCCACTAACTAGATTTGAAAAACCGACCAAGTACAAGTCGAACTCAGACACGAAGGTTTCCACAGCAACAATATTAAGCTTATAAGTTTGTATTTCTCAAAGACACTGGGAAACATAAAGTTATTGCTAAAATATCTCAAAAACTACATAATATATCTTATTCAAACAAATATTTGTTGAAATTTAATTAATTGTTGAAATTCTTCTACTCTCTACTAAAGTTTGCACATTAGTAGCGAGTAGAAGATATACAGTTTAAAAGCCCATATCTCATCAATTATCGACTTAAAAAAAGTTACTTTGGAAGTTCTATATCATATTTATTACCTGTCAAACAAAATCCAATACGTCTGTACTATTTACTGGATTTTTTGTCATCCCTCAGTTACATGTATGGAATGCCACCCCATTGCTATTTTTTTCATAATCCCACTATTTCATCGTAAAACTGTCCTGTGTACTGGATTGTGTACTAGATCTTTTTTCATTCCCCAGTTACATGTATGGAATGCCACCCCTGTTACTATTTTTTTCATAATCCCACTATTTCATCGTAAAACTGTCCTGTCTACTGGATTGTGTACTAGATTTTTTTTCATTCCTCAGTTACATGTATGGAATGCCACCCCTATTACTATTTTTTTCATAATCCCACTATTTCATCGTAAAACTGTCCTGTCTACTAGATTGTGTACTAGATTTTTTTTCATTCCTCAGTTACATGTATGGAATGCCACCCCTATTACTATTTTTTTCATAATCCCACTATTTCATCGTAAAACTGTCCTGTGTACTGGATTGTGTACTAGATTTTTTTTCATTCCCCAGTTACATGTATGGAATGCTACCCCTATTACTATTTTTTTCATAATCCCAATATTTCATCGTAAAACTGTCCTATCTAGTGGATTGTGTACTAGATTTTTTTTCATTCCTCAGTTACATGTATGGAATGCCACCCCTATTACTATTTTTTTCATAATTCCACTATTTCATCGTAAACGTTCGATAGAAAACACCTGCCACACTAATTTCGTCTATATAGTGCAAATAAACCCCGAGTAAAGTGGCTGTGACATACGAACAGATAGACAGAGCGACAAGGTGAAATTTTAAGGGTTCCGTTTTTGCCATTCAGTTACGGAATCTATAAAGGGTTTGGGAGTATTTACATATCCCAAGATAACTATTTAACATTTCTCATATAATATATCTCCTGTAGCAAATTGTACGTGAAGTATTTTAAAATGTAAACACTGTCTCTATACCTGGAATTTGCGAAAAAAAAAAGTGGTATGTCTAAACACAAAAAAGTTTTTTACTATTATTATGATTGAAGATTTTAATAAGAAATGACCTAAAAAAATAAGTAAGTTAATTATTCCTTATTAATGTCGATCCAATATTGTTTTCACTACGTAGATAGTAAATTAATATCGCATAAATCTGCATAAGCCATGACGATACACAATAATTAATCTGAAGCATGTTGACCAATATATGTAAATTGATATGCCGCGCGTTAACCATTAATGTTGACCAATATTGAGTGCCTTTACAGCGTGTTGACAGCTAGTATTGACTAATATTTAGTTAATGTACGACAATTCATACATACTATTTAATTTACAGCATGTTGACAGACATGGCTCCGTAAAAGAATCTTGAATGTTATACCAAATTTCTTCGGCTGTGTACGGCCTACTACATCCTGGATATTCCCTACCATTCTTTAAACACTAACACGTTATATGTAGTTTTCTGTAGTTGGATCCAAAAGATGGTGCCCACAGTAATATTAGCAGCATATGGCTTCTGCTGTAGAAAGACTAAATAAAGTTCATAAAGCAGCCAGTGTCGCACATTGATTTTTACATCGTCCATATGTTTCAAGTTGTTTCAAAAATAGTCAAACTTTAAATTACGTTGAAAAACGCGACGCGCTTTTGACATGTATTCGACTGTATGATGTTATGAAACATTTTAGATGCTTATATTAAAACGCTTTTTACTTATCAGGCAACCTAATACATATAATTCTGTAAAAGGCATCAGAAAAACTTATATGTGTATATATTCACACGTGTATGTGTGCGCGTGTGCACTTGTCGCGTGTAAGTGGGTGTGCGCGTGCGTGCGTGCGTACGTATATGCATTTGAGAGCGCGTGCGCGTGTGTATGTGTATATATATATATATATATATATATATATATATATATATATATATATATGCATGTCTTTTTGAAATGACTTAAAAAAACTCAGCATCATTTAATATC
Source organism: Druceiella hillmani (assembly GCA_039881145.1). Taxonomy (NCBI): domain Eukaryota; kingdom Metazoa; phylum Arthropoda; class Insecta; order Lepidoptera; family Hepialidae; genus Druceiella; species Druceiella hillmani. The sequence continues at coordinate 657,829 of JAYKKI010000149.1, forward strand.
CCGATTTTCATGTTAAAATTTGTAGATCTTAAAAAGAAGACAAATTATATACCTCATTGTTATGTTAAAAATATCGTCCTTAATATCGTGTAAACACTTCAAATCTGTACATGTAACAAAACTGTAAATTATATAGTTATCTATACAGTGTACAGACAAGCGAAATTTACAGTTTGGAGGCTAAACAAGAGAATATATATTTGGAATTGTTACCTCTTTTGTGTGTTTGTGTGCATTGCATTAAAACTTTGGATGGAAATCCGATTGAACTTTATACAAAAAACATATACGTAAACTAAAAGTAATATTTCGTTTTTATTTCATTGCAATCGGTTCGCTCAATGACAAGAAATGTGAATTTAATATCTTCCGAAATTCATTCACATTGCATTTGTAAAACAACATGGAAGTGCCGAGAAGACTAAACTTCTAAAAATATGTCCTTAGAATCCATACAACTTTTTCTTTGAATCAATACCTCATACAATATTGGCAATTAATATTTCAGTATCAATTTTCTATTCAAAAAACAGCAGTAGTAGACGATCAGATGGACTAACAGGTAAATGATCTTATAAGGATAACTTTTTTCTTTTTGGAATACGAACTCTAAAATAAGTGTGTAAACATAGTTTATATTTGACTCCTGAACGTGTGTATCGATATAGCTTACTGTTGTACACAGCGCCTTATTATTCATACAACATTCACTTGCACAAACACCTGATTGGAGTAGCAGAGGAATAAGATTTCGTTAATATTTTGTCACAATTTTTTTTAATAAACCATCTGGAATATATTCTCTAATTTTTTTAAACGTAACTGACAGATTTAATTTACTAATTAGATCTAATATTAATCACTGATAAAGATTTTTAACAACAATAACATAAGTTTTATTTGTCTTGCTAGATCATCTAATCTCTCCATTGTCCCAAAGCCGTTAATATTACTTAAAAGAGCAGCCCATATATACTTGACTTATAAAAGACGTTAAATAATCAGTTATGGTGGCGCTACCTATCTTATAATTAACAATATACTGCCATGGGATAAAACCGTCTTCTGAAAATGTGAACTTGTGAAGATTTTTAAACGATAAGTGTTTATCGTCACATCGTGACCTGCGAAAGTAACGGAAATTTTATAGCTCTACTTGATAAAATAACGTTAACGTTCAAAGTCACGCTTCTATCGCGCGTAAATTTAAGCTACGCTAAGCGAATGAAAAATTATTTCACCATGTTGTCACTAGCACTGCGCTTAAAAGTATAACAGCATTTAAAGAGTACGATTGAAATAGAAAATTCTACGAAATATGAGCCAGAAATAATATAGAAAAAAAATTTTCGTCATTCAAATATTAATTATCACATAATAATATAAATATTTAAACAGTGTTCACATTACATTGATACTTAAAACATAATATAATATGTGTGTTGTATAGTAGGTAGTAAACTCAATATTGTATTGAAATGTAAGAGATTCTTATGACTTTTTAGGTCAATCAAATAATAATTGCATAATACCTTAAAAGTCTTCAAAATATTCTAATTATACCATTATCGTGGACTAGGATATATTATCGAACACTCGGTATGCTCAGTTTTATAAAAGTAATATCAGCCCCGCCTAATTTTGGTTAGTGTTTAATTATTAATACTATTATTATATTTAATCCAAAGTTAAATTGTAATAAATACTTACCCACTTTACAGTTGCAAAAGTTTAATCAACCGTCAAGTATTTTAGAATAAACAGGTTTTGAAAATTTCCTTCAATTTTCTACAAAACAAAATTTGCATCATTAGTTGACGACATAAATAAGTCAGTAAGCCTGAAAACAATTCAATCGATTCCTTACAACCCTCTCTCTTCCTATCGATAGCTTTGATTACCTTTCATGTTATTTATTGAGAGAAATTTCATCTGTATTTTCGGAAAAAATTCGACAGAATTTAATAAAACAGTCGTAATTTTAAAATAATGCCTGTCTATTAAAATATTTGTTTAATATAATACTGTTTCAAAGTGAAAATATATAGATATCTTATTTAAATCTATTCACGATCTAATAGAAAAAATTTTCTGAATTTCTAAGAAAGTATATAATTATCGCAAATCTCATAATTTTAGCTCTGAGAAGAAGGTTTAATTTTATGTTCAGTGTATACGGACTTCTTCTTTAGATACTAAAAATTACCACTACATGTCTTGATTTTGACAGATTTGGAAAAAAATTATAGTATAAAAACTGACAACTAGTTTAAAGTAAAAATCATGTCCACCGGATGAGAACATTAAATTATAGCCCAAAAATATTAAAGAATATAAAAAATTAAAGCCGATTATTTTTTATTTTTGGGAATATATATGTATATATATATATATATATATGTATATATATATATATATATATATATATTATATAATAAAAGAGTTTTACGCATTAAAAAAAATTATATGGTAGTTCGTGTTAGCAGATCCTTGCAACTTCTAAGCAAATATCTAAAAAAATAGTGTTTCGAAGAAATATTTTTCATCGTTTGTATTACATTTTTATGAATATCTTTTATCAAAAAAATCCTAAGAGCAACGCTCAATCAGCGACGAATGACTTATGTACATATAATATATTAATACTTATGTACATTTATAATCCTTAGATTAATTCATTCACGGATTGCAAATACAGATCTATAAAAGGAAAATTAGAAGTTACAATCAATCTGTCTCTCGATGAGTATTTTGCATATTTCTTTAATATGCAGTTGTTTTGCAAATGAGAAATTTGTAAAAATAAAAAATAACCGTTTTACTTTTTTTTTATTCTTTCATATTTTCGGGCTATAGTTTAGTGTTCTCATCCGGTGGACATGATTTGTACCTTAAAGTGAGAAATTCTTGTCTGCTTCCACACAACGAAACTTTATCATTTAAAACATTTTTTTTAACTTGTATAGTGAGCCAACGTCTTTGGATTTTTAAATGCAAAAAAGATCATTGTAATCAATCAAATTATAATCTTTCTTATCTCAATCCAGAGACAACGTGTTTCAACCTTAGCCCAAGGGGTAAGGGTCTAGGTCTTGCAGTATACGCACACCAAACGTCGCGCGTCGTCATTACGCCAATGGGGTGAGCACGTTATCACGCTATGAATGTTGAGTGAGTTCTTTTGCAGAAAGAAAAATTTTTATGTCAGTAATTCAGCGTCTTTCATAAGAATTATTGATGGATATCCTTTTCCCTGATGATATAATAACTCAGATAGTGTTGAAATTATACTCACAGTATTAACTCACAGTTAATAATAAGCAGTACTCAACATTTCAATGTATTATCTAAAATATATTTTACAGTTGCAAAAGTAGAGTGATTTATCTAAACTATGAATGAGATTCATAATCATGTTATAGTTTTTTATAAACCTTAAGTACGCTACCGGGAACATTTTGCATTTAGCTGAAATTTTTTGGAAAAAACTCCACTAGTGCCTGGCTCCCTTAACTGTTTACTATTATAACTTAGTTCTATCTACAAAGTAGCAAAACTATTTTTTTAAGTTCTCATTAATTTAATATCTCAGCACAGATTTCTTTAACGTACTAAAAGCAAACATGCGTTTGATACAATGGCTGATTCTGATGTTATTCAGAACTGTAAAACCGACTTTTGAAGCTAAATATTTAAGAATGATAGAAGATTGCAGCCAGCTCAATTATTTGGATCTAATAAACAAAGGGCTCACTTTTTAATCTTTATCAATTCAACTATACGCATCCTTACTGTGTATTTGCTCGCCTTTTTACGGTAAATTTAGAGACCGGCAAATGAATAGATCATCTTGTTAAATATATAGTGTACTAAAACAGACATGTAAAACTTATCGAATTACTGACATATTTTTAGAACGTTCATTAGTATGACACTAGTCGTCATGATTGTATGATAGAAGTACAATATCAGTCAATTCTTTATTTCGGGTATCATCTTTAAAAATAAAGGTGCATATATTTCTACGCTGAAGTATAAAATGTAAATTATTAATATTAGAGAGGTAGCCACATTCAAACTTCGAACTATTCGGAGAGGAAATATTTGCAAGTTTTAATGTTTTCAAAAAATGTTCCCCCTGTGTTTATATACGAGACGTTAGAGTTATTCATCTTTTATATTTCCCAGTAATTTTCTCAGGGTGTGATGAATTTTTCTAAATATTAGCTCAGAAAAGATATATTTAGTTAAGAAATTTACATTTCGATTTTTAAATGAAAATATTTGGTGCTTCACCTTATGAAATAATTTGTTTGTTTCGTACCTGCCTACTTTTGTAGCTCGAGACATCGAGAAACTGTCGAAATAAATTATATCAGGAATTTCTACTCTTTCACTTATTTCCACTAGTATATTACTTGTTGATGGAAAATAAAAAAATAATTTTTTACTAAATATGCGTAAAACTCGCAGTCCGTTGCACTTGTACTCGAGTGTTCTGTAACCAATTAGATACATGTTAACATTTAACTGTAAATAATATTTCGATTGAACTATATATAAATATCAGTTAATTATTTATATTCCCCATTAAACTATATCACCTCATGTGTCTTTCACAGACATGAAATATCGCCAATTTCGTATAAATTATGAGATTTAAAATCATTATTTTATCATTGCCTTCAGGTAAATGTTAGGATAATTTCTGCTTTTTTTAAATTGGATATAATAGCTTTGGAGATGAGGAAGGGTGAGAGGTGGCGTGATATTTATTTTATAGATATTTCCAGTAATTTATTTAGAATTATCTCAATACGATTTAGACAAAAATAGTTTTGGCATCATTATAAATCGCCTTTCAATCGGTTCTCCACAAACCAAATGAAACTAAAAACATTTTTTTTCAACATGTGTATTGCCTCCCCCAAAATTGAATAAAATAATTAGTCTTTTGTTTTAACTATAATTAAGTTACAAGCGGATTCATGTATTTAATCGGTTCTGACAGAAACAACTGGGCGGATAAGTAAATGTGATCTTATTGAGGTTTTATATTTTCCCTTCGTTTTATGGAAGGCAAATTACAAAACTTCTACAGCCATATTGTAAGTAATATAATAATAGCTTTATCATATTATAACTTGTATAATAATAATTTTTACATTGTTTTATGTATCTCAAAATTAAGCCTCTTTTCCTTTCTAAAGGCAGAGATGCACAACTCTAGTGTTTCTACAACTTTATACAAATAAACAAAAATAAAAAAATTTCTTGAAAGTCATTTCATCATGTAATTAATACAACAACATTATCAAATTAATTTACACAAAGCCGGCGGTACAAATTTGTTCAAGAGTTTGTTTATTTTGTTTTTCACCCGCTAACACGAAATCGTATCGAATTACTTTGATCATGAAGGTAACGTAATTACAAATGAATATTTATGGTACTTTCTGGTTTTAAATTGTAATTTATAGGTTGTTTGTCGCTTTGGGTGTGTTAATATATAATTATCATTTCGACTTTTTTAAAAATTGTGTCGAAAATAACGTTGCTTAACTTTTTCGGCAAATGTACAAGTAGATTTATTAATATGTTACAAAAATTTGAAGGTAAATTTAAAAATAAATCTTTATTTTTCCTTCCTATTTATATTCCAACTTGAAACCATTTCCAAAGAAGTTACTGAATCATTTGTATATCTGCAGAAACTTATACACTTTAAACATTATATCTGAATTCACCAATTTGAACCAAAATACGAGTACGTTAAGTACAGTTGTATATTACTTAACACAGGACGAAAGCAAAGAATACATAAAAGTAAAAAGTCTGTTTTGTCAAAAATAATTCACCATTTATCAACACCTGAAAAGGAATAAATAGCCAAAAGTCCTGCCAATTGGAAAAATATATTTATTATTTTGAGCTTTCACTTATGTTTTTAGTTCTTTAATATCAAGTGTAAGGAAGAAAATCTTCACTTTGTTATTTCATCATTCTAGCACTATGCCCATGCATTAACTTGCATAAAAATCACTGGCGCATAGAGTTTAAGTAACGCAGAGTGGAGCGTGGATGGCGATTCTGGCTAATAAAAGAAATAAATCGAAACTTTTGACAAAATCCCCGCAACAGTGTAAATATTTAAATGAAATTATTCCAACTTTGAACATAGTTCTGAAGTAAATGATAATATTTCCCTCGTCTACAAAAAAATATATTTATAAACTTAAAAAAGAAATAGTAATTGTCATTCATATTTTAGGGAGAATTATTTTTAAAATACTATATACAGCGGCTTTTATTGAAAAACATAGGTACGCGTTAAAAAGCTTTATCCTTATACTAAATTCAAATTTCTACATTAATTTCAGACCAAAATAGCTTTGATAGACGAATGGACGGATGGAACCTGTGAGCGACCTTATAAAGATTCCGTTATTTAATTCAGAGGTACGGAAGCCTAAAAATGGTAAAGTGAGTATCGACAAAGGTACAAAGAAGAGTTCCATACTTATCTATATCTCTCGAAATTATAAACCTGAGTTAAAGGAAATGAATTAATTCAATTCTAGTATCTGTAAGGTTTACAGATTCCTTTACAGATAAAAAATATGTAAACATTAGTATAGATACTAGAATTGAGAAAACAATGTGTCAGGCAAAATTGTTAAATTTTAATAAAAATTTATCAAAATTAGAGATGATTCTAGATTAATTATTCTTCACAGACATTTTCATACGTTACAAACATTTTACTAACGCCAATTTTATTATAGGTATTGAACAGATATTAAAAGAGTGCATTCAAAATTATTGCAACTTTATACTTATTATACTTCTTGCGTTATAAGCTTAAAATATAAAAATAAGAAGGGATCATGCCAGCTGCTGTCGACGTCATTTGTTACCACCAAAACAAAATTTAAACGCGCGTTTTTTTTTCATTTTGAATAATTCAATTAAAGAAAAACAGTGAAACGCTGCTGTCCCTGTTGTATTTTCTCAATATATAATGACACAATAATTACCATTAAATATTACTTTTCAACAAACTTACATTGTACTTGGCAGCGATTTTTCTTTGTGTAAATCCATAATCGGTAATTTTCATATCTATTTGAGAATTAAATTGACACATTTACAACAAGGCCTGTCATGAATAATTTTCCACCTTGTGATTTATACTCATTCGTATTCCACAAGTAGCAATTATATAATTCTACCGCTTTGAACAATAATGCACACACTTAATAAAAAATCGTAAAACATGTCGCGAACGTTTACTTACATGTCTAAAGCTATTCTGCGTACATGAATAGCTGTAGACATGAAAAAAAAAGTTAAAAGAAAAAGTCCATGAAAAAAACCTACCCGAGTTAGCATAGTAGTTCTCAAAATTTGCTTTTGAAATGTTGACTCCTTTCTTTTATTGTTCTGTGGTTAACATTTTGGGTACCCAACGCGACAACACCTTGTACATGTGACGTGCGTCATGAAGGATCCTCTGAATGCTACCATATGGGATCCCTATGATATTTATTAAATGTCCGATGGTCATCCCTGGTTAGAGAATACAAGATTAATTTTTTTTCACATTTTCTACTGTGTAGGACTTGGACGTTCTGTCTAGCTTAAACTCTTTGCACCAGCCTTCAATTGCAGAATACGAAGGAGCAGATTCCCTCAATATTTTTGCTAAGTCGGAATGTATAGACTTACATATTTTTCAGGTTGAAATATTTGATGAAAGCTCTTACTCGGTTTTTCTCGATTTTCGTATTGTCGCTCCAACTTTTTGTACTCAAATGAATGTAATTTTCAGAGATGATGTTGCATTTAAATAGTTTTTTTATCTGAGTAATCGTAACTTAGAAAATGTTTAGTCTAATCTTAAGGCCAAGTTGATCTAAGATTGACTTACCGCATATGATGTCCATGCGTATACCATGAACTTCCGTCTTCAACATTACATCTCAAATGCACTGATTTTTTTTCTTCTAAACCCGCGAATCGCACAAGATTCTGAGCCGTATAAGCAAATTAACAAAATTAAAATCTCTTTTTGGTGACATTTGATTTTTTCTGTTTTGCACATTCGTGTCAGTTTATTCATTTACTTTCTCTTTAGAGTCTCAAAGAGATATTTTTAATTCCGTCGCGTTCGTCGGTTTGTTGATATGTAGTGGATCCTATCATTAATACCGGTAATGTTGAATTAAAAGCCGTTTCAAGAATTCCAGTATTTTTTTGGCATGAAATTTATCCGGTACGTACGAGTATAACTCTTGCGTGAGTTTTGAACCTATGTAAGTATTGTAAAAAATCTACTGAAATTATTGTTCACAATTAAATGAAACTACGTGATGTAGTATTATTTCTACTTTCTTTAATTTCTTTACCACGACCTAGGTTTCGTTGTGTTACAATATCTTTAGGTGGGATATAAGCAAAGATCTTTGCTAATATCCCACCTGAAGATGTTGTAATACAACGAAACCTAGGTCGTGGTAAAGAAATTAAAGAAAGTAGAAATAATACTACATCACGTAGTCTCATTTAATTGTGAATATCGAATTTCTACAAAATTAACGCCCAATATATTCAATATTAGAAATTATTGTTGTTTATATCTATTGAATTTTTTTTTCTTGTAGTTCTGTATATATTGAAAGTTTTACTGTTGTAATTGCTTCTATCTACTGAAATTATTTTCGTTGTAATCTACAGTAATTATTATATTTCCAGTCGTTTTTTTACTGCAAATTATTGTTTTTGTAGTTGTCTATATCTACACAAATTATTTTTTCAGAAAGTAATCTCTTACAGCCAACCAAAACAACAGTCCAGCCCTGTTCGACGAACTGCCGGGAAACGATCCCGGATCCCCGCGGTGCGCCGTATCGTCAAAAGCCGTACGCTTTGTAATCAACCCAACGCACCACGGCGACAACATCGTGTGTTGACGAAAATACAACGTGTGTTGCCATTACATTATTGTTTATTAATGCTGGTACATTCATATCAGTTACGACGGAAATCTATAAGTGTTCAGTAATTTATTATTAATATAGGTACACATAAACAGATAAACGGACGAAAATATAAATAAAATGGTCTAGTTATTTTATAAAGAATTGTTTTATTATTTTTATAAATATTTCATAATATATTGCACGAAAACAAAATTCAGAGAATATCGCTGAAAAATACGAGAATGCGATGGATAAATCAAATCAGTCTCTATCTCTACTCTTCTATCTGCATGGAAGATACATTCATGAAAATATCTCTTTAGCTTAATGTGAATTTAAAATAAATCATTACTCGGAAATTCATGAAAAGGTTATTACAAACGTCAACATTTTCCACTCAACCTTTTTGCAGCGTCATTAAAGCAAAAATAAAAACCGCAATTAATTTCCCTCCAGTTATTTCGTCGAAGTCAGAGCGGAAATACACTTTGAGTAACAATTTCAGCATCGGGTACTTATTACCCGGATTTGGTATCATTAAAAGGAATATAATAATCTTGATGGTTTGTTAATACGGAAGTACCACGTATATGACAAGATGAGCTTTTCGGTATAAGTAGCAAAATACGTGGAGTCGACATTACGGAGGCGTAATTTCGACTCTTAGTATTAATAGATATATTTTATATTCGTAAGGCGCATGTGAAAATAAATAATGCGGTGAAAGTAAACAATAATGGGAACGTTGAACATTTTATGAACATTTATACTATATTTTAGCTTTCATGTCAAAGAGGAAAAATATTATAGAAAGATTTAGGTAAAAAGTTTATTTAAGCAACATTATATTATTAAAAGTAAAAATAAGATTTTTAAATGAGTTTTGAAAAGGTAGTTAAATTTGATTGAAATCAACATTAAACTATTTTTTTTCATTACAAAGAAATAATTTCTATTATTATCATGTCTTCGCTGAATTCTGAAAATAGAAGAAAGATTGGAATTTATTTTGCGTTTACATCAGTTTTAATTTTTGTTATTAAATATTATATGTGTATATATATATATATATATATATATATATATATATATATATATATATATATGTATATATATATATATGTATATATATATATATATATATATATATATATATATATATATATATATACACATATGTGTGTGTGTGTGTGTATTAAATTCATCCCAATTCAAAGAAGAAATATTCTCATTCTGACTTAAGATCCCTCGGACACCATCATCAACAGCTTGCCTCCAGCCAATGCTGAACATAGGCCTCTTCCATTACGCGTATAAATGGAGGTGAGGCCCTTTATCACCATGCTAGGTAATTAAGAGAATTACCCCCATCAAAATCTCGTGCGTAGCTTCTCGCACTAACACTGCTGCTGCCCATCATTAGACCGTGGCATTTTAGCTAAGCGATTACAAACATAATTCCAACTTCTCTAAGAACGGCGTACGGATTAGAACTGGTAATACCAACCGATGCAGCATTACACTTAGATTGTCTATTAATAGTAGTTTTGAAACTTTAAGACAAAACTTTTTAAAAAAAATGTACATCCCATTTAATATTTCGATGTAAATAATCCTTTAAAGTTATTTTAAGAATAATATGTATAAAACTAAACAGAATATTTTTCAATTACATGTACGTTACAGTTAATATTGAATTCGATAGTAAAAGTGTTGTATCTTAACAAGCCTGTCTGTTCGTGGGGTCGCTTACGGTTTCGGTGATCCTTAATTTAATTTACTTAATAATTTACTTATATACACGAATAAGAACAATTTTACGTCTGAGTGTATCCGGCAAATGTGAAACTTATTTCGTTTTATTGCGTCGTACAAAACAAATAAACCTTGGTATAAAATAACACATAACGTACGTGCGTAGAAAAATATTACTGTCTGGCTCAGCTCTAATTATTTAATAAAAAGCAACAAATATTGTAACTCTTAAAGCTTTTTTCAAATGAGATGGTATAAACGTTAATTCGAAATATTATATATATAGCCAATTAAGAAATATTTTTGAATTATCTCGCTCTTGGAAGTGTTATTTAAAAAGTACAATTTAATATTAATTTTTAAATACAGGGTGTCCAGTGGCAGATTTCAATGTTTGAAAAATTGTAAAAAAAACTACACCTCTAATACAAAGTAGGTTTATTTTAACTTTATAATAATAAATGCGGATTTCATTTCTTAAAAACCACGTTTTCCAAATAGCGGCCACCGAGTCTGACACACTCTTCGAGTCTAGCACGCATGTTTACAAAAACGCGTTTGCAGACTGACTTCGGCTCGAATATGTTCTTTAAGTTGTGTCACAGTGCTCGGATTTGTTTTGTAAACAACGGATTCCCCATAAGAAAAAGTCACATGGGCTTAAATCGGGTGACCTAGGTGGCCACGGTACGGTACCGTTTCGGATATGTTTTTTTCTGGAAATAACTGCCGCACTGCATTCATGGACAAATTAGCAGTGTCTCGCTGTGGTCTTGTCCTGCTGAAACCATGTGTTTTGGTTGAAGGATGGACTATTCTGTAGTTCTACTCTGAAAAACTCATTTAACATCTGGGCATATCTCTCCGAATTCACAGTTACAGTTTGGCCACGTTGATTTTCAAAGAAATAAGGCCCTATGATTGCAGACATGGCACACCAGACTGTTACTTTAGGCTTATATAAAGGCTCTTGATGCATTTGTTTTGGATTGTGGACATCCCAGTAACGAAATTTCTGCTTATTCACATATCCTCCAATGTGAAAGTGAGCTTCGTCACTAAAGAATATGTTGTCCATCCGGGTAGCAGTACGAAAGCTCAACAATATCACCTCCGCGTAAGTTTTTCTTAATTCAAAGTCAGAATCGTGTAAATCTTGAACAATTTGAATTTTATATGGATGAAAGTTGAGCTTTTTTTGCATTATTACCTGTAAAGTTGATTTCGGAATTTCCAATATCGATGAACGTGTACGCAGTGATAAACGGGGATTTTCCACGACAGAAACCCTAAATCGCTCGACATCATCATCTTCATCCGTGGCTACCAATGGGTGGACCTATTTAATGTTGATACTGTAGCTCTGAACCTTGCTACCCATGACTGAATGAGGTTGATCGATGGTCCATCACGTAATCGACGAATACTGTAACGATTATTAAATCGACGGCGTGCTACAGACAGCGAAAATCCACTCGAAATGTACGCCTCGACGGCATAAGCGTGGTGCTCTCCACTCCACTGTTCCATGGCTACTAAAACATCCACACCGCTTGCACTTCTAATGACGCCCCCCGCGCCCCTCTTATGTGTTGCGTTCAGAAACTATGTTTGTTCAAACTTTGAAATCTGCCACTGGACACCCCAATACACACTTTCAATGTACAAAATTGATCGATGACGTTATTATTACATTTTGCTCTAAATTAATATAATATCCCTTATGTATTTATAAATATATATATATATATATATATATATATATATATATATATATATTTATATATATATATATATATATACATATATATATATATATATATATATATATATATATATATATAGCAACAGGAAAACTACAGAGACGATTTTATAACTGATATTTTTTTAAATTCACGATAGTTGTAGGTCTACGAAACATACCTTAATAATTATATCTCCCGTTAAACATTAAAACGTTAAGCCCCGTTAATCATTTAAAGCGTGCACGGAACCACCTTTGTACGAGGTCGGTTTTTACTTAACATCGTTTTTTGTTAACGTCGTTTCTTTATTACTTAACGTCATTGTTTTTGTGATGCTTGGTGGCAAGTGAGTCACCTATTGAAACCCTTTACAGTCTGCCAACCAATGATTATTTAACACTAGTCTCTTTATATTTGGCTATAGAGTACCTGTTTGCTTTAGCAATAAATCTAAAATTTATAAACCAGTTTCACAATGTGATAATGAATGTTATATCTACTTACACAATATATAATAATGAGTGTTATATATAATCGTTAGAAGGATTTAAATTTGATTATCAGAAAGACATAAACATTTTTTTATAAAATATGTCAAATTATCATCAGTGACATTTATAGAACAATGCGTAGATTTAACCATTGCTTGATTTAATCATTCTGGACTTTCTGATTAATATTTTTAAAGAAAGACGCATTTCTACTTACGAACTATTTGTAACTGATATAATAAATAGTATGCAATTAAAAATTATGAAAATCGTACTCGCACACATGTTCATCTCCAGAACTCATTATCAGATCCTGACCTGGTCGATGAGGTAGTCATTTTTGCAAATAACTACCGGTAGCAAATGTCTCGAATCACTTAATTTACGTCTATCCGTTAAGGAGTTGCCGTGTTTATTTCCAGAACTCATCATCAGGACTTGACCTGGTCGATGGTGTAGTTATTTTGCAAAGAAATAGCTACGTTAAGTAATATAGGAGTCCGGCTGAATCTAATAGTTTTGAAACAAACTAATATTTCGCAGAATGAGAAAACTCAATGCCATAGAAGGACGATAATGCCCCTGCATTAAGCAAGACGCTGGGGAAAACCTTGTGTGTAGGGGTGAAAAATAAACATACTAATTAAGAATATGTATCCGAGAGGGACGCGGGTAATTTAGGAAAATAAAATGTGCATAGAATTATACACTTTTGAAGAATAACTATCGTATTTCACGTAATATATTTACACTTCAAACTTTTATAATTCTTAATGCAAATATATATTTATTTTTCACCAATTACAATTATTATAATTCACGCAACAGAAGTAAATAATCATTATATCGCACTCACAAAATTTTTATACCTTTATTTATTGGTATTTATATAAAATTACTGAAACATTTTCTCATTAAATTTAGTTATGTAAACAAAATAGATCTCACATAAGATCTTACATAAAATAAAATATTAGCTAAAAATGCATAAAATAAAGTTTTGTTTTAAAAGCATAATTATTTTATATCATAATAGTTTTGTTTAATATTAAATTACAAATATCCCTATGTCTAAATACTTAGCTGAATAAATCTGAAAACAAACAACTTTAAATTGGTTGCCAAAAAATAACTTGAAAAATGACCCTAAAATAGAAATAATTTAGCTGATATTAAAGAAGTAGATAATTGTAAGCATGAGAAATTTGAAACGTGATGTAATCGGAACAAATTTGAACAATAATAATATATGTAATGATAGTCTGTAATTCTGTAGTCTATTATTCACCTCCGATTGCACTAACAAAGCTCGAACATATAAATGTAGTCTTTCTCCTGTCGGAGATATTATATATTTGTTGAGTGGTGGAAATAAGAATGCAATGCGTTATTTAAATCATGTGACGTAAAGGTGTTTACATTAAAAGATTGTGGAGAGTTTCAACATTGAAGGGAAGAAAAATGTATCAACTATTAAATGAATATTTTTAAAAGTCACAGAAAATAGTTTAACGTTGTGATGCATACAAAATTAATATTGTTATACGATTTTAACAGTGAAACTAAGAATTTGTAAATTCTTTGAGCAATACTGAAAAGCAATACCTATTACACAATCAAGGTTAAGAGACACAAGATTGAAATGAGAATTGCAGCATCAAAAAGCACAATTTTAAATTTTTTTACGAGTTTATCTACATACTAGCTTTAAATCCGACTGCATGGAAAAGACTATAAATATTGATATAACCAAGACGATTTTTGTAAGATCAAGACAATATTATCTACGTAAAATGTAAATGTGTACACACATACAATTAATAAAGCTCCCTGAACGAGCGATTTCTAAAATGACCAGAAGAAATTAATTTTCTTCTTGCGTATAAAATGTTCACCTCCATGATGCAGGCTATATGCATGACACATTTGTCAGAGATCGAGCGCATGAGAGTGACCGATTATAAGATTATTGTCGCTGTTAAATTAGTTCTATGCTATCTTCCACTCGCGGCCTCGTTTGCATCCGTGGAAAAAGGATAAAAAAAAGGCATAATAGTACTCTATGTTAATCTATACAATAGAGATAAATTAGTGTAAAGTTTCACGGATATAGGCTGAGTAATTGAGGAGTAAAGTTAGGTAAATAAACAAATCACCAATTTATTTTCTTATTTATAATTAGTTGTATTCGCGACTTCGTACGCGTGTTTTTATGTGTGCGTACCCTTACAAAACATTACTAAGTTAACTTTAATATTGATACACGTAATTATATTAAATTATAATCATAAAAATAACTTAATCAAAATCAAAAATTATAACAATGATAAAAATAAACTTTCTTAAGTAAACACATTTTGTATTGAAATGTCAAATTGATAAACCAACTTTTTTACTGGACGACAAAACATAGCCTATTAAACATATTATCCAGACCCAAAAGAATTCACCAGTAAAACTTCACCACAATGGTTGCCGTGATGTATTGGGTTGATCATAAGGCATACGGCCTTTGACGGAGCGGCGCACCGCGGTGACCCGGGTTCGATGCCCGCCCGGTCGTCGTGAGGGACTGGACTGGTGTTCTGGGTGGCTGTAACATATTATTTTCATAGCAATAAGTCCTCCATATGTATAAATTAGATTAATTAAAATACATAAATAAATAATAATTAATAAATGATCGTTATCCTTGGGTTGCTCGCTCAAGCACTTCTCCTCCAGCATCAGTCCATACTTCAACTCTGGCCACGCCCTTTTCACCTATGTAAATTCGGGTGGAGAAATTAATTACGCGATTTAAAATACACGTAGCGCCATCTATTGCTATACATGGATACACTATAGATTTGTGTAAATACAATGCTAATTTAAACTAATTTTTGACTAATGTAATATTCTGACTAATATAGGTGCCGATGAGTTAGTTGATTTTTTAATTTGTTATTCTCCCACTTCTCTACTACTAAAATAGTTTTTATCAACTATTGCACATTTGTGTTAAAATGTCAGCACATGTTATGGGCGTAAACGTTGTGTAACAGCTTATGTTATGGGCGAAAACCTAGCGTAACAGATTTATACCAAAATATAATTTATTTTTAAAAAAAATCATTCACAGGAAATAAGCCAACTTACAAATATCACATTGAAACAGGTTTTTAAAAAATTAAATGCAACCTAAATTTTCATTGGACATATTTACAGTACTAATTAAGAAACAATTTATATTGGAGAACTTAATATAAAATTGATATTACAAATTTTGTAGGAATTAATAAATTTAGAAAAATAGATTTTTAACATAATTTCGATAAATAAAAAATAGTAGATAAATTAAAATGAGTTTTTATTTGCAAATATAATTTTCGTTTTAACCCCATCTTCATTTCATATTCACTGTATAAATTCATAGATTTTCCTATTTATATCAATAATTGTACTGAATGAATTTACTAGATCTCGCCAACTTATTAATTTTTTTATAAACTGAAATTTCTATAAAAAGCTATAATCTCGCAACTGGATTGAATTGAATAGCTCTTACTAAATAAATGTTTGAAAACTTACTTGTCAATATCCCATAACACATTTATGTAATTTTATAAAACTTATTTAAAACTACTATCTATTTTTTAATACTTTAAAATGAAAATGGGAAGTTAATCAAACACAATGTAGCACGTGTATATGTTTAGGGCTGTGCCCCTAATGGAGTGTAAGGCGGATCCCCACGGTGCAGTTAGCTAGGGCGGGAGCGTCATGAAACTCCGTGCATAATTAAAAGTTATCTACGCGACCTCTGCCAAGTCTACCAACGTTCGAAAACTCGTCAGTTTTTACGGCCTTTACGATATTTTTCTCATCACAGTGAGGATGATAGCCCTTCAGGGACGAAATAAAGAGGGAAACTCATCTTGAGTTTGAAGCTGTGTAACAGCAATGTTTTTTTCATAGATTTAAATAAAAACATTACCCAAATATATGGTCAACCAAAAGAACCTTAATTTTTCTTTACTCTGAACTCTGCACATTACATCACGCTAGAAAGGAACATATATACCAGAAAGGAACAAGAACTCCGCGTGATTCCTTGTACTGCTTACCAGAACTTTTCATTGCACAATAAAATATCAAATATTTAAATTTATTTTGTGCGTTTCCTCTAGTAAATATATAAAGAAATAAAATTTCATTTGAAGACCATGAATCAGTTCTAAGTATAAAAAAATAATTAAGCAGGTACAATGTCTTTTCAAGAAATTTCTTTACGATTTATTTCTATGAGTACCGATGTACTCATAGAAACACATCGTAGAAAAGTTTCTTATACGAAGTTAATATGATGCGTTATTATTTACCATTTCTCTTCCCGGCACAATTCCTCCTCGACATTTTAGATTCCAAATGTCTGCAACGCAGGAGAAAATTTACTGTCGTGAACTTCGTGTTTGTTAGAAAGAAAAATTTTTAAATTGTGTACATAAATAACAAACTAGTAAAGAGTCTATGTCTATGTGGGAATTATGATAGACTTCTAGGCAGATTTTAATGAGATTTTGTAGTTTTATACCTTAAAGGCTTGGCTATGATTTGAAAAACTAATTATTATTCTTTACCGCATGAGGAATGGACATGAGTAACAATAATTCATGCTAGTGTTTTTACGTCTACAAAACTTTTCCCTCTGTCTAATATACATTTTAAATTTCCAACTACGATGTTCCAGAATAGAAATAGAATTGCTTTTCTGTCACCATTATTCTCTTTTCCTCAAGAGTTAAAACTTATTAATTAAATAATTTGAGTTTTTAAGTAAAAATATATTGAGAACTAGGTGGTTAACTATTTTTGTTTAATATTGTGCATTTGGCAGAAATTTAAAAATGTTAGACGTTTCTTTTTTCACATTTTAAAAGATATTGAAATTTCGCAAGAACTTATTTTACCAAATTGATTTTTTTCAGTGAAATATGCTTAATTCTATTTTGATTCTACTAGGACGTTTCTAAATTTATAATAATTCGTATATCAGGGAAAAAAAAGTACAATAAATTGAAAAGTGTACAAAATAAAACAAAAATAAATAAATATCTATTTACCGAAGAACCAATTAAATTCAAACGAAATTCACCGGCTCTAATGCAAATTCTGCATCGTCCAATAAAAAATGCTTTAACATGTCTCATGCACACAAAACAATTGAGATGCACTGGACATAATTACACTAGCAATCATGCATCGTAAGATTTTCCTATTAAAAAACCCTAATAAGAAATGTAAAATCAAAGCGTAAAGTTTAAATTCAGAAAGAAGTTAAAAAAAAGAGATACAATTTATAGAAAGAAATTGAATTATGACAAAACTTCAAATTTGAGACTTTAAGACAAAATGCACTAAATATTTAAAAAATCTCATTTATATCAATAACACAATTAATAATAAATATTATGAAAAATCAAATAATAATATTTATATTTACATCCCATAGACACAAAATCATGGCACAAAAGTGATCTCAAAATTGCTAGACCACGCCCCCCGCTTTATCACAAGTATGTCAAATTGTAACCACATCATAAATGTGAATGTGTGTGTTAACTACTTAACATCTCATCAACTGTTTCACAAATAGACATCAATGTCTGTATATGTGTAGACTATATTACGGAATAACATATACGAGGAGTGATAAAAAGTATCGGAGATAACTCGCTTTGTGGTCGTATATCATTTCTTTTTCAATATCAAATGTTCATTTCAATATGACTGTTGCACAAAAAAATTAATAAACGGAAAGCAGTTGTTTACGACATTCTGACCGATTTGAACTAAAAAAAAAACAAAATGTAACCTGTGTTGAAAAAATTAAAAACGCAGGAAATTATGTCGCGATTTGAGGGATACGTTACAATGGTCTACGCCGCCGTCTTTATAATTTGATTTCAACCGGCCTTCAACATATATCACGCAACAGAATGCGGAGAGAATAAAAAAATTGTATAGTATGATTAAAGAGTTACGGTGCGTCATTTAGTTCAGGAGATTAGCATTTCATAGGGAAATTTTCAATCTGTATTGAACGAATATTTGCATATGAGAAGTTTCGGCGGGAAGCGTTCTGAGAATGTTAACCGAAAAAAGAAATGCTTCACATTTTACTCGGTTTAGTAAATTGCACGGAGATCTTGATTATTTTTGGCATGATTTATAATTGAAACACGGTCCAGCACTTCGATCCCGAGATTAAATAATAGTCGTTGCAGAATAAAACAATTCGGTCATCGTGCCCCAAAGAAATTTTATGTTTCGGCATCGGCTATCAAAGTCATGGTTTCAATATTTAGGACGAGGAAGATATATTAGTGATTGACTATTTGGAGCGTGGCATTATTAAAACATGCCAACAATACAAAGCGAAAGGAGAGGCACATTCCGAAAACGCGTGATGTTTTAATAAGAAAACGTGCCTGCTCACAAGGCGGCAATTACCTTGGCTGTCATTCAACAATTTAGGTTCGAATAAAAAATAGACATGCAGGCGACATTATCATGGAGGCTATAGAAGACTTCACAAAAAGCCTAGACGAAACATTTTTTTTTAAACAGATCGAGACCTTACAGAATCTCTAAGCTTCCTACATAAAGAAGCGATGTAAAAATTAATTTTATGTTTTTTTCTCACTACTTTTTGATCATTCCTTGAATGACATAATAATTATATAAAAATATAATACACTCCCTTACAGAATAACCATTTTTTTCCCATAAATGGTACTGCCACATATTTAAATATTTTATTATCACCCAGTTTGTTATAAATGTCTACCAAGTTTCCTCATAATAAACGTTCTCCAAAATACTAACTTACAAGTACTAAAGTATTTTTCCTGACGAATATTTAAAGTGTTGGACATAATTTGAAATATTTTTTATTATTATAGAATACTTGATATATATATATATATATATATATATATATATATATATATATAGCTTACTTTATCGTATATACCAATGGCTCAGAAAATCAGGAGTTAAAACCTACTCAATTTCTCAATCCATGTGAGCCAAACCGCCTAGTTTCCAGTCCCGAATATCAATATTTACTTTCGTTCTTGGTCATCGCTTCCATCATTTTATGAAATAAATATATCGCAACCGTTCGCGACTACACAAGGTTGGGATTAATTTACGACGAATTAAGTTTATTTATTCTATTAGATGTTTTTCTACTATTAAAATTACTTACTTACGTTTCTGCATTAAATTGTTAGTTTTTTCAATTGTAATAATTTTCTAATTTATATTAAATAAAAATAGGTAACTGATATTTTCTTTTAATTTTTTAAAAGGCGATATATTTTCAGAATACGGTCCCTTTCATTACCTTTTTTTTTTTAAAAAACTTTCGCATCTTATGATAATGTCACGAGATTTATATTATCTTTTTAAAATAATTTATATTATAATATTATTATTGAAATTCTTTATTAAACCATCAATTCGTAAAATAATTATGTTCTCGTTGGGTCTCGAGAAAACTAGGTTATTCCAAATTAAAATAAACATATTTTAAAATGTAAACTGTAACAATTATGAAAGTAATGCATATAATCTAAAAGATTAACGACAAATAAAATAAGGTTTTACGTGACAAAAAGATTTTTATTTTTTTTTCAAAGTTCCATAAAACTTACTTTACCAACTCTAATATTTATAAAGACAAATAATTATTTTACAATGTTTAGGATTCCATAGCCCAAAAAGGAAAAAAAAACTACCCCAAAAAGAAAAAAAACACCCCAAAAAAAAGGAAAAAACGTAAGTCTTGTGAAATCATTCTCGTGTCCGTTTGGAAATCGCAGTCGTTTTTCTCAAAACTTGTTTATGCTCGAAAGATTAAATTTAGCACAATGATAAAAAATATTAACAAAAATATATCTGAAAATATAACAACTAAAAATATTGGTGTTGAAATTTAGTAAAAGGCAAATAAATAAAGAGCGACTTTAGTGATTCAACAATTATTTCCTTTATAATTTTATGTAAAATGCATCTAAAAATAATATTAAAATGTCAACGAAATTTTTTTCAGAAACCGTTTTGTGAAAGAACTTAAAATTTTCTAAAAAATAGAGCATGTTAGCCTATATCCAATAGATAATACTGAAAAATATATATCACTACTTAATACTCAAGAATGTTTATATAATTGTTGACGAAGCTAAAAAAATGGAAAATTATAGAAATATTTTAAATTTCATAATTATCGAGAAATTAAACTGTTAAAAATATGTACTAAACAATTTGTTAATATAGTGAAACGATTATTAATACCTATCGATAAAAAGTTTAATAGAATTGTGAATTTTATTTATTTCCAATCGAATTCACATAATTGTTTGGTTGCATGTAGATTCAATCCACGCTATATTTATTTATAACTGATTGATTTTATTATAATACATATTCATCATGCATTAGAATGTTTTGTATTAAAATAAGTCTTCTAAATATAAATTTTCTGTTTCAAGAAACTAAATTCCGCTATCTGTATTCTACTTACCAAGTGTATATAATATAAGAAGTATATAATATAGCAAGAGATCATTTTCAAAGACAATATAGTAAATATTTTCTCGACGCCTCTTAAAGAACCCCGATAAGGACGCAGACCGAATGTCACCATCGAAGCTCTTCAACATTTTTCTCTGTAACGTTACGTTATGGTCGACCACTTGTCGTGTGGGGGAAAGTTTGCTCCAAGGAAACCGATTTGATGTATTATACGCTGTCATTTTATTAACTTTTCGGTTCAATTCTATACATTTCAGTGCTCCAAGTTTAATTAGTTAATGAGGCGGAGTTTATAACTAACTCTAATAGAGCTGTGGACATAACTGTGGTTTTAGCTTAGTTTTTATCGTATGAATAGTGTTCCTTAAGGTAAACAAATTAAGTATTTTTAGATGTGGTCGTGAGCAATAATGAGCGCCATATACTCCTATACTACTCGCGTACCATTACTTCGCCTCAATTGGGTGTTGAACCACAAATTGTTGGGTTCTTCAAAGCTATGATAAAAACAAATTAAAATCATTTATTGGATTGACCATAATTTATCTGCTGCTTCAATATTTCTGAAGATAAGACTTGGTGGAAACAACCGTAGCATATCGTTTCAAATTATGCTAAAACCATGGAACCTTTCTTAAACAATGATTTGCGACGAAAATTGTTCTCTTAAGAAAATACACTTATTAGCTGTTCATGACTTTGAGTAGTTATTTTTTTAAATACTCTTGTGTTGAAAGTGGCAACACGAACCGCAGCCACGGTATCCACTTATACCTCACTGACACACTTTAATGCTTATAAGTAGAAGTCACATTATAGTAATTAAAGCTAACATGTATATATGTAGTTATGATTTACGTCCGCTTTTCTTGCCCTTATATACGTCCGCTTTTCTTGACCACGACCTCCCTTTTTTTCAAATCATGTTTATAGACCATTTAATCATATTTATTTCCTGATTGTAGCAAATGTCAAGAAGTTTGAATCTTTCAAATATTTTGCGTAGTTCCTAAGCGTAGTTTTTCATCGAAATTAAATAAAGGAGAGACTCTGCCCGCTCTCGAAAGAAAAATTTACGCTATTTTCTCTATATCTATATTTTCATACTCTCTTCTCTGGAAGGAACCCAGAAGAGCTCTTTAATATCTTAGTTATGATGATGTTACTTCAGTTATTACTACATAAATATAAATATTTCATAAAATGAAACATATTTAGTAAGTGTTAAATAAATACTTTAATCTAGCGGAAATCACCATTTGATTTAGGAAAAGTAAAAAATACACACCCACACACACACACACACACACAAACACACACACACATATATATATATATATATATATATATATATATATATATATATACTCATATATTGCGTAAAATCCCTTCTTCTCAGTCTTTATGTTAATTTGTACAATTATCATACAAAATCTACTGAAGGGATTTTGATCAAATTTGACATGGTAATAGTATCCAGAATCAACGTATGAGAGAAAAACAAACAATTATTTTTCCGAATCAAATGCGAATGTCGTTGTAAGCACAGATAGTACACAATAATATATTAAAAGTAAGTCTTGTGTGCATGCTGATAAGAAACATCTTTAAAAATTCGATCTCCATCCATATTGCTGTCTCAGTGAAGTCCATATTTAATTTCGATTCAATCTTTTTTTATATATTTTGAGCTCGCTGTTTCCTTGAATTCAACACAGGTGACTTTTTAGACAAAACGATATCGCTCATTTAATAACAGTTCAAAGGCCAAGAATGCAATTTAATTTGACCCATATTGCAATAGCAGGTACTATCATACTATTGGGCAATGACTATAATATCATGAAGTAAATAATATAGATAAATGTAATATTTAACATATATACTACATCTAAACTGTAAGTCAATTAAGATAAAAGTGTAAAAAAATTTAATATTTATTAAGGTCATAATGTTGCACGAGGCAAAGATGAAAACATAACCACAATCATAAATTCTCGAACTATATAGATATATTGAAACATTAGAAAGATTAATCCCAAATATAATATCTCTAATGATCTCGAGTATTTTCGTAAATCACAAAATTATCCATTATTTTCATTTAACCTTCTAAAAACCTTTTGCCACTGTCGAGTGGAAATATAAGTTAACATTACAAGAAAACAGCGTTACCATTTTAAGATACATGGAATTGGTTTGCACGTGGAGGCGAATTGGCGTTCTTCTAACCCTAACGGAGAACAAGAAGACCTTCGGGCAACGGGCCAGCTATTTACTACTTATATGTACATACTAACACCATATAGTAATATTTATGCTGGCAATGGTAATTTGTGAAAAAATAAGTAACACAACAGGGGTTGAGTAACACATAATATCTCTATTATGCTAAATAAATTGGATAGTAGATTAATCTTAGTATCATATTATATTAGTATTTATATTTATTTTTCGTTTTATTTTCTCATATCACGTCTAATAATGACGTTGCAACAAACTGGATTCCTCCGGCACAATCTTGCCGTTTTTTATATCTATTGTTTCATGCCATTTAAAATCAATGAATCGGATTCACGTGTAAGTCGTTCCGTACATTTGTGTAAACCTGTATGTTATTATTTTGTATAAAGTTTCAAAATATTTTTAAAATACTTTGTAACATAATGGATCTGTTCAAAGAATGAGTTGCTAAACTAAAATCCGGTTGATTTTTTGAATTGGTCTGATTTGAAAAGAAAAATCAGCACCGTAGTAGTAGCAGCACTGTAGTGTCTACGCATGCTATTTCTTATTAAGAATCGTCAAAAAAGAATGCTACGGTATTGCAATATCCAGACTATATGGAGCGAGGACATAAATTAATTCAAAGCGCATAAACACTTGTGCTGTCATATCATGCGTTATCCTTTAATATATTAATTTTATCATTTACGAATGTTAACATTCATACGTCGAGATCGATCAAGTCTTTTTCATTAACGAAAATTTAGCTTTATATATTATCGTAGACTAACAAAACCTACGATTTCTTAATTATTTTAGTTATACTCACTAAGACCAAGTTACTTAAATGGATCTACATTCATGCAAATAAAACCTAGCTTCTAGTAGTCCTAGCTTCAATCAGTCGAAAAGCACATTCATGAGTTATAATAACTAACTTATGAATGAAATTACAGCGTTATTTTCGTTTTGATATGGAATCTTGAAAATACATGAATATGACTGTGAATTACGAAAGTATAAAGGTAACTCTGAAAGTTTTTAGAATGCAATAAATGGAAAAAACTACCTGCCGGTTCTATATAATTTCGTATTACATTTATAATTTTTTTAAATAGTCTCCGTGATACTCTATGCATTATCTCATTCGATAGAATTACTACCGGCCCACTCACTTTTGTATGTCCATTAAAATACGTTTTCATAAGCAGTTGCCGCTTTTTCGGCATCCTCGAATCGTATTTCTCATGGTTTATCTTCTATTCTTGGTAATTAGTAGGAACTGTGCATCGCGATCTTAAGGCTGTATGGCGGATGATCCAAAATTTCTAGGTCTAACAAAGTTATATATTCGGTAGTTCGTCTGGCCAAGTGTGCAGAGAAGTTGTCGTGATGAAGGAGGATTCTATTGTGTGGGCATTGCTCTCAATCTTTTTTAGAATAACAGGAAAATAATAATTATTATAGCAGAAGAACAAGAAGTAATTTTGTAGGAAAATCTGTAAAAGTTAACACACATTGCGCATTGACTACCTCATAGTATCGGGTTTTTCACACTATTTCCAGCTTTTGTGACCCGTAACAACACATTATTTGAATACAGTATTTGAAGGACCTCCAATCTCTCGAATTTTTTTGACATTTTGCCATGTCAATCAATCAATTCTGTTAAATCATGGTATATTCACCTAGGACAAAACTTCCTGACGTGTAAATGGTTGTGTGGAATTTTCTCCTCTTGACTAGAATTTTCTGATGGTAATGCATCAACTTACCCAAATCTACTCATAAACCACTTCCTTATTATTTTGTATCATGAGTCGCACAAAATTGACGTTGTGCTCACTTATCGCTATTGAAGCACGTCCTCATACAGATTAGTACGACCAAAGTTGAACTTGTTTAAATAAGTGTGATTCGAAGTTGTCAATAACTTTTCTGTCGATTGCGACAACAATAAAATTATAAAAAAATCATCGAATATTTTCTGATATTCAATTCATCTTGATGTAATACACAAAAATTATAAATAGCCACAAGTTTGTAAAAACAAATGACAAATTCAAATAAAATACCTCGATACATTTCAAATTTTGAAATTTGAATGTATTTTTTGTTACCGTTATAGAAAATATTTTTAATTACCGTTATTGCAAGAAGTTCTAAGAAATTACCCTCATAAAATAATTATGTTTAAATATATAATGCGTGAAGATTAGTAGTTATTACGAATGTACGTAGTTTAGAAATTGAATGTTGCAAAAGGAGACTTTATTTCTAGAGATGATTCGATTAAATTAAACTAACTCTAGGCATCCCAACGCATTTAATACATTTTTTTCCGGGCTCCGTAGTTGAAGCAATGAATCTTTATAGCTTCGTAAAGTGCTTTCGTCCGTTGCTTATTGTGGCCTCACAGTTTCTACAGCAGTAGAGCTTTATGTATAATATTGGTATGCATATGTTTTAGATATAATATTCATTCTCTATTAATATGTGGCAAAACTTTAATTTTTCGCATTTTTCCCCATAGAAATTGTGGGTGGTTTTGGTCACGTCCCTCTTTGCGAAATATTTAACTTTAATGTGCAATGTTCACCGCTCCAAACTCGAAATTTTCAAAATATGAATTAGAAAAACCTCAATGTTTCGTAGGCCAGCATTTTATTAAAAATTTTAATTAAAATTATTTGGGCTAATTTTTATAAACAATTTAGTTAATATTAAATTATAGCACCTTATCGTATGCTTGTTTTTGACGAGGACTTAGAAGCTTTTGTCTGTTTAATGTTTGAGACATTGATCTAATTAATTCGACGTCTTTATTGCCCAGAGATATATATTATCGTGTTACTTGGAATTTCAGAATGTCGTTTCTTTAGGAATTATCTTAATAGTTACAACTATCTACTGTTAAATTATGAACTGCCTTTCAATTTTGTTTTCATCTTTCGATTTGGTGTTGGTATCAAAACTGGCATTAGTTAAATCTTTGAAATGAATTGATCATTGTTTTAAATTATCAATATGTTGATTTTGCGTAAAGAATTTAGTTAATATTATCTCCATCACAATACTTAACTCATATTCAATAAATAATTTTAAGATATAAACTATATTTTTGCGCATATTATATTTAAAAATTGCAAAAATTGGACATACAAAAATGTTTTTCATTAAAATGAAAGAACAATTTATATGGGAAATGAGATTTTTATAATTCAAATGAAATTATTAACCTCTGATATTTTAGGTCTCTTATCCATTTAATCAAAGTGAAAAATGATTAAGTATTTTTCCATTTTATGTTATGATATGATGATGAAATCATCTTAATCCTTAAATGTTTGTTTTTTAGATATTCATGGAAAGTAATATAGCCAAATTATCTTATAAAATTTTTTAACACGATTTATAAAAAATAAAAAACAGTATTCCTACACATCTTAACAAAGAAGAAATGTCAATTTAAAATTAAATATTGGTGAGCTGCAAACCGAAAGGCAGATCTACTTCGTATATTGAAAAATTTTCTTCTGAATTCCACTCTAGTTTTCGTTTTTCGAGTACACTAATCTAGCCATAGTTCCGTACCAAAGTACTCTAATGAATGTGTTTATATACACACACACACATATGTCTAATTTCACATTGGACGTATCCGTAATGCAATCGAATTGTAATGTTTTCTAGGTTTTTAGTATAATAATTTAATTTCCATGGATATTTTAAAAAAGATAACTTATTTATTTGTTAACGGGAACCGTTATTTCCCTAATCGAGTAAATAATTTCCAACCAGAAATTAAAATTTCCAAAGTTCCATTCGAATTACTTAAGAGAAATCAAAATTTATCCCGTCGATCTTGATGGAAGAAACACACATGTTTTTTTTATGATTGATATTTTGTAAAGATTTCACCGGTGTTGTTATTTTTTCTTGTGATGATGTTAAAATAATTGATTTAAACCAAGCTGGACCATAATTAAATAACGGGAGATTTCGTAAATTAATTTAATTCTTATTGAATAATTGAAGTCACTAACAATACAACTTATTATGGATTCTTAACGTCGCATTTATATTCTAAGGCACTATATATTTAAAACTCAGCAAGTGCAAGTTACACTTCGTGTTATAAGTACTCATTACCAAACCAATTATAAATTTTATGCACTATTGAAGAGTGTTATTAAATTTTCACAAGCAAACTTAACGCACATCTGGAGTGTGTACCAGTTACGCGTGAAGCATGCTCAACTTTTTGGTCTGCAATTTTCTGTGAAAACGTGCAATGGCAAAAGTTTAATATCTTTATAAATAAAAAAAATATGGAAAAATATCAACAGTTCAGTTCTAATCTTTATTTATATTACTAACTTTTTTACGATAATCATTACGGAAAATTATAGAAAATAGCCAAATGTAAAAATAATACGTTTAAAATCTTTTGGATTGATAATTTAAAATAATTGATTACCTCCATAGTTGGGTCTTTAAAGTTTTAACAGTCTTCTAAGTTTTTTTTATTTATTATTGTTACTAGCTTACCTTTTTTTCATTTAATACGTCATCTTTCCACGATTACAAGGAAACATATTTAAAAATAAAATTTTGTTATTTCTTTTCTTGAAATAGTTTTATGTCATTAAAGTCATGTCTTCAAATTTTAGCTTACTCGCTGTAGATTTTAAAAGGCTGCGGCAGACAATCGGACGGATAGATATCGATGTCATCACTAAAAAATGTAGAAGAACCTAACAATTTGAAGAAACGACCATTATTATGCAGCATCGAGCTCACAACTAAGAAGCTGATAAACTCCGTATCAAATATCAATATCTGAGGCTACCTACATATATATACAAACACACTGCAGGCTGGTGCGGTCGCGTCTAGTTTTAATATACCGAGTCGCTGCATAAGTTCAGAGCGGTTCCGCGAGCTTGGCGCTGTCTACACGTCCGCGCCAGCACCCGCACGAATGTCAGCAACGGGCCCCTTCCCGCCTGCGCCAGGACCCTCGTCCTCACCCGTTCTTTCACTCAGTTTGAACACCATCAATTTTCAAAGACGTCAGCGAAACAAAGTTCCAAACCAATTCCTACATAAATGGACATTGTGGTTGTGCTTTATTTGCATCTGAATATGACTTCTTAATTATAGTTTGATTTTATTTACAAATTTCAATGCATATATAACTACTCATCAGACGATTGATTTCAAATTTCAAATATGTTCAAACCTTCTCCTTAATAAATTGTTTAGTATAATGTGCGTGTTGATTATAAATTAAATAAATTCGCAATTAAATTAATTTAAAAAAAAACAGTGAGTACTCCATGGATAATATAGTAATAGTAAGAACATCCACAATATTTTCATTGTACTTCAAAAAACATTACTATTATCAGCAATATTAAATAAGGCATCTGCGGCCTTTGTCGCCTGGGATTTTGTCCACCTAACGGAAAGTCAAAATGCATATTATAAAACCTAAATCAAACATAAACCCATGTTTTATTACGAAAAACGGTTAAGGGCGAGTAGAACTCGCGCCCTGATTTTCACAGTGTTATAACTTAGTGACATTTTTCCGATTTCAAGGATCTAGATTGGTTGGAAGTATCCTCCGTAGTTTATATGAGTGAATCACTATCACTAAAGGCAACATATTTGTGTTGCATTGAGTTAGAAGCTTGAATTTTTATAGGATTATGAAACTAGAAACTGCCTCATTTTATATTTTTAACTAGGAATCTCCGGTTATTCCTAAGGAAAAGGGTCTTGATAGACATACAAAGGGACATACGGGCAATAAAGTGATCTTATAAGAGTTCTGACTTTATTCATTCGAAACGCCAAAATTAAAATAAAAACATATTTTTTATGAATCATATGAATAGTGAAATGTATTCAGAAAAAAACATATTTTCGTTGAACTTAAGGGAGGTTATATAATAAGGACTGCCAACTAAATTAAACATTTTAACAAACAAAAGCATTGAAACGCCTACATTTGACGCAAAAACTATACTGAGATTGATATATAAAATAATGCTAATCTTTTCTCCAATTACCTAAAGAAGATCATTATCAAATACACACTTTCTTTACCATTCCCTTTATTTTTATTAATTGGTGAAATAATAGATTTATGAAAACTTTGTGCAATGAAAATTAAAAGTCTTGAAAATTTCGAGAATCTCAGAAGGTCGACTTTAAATTCACTCGGCCACGGACATTGTGCACGGATATTTTTAGTACCGACATTGTGTATGTTACTATGTGCAATGTTCGACGTCAACTATAGAATGGTAGGACAAGCGACATGAGGCTACAATATAACGGTAACAGAGCGTTAACATTATATTATACCGTTCCTTGTGGGTGTGAAGTTTAAAATTCAAGCAATTATTTTAAACGTGACTGTGACTTATTGCACGATTTCTCTTTCCTGTGACTTATTGCACGATGGGTTTTATTTATTGCAAGTGTCTTCTATAAAATAAGTTACACTTGGACCGATGATTGTCATGTTTTTACGTGACTGTCTTATAATTTTGACCGCCATATAATTACTTGAGTTGATTAACTCAAGTAATTATACTTCAATAATTATATACCATAATCATAACAATTTTCGATAGTTATTTAAATATAAATATTTATTAATTGACTATATTTAATAATTGGACGATATTAAAAAATAATTATTTATCATTGTGTTCATTTTGAATATTTTCGTCGAAGACAATAACGTTCAAATATGTCATACAAGATTATGGTCATTCTTAAAATTTTTGCAACTTATGTTTATGTAAATTAAAAAATAGACAACTTGAGAAGAGTTATATATGCCAGTTAAATATAATGTAAATTACCCCGTGCGTTTCATTCAACGATTTAAAAGAAAGCCGCCAGTTCAGCGAGGCTACCTCAGAAAATTTTCGTCATTTGATTCTTTCAAACGCAATGGCTCTAGATCTAGATCTAGAACGTATGATTTACATCGATACTCAGTCAATTTATCTGGTTAGGGGTAATTATTCTGGTGCCCGAAACTAGGAGATAATTGATTTCTCACTTGTACCTATTTCGCTTTATATGAAGATATGTTTAATTTGATGTCTATCAATGGCGTTGTGAGTTTCATACTTATATTTTATTCTTCAAACCTTACTTTTCTTGCAGCAATAAAATGTTTCCTAATATTTTTTTTTTTAAATTTACATTTAAATTTTAAGAAGAATCTTTATTAGATAATTCTTTCGCAAAAAATATTGGTTCAATTATATATGTATATATATATATATATATATATATATATATATATATATTGTTTAGCATTCTTTAAAATAGTTTTCGCAATTTTCGTTCAAAGTAAGAAGGAAGTAGCATCGGTTTTCCACATATATTCCGTTATTTATTTCTTGCCATCAAAATCAAAAGAATGAACTGGGCTGCCCACGTATCTAGAATGAAAGATGAAAACCCAGTAAATAAAGTTTTCATCGCAAAAACTTCTAACAACTCGTAGAAGAGGTAGACCAAAATTACGATGGATCGATTCAGAGGAAGAAGATTTTAACATTCTCAGGATAAAGAACTGGAAAACCCAGGCGAAAAGTAGAACCTCCTGGAAGAATCTCCAACAGAAAGCTTTGGTCCACCCTGCGCTGTTGTGCCAAATATGATAATATTTCTTGTTTCTAGTGTAATGCAATTTACAAAAACGTAGTTTAAAACATC
Organism: Druceiella hillmani; assembly: GCA_039881145.1. Taxonomy (NCBI): domain Eukaryota; kingdom Metazoa; phylum Arthropoda; class Insecta; order Lepidoptera; family Hepialidae; genus Druceiella; species Druceiella hillmani. The sequence goes on from JAYKKI010000149.1 coordinate 689,359, forward strand.
CTTAAAAATGTGATAACAGATAAGTGTAAATAAGAGAGACGGAAAAAGGGTAGACGTACTGTGCAAGTGCATGTGAACGCGTATGCTTACGATGAGTACCTGATAAAATGTATGAAGATGATTTACTGATTTGTATTAAGCTACTTTGTCACATTGCAGCACTGAAGAAGTTTTCTAAACAGACTCTGTTTGCAAACAAGACGATAATATTTTTTTTATATCTTCACTATTAAAATTCTAATGATTGCTATAATTAGCATGTTATGACTTCAACGTCTGACGAGTTCACCGTTCATTTTAATATCGCTTTGCGTTGAAGTATATTTTATTCTTCATTTGCGCGTTATTAACGTTATACGTACGAACAATCTCATTTAATACTTGCCTAATCCTTTGAATCGCGCTCCGTTCCACAATACTTTTTTTCCTTACGTCCTCGTTCTTTATCTTTCAAAAGTGATGTAATACCCAAGCTAAATTAATAATTAACTAACTTGAGAGGAGAAAGCCTTGATGAAAATAAAGCCCAAGTCGATAAATAAACCTTGATCTAACTGGTACAAAAATGAAAGGCTATATAATTTATTCCATAGCGGGTGAGGTTAAATTTATAAATCGCAATGGAGAGAAAACAAAAGGTCTGGTTAGATGCGAATTTTCCTTTAAATTGATAAAACCTTTTAAGTGTTAAATTTTTGATGTAGCTTGAATAGACTTGCCCTAGTTTCACAAACTGCTCAAATCCAATTAAGACATAAAATTTAAAACGTTGTATTTCAAACTTTACACTAATGGGACACATGTAAAAAATCACGTCGAAATAAAAGGAAATTATTTTTTTAGTAATAGTTTTAAAGACCCGAATAAACTATATGAAAACGTCAAAAAATATAAATTTTTGTTATATCACAAAAGTTTTCAGTTAAATTTAGTTTGGAAATATGTGCGCGCATGCATTAATGCTTGCGTGTGTGTGTTTGTGTCTAAGCGTGGAACACAACAGTGATAGCGAATGATTAGGCAATTGAAACGCAATGACCAATGATAAGGACCAACAAGGAATGCTTTTGCTTGAATTAATTTCATAATCTAATAGTTTTTCTTTTGAAATATGCAAATATTGGGTATTACTACTTGGGTAACTACTTCAAGGCAAAAATAATGTATAGCATTATTTGATTTATACTTTATTTAATTAACAAATTACTTATTTCTCGAAAACGAAATCTTTTTTTTTTTAATTTTCAATATTTCCCAACCATAATTACATTTAAACTTTCGTTATCATATACATAACATCTACGAAAAGTCGATTATTTTTTCTTCCCGGGAAATAATACTCGCTTCGTTCAATATTCACGTACAAATAAGCGTACCGCGTGTCGCTTTGATGCTGCCGCGCAATGCTTTGATGCTGCCGCGCAATGTAGAACGCGCACGCAAGTAGAGCGTTGCGTACGGCGTCAAATTTAAGGATTGTCTAAAACTTAAGGTCAGTCTTCATAAGTGTACCAAAAAAAATGAACTGTTTTTTATTTTTAGCGGACCTAAGAATAATCCATTTCGTCAGGTCCATTTAAATTTATTAATTATCAGTTTCAAAATAAATTGTTTAATATTACTTCAATATCGCTTTGGCGAAAGCAGTACCTTTTTTAGGTTGCGTAGCCAAATAACAAAAACGAAACCCTTACAGTTTCGTTATCTCAGTTTGTTTGTCTACTTGTCCCTGTCTATCATATCTTTGTAGTTTCTAAACTCTAACGAATAAATGTTTCGCATATAAATCTAAAAATGTAAAAAGAATTATTGTTGGCATAGCTAAAGTGGAAGAGAAATTATTTATTCCACTTCCCCCATCAAGTGAAATAACAAAGGATGTGGGATGTGGTTATATGTGATACTGAAATTCTATTTTCCACTTTTCAATTGTTGCTCCGATTTCGAAATATTAACGAACTTAGAAAATCAGGGAACCCTACTTCATGCATGTGCCGACACGCATTTGCCCTATTTTTTTTAAAGTAACTGAGACTCTTTTATTTCTTTAAGTTTATTTTATCATTAATGAACCTTTTATTGGCACCATTTTTGGAATAATTTCACTTATTAATCTTAAAAAAAATCCTACTTTTATTATACAAACAACAGTTTATAAATATTCACTTTTGGAAACTATAATAGATCAAATGAAACGACAAACGACATGAATGAACATCGATTTATTTCTCTTTGCAACTCTCTACGATTTGTTTTGAATGAATACATCGTGTCATCGCAAGGGTTAACCGAGTGAAACACCGCGACAGCGAGTCGATTGCCGCAATATATAATTTAGAAATAGTCCATAATCCATATTTGAATAATTTGCTTGAATGGTTACTACGTAGTTGTTTCCCCTTTTTTAAATACAGGTTTCGTATCATATGAAAAAATATTATATGTCACTTCAAATTTATTGCATAAAACTTTTATTAAAGATTTTTTAAATTGTGGTGTTATTTGATGTTCGCATAAACTTTTTCTTTTTTTTGTTAAGCGCCAATTTGTAAGATACTCAATTAATATTATATATATATATATATATATATATATATATATATATATATATATATGCATATATATTAGGTTGGCCACTTATAAACTCGCCACTTTTCTCAACCGGTTCCTGGAATATTATAGAAGCTTCCTTGTTGAAACAGATCCCAAATTAAAATCGCGTTGTTTGGCAAACCTATTTTGATACTTTTATATGCAATGGTAAAGAACTTCATGCCTTAAGAAAAACGTGGAAATATTGCATTTGGCTACCACATGAGCTAACATCCTTTCAACTCCAAAATAGTGCTAATGTGTGCTTGGTACTGTTGGGTTTTCATTGTACCAAAGAGACGCTAAAGTATCTGTTTGCAGAAGATGATAAGTGGATGGGTTATATTTATTTTCCGCAGAAAAGCCAGTGGCTAGGAGCTGGGGAAAAAGCTGTATCTAGACCAAAATAGAATATTGGAACAAAGGTATTTTTGAGTAAATGGTGGGATACAAATGGAGTTATTCATTGAGTTATTTAGTGGAAATTATTTTAAGCTAATAGTATAATTACAGCCAAGTTTAATTGTGGACCATTGAGCAAAGTCTCCAAATCAAAGCCAAATTAATTTTTTACGCGGCAATGGTCGAACTCTCGTAGCAAAAGTAACGCATGAAAATCACTTTTACTTGGAAGCATACTCCATATATAATTTTAATATTTTCTAGAACTATGTATGCAATTTAAATGTTTGTATGTTCCTTTTGCATTTTTAGGTTTTAGTGGTGAAATAAAGAACAACATAATGTCAGTCTGTCCGTTCATCCATCAAAGGTTTGTTTCTACAAATTTTTGACGCATGAACGAATAAACTGCTCTTCGTATTTTTCTCTCCCCCCCCTTTAATTTTTCTTCCTTAGTCTTTGAGGCCTCACTAAAAATCGAAAACAGGCTTTTTTTAAACACTTTTTATCAAACACTTTAATGCAGTGATTATTTCGAGAAATTTAAACTTGTCTTATCCTGCCCATTTAATGACATTTGTACAAGTTGATGTACGGTTATGCAGATGTAATATCACAATTTAGATTTAACGAAAAACAAGATGCTGTAAAGCGATGAACTTCTGTATTAATATTAGATCAAAATTATCAAATAAAATTATTTCGTTTAATGCATCATCTATTTTAAGAGCTGTACTACACTACGAAAGCTTGCTTTATGCCTCTCGCAACATCCACCTTATTGATTGTAATTCATTATTATTTTGGTTTTTGTGTTAATAATTCGGTACAGTTGTCCATTATATCGAATATATCTTAATGTATTGTGCTTTAATTTATATGAAGATATTGTTTTATAAATATATTATCGCCAAATGCGTAAATCTGACTAAATACAATGTACGTAGGTACCCATTAAGGTCTGTAAATAAATAATACCCTAAATATCTCGTAAACTATAACCTTGTATTTTTATAAATTGCTATTTACGAGGAACTAGTAAAACTTAGCATGAATATTTGTAGTTACATAACATAAATATTAGCTAAATACTTACGTTATGTTATATAAAAATAGGTGTATATTTTATACTTGAAAAATCACGTAGTAATATGCTCCTAGCCTTTTTATAGACAGATTCGTATGCTTAATTTCTTCATCGCTTTTCTTCACATTTGTGCCAATCCCTTGCCTCCTCACAAAATTCTGTTATGAGTATGTCAAGAGATAATATTTTAAGAAACTTAAAAATTTGTAAAAAAAGAAAATAAAATATTTTTAGAAAATTTAAACTCATTTGTGTAAACTTTGCAATTGATTGACAAGTTTGGATATTAGATTTTAAACAAAAGATTTAACATTTTCATGTAAAATTTGAATTATTTAGTACATGTTTTTTCAAGAGTATATATAATTCTCAGAGTATATAAATATTTTACTACCTTTGTTTCAAGTTTAGTTTCTCCCTAAATTTTTTAAAAGTATAGATTCTTAAATACTGTTAACCTAATATTTCTTTGTATTCTTTAATACTTCTTGTGCTAAAAGTCCATCTGTCAGAACAATTAAACTAGCATATATCTAAATAACTAAAATACTAAAAAATTATATTACTTAAGAGTGCGTAATTTACAGTGAACGAGACAACACACACTTTAATGGTGACCCCGACGTGATCCGCGGAGCTACTGCTCTCAACATGCCGGACGACAAAATTGAAAACAATAGCGATGCTTTAACTACAACAGTCGCTAGAGTAAGTGTAAATGTGTCTTTTTGGAAACAAGCCCCTGAAAATTTGGTTTCTGTAACTTAAAACGTAACTTAGAACTGCTAATATTACCGTCGACTAAACCAAATATGATTATGTTGTTAGAACTATTGACACAAACATTTTATCTCAAGTATCGGATTTGCTTCTTAAAGCAACAGAAACAGATGTATATGATGGTATTAAAACAAGATTAGTCTCACTTTACGCAGACTCTGAAACTAAAAAAACTCAAAAACTGTTGAGTGAACGATATATCGAATCGGAACGGTAGATTATGGTGATAAAAACCCATGCAACTGTTATGTGATATGCAAAACTTGGCAGGTGATAGAGTAACTGATGCTTTCCCAAAAACCCTTTGGTTACAATGATTTCCACTGCATATGCGCAGCATTTTATCAGCCAGCAAAAATGATCTCATAAATTGTCAGATATGGTCAATAAGATTTGGGAGTTAAATCCTGTTAGTCCTCAAATTAATGGTGCTTTTTCTGTCGCAACGGACACTGAAATTATTAAAAAATTACAAAAACGAGTTAGTGATCTTTCACTACAAGTTGCAGCATAGTCCAAGCGATAAAGTAGATCCCTATTACGTTACAGACCTAAATCAAGGAATCGCAATCACAGCAGTGCTCGGTTCGGGCACCTCTGTTATTTTCATCAGAAGTTTGGAGACAAAGCATTCAGATGCACTTCTCCCTGTAATAATTGCCGATGTAAATAAGCCAATCATAGAAATAGACTTTCTCGCAAATTTCAACCTCCTTGTTGTACCTAAAAACCGAAAATTGATTGATGGTATAACCTTGTTTATAAATAATGGAACTCCTTATCTTGGAGGCAATGACAATAAAGCACCAACTCTAAATCTCATTTAAAAACCATACAAACAAATATTTATTGACACCTTTCCAGATCCATTGAAATTTCACGTAACCAACAGCAATATCAAACATCATAACATTGAACATTTCTTAGAGACTAAAGGCCCTCCTATCTTTGTTAAAGTTCGAAGATAATCGTTAGAAAAACTCAAAGCAGCAAGAAAAGAATTCGATTTCATGTTACAAACCGGGTTATGCAGACCTTCTAAGAGCATTTAGTGCAGCCTACTATACTTAGCCATGAAAAAATCAGGCGATTGGAGACCTTGTGGAGACTACCGAGCATTGCATAATGTTACCATCCCTGACAATTACATTTTACCATTTTCGACTGATAGCAGCTATATTCTACATGGTGCAACAAATTTTATTATTTGCAATACAATTTTATTTATTGATCTAATCAAGGTATATCAACAAATTATGGTTGGTCAAGAAGACATTCCAAAAACGACAATCATCACCCCCTATGAACAGACGTTCCAACGTTTCATGAACAGCGTTCTCCAAGGCTTGAATTTTGTATTCTGTTATTTAGATTATATTCTTGTAGCTTCTCCGGATGAAAAAACTCACAACCAACACCAACACCTTCATCTAGTTTTTATGAGATTAACAAACTTCATTTTGTGCATCGATACAACGAAATGTGCATTGGTACAAGCAATACTTCCATTTCTAGGATACGAAAATATCTGCTGAAGGACTTAAACTTCTTACAACCAAGGTAAAAGAAATTAACAGTTCGGAACCAAAATCGTTTATCAGCTTACGCGGATTTTTGGGGATGGCAAATTCTACCATCGATTTATCTCTAACTGTGCAAAATTACAACAACCCCTGATAACATTACTTGCAGAATAAAGAAGAACAACCGAAAACAGATAAGCTTGACATATGGTACCAGAAACGCTTTTAAAAAACTTAACAAAGCACTCTGCCATGCCATTGACTTAAAAGCAGAAATATCGCTGATAACTAATGCTTCAGATACTGCCATCGGAGTCGTCCTGCATCAGATTGAAAACAACGAGAAGCGGCCATGAAGATTTTTGTCCAGGTCATTAACGCCAATGCAATAAAAATATAATGCTTACGACCGAGAACTATTAGCCACTTACACGGCCATGAAACACTTCAAACACATATTAGAAGGCCGTAATTTCTCTGTATACACGGATCATAAGCCACTAACTTTTGCTTTCCAACAGAACTTTTAGAAGGCTTCCACCAGTCAGTCTAGACAATTGTCGTACATCGAAAAATTTACAACGAACATTCTACACATCGATGGAAAGGAAAAAAACTGTGGCAGACGAACTTTCCCGTTTAGATTTTGAAACCATTGAAATTCCATCAGCAATATATTTTAAAAAGTTAGGAAGCTACCAAGAAGGCGAAGATGTTGAAACATGCAAAGAAAACTCTAATTTGAAAATAATTCGGATACCTATATGATTAATAATTCGGATAGATAGTGATTTTACAATATACTGCGACAATTCTATTGATTACAATTGGCCATACATACGTAAATAATTGCGAAAGTATTTTCACCTGTCCACAGTTTATCACACCTTGGAATAAGTTACTAACTAATGACCAGACGTTTTATTTGGCCCAACATTAACAAAGACTGCCAGCTTTGGACTAGATCGTATCTAATTTGACAACGATCTAAAGTTCAAAGACATACACAATCACCTCTAAACGACATCAAAGTTTCACTGGAACGTTTTCGACATATTTACATCGATATCGTTGGACCATTACATTCATGTTAGGGCTTCCGATATTTGTTAACGATAATTGATCGTTTTTCAAGATGGGTTGAAGCAATACAATGGGTCGACCAATCGGCAGAAACTATTGCAAAAGGCATGATTTAAACCTGGATAGGTCGTTTTGGAACACTTTGCCGTATTATTTCTGATCAAGGTGGATAATTTGAAAGTGAACTTTTTCTATATTTGAGCAGATATTTTGGCTTTTAGACATCTAGCATTACCGCATATCACCCACAATCAAATTGGTTAATTGAAAGACAACATAGAACGATCAAGGCTAGTTTGAGGTGTAATTTGCAACAAAACAATAATTGGGTTGATGCCTTACCATTTGTTCTTCTAAAGATACGCTCTCTGGTCAAGGAGAAGATTAGATACTTTTCTGCTGAGCTTTTCTATTGCAGCTCCCTCTGTTTACCCGGAGAATTCGTGACCAAGGTCCCTGAAATATCACATTCGGATTTAGTTCAGGGGCTGCAAAGAATTATAGGCAGCGTGAAACTTTCTGCAACGACCACTCATGGCAAAAAATCCATTTTCGTTTTAAAAAACACACGTTTTTATGTACCATAACGCAGCTACTTCATCCTTGCAATCAGTTTATCTTGGTCCTTTTGCTGTTAAATACCGAGTACCAAAATACTTTCATATAGACATAAAGGGTACTGTCAAAAGGATTTCAACTAACAGAGTGAAAACATGTTTCTTTCTAAATGATCCTCCAAAAGTCACTGGAAATTTCCATGCCCAAAAATGGGAAAAGTGCTACTACCTCGTGCGTTCTGTCGGAAGGTTTTTTCATTTGTGAAATTTTAATCACTGTGTAACAGACCTGCCAACACGAATCAAATTTTCAAAAAGAATAATTTGTTGACATTTTATTTTTATTTTGAAATGCTTCTTGTTCTAAAAGTCCATCTGTCGGAATAATTAAACTTGCATATATCTAAATAACTAAAATACTAAGAAATAATATTAGTTAGGAGTCAGAGTATAGTCTGTGATTTACAGTAAACGAGACAACACACATTTTAATACTATTGAGAATAAAAACATTTTTTTAAACAATAACCTTAATATATAGGTTTTTGTCTTACTTCGGAACGAGCAACATTTATTGAATATTATTTGTATAGAAATACTTTTATATTTCGTAGAAATGAAACTTAAACTTTTAAATTAGCTGAACATTTTTAATAATGTGATATTTAATTAAGGTAAAATCAATTTTATAAAATGTTGCATTTCCGAATTGAAATATTCATTTTACATATTTAAACCAAATGTTAGAAATAAGATTCGTGAGAATTATTAATGCATTCAACTTAAGAAAGTTGATTTTCATGACTTTTGTTTAAATGTATTGCCTATTATTATTGAAAAATAATAGAAACCGGATTAATTTTTCTTATTAAATATTATATATAATTTTATTATCTAAATTACACAGCGCTATATTTTGGTAGTACAATGATATGCGCCCAATTTTGTTACACGATATTTTCTACGTGTTTGGTTTAATATGATTTACCTAGTCGTACGGGAAAATACAAAAGTTAGGTAATTAAGTAACTAAGTTTTTATTAACGAATACAATAAAATATAGAAACAAATATACATCTCTCCAATGGTCTAGCTCCGAGAAATTAACCAGAGGAGGAAATAATTCATGGAAATTATGCTAAAAAAGTTTAAAATAACCAAAGGGTCATTACGCTTGACGTAAGTACTCAAGAAACATGTTGAATTCAAATTGCATGTGTAAATTTTCGCCAAGTACGAACATTTACAAGATCGCTTTTTGAAATATCCATAATTTCTAATAATGTCCAATGGGGTTTGCTTGTTTTAAAGTGGGAAGAAGAAACTTATATAATATTTTAATATTCTGAACTAAACTCTTTAGCAAAATTATTTTTTATTTCAAAGAATAGTCTCTTTGAAATCCTGCTGAACGCACAGCGTATGATCGTTTCGGAGTGGGAGGATATTTACCGTTAAACTCTTCGCAGTATTTAATGATATCATTAGAATACGAAGGAAATGTTTGGTACAGACACTCAAATATTAGAATGAAATGAACAAACGCGTACGACACCACACGTATATATGTAATTTTGTGCATACATGAAAAGGAAATTAAAAATAACTGTCCCTTTTTATCCTCTGCCTACCTAGCAGAGCAAAAAGCTGGTATTTTATATAGCAGAAGTTGATTTTTTATAATTTGCTACGAACGTAACCATTTATTTCTTATTTTATATCAAGAAAGAAGCAAGACTTCTCCCAATTTACCGGAACCCGGTCTGGTGTTTGCTGAATCTCCAATATAAATATTCGAATTAAAGTTTTCAACCCGAGATCGCGGTTGCTATAGTAACTCTGCACCCACACTGTTGCGTCACAGAATTTAATGTGGCATCACGGTGCAGTCAAATATTGGACTCTTATAGTTTATATGTACGTATGCATTTTTTCATATTACTTCTTTGCTTGAAGACATGACATCAGATGAAATATTATTTAATTATCAAGACGTGCCAAAAAAAATATATCAAGTTTTTCATCTTTTTTCCTTACTAGTTAGATAAAAAGTATTATCTGCTGACGCGTTTTCATGCAACGCTGTAACTTAACAAGAATAGATTGTAAAGGTTGCTTTCGAACAAATTTTTGCAAGATTGGTCATCGGGTCAAAACATGCTATTGTGTTTCTTATTTTAGAGCTAATTGTTTCACTGATTCATAGTTCCATCAAATTTGTTTATGTTCACACTGCTTATGATAACATCATAATTAAATTGGCACATGTATGTCGTTTGAGATTATATATTTTCCAAGTGATATTAGTTATAAGTATGTGCAAATAATATTGCTTCGCAAAATATATTTCATTTGTGTTTACATCCCGGCATATTTTTAAGCCCTCAATAAATTATGGAACTCTGAAAGTGAATCATTATAAAATTGATAGATTAACTCATTTATTTGAACATGAACTCGGATCGTGGTTAATATTAAATAATACACACGAGTTTTAGAGTTGTTCTACAATAATTGGTCAAGAAATATCTCGGCTACCAAAGGTGTCATTACAAAAATAAGAAGGAACAAATTTTGGCAAATGTGAGCTTTGGTTTTCGGAGTTTGTTTTGAAGTTTCGGAGTTTTTTTTGGAAAAAGTTTTCCTTTACAATGCTTACAGAGAAAAGATATTAAAATGTAGGAAATTATTACGTTTAATAATTAATTTTATTCAACCATATATTAATTTACTAGAAGTGTTTGACAACAATTAACCACAAAATGCAAAATAATATTATATACTCCTTTTAATTACTTGTACCCAATCATATACATTTTTGCTAGAAACTAATATATACCCTTGAAAACAATTGACAATTTAACAAAAGTTCATTTTATCTAGGTTACAAGCTAACCAAGCTGAGTTTTGCGTTAAAGGTATTAATGCAGGAAAATTAAAATTTGGATTAAAACGTGAATAAAATACATAGTTAAAGAAAAAGGTAAGATATCAACGGGATGCACATAACGATTAGAAAGTAGTTACTTTAACATGGTATAGGGTGACAGAAAAATACTGTGGTAAAAAACGTGGCCCTAAAGTAATTTTTTGAAAATATTGTTTGTTCTTTGCCGCTGTTAAAAGTCGATATTTTTTCTTTATGTGCAACAAATGTAACGAATTTGATAGATGTATACGTTTTACAGAGTGACTCGTAACATTCTTGCCTTTATCTTCTCTAAAGAATATTATAATTAAAACAGTATATTCATTTTGTTCATGAGACAGACTTAGCTTACATTCGAGAGAGATTTAATCAGGCATATTTTGACGATTATTTACAAATAATTAACAATATAGCCAAACTTTAATAGAATTGTAGACACCACATTTCTATTCTTTCAAAAGGTTCATAGAAGTGGAGAATAATCCCAATTCTTTAACAAATTTCACTTTCGAATTCATAATTACGAAATGAAAGTTAAATTGGATGACAATTAGCCGCTTACAATTTATGTTATTGAGAATTGAAACGATGTGCAACCTCAAAAAGACTTTCAAAGAAAATCTCCTTATTGCATTATTTCATGTTTTCTATTTACTTATCGAAATATGAAGATGGAATATTTTTAACAAATGCATGAAGGAAATTGATATTGCTTATACTTATTTGCTGCATCGGCTGAATATGTTTTTCGCAAATCATTTATAGAAAAAAATGTCTTCACATATAGACCGTTCTCAAGATTATCTCTAGCAACTATTCTGTGACATGAATAAAGCCAAATTAATATTCTTGTACAATTTTAAGTTACTTTGGATAGGTTCACTTATTTTTACATTTCACAATTTATCTTATTTTTATTTGGTATATCTAAAAATTTTGATATTAAAGAACTTTAGTTCGAATGGATTTACGACTTGTTTAAAGTGCTTAAAGTTGTATTTATGGAATGTTATATTAAATTGTTACAGCAAGCCGGTTTCTATGGTCACACATTTCAGTAATGCCATTATATTTATGGAATGTTATATTAAATTGTGGCACCATATTCGGTTATGAATAAATAATGAGCGATATGTGTGTTATTTCGCGGAAAGAAAAATATTTTAATACTGGTGATTCATCGGTTTTTTTAAGTTTTTTCATAGGTATTATATTTATGAAAATGAAACGTGTAAATTTAATAATGATTCAGAAAAAATTGCAAAATAAAGGTTTTTCTATTGAAAAATGAATTATTGCTCAGTAATGAAAGCACAAATAAAAAAAATTATAAAAATCATATTTGTTTTATATTTTCGAGAGGAATTCTTGTTACAAAAATTAACCTACAACTTTCTTGAATAAAAAAAATTGCAGTGAACTTGTTTATATCTATGAAATGTAGTTTTATATGACAACATAACATTTTTCGAGCTTCTCATCAGAGGTGTTGCATAAAACAGAATTAATCTTTGTGCTTTACCACTACGGCTTTGTGAAATCTTTTTAACATGCCCAAGCTCAATATTCGCATAACGTTTACGATGCATGTGAAGTAATTCATAGTACAGGTGTCGTTTTAAATCCATTAAAAATATTAATTTTTTGTCTCACCCAGACCAATTTGGTATATTGTGCATGTACCAAAATATAAAAAAAATAACTAGCGCACGTCAGAAGAATCTAGAATAAGATATCGCGGACTTAACTTATTTATTATGTTCAGGGTTATTTACATTTTTTTTCATGATTTATGCAGTACAAATCATTATGAAACTTATTATTTAAAAGAAGGAATTAATTAGCTAGCCACTGCGATAGAAGCTTGTTCCTTATGTCTAATTTTTATTCTGTTTCGACTTGGTAATAGCAGTACAGTGATAACAATTCATTATCATTACTTTTAGATGCTAGAAAACGTAGCCCAGTATGTTGCTCTTTGTGCAATAATCGAGGGGCAGGTATTAAGGATTAACATTACATAGATACAATTCATTAAGCATTCATTAAGCTTAATTGATATTACCTTGTTTTAATAATAAATCGATATATTAATTAAACAAGGTAGCTACCTACACGCGGGTATCTAAAATTGTCACATAAAACACATTTTGTTTATAACATAGGCGTGTTTCTGTTTTCCTAAATCGACTTTATTATATCAAATATTTTAACGTGGTTGTAGCATGGGAAGTTAACCTGTTTTTTAAAATAACTTTTAGTGTAGATAAAAAGTTCTACGTTAGTGTTCTATGTGTCTACAATTTATCTAAAATGTGTAAGGTATATTCGCATTGCTAAAATTTAATGAAAAAACTTGTTTGGTGATTTTTATTAATGTTTGAAAAATATTGTAATAATTAGTTGAAGCGTATTTACATTAAAGCAATTCTCAGTTAACAAAAGTTCTGGACAAATTCGTAACAATTGTTATAATAAACTATATAACATTCGATTGTTTGTTTATCTAGAAAATGTGGCGTTCATAAATATTATGTTGTTCATCGTATGTAATAAAATCTAAATAATGTTCACACAAAGTTATGGGTTTCCGCTTTTTGTTCCGTACGTGATACATTAAAGAAAATAAAACTAATGTGTGGCGCTCATATATCAATAATCACTTAATTATTGACATACATTCTTGGAGAACATGCTTTATTTGGCAGTGTTTTGTTTCATTGAGGTGCAAACTGAAGCAGCTATAAATAAAGAGATGTTTAAATCACAAATACCTGTGTGGCATGACATATAAATTGCATGGGGAGTTGTTCATATTTTTTACTAATTTCATAAAATGGTGAAAATAGGCTGATATTGAAGAAACAGAATATAATTTATTAAAAAGCTGGTATTTTAAGAATATAATTCAGCGACTGACGAATAGAAGAGAACAACAAATATAATGCTATTAGTAACCATAATACATATTCATAGACGTGTACGCATTATATTTTTAACATAACAAGAATTGTCAATATGAAATACAAATAACAATAAAAGAATATCTGATCAATAGTGATCGGTAATACAGTATAACCCTTGCTTAAATGAACTAAGAATAAAGTGGTAACTGATGTTCACATAGGTTTTGTGTTTCAAAAATGAACGTATTTCCAATATGAATGTATTTTTAATGGGTTAGAAAGTTACGATTCTATATTGAGGATACAAAGTTAGAGTATCTGTAGCTTGTTCATCTCGCCATTTCAAAGAATTCCATAGGAGCAGCATTTACAGGTAATTGCGAAAAATATTCCGACTTTTCATAATAAAATACAAAATTTTACTTCGTCTGATTGACGATTTAAACAAAACTTTAAGGAGTTTATATTTTTCATTCCCTTAAGAGTGGCAATTCTATTATTGTAACATTTGGGTATAAACTACATGGGTCTTTATCGATTTTATTTTTGCATTAAAAAAAATTTAAAACAAAAAATTAACATCCATTTCCGCACGAAGAAACTACAATTTTTATTATGTCGACATGTGGATATTCTTTTTCCAGTTGTTGTTATTATAAAATGACCCCTTCCCATTGTATACCACGGCAGCGGATCACTCGTGACGTTATAGGTTACAATGTACGTATTAATGTGCAATCAGATTGTGTAACAACTAATATGAATTAAATTAAAACACGTGATGCGGTGCTTTTTATAATAAACGCAGCCAAATTATTTTTAATTCGATGTTTTTTTATATAATCTGAAACTCAAAAGTGAGATAACAATACTGAAATAGCCATATTTAGTTTCTCTCGTCACTCTTGTAGTGCATAAGCAAGTGTGAAAAATTCAAATTTAATTTTGTCGTTTTAGAATGATTTCGCCATTATCTATGGTGAATGGATAAAACCATTTGGACTTACAGATATGTTACCCCATTCACACCTTTATTTCAATCACTTGCCTCATAATTGTAACTATCTCTTCTCATATGTACTTTTGATTCGACATTTCATTCTGTTGTCCCTGTTGTTCAATGTTTGAACATCTACATACAATTTTATAGTGTTTGTGTATTCTTTAACTACAACCATATATTTTCCTTATTTTATCATAGTAGAATGTGTCTCCGTCACATAACGTGGTTGCTTTTGTCCAGTTAAAAAAATAGCTATAAACATTTCAAACCAAGCCGCAATTTCGTTGATAATGTTAATAATATAAGTGTATCAAATCATCTCCTAAATTGTAACGCTGGTTTTGAATTATTTCAACGTAATTCACCGAAAATTATCAAGAAACATACCTATAATACCTGAGTCAGATTTATTTTCAGCCTCAGATAAAATTGGTTACATTCCCTTTTCTTATATATATATATATATCTATGAAAATGATGACTGAAGCGCAATCTTTTGATTTGCTAAGTTCAGGCTTTCAAGTATCCACGCTTTTCCACCAGCAAACGGAATATTTTAAAAAGTGTAAACAAATTTATACAATTAACGTTATTTGAGAAACTTTAAATTTTAATATATATTAATTTATAAGTTTCCAATATCAACAAAAAATTGCCAGTAAATTTTTAGAGTTGTAAAATTAAGGTAGTTTATTTAACGATTTACAGTTTGTTCAATGTAAGGCAATTCTTTCGGACGCAAGTACCCGCCAGACGTAAAAAAAAATGTCACAGCATCACAAGAGAAGGCGATGAATTTAGGCAATAACAAACTTGAGAGTGAAATCATAAGAATTAGAAAGTTTCATCAAGTCTATTTAAAACGTATAAATAACCTTCTGCATATGAAAATACTTCTCATATTTTAAAATTCATTCCCGATTAATTTTCATTTGGCCACTTTTATCATACCGTTGTTTGTATTATGTGCCAACAATGAGTTAATTTTTTGGAATGATAACGAAATCTTAGTTTTGTTAATTCGAACGCATTTCACCGGAATTTTAATATCATTGAGTTAAAATTGCTAACATATCAGGTTACCATGAAGAGCAAGGTACTAGCTTATTGTTTTAAATTTTATACAAAATATGAGTTTCAAGCAATGGAAATTGCTAAAGTAAAGATGTATGTGATTCCGAAGAATGTCAACAAAATAAAAAATGTATAAAAATATCTTTAACATAACTTGATGTTTGATTGTATATGTCACATGGACACCGATGTACCTAACCTATGCCTTAAATCTTTCAACAACAACTTCATGTAACATACTGTGCGACAAATTGAGTGAAACATGAAACAAAGTTTGAATTTCCCCTAGGAGAAATGTAAAGCTGTTAACTCAAGCCACATTGGTGTCTTGTGTAAAAAACTTATGATTTATTGTAAATAGGACGGGGGAAACTTGTGTATTGCTTTAATAAAATTTATATATTCAGACCAATAAATTTTTAGGTTAAAATAAATAGAAATATTTAAATAGAATATAAAAATACGTGATAATTCCTGCAGAATCAAATGATGTTTGTCAAGTACTCTGGAGTTTCACTAACACTAACTTATGGAATTTAATTCGATTAAAATTTATTATTACAATGCTATAGCTAAATTAATTTAATTTAAAATTTTCATTACCATAAACATAAGACTTACTGTGAATCACATGAAAAAAAAGAAAAGAGTGGTTACACTATATATTATACGAGAAGTTCTTAGCTGTAAAAGACGAATTTCCTAATTTTTTTTACATTGATATCCGACCTGTAATCAAGCACGCCGAAAAAAAACGTATATTTCTTAACTAATTCAATCAATTTGTCTGTTCACGTTCATTGCCATGCACCACAAAATCATCCATAGATATGATAGTTATGCGCCGCGGCTCTATGGAAAATAGTAGAACAACGGCATATCAAAAATGGTTTTTACCAGTATTATACATTTCTGAAAAGCTCATCTTTAGCAAATTTTAGGACAATTAATACATTTATAACTATAATTTAACATTTACTGTAAAATAAATAAAAAAAAATGAGGTGAAAAAAGGAATTTTTTCAAGTTCATCGAGACTTTTGTCAGTTACCCGCGTCTCCTCACATTTTACATTCATAGATGATTTGTGGCCTAGTTATTCATAAGAAATATTTATTGAAATTAGGTGCAGATTTCTGCGGTTCCCGAAGTTATTGATAAAATGTGAGATATCTCAAAAATGGAAAACCACTATCTATTGCTGTTTCAAATGTGGACTATTCATATCAATAGTTTGTGATATGTTTTGTAATTTCATATGAACAATTTCTTGATAATAGGGCGTTTATCAATTTCGCATTCATTTTGCATGTGAAAAATTTAATCAACAAGTTTAATTCTTCAAATAGTTTCTTTGAAGAATTACACTAAAAATTCTTCTTCATTCAAATTTTATATTAGTAATTGAACAGACGTTTAATTCTAAGGAATATAATAGACTAAAGTTTTTTGTTAATTCTATAAAATTTCTACTTTCAAGTGTCCTAAGGGTGAAATAAAACTTTCCTATATCGAGGGAGGAAAAACGTTTGAGGCATTATCAACAGTTTTGAAAGAGAATTATCAAGTCTCTGAAGATAACATATGTTTTATCATCAGTGATATTCAAAGACATATTATTCCCGCTTTTTGATGAAAGTTTCACGGAAAAAATAGATTTTTGAAGAAGAAAAGTAGTTGGTTGAAATCAAAAGATTCAGTAACTTTACCTAACTCGGAAAACGTTACAACGGACTCCACACCTTCTGGTATGATATAATGTGACAGACCGTATGTATCTTATACCCACTCGACAAAATCGAGCAAAAAAAGGGAAAACACAGATGAATACGGATTTGAGCACGTGTACAATGCATATATTCAGATATTACGTTCGATAGGAGAAGGAATAGAAGCAAATTTTGTGGAAACATTAATGATTGCTTACAATGAAAATAAGACCTCATTTTCGAGTCTCATAGAAAAATCAAATCAGTTACAAATTTATTTGATTTTTACGGGTGTAGAAACATTGAGCATATTGATTGATTTAGATTTAACGAAGGCTCAATATATGTACTTAAGAAATTTAACAAATGAACAAAATTGTTTTATATATCCATAATATTATAAAGTACAAGCACTTAAGTGCAACCACCTTCAGCAATAGAAATTACAAACACAATTGCAAAAATAGTAAAATTTAAAGTTTTATTGGATCACACTGCAGCACGAATTTTGAAAATATATTCTGTGTATAAGAATGGATTGAACTATTTACTTCTATACAGTAAATGGGGCTGTGACGGCTTATCTGTGCAAACCCAGTACAGGTAGTTTCAGAAGAGTCTAAAGATATTTGTGATGCAAATTTGTTTACCACTTCTTTGGTTTCAATTAAATTAATTAACGCAAATCACGCACGTTTGGCGAAATCTGGAACCTTCTTTTGTTCGTTTTTGTTGGCCTATATCTGTAGGATTTAGCAAAAAATTCCCGAAACAACTAAAGATGTTGCGGATGAAATAAAGTACCAAATAAATTCTTTGAGCCCAACATTAATTAATGAAGTAGGTGAGGGGGTGCAAGTGAAGCACGAACTTTTCTTGCTATGATAGATTGCAAAGTAGCTCAGGTATTTACAATATATGGAAATACTCTACGGCAAATGAACGATTTAACTAAAATGGCTGCTAGGCCTTAAAATGAAAATTTTTATCAATACGGACTATCTATAGTGCATGCTTGAATTCGTAGTATTGAAATTATATTATATATTTCCTACAGTCTTTCTTTCCAAACATGGTCACTTAGCAGCAAAAAAAAGATACAACTAACGGAAGAGAAGAAAACTCTAGTACAAAAACCTATTTGTGACGAGCTAGGATTGATTGTCGATCAACCACGACAAGGAAGTGTTAATACTAATGATGGTAATAATGTCAGAAGATTCGTTATAATGCAAGCTGCTCTGCTGAAGTTACAGGAGTAGATATTAATTAAACGACTTTATATAATTCTGCAGGATCTTTTTTCAGGTGTGATGATAAATACTGGCAGTTATTCTACGAAAACTGCCAGGATTTATATGATTAATTATGGATGATATTAATTCATCAATCAAAATTTTGATTAATGGAAAAAATATTATTTACTATTTTGCAGTACTTCTTATTGGACAACTTTCGGAACACGACTAAGGATTACGAACAATTTCGCCCACATCATGCCAGAAAGTGCTCCCGATCAGCTACAAATGAGGATGTATTTCATACTCTTCTTTATGTTTCAGATCAGTACATACTCAGCATTATAAAACCGTATAACAAAAACGTACAAAGAATTTGATGAGGATGTCCTAGACATTCTGAAAATGAATGAATTAATAAAAGATCCTGAAGTTCTCTAAATATAATAATAGCGTTTATAATTAATCTATTTAAATATAAAATTTTTCAAGAAAAACGATTATACTGGTTTATATAATATATATTATTTTTTTATATTTCCTAACATATATAACCTAACCTAACTTAAACAGCATTAGAAAACCGTATACCAAAAACGTGAAGGAACTTGGTGAAGACGCCCTAGACTTTCTGAAAATGAACGTTTTAATAACAGGTCCTGAAGTTCTCTTAATATGATAATAGTGTTTATAATTAATTTATTTACATACACACTTTTTCAAGAAAAATGATTATGCTCGTTTATATAATTCATATTATTTTTTTTATATTTACTACAATGTTATTATTAAAATTATTCGTTTGAAAATTAAGTAATAATTTAACTAATAGCATTCTTTTTTTAAAATTTTTTTTAGATTGGTTTGTGTTTTGGAATTTGATGATAAGTTATGTACATATTTTAAATAATTTTAATAGCTCAAGAAGAAATACGTGTTTTTTTCATAATTTTGAAATTGACTCTGATATATATAATATAGGATATTAAAATTAATTATATCAAAATCCCATATAAAATCTTTATACACTACTTTATATTTCACACAGAGAAAAAATCGGCTCGAGCGCACGTTCTGCTTACGTACGCTAGACGCGAATGCACAAATAGCTAATGTACACTATTTTCATTGTGCTGTGCTAATACGTGTGCGATGGCGTCTGTTAATGTGAATCGAGCTTATCTCTTGCATTAATGTAGAAGTAGTGTATCTCGGTTGATTTACGGAAACAAATTTGATTAAAATCGATCTATTTTCTACTCAAGAACACGTGAAATTTAATAACGTTTTGTATAGAAGAATGTGTGGCTACATTGTATTTGTTTTAGTAATTTTATTTATTAATGTCTTTCATCCACGGAAAATGTTCACATATCTAGTATTTATTCGTACATTTGAAATATGTACACATCTTGCTGTTTTACCTATAAGCGTAGGTATAAATAATCCTGATTATATTCATGGTATAAATAATCGATTTTATTGCTGTTCGTACAGAACCTTTGTGTATATTATCGTGCACATTTAGAACTAGTATTCATCACTACAGAAACAATATTTGTTTTAGCATTTAAATGTAGAAAACATCGGTCTTGATATTTTTAAAATTTGAATCTGCTAAGTGCTTGATTGAAACAAATATTACATTTTCCAGTCAGTTTAATCTTGGATTTAAACAAATTCACGTTAGTGGGGAATTGACCTTTTCATAGCCCCTATTCTCGTCATTTGGATTAATATTATCGATAATTTCTTCAATTTCTATTTGTCCACACTTGTCATTCCTTATTTTAGTTCATAATTTGTGCAATGCTTACTGTTATACGTAGTGTTGCATTAATTATATAATATGCCCTCAAAATATTTTCTAAAATTTATCTGCAGGCACATATTTTATATCAGTCGATAACATTTGGGTGATTTGCTTTACTATAATTGGTAATAAATCATCTAAATGATGTTTAAACTTATATAAGCGACCATGTGATCTTTGTTAGTTCATTTTCCTTTGAATTAAATTGTACTGAAAAAAAATTGCATTTGTAATGTCGTTTGAATTTTAGAAATTACTCAAATTTTTCAGAATTTCAAAAACAGCCAAGCTTATAAGGAATTCTGGTAGACAGAATTTAAATTCTGGTCAGTTTTTGCAGATTATTTAAAATTTGTTTTCCTTTGGGTATTTTTATTTCGTTAAAATGATCAGCTCCCAAACTTATGACCATTTTTAGTTGTTATCGTTTTATTAAAATAAACATAAAATATTACGAAAATTTAACGTAATTGTTACCACTCAGGGGCATTTAATATTATGGTAAGAATTTTATTTCTTTCAATTCATTCTGACGTGTTATTATTGCGATATTATATTTTTTTGGAACTTGTTTATTTGGAAGGCAATTATAGTTGAATTAGCATCTAACGATTACATTTACCAGTAATATTATAATGTTTGCTTTATATATTTCACATGAACTACGATAGCTTTTAATTAATTTATCTTTTTAAAATTTTTAATTCGCTACCTTATCGTTGTATCCATGGAACAAACGTATGGGAATTCTTTACCCCCATACTTTTTTTATATAAATGCTAACTACGAAATAATTATCAATACAATCCTAAATTATAATAAAAAAATATTAAAGTAACGAATTTATATACAAGATATGTATGTTTGAGACCTTTTTCTATTCATTGTTTGTTATTTGACTTATTTCAGTAAACACTGGACGCATAATAAAGAAAAGGCCATATATAACTGTTGGTGCCAAAATAATGGGTATTTGTGTAATGTAAAAAAAATTAAGGTCTGTTTGTCATGAAGGGCAAATTATACATAACAATAACAATTTTTGCAGCCCTTTCTCCATTTAATCTACTCTTTATTGATCATGACTTAGAGCTGTTCCGCTGAACAGTCGTTCGCTTGTGACACTGCTAGGTAGAGCTGATAAAAATATTCCGACTAATGGTAGTAAAATCGAATATTTATGGACGTTCACTTGCTACCACATCAAAGGATTTTTCTTTATTGGATGTTTTTTCCTTATTGAAATTCTGCAACATCTGTTTTACCATGTCAGCAGGTTCTATTACCAATATCTTCTCTCAAAAATTGTGGTAGGTGTTTTACGCCATTTTCAGATTCGGGGAGTATTTAAGTGCTGGTAATTTATGAAATATCTATTAAGACACTTTCATCTTCCATCTCAGAGACCCAATCTCACTTAGTTAGAGACGCACGGGAATTTAATGTATTCACTAATACCACTGAATTGTAGTTTACTAAAAAAATCTTGTTTGAGGAAAATTCGACAGCATAATAATTATTACATAATTAGAAGATTTTAGCATCTCTACGCATAAATAATGGGAACCTATTTAAATAATAATTTGTTATTGCTGCCATATACTTTACATAGCAATAGCTTTTATAATCCTGAAAGCTCTAGAAGCTTTTCACTTAAAATCGGTAAGTAATTACCGATGCCGTTGTGGCGTAGCGGCAAACAAACACCATCTCCCAAAGGGAGTTCATAATGAAAGGCCTGTGAGTATAGTTACAGGGAGCTTTGGAAAGTAACTCTTCCTGACTTATGTCATTATTTTAGGGAATTTCTAATATTTAAAATTAGTTCAACCTTGCGATGACGGAAATAGCCACTATTATGTCAGCGATAAATGAGTAAGTATCTTATCCATTAGAGTGTCTTATCTTTTTGTGGATGTCCTATTTTAAATAGATATTGAGCATATTTAGTTGAACAGTATAAATATACGTTGATGAGTAAATGATAATATATTGTTGAAACTCTTTTCTGATGTTAACCATTCGACTTTAAATTAAGATTAGTAGTTTTAAGGTACAGAAATTCTAATATGCCCTGTATAACACTCTGTATCGTCTATATACATATTAATAACAGCCCCTTATGATTTAAACAGAGTGAGTTTTGTTAAACGTTTTTTATTACAACATTATCTCAGTTCAAGGGATGGTCTACAGTTAGGACCAAGTTTAACTTTTTTTTCCAATTATTGAAGCAATATATCCTAGTGGTAGCATTTCAATGCTAAATGTTCTTTGGTCTTATTAAAAGTAGTCAAATTTACAGTCTTCCAGAAAATAATATAGATACTATATTCAATCCGTTGCATCCAAGCATTATTTTTATTTATTTTGAGTATTTATTTTTCAATAAATAAACTCTTGCCATTATTTTGGTGCAGTTCTCTTTTTAATTCAATAGAGTTTAGTAGTTATTTATAAATAAATACGTCTCTATGCACAAATTAGATAGAATTTGGGAAATAGAAACCCATTGTTTTCAGGTTCGTTTTTTGTTTTGATTAAAATGATCAAACTGAAAGATAGATTCACAGGTTACCTAGCAGTCAAAAGATCTCTGTTTTTCATTTATGACTTGGAACACAGCAAACATTTTATAAGCAGACGTCGAATATTTCTTATAATATAAATTAACAAATGAAGATTCATTAGTTGAAAGTATTTATTACTGCCACTAAAATGTTAATTAATTAAAATATTTTAATTTTACCCCATAAGTTAGAAAAGAAAAAATAATATTAATCGTCCAAGTAACCGTAATTTCGTGGAAATGCAAGAAATTTCGACTTCCATAAACATTTCCCGGAAAAAGCCAACGAAACTCTTGTCGCCCGTGGCTCTCCTAATTACGTCGCTCGCAGGAAAGAAAGAGCCGATGAAGACGATGGGACGCCATAATAATGTGTATTTAATGGCGGAAAAAGAAAATTTATTTTTTTAATGGAAACCATTAATTAACGCAGAATTCATTTATTTCAACCATATTTAAGAAACGTAACTAGAGTTAATTTATTTTATATTTGGGTCTGTTTGCGTAAAACAGCTATTTCGTAAAAGTTACCATTATACTAGTTTATTTATGCAAATTTTTCACTTCATTAATTATAATTTGCAAGATTGAATTTATTTGAGTGAAGTCATTGTTCGGAAGAATTCAATTATAAATTTAAAGAGAAATTGTGCTAAATTAAAAATAAGCTAATTATATACGTATGTATTTATTAATTTAATCACTTTGTTTATTGAATTTTACTGAGACTTGGAAATGTGGTACATGTATAGTGAGATTGTTGCTTCAGGAGTAATTTCTCACAGTAAAACACAATGCGGTGGGTGAAAAATATCAGCATATTGAAAGTCTATAAACAAATTATATAAGTAAGTTTAGGAATAATAAAGAAATAGAGGTAAAGTATTTATACATAAACATTTATCAGGAAAAGAAATATAATTTTAAATAAACTAAAACAAATCACTCGTCAGAGAAACTGAATTATGGAAAGGTTGTTGACTCTTTTTTTTCTTACACGATACGACTTTAGATAAATTTTGAAGACACATTGATTGTGTGCTTTGAATATATACAATATTTAGTTGTTTCCATAATTTTGTGGTCTGTAAATTCGGATATTCACTTACCATAAATCGATTTTCACAGAATGTGGTTTTGTACTCAATAATCCAGAGTGTCCTTAACTCTAGAATATCATTAAATGACACGAGCTAATAGGTACTGAAATTTAGTTGTTATTTGTGAATTAGAAAAAAATTTCTTAGGATTATTATAAGAAAAAAAAGGTAATAAGTTAAGATTTTGCCGTTTGCGTATCTCTGACCGTACACTCTCGATAAAATTAAAATTTTCACTTTGCATTCTTCCGTTATAGATCTTTAGCGAAAATAATCATATAACAATTAGGAAGATATAATTATTTTTCTATTTACAAATGCCACATTGTCGTTGCGACAAAACTATAGCCACACATTCAATTTGGGGTTACTTATGAGAGGATTAAGACATTCTACTTTTATTTTGTGAGTAGTACACGTATTATACTTGTTGTCAATGTCTTGTTTTGTTCTCAGGTCTGGTTCTTTAAAAAAAACAATACCCAAGGACGATATCAAAAATTGTATTGTGTCAAAACAAATATATATATATATATATATATATATATATATATGTATATATATATATATATATATATATATATATATATATATAAGCCGTCGCGCTTCATTGTCATTCGTTGGGCAATGTTCTTTCACAAAGTATTGTAATCTGTACCAGCGCAAAGGGCTTAAGGTTTATGGCTGTATGGATACGATATGAGCTAAAATGTTGATGCAATTCATGTATCTCTATTTTCACAGTAGAGAGAAAATCGTTTATAAACCATTGTAAAATATGTGACGAGAATGATGCGATGACAGTGTCGAAAGCTATTTTGGTACGCAAGTCGAACTTTATTATATAAGCTTGTCTAATAGAAAAATATAAAACGAGTTCTCCTTATAAAAATAAATAGTTAAATAAAACTTTGATAGAGGTGTGATTAAAAATATTTTCCTAATAAAAGAAAAACTATTTATTTTACCATAATTAATGCAAAAATAAAAAAAAAACAGATTTTTTTTAATATTCTGTCTTCGAGAGTTTCATTTCCCAAAAAAAGGAGTCCTTACAAGAGTACTCATATATCCATTCGCCTCTCCGTCTAGCCATTCGCAGGAACCAGAAACAAGTTTTGCATAAACCAATTGACGAGTAAATATGAAATTTGACAAAATTATGTATCATGCTAATCCGCATATACATAAGTAATTAATACTAAGGGATATTCATGAGAAAACTTTAAAGGGGGCAAAAAATGAACAATTTTGAAATCTATTTACGAATTTTATATCGTTTTATCCCCGAATAAGTCAAATTATAAAAAGGACGGAATTACTAGAAGTTCATCTAGAGTTTACCAAAAAACAATAGCGATGGTCCCAATATTTATAATTTGTGATATATATCAATATATATTTCTACACATTACTATAAATTTGTGTGGTAAAAATAACAATATTGTTAAAAGTTTAATGGAAATATTTTTTCCCCAGAAATGCTGAAATGTACTTGAATATGTACAAAAACCTCGTAATTCGAATTTTACTCATATTTAATAGATTGGTTTTTAAATTTGTAATTTTTATAAATGCCAATTTTACATTGAATAATCTACTAAGTGGCAGGAACAAAGTGGCAGGTTACACGTAAAAAAATTAAGTGAAGGTAAACCTCTTTCATAATGATGATTGATTATTTTTTATCATTATTAAATAACGGATAATGAAAGTCAGGCAGTAATTCAGATATACATAGGCGATTTTTTCTGTACATGAAATTAAATAAATTGGTGTAGGTGAATACATATGCAATTGGTTTAACGATAAATATGTTTATTGAAGTAACCAGATAATCAAACAAGTGATTTTAATGGAAATACAAAACAAAATTTTGAAATACGTGAAATTAATAAAAAAATTATCTCTTAATGATATCTTGAATATTATCTATACTGTTTCAGATCATCTTTTTCAATAAAAAATGTTTATTTTAATAACAGTAAGTACATGAATAAGTACAAAAGATACAAATAGAATATTTAGCTGTACTTGTTAGCTATATTGTACCTTCTTACACATTAAAGTAGTAAAAACATTTAATACGGTAGATAAATTATATTTAAAACGTTTTAAATATAGAAGATCTTTATATTTTAAAGCTCCCACATATCACAGCCTCGTCAAACACAAGAAGTAATCATATATATGAAGATTATCACAATAAATTATTATCATTGACGTTCACTGCTATAACATTTTCAACAAATTTAATATTGTCCTTGTCAGATTTCGGTTTACTCGATAAATAAATTTGGTAATCCCGTACCCTTTCGAGATACATGGAATTGCATACTTTGAAAGTAGCATTCACACGATATTTATGGAATGTTAACTATATATAGGTTATTCGGAGGTTTTAGGAAAGGATAATTTAGTTCATAGGTATATTGTTGACCACATATACGCAAAGTGGCATAGTTTTCTTGATATGGCTATTTTCAATTTTCTTGCTTGGTGACAGAATTCGTCAAAAGAAATGGAAATAAGAGACAATATGTAATGGTAATGTATTTTGTTTTGTATATTTTATCAAATAGATAATTTAATTTATTAGCATAGAATGAAAATACGGCTTACAGAGTATATAAACAGTAAAATAAACCATGGAAAAATTAGAGAAAAGTTATTGTCCGAAATGAAGTTTGTGAATTAGTTTGGTAAAATTTAAGAAAGAACTAGAAGAGCTACAAACATTCACTTAAGTACTTCATTAGTGAGTTTCGCTCTAATAGTAGCGGAAATTAAGTTTAGTGCGGTGAAGGAATGGTAATTACATATAATGCGTACACGAAATAAATCTATACAACAAAATCACTAAATATTTAAAGAATTTTTTTGCAAAACATAATTTTTTCGAAATACACAGTGGGCCAAATAATTGAAATGAAACAGATAAAGGTGAAAAAGGCCTTTGCGATTATAATATAGAATAGTTCAACAGACACTAATAATGTTATACGTCTGTATTATAAAAAACGTAATTAAACTCAATTTTTTGTTATTTAATTTCATTTATCTACCTAGTAGATCAAATATTAATAAGCACCTTTGTTTAATTTATAACTGAATACTGCCATCTCAA
This sequence comes from Druceiella hillmani, assembly GCA_039881145.1. Classification (NCBI taxonomy): domain Eukaryota; kingdom Metazoa; phylum Arthropoda; class Insecta; order Lepidoptera; family Hepialidae; genus Druceiella; species Druceiella hillmani. The sequence continues at coordinate 716,851 of JAYKKI010000149.1, forward strand.
AACTACTTATTTCACTGTTTTCATCACCTGCAGAAACAACTCTTACCTTGTTGATAAAATGAATTCTTGATTGGTTTTTGTTGATTCTTCATAGACAAAGAAGACTTATGTTCAATTGTAAGGAATAAAAACATGTGCCCTTAAACTTAATATGTTTCTTTAAAAAATTTTAATGAGTAATTTTCCATTAATTTCTCATGCAAAAATTAGTTTGCAGTATTGGAAACCCTATCCATAAAGGTAAGCATAAAACTAAAAGACTTAATGTATAAAATATGTGGTAATTTACATTAAATACAAATTTAGATAAAAGTAAAATAGCAACTTCGGTTTATCAAAAGTTATCTAGCTATAAATAGGAAAATATGTGGTAATTTACATTAAATACAAATTTAGATAAAAGTAAATTAGCAACTTCGATTTATCGAAAGTTATCTAGCTATTTGTGGAAATATTTTCATACATTATCGTCTCGCGTTCTGCAATTAAATTAACCTCTATATATCCAAACAGGAAACTAAATGGTATAAATGTCACGTAAAAAAACTAATCCATTTATTTAGTTTCCTCCCTAACATTTATACAGCGAAAATAAATAACGGACTGAAAGAAATCACAATTTTAGTCAAAATACTGTACGTAATTGAGTACAGTGTAATTACGAAATAACGCCCTGTGCAGAATCACATATAGTGTTCTTTGACGTTGTGTACACTATTGCGTTATCCTATGGTAATGCGACAGCAATTAAATACATTTTGCTAATTATTCTCTCATTTTCATACATTTTCTTTTTCGTACTGTTACGTGGTAAAGCGTCAATATAACCTAATTACTTTTCATGTAATGTATCTATTTCGCGGTGATTAACATAATTTCATTTGAAATTTGAATTTTATTTCTTGAATATGGTTATTGGTTATGTAAAATTTCACGCTTTGGTGAATTAGACCTGCGCCGACCTCAGTCCAGAGATACTTCGCTCGTGTTTCTTCAGTGCGAGAATAAGGTCTTCGGTAAACAATATTTGGTTACATCCTGTGGGTTGTCCCTGTGTACGCGCACTGAGGTTAGTTTTGGTCATTATATATGATACTGAGGTTAAATTTATGTTATCTGCGCTAGGGGTTAGGGGGAAAATGAAAATGTACGGAAGTTGTAATAGAAAAAGTGTGTAATAAAAAAGCTGATCCCGTGAACATATATATGTATATATACACACACACACATACATATATATATATATATATATATATATATATATATATATATATATGGATATAAATATATTGTAAGAAAGTGTAAAATAATTTATTAATGATGACATACAAAAAATAATGTTGAAAGACATTAAAATGGACGGAGATGAGGAAATTAAGTGTGCCTAATTTAACAACATAAGATTGAAAATACATATGAAGTATTGAGAATATTGCAAAAATAATTCATTTGTGCTTTGGTCTTCGATCATTATTTTAATAATAAAACTTTGTTTTTGGAGGTAATGCAAAAAGGTATGACGGTAGTAATAACGAAGCAGCGGACAGAGTTTGATGCTCGTTGGACATAGACTCATCAATTGAGATTTTTAGTGGATATCAATAACGTAATAGAAAACTAAACGATTTTATATCATTTTTGCACTATATCGTCTTAATCTTTGTTCCGTTTTTTATTTTGTATACTCTAATGAAAAGAGTAAAATTTATAGCACTTTAACTTAATACATTAGCGACGAAAATTCAAATAAAAACAAAAATCCCGGATTGCCCGTATGAACACTAAAATATTTCAAAACTATTCCAAGCGTAATATATTACTTAAAATTATTCAAATGAATAAAAATCATCTACACCCTTTCAATACTTCATCTATTGCAATATCGTAGTACTTACTCATTGTGTGAACAAAATGTTCAAACTAACACACGTGCAATTTCTACACATATAATTAGTATTATGACGTAAAAACATTCAACAACTGAGTAGCACTAGGAACATCTGGAATGCTTAACTATGTCATAATTGCGAATATTACCTGAAAACATGACGTAATATTCGCAATTGTGATTGTGAAAACATAACGTAAATTTACGTAGTTAAGTATTCTAGATCCTCTAATACTATTCAGTTTTCAACTTGCTTTAAGGCCTTTACCGGATTTATATCTCTTGAACTTAAAGTCAATAATTGTGAAACGTATGCTTAACGTTGAAACGTATGCATATATTCAGTGAAACACGTAAATAAAAACATGGCGTGAAAACCCAGATTTAAATCATAAAATTTACACCGACGGTGAAGCGGTGTAAATTTAGTAGCAGTATTACACGAAAGGAGCAAGTTTTAATATCAAAAAATATAGACATTCTGCTCTGAAGTTCCAAATAAACAATAAAATGTGTATGAAAATTATTGGTTCTCTTAACATTAATTTTGATTGAATAATAATATTTTAACAAAAAAATTCACCATAACACATATTACCTTTAGATATCTATATCAATAAGAGACTCTGTTAAGTCTTCAACCTCAGAGGAGATAATAAATGTATCTAATATATCTTCCAGTGATACAAAATTGTCTTTATACTAGTAAATTGTCTTTATACACTAGATACCTATCTAGATATCATACAATTAACGTCGTGTGTAAACAGTATGAGAACATTTTTTTTATCGCTTTAGATCAACAAAGCCCTATGCTAACATTCCCACAATCATGTGACCTTTTCACCCTCTTGCATGGTGCGATTGAATTTGTTCTTTAAAAGCCAGGATTTATTACGACACAAAATATATTCGTGAAGATTTTGGAAATTAATTTCGTTAGAAAATTCATTATCATATGGAAATTCATTTCATTATCATTATTATTGTGTATTATAAATAACATAAACTATTAGCTCATCTCGGATCAATACTTAGACCCTGTCAAGATTGGAAATATCACCATCAGTCATTAGGAGTTCAGTCTTCTGACTGTTTAAATTACTTTTGTCTACAAACTTAATTCCATAAATAGTTTTCATCTAGCTTATAATCTCCAAAGGTTTTTGAAACCTATGTGTTTGAAAAACCTTTGGAGATTATAAGCTAGATGAAAACTATTTATGAAAAGGTCTAGCCATTCTTATTTTGATATAAAAACCCTTATTTTTGTACGATATTTCTTTAAACTGGTTTTTAATCTGCCGTTTATCAAAAGCTAAAAAGGTCAATCTGCGTTTGCTAACATTTTCTTACCATTTTCATAATTTGTTTATGTTTCAAAAAAATCGCTTACCGACCTAGGTATTTCCTGCAATTTTTGCAACGCTACGCATGTCTGAAAAAAATAATCACAATGAAGTTTTAAGAAAACTTATTCAATAATGAAAAATTTCCCCCTTAAGGATGCCAGTCTTTCAAAATTTGAAGCAAAAAACCTGATGATCCCGAATGCATCTCGCTCCCCACAGATTAGCATAATTAAGCACTTATAAATACTTAATATATTTTTTTATATATTGAATATATTTGGCGTTAATATTGTAGAAATTCATTATTCACAATTAAATTAAACTAGTTGGTGTAGTATTATTTCCACTTTCTTTAAGTTCTTTACCACGACCGATGTTTCGTTGTATTACAACATCTTTATGTGGGCTATTAGCAAAGATTCTAGCCCACCTGAAGTTATTGTAATGCAATGCCCACCTGAAGATGTTGTAATATAATGAAACATAAGAAAGTAACAAAGAAAGTAGAAATAATACTACATCACGTAGTTTCATATTTTTTTATATCAAAATATTTATATTATCATTTATATTAAACCATTTACAATTATTAAGACAAGCAAGTGTAAAAATATCGTAAAAAGGTCTCAAAATACAAAACAAAATCCGGAGAATTTTTAAAACATTTATGACGTATAATTTGTAACAACTTTTGGAATTAACTAATAAGATAATTTTTGTTCTGTGCAATATCTGAGGCGTCAGAAATGATAATAATTAAGGGAAAACGACATCTGCCATGGATAATTCACCTGTTTTGAGATGAGATATTAGATATGTTATATAATATATGCAATGATTAATACTTATTTTATTAAGTAAAATCCACCGAGTCGTAGGGATAAAGAAATATAACTTTGAAAAGCATAGTTACAGAGCATTTAAAAGGCAAATCCGGTTGCTTCATGGCCAGTTTCAAATATCGAGATTGAACTTAAAAAATTGTGATGTTTTGGAATAGATTTGCAAAAAAAAGTTTCTCGAATATTTAAAAGCAGTAAAACAATACAATGATCTATACAAAACTGATAAAATATATTCACAATGATTCCTTAAAACTCTACCTTTGCAAAAACAAAGATAAGACCTGATTTTTTAAAATATATTTTTCTTCTATGGTATGAAATGTCATAAAAACCAGGCCTACATATTATGGCTGCTAATATATTATACCGTCGCACAGTTATGTTTCAAGTTACGATTATTAAAATAAATTTAATTACTGAGAAATATAACAAAAATAGTACCTTCCTGATCTGACGTTCGCGGGTCCATGAAGCGAGATAAAAAGGTTTCATTGTCATCTCACTGCTACATCCAACGCAGCCCCCCGTTTAGGATGTAGCAGTGAGACGACAATGAAGCTTAACGCTAATGCCACCTTAGGGAGGGATAAGGATTCACCTCTAACCCTATAATAACCCCAGGGTCGATGGTGTCTTACTTTTTTTTTATTTCAAACGCTTCCAGTAATAAGTAAAATATAGGTAATTGTATATTCTCATTCATTAAAATTAAACACATTCAAACATTTTCAATATCAGTTTTTGAGAGAGACGATAAACTCATTCCATTACGGATTAAATAGGTTTAGTTAAGTAATATAAACGTTGAAAGAGCGATTCAATTACAATAAATTTTTGAAAGCACAAAGACAGTAACAAAATTTAATGATCGAATTAAACTTTTGTGTTAAATTTTTACTATGAAACGAACAGGGCATTAAAGAAAATATGGCTTCCATTATCTTTAAGTGACCCAGAAAATTCATATACGAAATTTTGTGGTTTCCAGCAAAACAAAACCGTTTTGATGGGTTTCAATATATTGTTACAACGACGACGTGACTGTTTTATGACCTTTCAAATTTCACGATCTCTTGGCAAAGGCAAAGCAAAATAGTTCTATGAAAATGCTCCCAAAGGTCAGAGGTTAAAACTATTGCCATATTATTATATTTTAGCGACGTAAATCACTAAAAGAGCGTAGGTTGTTTACAACACAGCAGTTGCATCAAAATAAATACTTGGTATTGAGATTGAAACGCAAGCGTAAAGAAATTGTAATAATATCGCTAAACAAAAACACAAGTTATTTACACGTCTAAGGAAGTAATTGCCCTAAAATAAAATTTAAAATCCTAAACAAGTTACGTGACGAAAAAAGCACCTTGCAACATTTGTCCGTTCTGGTGTGAATAGTTAATAAATAAATAATCCGCAGATTCGTTTTTCTCAGCACATTTCGAAAACTCCGCGACTGACAAGGGTGAATATTAACAAATGTATGAACACGTATATATTTTTAAAAATTTCATAACTAACGTAGGTGTATATAATTACATATATGTGATTTATTCCTTATTGTTATTTATTCCAATGCAGTAAATTAAATAAAACTTTGACTGTACATAATTCATAAAAGTGCATCAAATTTCCATAGGGCTACCTTGACAGGAAATTTTTGTGCTATTTAATGCTTTGTCCATAGACTTTTATTTCCAAATTTTAGTTTTGTGCAATAAACTGTGGTAGGAATATTATCCACAAACTCTTACATCTTTTAAAGGTATATAATATTCCGTTAATTCGAAGTTAATTTGTTTTAATTATGGTGATGGTGATAGTTATTAAAATTATAATCCAAAACACTGTTTTAGAGAATAGTTATTTAAATAACTCGTGTTCTTTTAGTTATTCCTTTTTGTGTGTTTTACATTTGCACTAGGTTGAATAAACAAAAATATGTGGAATTTCAATTTTTTTTCAATATGTTCTATGTTAGATGATACCTATTATATGATTTACTAATTTAATTTATGAAAATGAATATATGGGATGAATTTCATTTTGTTATTCCATATTTTTACATTCCTAAAACTAGTAGGCTCAAAGATCAATACAGAAAAGGGAGAAAATATTTACTACCATTTATGAAGAAGAATAGTGCTGACAAGTGTGGTTTTCCCATTTGATATTTAAAAGACTTCGTTAGATTATATTTGAAATAAATTATGAGTATTTTAGTAACTGCGAAACGTAGATAGACCTTTATACTTACGCTGTAAAGTATCAAAGTGTATTTATCAAACACCAATTTTGTATGACTCTTTCTTCGATACTCATTTTTTTCCAAAGAATACCCGTTTTAGTATTTTTTTTTTAAATTTTCACAAAGTACTAATGAATTTTAAAGGATCCTTCTTTTGAAGTTATTTTTAAAGGACTTCAAAAGAAGGATCCTTGGAAATACATAAAGTAAAATAATCCATTTATAAAACAATCCATTTTTGCAGTAAATGAGAAAAAGTAAAAGTGCTCAAAATATTTCGAATTCAAGCACGTTGAATAAAAAAACTTGATTTAAAAAACGTATAAAAGACAAAAAATAGTATAATAATTAATTAATTTTTATTTGAAATTTGGGTTATTATTGTAATTTATTTAATTTCTATTTGAAATTCGAGTTATTAAGTAAAAAAAATGTTTTGTAACTCGTATTAAAAAATCATGTCATAACATAAAATGAGGTAGACGTTTTCTTTCAGATTAATATAGAGAAGGAATCGATTAAAACTATTTTCATGTTATAAAATGTTTTTGGTCGTCTAATTAACTGAAAAGATGTTAAACCACTCGCCCATTAAAAGAAAATCCATCCATGTTAAAAGCGCGGAATCATCATTATTTTCCATGAGCGAACTTAAACAAAATCGAGTTTAGTTATTATTTGGGCATGCTAATATATTTGTTATGGCCACTTATTCACGAGCACTTTTGGTTTTTAACTGGGTTTGTTAAGATTGCCTTCCATTTGTTAGATTTAATTTTATGGTAAGTTTTATTTTATAATGGATCTGCGTCAAATCGTACATAGATCGTGTTTTATGTCAATTTTGCTCAATTCGACTTGGATTTGCTGGAAATGAGTTATGTACGACTTTGTCCGTATTTAATTGTGATTCAATTCAAATCGGATTAAAATGGGAATAATTTTGATTTACAGATTATATTGGATTAATTTTAGATATTGCATTTGTTCCATTATTGCTCCATTTTGAATTTCAGTTTAAAGTAGAGTTGACAAAACGGAACGGATTTTTTCACGTCAATTTATATTGGGATTTATTTCTAATTTGAGCATGACTTGGTTTGAATTAAGTTCGAACTAGGCGGAATTAAGTCATTTTATTCGGGTTAGATTAATTTAGATTAGTATAGTGTCCTTTTGTATCGGATTTGATTGCGGTAGGGATTTGAATTTCGGATACACCTGGAAGATTGTTTTTAATTATAAATGTTTACCCGAGATAGACGCAAATAAAAATCAAGTGACCGCAGAATGCGTGTAGCCATGAATATTTTACGGCTTTAAGCAGTAAAGTTACACATTTTTTATCCAACACTAAAGATAAGCAAAATCTAATGTGACATAAACATTTAAATATATTCTGTGAAGGCGCTACTATTTCAGGGTTACACTATGGTATAAGCAGGCTATGCGGACGAGAGCAGGTGTGCTTAAACCTTTCCCCTAATACGATATAGCGTGTTCTGCTATATCAGTAATTTGCTTAAATAGTCTACGCCACCGTTATTAAAAAAAACGAAGCAAGTTTGAAAAAGAATTAGACATTCCGTAACAAGTTATAACGAAATATTTGGAATTTTGCTAGTAGATTTCAATTCAATTTATATTTGCAGATTAGATTTATATGACTTGTAATTTCTGTGTCAAAAACTGAAAACTTTATTTGCGAAGAGATCATGGACGCTTGTCCGTCCGCGTAATTTGTTGAAAACTAGTAAGTAGATGGAACGAACATTTTTCCTAAAAAAAATCCTTTGAATTTAAATTTCACTTAAAACGTATACGACAAATTTTATTCAGGTTTTCCACACAAAAGTCTTAGTTCTTCTAACATTTTTAAGCAATTATAATTTCTGAATTCGATCTATATTGAATTTCCTATGGTGTTAGTTCGCTACATTTCGAGAGCAATTCGAACGCTGTGTCGTGTCGATGATTATGTTATCAGATAGTAGTGAAGTTGTTCAGAAACTGCAGACGGTCTTCCCACTTTTACAATTCTTCTTTATAAAATTCTAATAAGGTTTTAAAAATGGTTAAATGTGCGAAATAATATTAATATTTGCGACATGAAATTTAACTTTTCTAAAATATGTGTTTAAACAGAATAATCCGAAAAATTTATTCGTAAGTACATCCAAAACACATTATTACTTTAAGCTATTATCGAGATTTTAGTTATTTATCTTGCTACAAAAATATATAATGGGTGCTCTGTGCCTGTGTACTAGTTTTTAAATCAAATTGTACCAAAAACCAAAAATACTTTTTATGCTTGTCTGTTATTAAATTTTTAATAGCCAATTATGAAAGGAAAGATATATAAAATAAATTTATTAACTAAACTAAAATATAACGTTTCCAGTTAAGCAATGAAAGATATTTTTTAACAATTGGTACTTTTGAGAACTAGAAATGATTTTTAATTGGCATAAGAACGGAAATGAGGAAAAAATGAAAAATACGGACAGGGTGTAACCAGAAGAGTGAATAGGAAGTATATGGAAGGACTTATGGGAGGGGGAATTTTGAGACGACCCTTGAAAGTATAAATGGAAAAGATATTCTATATATAGTGTTTTAATTTATATAGAGCCAAATAACGAAGAAAATAAACGAGGTACTCAATTTGCGAATTTGTAGACTACGTAATTTCTTCGAAAGTAGGCAAAGGTATTAAATAGAGATAGATATAAATTTGGAAGCGAGATAAGAAGGAATGTGCGGATTATTAAAACGCTAAAAAGTAGCACAAGGATATATTTTGCATTCATCATTCATTTTCAACCACTCTAGTTGCGTCTTAAATTTAGAAATAAAATGAAAGTATATGTAACAAAAATGTAACAAAAAATGTAAACTGTAACAAAAATCAATGTAACAACAATGATGGTAACAAAGGTGAATTAAAAATAATATTCGGCAAATAAATATTTCCATCAATTAACTAAGCATAATTTGCAAAAATTATGACGATATTACCATAAATTTATTCGCCATATAAAATCATAATTACATAAATTTGGAACATATTTAAGACTTTTCCAGCTCACAGTCGTTGGTTTAGTCGTGTACCAGATGTATTTTTGTGTAATAATTAGGACATAAACTTTCAGATTCAGAGATATCCAAAATGTAAATGACCTGTCAGGCACTTTCAGTACTCACGGAACTGTATTTAAAATTAAAATGTAAATTAATTCGATTTCATGCTTCCGAGCAAAGCGTAGCATGTTTTCTTTTTTCCATATTTTGTAATTACATTTGACAAAAATGAATATTGAAAGTTGCACTTAGTTTTTTGAGTATGCTAATTGATAATATTAGAAAATTTTGCACATTTGTTTAGTTTACTCTGTACTTATTGCTACACAGGCTAACTTTATCTGGCAATAATAACTATGAAAGTTTAAATATTTAGAGTCGATTCTATGAAAACATCTAATTTTTTAGAATTATCTTAAACATTTAATGATCGTAATTTAATTACGCACCAACATTATTCAATCCTAGCCGTTATTATAGATTTAACAAACCAATATTGCGTAAAAAGCGCTTTAAATAAATGACAATTTACGATAGCATTTAAATTGTTAAACAATTTTTGCATTTACTTCTCTTTACGAGAAAAATCTTAATTAAAACACACTTTTACGTATCAAAGAGAGTGGCTATAAGTTGGGAATTTATGACATTATTCTAACCATTCTTGTATATATTTAGTTCAATCCCCTCAGCAATATCATTTAAGTCACTAAAATCACTATCAAAATGCTCACAGTCCCCATACCTCTAATTCCGTTTCCAGTCAATATTAATGTCTTAAATATGTAAATAGAAGTATCTAATGACGCACTTCTTAGTAAAATTATGGCAGTTCAATGAAAAATTATTAGTTTCCAAAAAAAATGGTTTTCAGTATAATGAGTTCTTATATGTAGTATCTTTGATATTATCGAAAAACGTTGATATCAACAAGTCTAAAAGAAATAAATAATATTTACACACATTGATTACGTAAATACACAATGTGAATATATGTACGTAAATATATGTATATAATACGCGACGTTGCTTACCAGTTCGTTCGCTTATAATTTGAGTTCTACCTGATGGTTTTGTACTTCTACATACACACTCACGCATATATATATATATATATATATATATATATATATATATATATATGTTTATATTAAGAATAGTGTTGAAAATAATTGGAACAATTACCGTACACAAAGCTCGGTGGACGACGTTATATATTTATCTTATCTCATAAACTTCTATATTTCTATTCTCTGGTGATAACCCTGTATAAGCTTAATTTAATCTCCTTAGGTTTTAAAGTAATCCACCCCGATAGATGCGGGTGTCCCACATGTAATTTTATAAGACCCCATTAAAACTCAATAAAAACAACGATAAAAAGTTATGTAAACATGATCTGCGTAAAATTCCAATATTCTATTCGTTTATGATCATTTTATGATGATCGGTTTCGTAGGTGAAACGTAAAAGGGAAACAAACAAAAAACTTTCAATTATATTAATTGGAAAGACAAAGTAGTTAATGTTGGTAGTTACGAAATTATTATCTAAGCAATACATATTTGCAATTTTAATAATTACACACTAATTAACAATTTATATTTATATATATATATATATATATATATATATATATATATATATATATATACATATATATATATATATATATATATATATATATATATATATATATATATATATAAGTAATTATGAGAAAAACATTAGAAAAAATAAATCAAAGTTAATGAAAACGAATACGACTTATTGAGTATTGACATCCATGTGGAATGACATATACCGAAATATGGTATAAAGTCAATATTAAAAGGACATGAAGGCAAGAATAATTTAAAATAAAAAAGAGACAGATTTTCTTTCGAAAATAAATCTTGTAATTTTTCTTTATATTCCATGCATAAAACCAAGCTACCATATTTGAAAAATACGAAAGCTACTTTAGAGTGAACTTCAAAACTGCATCTTTGTAGCTTCACCTAACATATACTTTCTATTAAGTAAATAATTAGTCATGCGGAAACCAATCTTGGCTAGAATCGATCCTCACGTTGCACGTAGATTTGTTATTTTATATTATAATACTGAAGCAAAAAGTTGTAATTATGTAGTTACAGTAATTGTCAAGAAAACTTCAAAAATTTTCATAATAAACTTTATATTGAATATATTTGGAGTTAATTTTGTAGAAATTAATTATTCACCGTTAAATGAAACTACGTGGTGTAGTATTATTTCTGCTTTCTTTAATTTCTTTACTACGACCTAGGTTTCGTTGTATTACAACATGTTCAGGTGGGCTATTAGCAAAGATATTTGCTAATAGCCCACCTGAAAATGTTGTTACACAACTAAACTTAGGTCGTGATAAAGAAATTAAAGAAAGTAGAAACAATACTACACCACGTAGTTTCATTTAAGGGTGGATAAATTTTCTAATTATTTCCGTTTCGTAGAAATGTCGACGAAAAAATATGAGCCACCGTAAATAAGGAGCAACACATATTTATGAGTTATATAATGGGCTACAACAGTCAAATTCCTCATACATATCAACACACTCCATCTACGAGGACTTTATCGACTAAGATGATTTTACATTCTCTATCTTATTGGTTTCTTTTGTTGCCGTTATATCCGTTTTTAGGATTGAAAAAAGACTCAGATGCGTTTTCAGAATTCCACAATGCAATAGTCATTCGTCTGCTTATGCGTCTTTATAAACCACATCTTTGAAGTTTCTACAGTTCAATATTTAAGTAAATTAAATGTGTTAAGTATATGGCGATCTCAACAAATATATTAAATAACGATAGCGAGATATGGCGATCTCAATAAATATGTTGAATAACATTTTTAATATACTTCTCACATATGCATAGTAGCATCTAAATAAATAGGTTAAATAACAACTTTTAATACACTTTCCATCTTGCATAGTGCGATATGGTTACTCCAATAAATATGTCGAATAAAATTGTTTAATCTACTTCTCTCATATGCATAGTGGAACATGGCGAGCTGAATAAACAGGTTAAATAACAATTTTAATGCACTTCTCATCTCGTAAAGTGGAACATGGTTACCTCAAAAAATATGTTAATTACCAATTTTTAATGTACCTCTCATTCATGTGTATTGATATATGACGATCTCAATAAATATGTTAAATAAAAATTTTAATGCTTTGTAATAATTACAATTTTTATTGCATTTCCTATACTTGTATAGCGGAAGCTGGCGATCGGAATAAATATGGTAATTAAATAATTTTAATGCTTCTCCCGTACATGAAATTTGGCGGCCTCAATAAATATGGTAAATAAGATTTTTTAATCCACTTCTCACACACACACAGTGGAACATGGAGGTCTTAATAAATATGTTAATTAACTATTTTGGCGCACTTCTTATATATGTAGAAAGATAATTTAAAATTATGATTTCTTACCATTTTAATTTTAAAGGCTAGTTGTGAAATATTTGTATTCAAAATGGCAGGCGTTGTGCCACTCCCATTCTAATTTTTCGTCAATGGGTCAAAATCTGATAAAATTCTAGAAATTTGATTAAAACTTTCCAATAAACTCATTTTCGTTAACTTAATACAATATTTGCAGCTACGGAAACCTATTATGTACGTGTTGCACACTTGATAGGTTTTTAGTAATAACAATATAGAAACCCGTCATAGTTTTACAGAAACGATACGAACACCCTGTGGGGGGAGTAATTGGTACTGATAAAGTACTATCCTCCCTGTTACCTCTCTCCAACCTGCCTATTTTGACGCGGCAACGGGCTCTCAGTAGAGCCATAAAGAAAGATGATGCGCGTGGTCACAGTAATCACAACTGAAATATATTTATTAACTTTTTACAATTTTAATTTTAAAAAAACGTAGTACGACTAAATTTCTCCCAAGTTTTAGATTTTAACCACTTTTTTACTGCTTTACGTCTTTTTGAAAAACGGCTCTTTCAGCGTCAAGCGTATAGCTTAACATAAACACACTATATTATTAAAAATTACAGTTTTGTTTCGTATATTATTTTTTTGTAATTTTTTACAAACACTACGAAGTTACAAAGACTATACGTTACAGCGTAAACAATCTTAAGCAAAAGAAAATATTAACCGTAAAAACTTACTTAATGGCAAGATGAAGCGAAATACTTAGCACCGAAAACTAAGTTCACGGAGGAAATACAACTGAGAAATCAAAGAATTTAAAAAAAGGCCATCATGCGGATTTATTACAAGTCAAAATGACCACATGGAAAAATTAGCACTAAATTTTTATAAAGTCGTTTACATAACATCGATAACCCTAAAAAGATAATTTTTTACTGTTATAGCCATATTGAATAATCACCAGAGTCATATCAATTTAAATGCATTCTCAAAGGCTCACTGGGAGTGTTTACATGATTAGAGCGAAATTAGGCTAATTTTGAATTCGCGAACATTATTATCGATGAAGTTATTAATTGGCCCGTTATTATGTTACATTTGCAGATTTACACAGCTTTAGCAGTAAATTAAAAACTGAAGTACCACATATTAATTCTTTAATAAACGAGGAACTACTTCGAACCGAGAAGTGAACGAGATATAAAATATTATTGATATTAAGAAAATGTGATCGAATTATCTCCTACCGAGCGTAGCGATGATGAATACTTATTTTTACTGTGAATATACATATAGTTTTTCATTACAGTAAACATCAGTAAAACTCCTAACAATATCTTCTTTTAATGAAATCTAATTCTTCCCTGCAGTTTATTACTCACCACAACCGATCGTTCATGTGCATATATTTTTATAATAATGAACCCTGCAAATATTCCTTGATTTGGTGTATATATATACATACATACACACACATATATATATATATACATATATATATATATATATATATATGTACATATATATATATATATATATACATATATATATATATATATATATATATGTATATATATATAGGACAAATTAAATGTAATCTGTACGAAGGTAACCGTTCAGTTTCAGTTATCCTAGTGATGGTCGTAGTAGTTGTTTGTTGGGTTGTCATTGTTTAAGAGAAAGCCTCTATTTGAGTGAAAAGCTTAAAATAATCACAACAAACTAAAGTGTCGGCTTTTTATTGACTATTACGTATCACAGTTCATTTGTAAATAATTTATCATTTTATCAGCTGACTGCTTACGTTAAATAACGTATCACGTGACTAGGGCCAATTTTCAACTTTTACTTGCGTGAGTCGTGCCTCTTTAACGCGCATACAAAGTGCGTGTTAAATGAAATACCGACCTTAGGGGATTAAACTAAAGAAACTAAAGTGACCATTTTCCAGCGTCTCGATATTTATGCTTTTATAACCATGTGAAAACTTCACACTTTTTACATGGTGAAATGGGCATGTCCTAACCAATGCAACATAATGTTAAATAATCAGTATCAATTGCAGTTTTGAAATTAATTGCAATATCGTTATCACAAATGCGTTAGTTTATATCAATTCGTATAAAAGGGAATATAAATTTATGAAAATCAATTAAATTTTAATTACGAAAGTATATAATTCTTACTTAATAATCAAAACTTTTTGAAAATAATAAGAATTCAGGGAAATATTCTTAAATAAATTAATTTCTGCTTAGTATCATAATTATTAACTACTGTTAAACTATTAAAAGCTACTAAATAGTTATATAAGTTTTTTTATTTATAGGTTAATGTACGGGAATATATAATTAATATTAAATTATTCCCTGAATTCTGTTATATTCAAATGACACTCTAATAGTATTTCGTTCAAAATATCTGGAATTTTTATTCATTTACATCACATTAATAATCTAAAGTAATTATAAACTGGCTTCTATTACACAATATCATTTTATAGACATACCAGTTATTCAAGGTCTCTCTTACCATTTTTTCACGTCGTATATCCAATAGAAATATTTTTTATTCTTTCACAATTTTCGAATATGCGTTCGATGTAATGTAAAAATACCATCAGGCCTAAGGACAAAGTTAGTAGGTTGTAGTAAATACAAAACAGTTGTTAGAGCAGTTATGATGTATGGTAGTGATGCATGGGCCACAAAGAAAATTCTTATAAATAAACACTATTTGACCGATATACGTATGCTGCGCTGACCGGATGGAGTAACGTTGAAAGTCAAAATACGAAATGAATATATAATGGGGAGTTTCAAGGTTTCTCTAATTACTAACAAAATCCAGGAGGCGATACTAAGATGGTACGGTCACGTTATGCGCAGACCTGAAAAGCAGTTCCTGGAAAGTGCCTGCCTATCGCTTCGAGAAAAAAGAGAAAAGCAATACTTACTACTACTTGGCTAACAAATGTCAAGCGCGCCGTGATGTAATTTGATCTATCCAAAGACGACACTTGCAAGAGACACAGATTGTGTTTAAAAATTTCAAAAGCCGACCCCATGTTGCAGGATGTGACAAGGACAAATAATATGACAATTTTCGATTATCAAAGTATAATTAAGTTATTTCAAACCCCTTTGTTACACCAACCCTTATTGAATTTAGTCAATGTCCCATCTTATTTTTATTAATATTTGGAATAGATATAGCTTTTACTTAACAAGTAATAATATGAAATTTAGATTACATTGCTAACTGTAATGAAATAGTACTTACTCCTTTGAAATATCTGTGAAGATGAAATATTCGAAGAAAATATATCGTTCATCCTATATTTTAAATATTGATAATATATTTTCAAACGTCGCGATTTTACCGTCGAGTCTCCCTGATGCCAAAGCATCGTCGAGTTGGCAATATATTATCGTTATATCCTACATTCACTCGTCGTCCTTTATTAACTTTATTATTCTTATTGTGTCGCGGTCGCGAGGTGTTTCTCTAGTTTAGTATTGTTGGCGAGTCGCAAACTTTAGATACGGAGGTAAAACGTTTCAGTAGAATACTAATGTGCAATGGAGGAAAAAAGTCTTGCACCAAGCATTTAGATAAAAAAACCATTAATAAATATATGTAAAGGCGTATAATATTAACGGAATGCATTAAGCGTTCCACATATGCCACATGTTAATTATTTTAATTTTCAAAGATTTATGATGGGAAAACCGGAAAATTTTTTATTAAATCATCTATTACCCTGTAACTGTGGTAACCTCCAAAGTTTCTAGTTTTATTTCTATAGCTCGAATATTGGTCAAAATATATTCATGTAAATAATATTCCATTTGGTAACTTATTTTTCTAGTCATCTTACACTACTAATGTCTAACAATAAGGCAAAAAATAATAACATACCATTACCGGAATCGATAATACATTTTTGATATTATTCATTGCTTCCTTCTCCAAATATATCCTTGACCAATATATCCTTGATCAGTTTGTTATGAAGATATGGCGAAAACAGTTTTTTTGAGGTCTCTTACATTTTCATTTATGTTAAAAAGGTATCACCCTAATCAATGGAGAATTAGACACTTGTTTACAAATTAATTGAATATTGATATTAACTATTTTGTTAATTTTAGATTATTGACATTTACTTTCTTATGTTATAATGCAATCATAACCCTGACTTCTTATTATGAATGCGCAAGTAAGTTTCTTTCTTTATATTCATTTACATCGCTTTCGTTTCTCGACTACACAGCGATTACGGTGAAATTATGGATATATATATATATATATATATATATATATATATATGTATATATATATATATATATATATATATATATATACATATATATATATATATATATATATATATATATATATATATATATGTATATATATTGTTTACTATTTTCCTTTTTTATAATTAAAATATTCACTCCCTTTGGAATAAAATCGTTAATATGATAATTTATACAGTAAGTGGATAATAAGCAGTAATAACAGAAAAAGTTCCCCATTTTACATTTTTTATTCCATTTTCACGCAAATGAAGTTAAAACTATTAATTAATAAGTATAACATAATTTTTAGAACTTAACTTTTCGAGGGTTCATAGAAGGCAAACATGAGGTTAGGAGGGTAACGTAGAAAAAATCCCGGAGCAGAAGAACGCTTCCATAGGTGAAAAAGGTTAAATAGAAGAGAATCTAAAGGTTAGAAAGGTTGAGAGTTGAATCTTATACTCAAGTCTATAAGTGTAACTCGATGGTTCATTGCCAAAATAATACTTGTATTTGATTGGAATTTGTTTGCGGTTTTTTTATTTACCTAAGCCTACATTGAAAACAAAAGTGCAATTCAGTATCAGAAATATATCCCTTCTAATAATTTATAATTAATACAAAATACGTGAACCATATGTTAGTCATAATTTACTATAAAAAGTAAAAGGTACTTGATTATTTGAAAACAAGGTGTACCTTGCCAAAATTACATCTCAAAATACACAAAAATAAGTATGGGTTGATTGGAGAATGCACATAATTTTAAGTCAATCAGTAATTATAACCTTATAACTTTGGAACTATAACCATATATTGTGGATGAACAGGAATGATGTGTACGCCTATATCGTACGTATTCTAAAAAACCTCAAGTCTATGTCATGTACGTTTGCTTAAAACTAAGTGTGTATTAAACTTTTATTGCCAGTGTTTAGTATGTTTGTTTCTTGATTATTTTCAATATCTTATTTTTATATAAAGTAATGTCGATTGTGAGTAACGATGTCATGGTGGCTGAAGAGCATTTAAATGTTCATCTTTTTGGCGAATTATTAATATAGTATTCATAGTAGGGGAGCCCGGGATGCTAAATTTTCAGTTACTAAAGCGTCATGGGGACCTATTGGATTGTGAAGATAATGTCCTAAACCGAAAAAAACTTTATGTAAAGTTTTCGATTTTGTTGGGGAGGGGAGGGTAATTTTCAAAAATGTAAAAAAAAAACGGTCACATGGAAATACTCGAGCGCGTCAGAAATTCATAGTGTATACGCGCAATGTCATTTTGAAAACCGAGAGATATTAATCTGACGAGTAACTAGGGGAGGGTGGCCGTAAAAAGGGGTTGAAAAAAAAAAAGTTATTCGAGCGTGTCAGATATTCAGAGGGAATGTTAAGTGAACACAAGAAAATGTCCTATTTAAATGACTGACGATTTGGATGGGGCCAAAAGTCATAACCGATTTTTGAAAATGTAAAAAAAAACTGTGACCTTGAAATACTCGAGCGCGTCAGATTTTTATACAGACAGTTCAATTTCATGTCCTAATCAAACTAAATGATAATCTGACAATTATATGAAGGCATATTCTTAATCTGACAAATTGAATTTTTTTTTCATTAGTGGATGTAATCAAGCTATATACATATATATAAGTACGATTATATCATTTATTAATATAAAAGTAAATAAAACAATATAAAAATGATATTCTCAATATTCATCCTCACTGGATTCATCTTCAGCAAGTTCTGGTGCATCATCACATTCCTGCGCATTTTCCGATTTAATTACATTTTGCCTTAGAAAATCGGACGGTATTTTGATAGCTGTAAAAAGTTTGTAACACGGGGCATGATAGCCATTATTTAAAGATGTATCATTAGAAAGTTCGACCGTAGCATAAGCGTTGCTAGATTTTCTTTGAACTGGTTTCACTTTACGATACTTTAAAATAGTTTGACATTTTTTTAAAGTTTCTGGAGTAAACTTTTTAATTTTTTCACATGTTTCATTTCCACAAAATACACATTTCAAACTTAAATTACTCATTATTGTAACTTGTACATTACTCATTATTGTAATTGTACTTATTACATTTAATTCACAAATTTATTTTTAGACACAACAAACAAATCAAAACGTCGTACATCTACAATAACAAACACGTCATTCTGATCAGCTGAGATGGCGTCATGGCGGCAGACGGTAGTGTGGGGATGGTATGAGAGAGTAAGAGATAGAGAAAGAATGAGAAGGAACGAGAGACGCGGAGTGGGAAACACATAGTTCTTAGCAGCTGTACGCTCCACACTTTATTTATGGTTTTAGCTACATCTCCCCATGAAAATCGTCAGATTATATATTTCCCGTAATCCTTAAAGGATTTCCTTCAAAATAAAAAAAATTCAATCGCGCTCGAGTATTTCGAGGCGAAGTTTTTTTTTACATCCTTATGACTCGCCAATTTCCTTATGCCACGCTCAAATCGTCAGATTATTGAAATATACACTGTTTTGCATGTACTTAACATACATTGTCTTAATCTGACGCGCTCGAGTTTTTCTGAGGATCGATTTTTTTATACCAATCTGACGGGCTGCCCTCAACGCACGCCCCTATATTAAGGGTTCATATATGGTAGGGATACATTACAGGGTACAAAGTTTCTCCCCATATGATTTTCTGACGCGCTCAAGTAACGCGCAAAATCCCCGCTTGGGCTCCCCTAGTATTAAAAGAAAAAAGGTTTTTAAAATTTTTCAATTTATTCCTTAATGTTTAAATACCAGTGAAAGATGTAAATGAAAATTTTTTGATTTACAGCACATTATATCCAGTTAGAAAAATGTTGTTTTTATAAAAATCCGTTTAAAGTTTTCGATATCAATACTTATTCAAAACTACTCTGAATATTAGCCAATGGTTGTTTGAAAATATCGGATTAAAATATTTTACATTTGAGACTCTAAACTATAATTATAAATATATATAATATATATTAATATATTCCTCAAAAACTGTAAGCACTCCACCGAAAAAGATCGTATCTTAAGAGTACACGGGAAGGAAAATGTGGTAAAAATCGATTTTAATTACAAAGTTTTGTTAAATTGGTATAGTTAATAAAAACCCGCTTCTAAGTGTTCTCTCGTACGATCTCTCGACGACTACAACTGACCATTTTTTTTCTTTTTTTCTTCGTTCTTGAGATGTGCATCACAAGATTTTAACGTCAATACAAGGGTTAGGGTTCCTGCAGTGCAGCACATCTAGCGTTGCGGTCAAATCCGATTAACGTAGTGCGGCGAACAATTTAATTTTGCTACTTATAGTAAGCGACACGAGTATTATTTTGCGGAAATTGATATACTGGTAATTTTTATAAAGCTTTTTTTTTCATACAGTTTCTATTTATAACAATGAAATGTTTAGGCTCGGAAAATGATGATATTAAAGAACGTTAATTGAAAAATAATTTATTTTTCAGTATTGAAAGAAAAAATAATGTTATATACATTATTTCTAACTTATGTCTTTGAGAAGAACATGAAAAAAAATTGCTGTACTAATCAAGCGACAACTTGTATATAAAGGAAATGTGTTTTTATAAAGACGGTGTTTGAATTGGTAGCATATTATTTAAAAATTCACTAATTGTTTTATTTGGTTATAGTACTTAATTTCTATAAAATAAGTGTATTTACTTAAAGAACTTAAAAAACCAAGTGAAATGGAGTAAAACAATAATTTCAATTCACAGACATATTTTGAAACCCTGAAACTAACGGTAGAGCCACATATCATATTAGATGATTTTAAAAAAAAAATAACATATATTTTAAATACTGTATTTAATATTTAAATTATAATTTTAATATGTAAATTTTTTTACTATTTTTATATCTCTGATTTAAAATTATTTTTTTTAACTTGTCTTGTTTACTTTATAAAAGCCAGGTTTTTCAATATTTCAAAATGTACACATTTACGAGTATATAACACTTAATAGTCTTGAAAATCTTGAAATCAAAATCTTGTAATCAATCGCTTTCGTGTGTGATCTTACAGTTTTAAAAAAGTAGATCCGGGTTAAGTTAACTGGTTGGACATTACATTTTATATTACAAAAGTAATTTTGTGGGCTCAATACACTGCGATTTTTTGTAATATTCATAATAAATTATCAAATTCTTTCACTTTTTTGGTGTCGCCATTGAAAACCTGAGCGACTGACTTAGATTGCAATAAAAATAACAAAATTTACTTGCCATATTGACCACCTTATGGTGTTTATTTTGATCAAAAATTTGCAACTTTAAAACACTTTGCCTTGCTCGCCATTTTTGTACCGTCACAATAAATTTTTCTTACATGAAAACGAAAAATTGTTAAATCGCGTGATTTGACTCAATGGGCAAGGACTGTAAATCAATGTGCAAGGACTGATTCAAATAAACAGAGGAGTGAAATTGGTATAAGCGCGGTAAAGTACGTTTAACAAAAATTGGCTACGGTAATAAACAAAAAGTCCACCAGATTTTTTCCTGAAGATTTTTTTTCTGAAACATTTGAAACTTACCTAGGAATACAAAACTTTATATGATAAATTATATTGATTTGTTTAGCAAAATAACGCGATGTTGTTTTAGTCGTTACACTACTAATTACTTTAATTAATAATACTACCTTTCATACATCAAATTTTGTTCAATGAATGAAAAGATACATGATACGAGTTAAACCTTGCACAATGGATGTAAAGATCATATATTATTATATCATATATCGCATAAATGAAATGCGTACCAACCGCGTAAGAAGCGGTACGTAGGTTGTGTTACCGTCATTAGAACTTGATAAATACAATTTAAAAAAGCTATTAGAATATTGTTTAGGGACTTTAGTGACAAATTAACACAAGCCATTACTTTTTTGCCATCAACTTTGATGATAGTTTTATCGGTATTTACAGTGATATTAATAGTTTTCCTTCAAAACTGATCTCATTTTATGCACATTTGCAAGAGTTGTTGACAAATTTATCGTTTAATAATTCTAAAAATATAGAAGCGAGAATGAACAATGAGGAACAATTTAATGTAGTTTTTAAAACTCTTTGCTCTACCGTAACTTTCAACTGAAACATAAAGACAGAATTCTCGAATTATTTTGGAGTAATTTTAACAAAACTTTGCATTATATCCAATTGTCGGATTGCTAAATTAAAAGGTTTAAATTATATTAAGACCGTGGCAAGTAATGGAACAGATAGACGTGGAGACAAAACCATAAGTATTATGTTCCCTCCCTTGGTCTGGAGCACTCAAACTGAGGAAAAATATTGATGACAGAAATAAAGGGAATAAAAAGGCATATATGGAGTATTTTATGTGTCTACTTGATTCCGGGTACGACCCATCTCATTGTGTTATAAACAGATCACAATTTTTAATGTGTTTATCATGCCAATTTTTAAATTGTAATTTTACGTGATATTTCATTCATGCTGTCACTGTAGATAGCAGGCAGCAACAGAAAGTGAGGAAATGGAACGGAATGAACATTTTCACTACACGTAAGACAGGAAATCTAAATTAATTTTATCCCAGACTCTACTGCGCGCAACATTACTACTTTAGTCTGAACCGAGTAGTTTCCCGTTCAATCTTGTGATTTGTAGAGTACGCCACTTACGAATGGTCTAATAAATTCTCCACACACACATACACACAAATATGGTTTCTTTATTTGCCTTATCTAACATTTCTTCATAAATATTTTTGGGAGTAAAATTCACTTAAAACTTCCCTTAAAAATAATTTTTGTTATTAGTGGTCTTGATAGATGATGAAAATTATTAACAATAATGCAGATCGTTGTAAATGAGTGTAAGTTTTTCTACGCAGCCTCAAAACTTCAAGTTACATAGTATAACAGGAAAATGATTTAGAATTTTATTTTGGAATCGACATCAAGATCTTTATATATGTTAAATTATAAATTCCTTTAATGATTCTTATTCCTACTAACGTTAATCGTCTCGATGAATGTGAAATAAAATGTTATAATTTTTTTTAAAGCTGTTACGCTTTTAACTGGTAGAGGTGAAATTGATGTGATTTATAGAATTTGTAATGTCTATGTGATATTTAATTTCAAAAAGTCACACACAAAATAATAAAGTGATAAAATTACGCTGAGTGTTCTCAGCGACGTAGCACAATACTAAATTGTGTAATTTAAATAGAGGCAGTACAGTTAAAATTTAACGTTTAATGTAAAGTTTACAATGGAAAGGGTGATAATTACATATATTACTATTAGCAAAACTACAATAAAGGTAACTATCATAGCTCGTAGCTGTTTGCAATAGTTGTTCTCGAAATAATATTAAACTGTACTGTTTTCTCTTGTACCTAGGCGGTCTCTTATATCCCATTAGCATGATAGTCGATAACTGTTTCTGGAGACAAAAATTAAAAAAAAAACTGATTTTACAACTGGAACTAACTTCAAACTTATCACAGTTACGTAAAAAGTTGTCGTGTTTTTTGTGCACAGTTTTTAATCCACAATATATCGGAAACAATGAGCTGTTTTTGGTGTTGTGTGATATTAATGTGAATATCTTTGTGTAAATATTTTCTTTTCATTATCAAATACACATGAATATTTTTGAAAATAAGTTAGCTACACGTAATAAATGTTTTGTACTTATTTACAAAAAATATCCAAATATATTCGAAAGTGAAAAAAAATATTTACAGAAAAATATTAACATCAATAAATATCACACAAAGCTGATTACGGGTATGGAGTGAGAGGTATATGGATATTAAGAGATGATAATTTGCGTCAACCTGAAAATTTTTGACCCTATTTACAATTATGCAAAGCAGCTTAGTTGTCTTGAAATAGCCATTTTTCATATGAGAAAAAGTTAATTAAACATCATGTATAATCGTACTGTACTTTTTGCATTATTTTTCAACTCAAAAGTTTAGGTTATTATTACAGAAAAATTAACTGTTTTTAAGTAGGAAGCAATAAAATAGTGTGTATAAAAGTTAAAGAAAACATGATATCAAACAATATTTTTAACTTTTTGTACTCGGTTTAAGAAACGGAAGCTAAAAAGTTACAAAAATTCAGATAATTTGAAAATTATTCCAATTCCGATCAGATCAAATTATCCTTGGAAATGAAGATCAGATTATCCTTGAAAGGTCAGACACTGAAGAAAATTTCTAGACTTTATTTTTCACTTCGTAATTCGTTTGAAAAGTAAGATTAGACTAGTCTACATTTTAATCTACTATCTTTTATTTCAAAGTAACCATTACCTTATATAATAACTATAACATGGATTTGCTTCAACCAATACAGCTGTTTGGATAGGTTTTGTCGAAATATTCATGCACAGCTTTTTAATAATACGCGCAATATCTATGATATTGATTTATAATATCTCTCCTCAAATATTGTAACATATTCTCAGATATTTAAATTGTCTGGATAATTAAACATAATGCAGGCAAACAATTATCGGGTGAAAATATTCATCCAAATATTGACGTTGATTTTTTTTTGTTTCCAAAAATACACATTATATAAATATGTTATGCCATTTTGCAAAAATGTTATTCATTGATCCAAATAATTTTCTTTAAAAATATCTACGTTCAAGAAAAAATATTATATATATAAGCAGGATTTCACTTTTCTAATCCTCGTGGCCGCGAATAAAAGTTTTTCAACCTTAAATATCGTGCACATAGCACTACGTTTTCAAAATTTGAAATTTCCTCTTGCCCTGAGTTTAATAATTGTATTTTAGATTACTTTACTGTTATGATTTCTTTAATCAGAAAAGCGTTCCCGACATAACGCTCTAGTTTAATTGCTGTCAACGAGCCCACACGCCAAAATATTGTTCACTTATCTATCTTTCTAACATGTATCAATTATAGATACTTGGACTATTATAGATCACTAAATAGTCGAAAACAGCACTCAACTAAACGTCTAAGGATTTAACAAGAGGAGTTTCAACTTAACACGATGGAGGAATTACAATTACGCGTAATGAGTGCACGAAACAGACATCAGACATCAATACACGATAGAAGCAAACAGTAGACTTGTTTATAAGAATTAAATTTTGCAAGGTATCGTTGTTCCAAAATACACAAGGTGCGGGTCAGAAACCCTTTTATATTTAAAAGACGGAATATTTGAATGGCATCAAGGAATTTTCATTCATACTTCAGTATCTTACGTTTAACTTTAACTTTCTTAGAGTTTACTTTTCACTTCGTCATTTCTTTCCTATTATTATAACTTAAAATGTTGAGTACACAAAATAATACAAATTACGTCTAAAGCTGTAATTTAATTTATATTTATTTCTACTTATTTCTTGACGCTGAAAAATAATTAAAAGTGGCTGAAAAAACTGTGACTCTTTTCACAATAGTGGTATAAATATTCAAAATTAATTTTCTTGAAATTAAATGTAGTAAATGGATTAAAATGTGTTGATACTGTTATTAAACCCAGCTGTTACCTGATGTATGTTTGTGTTCGGCTGTTACATCATGTATATTTACCCTGATGTATGTTTGTGTTGCTGTATCCAGCTCAATGTCACCATCCTAAGTCTTCAAACGATCATTCAGTTTGTTCGTGAGACCGGGATTTATGGGACGGAAGCCATCAAGTCAATGAAAGACGACTGAATAAATAATACACCATAACGCATCGATATTTTATGTCGTTAACACTGCATTACTTCCACAATAAAATTCATATTATGAAATAACGCGACCTTTAACATATCTCGAACAACAATTATTATCAAAGATTCATCTTTGCTAATATCCCACCTGAAGATGTTGTAATACAACGAAACCTAGGTCGTGGTAAAGAAATTAAAGAAAGTAGAAAGAATACTACATCACGTAGTTTCATTTAATTGTGAATAATAAATTTCTGCAAAATTAACGCCAAATATATTCAATTATTATCAAGTTAAAACACAAATATAACTAAATATTTTTGGGTTTCAAAACGGAATATTATAATTTAAGAGTGAAATATAATCATATTTCAAACCGAAATATATTCATATTTTGTTTTTTGGGTAATTAATATAAGGTACATTAATTACCCATTAGTATACCTAATTCAAATAAAATTTGATTTCTCAACTTCTATACATTTAACCTACCATTTGTGAGGTATATGATCTACAAGACCGTAAATTTTTGTGAAACTAATTATATAATTACTTAATAAATTGTTAGATTTTAATTCGTATATTCCTTCCACCGATCCTTGTAATTTGTATTCTGCTAATTGGTGAATAATGTATTTAGATCTAATCGACATACACATTATTACACCCAAATCTTTTGCCGTATTCATATTTTAAAAAAAATTGTTAACAAGAAGGATCACAATTTTACCACAATCTTTCTTCTTTCGTTTTATTTTCATATTTAACATTTATTATAAAAACAACTACTTTAATATTTATGTATCTGTTGTACTTAAGGCTCAATTAAACTTAGCTCTACAAAGTAGATGATTAGAGCTATATATATAGAAATATTAAAATCTTGTTTTGCAGAGCAATTTCAATAAATTTTAATACAATTATTAATAACTTTTGTAGGCAAAGAATCAGGTATTCAACTGATATTATAAGATAATTATATTAACACCAATTTAAATTTCAAAATGACCATTCATATCTCCCAAAATATTTAAATAAAGCGACGGAATATAAATGTTCTACATTATATTCGCGTAAATGCTTACATTTTTTATCATATTTTCGGTGTAAAATTTAAGGGCTTTATGTGGAAAAGTGAACAGAAAAATGTGGTTAAAATAATTCTGTCATTGTCTCTCTTGGCTTAATTTCAACCTCCCTCCTCCATTTCAACCTTATACGGTGGCGCCCTTGTGTATATTTTATAAATTTATGTTTGTAAACAAGATTCTTGTA
The DNA here is from genome assembly GCA_039881145.1 of Druceiella hillmani. Lineage (NCBI taxonomy): Eukaryota > Metazoa > Arthropoda > Insecta > Lepidoptera > Hepialidae > Druceiella > Druceiella hillmani. The sequence continues at coordinate 744,022 of JAYKKI010000149.1, forward strand.
ATAATATCCCGGGAGTGAAAGAGCTTTTCTGTTAACTCAATCCTCTTTTGGATCAACAAGCTTTCATGAGTTGCCTTGTATTTATGTAGCGCCTTGTGCTTGACATTAAACGTATTTTTAAAATAACCTTGTTTGTTTCTTTCCATAATTTTCTCAATATTAAAATATTTTCTACTAACTTATAACTATATGAACAATATTTTCAATTCGATATATTTTGCTATTTTTTAAACTGTACAACGTTTGAAAACAATGTACAAATTATTAATGTGTTATGTTAGAGAAAGTGTGAAATTTTATTATCATTAAACAATAATAATCGTTGTATTAAAATCATATACTGTACTTTCGATACATTGTAAGAGATTATTTACTACTCATATTTGGGACGATTCTCATTAAGTTTTCATGAGAACTGAACCTATGGGATTTTTCCTTCCTTTTGCTTACTGAAAAATTCCAAAACATTGGTTGAAACTGTTTGAACAATGAAGGAGGATAAATCAATTGTTTAATTCGTCTTTTTATCCTTTTTGTTTTGTAAATTCTCTTCCTTTTAACATTAATATTTTTTTAATATAAATTCTTGATACCAACATAACAAGTTTATAATTAGTACAGACATTCATTTCTCAAAATAAAGGAAAAGGTAAAAAATAACAGTATTTCTTTTGATTAAAGTTTTAAATTAAACATTGAGCGAATATCAGTCTTATCATTTTGAGTTAAAAAAAATAATTTATTTCGCTTATTCTACCAGTTCTCAAAATTCATTTTACATTTTATCTCCTGGTGAGTTAAATTTTCAATTAATCTAGAATCTAAAGAGTTAAATAGAGAAAGAATTTTAAATAGTAATTAAATAGGAAAAAATAATTAAATCAGATAAAATAGCAAAATTTCTGATATAGAGAAAAGAATGGCAAAACTAAAATAGGATTGGGCAGAGTATTAAGGCAGAAAAGTCGACACGTTGAAATGAAAGGCATACTTTAATGGAAGATCTTGCTAAATTAGAGGGAAAAAGATTAAAAAAAATACAAATGAAGTGCAAGGACGATATTTAAAAAGTGGTAGTTAGCAATTTTATTTTTGTTTATACTAAGAGACAAAAATAGCGGGGTTCGTAGTAAACAATGAAAGGCAAAACAAAAGAAGTGAACTAAAAATGAAAAGAAAAAATTTTACCTTTAACTTTATTTTTGTTCTTTTCATTCCTTATTATTTGTCGTACCGGTGTGTCTAATTAAGACTTTTTGTTATTGTTTTTTTAGGAGCACAATAAATTAGTTACTTAATTAGTTTAGTTTCTCCAATTATTTTGGGTATATCACTGGAAGAAATAGGTCTTTGTAACAATAAATTCTGTATTAGAAATAAAAAATTTGGAAAATTTATAAATGTTTTTAAAAAATCCTGTCGATTCCGACTGTTGCAGCTTTTTATACAGTTTTAGAAATGAAACAATAAGTTTCACGAGATAACGAGATGTTATACGCATTTACATTACATGTGTTTGAATAGATGCAAATCAACGTTTGGAGTACGCTTGTTATAGTTTTGCAAACCTTTAGCAAATTTCAAATATTTTATTTGTCGAGGCAATTATCTTTGTAAAATATATGAACATTTTAATTTTATTCAATTTTTAATCGAGATTAGCAAAGTAATACCTAGGTTTCTATTACTTTTGTGATATGGCAGACTTTGTCGTGGTTAGAGCTGTGAGGTATAAAATTTACTTCGAATGACAAACGAGAGCGGTGACATCTTATCGTACTCATGTGAGTAGATTCTAGAATCAGCTCAATTTAGATGTACCTGATTAATCCTAACATTTTTATTGCGGTAGTGAGTTTCTTTGTTGGTCAAACGTTCTGCTTTCACGCCTCTAAATCAGGTCAAATTATAAAGGAAAATAGGCAAAAAATATACTATAAGTTTTATCAAAAACTTTTTCAATTAAAGATAATATCCTATTAGGGACAGAGCCTGAGTATAACTAAGATCGTAAATGTGATAAATGTGTTATTGCATACTCTTGACAACAAGTCAGCCTACTGCTATTTACTACAGTGCACAGGCTTTTATCTTTTCTTACTAATTAACTACATCCAAGTTAAAATTGAATTTTTTACTGGAATATTTTTTCAGCACAAATATCGTGGACAAGCTTGGAGCCCAAGCAAAGTCGCTGGACAAAGTTTGTTCACAACATTTATAAGCCCTATTAAAAACCTTTACTATAAAGAAAATTCTAGTGCCTTTCAAGACTTAACGGTTGAAGTAGCTTCTATAATATCTTCTTCTATATTTTTTTTCTATTATATAAATAAGAAAATGAGACCTCGGAGGCAAAAGGAACTGAAAGGAAAAATAATTTCAATTTAATTCAGATGAATGCACAGTTTATTTTAAATTCTTCAATAATACGTTAAACGCCCATTAATTATATAACGACCTGATTTTTTTTAAAACATGATGTCATCTATACATTATTTAACTCACATTTAATTGATATCTCAATAATTAATTAAAATTGTTCGGTTATTTTGTAGACAGGTTAAATGAACATCCGTATTAAATGAACGGATAAAAAAACTTTGTGAAAATTGCCTATATTTAAATTTAATATAAGGTTTATGCTCAAATAATGAAGTTGGTAAATCACGAGTATGAAGATAAATAAAATGTGCAAAATTATGTGATAAAATCAAATCAAGTAAACAAATTTGTCAAAATCTTAAACCTGTAACACGTTTTGAAAAAATAAGTGTATCTAAAGCTTAGTTTGTAACCACCAATCCAAAATGTTTCTTCAATAAAAAATTTACAAATATTGTGGCATAACTAATAATTCACAAATTGTTTAAAATAATTTGACATTTGTATTGAACAAAAATTTAATAGGTCGACAATTTCGTATTTCAACAAAAATGAAGGGAAGGGTTAAGCGAATGGTAATTCTATTAAGCAAGATTGCTTAGGTAACTGAAGAAGAGACTATTACATTATTTTATTTCATTTCTTAGAATTTGAATTATGTTATATATCGACCTCAATACAGCTCCTGTGTGAAATATGAACATTGCATTGCTTTTATTGTTAAAATATTTAATTTATTTAACAGCTGTTATTATATTATCATCTCATGGGCAACGAAAAAGGATTTTCCTAAAATATATTTTATTATTAAAATGATTTATGTGTGTGTATATATACATATACCATGTATATATATACACACACACACACATATACATATATATATATATATATATATATATATATATATATATATATATATATATATATGAAACCTAGGAATAAATATAAAAACGAATACTTATCAAATAAATTTATTGTCCCTGTGCCTGTCTGTCTATCTACAAAGACCCTTTCTTCCCTTTTTCTTAGAAATAGCTAAGGTTATTCAGTTTAAAACATTAAATGAGCTAGTCTATAGCTTCATAAACCTGTAAAAGTTCAAGCTTCCAACTTAATGCAACAAAAATATGCGGCTTTTATAAAATCCCGTACTTCGATAGTCGATAGATTCGCTTATAAAACTACTGAGGATACTTTCTTATTACCCAGTCTTAAAATTTAAAAATGATCACTTAGTTATAACACCATGTGTGAATTATTACGTGCTAACACAATTTTTTGGCTTTTTCGATTTCAATTTTTTTTATGCGATATAATGGTTCAGAACTCAGGCCACGAATTTTAACCGTACTTTACAGTTTTTAGTTTCTTCTACGTTTATGTTTGATGAATTTTTTCTGATTTAAAAAGGATAATTATGATATTTCACTTTTTTGTTAGGTAAGCCTTTGCCGCAGGTGCCTTACTTAATGTTGCTGATAATATAACAATTGAAGTACAATGAAAATGTCGTAGAAGTTCTTACTTCTGCAATAAAAATATAAATAAAATAAAAAACAGTGAGTAGTTTTTTTATTCATTTAATTGTAAATTGCATACTGATTATATTAAACAATTTCAGGCATCTTTGTCTATTGCAAAGTTAAATCAATAAATTTGATTTTATATGAATAATTTGCAGTTTTTAAATTTTTAAATACGCATTAAAATTTGTAAATAGGTATATAATATCTATTACATAGGCTCAAATTATGTTTAAAGAAGTCGCTCCCAGATTCGAATACAGTATAATAAAAATGTCCATTTCTGTAAGAAATTGGTATGAAAAATATTTCCTCAAAGTCGTCTTTGAAGGGTAATTGTGAGTTAACAGAGCAAGGATGTGGGCGTTGCACGATCGTTAATAGGTCATTATCAAAAAATCACTGTCATAAATTTTCCGTTTTAACTCACTAAATAGTCTAAAAAATAAACCACTCGAAAACATATAAATACCATAGCCAATAATTGATCTTCACTTGCATTTTGACCTCTGAAATGCCCGCATCGCGTGCGGTGTTACGGACCTTTTACCGCGCCTTATCAGTAACTTATGTTTGCATAACATTTCACGGTATTTTTTTTATTTGTGTACTTGTGACCTGTAAATCCAACGTCAAGGTATGTATTGCTCTTTTTAATATATTTAATTTTTTTATGTTTTGTAGTGTTTTTAATATTTTAGTGCTACGAAGGTTAATTATAATTTGAGATAAAAGTGCATAGTGTTGATTTCTCTTCGCCCTGCAAGTTTTAGCAATAGTGCGCAATTGTTGCAATATATTTTTACATATTGACATAAGTGTAGTTTAAATAAAATATATGAACCAACATCACTCGGCATAACCTGTGGGTGCTATGGCTTTTTATGTTAACTCATAGCATACGTATTTCTAACACGTCTAGGAGATTTTTGCAATACTAATTAAACTGTATTTTTTTATTTATTTAATCCACCGAAGTGCTCCTTTAATAGGACGTATTTCTTTGAGTAACCGGATTCAGTAAAATGATATCCTAATGAAAAATACGAACATATTTTATCAGTGCTCTTAGAAACTGTAATATAACGTGAATAGTCCTTTAGATAAACTTGTGCTTTATTTGTATTAAAGAGTCGACAAATATTATAAACTTGTGAATTGTAGTAGATCAAATATATTTAAAAAGTATGGTGACTAGCTTAGTGCCACTGAGTGTATTTAATTAGCAAGAACTGATGAGCAATATAAATATAAATGTGATTTAGCTTAGTCTACTACATCTTCCTCTGGTCGTCGTCAAACAAGGAAGGATTATAGTGATCTAAGCAAAAAATCAAAGCGTAGACGAAATAATCAATATTTGAGGATTCATTAGTTAGAACACTACTAAACACTTCGAATGCATCAACGTCAACAAGTATTGATGAGGATGAAGTTTTATTACTTTTTGTGGAGGCAAGCTTAAACATCAATATTTGTTGATAATGAACTTTGTCAATAAAAGATTTCTCACAAAGTTTTACCATCGTATCAAAGTGTTTTAAAAGCTAAGAAAAAGTGCTTTCCTAGCAATATGGTAGTGAAGGAATCAAAAGCCAACATCGAGTTGCAAAGATTGTTAGATCACGCAGCTTCGCGGATCTTATAGTCAGAGAAAATTACTTTAAGTAATATCCCAGTAGAATCAGTTAATTTAACTTCAATTGGAAAATGGTGGTTTGACGGTAGTGCAAGTCATAGCAAGGACAAGCAGTATTTTGCGGATTCTAGTCTAAATATTGATAGTCGTTTATTTCTAGTTTCTTCCATTCCTTCGCAGTTAGAAACAAATTTAGATAGTTAAACAAACATTTTGTGGAAACAATTTTCCTCCAATTCAAAGTCGTTTTGTTAATTGTTTATGTTTTTTTTTTAAATTTCGTTTTTATTTCGTGTAAATATCGTTACCAATTTACTTAAGGCCGAATCTTGTAATTAATTGTAAATAATATTAATTAACTTAGACACTGAAATTTTTTACATTTATTTAAATTTTATTTTTCTTGTTATATCTAATTCAATTATTAACATATATTTTGCATAATGTAGTAATTACGTAAATACCACTTTATTTTATCATTTACCACTATATCAACACAAATATAATACTTAACTTCCGAATTATCTATTTTTGACCGCCCGCCTTAGGACTGTTTCCTACCGTGCGCTGGCACGTGGAGCTCGCGGAGCCACGCAGACCGCAGGGGGGTGCGGGTCCGTTTAATTTTAATATACTGGACCGCTGTCTACGGTCAGTGTAGCACCGCGAGCTCACTGCTGTCTACCCTCCTTCGCCCGCACCCGTGGCTCCACTCTATTTGCACACTTCGCTGTGAACTGAATATTATGTAATAATGAGATGCACTTGAAATTGTTAGAATTACCAACATTTTTAATGTCGTCACGGTGAAAATCAAAACCAAACAATTACGGTCCCAACTCAATGTTTGTCCATCCAGTTAATAGCCGATTAAGCCGAAACTTTACAGCATGATATAAAAGACACAAAACTATTTCAAGAAATGACGAAATGTCTTTTTAAATATGTTTAAATGTAGTGGTGGATAGATGGTTTACTAAATGAAAGTTGAAAGTTTAATTGGAATTCAATTTATATAAGGAAAAAGGTAAGAACAAAACAATCATACAAAAAAATAAAAAAACTGAGAAAAGCTTAAAAAACGGACGGTTAAAGTGTTATTCCAAAACATTTTAAAATTAATTGTTACATTACTATGAAGTCAATGTGAAAAAAAAACTATCGGCTTTTTCTTTTCTTTTCTTTAATTCTCCTTTACGTTTGTTATAGGCAACCTAATAATGTCAATCTTGATTAGAATTAAATTATTAATGTGTTTTTTATACTTCAATTATTTACTAAGGTATTATAAATTTGACATTATACTTTTCGTAGAATATTGTAGACCCAAAGATTGAGCATGCTTCACACGTAACAGATAAATTCGAGACTCGTACTCCAGATGTGCGTAAATATTTGCTTGTAAAAGTTAAATAACACGCTCCGGTAATATTTAAAATCTGCTTTGGTTATGAGTACTCATGACACAAAATGAGACGAACACTTGAACAAATTTGAATTATTACTGTCTTGGATGGAAATATGACGTTAAGACTATATAACTTTTAGTAAATTCAATTATTTATTGTATTATTGAGAAGTAAATCATGAATTTAAAAGAATACATATACAACAATATAGATGCTTGAAACATTTTCTATTGTTTTTAACTGGGGAAATGGGGTTAACCTTTACAAAAAAAAATATCAGGTTAATGAAACTATATTAACCTCATAATGTCGCGAAGAAAGCTTTTATGAAAAAAATTACTAAATACTTAATAACTTTATTATTTTGATTAAATGGAAAAAGTGAATGTACCGAAATAATGAAAATTAATTCTGTACATCCTATATTTATAGTTTCTAAATAAATATGAGCAAAAATATACCTTATAACTCAAAATTATTTATTTCGTATAAGCTGAGTGGTGCGATAGGGCAAAATAACTGAATACTTCACGAGCTATCAACGTAGTGATAAAACAAAACACCGATCAATTCATTTTAAAGGTTATCAATTTTGGTACCAAAAATTTGGTACAAAAAAAATTAATCAAAGTCAACACTTAAAAATTAGGTAGGTATAATTATTAAGATATCTCCTAAAGCTCTGAATTCAAAATAGCACGTTAATAATTAGTCCTGGGCGACATGTGCGGAAGTTAATAGATTAACAAAAAAATTTCGAATGAACAAGAATATTAAAAAATATGCAAAGTAGAAGTCGAATTAATCATATCAATTTAAGATATTAAAAAGACAAAAGCAGCCAAGTACTTGTTGAAACATGCAAAAAATAAGTTTTTTTTATTTGTATAGATACCAAAATTGTTTATCGAAGGTAACCTAAATAATATTTGGTTGAAAATTTTAATCAAATGCTGGCCTCAATATTTTTAGGTTTTTCAAATTAATATTTGAAATTTTGAAAATTTAGAGATAGAGAAGAGACACAGTGCACATGAAAGTTCAATATTTCATAAGAAGGACCTAAGAAAAATAAACAATGTATTGACTTTCCTTTGAATACACCACGCAAAACAGTATCCGAAAAAAAATATTTTGGCACATATTAATAAACAATTCGTATTATATCTATACATTTTATCACCTAGATTACTACTTTTGACACGGGGAGGCCGCAATAGGCGATGGGCGAATGGGCCTTACGAAGTTATAAGTATTTTTGCTCCAATTACCGAGTCCAAAAATTAATATGTTAATTGCATTAAGACTGCCTAGAGTTAATCAAATTATCTGCAGGAATAAGTATCATTTCGTAATACTAAATTTCTAAGCTATCCACAGATATAATAACAATAAAATTTATCTTAAAAAATTACATTTATAAGGAATAATCGTTTTACGAAAGTAATTTCGTAAAACTTTTTGCAATAGTGGCAAAAAACATTGGAAATAATGATAATGAAAAAAATGAAATTTTAATAGATTTAACTCTGCTAAATCAATTAAGGTATTTTTTTTAATTTGTCATTTGTTATTAAAAAATTATGGCCATTTAAATATTGTGCGTATCACGTGAAGATGAAGTGAATTCTGGAAAATTTTCGATGATTTTTTATAAACTTCATTTCGTTTACAACCAACAACAAAGTTATCATCGACATTGAATGGTATATTATGACGAAACCTCTTTCGTTCACAACTGGTTTAACAAGTTCAAGTTTGGCCTTACCAATCTTCATGAAAATCGTGCCTCAATAGTGATAAATGAGAATAGCATTAATCCTTAGCAGCTAATGATAAAGACTAAGGAAACAATAATCTATCAGCAGATTTGGACAAGTCTAAAAATTCTGAACGAACATTTATGAGTTAAGAAATTTTGTCATACGTGTTTATTCTATGTTTTAACCGAATCTCAAAAACACCTTCGGTTTGATTGGTGTTACAAAATGTCAGGAAATTTCCCTCGAGGTCCTTCAAATACTATCTTCGACATCATTACGTCTGACGAAAGTTGAATATAGTGTTATGAACCTGAAAATAAGTGATAGTCTGCACAACGAGTTAACTTTTGCAGAGTTGCCTACAAAAGGTGAAGAAAGGACGAAGTGCTGAAAAAAAGAAGACCGCCCGTTCTTCAGCCACACTAGGAATCCTTTGCCTGTTGTTTTTCTCAAATATTATGGTTCATGTTTTATTTATAGGCGTCCAAATCCATTCACGAATCTTGATCTCTGATAAACGCCTACAATAAACGAAGCTAAATTTTTGCTAATAAAAAAAATTTTAATCACCTCAGCGTACGAATGTTAACATTCCTAAATGATTAAAGTAATATACTAAAAGATACCGTATGGTATGAAGGCACTAGTGTATATTATTCCTGTACCATTTCATGTTTTTAATAATTTTTAATAAGGATAAAGAGATATAATATATATTTATATTAATATTACAATTGTTACCAATTATATAAGCATGTAATCAATGCTTTGTTAAGATAACGGCGAATTATCACCAATGTGTTTATTTTCCCTTTTTATTTTAGTTTAATATATAACTCTTTAAGTAACAGCATAGTGCTATAAATTATTTTAAAAATATTTTGAATGATTACGCAAAACAATAACACACGGGATAAAACAACGATAAAATATATAAATAAAAATAGTGAAATTATTGCACGAGAGTCCGGTTTCCGTTCATGATACACTGATTTTAAATAGCATGGAACAATAGATACAGAAAGCAACATTATGCCAGAACCACCCATGTTGTGTTATATTGCTACAATAACTCCGATAATTATGAAATACAAAGAAGCTAAGCTTCTGGAAGTATGCCAATTCACGCAACACGAAAGGAAAACGAGACGGCTTCATAACAAATTTATTTTGTGAAGATCCTTCGTTTAGTAATTATGTAAATTAGGGACGGATTTTATAAATGTAATAGCAGGCAAAAAACATTTTTGCAAGATGAGTTAATGAGAGCCTTTACAAAAGAAAAGGCCATGTAGACAGATTGATGTGCGCGATAATAAAAATATTTGTCATTGGATACTTATTTACTTATATTTTAGTAATAAATATAAATTATTCCAAGAGATATATAGTAGTATTTATAATCATAAATATGTATGTATGTGTATACGAGGGGACGTTTTTAAGTTCGCGGAATGGAGGATAAGGAGTGAGAATGAAAAACAAAATTATTTTGATTTTTCAATTTATTCCTCTGCTACCCTAATATATTTTTCAGATCTTTCAATTAGCTTATGTATACCTTCATAAAAAATGTTTCGTCTTTGCCCGAAAAATAATCTGAAACTGCGTCCAACACTTCTTCATCGCTAGAAAACTTCTTTCCACGAAGTTCTTTTTTAAGGTTTGGGAACAAATAATAATCACTGGGAGCCAAGTCAGGATTACAGGGTGGGTGTTCAAAAATATCGAAGCCCATCTTGGCGGCCAGTGCAACGCGAGTCGTATGAACAGGCGCGTTGTCGTGCAAAAGCAGGATATCTTTGATCAAATTTCCCCTTCTTTTTTCTTTGATGGCTTCTTTTAACCTCTCCAGAATTAACGCCTAATATTATCCGGTTATGGAAACATCTTTATATTTATATCCATCAACAGCATTCATTCTGAATCCTAAAAGACTGGAGCCATGATTTTTCCTGCCTACTGTGACACCTTAAACTTCTTGGGTGATGGTGTGCTTTTTTTTGCCACTGCATTGAGTCTTGTTTAGACTCAAGTTCATAACGATGAACCCAAATTTTGTATCCAGTAAAAATTCGTCTTAGTAGTTCATCCTGATTTTCACTACAGAGGCCTAAAAACGCGCGAGAACACTCCACGCTGCGTTGTTTTTGAGGCGGTGTGAGCATTCTCGGCACCCATCTTGCGCTGATCTCTGTCATGCCAAGATGATCATAGAGAACTTTAAAAATTGTTGTATCCGATACTCCAACCATCTCTGCAAGCCTTTTTTTTCTTAGTCTGGCATCTTCCGATACTAATTTTTCAACTTTTGCAATAATTTCCGAAGTAGTCATTTCGATTGGCCGATCGGGGCGTAGGTCGTCTTTAAGTGAGTCTCTACCCTGTTTAAAGAGACTATGCTAGTTGTAAACCATGGTTTTACCCGTGCAAGGGTCCCCGTAAACGGATGCCATCTCTTTCAGTATAGTTTGAACCGACTTTCTTTACTTAGTAAGGAACTTTATAACGGCGCGGTACTCGATTTTTTCCATAGTTCAGACTTTCTTCCAGATTGAGTTGTTTGTACGACGATAGTTCAAAGACTAACGATCCGATTATGATAAATCTTGGTATTTAAACTAATAATGACTTACTTAACTAGCTATAATTCCGTAAAAATAATTTAAGAATTAAATATTTCAAATAAATTTGAATATTTAAGCCACAATACTATTTGTAAATGTGTTATCCTTGTCAATGTTATCATCTGAGTGCATCTTTTGATTGTAATCAGATACTATGTACAGACTTTCAATGAACTTGGTGAAACGTTACGATCCGCTGTCTAGTTATAACGTATGGATATAGACGAACAAATATATTAGGTTCATTTGTTCTTATTTTCTTTATAATCGTATTTCAAAAATCAATCTTTCAAACAATTGAATTTTAGTGGAGTTTGAAGGCTTGGGATTCATTTTACGTTCTCTTCCTATTAGACGTGATGTGTGAATATGACACAAGAAATAAATATATATAGGTACTAAGACTAATTTAATGTTTGAATTATTTATCACAAATACTTTCGATTTCAACTCTGTTGTATCCGTTATTGTCTTGAAATATATAATTTCCAGCGTAAATGTTACTTGGTAATGGTTCACACACATAAGGTGTAAATAGTTGGCTTGTTTCCCGGACAGAATTTTTGTTCTCCGACAGAGTTAGAACGCGAACTCGCGTCCACGTGCAGACCAATTATATGAATCCTCAATTAGTAATGCTGTTTTAATATCATGTCAAGTTATATTTATATCCAATATTGACCAAAAAGTTTTTAAGAAGGTTAATTGTAAAAATTGATAAATGTCTGATTTAAGGAAATAATCGAGATCATTAAAGATATTATATATAGGATCAGACTTTTCAATGATTCAATATATATACACACACACACACACATATATATATATATATATATATATATATACATATATATATACCTACCCTATAATTACCAGCAGATTATCTTTAAAACTATCTTACGTAACATAATAAACGAAATAATTTTTAAATCACTATAAGACTTTCTTTCTTTATCCGCCTCTTAAAATTTCAACACCAATATTTTTATTTGTCACCTAGTGACATGTATTCTACTTAATATGTTTTGTCATTGTGCCAAATTTCCTCGTTCGACCATAAAATGGTTTAAAAAAAACGACTATGATATATGAAGGGATGGGCTAACAAGTAAATAGTCTCACAAGATAGTAAATAGTCTTACGTTTTTTTCTTATTTGATAAGGAAACACTGTAAAATATTTTTTTAGAGAACCATTTTTTACGTAGGACCTTATTTTAGATGTCCCTAATATTCCAAATAATACGCATTATTTTCATAATTGTTACCATTTGCAGTTCAAATTATATTGATTTTAATGTTATATGACCTATTTTTCCTGAGACACAATGAGAACAAAATTATTTTACAAAATATTTGTTTAAAAAAGAATCCCAGTAAAAATAACTTAAACTATTTTATAAAGACAACTTTAATCTCATAGAACATTATAAGATACGAAAGAGAAACACTATAGTCTGTTTTCTTACAAAAACGTGTATTTCTTTTCAAAATAATAATGGCAATGAAACAGTTAATGTTCTAAAATTGTTATTGCCTTTTAAAATATAAAAGAACTATCACAGAGTTACCCACAGTTATTTATTTTAGGTTAGAAAACTATTACAATTTAAAAAACTAACGCATTATTAAGGAAATATAAGTAAATAATTTTAATGAAGGAAACACATCTAATTGAATAAATTAACTTAATTAGTTGGAAATAAATCACATTCTTATATAATCAAACGGTTGCTGTATATTTATTTCACAGAATGATGAGAGCGATGACCGGGAACGAAAGTAAAGTTATTATCGGTATTCGCTGCTAGAAAATCCGCGGTTTCACTGAAGTGGATTGAGAAATTGAGTAGATCTCGATTTCAGATTTAGTGAGGCATTGCTGTATACAATACAATATTCAAAATATATAATCATCTAATGTTCTATAAGTATACAATTATTCCGTCTTTCTATAATTTTAAAAAATATTCGAAACTATCTTCTACAATTTTAAAATATCGATACGAAAACCCTTCATTTTAGAGAAAGTTTATTATGTTGAAACTCAGTAGACATATGGAACAAACTGGGTAAAACATATATTTAATTATCTGGCAGTACCATTGTTGGAAAAAATGGATTTTTGTTATTCTAATAGAGAGAGAGCTACATCAAAAAGTGATCAATAAGTAGAGAGAATATGTAATTAAGGGCATAACATTAATTTTTCCATTGTATCTTTTCGTAGGGAATCTGTAAAGCTTCGATCCGTCTAAAGAATTGTTTTGCCTTGGTCTATTAAAAAAGTCTTTTACAGCCTCCATGAATTCAATATAGTTTGTGTACCTATTTTTTCTTAAGTGTTATTTTAATGTAGGACTGATGGCCAACTAATTCGAACCTAGCTTGTTGAATGACAGTTATGATAATAGCCGCCTTGCGAGCTGGCACGTTTTCTTGTTACAAGATCACGCGTTTTTGGAACGTGCTTCCCCTTTCCCTTTGAAATATTGGCATGTTATAAGGACGCCACGCTCCAGATAGTCAATCAGTGATATATTTTCCACATCCAGCCGATGCTGAAACATAAAATTTCTTCGGGGTACGATGGCGGAATTCTTTTATATTTTAACGATTATTGTTTTATCTCTGCATAGAAGTGATCGACCGTGTGTCAATAATTTTAACAAAATATGCCAGAAATCATTAGGATCTAGATAGTTGTGCAATTTTCAGAACAATGCACTTGAAATATTAAGCAGTTCTATTTTTTGTTTAACTTTCTCAGCACCCATTCCGCGGAAATATCTCATATGGAAATAATATTTTCATGCAGATTGAAAATTTCTATATGAAATACTTGTCTCTTGAACTAAATAACGCCCTATAACTCTTTAATACTGCGATTAATCTTTTTTATTCTCTTAACATTATATTGTGTGATCGACGTTCAAAGACCGACCGAAATGGTGCTCGTCTTCTGTGTGAAATAATAAATATGGCAGTGCAGACTCTTGTCATGTTTCCCTCAAGTCGCCATAGATTTTCTGTGTTATTATTTTTTTAAATATAGATACTTATGTACCGGCTACATTTCGCTTTTTATTTTTTTATTTCAACGTTGTCGGTCAGAACATCGCAAAAAATTGCTTTCCATTTATTTAATTTTTGTACAACCGTCATATTGAAAAAAAAATTTGTCATTGAAAAAGAATTGATATACGACACTCTTCTTATACAGTCGTAATACGGTCTATACACGTGCGAATATTTATATCGATTGGTAAAGAAGTTGATGAGTACATTAATAAGCAAACAAATACACATTCCCATTTACGATGTGGTTAGAATTTAACATATATATATATATATATATATATATATATATATATATATATATATACATAAGTATATGAAAGTTTTGTAAACGTTAAAACACTCCAATAAGTATTGTTACTTTGGTTCATACCCTATGCGATAATTTTTCATTTTACGATACAAACTTCATTCTGCAGAATTTATTTCAGAGCCAGTAAAGGTTTGTTAATATTTAGTTTAGATCGTAGCCAATTCTTTATGGTATATAATTATTAAAGTCCGCCAAGAAATGTTCTCACATAGATACATCCTCCTTGCTAGTCTATTATTTGAGTTATAGACAATATGAAATTGTTCTTTTTAACAAACATGAAGTTCATCACAGTAAACATTCTTCAGCTTTGCGAAAATTAGGAATCAACAAAATCCAAGGGGAATTGTGTCAGGAAGAGAAATGGGAAATAATAATGCATCCTGTACTAATATACTCATAGAAGTACATTAGCATTCTGTACTGATATACTCATAGAAGTACATTAGCATTCTGTACCGATATACTCATAGAAGCACATTGTAGAAAAGTTTCTTAAACCTGATTAATATTTTATTGTACTTAGACCTGATCCATTGTCTACTAATGAAATGCATGCCGTATTGTGTGTACTAGAGGCACAAAATAAATTTAAATATTCGATTGTTTATTGTGCAATGAAAAGTTGTAGCAAGTAGTTTCAGGATTCACGTGAAGTTTTTGTTCTTTCGGGGTCAGAAAAAATAAGGTTTTTGTACTTGTTAATATATTCTGGTAATATTTTGATTTAAATTTATTAAAAAAAGATGCTTTTACACATCTTTACACTGAAGATTTGCTTTCGTATTAATTCGTCCCTAAGCGGCTATAACCCGTCACTGTGATAAGAGAAATATTGCATAGACCTTTAAAACTAACAAGTATTAAAGTTGTGGTGGAATGGGCCAAGTTCACGTAGAAAACTCTCAATTATAATGGGGGCTTCATGACGCCCTCGTCTTAGCTGCCTCAATGCACAGCCGTGGGGATTCGCCTTAGAGACCACTCGTTATGGACGCAGAAACGAATACATGTGCCACATTTTGTTTGTTTTTTTTTTATTTTTAGAGGAGAAAATCAAAGATGTAAATTTTAATAACGATTTTAATATTACTTAAATACAATATGCAAAAATATTTACAAGTAAGCTTTCGAACATTTCTTTAGTTAGAGCCATTAAATTAATTCCAATTGCGAGCATGTTAGCTGTTTATGAAAATGTTAACTTAAAGACGAATGAATAAGTTGGTGGGATCTGATAAATTTATTTAGCAGGATTATAGATGTGAATAGTAAAATCCTTGAATGAATATAGTGAAAATCAAATGAAGATAGGAGTTAAACGAATATTAAGACTATGTGTTAATACTGGGAAATACCCTTGGCTTAGCTACAGTATATTTTTGATAACTTGTTACGATTGACACAGTAAATAGCAATGCAGCAATTGCTAAAAATATACGAATAGTTTTTGAATAAATTAATCAATCGCTATTGATTGGTCATTTATACATCTGTAAATAAAAACTCATTTTAATTTATTTACTCTTTTGTATTCATTTAAAATGTGTTAAAACCCAATTCTACTTCTATCGTCACTATTTTTCTTTATTTATTAATTTTCACACAATTTTATTCATGACTATAATTCTAAATATATCCAATAAAAATTTAGGTCACTTTAAAAATGTTATTTTACTGTTTCAATTTGATATTTGTAAATTGGCATTATTTCTTGTGGATATTTTTTTTATTAGAAAAATAAATTATATTTTGGTTATAAATGTGTTATACATAAGTTATAAATGTGCCACATTTCGTACAAGCTATTTGAGTAGTAGAGTAATGACAAAATAAGAAATAAACAAATGTACAACCTCACTTGCGTCTGTAATAGTCAGAATATCATTTATGAACATCAAATAGTCTTTTGAACGATTGAATTATTTTTCGAACTATATAAGTATTTTTACATTATACTATACTGCATAATACAATACGATAGTATATAATTAATATACAGACACATAATAAAACTTAGTATTGATCTATTTTTGCGTTGAAGATAATAGTCAAAATTATTTAGTAATAGAAGGCAAAAATGTTGTTTCTGGAATTTTTGTGTGTCTGTTTGTTTCAAGCAGCAACACGCAGAAACTATGAAATCAATTCGAACATAATATTATGAAAACCATCATATTTTAATTTCATCAAAATAACAACTGAATTTATACGCGATTAAGTAAGATTTGGTTTATATTACATTGGGATTGGGTTACCTAATCACAAAATATGTAAATTTAACATTTTCACTCATAAGTTAACATTGCATTAGTACAAAATACTTATCTACTCGACACATAGTAATTACATAAAGGTATAGTGTATCTATGTACAGCAGTAGATGGCGCTACGTGTATTTTAAATTGCGTAATGAAATTTCCCACCAGTATACATAGGCGAAATGGACGTGGCCAGGGGTGAAATAAGTATTGATGCTGGAAAAGAAGTGCTTGGGTGAGCAACGACTTGGGCAGTAAAGGTTTCCATAATTTTTCGGCCGTCTTCCCCGTGTAATTTTTTCGATGTTGTATGTATTCGATGTAAGCTTACTTTGGTTCCTCAATTACTTTATTAAAATTTTTAGAATAAGTTGTCAATATTTCCAACGTTTAAAATTGGCTACATAAATTTGATCATTAATATTTGATCTATATATATTGAATAATATGTTTAATAGGCTATGTTTTGTTGCAAACGACCATTAAAAAGATATGTCAATTTGAGATTTTAATAGAAAGTGTACTTACTTAAAAAAGTTTAATTTTGTTATGTTTATAATTTTTAATTTCTGAAAAGATTAGGCTTAACTTAATAATGTTTTCTAATGGCATGCACACATACACGTTTACAGCTAGTTAGGAATAAAAAAATAAATTGGTATTCTGTTTCTTTACATAACTTTCACTCTTCAATCACTTAACACATCTGCACGAAATTTTACATGAATATATCGCTATTGTGAAGACCAACATACGTTTTATCGCCAAATAAAATTAATTTTTATATCATTTTTTTCCCTTTTACAGGGAAACAAGCAAAGCCAAAGCAAGTGAAGCTAGTGTATAAATAATTTAGCAGTAAAATGTTTTGTCAGTCGCTCTCATGCACCTGATCTCTGATAATTTGTTTTTATATACGCAGCCTGCATCATGCAGGTGGACTTTTTATACGCCGGAAGCGGATTAATATTTTCTGGTCATCAAAGAAATCACTTCATCAGGAAGCGTTGCCACTTGTATGTAGTATACATTTACATTATAAGTAGATAATATTGTCTTGATCTTACAAATAAAAGTCGTGGTTACATATTTATATTTAGTTAATATTTAAGCTAGTATGTATTTAAAAAATTATAAAATTGTGCTTTTTAGTGCTGCAATTCTCATTTGAGTCATGTGTCTTAACCTTGACAGCGTAATGGGCATTGCTCTACAGTATTGTTCAAATAATTCACGAATTCTAAATTTCACTATTAAAATTGTATCGCAATAGTATTAATATCGTATCCATCACAACGTGAAACTGTTTCCTCTGATATTTACAAATGTTTATTCTATCCTTAGTTATATTGTATGACTTTTCTTACCTTCAGTGTTGAACAATCCTCTACAATTGTTTAATATAAACGCCTTTACTTTGTATGAGTTTGAATAACGCATTGCCTTCTTATTTCTGCCACTCAACATATATAAAATATCTCCGACGAGAGAAAGACTATTTATTTAACAAAAAAAGTGACACAAGAATGAAGTGTTTCGTTTAATTTTGCAATACGTTTATATGTTCGAGCTTTGTTAGTGCAATTGACGGTGAAGGATTTGTTCGTACTGAACTTTTACGTAACATCGCGGGTTTAGACGCGGACAGAGAAAAAAAAACAAAACGAAACCTCTGTCAGACGTCCCATTTTATTACATTTCGTTGCGAGATATCGAATACAGACTGTTGAAATTGAACAATCCAACTTAATGTATACACATTTCTTAAACTATGCTGTCTTGTTATACCACTTATTGTTAGTATTATTTTACATTTATATAGTTTGAATTGATATAGTCGATACGAAGTTTTAGACTTTATTTTTAATTTGTTACGGCATACTTTTTCATTTCCGTTTGTTGCATATACGGTATAATAATTCATCTGTTATCAATTTATTTTAAGCCAAAGTTTGATGTGACGATGTAATCTACCAAAAAAAACGCTCAAAAATATTTTTATTAATATATATTAACAAAGAAGTGTTTAAGTTTGATATTTTGAGAAGAGAAACTAAATAGCAAGTTATAAACCAAATAGTGAGAAAACGAGAGCGAGTAGAGTTAAAAGAACTATAATATTTTTAAGACCGCTTATGAAAGCCTTCCAAAACTCGGCGATGCAAGTATTGTGTTGCCAATCAATAAACCTGACATCTTTATTTTTCTCTTGTAAACATCATCGTTATATATCACTTGTCATAACTTGTCACTGCCTATATTACAGAGAATTCTTTTTAGTAGAATTCTTTGAAATTTAGGTTGTAATAAATAAGTTCAACTTTAAGATGTTAGGTCTATAAATTCGTAATCGCGTAAGTAACTATACAGCGAGCGAATCAGATGTTAGTCAGAGGGCGCGATATACGGAGAGTGTGGGAGGGGAAGAAGTTCAGATAAGAAGATACTTTAGACACTAATTGAAACGATATGAGTTCTATTTCATGCACAAACCGATCTATTTCTGAATTTAAATGGGTGCAAATTCACCTAAAACAAAATATTTTCAAAAATAATATTTCTATTTCTTCCTCAAAATAAGAAGTAATTTTTTTTATTGCACTGTGCAAGCATGAGGGTAGTTTCGTTAGATAACGTGAACGTAGCCTAGGATCTTTTACGAGAAGCTTTTTAATATTGGGGGGCATTTCACGCCAAGCGGACAACGAAAAAAAAGTCAGGTCGTGAAATTTGTTCATATTCTGTTTGATTATACTTCTAGTGAACATGGATGTGCACATTTTTTTTTTCGTGTGGTGTTTTATTGTCGAGTTACAAACTTTTGAAAATTAACAATGTATGAGGAATGCATTTTTTGGATGCTTATTTTTTTAATCAAACAATTTGTGACAAAACTTTATAAATAATGTTTCTTGAAGTTAAAAGTATGCAGTTTTTAATTTTTCCATAGAATTCGAAATTGGAATTTTTTTACTCGTCGTAAACCGGAAGTGAAGATTCAAATCGATATTCAAGTAACTTCGACATATTTTTTTTTCAATATTTTTTATTAGAATTATAGCGTTATAAATACTTATACTCGAATAAAAAAATTAAAATGTGATCTCTAACAGTTTAGGATATAGAGCATGTAAAGTACATCCGCCTCAAAGTGAGTGAAACACATATCGCTGCTTGAAATGAGCCACTGTCGAATTAAAGCAGTAATTATATGAATAAAATACTAATATTCGCACACCTAAATCTGAACAGCTATTTTGTATGTTGGTTAACCGGAAAATAGCACTGTTTGGACCTAGGTGTATAAATGTCGGTGATTGAAATCAAACTATTTAGTCAATTTTGTAGGACAGGTACGTTTTTATTGAGAGAGTATTATAGTACATAGTTTTATTTCGTAATTTTTACAATTTTCCCAGTTGCACTTTGACTGGTTCTTTTAACCAATAGACCTTCGGTGGTTGGAAAAAAAGCATGAAGTTTCTTTGTTCCAGGAACAGTAATGGCAGAAGCAAAACGAACTCGTAGAAAATCTCGTTCTTCTTGAATACTTTCTTTTTAACCGTAGTATACAGACGTTTCAGTCAACGATGATTTTGCCCACTCATACAATCTGAAAGGTGTAGTTATCGCATTATTCGTAGACTGTAAACTGGAGCGGGTTGCCAGACGTTTATGGTTTAGTCCAAGACCATCACATGGTCCTTTTCCGTGCTACGTCGCATGAAAGTGTAATTCTGCGCTTATGTTAAAATCTTGTCTATAATAAAATAAATTTACGAAATTGAACCTATTCTTGAAATGTTGAGGAGCTCCGTCTGTGATGTATTTTAAGATTGAAACCGCAATCCCATGGTCAGCTAGGTGCTGGTGAAGTATTTTTTGAAAAGCATAGAACGTGGTAGTATTGTTTTAAATCGTCGGAAATCATGACGATGCTCCCATGTTTTATCTCATTTCCATCTTTATAATAAAACACAGATGTCAAAATCGTTGCTTGGTCATTGTTCCAATGGAACGATTGTGCAGCATCTTGAACGACAAAACTGTAGTTTTCGGCGAAATCACATTGCACGAGAATTTCATCCTCTCCAAGAGAATTTCCAACTCTTAAAGAACCTATCTTTGAAAGATAGTTTTTTTAAGTTTTAAAATAAAGAGCTTGTTGATCAGCGATTTAAGCATGTGGCTTTAATAAATCTAAAGCGATACACAAGCAATAAACAAAGTCATCAGCAGAGGACACTTGGGTGGCTATCGTGAAGCGGTCTGTACCTTCTAATTTTTCAAACTGAATATTTGTCAGATCATTGTCATCGAATACCGTTTTTAAATGATCTCGTATTCCACTTAAGCCAGGACAGGAAGAGCAACTTTTGTTTGGAGATTTTACTGTCTTTGTTGTCATTAAATGACATTCCGGCGTTGGATTGGCACACATCATCATTTTAAGACATTCTTTATACGATGAAAGATGCATGGTAGTACCAGATGTTAGGTTGGTAACATCTCCTCCTCTCAACATTAGCTTAATATTTTGATGGTATATACAGACACATACCATATGTGTCCCAGAGTCTCCCGCGAAAACACATTGTTTTGGTCTTAAGGTAAACAATTTTGTTAAGCCAACTTTTACATTTGGATGTGCTATTTTAAACTTTTGATAAAGCTCATCTATATTGCACGTAAGCAGTTGTTTTTCCACATGTGTCCTTTTTCAATCGTCTAATTTAATGGATACGAAATCTTTTTTACCTGGCATCACTCTGCTAATATCTTCACGAATTTTTACCAAGCTTTCAGTTTCGGCAGATAATTTGCGACCATCGTGAGGGTTCGGCGAAGTCAAGATGCCAAACTTTTCAACTAGTTTCTTAGCTTTTCTTGCTTGGCGTCGGGATGTTCCGAATTCTTGAGATAATTTATTCTCACTCCAGGACTTCGGTGCAATAGTGAGTATCATGGTCTTAACGGAAGTAGAAGTGGAGGGATTATTAAACTTTTCTTTGAGCAGGTTCAAAATTTCTTTGTTTTCTGTTAACATATCTGTCTGTGTTGCAATGTGGTATTTATCTTCAGGAATAAAGCTTTCGTCTTGGTTTGGTTGTGAATAATGATGCCTGACTAGATTCTGACTGGACAATGTTTTCTTCAGGTGGTGATTCACATAACAGTCGTTTCCTGCACGATTCACATACATAAACATTGGGCGAAATTATCCACTTTACACTTAATGCGTTAAATATTTTTCTAACTTTCACACGCTTCTTATGACGAGCCATGAAAAACGGATTAAAACACCGATCACCGTAAGAATCCATTTTAAATCAAATAGAAAATAGTAACGCGTCTAGCCGATGAGCGGTCAAAGCTTCAACTAACAATAACGGTTAATTCGAACTACGAGCGGGAGAGTTACGCGTCATATAGCTGTCTATTTCTAGCAAGTAACGACGATATTATTCTGGGTTAGTAATAGCTTTCATCACTCACGACGAGATGGCGTTACTGGTCGTATATCACAACATTGTCATTGTTTTGTACGATTTCGTTAATAAGAAATATTTATGTTATCAATTACATATATTTTTCTTTTAAAAATTTAATTCAGTTGATTTTTATTTATTTTGCATGTTAACATAACCGAATGAAGTGTAAATAGCGAAGTATTAACAAATAACCCCGAACTTCTTAGAAACCGGGCGCGATGTGTATGTACTTTACATGCTCTGTATCCTAAACTATTAGAGATCACGTTTTAATTTTTTTATTGGAGTATTAGTATTTATGAAGCTATAATTCTAATAAAAAATATTGAAAAAAAATATGTCAAAGTTACTTCAATATCGATTTGAATCTTCACTTCCGGTTTACGACGAGTGAAAAAAATTCGAATTTCGAATTCTATGGAAAAATTAAAAACTGCATACTTTTAACTTCAAGAAACAATGTTTATAAAGTTTTGTCACAAATTGTTTGATTAAAAAAATAAGCATCCAAAGAATGCATTCCCCATACATTGTTAATTTTCAAAAGCTCGTAACTCGACAAAAACCACACGAAAAATGGGTGTGCACATCCATGTTCACTAGAAGTATGAGCAAACAGAATATAAACAAATTTCACGACCTGACTTTTTTTTCGTTGTCCGCTTGGCGTGAAATGCCCCATTGTAAAATTTATCGCATCCGGTCACACTGGATGAGAAAAGAGATCAGAATTTTCTTCTATAAAATTTTGAAACGAATACTCAATTGTGCTATAGGCCAGTACCACTTCACACATCGCTGTACATTTATTGTTTCTCACTTTTCCTCTTAAACTTAAACGTAATTCACGAAGAGAGAGTTCTCTTCATAAATTGTCATACATTCTTTTTTACTCACTGATTTTCTGCTGCTTACGGAACAGGAGATCAAACACTGCGCTGTTCATTTATCGTTCCTGAGACATTTGAAAAATTTCCATAATATTCCCGAAATTATTAGACGGATACAATAAAGAAGTAAAATTTATAAAAGGACGATTAATGTCTGCAATTAAGGAACATATGCAGATTTTCCAAATGCAGTTATTATTTAGGACAAAGAAATAGGCAAGTTTGGCGTTGATGTGAGAGGATCTGTGTAGTTTCTTTAAAATATATTAAAGTAGTTAAATATATAAAGTATCACCTGACATTAGCTATGAAATATTCAATTAACTCGTAATTTTCAGTTAAAAATATTATTGTGCTCTTTGAAGCAAAATATGAGACACACACAAGAAATTTTAAAACTTTTAAATTTTATGAACGATTTGTTCAGTAATGTTTAAACATCACACAATTGCATAATTAAATCATAAATTTTAGTCAAAAATGTCTTCATATTAAAGAGAAGGCATAGAGAATTGAAAGATGTTTTATGGATAGTATTTTGTTTAACAATTGACAGACGACGTCACTTTTCTTAAATCTCTTGGAGTAATAGAAAAGATGATACTGAATTTTTTAATGACAATTTAATGACAAAAATAATTTATACTGATGTTAGAAACAAGCCTCTTTAACTATCGTTTTTTCTTTTAAACCCGTTTATCAGTTAGATTGAAATCCATATAAATTTATCCCATATTATAAAAATCATTTGCACACAGTTAATCATTCCAGTAGAGATTTTAAGTAACAGAGTTAAAAGTCTTGACAAAAATGTTTGGCAAAAAGAATAATAAATATGTTCTGACATAAGTACAGGGTAAGAAATCATTGCAAACTAAAATTTACTATATTTTTCAAATGGCAACAAATTTCCCAGGAATTCTTTTCATATCCAGGACACATAGCTATTCTACCATCTAATTGTGAAAATGCTGAATTGTGATTTACTATATGAGAATAAATATTTGCTGAAGGTAATGAATATAAATTGGAAAATAAAACTGTATGAAACAAATCTATCTTACAAAAGTATTTGTGTAATATTTCTCATGTTTATCATTTATTAAAAAATATTAAAACCTTTCTAGGTAATTCATATAAGTACACAAGACGAAAATTTGCCTCAAGGAAAATTCATCAAAAATATCAATAAAAAGTAAAAACCTATTACGTCGGTATCGTACACACTGAGGCACATATTAACACTTAAGGGCACGTATATATTTATTAAACCATTGAAAAATGTTAGTATTGTTTTTCATCACGTAAATTTATTGTCTAGTAAACATTCTGAATTTCTCAATAACTACGCAATTTAGGATTTTAGCCATAGTTTTCCGATAAAATTTGATTGAACTTCTACTAATTCCGCTTTTCCATCATTTTAACTAGCAGTTTTAGAGATGAGGTGACAGAGCGGGGATATTTTTTGTAATCATTTTCGGTACTGTCTCTAAAATTATTTTACAGAAAATTCTGGAAAAATAGTTTTCCAATTCCCATGACTCAATTCTTCACTTGTTTATTCCATAAGTCATAGGAAATTTAAAAAAATATATAATTATGATTTGTCCCTTTATTCCTCCATTTTTTCAAATGTTTATTTTTGAAGTGACACTTCTAACAGCAAACCTAAGCATGAAAAATATATGGCAGCACACTAACAAGGGCAAAACGGCACAGTGACCCGACATACTATCAGGTCCCGGGCGAAGGTTATTCCGTCCGTATTTAGTTGATTCCGCTACTTTTTTTATTATTTATGCTTTTCAATGCAACAGATGTGTCAATCACAATTTAATAGTTGCAATTTCTGAATTTTTATTTCATAATTCGACTTCATTATTTTATTTCTCGTGATACGTAATTTTATTTCTTTTCTTGTAGTGATTTGATCCTCCAAAGTATATCTGTTTCGTACAATGCGCACCAGAATAATAAGTTTCACTTCTGTCATACGTCATCTTAGATACATATTTTTTTATATATTGTTCAATAACTTTGATAAATGGCGAGTATACGCAAACCCAACAATTAGAAGCAAGTTTATTTTTAGTGTATGGTAAGTTTAACGTATAATTTTGGTAAAATAAACATCTATAAAATTATTTAAACATAGTGTCTACTGCTGACTATATTTATTCAAATTTTATAAATGTTTATTTCTTCATTGCATAGTTATATAATCTTCAGTAATTTTATACCGATATGAACATAATTAAAATCTTCTGTAAAATTCCGTATCTATAATAAATTTATATATTTTGTACATATGGATATTATGTAACCAATACTTTACAATACCGTACATATAGCCATTGTGCTAGAAAAATTATAAAACGGCTGTTAACAAATATTTGATCAATCCGAATTCAAAACGCACTGCTAGATAGACTAAAGTCTATTCCTGTTTACAAATTTTATAACATGACTAAAACAGTTCAGCTTAATATAATGTCAACGAACCGTCAATTTTTCAGAAAAATTATAGTCGTGTACTTACATGTAAACTTTTAAATATTTAACTATTTATTATACCTATATCCTTTTGATTACATTTAGTGTTGTGGTCTACTTCCATTATTTTGACATTTTTAACTTAATGTGTATCCTGAACAAGCTGAAATTTTTTGATTTGTTTTTTAATTTTTGTTTACTATTTTAATTAGACGTAAATACAAATTAGTTATTTACATTGTGTGTTAATTTTATTCTGTTAATATGGCAATGAATTGCAAATGAATGATTCGTAGGGCATATTTGTAACTGGGTTATCGTTTTTTTCTATATAATATCTCTGTCCATACATTAATTATGGAATAAGCTATAATTAGAAATACAGAATTTCTATTTCCCGTCCTTTTTAACTCCTATGATAAAAGATTAATGTAGTACATATCTAGGCTAAACTAAAGGTTAAAAAAGAGCAAATTTCCAATTTATGACAAACTTCTGGAGCTCAATAAGAAAAATTTCAAAATAAGTCAATATTAATGAACCCAAGAAAGACATACTAACAAAATGATAAACATTTTAGATACCAATCATACCATAAAGATACTTTTCACTTTACTTTAAAAGTGTGAAATCTTAAAAAGTAACAGTATTATTTAGTGTTTAATAAATTTACATTTAACTTTTCCGAACGTCAAGAGGGAAAAAAATCCAACTCTGACACAATCAATGACATGTCCGTCTGTCTGTCCATCCCTCCATCTCTCACGGCTCTTTCTTGCAGGAACCGTTGGTGGTAATGATAAAGTATACTAATGGTATCCTCACACGATGGGTGGGTCGGGACGGCGACGAGACGTAGACGCATGCCGATACCATAACCGTATACCACATATATCGCAATAGTTAACACTTAAAAATAATGATTTGGAAATCTCAGAGGGAACAAAGAAAATACACGTATTTTTCTTTCATGTGAGATATCGTTTGAAACAGAGGAAATCATTTTAAAACTGTTTACTTTTTTATTTGATGTGTAACAGTTCTAGAGGTGTCAAGTTAAATATTACAAGCAAAATTTACCCATAAACCAGTTGAAGTATAAATTTAACTACGATAAAAATATTTTATTGCCAACTTACCAGCAGTTTTATTATTAATGGGAGGTAATTTATATTTTTTTAACAAATGCCATAAATTACTTGTATACAAGCCGAACAAAATTCTTGAAATGTAAGTAGGCACTCTTTTTTCCTGAAAATGGAAAAACATGACTACAGCACTAGTTGTAATGATGAGCTATGTTGTTTATCAAAATAATTTTTCAATAAAGCACTGCGAGATAAAAAATAAGTCCCTATTATATTGTAATTCACAAAGAAAACATAAATACGTTTTAAGGTGAATATAAATTTGTTCGAAAGTGAAGGAAGCGACCGAAAGATATCCATGCTTATCAGTGTGCTGTCGTTCAGGCTAGGGAGCAACTTATGTGTTCGCGTTGTATCCTATAATTAAATTTACCTGTCTAGCAGCCGTACAAACAGGTCAAAGAACTTTTTCTTGTTAGTTACACTTTAGATTATTTACGATATTCTTGAGGTATTTTGAGTGAATTTAGTTTAGGTAGACCAAAAAGCACAAAAATGGTGATATCCTATAGTGGAACTGTTGAAATACTTAAAGTGAACCTGCTTTGTTTATCACAAAAACTTTAATAGGGTATTTGACATTTTTGCTCAAATACCATGTTAAAAATATTTAAAATGATATATTGGAAGTAAATATTTACTTGTAAATACTATGACTTGTAAATAAAAGAATAATTAATCACACAAAAAATGTGTTTTTATTCTGTGAATAAAATTTTTCCCGAAAATACTCCGTGAATATGATTTTCAACGTCTCTTAATAATACATTTACTTGGAAAAAAACTTTAGTTTTTAGGAAAAATTTAATTAGGGATCCAAAGGGGTTTATTTATAGTTTTATATCAGACCCCAATGTTGGGTATTTTTGAAAAATTAAAAATATGTCATGGAAGAAACATTTTCATTAAATTTTTACATTTATATAGTTAACGAGCTATGAAACAAAAAGTAATTGGGGGTTCGATATATACAGTTAAGGAGTCGTTTAAAAAGCATATGAGCCCGGCTGTTTGTGCGCTTACTCTAAATAACAAAGTTACGTTATCAGTTAATTTACACCAGAATTTTTGAGCATACAAGGTGGAATTTATAGAAGTTTGCTGTTCTGCATTTACTTCCGTGCAATATTTCATTACTAATTAGGGCAAAAATAATAAAAAAATATAAT
Source organism: Druceiella hillmani (assembly GCA_039881145.1). Lineage (NCBI taxonomy): Eukaryota > Metazoa > Arthropoda > Insecta > Lepidoptera > Hepialidae > Druceiella > Druceiella hillmani. The sequence goes on from JAYKKI010000149.1 coordinate 772,217, forward strand.
CAGATATATTTATGCCGGAAAAAATTTTATAAGCGGTATATCCCTAATAGCATAATAAAAATTAAGTCTTTCTTTCACGTTTAAACAGCCCCACGGAGTTCAATGAAATTTTGCATACAGATAAATATATTCTAGATTAGAAGATAGCTAAAAGTAATCATGCCATTGTTCATAGGAACAGAGTAATGAATATAAATGCCAGAGAAACATGTATACGAACAAAAAACTGAATGATACGCTCCTAATATAATTTTTAAAAGATATTTTGTGTGCCAAATCCATGGGTTACTTATTGTACTCTATTTTAGTCCAACTAGTACTACCGCAGCACAACTTGCACGCGCGCTGTACTGCAACACAAACAATGTTAAGAGTCAGTTCAAAATAATATTAACCTGTAAGCGATATACTCGATCCATATTTTTCTTTCCTTGATAAAATGAAAGTTATATACGTTTTTCTAACACTATGCTAACAAACCGCGAATAAAATATAGTATAATATAAACTTAAAAACAAAAGAGGAAAGAATGTAGGAAAGATTGTTTAAGCCCTCATAAAGCTAGTCTTTACTTCATGTAATTTTCACATTTATCACGTGAAAGTAAATTTTGCTATACGATACTCAATTTCTGTCACTCCCATTTATTTGAAATGACATCAATATTATTCGAGTCGGTTTTCCTCTTTTCCTTATAGTTTGTGTTGCGTAAATCGCAATGTTATATAATAATAATTAATATTAAATAAACCTCTCCCAAATGCCAAGTATATCTTTCCTCAAACTGGCCACATCACTGCGAAGTATCCGTCGCATAAAACATTAAAATCCACTTCAAAGACTGCGGGATACGTATATGCATGTTCTCATCGTCGATTGAAGATACGCTAATTCCATATACTCCCGTCTGCAGCATTACTCTTACTGTTATATTTATTTAACCCTAAAGCGGTAACTTAACGAACACTTTATATATTTACTTCCTATGGGAGAAATTGTCGAAATAAATTCTGATTGCGACAAAAACCTTATTGTCAAGTTTTTTACACTTTTACAGCTACTAATGGAACGTATTCTTAATATCCCGATATGTGTTAGTGAAAAAATCTAACGTTAAATAGTTTGTACTTTTACACTTTATATGCTCTTAATCATAAATATCTCCTGTGTAAATATTCCATTTATCAAAAAGTATATTTAAATTTTTGATACTTTTTTCTTTATTCATCTGTAATATTTATATATGTTAGGGTTCAGAAAGTCAAGAGAAGTATAATTACCAGATGAATTTAGAAAATTTAATTTTAAGCAGACCTTTGTCGTGACAACATGGGATTTTCGTTTAAATTTTAAATATTTTTGTTTCGAAAAAGACGAGGTATATTATTTCAAAAATGATTAGAGTTATAAAAAAAATAAATTAAATAGGAATATTTGCCATGGACGCAATGTAAAAAATATATTGACATGGAACGGACAGCTGATATTTGAGATGACATTTGACAAGTAAATAAACCGACATATTTTTTACATAATATAGGTATTATATATGTCAATATAATTAAAAAAATTATTATTTTAGTATCGTAGAGGCAAAAAAAATTTAGCATTTATTGTAAACTGTTTTCACTTGTAAACTTTTTTATATACTTGCAGTTCTTCGGATAGTTTTTTAGTTTTATGTGTGACATTGGAGACAAATTACAGCTGATTAATTTTTGTCGCTTTTAGATTAAATTCGTAAAAAAATTACTTACTTTTGTATATGTGTTATATATAATTGATGTTCTAAGCAAAAATTACCCCCTGATGTTACTTATCATCTTAGATACGATGTTTAGATTTGTAGGTATTGTATGTAAATTTAAAGCTAGAATTATTTTTTTCTGTGTTCTAAATATTCTCTTTTACAAACGAATAGGCGAAAAGTGTCGTCGCGATAGGGTGACGCTAGATTCTATATGAAACTTTAAAAAAGTATAACATGCAGTATAATATAAAAAGTTATATAATTTAATTTTAATAATATATATGCTCAACTATAATAATTTAAAAACCCTTCTCATTACTGCGACTTAAGTTACTTATTACCTTTAATTCTGTTTTTATGATTTTTATAAAGCCCTTTTGTTACATTATTGCTTTTAATTTTTTACTATTCATCGCCATCATTTCAGTTTCAAACTTTTTTACAGAAAGAGGGTTGAAAATTTAAAAAAATAAATGTCAAGAAATTACAAATATGTCTAGAAATTACAAACAAATATTTGAAGTAAGTACATATTTCTTTTTTTAATTTATTTGAATCGGTCTGCTTCAAACTTCTTCAAAGTTTGTTTACGTATAAAGTTTGAAATCTGCTACTATTACTCCAACTATTCAGCGCCCCAGTCGGTGTTAATAGTTCGAAGGTGTCTACTGTACCAATTATTATTAATTGTCATGCTTTGTCGAATTTAAGTTATGTAAGCTCATCTGCTTATATCAGACTATGTTTTGATACTCGGTTTTACAACTTTTTACGTAAATGTTTATAAAGTAGTACAATAATTATAACTAATTCTTTTCTAATTTCCTCTGTCTAAAACAGTTACTTTTATGAGTCATAACCGTAATAAGTTATAAGCGGAAAAAGAAAGTACGTTTTCACTAAGTTTAACAAACCACAAAAACAATGACAAGGTGGTTTCTTTTTAAAAACTTGTGTATTGTCGTTTAATTAGGAAGTCCCAATTAAAATCGACAGAAGTTAACTCTTTGAACCGCACAAGGGTAAGTGAAATCCGCCTGACCGAAACCATAATGCAATTTTAACCAAAATTGTAAATTTATCAAAAATATTATTTAAGTTGATATTATAGTATTTAAAAATGTTTGTTTCGATTTTCCTTGTGTGACATGCTAGTCAATAAGAGTATACTAAGTCAAATTGGATCTCTCTACGTCAAACCTTTTCTGAGAAAAAAACGATCGTGAAAGACTAATTTAGGAACGCGTAGGTGTAAGGATTCTATTGACACAATTGTCTTGTTCGAGAACGTGTATATTCAGAATTAGTGTATTGATAGCTTTAACCATATTTTATCATTCTGGACCAATTCATGATTAATGTTTTTGACTAAATTTTGAAGAATGAGACATTTCCACTTACAGATTGCTTGTAACTGATATAATAAACGGTAATCAAATAAAAGTGATGAAAAAGACGATAAAGGAGACCAACTGAACGTAAAGGAGTACTCAAACAAAGTAATCTTGGTTAGCACGAGGAAATTAAATTTCATAGAAGAAAGATAATGCTCCTGCACTAGACAAGATGCTACGAAAAGTCGCGCGGAAAATAGGTGTAGGGAGGTGGAAAATACATATATTAGGAGAAAATATAATTCTGAGGAGGATGTGAGTAACTCAATAAATAAAATGTGCATCGAAGTTTAAACGCGTGTAGCAAAAGTTTTGACGTTCACGTAAATGTTTACACATATATTCGTACTTCATGTATACGTATATGATTCACATTACAAAGCCTTATTTTTTATTTACCGAGTATAATTATTGTGGATGATACCACAGATATAAATAATTAATAAAATCGCACTGACAAAATTTTCACGTCGACGTTGTTTATCGTATTTGCTATTGCAGCACATATTACCTGCATCCAAAAAATAAGATGAATTACTTTTTTTAAAATTCACAGGTATTATGAAATACGTAATTTTTTTGTAAGCTGCATAATTTTGTTTTTGTTTTATACTCTTCTCAATATCTATGCAGATATTCAGGTTGACCTATTCAATTGCTGCAGAGCCACTTGTGTTGTTGTGAATATACGAAAGCGAATTTCCCGATTTTCATTATGTCTACTTTTGTTAGGCAAAGAATTTGCGTTAATTTTTGTTTGTACAATGAATATTCTACCGTTGAGAATGAATTGAAAACGTTGAGAATGTTACAAAGGCCTTTAATGATGAGGTTATGTATCAAAAAAATTTTACAAGACAAACACATTATAGTGCACCAAGACTTTACAATAAGTACTGAGTACAAAGACTTTAAAGAAGGCCGTGAAAGCGTTGGAAATGAACAGTGTTCGAACGTAAACCAAATCAAACATTTTGTGCTCAAAAACCGTCGATTAACAAAAAGAGACCTTGCTGATACTATTGGCTTTACAAAAGATTCAGTAAATACCATTCAAAATGATCGGTTGTGCCTTAGATGCGTCAAATCTAGTTTCTCCGAAAAAAAAACATAGCGTTGAAATCTGTGAAACAATGATTTCTGACTACTAAGACGTCATGAAATGCATTATTATGGAAGACAAGACTTGGATCTCTATCTACGATCAAAACAGCCAATCAATCTGATATTATTTTAATATTGAAGGCTTCAGATCTCATATTCCTTGTCAAAATGCGTTCGCCAATTTTAGCATAGTCGATTTCATCCACAAACCGGTTTAAATATTATTTCATTGTAATTCACTTAATGGATTAAAAGAAGAGCAATATAATATTTGAAGGAAAATTAATTGTTGCGAATAGGGTCAAAAACATTTTATTTTAACATTATAATTTGACAAGTCTATAGAAGTAACAAAGTAAAAAAAAATAAAATTGATAACTTGATTGATTTACAAATAAAAAAACGGGCCGGAAGAAAAATAATTTACCAAGTTCAGGATTTAGGGGAAATACAATTAAGAGGATGACTGAAACTTATGAAATAAATATGTGGCTATTATATTAAGGTTCCCTCCAAACTTGATACATGACATGTATACTTGAAAATTTATTTAGTCAATTTTATTATTTGCTTTGAAAAAAAAATCTCTATTTATTTATGGATAGGTGATTTTTTCAGCTAAAAATAATTAAAACTTTAATCAAATAAAATAATATTAAGATTATAAATTCATTTCTCTTGAACATGGGAGTTGATCGAAAGTAAAAAGTGACAGACTGCTCTAGATATTTGGTACAGGGCAAACTTTCAGAGTTTCTCCACAGCATGTGAATATAAGACGTGATAAGACTGGCTTTACGCTAATTTGCCTTGTTATAACAGCAAACCAGTTTAAAATAAATTTGCTCTCAATCATAAAATGTAAGGTTTTATAAGCAAATGGGAAATATATATTTAATTATTGTATAAACAATTTAAACACGGGGTTACAAGCGATACTTGACCTCAAATATGATGAGAAATAAAATACATTTTAAAATGCTTTGAATATTTACATTCGAACTTAACTGAACAGACTCCACGACTGTTCCACTACGAAGCATTCTAAGTATTTAATTAATTTTTCTCGATACTGAATTGCTCATATCCCGTATCTTAACATTTTCCTTAATATTTTGGCGTTTACAGTTTTTAGATGACGTATATTTTTATTTGTTTCTCATTAACAATAGCATAGATTTAATATATCTCTTATAGACATTGAAAACCAAACCGGTCTTGCTTTAATAACTTGAATTAATGACGTTTAATAATAAGAATTTAATGAAATCTTACGTAATTTTAGCACCTGAAAGACTTTCATTCATACAAGATTTATTTACTAAATGAACAAGTAGTTATCAATTTGTTAATTTTTTTAGTTTCATTTTAATTTTTAATAAATAGAATTTCATTCACTTTTATACATTTAAATTACTTAAAACAACACATTTGGTATAAAACTTTTATAACATTATGTAAAAATTAACACAATTCTTTTAGTCTATTGTCCATACAGCGTATTAGAGAATAATAGGCTAACAAATCTAGTTATTTCTATAAAATAAGTTACTAATCAGTTTCCAATATTATGTAATTTTTATAAAAATTGTAAATAACTAACAAAATAATAAATAAATGTGATAAATGATTAACATTATAAATAACAAATTATAAATAATTATTTTAAAATGCTATTATATTTTTATAAATAGCAAATATATTTAATTAATTGTTAGGACCTCTTAAAAAATATAGTGTTTTGAAGACTGAATTATTTAAAAATTATTTATCTTCAGTATTTTTCTAACGAAATGCAATACAAAATCCCAGTAATCCGAAAGTTTAACCACTTTATGTGATAATTCCGTTGTTTTCGTTTTCCATTCATTGTTGTGTTTTCTGAATTAACATAATGAGAAACTATTTCAATATTACGGCACACGTTATTTAAATGGATTCTTTCGATATTTATAAAAATTTAATACTCAGAAAGAAACTAATAAATAATTATATTTTATTCGTATATAAAAGGATATTTTGTCGGATATTGTAGGGAAACATCGTAAACAAATGTTATATATTTTTCCTCAGGTTCGTTTCAATTACATGATAACGTTGTTGCAAATTTTAGGTTTACTCAATAACTCCATGTGTAAACTTCGTCTTTCTCATACAATCTCCTTTCATTGAATTTAATAAGTATAGTGATATAAGTATTGCTCACAAGTGCGAGAAACGTGTGAATAACTCAAATTCGTTACGAAGCTCCGTCAGTTGTATTTTATACATTTACCATATTTTATAATTTCCTATGTTCAGATTACGTATCGATTTAATAGAGATACGTGACATACTCGCCAATTACTCGTCCTACGTTTTTTCCTATCCGTCCGTAGTTTGCATGTATACTGAGATAATAGTCTTTACAAAAATGCAACTGATGTGCGACGAAAACATTTAATTTTTTATTTAAATCTTACTTTTTTTTTTTGGAGATTTACCTCCAATGATAGACGCATTGAGAGAGATTTATGTTCAAGAGTGAAAGAATCATGGAGCAGTGAACGGATTATATTCAACAGTGGATTATGCTGATAAACGCTGTTGTGATGAAGGAAACATTGACAGCTGAAACAATGCAGTCTCGTCTACATCTCTATATGGACAATTTAAAGTAAAGATTAATTGTTCTGAATCATCGAGTAATTTTTCAATAACATCTTCATTTGTAGTATCCATATTCGGCAATATTATATATATATATATATATATATATATATATATATATATTTATATGTATATATATATCTATATGTATATATATATAGATATATATATACATATAAATATATATATATATATATATATATATATATATATATCTATATATATGCATATATAGATATATATATACATATATATAGATAGGTATATATATGTATATATATATATATATATATATATATATATATATATATATATATATATGGTATACTAACGCAACGGACGTATTGTTGCCTTTTTTCAGGCACTCGAATTTTAAATAAAATTTTCTGGAGATAAGTTATGGTGAGATAATAATTTAAGAAAAAATTGCGGTAAATTACGTACTTTGTACTTAAATATTCAATAGATTGGTTATAGTTTTACGCTGATTCTAACCTGGAAAATACAGTCATAAATACACCATCCAGAAATATTTTGTTCCCTTCTCTTTTTACTATCAATGCAACTATTGAATTAATTTTATTCAAGTATTACATAAAATTGAAGTTTACATGACTCTTACATAACCACATTATCTTAGCATTATTTCTTATGTTAAATCCATGATTGATCGGCAGTTTTCGTAGAAATTAAACAGATAAAAATGTTATAAATACCCCAGATTTTAGTTATAATGATTGTAGATATATAAAAATAAGTTATGTAAGAAAATTTTCATTAATTTCCAAGTAAGAATAAATAAAATAAAAATAAAAAGTCATCACTATATCTATCACTACACATAAAAAAACACACTTGTCGAAGTCAGAGGTTTCTATTTGAAATTTATAAAAACTCAATGCAATATAATCTAGTGGAGATATATCGAAACTGTATAATGCGAGTAAAAACACTTAGAATATAAAAACTTAGAATTTATTATAAGCATTAAGTGGGAGTAAATATGCAAAGTTATTTATATTTCTAGGACGGACAGCTATTTTATCATAAGTTTTCCATTACATGTTGGGTATTCAATCAGTACGAAGTATTTTTTGTTAGCTACCATAAATTGAAGACAATTCGTATTTTGATATAGAACGCCTTCGCAAAAATTATATTTTAGACGTTAATTTCACTGCAAAGAAAACTTTACCGACATTAACGTCCACAAATAGTCTCCTAGTCTCTGTCATCTAATTATAGAAAGTCCATTTATAATGAATATACTTTGCTCCGTGATTACTTTGTAGAAGTATTCGCCTAGTAGTGGGCAATGACGACCTATATTCAAACGATTCTTCCTAATGCTCCGAGCGTATAATTGGCATGGAAATAATGGCTCATATAATAATGTGGAATTTATTCACAAAAGCCATAATTTAGAGAAGAATGATGTCGTACAATTAGTACACCTGCCCAACCAGGATTTGAATTGGTACTTGCCGGATGGGGGAGTTAGCAGCATGATTTTTGATTCTGCCTTTTTATATACTATTAGCAGGATCGGTAAATACTAAGTTGATTATAATTAATGATAGGGGAGACATTTTCAGGTATGCAAACTCCATCTTGATTTCCTTCCAAACGTTTTATATTAAGGAATGGTTAGTCTGGCAAGCTATAAACGAGACGTTAAGCTAATACAAAAGATTAGAATATTCAACTACTACAAGCAGTAATACTACTTAAAATACTTAAATTTTAATATTCAAAACATTAGACTTTTGTATTCAGCCCTTTTTAATAATTATTTTGGAGACAAAAGATATGAAACTTCCTGTAATGGTGTTTTTGAAAGAGACCTAGTAACAAAATGGGGTTTTATTGGTTATTTTGATGATTCACCATATAGCTGAATTAACTACTTTTTTTAAATTTTCAAAAAAATAAATTAAAACTGATTTGTGTTCTCCCCAAAGAACCTTACTACCGAGGAACTAAATATTACATGTGAACTTCAGGCCCTATCTCATTTCATTGAGAAATTATAAGTTTGACGTGTAATCGAACGGATGGATGAACAAACATACGACGTTGTCGAAATAATAGAATTCCGACCGGACTCATCGAACACAGAAACCTAAAATGATATGACAGACATTAATTGTTATTTCCAATGAAAATTTAACAAAAAAGTCATTAAATATTTGTTTCGTTTATAAATTCAAACAAATCCATCTTTTTATTTCAACAATATTAATATAATTTGAAATTAGTGAAATAATAAAAAAATTTTAATAAATAATAAATTTTTGACTGGAATATAATTCCGTGCTTCCGTGAAATGCAATCCTTTCATTAACCTGTGAAAAAAACATTTTGAATCTTAAGTATGCCGGGCCGTGAGACAAAACACATGGAAAAAACATATTTCCTCATAAATTTAAGTAAATTTGATAATGAAAACAGTTTTTACAATTATTTTAAATAATCCAATCAAACAATAACTATTTCAAAAGATTCAAATGTAAATAATTTAACAAACCCGACAAGGGAGTGCGCAGCCGTAAGAACCCACCGCTCAATTAGTAAAGTTCCCCCATATGTAGTATTCGCATCAGCCGCCTCCAAGTTACACTTAGTAGAGAACCGCTCCGTCTACTATTTCTACTGCTCGTGTCAGCCACAGAAGGTCCATTGTTCGAAAGCTAAATTAATATAAATTATAACTGAACAAAATGGTCTTTATGTTTATGGGAATACGATAAGAGACTGAAAAATGGATGTGTTAAATGAATAGACAATTATTTATCGGTTAAAAAGTTTTTAAATAGAAAGTGCCCGGAAAAGGATAAGCGCAAAATAGAAAAGTATATATTATGTTCCGAACTTGACTACTTAACAAATATTAATCTCAAATAGTTGTTTATAATACTGAAGAACGTTGATTTTTATAAGAGAAATAGACAAAGTGTTAACAGCCATATAAGAAGTATAATTATGTATTAATTACCGTCTTAAAGCAGAACGTAGTGCAAGGCGTTGTTAGTGGATATATAAAATGAATTTTTAAGATACTTTTTCTCTCTCTTCCTTTATAGATAAAAAACACATTATCTAACATGCGAATATATTATATATTGATTCGGAAATTTGCTCCATAAATTATTATTTTTGTAATATTTATAAATGTTCCTGAACTATTTACCAAGTTATGAAAGATTTATAAATATTACGGAAATAAATATCCTCTCTTTGTCTTTATAATTTTAAATAAAAAAAGAACTTGCTTCTGTTTTTCAATTTAGTTTTAGAACTAAAACGGAAACAAAAACGCTTCAGCATAAATTTCCCATATCCTATTTACATTCTATTTCTTTACTCGTAACTTAACAAATTAGCGATTTTTAAATCAGACTGTATCAACGATTAAACGTGATTATGTTTTTGTGTACGGAATTCAGTACTAATAGAATGAGACAATATTCTTATTATCAGTTTTTTTTTAAAAACCGAGCATTTTTCGATGATACCATAGCAATAGGTTTCTTTGTATAAATATTTTCTGATGTTAGTGGTTTCAATTTTTCGTGTGCCATTTTTTATTTTGTTGTAACGTTATATAGCTCAGGTTTTTTGGAATAATATACCAATTTTATCGGCACCCCTTTTATCAAAATAGCCGAGTCGTTTCTTTGCTACGAGATAATAAGGACATTCATAGTTACTCGTGCTTATATGAATCCCATACACATGACATTTCTTTTTAGGCAGAGGCGTAAAATAAACCAAGTTCTGTACTATATAGTAAGCTTTATGGAAAATGAATTGGAATTGAAATAGCTCCTAAATCCTACACTAATATAAATGTTAATTCTAGTTACACGACAGTTTTTAATTTTCTTATTCTAGGTGAGCGTCTCATACAAAGTTGATTAGTAGAAAACATATTTTATTCGTTACATATCGCATATATTGCCACACTTTACTCCAATTCATTTTAGTTAAACTGTAAAATTTATTAGCAAATATTTTATTTTAATTATTTTCAGTTTTCATGTATATTTCAGTTCATAAAACTTTGCTTATTGGGAAACATCATAACAGTAATAAAGTTGCGCCAGTCAGTAAGTCTTCAAAATGAGATATTTTAAGAGATAAGACCGCATAGCAGGATTAGAATATATAATTGTTTTACTTACATCTCTTTAATTTAATAATTCAATTTGACCATAATAATTATGAATTAAAGTATTTCCTAAATAACATTGGTTTGATTTTTTAAATTTTTTAAATACATGGTTAAGAGTCCCTGCTGCTCGAGAAGAGAAATAACATATATTTTTGATACGTACACAGTATTAGTAGATATTTTTGATAGCATTTCATGCCAACGTCAAGGTGTGAAAAAAATTAAGAAAATGTTTTTTCTTCAACTCTATTTATGTATTATTATACTCATAAAATTTTATGACAATCGTCCTTGAGCTGAATGAGCTACGACCAGCATACTTATAACAGCCCTTTTTTACCATTCGCTACAAAACTCTAATAAATTTAATAATTAAAATAATAATTTAACATTATTTCTTGTAATTAATGCATGCTATTTTAATTTATTAAACTAATGTTAATTTCCTAAAATATACTCAAAAAACACACTTAGTAAGAAATTAATATCTAAATATTTTTGGTAATCCATGCAATATCTGGGGATTTTACACAAGAAAGGTGAGCCTTTTTTATCAATCAATATAAATTTATGTAACAAATAAACCCGCCAAGTGCGAAAACATTTTAAATAGAAAATTTCAATCGCATCACCTCTTACAATGTATTGAAATATGTGACGGTCGCTGCGTTCACTAACGTTCGGCTCAATCGTTTTACGAAGTAGTCATTTATAATGTACATAAGCTCTTATGTATTTTTAACGTATATTATTTACACAATTTGATTTTTTAGATAGTCATCGGATATAACAAAGCGTTGTACAGTCAACAGGTTTTAACACTGTCATTTGTTTTTAGGTATAGACATGGGTTATTTTAAAGGCTTTTTAATTAAGGGGAGAAGGTGGTGAGGAGGTAGAAGCAATATACTGAACCACAAAATAAGGCGAGGCCGTCCATATTTTCAACAAACTATTAATACTAGCTCTGCTTTGCATTCACCAAAAATATGTTGTTGATGGTCACCAATCCGTGCCACTGAGACAACATCATGTAAGTGTATTTTTGTTAACAATAAAAAAACTGCTGGGGCTTCGAGTCGATGTAATTCATGCCGCCAAAAAGTCCAGCAAAACCAAATTTAAAAAGCAAATCTGTTGTGTTTTTAATATTAATTCTTATATGTTTTTTTTATGCGTGATACTAAAATTACATATGTTAATTTATTTGTTTACCATATAATTTTTGTTAATAAAAAACATAAATTTCATTAAAATGGGGACGTGGGTACAGGGTAGATTACGCCGTGATCCTTCATTCTCCTTGCAGATGGTCAAATGGGCTGTTATTAATATATGGAGATATTTGACTTGATATATGAGTTTCATTTAATCAAAATGATATACCATTATATGACATTGATTAGACTAAAATATGGATTATGACAAAAATTTAGAAGGAGTTGGTTTTTAGTAAAAAGTTTCGAAGAAGCCCTACATTGAGTCTAATCATTAAAACAGGATATAAACAACAACTTAGTTACACAATATTCCGCAGCTAGCCTGCAACTCTACGCCAAGAAAATTGAAGGCAGTAGTGAGGATAACTTTGATTTGCCGCTAGGTTATTTCATGCTTGTGCTTTCTCCAGTAGTAGCACTAACAAAAGGTTTGTTGGAGAAAGTTTACTGATTTTTGAAGCCATAATAAAATTACATGAAATATAAACGTACCTGAACTTACACATAAAATAAAGTCCTAATGCTTTGCTTTCCCTTGCATTGCACCAACAGACTACAAACCCGAACTATTGAATTTATGAGACTTCTAAGTGCATATAATTAAGCTTGTTACGTCCTGGTTATTTTAGTAACATACTTTACATTGGAATTTTTTTGAAAATATTCACATTTAAGTATAGATGAAATGTCATCAGCAATTAGTGAAACGGTATCTATAAACGTGGGAATTAAAATTTCAATCAAAACATTTTTGCTGATTCTTATTTTCCCGCTACAGCAACAATAGACATATCCATCGTTGATGACTTTGTACTATATGCACAATGATGGAGATTAAATCTATTACTTAATCTATAAATACAGAAATTACACCATGTCGTCAATAAAATCCTGCGTCAGAACGTCTGTGAGTAACAGACTTCAGATTGGCGACAAGCCAAATCTCTTCTCTTAATCGAGCAGGAAATAGTGAAAGTCTCGTTTTGAAAATTCAGTCCAGCCAAAAAAATTAGGATTCAATATCGGCCCATACAAAAAGCAGTTCTTACTTTCGCTCTATAAAGGTGAGCTTGAACAATTATAACAGCCGAAGGAATGTGCTGTTTTAAATCATCCCCGAAAAAAGAAAAAAAACCATAAATCATCTAGTTAAGAAGATATGAACTGTAAATTATAATGTATTATAACTAACTGGATTATACCACATTTTGTTATATGCACCATTCCGTCTTACCTCAGAGTATAGGCAAGAAGTTTTTTTTTCCTATTTTTATTTTAAATTGAAATTTCAAGACAAATCAGTTATTTGTCGAAAGAGCCAAATAATATTGAATATATTTGGCGTCAATTTTATAGAAATTCATTATTCTCAATTATATAAAACTACGTGATGTAGTAATAATTCTACTTTCTTTCAATTCTTTACCACGACATCTTCAGGTGGACTATTAGCAAATCTCTATGCTAATAGTCCACCCGAAGATGTTTTAATATAACGAAACCCTTTTTGGTGGTAAAAAATATAAAGAAAGTAGAAATAATACTACATCACCAAATTATAGTTTCACAAGTAACAAAAATGTCTATGATTATTATAAGCAAAGACATCAGTAATTTTTCATTTACTTTACTCATATTATCATCTTGCCTCCTTTCCCTGCATGTATACTTCTTTCTTGGGAATAAGTCAGCGAGTCTGTATACCTCACAATCATATACGAAATTTTATTGAACTATTTATTACCCTTATTTATATTATGTCATAAAGACACAAAAAAGCAAAAATAGATAAGGAAGATATTTAAAATAGTGAAAAGACCGGTTAACCTCATAAGTCAATTGATCTTTGCTCAATTACAATAAAGTACAACTCAGATCGAAAGTAGAATAGCAGATAAATATTCAACACAATCCTAAAAAATCGCATTATGAGCGACAGCCGTGACAGCAGTAACAATATTTGCCTTAAATCTTTCCTGCCTACCTGTTTTTTAAGAAGAAGATAGTTCAGTTAGTTAATAAATAAATATTACATATATATATATATATATATATATATATATATATATATATATATATATATATATATATATATATATATATAAGTAATCATAATCTCATAAAATCTAAATATTGGGAATACACTTTTATTTTTTCAATAAAATTTACCATCCTGAATAATTTCCGTTTTTTCTGCTTGGGGACATTGGAGATGAGGGCTTGGGGGATCGGAGACCTAGGAACACGTAAGGCAATAAAAATTTCAATTAATTTTCAGTAATTGATGTGTTTGAATATTTCCTGGTTGTATTTCATTTCACGTGTATCCTCCGACGTATTTAAACCTATAATAAATACTTACTCAGTAGCCATTTGTTTACTCCATAATTATACATCTCACTTTGCATTGTTTATATTCTGATGATGTTTCACCAATTGTATATTTTCCACATTTCCTCCAGTCGTAAACAACTATGGGTGGCAAATAAAGTAATCCTAACTTATCGTTCCCTCGCGTAAACAAACGTACCACCTCCGCCGCACATCTTCGATATTACAAATTATTTACTTTTGTTCGTATCACGACCAATATATCTACATGGAGACCCATCTGTTTGTTCACTGCCGTTTTGCAAATTAAATTTGGTACAGGAATGGAAAATGAGATACGCGAAACGTCGAGATCACTCTGTAAGACATTCACATTATTTACAGTGCTTTGAAATGTTAAGCTTCTCGATTAAGCCGAATCATCAAAGGATCTTGTAAATAGTGTATCAAATATCGGTACAAATGTTATCAGAATATATAATTTTGTGTCGCTTTATAGTATGGCGTAAATTAGAAAAAACTAATTTGTCTCAAAAAAATTTTTAAAATTTCCTCAGTCAAAAGTTTAAACAAAAAAGAAGCGGAAAGAAATATAAAAAACAGAAAGCTTAATTCAATGAGACTATATTTGAATACAGTCGCGAATAATACAGATAAAAGAGCGACATTTCATAGTTTTTGCACCTTAATATGTTTCAGCAAAAAAAATTATGAAGATATTCAAAACTTATGTATATCCATGTAAATGAAAAAAATTAGATTCGCTTTGTTTGGCAACTTTTAAAACCCACCAAATTTTTCAACTTTTTATATGTAATCAGTAAAATCGATCGTTAATTATATAAGCACTTTCGGTATCTAATACTCGCCGTCAACGTGTAGGCAGAACTAAAGTTCCGTCCTTGTAGAAATATTTGGGTCTTTGGTTGAAAAGCACGTTAAGTTCGATTTTGACATTACTTTTGTCTTTAAATTTTCTAATACGTGAGTTATTAAACAGAGAGCTAAACAGATGGCAATTAGGCGGCAAAAGATCTGGAGAGTACGATGGGTGAAGTAGCATGTCCATTCAAGAAAGTAGTTTTTCATGCTATGTGGGTCGCTTTGTTACTTTCACTACGTGGGATCGAGCATTGTGATGTAAAAAATAAACTTTGCTTTGATTTGAAGGAAGTTTAACGAATACTTTACTCAATTTTTCACAATAAATCGTAGTTCCCATTGTAGGGTCAGCTTAAGAGAGTTTCCAAAGAATAATTCAATTTATACCCCACCAGGCACTCAAAAGTATCTTTTGTCCAATAACATATTTTGGTCTAGGTACACCCTTTTCTCCAGCTCCTAGCGTTTACACTAAAACTTATCATAAGCGACCCACTTTTCATTTTCTGTAACCAGATACTTTAGCTTCTCGTTGGTTCGATGGGAACTTAGTAGCTCCAAACACATATTAGTTCTCCTCTGAATTTGAAAGGGCTTTTAGCTCAAGTGGTAGCTAAACGGAATATTTCCACTTTTTAGCTGAAGTTATTTTTCCATTGCAGTATAAATGCATGAAAATAGCTCTGCTAAAGAAAGCGATTGTAATCTGGAATCTATTTCAATAAGGTTATTAATTTTTTCTAAGTCAATTTTATGAGGTCGCTTTGGATGAGGTTCATCGGATAAATCAAAATTTTCTTCTTTGAATCTTTCAAACCAACGCTTGGCTGTGTCGTAAGAGGGCATCTGAACCTATATTTGCGGATATATTGCGTGATGCTTTGCTGGTTTTCCGCCCTAATCATTAATGACGAAAGAGTCCTCCAAATTCACTTAGAAATACATCAATTTTTAATTTATTCTTTACTCGCTGATTACTCAATTGCAAACTGAACAGAAGTTTGATTGCCGCACTCTTTATATACCCAAAAGTAATATTCTATAAGCTTCTATAAAGTTCTTAAAATCGGTCAAAAAAGGTTAGATGGCAACCTAATATTAAATTAGGTTATATATGGTAGGAGAACTGATGAAAAGTGTGACATAAGTTAATGACAAAACGATTTATTAGCATTTTTATCCATAAACAGTGAAAATACATCGTCTCAAATTACAATATTCTCTTTAATTTGCGTAATTTTAGTAAAAGTTTGCCAATTTGTAAAACGATTTGTGCAAAATTTAAACCTAGTTCGCTTACGCCGTAATATGAAAACGCCATACATTACATGCGCAATATAACTGTTAGTATCAATACGTTTATAAATAAGTTAGTATCAATATGTTTGTAACAAAGGATTTCTGGGATCAGTAAATTATTCTACAACATATTAATGGTGTTAAGTTTATAGTTTACGTCAAATATTAATAGTTTTGAATGGAGCCGTGAATCAGATTTTAGATCAGAAAATATAGTGAAGACAAATAACTCCTGGAAACTAAGCTGCGGAAACTAAACTGTAATGTTTTCTCCTGTAGCGTCTAAAACTTTATATAGACTTTTCTTTTCAACAACAGTGATGAAATCGGCTATGCCTAGATATTTTAATAAATTTGTAAAAAACCTAAAATATTATAGAGCAAGTTAAAATTGTGTATAGCCACATCCCCGAAATGACTTGTATTTGCGATGAGCAAAAACCAAAAACATCTTAGTCTCTAAGTTTACCAGTTTTTTGCTTATAAATATCCACTTTAAGCCATCTTCTTTAAAATCAGTTTATTTAAAGATTCATCAAAGTCTGACAATTTTTGTATATTTTGCATTAATCCTTCTTTACAAATATAATTTCATATTGTTTTCGTAATGATCAACACGGTGTTTGCAGTTTCCTCTTACCGTTCATTGAGGAATGACTTGTAGTTTTAGCATAATATCTTTGGAATCAATTTTTGCAAATATATTAAGAAACTCTTCTGAAACTTTCTAGGAAACCGTTATTTAATTTTTTTTCCAAAAATATCGTTAGTCTTTAGTAAATTATGTTCAACAATATTTATTCAAATTTTAAACAAAAAAAACTAGTCAAATTTTTGGAACCTTGTGTTATACAATATTTTGATTTGATGACGTCGCTAAATCAATTATTGAAATAATTGGTTTATACATTTTTTCAAGTACATGTACCTACGGATAACATCCAAATATCCTTTCGAGTACGGGCTAATATTATTTAACATAAAAAATTACATTTTACACAAGGTCAGAAACCTTCATAGACAATTTTATTGAATTATCGTGGAAACTTTCAAGTTCATTAGGAATATTGACATTTTTTCAGAAAAAGCCAACACAAATTCCTATTTCAACTTATAAATGGGATTAAACAAGAGTACGTTATGCACGCGTTGCTTTCCAAATGTGTGAACCAATAGTTATATAAGGAAAATAGGCCACAATATATATAGTGTACTAATTAGAAGCATCCTCTTTGTCTAAGTATGATGGTGTATGTTAGCAACCTATAGTATAAATTTAAAGCATTTAGTACAATTTGATCTGTAAACACTTGGTAAATTTCACGCTGGATAACATTGTAAAAGAAATCGATATATTATTACGCAGACAGTCTATGAAAGTTGAAGTTGCCAAAAATAAGTTTGGTTTTTAAAAATTATTTGTTTTACATTTCAAATATTTAAACAAAAACGTGGTAATAAATGCAGAAAATGGGAAAATTAGTACTTAGAGTCAGGTTAATTTAGGGTTAGCTAACAAAATCACTATATTTGGATATTATGCTGATTTTTATTATAAGTAAACAATTAAGATATTTTTATTTATTCCTTCATGTCTTCATGTCAAAACTGCAAATAGAATGATATTCTATCCAAACTAGTTTTAGTTGCCGCATTTAATCATCCACATGACTTCAGTTCTTCTTTTATATTTTTATAGTGGATTCAAAGCCTGTTTTAGAAATTTTCCCCATTTTGATCTACGTGTTTTTAACTTGATCAATCATTCATAGTAACTTTTTCATATGGCGAAAAAAGTAACTATGAGTGACAGTGCACACTATCCGATTCAGGCTTTCGCCAGATGAAGAAAATATTATCGGCATTGGATTTCAAGTGTACCTGTTTCCTAAAAAAGATACCGAAGATAGCGTGAGTATATGACGAGAGATTATTAGATAATTTCATCTCATAGCCTATATCACAACAATGACACACAGTGAAAACCATGATCTGGATTTGATCCCACGTTGGTCTAAAGACTGCATACACTCGTAGAAATCACTAAAGTAATCCATTACTATTTCCAGAGGTTAGGTCCCTTAAAATTACTATGAATAACAAATCCACATATAACAAACTATCAAATAAATGAAAAATGAAAATTCGCTGACGGAATTGCAAATATTAACGGAAGATATAATTCTAGTGTGTTGAACTATTTATTGTTCTATTACTTTTTGAATAAAGCCGCAAATAAACTTTGGGTTCTGACAAAATTTTAATTAACTCAGTAATTAAAAAAACAATATATAAATATTTTTGTGCTTGAAATTTAATTATAAACTAACTTCCGGCAAGACACTGGTAAGAAAATAAATTTTTTATTATAAACATATTTAATATTATAGCAAAACTAGTAGTACGAGGTTTCTCGAATAGTTGAAATATTTTCCAAGATATATATATTTTTCGTTTCAATCGCAGCTTCTGATGACGATTTTTTCCGAAACCGTTGACAATTTTCATACAGTTCCTTAGCCTTTTCGACGTCCATCTCTAACTTAAACTGAAACATTTGTTATATTGAAACATACCGATAGTGAGACTGAAATTATAGTTCATTTTTTTGTATGCATAAATATATCGAATTAGCGTATAAATATTTTTTGAATCCAGCATCAGTATTTACTTTTCCATATAATCTTGATAGTTTTTCATCGCAAACAATATTTGGTAACTTGATCTATTACATAAACTCTTTTTACTCCAACTTGGTAGAACAGGATCGTCTTTAATTTTTAAAGGGCGGAGCCTACATCGTTAGTCTTGTTTAATCATTTTTGATATTTCGTTAAAAAATAATTTTCTTGTACTAATTTATGTAGTACAGTTGCTATTTCGATCTAACAAATTCTTCATGAATGCGATAGTACTTGGTTGGTGGTAATATCATTTACAAAAGTCGGATAAGTCGTTCATAACATACATTTCCCCGAATACACATATATATCTGACGTGAATCAAACGTCAGTTGATAAATTACATCAAAAACAATTAAAAAGCTTCAAAATCGATTAATTTTTAATCAATTTTATACTGCAATTCAACAATCAGTCGTATTTGCATTTTGTTACAGCGGAAAATTTTTTAAATAATTTTTACTTTTAATTAATATGACGCCATACTAGAATCTCCTTTTTAATCTATTAGATTATTATAATTGGTTGAGAAATATTTTTTGATTTCATAATTTTTATTTTACGGCCACAATTTTTCTTCATTAAAATTTTAACAAAAGTGATATTTTTTAATATCTTATTTGATAAAATCAATTAGGTGGTTCAGAATATTCATTTCCACAATGAATAATCACGTGTGAACCATTTAATAACTAATAAACTATAATATAGTTAAAAGAAATATTATTTATCCAAAGTATCCAACAAAAAGTACAAGATAAAACTCGAACATATAAAGGCTACCTCTTGACGTTCTCTGACAGGAGCCGTCACAGACTAATGATTAATTGGTTTCATCTTTCACTTATACAGTGCAATCTTGTCTAATAGGGTGATACTGCTCCTCGCGTCTTCGAGGATCCAATGTTTGTACGGCGCAGCGGCGTTCATATCGGAGACGTTGTTTGTGCAAGCAGCCTGCATTGAAAACTCTCTGTGATAACGGTGTGTTTACACGCGGTCCTAGAGTAAAGTGTTTGTGAGATAGAGTTATTTTCATTCCATTTTCAGGTAAATATAGACAGAAAGAGGAAGCAATAGTGAATGAATTTTGCTATTGATTGTAAAACTAACGCGGTGATAATCCATTTAATACACTTAATTTAACTCTGCCTAGTAACTGAAGAGTTTACTGGTATAAAACATTTCCGTTCAAGGTAAATCTTTCCCGTCTTCGGTATAAAAACCCCGTTATTGTATTAATAATTATTTGTAGTTTAATATCGTTGTGTTGTTTCAAATTTAATAACATTGATTGTTTATTATAGTGTATTTGATCGTTGTTTGACGTCTTTCATCGCAAACAATAGCAGAAGAACTCGGCTCACAGCGCAGTACCACGAGAATTCACTGACGGCTTTCTTGAAAAATGAACGAAGCCATCGTTAAATCACGGCTCACAGCGGAGTATCAATTATAGACAAGGATTCACTGACGGCTTTCTTGAAAAATGAACAAAGCTATCGTTAAATTATAAGCTTACGAATTTATACTTTCTCAGAATGAGCTGCTGCGAGCGACATTATATTAAACTGGTTATATAAATGATCCCATGTGGCACTGTTGTTATTAACGCCGTCTCATGGCAAATCGGAGTAACTTGAACATGCCATGATAAGTTTAAAATTTTACAGGTCATTTCAAAACCGCTATTAGTTCCACGATGAATCACATCGTGATGTGGAAAAGTGGCGGAACGCAAAAATATTTTTTATTTAATTAAATTTGAATTAATAATATAAGATAAAGTATTGTACAATATTACCTCTGCTCTTGGTAAATTGTGAGATAAAGACATTTACTATATTTTAATATGACATGGAATTTATTTTAAATTAATAACCGGGAACGTAACAAAGTATCTAACTACAGAAATTATCAATAATTTGTATCTAAATAAATGATTAGTTGCTACCAAAAGGGAGTTTTGAACTAAAAAATTAATCTGTAGTTTACCTAAAGATAAATTATTATTGATAAATAAAAAATGATTTACCCGTACGTTAGAATAATACTTATTGTGCCCTTAATCAGCAATCGTTTTTTTACTAAATGCTTTTCGAGTAGAGTGCTTCTTTACATTAAGCCTGTTAAATAAAGCAGAACTCGGGTTAAAAGTGTTGTGCACTTAATCAGGTATAAATCTCTAAGCATACATAGTACTTCCACTTACCTTATTTATGTATGTTAATATTATTTCCCTCATATGAATATATCGCCAAGTAACTCTTTGAAAATCATAAAATTCCCGTAACTATCTGGGGCTGAAAATCATCGTTATAATTTTCCAGTAAACTTAGATGAACTTCTGGAAATGTTGTTTTTTTAATAATGTTGACTTAACCGTTTTGAAGATAGGGATATGTTTTTTTTGGTCTGATCTGTGTTACTTAAAATTCTGAAAAATAAATAATTTAGGAAATTGTGAAACTCGCTTTCCAACCCGACACAAATAAACATAATTTCATGTACGTTTTATTACTGTGATCAGTTTCTAGTTTTTATGTCAAACTAATTTTGAAAAAAGTTTTTGAATAACATACACATATATCGACATATTATGACCGTATAAAGTTTCGATAATTATTTTCCGAAGTACAGAATGAAGAGAAAAATAACGGAATCTAAAGAGACAATACAAACAAAGAGACATTTTTTTTAATAAAAAAAATAAATGTACTTTTGAAAGTTTTATGAGCAAGATATATTTAGACGAAATGTAAATACTATTCCAGGAAAGGGTTTTCTCAAGTATTTCATATGCATTTCGAAGCTAACAAAATTGGTGAAATTTAGGGCAATGCAAACTTCAAATGCACTTCATAATACAAAGAATTTAATATATCGTAAATTCTAAAAATAAAAGTATTATAAAATTGTCGGTCCGCTATGATTATCACCACATAAACTAGATCCAAAAATAACATATGTTCATCGCGGTAATAATATTTTTAACGTAATTTAATGCCGAATGAAAATTCATTTTTTGCAAATTTTGTTAGCCCAACAATTTATCCTTATCATTTTAGCATTTATGTTTATAGTAGGATTTCAAAAATTTCTGTTAGGCATGTTTCTAAAATATATATAAATTAAGACTTTCATTCCATAGATTGCTTTATCTTTAAAAAATCTGATTTTGTTTTTTCCGCTTAAGAGCTTTTTTCCATTAAAAGTCAAACAAGATCTCTGAACATAGGACGTATTTGGAAGAAAAGTACTTTCTTCATCAAAAACTATTATATGCATATTATTATGTAGTATATTTTTCTTTAAATATGTCGATTTTTCCAGTGTCAAATATAAACAAACTCAGATTAATCTATAAAAAGCAATCAAAAAAATCATAACAAAACTTATTTAACTGGTTAATTTTTCTAAATGTCTTTGTTCAGTGTTAAATAAACGTAAGAAAAACTTAGGTTAATGAACAAAAATTCTAAAAAAATCACAATAACTATTTAATTGACGAATGAGGATTAAGAGTGGTTCGTAAAATAACAAAATATCTATTTTTACAATAAAAAGTTAAGAAGTCATGGCTTGTTTTGAAAATAAGAGCGCAGAAAATATACAGTGTGTATTTGTTTGTTCCACAGGTGAATCCGACTGCAGAAAAGATTCATTTAGTTTCTACCCTTGTAGGAGTTACAGTGTTCATTTAGTTGTGAACGAGAACTAAGTATTTCCTTTTTTTTAGAATTTTTATATTTAATCAACTATTTTTTTATGTTTTACGCCAAATATATACTACAAGTATTGTTTTTTCTTCATTTAACTGTATTTCTAGTTCTTCTTGAAAGGATAAATTTCCTTCTGTGGCAATTTCTTGATCTTGTAAATTTTCAGACATATAAGGCTCATTGCCTACGTCTACGTTCTCGTTCATCTTGGTTTTTTAAACAGCTCTCGTGTTTCTTTGGATTATAAAGCAAAATAGCCATTCCAGCTCCTTATTTCTCTTTTGAAAAGCAGTGGCTAGATCAGCGTTCACTTTGCATTCTTGCATATTTAAATTTATAGTATAAAGCTAAGAGTTGTATAATTCCATTACTAATATCGAAACCAAACCAAGGATATGCATGTTGAGAATATATTTACAGAACTTTTTCGTCAGATTGTATGACCCTTTTCACCATAATAGATAACTTTACAAAATGTCTATAAGCGGAACAACTACAAGCCATTAGCAGCATTCATATAACCAAAGCACTTAGTCAAGTATTTGTAGTATTAGAAGTTCCAAATAAAATTACCACAGATTGGGATACGGTTTGAAAAACGAAGGCAGTAAGTAAATTAATCCTTTACGTAATATTCAAATTCATTGCATCACATTGTTCAACACTTATTCCAGTTAACCAAATGTATGGTTTCATTTGCCGTTGACGAAATACGAAGTATTTATAGGATAACTAATAAAGACGAGATTGCATACATAACGTTATTTTCTCTTATCAGATACAACAATATTACACTCTAACTTAATAACTCGAGTGCACAAAATCGATTAAAAAATATCGCCCCTACGAGTCATTGCCAGGTACATAAAATCCCGAAATCCATTGACTACACTATCCGCAAAAACTTTATCAAGACTACGTACTATCACATACTATCTAACTAATACACAATGTTCTATACAAAAATATACCTTAATTAATAATCGTGCAGGTCGGGGAATATAACGAGAAAATAATTACGGAGCTTAATATTAATACGTATTAACGTTCAGTTTAGTATAATAAGTAGCCAAATCAGCAGAGACATAAAGGGAAATCTAGTATTTAGTACATGGTACACTATCTGAATTTACCTATTTAAGTTTCATACTGTTATGCCTGTTTATGTGTTGTTGAAGTTTTTAAAGTAATATTTATTTATCTATAGCCACTACTTGTATCGTGAAAATCCGTAAGAGGTGAAGGCACGATTAGTAAGAACTTTATCTTGGTATTTACTTAGCAGTGTAATGTTTGGTACTGAAACTTCGTTAAAAATAGCTTTAATTTTTTATTATACTTTTCAATTTCTTTTTTATTGGTATCCACATTAAAGCGGGTTCCGTATCAAAAATTAATCTATAATCCTTGGAGCATTTGTCACATTAAAGATATGATTATATTATACATCCAAAATTCTTATCTATATTAATGAAGTTTCATTAAAACTAGCTTAGTAATTTACTCGTGAAGATGTAACAAAGGGACATATAGATGGAGTATTCTAACTTTAGAATAGAAAGTATTCTAAATTTTATTCAGGTTGCAATGTCTAAATTTCTATTAAAATTAGTCGCCTAATTACCGTGTGCCACTTGAGCAAACGGATAGAAAGGCAAAAATTTTATTGAATTCGGGGAAGCCTAAATAGCATATTTTGCTATTTTTTTTAAAAATATATTCTACCTGCAGATATGCCTGGTATGATTATAAAATTTTATATATATATACTATGTACATATATATATATATATATATATATATATATATATATATTATGCTGAAATACGATAACTCATGCGAATTTTCCGATCGCGTCACTTGTTAGTGTTTTATAACGAAAGCAAAAATTAAGCCAAACAAAAAAGGTCACATAAATACTAGACAAAATATTATAAAAATATGTTTTAAAATGTATTCCTGTTTTGACAGGTTGCTCGAAATATTAAAGATTATGTTTGGTAATGCTTTAGCGAACTTCAGTGCTCCAGTCTGTCAAAACATATTTTACATATCTCTGAAATGGATCAAAATAAATTAATTAATTCAATTAGTGAGTTGGACCAATGCAATTTTATTAAATTCTATTAGACAAAAGTTAGAATGACATTCATAAATACTTTGTAATCAGAACTTGTAAATCGGTTCGGCGTATTCTTTGAGGGCGATACTGTTTTGGGTAAAAGTTTTCATGAGGACAGAGTTTCTATAGAAGAGTCAAGGAGGGCCTTCCCACTTGGCACCTGAATATGAACAGCGCGTCGCCGCTGTTTAAGATAAGTTACATGAAAGAAAAGATTTGACTGCAGTCGATATTTTCCGTGAACTTTATATCCCAGAAACAATAATTTTAATAACATTTGAGAATGTAATTGAAAAAAATATACGCGCAAGTTTCAATGGAATGACTTAATAATAAGTATCCTTAAGCAACCACTGGCTTTTAATTCTATCTTGTAAATAGTTTTCCGTCATTTTAACTCTTATATCAAGTAACTAAGGTGAGCTTGTTGATTACTTACGTACTTTATGAAACAAATGCCCACTTTCAATAATAAGCGTTAGGAATTAGAAAAGAATGCACCATTTTGCTCCAAAGAATAGACAGCATTTTCACCGTATTGAACTCGATCAAGTATGACTTATTATTCAATATGTTTCTTCGTGGAGCACTGCTAGTGAAATGATCGTTTGGTACGGTTGTTCGAGGAACATAGAGGAACATTTGAAGATGTTGAAGACATTTTAAGACTTCAATTAAAAATGGTAATCTTTTTTCGCGAGTCGATTCATTTTTTAAGTGATATTTTAATAAGGAAAAAATAATACAGAGGTCTGAATGTCAAAAATGATAAACCTCAAAAATGATAAAATTTTCTAGAAGGGATATAAAATATGTGAGCATACAGTAATCAGTAATCATTTAATTATTGTTAATAAAATATACATACACATAATTATGTTTAATAAAATATACAGTAATCATTTAATTTCTTACCTTATTAAAAATATACCTTTTAAAAAAATTAATTATGCATTTTTTCATTAATCAATAACGTAAAGATTTTTACTTCATTAATTGTAAACATTTTATGCAGTTTATATTATTTTTCAATTTATAAAATACATATGTAACAATGGAATTAATTAAGTTAAGGTTTCTTCTCTTTTTCACAAAATGGGGAAACTACGATCGTTTCATGTAGAAATTATTATCCCAAAAAGTATTAAGAAATGTATGCCTAACAATGTGAATTACTTATAACTTGAAGAAAATACATATTACAAGCCTATTAATTTAAAACCTGTTTGAAGTTATTAAGGATATTGAGAGGAAATGAATGATTAAAAAGTAATGTATTCATGAAAATAACCATTCAAATATTAAGAAATAAATTTTCACCAAATATGTATAGCAAAATGTTGTTATTTTTCATAAGTATCACATCTACTCTTCAAATGAGGCCTTCGTATTTATAATATAAAGAGTGGCCTAGCTTCCGCATTACGTAATTTATGTCTAATTATGTAACTGTTCCACTGCGATAAGGACTGTATTCTGAGGGTAAGCAGTTGCATGAAATATATTTTTTTATAATTGTTTATAGTACAGAAATTATGTAGCAATAAGCCGTTATTCTTACACCATTCGTCGGCAATGGTTTAGTATAATGTACCTATATAGATACGACCAATTTTTTTTATGTATTACATGGACCATCAGTTGATGGACAAAAATTGGGTGTCTTGTTCTTTCATATCCATTCCAAATGGTAAGAATAGAAAGTACAATAGTTAGATACAAAAAAACCTATATCAATTCCTTCGTATAACCTTTTAGTGATCAAAACAAGATTTTTTGGAAATCACAATTTGGTAAATATAAGTGGTATATAATTACATACAAAATCGCTCAAAGCTATATTGCTGTTGAAAATTATTATGACAAAATAATATCTTATCGCTTCCTTGAATTTTAAGTTTGCACTTTTTGAAATGCCTACCTCAATAGGCAGCAAAAATGGTGTAGCATTTTCAGCGTTTCAAAGCTTTCATAAAAACATAAAAACTTTATTGAGGTATATAA
This sequence comes from Druceiella hillmani, assembly GCA_039881145.1. Classification (NCBI taxonomy): domain Eukaryota; kingdom Metazoa; phylum Arthropoda; class Insecta; order Lepidoptera; family Hepialidae; genus Druceiella; species Druceiella hillmani. The sequence goes on from JAYKKI010000149.1 coordinate 799,549, forward strand.
CTGTATCTCCATAAAATAGTATCGCCGGCAGTTTAATTCCGAAAAGGTGTAAGCCCGTAATCCTGTAATTGGACCCATCTCCACGGTCGTATTTCGGTAATACCATGCTTAAGCCTGTTTGAGGTTTGAGACAGCCCTTTGACCTGAACTCTTTTACCACTTGTATGCGACGAATGGCTATCCAATAACGATTGAATACAGCAGATTTGAGCTGGAAATTGAAACTGGGTTAATAAAATAGTTTACGAGATATGTTTTAGGACACCAATAATTCAGCTTGAATAGGATCGCAATATGTACAATACTCTCTCACTATTCACTGACTTAATATTTTCGGTTTGAAATATTCGCGGTTCAGTTATCAGTAATTGTATTTACCAAAATTGATCCTAATAGTGCTACCATAAGTACAAGCATGTGTATGTACGTACTTAGTGTGTGAAAAGAAAAGTACGGAAAGGAAATCAATATTAAAAAATGTAACTTAAAATATAGTCTCTCTAACGGAACTACTGAATAAATACAGCCTTCAATCATTAAATGATGTTAAGATATTAATTAGGTACGTAAGACCGATTAAAATGTTCTTATTACCACCATTCTTGTAGTTTTATACCAAAAAACTGGAAAATGATTGATTTGATAAACTTCGACTTCATTTATTTTTGTTACCAAATAGACAACCATTTTTTTTTTAGAATCTTCCCTTTCAACAAACTTAGGGACGAAATATGTTTTTTCGCCGACCCCATCAAGTGGAACGTAATGGAACAGATTCATCAAAAGTCAATTGAAAATTATTACTTAAGGTTTCTCTAAACACGAGTTTCCAAAACGTGCGTACGTACGTATTTTTTAAAAATTAAAAAAAAAATTGCGAAAGTGGTATATCGTTAACACTATGAAGGATAGTAGTGTCAGTTAACTAATATCGATAAATAATATATGTTGAGCCCACTGAGTCATCTGTGTTACGCATATTAAGGATATGCTATCAAATACTTTACATAGCGAAAAATAATTACTATGTTTGTAAATAACTTAACGGAAATATAATGCACTATAAAATATTTTAAATTTCTATATCTACTAAGATAATACGTTAGTAAGAATAATACGTTATTGGAATGTATTTTATTTAAAACCTTCAGTACAATCGAATTATTTATGTTTATATTAATTCTCATAAGAAATAACGGTACGGAGGTCTTTACTCTCGTATGACCTCCTTATACGAGAGTAAAAATCTCCGTACCATTCAGATTATTTTTTAGGAGAAGAGAGTAAATGAGAAGGAAAACCTGAGAGGAATCGGTTGAAAATTGTAGGAGCCTAAGAGCTCCTAGACACTATGCAGGCAGTCCAACAGTTACGTTAAAGTCATGCAGATATACAAAAATTATATTTGTCATGTGTTAACTACAACAAATAACTGTAATTAGAATAGTGTCAAAAAATACATATAAGGAACATCACTTACCCCCGTATGTACCACATATAATTAGGACGCTCAATCGGATTTAATGAGAGTTATAAACGTATTTTGTATGGATGCTTTACGAATTGGACCGTGCAATCCGGTACGGTGAATAAATTTGACTCTTGTTCCGAATCGACTAGCAATTAATGAGAAACAGGAAATCTCGCTAACCAATAGGCGCTCGCGCTGTCGCCAGCCATTCATTTCCTAAAACCTTCTTAAGCACCCCTTTTGCCGCTGTGGTTGTTTTGCTGCTCACCTTATGTTGAGTATTAGATTTAAAAAATGGAAAGGGAAAATGTGTAACTTGTATGCGTTTGAAATATCTTAACGGTCCTTTCGGTAACTTATCTTCCTTCTTATTTTAAACTAAGTGTTAAACCGTTGAAATGATTGTATAAATATATTTATAGTAGTTGAAATTATTGTATAAATATCTTCAAAACTAATGTTTTCTGTTTCCTCGCTATATAAAATATTTATCTGCAATTTTCTCAAAAAGTACATAAACTGATTTTTATAATTATACTTAGATTAAACGAACGTCCAAATTAAATTTTTTATATTTTCTGAAATATCAGAAAGATACATGAACTACAGTAATTTATGTAGTATAAAATTACATAGGCATGAACAATTCGTTACAACAAGTTTTCCTTTCTTCGGGTGTAAATTCACTTTGAAATAATCTATACTAGATTTTTCTATTAATATTGGAAAAGCATTTTCTAAAACTCTCCGCCCTCTACCAAATTTATAATTATACATACTCTCCAGATCGCTCAAGTCCAAAAAACGGTTTCTTTATATTATGCAACATTAGAAATGCTTTATCGCCGAAGAAAAAAATGGTAGACTGACGGTTCGAACTGCTAAAGGTCATAGTGATGATGGACTACCAGATTTATTTTGTAATTTATCAAATAGGAGCTACGTCTGAAAACACACTCATTCGAATTTCTCCCTTGACAACCTATATCAACCTACAAAAATTATAATTGATAACAACTAGTGCTACTAAAATATAGCAGATTAACATTTAAAAATTCTGACCCACTATTATCTGGACATCGCATAAATATATTTCCCATCAATTATATCAATACAACTAGGAACATTCTATTTCTTGAGATATAAACGCAAAAATGTAAGATAGTTGTCCTCTGACGTGGACAATTAAACAAGCAAAAATAATAAATATAAATAATAGTAAATAGGTATTCATAAAACTGTTTATATAGTAATTTAAAAAATTTCAAATTAAATTGAAACAATTAAATACGATTGAAATAAGGGAAAGCAACTAGATAATTTTCGATAAAGGTAATTTTTCATAATTGATTTATGTAGGCATTAGTACGCATTTTGCGAGTTTGCTATTTTTTTTTTCAGGGAATAACAGTTATATCTGTGATAATACCTAAACATGTGAATATATTTAAGACGTGGCGGTGGGCGGGAATGTGCACAGGTAAAACAGTGACCAGCCAGCGCGGCGCTCGTATCTAATTCAAATAAACAGGGACTCAAATGGACAAAGGGAAGATGTTGGATCCACCAATATCAAAGGATCCACACAATCGAGCCAATCGGACAAAAACATGTTGTTGGATCCATCAATGGTTTTGAATGGATGGAGTGAAATTCTAACTAGACTACAATAGTCCTAATATCTGTTTAATTTGGTACCTTCATATATTCTAAACGAAAATATTCATTTGTAGTAAACTTAACATGATTCATTTCATTGATTTACCTTGACATGTATTAAAAAAACCGAAGAAAATATTTTACGTAAGTATCAACAATGAATATCATCGCTTTTATAATTTTTTATCATTACTGCACCGTTCTGCCACTTTCTGCATTTTAAACTTGGCCGTATTCAAAATCTCCCTCTTTTAATTGTTTAAATGAAAATTAAAACCGCTACCATGGCATTTTTGACAAGTTAGGCTGTCACAATCCAAATTGTACTCCAAAGCTTCTTTACTCATTAATGCTGGCGGCATACCCGTGCGGGCATATATATATATATATATATATATATATATATATATATACACACACACACACACATATATATATATATATATATATATATATATATATATATATATATATATATATGTGTGTGTGTGTCTCTCTGCCATTACATTACTATCCTTGGTTTCATATCTTGAAACAAATAAAATTACAATCACGTGACATGATATGCCCCAAAAAACATAATTTTAATATGAAAACACTTGTGAGAAAGCATATCTCAAGTTCCTTTAAGAAATTAGCTTCTAACCACAATTCTCAAATTTTACTATTAACTCAATTTATTGCTTGAATCTCTTATTTTTAATGGGAGAATATAATTTTGATTATCATAATTTAGTCTAAAAATATAAATATTCTAATAAATAGTTAATAATCAAGGCAGAAAATATATACTTTCCGTAGATATCCATGCATAAACACAATTACAATCTGCCACTAATATATGGGTCAGCGCCTAAAAATAAAACCTTTTAATTATGGATAGAACCAATATATTTTATTTGAATTAAAATATTACGAATAACATTTTCCATTATCCTTGAACTTGGTTGCATAAATTTTGTTTAACATGACTGAAATATTTTTTCCTTGAAGATGCGCAGGTCATACTAAAAAATCAAAATAGGGGCATATTTTGATTTTTTTCACATTTCTTGCAAAATGAAATCCTCCAAACAGTGGTCTGGAATTTAAAAACTGAAATATTAATAACCTAATGATTCATAGTCATTCTCATTCGAGAGTGGGGATAACACACCAGTTCACACGGGTCCTCAGTGGAAACGGATGTAAAAATATTGTGTGGGTTGTGACGCAGCGATAAATAGTTTAACTAATAGTATGAAATCAAGGACTTCATGGTTATATAAGTGACAGCCTGAATTTTATTAGATGACTTTTGTATATGCTGTACTAGTTCTGTTTTCCTACTTTCTGATATAATTTATATCCTTTTCTTAATTCAAAAGAGTATTTTTTTGTAATTAATATAGTGCAATTATTTTAGTAAACTGTCAAGACAAACGGATCTACGAATTTATTTTGAGACAGAATTGCATAATACAGCATTTTATATTCGTTTTGTGAGATACGCTTTGAAATTTATTATATTTTAAAAAAGGGCTTGAAATTTATTTTATTTTAAAAAAGGGCATGAAATTTATTATATTTTAAAAATTATTAAATAATCGAAGCTCTATGCATTTACTTCTTCTATAATTCTCCTGCGAGAATCCAAAATAAAATATTTTTTTTAAGAATTATCAATATAGTTTCGTCATAAAATGATGATAAACGAGGCAATAATTTGATAACAATGAATTAATTTCAGACATTTTTTAATTTCGATCGGATTCGATTTACTGACATTATCCTTTTACAATTTCGAAGATACACTTCAAATATATATGTTGATATTTACCTCGACAAATGTTCCAGAATATTCTGCTATGAGGTACTGATAGGACAAATTGCACTCAGTTAATGACAGACAGCGCCAAGCCTTTAAGTCTTTTACATTGAAAAAATTAATTTAAGTCGACGTCAATTACGGAATGTTTTATTTTTTGAGTTAATGTCACAAGTCGGATCTGAAAATTCTTACCTAAGCCAATATACATGCACCCGTCATGGTATCCGCACTGTATATAGATTATGGCCAAAAATGATTTTTTTTAGTTCCACCTAAGGGACCTCTAAAAAAGATGGAAAAGCTTACAAAATTTAAATATAATAAAGTTTGTTTTTCTTTCTCCGTTCATATATGATATTTTATGTAAAAATGTATTGAACAGTACCTGTTACAAACCCAATCCTATGAAACAAGCTTCAATTCAGGTTGAGAATAATATAAAGCATGTTAGTCCTTTTAATTTTTACGTCTTGATATGCTCTCTCTCTCTCTCCCTTTCTATTTTATTACGATCAAAATAATTCAAACGGAAAATATTATTTTGAATATTAGGACTGAATTTTTTAGCTTATATGGATACACTGAACTTACATTAGTCCCTGTGGTGAAATTGAATGGAGAAAGACTCTTCAGCTTGTTTCAGCAATACACTTTAACTACGCATAAATTGTTTGTCGCTATTGTGGGAAAAGCTCATATGGTCTGAGATAATAATTATAATGTATTTTCGTCATTTTTACTCACGAGTACAAGTGTGTAACAAAAAAGGGAAGAAATTATTTTCCCTAATCTTTCAAATTTTTAAAATCAATTACAATAATATTTTAAAGTAACCTAATTATGTTCAGGGCCTTCATTCGTGTATGTGTCATCTTTTGAGTGACATATTTTGTAAATCTTAGTCCAAAAACGACCCTAAAGCCGAATTGGCAACAATGGATTTTTATTGTTATTTGAAACCTCATAATTTCACGAGTGCAAAACTCATTAAAATTCTAATATGGCTATCAGCATTACGTTAGTAACTATTTTGCACTGACAAGAAAATATTTCCCAGAACATCATAGGTATAAAACATCGTGAAATTTTCAAAACCTATTAGATTTGGATTTCTTTAGAGCCGGTAAGCTTCAGGTAAACTTCTAGTTATTTTCACAATTTTTATTTAGACTTTTAGTTTTGTTCACCTCTAGAATTATTTTACTTCAAATTGTAAAGGTAATAGGTTTGAAATTCTTATAACAACGATTAAAATTTTTTCAATTATTTTTTCTTGTTTAGAAATACAGGCATTATCAATATTTTAAGCGATTTGAATAGTAAAAATTGTCTCGATGATAGTATTATATAACATGCTCGATGACAGTCTTATATGATGCATGAAGTAATTGTGTAGGTTTAAGTTCTATAATTATTTTTTTATTTCTAAAGTTGTTAATAATTAAATTTTTTTTCAACCCGCAGCGTTTCTTTTAATAATGTACTTGATTGTTTTGTATCTTAAGCTATTTTATCTTTTCAGTGTTTGTCAGTAATTGCTAATTTTTTTGAAATTTTGATAATTATAACTTTGCACGCAATTATTTTTTAGCTGCGTAATTTTTTGTTAAGTTTTATGGTATCAGTTAATATTGATGATATTGTTGCTCAAAAATTTAGGTAAAAATTAGTAGCTACCAGTATTCCATAGTTATGTGATATTATTTTGATACGAATAATCTATTATGAATAATCTACCAAAATTAAGGTCGATCGAACAAGATGGTATTAGACGGAAATTAACATTATTATAAAAAGTGAGAAGGAATAGAAATTCAATATTTAAAAGAAACCATTTGTATGGAAAACATTATGGTCAAGTAAAAATCTGGCACCCTAAAACGTGATTAGAGAAACTTTCTGGATCCCCAAACGTATGCTAATTAAATAATAACAATTCGTATTCTAGGGCTTTTTCCTAGCCAGCCGGATTTTGTATTAATTTTATCATTTGTATTAATGTTAAAAATTGCCAGATAAAGTTGCCATCAAAGTAAACCTTACTATGAACTGAATGAAAACTTTGAACATTTTTGAATAAAAGAAATGGGCACATATTTCTTGCCACTCATACTCGTAGTTACTATTACTCTTTATGGCTTTAGGTCCTAGCCCTTGGAGGAAAATTCCGCTCTTAATGTCACGGTTTTACCTGTTATAAACCACAAATCTACTTCAAAGATATCTTTCGTTTAACATTTTAAATAATTGTAACACTTTTAATTTCTACATATCAATGTAGCGTGACAATTCGTTTCTATGTTCATGTTTTTTCACGCACCATAAATATTTAATTTTTTTACGAAATTGCTTACATCATGTACATTGACATATTTTTGATTGATGGCCTCTTTATTATCATTTTTTTTATGATAAGTTCTAATATATTTTGTACAAACCATTATTATATGATTTAAATTTATATAAATCCAAGGATCGCTGTATTATTTACGTTAAACTTTTGATGATAATAATATTTAGCATTTGTTTATACTTTTTGACGAATTGTTATACATATATATATATATATATATATATATATATTTATATATATATATATATATATATATATATATATATATGTATATATATATATATATATATATATATATACAAATACATATAATTATACATACGTATCGCTATCCATATGTCTATGTGTGTATGGGAAGATATATGTCTGTTTTTACCCTTATTTCTATTATTTTTACCGTAATCTTGCTGTGACACATTGTGTTCTATATGAATTTCGCCTTTCAGAACACTTGAAAAGGTGCTTATAAATTGTTAATTGGACATGCGAATATTCAAAAAACTTTGATCTTTAAACACGCTGAAACTGTGTCAAAATGAAATATGAGAAAATTAAAAGTTATGTGGTATCAAAAAACAAAATCGAGTTTTGAAGTAGGTAACTAGAGGCAGATTTATGAATGTTTACCATTGAAAAATATGAATCTGCTAAAATTAATATGTCACAAATATTTTTCAATAAATACGAAAAATATACTGACCACCACGGTAGAGAAAAGCAAATAAAAATTAAAAATGTTAAGTCATTAAAACCAGAGGAATATTCTCAATCTCTAGATTAGAAACGAACAGGTTTCTATTGTTTATTTTTATATTTCTGTTTAACAGTACAACAACGGTTTGCTTATTCTGAATACCAAAAATATAATCAACAATGTTAAGAGAAGTAAAGAAAATGGGTCTGAAAAATCCTAAAAATAAAACCTACGGCACATTAAAATTTTAGTACCAATTTGGCATTTTGTGCATACAGGTGTTCCGTTACAATACATTTGAGTTCCCTTTCAGGCTGTCAGTTTTAACAACTTAATGAATGTTTAGACTAAGCAGACTAAGGTCAAGGCCTTAGCTTAATCTAAACATTTATTTTTAGCAATGAAATTTGAGTGTTCAAAATTGTTATTTACAACTTCGGAGGACGTATAATTCAAATGGTTTACGTGATTGGATATTTTGCCAACTATTTATAATTCTTAATGACCAGCCCAATGTAAGAAAATGCAAAAAAAAAGATGCCTATCTTAAAATTTTTGATGTAAGCTAACCTAAATAATATTAACTGAAAATTATGAAATGCCAGTACATAAATTTTTTCTCAGATTTTTCAATGTGATCCGAATTAAAAATTAGACGACCCGTTGCATTTTGGAGTTTTATTTAGCAGACGGGAGTTAATAATGAGATATATCAAATGAAATCCCAGCAGTACCCCACTCAGTGGAATGTAGAAAAAAATGTCTCACACCCGTTTTAAATAGTTGATAGGTATTTTACATTAAAAATGAATAATATACTACTCCATATTAATTAAAATCTTCACCTAAAGCATTTTTTTGCAAAATTGTATGCACATACGTCTTAAGTGTAGAAAATGTGGATTTGTGACATTCTATTGATGAAATATATATATATATATATATATATATATATATATATATATATATATATATATATATATATCATACTATACAGCAACATTGATCGCCTTAAATACATCAGACATAAAAAAAATACCTAAAAAAAACATTTAAAGGAAAATTAAACCAAAACACAAATTTATAATTTTGTATCGTCATTCGAACAATCCGAAAAAAAATTAAAACTTCACGCCGTATTAAAATTCTTTAATCGTATTTTTCAAGTAAAAAGAAAAGTATCACTTCCTGAAGTCCACAATGTCTTTCATTTGCCGAAGTGCCAACGAATAGTGTTATGTTCCTTCGCGCGAATCGTGCCTGGAAATGGATCGAGTTGTGAATTACCCTGACATAGATTGCCGCGATTTTCGTAAAATTAGTTAGAAATACCGTAAAGAAGAAATGGGGAAGTCATTTTAGGTTGTTTGTATAGAAAGTATTTCAAAATCCTTTTCCTAAACAAACAACAATAATAAAATATGTAGTGAGAAAATTACGACCATTTCCCAGTACTTATATTTTTGTGACTATATCACTTGGCATGTAATCAAAATTATGCAAATGTTCCTATCTGTATAATTATTGTTCGCTAATAATACGAAATAAACGTTATATGAACCAACTAGGATGTAATTTAGAATTTTTGATAAGGGACGAAAACCAAAGTTAAAATTATTGGTATACAAACTTTTTTAACGTAAGTAAATTTTCCTTTAGTTTCATAAAATGACTGTCGTTAAAACTACTGAATTATTTGTTATTTCAGAGATGCATCAACAGCAAATAAAAAGGCGGCATATCGAACAACAAGGCTGCAACAATTTTTTTTTTTGGAAAATTACATACTAATTTGTGCGCAGAATTCTTGAAATACTTGGATGGTTGCCATCTCGAACAACGACAATTAATTTTGCATCTGAAAGTACATTAAGCTTCATTATTATTCCGTGAAAGAATGTAAAACTTGTCAACTTTTTCCGTACAACGCAAAATTAGGCGCTCGGCACGAGCACGTAAGGACGGGTTTTCAGACCTTTCGGGTTATAAATTTCTTAAAAATAGCTACGGCTGATTTTGAATATCACTTACATTCACAGTCCTCATAGATTAAAATAAAAATTGTGAAAATCGAACATCAGAAATAACTGGATGAGTAGTTTCGAACTATTTTTCTATTAACTGTTCTAGTTATAGATGTTAATATAAATTTAAATACGCTACTACCCACATATTGTTGTGTTATAGACTGTTCTTTTAACTGTATGATTAATATTAAATAATATTCATATTATACTTATTTAATTAGTACTAGGTCACATACCTACAAAGAAAATTGAAGTAAGGAATATTAATGCTTTCAAAGTTCGACTCGGATTAATAGCTTATTCAAATTGTCAATAAATTAATTTAAAATTTAATTACTTTAAGGCACATAAATACGGCTCAAATTTTATTTATTCTTATGAAATCATTTGTGTAAATCATATAAATCGTGAAATAATAATAAAATTAATGTTTAAATGTAAATTACTGTCACAATATTTGGCTCATAAATTGGAAAATGTAACACCTCACTGTTTCGTACTTAATTACACAATGACCACACGCAGAGTCCTGAAGGAGTCCAGATGCCAGAAGGAGTCCGAACTTCAATATTGGAATAATGGAATTAAAGGCTAGTAAGGAGTTGTCTGTTTAATTGAACAGTGAGAGAGGGGACAACGAGAAGGAACTGTTAAATGTTCTCAAAAATATTGATAGGCTTAATGAGGATATATCGGCTGTGTTTACAGAACATCTTATTGAAATAGAAGAGCACGGTCGGTTAGTATCTATATTAGATAGGTATGACGAATGCAGTGTTGAGTAAAACTGACCTTAAGACGAATCATCACTCTGCAACAAGAACTACGAGATGCTCACCAACAGATCTCTGAAGTGGAAACGACCAAACAATACACAAAAATGCTGCTAACCCACAATTTATTCGAGGAACTAGTTGATAGGACCCCACGATTACTTACTGTTGCGTTGAAATATCTTCATCCTGTAATTGATCTTACAAATGGTCCTTTACCATCAGAAAGACTGGCATTGAATTCCCGCAGAACTCAAAAAGTATATAAAAATTAATACGTTTATTAGAAAAAGAAAATATCTTATATAAAAAAAACATTCCGATAAAAATACTAAATGTAAAAATTAGTTGTCAAAAAGATTTGCATTAATGGACAGTTAAAATTATGTAGTGCTGAACTTGATAAAAATAGATTAAGGTATGAAAGCAACACACAACACTTAGAACAGCACATTGCCAGGCTCCAGGCCTCACTCTATAGGGTAAATAAAATATTATGAATCGAAAAAAAGATTAAAGAGAAATATATAATTCAGACTAAATTGTTCTTTAATAAACAACTACAAATATATGTGTGATTCATGTAATCATACACGATCCACCATCTACACAAACTTTGAGCAAATTCAATACTCCTTTGATAAATAAATTAACAAATAAAGTAATAAAAGATAATTCTTTCTCAAAAACCCAATCATTTAATAATTCACAACAAATAAAAACATTGATGAACAATAATGAAATTGACTTTAATATATCTATACATGCTATTAAATTCCCAATTAGTATATGAACATAAAGTTATTAGTTATTGCCATTCAGGCACGAACGTAAGTAATATTACGTGACTTAGATATTGATGGTGGAGGTCAGACTTACAAAGGATCCTACCTGCGTCATTTTCAAGAAAAAGTTCTGGATCAGGGCGTGAGTAGATGGGTGATACGTGACGGACTGGTTGAAACTCTACTATGATATTTCCACTAAGGGAGGATAGGCTGCGGTTTGGTGGATAGTCGCTGGGAGCAGGCAGTGACACGGGGTGGGCGTCGATGGTTCAGGAGTTGATGTTGTTGCTTTCATTGCAGAGTGACGGGTTGCTTCGTCTGCTGATGCCCTCGTAGGGTGACTATGAGAGTCGCTGCGTTAGCGCCGGTGACTACCCTGGTAGCGGCGTCGGACTCGAGCACCACGGTGATAAGGCGACACCGTGTTAACCTATGCAGTATATCTGATCCACAAAGTCATATGACTGTCAATGTTAAGAGATTTCTATTTTATTTTAAATTAAGAGCCAAGTGCTCACTTGAAATAGAAGTTATTGCAAGAAAATTAGGTACAAAACGACTTTATGGCATTATATAATTGTAACTGGCATTGGTCAACAAAGTATTCCAGGATACAAGTCAATCAGGTGGTTTACATAAATTAATATTGTTTAGCTATCATATAATATATGGTGAGAAACCGTATTTTAAACAATGGAATTATAATTGGACGCAATATTTTAGGCCAAGGTTTCGATTTAAAATAACAACAGACCGAATTATTCTAATGCAGTTTGTTCTATTAAACGTGATAAAATAAAACCATTAGTTCTATAATTCTTACTTTGATCCTAATTTACATAATATTGATGATTGGTGGTAGAAAGTAGATCGTATTAAGACTTGAAGTAACTAAGGCGATGAGATATGGTTAAACGATTTGGTAACAAATTAATGTTCGCAAGGTAGTTTAAGAAGGAATTTCTTGTTATTGCAAATATTTTGTACCTAACAAGGAATACAAATTGTGCACGTTTTTACTTCATATTCAAGGTTACTTATTTTATCATTGTACCCACCTTTTAATTATAATTTCATCTCATCAATTTGACGTTATCAGTTCTCATTTAATTAGCAAAATCCATTAAAAATGGCCATCTTGATGTTTTAGAAACAATTTAGGAGAGGAATAGTTTATAGTAATATTCTTCAGTTTCGTCAAAATGAGCCATCATTAGGGAGGTCTTCAGTCCAAGTCTTCCTCAGAACTTACTGAATCCAACCAATAACTATTAATAACGTTGCGAGGACCAAGCGCAACTTAGAAATTACCATCACTAATCTAGTTTATAACTTGTCCGGCCTTTTTTGCTTTTTTTTAGTAATGTACCATATTCCTCGATTATCCGGGTAAATTCATGGTCCAAACTTTGCCACAAGAATAAGCCCATGCACTCCCTTACCAAAGTAATGTACCATATTCCTAGACTATTCGAATCAATTCATAGTCAGCCCTTGCCCCAGAAATAAACCCATACAATACTTGATCAAATTATTGTAACATATTCCTTGACTATCCCGATCAAAATTACTAAGACACTCTCGCCATAAGGTAGAACCCGCTTGACTAAAATAGTGGACATGTTGAAGTCGCATACTGGGTCGATGCACCGCTTCAAAATTTTAATCCCGAAGATAGGATCACCATTAAGCAACTCAACGTTATATTTATTTCTCTGTTTATACAATACAACATACAATGAAATATCTGTGAGGATCATTCAATCATTCCCTGATCGTGAGTCACCATAGTTATCTCTGATTTTAATAAAGATGATTATAAAAAAAACAATAATAATAAAAAAAAACAATGTCACAAAAGTTACGATTCATAATCACTAATAAAATCGTAATTCATCCAATAGTCATGCACCAACTACATATTAAATTAAGATTAATTACCAACAATCCCCATTGTGAGTATGTACCTCTACCGCTATGGCATACTTTGTCCATCACTTAGTCCAATTTCAGCAACCCCCAGTGACTCCCATACGCTCATCCAATATCGCCATACGCATCACCACTTGAGCATGCACCGTAGTCTGCTGAAGACCAGACCTCCGCCAGTGCTAATTACGCACCGCACTACCTCGGACTACTCGAAATACCTCTGAAAGCAACGGTTTTTACCGGGTGACGGCTGTAAAATAGCTACTGTTACAGCCACGTCACCAAAAAGAATAAGACGCCTAGAGGATACACTCGTAAACCTAATATTTCAATTACTTTAAACGGACCTTTATTTAAGATAACATTTTATTTTATTACATTTGTCGTTTTGTATATGGTTCAATTTAATCGTAAATATTATTTATGGATAAAATAATAACTTAGACAAAAAAAAATGTAAAATTGAACCAAAATCCTCGAAGAGAGATCGTTCATACACAAAACAAACACGAAAATGGTTTATTTGGCACATCGCTGTTCGATATAGCTTGGGCGTCAACTCTATTCTATTTGAATGCACACAGGTAGAAGGACGTGACAGAGATACTTGAATGTTTGAGAATCTGGTCGAGGCGACTTAAACACAGTAAGGCCAAATGAAGTCATATTAAGTAATTACTCGAAAAAAGCCCGATATTTAATAGATATTGTCTTAAACGTCATTTAATTTTGCTTCGTATTGTGTAGTTACAGATTGCAATGTAAGACGGCGTCACTGAACTTTCTACACGTCGAACTGTGAAATGTTTACGTAGAGTATAAAACAACTGGAAAATTACGTTTCATTAGTATCTTCTCGACAGTGCTAAGATTTCATTTAATACATATAATAATAAATTGAATGTAATTGACTCGAAAAAATATGTAAGTATATATTATAATTCGACAAAAGATGTATAAATATAACTTTTCCAAAAGATAGATAGCTGCTTCTTTATCATATTATCTTAATATATCAGCGAAGAACTGATATTATTGAGCAGTCTTATGATATTTACGAGAGTTTGGTTTTTTTTCCAAATATTACTTTAAACTTGGTAACAGGATAATAGGAAATTCCCCAAGCCAAATGAGTTCAAATAATAAACTAAGATAATAGTAAGTAGATTACGAGTTATTTATAAACTATAAGTAGAAACACTAATATATATTTTATTAACTTGATGCATTAAAATATTTCATATATTAGAGGGAAGAGTTAGAGGTAGAGTCATTTTTGATTAGTTGTAATATTAATGTATCATATATAACTAAATACTTGTTGAAAAAATATGAAGTGTTATTTAATTTTGTTAATCACTAGATGGGTAGTTCACCAGAATTACGCAATATATGGAGGTTCACTGATACTTTTAAATAAACAATTAAAATTCAAAGAACAAAAAAAATTTCAAGTAATCTTCAATTAATCGTTGTATCTATTTAGAGAGCTATTTAAATTATCAAAAGGAAATAAAACAAATATTCGTTTGTATAGACTTAAATGTAAATATGATGGAAGGTTACTCTTCGGGTGTCAAACTCTTAAATTTATTACAAATCGTATAATTTACTAGACATGTTTATGGATTCTACTAAATTAACTGCACTAGCGCGACCTGTTTACGGCGTGCTTGCGTGCGTGCGTGTGGGCATGTGTGCGCGCGTGTGTTTGTGTTTGTATGTGTGTGTGTGTGAAAACCTAGTCTATGTATATAAAACAACACAAAATTTAAGAAAACTTGTGACATAATGTAGACACTAGAAATAAAAATCAGTTATATGGTGGTGGGTAGGTGTTAGATGATATTTGTAAACGGGTGATCACAAAGAAATACTAGGCTGAGTTTATAATAGGCTCTTCTCAGACCAAGGCGCGATTGGAACCTTTGTGACTTTAGGTACTATATCAGAAAGATCATAGTAATCAGTTACTATATCAGAAAGATCATATCTATGAAATACAAAACAGACAATGAAAAATGTTTAATGGAAAACTAATTTTACTTTAAAATGATTGCATTTACTGGATTAGACTTGGAATTTATTAAGATAGTGTAATTTGAAAACCTTTTCATAATAAGCATGTATATATACAAATTGTAAACCAATAAATGAGGCGAGAAAGACGCATGAAATAGTCCTGTTCCACTATTAACTTTTAAGATGAAGTCAATTTAAATGTATCTAAGTTAAAGTAAGATATAGATTTACAATAAATTTATGTCATCGTTTGATCGATCTCGAGAAATGTTTAAAACTTTGAACCATTCTTGGGTCGCTCTGAAACCTTTTGATCACATTTTGTTCATGAAAGGAATAGTCTCGCTTCCGACAGTTCGTGACATCGTACTTTTTGCAGCACCCTTTTAACTTTTGCGTCTTATATTTAAATCATGTTTGGAAATTTATTACAGCTGTGTTATGCAGTCAAAAAGGCGAGGTCTTGAAAAGACACAAAGATTATGAGGTGTGTAAAAAATACTGTTAATGGTGGTGTATTTTACATTGATTATATGTAAGAAAAGATATAGTATTTTTAATTTTTTCTCGTTTTTTATTCTTCCTACAACAAACTGAGATATGGAAATCGGACTTAATTTTTTATATTGCTATAGAGGTATTTAAATGACGATTTCCATGATTGGATATGATTCTTTCATGCTATGAATCCTCGTATATAACACATTTTACATTTTTACGAAACTTATTTTGTTTTGAATTAATAATTGATAGATTCAATTTATTTGTACCTATGCTGCTCTTTTTTGTTCCCACTTCTACGCGTATGTAATATTTTTCAACTTCTCGCTATTCATATTAATATAATTAGCACTTATATGACCGTCATTATTTTCATAATAAAGTTTTATTCTCTTTGGTGTCCTGATTGAATATATTTATTAAGTGGTTCGAATTTCCTGAGTCAATGTGTGCAGTTTAAGAAATATGTTATTAAAATGGAATTTTTCTTTCCCAATGTTAAGTTATGTGTGTCTATTTGGCACACAAATAGTGATAACGCAATTTTAACATTTCCATTAAATAATAATCGGCGGTTTCTATAGTTTTTGTAACTACAGTTTTTGTAAAACTAGACATATTTCGTTACTTGTAAAATTCATTCCCTATGAAGTTAATAGACCTTTTTGGTCGGGAACCTACATATTGAAATTTTCTGTCATAAAAAAATTTACATTACAAAAAGTATAATCTTGTAGGAAACTTGTTCGTCGTGTTGTTTTTATTAAACCCTTAGGGATAGATGACTTGACTTTTTGAATTTATTTGTTTCATAAAATATTTGTTTCTGAAAAGTTGTGAATTTTTATTCCGCTTTCTCTCAGGTGAATAATATGACCCGAAGGACCTATTGCAAAACAAGACAACCATTTATTTAAATATTTACAAACATATTAAATGACTTGCTTTAAGAATATTAAATGACTTGTAGGAAGGTTCCTACATTATTTATTTTTTTTCCTTATTTCGTTCACGACTAGGTTAAATTATTCATAGACTAAACGATTTCAATGAAGCGAATTAACCTTCATATAGTGTCATCTATTAAAATATTAACACAAGTATGTTAATAATTTTAACAATATTTTAACGTCCCTTAATGAAAAAAAATAATGAAAACAATACAAGAGTAAAATTTAAAAGGTCACAAATTTTTTTTGTAGACTAATAATTTTTCTTTATTTTATAAGGTTGCGGATTAAATTTTGTTTAATGTATTAAAATATTTTAAAATATTTTCGGTAAAATTTACTATATAAGGTTATGTCCATTAAATAGTAAATTTTATTATCAATCAAAGTAAACACTATTTATGACTGATTAAATGATCACTAAATATGCTCTTCTTTTAGATTGTTTTCATTCAATGTTCCCTTAAGTTTAGTTATAATTATACGCCATATTAAAAATTAAATTTCCGAACACTTAAGCTCTCAAATTTTACCACCCGTAGTGATTATTTTATATTTTGGAACAGATAGTCAATAGAAGCTAGATCTGGTCAATAAGGTGGATGTAGAAGCAGATCGTTTAAACCTTCCTTCGTTCTTCATGTAGTATGAAGTTTTTCATTGTTTTGTTACAATAAGGGAAGCTTATGCAAATTTCCAGGCGATTTTTTAGAAAGTGCCTGCCGTAACGGGCCAAATATACGACTTGATTGAAATTCTCCTAAATTTCGTACCTTTTGGTAGATAATCCACAAAAATTATCCCCTCACAATCCCATAACCCAGGCAATATTATCTTTTCAACTGATGGAACTGGAGTTGACTTAAATTCGATAAATGTGCACATTTAGACCGATTTTTGTTCTCAGTATTGAAATAAGTTACACATGTTTCATCAGTAGTTATTATCCGTTACCAAAATTGGTCTTCCTAACGAGCCAAAATATTTTGAAGTTGGCTGATATCCAGCGAGATTAAACTTTATTTATATCAAAACCTTCGTGTAAAATTTCACAAATATATTGTGTACCTATTCCTACACTAAAACTAATATCATGAATTAGTTTTAGTTATTCACCGATCATCTTTGAGTAGATTTTCCATGGCAATGACGTTTCTTTCATTAATGATTTTAGAGGTAATCGAACCTCCTCTACGAGAATCATCTTCTAGTGATGTTCTGCTAGCTTTAAAACTACTGATCCATAAACAGACAGTACTTAAGATTCTGCAGACTACCCAAATACTCCTTGCAGACGTTGAACAATTTCTAATGTTTTCAGACTCTATTTAAAAAAAAAAAGAAAATGTTTGGTCTTTGAGATTTGGCAGCATACTCCATAAGATGTAGATCCGTAAATCAAGAAATAAAAACAAACTGAATAATATTGCACGGTATATCTGTCCAAAGGCGTCATAAGTTGTCTCTAGCGCAAATACTTTCTATGTGTATATATATATATATATATATATATATATATATATATATATATATATAATTTGCTTGCGTATCCTCCCGCGCTTCAACTTCTGCTGCTAACACATGGGTTGAAAGCGATTATAGTGAAGATAATTTTGGGAAGTCAAATCTACTAGATACATCTGAGAGAGTTTTAGTTTTTTATCTCGTGAACACTCGATGTTCTAGTCATGAATAGTTGGAATGCAGCTATTTAAAAATTTAATGCGGCTTTATAGATAAATGATTGTACAGAAGTTAATATACCTCATATGGTATATGATATGAAAGCAATTGATCTGAAAATCACAAAATAAACAAATACCTGTGAAAAACAATATTATGTTTAGAGAAAGGTTTTAACTGAATCGGAAACAATTATGTGGAAATGAGTTTTTCTACTTACGAATTTTTCACATATCAACCAAATTAATGACCAAGGAATAATTATTTTTCAGAAACACTTTTATTAGATACAGAAGAAACATATTTTGCTAAGATAGATGAAAAAACTTCACAAAGACGAGTCGAAAGTACTGATTGGATTAACATGGGAAAATGTGAACAAGTTAAAAAGATTTGAGAACTTTCAAACAATCCAGAAAAACACGTTGTAATCCAAGTTTAGATTAATTTTTTACTTGATATAGGAATTGGGAATACTAATGCAGTGATTTTAAAGATTCTGGATGTAGAGTGTGAGCGACAACAATCCTCATTTTTATAAAGTATTAAGAATTTGGCAAAAGATAAATATGGATTTAGCTCCCTTTTGCGAAAATATCTCTGAATAATCATAACCTCATCTGCCAGTAAATCACTCGATCTGACAAAAAAAAACACATTAATCATAGTCCAAAAAATTAAAACAATGAATAGCAAAAAAATGATGCTTAAATATTTATAGACATATTTTACCAAAGATTTTAGTAAGGTTAAAGAAAAACTTACATTACATCATACGTTGTTTTAACTACAGTCTTATAAATATTGCGATACATTCGGTCAAAACTTATATTAGTGTGTTTTTATTGAATTTGTAAAAACGAAACAATTAATGTGCACTGGACACTTTCTTCCGCCCACTATCCTCCATATTAACAATACCAATTCCTCCTCTAGAAATGTATCACAAAGTAAGCAACCTTCGACCTTCTCATATATGTCTGATTAAATTTCAGTCAAATAAGTCTAATGATAATTTTTAAAAGTTTATCGTTTAAGCGAGTAACGGAGATCCAAACTCGTACTTTCCTTTATTAACATTGATGAAACTGTTCTTTTATGCTTTATTTCAAAAACCGTAAAAATTGTTTCTTATTATCTTTATTTGGAATTAATATTTGACATTGAATGCGATACATTTCATCTAAATGAGGTAGTCCAATGGCGTGGTTTCCGTAAAAGTAAATACTCAAATAGTAGAAAGCGATTCACAAAGCAGCCATCCGACCACATTCAGTTTCGGTCTTTATGTCTACGCGTAGCGATCTATTTAGAAATGCATGCGAGCCAGGTATACTCCGTCGCTGGAAAATTTACATTCGGTCATTAATATTCGTTGCTTCGTCCATACCCGACAGACGGACCCGCTTATATCCTGTGAATAGCTCTATTCAACCATTGTCCCGATCAATTCGGCGAAACTCCGTTCTTTGTCTACTCATAGTGCACAATTTTTACTTGATTACATCACAAAGTAACAAAATAGGTAGACAAGTGTAAATCGTCAGTAAGGACTAAGTTTGTCATTAATTAAATATGAAATATTTTGGCAAATGCAAAATGATTTGTCATTAATTTACGAATCATTTTGTATTTAAAAATAACGCACTATGGATCGATCGGTCTCTGGATTTTAGCAAAACAATTTAGACAATTTTATGTGCCATGACTCAAAACTTCGTATCACTTACTAAATGTGCGTTTTAATATGTCGTTGCATGAGGGAGTAATCATAAATCTGTATAGTTTACTGTGACTAGGCCAACTAATACAGGGAAGGAGCACAGCAGCGGCTTCCTGATCACCGTGTTCTTATTAGACTATACTTTTCTTCTTTGGAATTCAGAATAACGTGTATTGGTTTTCAGATGCGTTCCGTAGTATGTTAGTAAATTAAAAAAACTGACTCAAATTGAAAATAATCCAATATTCACCATGCGTAAAATTTTAAAGACACTCTGGTATACTACGTTCTATTATTCATCACGTACTATTAAGGGAATACAAACATTTATATCATGTTCAATGGGTTCAGAGCTTATCATCACAAGATTTTTCAAACTGGGTGCGATTTCAAAAGATGTTGAGGCATGAATTTTTTGACAATAAAATTTGAAATAGTGAATAAAAATTGACGCTTTCAATAATATTTACCCCCTAAACCCTGCTTAACATTGAAAACCTTCAGGTACCACCGTAAATGTCCAAACAGCGAAAATGATCATAGTAAGTTTTTATTTAATTTTTCGATTATCTTAATGTAAATTTTTCAAATATTGGAAACTTTGTACATGTTGTTTTCCAATTTTGCCAATTTATATCCCATGATTAATAGTAGTTTTTAATTAATTTGCACGTCCATTTTATTGCATTTTTTCTATATAGTGAGTCTTGGACATGTGAGCACATTTTTTTATTAGAATATAGTGATTAAAATTTAAAAATTCATTTTGTATAAAACTTTTCTTTACTCATATTAACAAACTACAATTTTTCTAAATTTGATAACCGTTCATCGCATAAGCTTAACGCAGTTTCGATTAATGTACGTCAATGCATGAAAATCTATTTAATAACTTAACTAACTTTGTTTTACTTTAGTTTGATTACTTAGAAAAATATATATTCATAACTTCTGATTGGACCACTAACGGACATCTGTATAAAGCACATTTCACAAAAAATAAATAAGCATTGTAACAAAATTCTCTAACAGCGTAGACTGTATAGTTCACGGTCCTCACTTAACACTTATTTTGACAATGTGTACTGAAATAAAAGTTATTCAAAATTTCATGTTTTGTTAAAAAATGTAGAAACGAAACTAAAAAATTAGAAACACACAAACATTTTGTACCAAGGTACGAAATACTCAGTTTTATTTTAAAAAAGCAGACCTACAATTCTTTGCTTGATTAAAAAATTGTCGGCCCCATCTACTATTTGTTGTTCATGCTCAATAAGAAATTTATTCAGAAAAAAAATACGTCCGATCCTGACGATCTTTTCAAAATTGGACAGGGAATCCAACCATCCACAAATGTGCATGCACTTTAGTACAAAACTCTGAGACCTTATTGACTTGTTATAGTTATTAATGGCAAGTAAAGTGAAAATATATAATTTATGATACAAATTTCCAAGTTTTAGTCTTCGGCTGATACATTTACCTACCAGTCAATTTTGACTCCTTTTGAACACTAAAAGTGGTAATAGGTTTCAATTATGCTGTTCGTGTATAACCGAGCTAAAACATTTCATTTTAATCCTGGTATAAGTCGTAACAAAACTCATCTGCTTCAACCGCTGCCTATACTAGTACACGGTACACGTAATGCGATAGAGAAAAACTTATACAACTATTAACATTTTGAAAAAGGGGCGTTATAAACAGTTTTCAGTTCTTGTCTTGACTCGTTTTCAATTTTATTGTTAAAAATTACTTGAATATTTCATGAAAAGCATGTTGAAAGGTAATGATTTTACCGAGGAATGGAAAATTTTTGTCGATTATTTTATATACGATTTTTGGAAATTATAAAAAAAATGTTTAATATGGTAGGCACAGCTATTCATGACTTTACTATTGAATATTGTCACTTCCAATTTCTTTGAGCCGTTTTGAAGTAAGTTGAGTTTATGTTCTTTCTTGTTTAGTTTTAGTTATAAAAAACGTTTGAAATAATCATTAAATATTCACTTATGAAATTTTTTAATTCTCTATTTTTTCAAGACCCATTTTTTTATTAATATCGTCTGAGTATTTTCAATATTTTTATGTTATTTGGTTTTTTGTATACTATTTCAACATAATGAGACTCTTCGAAAATATATATATAAATATATATATATATATATATATATATATATATATATATATATATATGTATATATACATATATATGTATATATATATATATATATATATATACCATCAATAAATTTAAAACCTAAAGTTCCTTAAGATTTTATTAATATCACATATTTATCCAAGTATTATTAAATGAACTCTCATCAACAACGCTATAGGTATAAATTTCCAGTCTGGTATAATATTTAACACAAAACAGGTTACCGTTAAGAAAAAGTTACATAGGGCAAAGAATATTACTAGTTTGATATTAACATGAAGAATTGACAAGAATTTATTTTTTTGCAATGGAAAAATTTTATAAGTTTCTTAATATAAATGTATTGGGAGAAGATTTGGTAACATTGAACACAAATGTAATAATATAAATAATTATCTTCTGATTAATTTTATTTCTTCCTTCATTTACGTCCACACACTTATTTCTTAAGCCTCACGTGTTATTCTTTATCAAATATTATCCCACGAATTATTCCGTCTATTATTCTAAAAAATAAATGATTAAAATAAACCTCACGTTGGCACTTCGTGGATTTCCAGCTAATCGAATAATGACTGATAATACTGAAAATAACAAAGTTTGAAAAAAGGTTTTCTGATAATTTTGAAGTTTAATTTTTGTATTGAAAGTGATGGTTAAATATTCAATACATGTAATTTTATGACAAAAAAAATTGATTTCCGAAGTCAATTAATCCGGAAATAATTGAGTTTCTCCAAATTCAATAAAAATATTACATTCAGAATAATGAAAGGAATCGACCCTGTTAAAATATGTCAAAGAAAAAAATATACCCAGTACAATCATGACGAAGTGTCATGTTGTGTCTGATTACAACACATAGGGTTTTGGAATATCTATCAAAAGACCCGATTTCCTGAAATAAGATACAGAAAGTAGGTGGCCGCTACTAGTTCGATACATAATTCACATGAATTTTTTTCTGTGTGTTTTAACGGTGGCAAAAATCGCTGAGTATTTTAAGGTAATTAGTTGGGATGTGCAAAAAAAGAATTTTAAGAAATGAAAAAGAAGAAAAAGATTTTTTTTTATTTCCTTTGCATGTAAAATAGAAAGTATTACTGGAATCGCGGGAAGAAATGAATAAAGAACAAATCATAAAACTTGAAAGTGCTTCTTTATTTAAGTTCACAATACCATTTTTCTTAGAGCCATAGAGGAGACGCGGCAAAAACTGGATAAAGTTGGAACATAGTGGAATTTTTAGAGCCTCGAAAAGCTACTCAAAATAAACTTCCTTTACAATGTAGACATAAGTATATGGAAAATAGCCTAGCATGGTAAAAACTAGTTAAGGACCTCATGAAAATAAAATATCATTCAAGTGATTATAATGTGCTGAAAATTATTTACACATTTTTTGTGTCAGGAAACTTTATCACAAAAATGTAAAGGTTATAAAACTAGTCAATTTTTTTCATGTCATTTTTCCAAGCTCTTTAAATTCCACTACCCGTCGAACTCGCGTCGCTGAATTCCATTGTGTATACGATGAATTTTATTCGTTCTACACCTATAACGAAAGTTGATTGTATCCATTCGCCGTGTTAAAATAATTTTCTAAGATAATGTATGACAAGATTTGTTTTTTCATAATTTTACATCAAATTTGTCAGGAATATTAAACAATTGAAACATTAAAATAATTAGCAAACGCAATATATGTTGACGAAATTTTAATCGGAAAGCCTAAAGTCCAAAACAAAAAAATAATCAACCTGTTCTTAAGTTTAACATACATTTCGACACGATCCTGCTAAGTAATGATTAATCTAAACTAACCTAACCTAACCAATAACATTTTTAGTCCACGTGGGTTGACCGTAGACTCGTTTGTCTAATCACCAAGCGGTTTCTGT
This sequence comes from Druceiella hillmani, assembly GCA_039881145.1. Classification (NCBI taxonomy): domain Eukaryota; kingdom Metazoa; phylum Arthropoda; class Insecta; order Lepidoptera; family Hepialidae; genus Druceiella; species Druceiella hillmani. The sequence continues at coordinate 824,003 of JAYKKI010000149.1, forward strand.
AATTAGGCCACTCACCATAAAGTTAGTAATGGCTTGACCGTGACCCCGCCCACGCACTTAAAAACAAAATGAAAATTTTAGTTAATTCTCGACGCGCGCGATGCGTGGTCGACGCTTGTCCTACTTCCTATGTGCGGTACGAGGAGTATCTTAATTGGGTATTTGTTGATTGTTAGTTCAGACGCAGTGGCCCAGTTTCAGAGCCCGCTCGAAGCCCCATCTTGACACCTGTAGACTTTTATTTGTGATCTAAGATAAGGCGGTTAGTGTACATAGAAGGGGCGCAAAGTGTAGACGAGCAAGAACATAAGGTTTTGGCTGCATTTGACACAGTGAAATGCAAAACAATGACAATTATAAGTGCGAAAGAAAACATTCAGAGACGTGCTCGTTTGGGCATCGAGCAGAATGGATGAATTTTGAACAACTGTTTAAATATCGATAGTTGAGTTGTATATTTTTGTACATACGTCATTAAACCGTCGTAAAGACCTAATCTGCTGTAAATAAGTTGATACCAGTTTTTGAAATATGCCTTAATTAATTTATGTTCAATATATCGAAAAATTAATCATACATTGCTCGATTCCCTACAATTAAAACTAATGAGAAAGGATAACAGTTGCAGGAAACCCCCTCCCCCCTCACTGACTGCTTCGACATCGCGCTATCAATCAAGTGGGCATATACTAAATAATTTTTCTTTAATTGTTTATTAATCGAAATATTTTTTTTCACAACTTTAATACTGCGAATGGATAGTACACATGACGGACGTCAACTTTAGTTGAAGGTGTAAAACAAATAAAAAGTCACTGTGTATAATATCTTTCTTATATTCGAATACTTTTAAACTCGTCAAACTTGCTATATTTTTTCCGTCGCTAGCTTTAATTATGAATAAGCACGGAGCACACTTTGAACATTATAACACAGCGGTTTGTCCTTCGCGACATGCTTTTTACAACGGACGGCAAGTGTGACTTTTGCGATGCCCTTGAACTTGCATTGATCGCGTGTTGACCTACATTGAAACAATGCGATGCCCTCTGGCTGATTCTTTCTATGAATGACATATATCCAAACACAACAGTTGCAGAAAGTGTATGGTAGAATCTCACTTTGATAAAGTAGGTATATAAAATATTTAAATATCTATTTAGAAATTATTATCTTGGAAGTACATTTAGAAGTAATAGGAAAATAACAAGAATTTTTCACTTACACATATTTTAAAGACACTCCATTTCAAAGACTGTGTCTTTATTTGCCGGGAAGAATAACATTATTTAGGTGTTTGCTTAGAAAGTATGAATCGGCAAGGTCTCAATTGATTTTTAATTCCATTAGCTTGATCCAGACATTTCTGTCCTGATTATTTTATAAACTATACTAAAATAACTAACTTGGACAAATTTATAATTTAATTTAATTGATAATGTAAATACAAGACTGTACTTCTTATGTGCTTACAATACTAAATATATTCATAAAAGTCGTATTTATAATATAAACATTTACACTTGTTTAAGTCGATTGGCGGTGCTGACACTGACTTCAAAAATAAATAACTTAGTTATTTATTGCATAAGTAGATACCTATTTTGAGTTAACTATTTTTCACTTTTTATTACCTAACTTTTTATAAGTTAGTTTTCTAGTAGATACTTCATTTTATAATTTTTAGTGATTAATGTATTTCTATTAATCGTCACAATTATTTTCTTTCTTAAAATAATGGATAATTATTAAAAGTCACGAGCAAAACCTAGTTTATGGATGATTTCCTCTTTGTCCAAAGTTGATTATTGGCAAGTTGAAATGAGGCAATAGAAATAGCCACCAATTGTTAGCTGTTAGTCGTTGAAGAGTTTGGTTCTCCGTATCCAAAATACAGCATCAGATTTTCGAAAATAAAAACTACCACTTGTAGAGTTCCGTTTTCCATATCCGAAATACAATATCAAATTTTTCAAAGTAATAATTAATGTAACAACTAACCAGTAGCATATATACTGATTTACCATCGATTTACTACCACCTATTAAGGAGTTACACTATTAATCTTTAGAACTCATCATCGCACGCACAGACCAGTGTTCGGTGGTGCAGTTATTTTGCAAAGCAAAACTACCAGTAGTAAATATTTTGAATTACGTTTGATTTACTGTCATCCGATAAGGAGTTATATTATTCATCTCCAGAACGCATTATCAGACTCTGATATGATCGATAGTGTAGTCATTTTGTAAAGTTACAACTAACAGCAGCAAGTATCTTGAATCACTTTTAATTTACTACCTTCCTTTAAAGAGTTCCATTGTTCATCTCCAGATCTATCATCATCCTGACTTGGTTGACGGTGTAGTTATTTTGAAAAGTAGCCACTACTAGTAGCAAATATCTTGAGTAACGGTTGCTTTACTAATATCCGTTAAAGAATTCCATTGTTGATGTCCAGAACTTACTGTCAGATCCTGAATTGGTGAGTGGTATAGTTATTTTGCAAAATAACAACTACCCGTAGCAAATATCTTGATTCCCAGACATCATCATCAGATTAATATTATCTGGAACTATACCTATAACACCCTGTTTTAAATAAACGAAGAATTATCGATATCGGTCCATTTGGTAAAGAATTGTCGCTGAACACGCAATAAAAAAAAGAATACGATTAATTGAGAACCTCATCCTTTTTTCAAATCGGTTAAAAATTAATATTTTCATTTTCACCGCATGGTTACCGATCTTAAAATTAAACAGTTTTATCATAAGCGCCTTGACATTATCGTTAGCAATAAATATATATTACGGGACATTGCATTAGATAAAAAGTGAAGTTATAAAAGATAGTCGTGTCTGTGATTAATTAATTTTTTGACCAAGCATCGTAAGTAGAGAGTATAAAATTATCTGAAATGGAATAACGGTTTCTTATAAATTTTGAGGTAATCATTAAAGAAAAACTTCTTATAATGGTTCCTAGAAATCCAAATGAATATTGTTCAGTCATCCATTCATTTAGCTAAAAATTTGATTTATGACAAATTACTTAATTCGAGGGCATTTAAGCCTCAGAGTCCATTAAAAGTTGAAGGATTTCAATTGTTCATATCACACTTGGGTTACTTAATGAAAAATCTGGGAAACTTTAATGAGGAACAGGGAGAAAAGTTTCATCAAGATATAAAGGTAAAAGAAAAAATATACTATTGAAGATACAATATACTATGAAATATACTGTTGAAGCAAGAAGGCGCGACTAGAGAAGAAAATCGAAGTTCGTTAAAAGGAGGCTTCCAAGGAATTCGAATAAATAAAATATAAATTTTTAATACAGTTAATTAGCAAATTATGTTTGTATTAATATTTTAGAAATTAATTAGTGTAAATTAATTTTTTTTTATTTTAATATCATTTAATAATTTATTTATCTACTTATTTTAGTGTATAATACGTGTACAGAAATCGAAGTCGAGTCACCGCGGTGCGTCGGGTATGGACAAGGTATGGAAAGGATTTATGCTTTGTGAATAATGCAATAGACGATAACCGTTTAAAAGATATTAAAAAAAAAAACATTTATGAAATATTTTTCGGCATTCAAATATATTATAACCTGGATTAAAATATAATAGAAAATAAAAGATTATCTTACCCCGATATCAAAATTAGTGCTTTCGGGACAGCATCCACGTCTTATAATGTTTATTATTATAGGTATCCTCGGAAAGGTTAGATGCTATCCTCTGCAAAGAAACTTCTAAAGTACCTTCTTTTATTTATTAGAAAAGCTTCTTCACCAGTTCTGTTTAGTGTCTAGGTTCGGCAGTAACGTCATGTTAGAACATAACTTTTGTTTTCCTTTCAAGGACTTGAAAGCTGAAATAAAACGTCAGACCATAAAAAAGCGATTGATTGCAAAAACTATTTTTGAAAATTAAAATTAGACGAAATTATGTAGATAAAATTCTTGACACATCCATGTTAGTATTTACTTGATAAAAAGTAAGGTTAACGTAGAATAACTGAAAGTAAATATTCTTTTTTTTAATTTTATGGTAAAGAATCTAAAAGAAGTGAATAAAGTTTAATATGTGAAGAAAACAAACAAAAAAATATATCATTCCTTAATACATATACATTTAGGCAGATCCCACCTGAGATAAAACAACTATAATTGATGTAAATATACAATTAGTGTATTAAACAACATAGAGCATTTGGTATTTGAAGTTGTAAAGCGGAAGTCTTTAATACGATTTAAATGAGGAAAGAATACACCGCCACGTATTTGCTGATAATAGCATAATTTACTTTTTCCTCGAAAATAATCTATAATGAAAAGACACAAAGAGATACAAAATCAGTGATGCAGCTTAATCTTAATTATTAAAAAATGCGGAGTAGAACAAGTGTTTTAACTCCCACAGATTTTAGTCACAAATTTTACATTCATAGATATGAACGCGACAACGAGGAAATCATGGGCCTTAAGTTTTGCAATGAGGCAATCATGTGTTTGGCCCAGATTTGGCCACCACACCCTGGTCAGATTCGAAAACAGAATACGCCACTATAGGTAACGAAACTTTTTTTATTTATCTTAATCAATTGGATGTAGAACAAATCGCACTAATGATAATAAATGATAATAAAAACATTTTAAAAAATGTAATTCAAATTATGACAGTTCACCTCTATATCCAAAAACATAATAGCCTCAAGTATTAGATGATTATTAGAAAATTGTATTATTTTATAGAATAAGTTAGCTCGGGGTATTTTTTCAATGTTGTCAAATTCAAAACATTAGAGACTAATAGATTTATTTAATTCAACATAATGAAATAAAATTTCCCTATAAAATATTTCCTTCGCATATATCAGTTTCATTCTATATTTGCAAATATTGCCCTATTTTATGTAAATCAAGACTTCTAACAAGTTAATTGTTGGTCAAATAATAAATATTTCTGCCATCAATAAATGGTAAAAATTTGTATTTTGTTTTGATCGCTTCAGAAAGGAAGTAACTAATTTAATTGAAATGGAATAAAGGTTAAAATATATGAAACCATCATAATGTGCTTTATTTGTAAACCTCACATCATTTTCATTTTTCCTTTTTATATTTAAATTGTTTCTAGATTCCTCAAAAATTAAAAACGTTATATCGGATATAAAATATAAAAAATTAAAGCATAAAGGCACATAATATGAAGGAATTTAAATTTAAAAAGATATTTATAATAACTTACAGTCTTAAATAAATTTGTATCACATTCCATCATATAGAGGAGCATATTAGTTAGTGACATTTTTCGTATAATTTTATTTTTATAGGTAAAAAATCTGATTTTTCCCTTTCGGTTATTCGTACAAGAACTTATGTAGTAAATAAACAAGTTTTTAATTTCATAGTGTAAGTAAAAATTCGTTTTACAAATGGTTTTGCTTACACTGGGTAATTTATGTAAAGTAGCTGTTTTGCTATGCTATGATGCTATATGTGAAAAAATCTCTGCATATTTATAATATATTTGTCACTATTAGAATCAAGTGATTTCTAAAAGTTGAGATTTCTTCAATGCTTCCCATGTACATCAAAGTGGCGAATTGGGCTAAGATTTAGAAACCTTTAAACTATTTACTATAATTTACCAAGCGATATAACCTCTTTCTTGATATAATTATTTTCATTACAAGTGATAGTCCCAGCGTACTTTCCCGGAAAGATAGAAAGTAAAGTCAAAAAGAGAAGAAAAGTAATATTGAGTTGATACAAATTATTTTATCCTTTGCGTAAAATTTGTTGATTTACGTGAGTGTATTTATTGTGGATTTAATTTGAATTTAATATAAAGGGTAGCAATTTTTTTAAAATCTCAACCAAATTAGTTTAAACGTTACTGCAAAATATGTAAGATTTATCGCTGTTCCAAAAGTTTATTAACATTACAATCTATAACATAAATTAAAGGGTTTTGCATTTTTCTACCCAATAAATTAGTTTGAAATAGGCAGACTAGTAAAAAATAAATAGTTTATCATATATAGTTAATCAAATTCTAGATAGCTCACGCCACTGCCGTCCCTTTTGAAGCCAAACCATAGCACCAAAGCATGAAAATTGGACGTCTGCGCATACTTGGATATTAGTTTAAATTAATTTAAAAAACAAGGTAAAACAAAGCAGAAATGAACTAATTATAAAACTGTAAGTCATTTGAGAAAAAAAAAGTGAATAAAACTTTTAAAAATTTACATACAATTATAAAATATAATATAATTTTCAACGTGAATTGGGAGCGTGAAGAGAAAAAAGCACGGGGTCCAAGGAACCGCTCTTAAGTAAGATATAAATTTGTTAGAAAGTATTTTGATAATATTTGTCATGAATAGGTTCTCGTCTAAGAATGCAGTTGATTCGAAGTTTTACGGTTCAAATAGTAAATTGCTTTAGCAGTGGTATCTTTAAAAATTAATCAAAGGAGTAAACATTTAGAATCTAACATAAAACCATGCGCACTCAAATGTCTGAATTTACTAGTGACGTAGTTTGCATTACTTGAAATAATGAAGAACTGCGTATGTATGGTTTTATGTTCAGCGAATAGCGTACAAATCTGTAATCCTAACAATATATTTCACCAAAATTATAGGAACACAGGGTCTTTAAAGATTTTCTTAAACTTATTTGATTATAATCGAACTCTTATTTTGTACATAATAATACGCATTTAGAATGCTGAAAAGAATGTTTGCCCAATTTTTTTTTCCTACTGAAATTTATTCTGTAATGTTTCTCCTTTATATATAAAATGCTTTCAATCTATATATACATGTTTGCTACTTCGAGAATTATCTAGAAAGATTCTCGAAACTTTGAGAACGTTTTACTGTAAGGTATAAAGAGGTCAAAGTGCAGTCAGTTGACAAGAGTCATTCTCAGTCAGTTGACAAGCGCTGAAGCTTTAAGTGAATTACATAAAAGATAATGGATACAAATCGATGTCAAATACGGATTCAATTACTTTATGAATTTCATGTGGGTCATAATGCAGACGGCCAAAAATAATACATGTCATACGATGGGTGCTGTGTCTTACGCGATGGCAAATATTTGGTCCAGAAAGTTTAGTAATGAGGACTACCATCTTGAGGTCGAACCCAATACGAGATGTCCTGTTGAATTGGACGTTCAACGATTACGACGACTAATTGAGGAGGATCCTCGACTGGTGACTCACAATTGGCGGATGAGCTACACTGCAGTCATAGCACCATAGAAATACGTTTGCACGAGTTGGGAAAATTTCAATATTCGGTGTGTGGATACCCTAGGAGTTGTCTTCATATCACCTTCAGTGCGCAATTGATACTCGTTAACAGTTATTGGCATTGAAACGTAACTTCGACGGGCTGAATCAGTTAGTAACTGGTGATGAAAAGTGAGTTATATACGTTAACCATAGACGCAAACGTCAATGGCTGGGTGTTGGAGAAACAGGAGTTTTAGTATCCAAAACTGGTTGAATGTCAAGGGCTTAATTCATTTGGAGTTGTTTCTAGAAGGATCTACAATTAATGCAGATATTTATTGTGAACAATTAGACCGATTGGGTAAAAAATTGAGTAGGCCACAGAATTTAGTTTATTTTCTATTTGATAATGCTTGACCATATGTTGCAAAACGTACTCGTGATAAATTAGAGGAGCTCGGCTTGGTTTTACTCACACATCCACCATATTCGCCGGACATTGCGCTCTCTGATCACCATTATTTATGGCTGTAAGTAACCAGATACCTTAAACAAATTCGGGGTTAAAGAAGATCGATCTTTCACAGTTTTTGAATCAGTCACCGGTACTTTACAAGAAAGGTATATTGTCATTACCAGCTAGATGGCAAGTAGTAAATAATAATGGTGCACATAAATTCAATTTAATGTAACATATAATTTGTTTAATAAAAATGTTTGATAGCAACTCAAGATTAAAAACCTGTTAGCCAACCCAATAGAATAAATTCGTAATACCGATTTTTCACCTGTCGCACTCGCCGTAACTAGTATTAACAGTTTTCCACGTTTCCTGAAATGTATACTAGTTTAAACCAAGATAATAACTAAATTTCTAAAATCCTTGCATTCAAACAACTTGTCAATGTCATTCCATTAGAAAAGAAGTACAATACCTTTAAAATTGCAAAAAATATATTCTTAACATTTATCTATATTTTAATTATTAAAAACAAAATGACGTGTGTGGAATACTTATTCTAAATTATTTTGCATAATATTAATTTTACAGATGCTATGGTGCAATATCATTATCTGCAAGAAAATAACATGAAAAATTCTATAAATACTTTATTAAGTCGATACAATTATCTAAATATCCAATTGAACAACAATTCGTGGTGAAATGCACCACGGATGTTAATGGCAGTTACTTATATTAAACTGCAAGTATTAAAATTCTAGCATTCTTTAGTTTACATAACGACGGCTGGCTTTTAATTGATAAATACGTAAATTAATGTATAAACAGGCTTACAGGATGCGCTCATTCGTCGGCTGGGTGCACACGCACATGCGGTCAAGCTGGAGCTGACGCCGCCGGCGCCGCCGGCGCCGCCCAGCGTGCAACTCGTGCCAGTCAAAGAGTATCATGACGGGCCTATCAGCACCTCCTATGACGTGCGCGCCAATGTAGGTTAGTATATTATATACAGTAGAGAATGTTGCACGATATTAAGATGACTGTATTGAGCTTTAAAATTTAGAAAAAGAAACATGTAAAGATAACAATGGGCAAAAGGTACAAAGATAGTTATTACACGACCTCATAATTTTTTTGTAAAACTAATCCCAGGTAAAAAGAAAAAGTATGATGATTAGCAATTTCTAATCAGAGTCATTAAATTGTGTGGCTATGAAGTAAATATAATTTTTATGGCTATGAAATAAATATAATGTGGCAAATAATTTTAGTGTGATTAAAGAGATACCTATTATTTTGGAACTAAATGAAAGCAGGAATTTTGTATTACGAGCACATGGCATTCGGAGTTTTGCTAATTTCCAATTTGCAACTATGAAAAATAATTACTTTTAATTAAATCTTGAGATGTACTGTTACGTGCCCCTAAATAAAATTATAATATAAAATAATCATGTGTTATTTACTATTCACCTCCCCTTTTTCGTAGGATTGTTGTAAAAAATTTTACAAATGAAGACTTTTTCTTTAGAAAATTAATAAATGAGGAAGATAAAATTTAATTCGGAAACAGAGATATTAAAGATATAGATACGATTATTAAAAGAAAAAGAAAGTAGTTTGATTTTTCAAGTGTTTTCCGAGTGTTTATTAAAAAGCTTACAATGAACTTAATAAAACATTTTACTACGTTCATTGGAGGCTACGAGATACCAGTTATTATAAATATCCGCTTATAAACTGAGGTGCATTAAAGCAATATACTCTGTATGTCACCTGCTGTTGTTTGCCTATTATGTCTCCTTCCAAGTATAACTAATATTTTGATTCCTTTTTTTTCTTTGTACAAAGTGAATTGTTTTCTCCACCGGGTTGCTGGCAAAAGTAATAGTCTTTTTTTATAAATTCCTAATATACAGAAAAGTTTCCGTTTATAATAATAATAATATGTTAGTAGTTATTTACGTCGTTTAACCGGTTAATACGGTTTTTGATTTCTCAGAAATTTTGATGTAATAGGAAAAATTAATTTACAACGTTTAATTTTTAGATCTATTTTAAATATAGCTGTTGTAATTCTTTTCAACGATTTCCCATAAAACATATGAAATTTGGTCGTCCTTATAGTTTTTACATGGTTTAAGCGTTAATTATTGCGGTTTATAAATGTCAAATGCTTCATTTCTTTGCCAAATTTCAAGTTTCTGCGACGAACAATTTTTGATATGCAAATTTATTTTTTGACGGGTGCCTAAGAATTTTCATAAGCTTTCCTTTTTTTAACAGACTACAAAAAAAGAGGAGGTTTTTATCATATTTTCAGAATCTTTCTTTTATGTATGTTCAGCGATAATTCTTTACTGAGTGGACCGATTTCGATGATTTTTATGAGGGGTAGTCCAATATAAATATGATCATGATCTGATAATGAAGTCAGTAGATGAACGATGGAACTTCTTAACCAATGAAAGTAAATCAACTGTGATTTGAGATATTTGCTACAGGCAGTTGTTAATTTGCAAAATAGCTAAACCACTTATCAGATCAGGATCCGATAATAAATTCTGGAGATGATCAATGAAACTCCTTAGAGTGTATTAATAAATCAGATGTGATTAAAGGTATATGCTAGTAGTAGTTATTACTTTGCAAAATAACCATACGGTTGATTAGGTCAGGGTTCAATGCTAAGTTCTGCCTATGAACAATGGAACTCCTTAACGGATGGTAGTGAATTGAAAATGATTCATAATATTTGCTACTGGTAGTTGTTACTTTACAAAATAACTATAATATCGATCATGTCAAAGTCTGATGATGCGTTCTGGAGATGAACACTCAAACTATTAATCGGACGACAAGAAATCAAAAATAATTCAAGATATTTACCACTTGTAGTTTTTATTTTGCAAAATAACTGCATTATCGACCAGGTCAGGGTATGATGATGAGTTTTGAAGACTATTAGACAATATAACTCTTTAACAGATGATAGTAAATCGATCGTGATTAAATATATATGCTACTGGTTAGTTGTTACTTTAATTATTATTCTGCAAAATCTGATTGTGGATTTTGGATATTGAAAACAAAATGCCTCAAGTAGTAGTTTCGTTCAATTTGCAAAAACTGGTATTGGATTTCGAATATGGAAAACGGAACTCTTCAACGGCTGACAGTTAACCACTGGCAGCTACAATTATCGCTTCATTTCTATGTATTCTTGAAAAACAACTTCAGACAAAAAGGAAATAATCTATATACTGGATTTTGCCCGTAACTCTTTATAATTATACAATTTTCTATGAAAGAAAGTAATTGTGATAATTAATATTAATATATTCTAAAATAAAATATCTTTCAAAAATACAAATTATAAATTTGTTCAAGTTGGGCAACAGTGCTGGGACCAACTTCGATAATAAGTAACTGAATTATTTATTGAACCTATCTTTAGTTAATTATTATTTACTTTTTAGTACCTACCTTTTTTGAAGTCGGTTTTTTAAAATATATTTTATTTATTTTAGCATACGAAACACCACTTTATTAATGAATCACTTATGAGTACGTAGAATGCGGCATTAATCTGAGTTTTCTTGAGACGATTGCCTTTCATGATTATCGATAATGAATTCCCTCCTCCTATCACTAGGGGTTTTATGTTTGCTTACGTTAATTAAATTGTGAGCAAAAATTTCATTCTCTCAATTTTTGTAGATTGTTATACCTTTTTAATTTAATTAATAAAGTGTAATAAATTTCATCAAATTTCTTGTAAAATCGAAACAAAAATTTACGTATTCACATGATACAGAAATCGTTTTATTTTTGTATGTTACAAAAAAAATCGATATTTTTTCGTCGTGTGTCGGCTATTTTATTGCGATTGGCGCACTTGCGGTTCAAAGCGTTGCTAAAATTTATTCAAATTTATTTGCTTTTAACCTACTAAATCATATTATTGTTATCAGCTTAGGATACCTTTGAAGGGAAGGCAAAGTTCCTAATAAGAGTATTATTATAACGATACATCGTTTGATGTCGTGGCGTGTCGCGTTTGTCGCAAGCTTACCCTTCGACGGCACTGTCCCGATTTTAATTATTTGCCGGTCATAAAGGTAATAGTGATGGTTTTAATTAGCTAAATGTCATAGACTGGTGACGAATTGCAGTGCTACTGGTACAAGAAGATACAAAGCATTGCATTCACCAATCCGTTTGCCAGCGTGAGATTATGGGTTTTACCTCCGATGATATGCGCGTTAGAAGGGCCCATGTTCAACATAGGCTGAGAGAGACTGTTTATGATAATATTGATATATCATTTATTTAGGTAATATATCAGTAAAAATGGTAGGAAGTTTAATAGAAACCTTAACCGATAAATACATAAAGTGATTTTAATTTGACAATCACTTTATATGAATTAGAAGAGAGAATTAATTCTCCAAATAGAGAGCACCTAACTTGAACTTGATGAATTAAGTTACTATCCCATATCTTGATATTACGGCTTATAAAATAGAAACAAATTCTCAAACACTTTATTGCAATTTAATTTTATATATGTAAAGGTTCAAGCTTCTTAATTTTAAAGTTATATTTAGTTACAAACTGTAGCCAATTTAAAGGAACCTGGAGTAACTGAAACTAAAAAGAACGCATTTTTCTCATTCCCATTTGAGTGCTAGTTTTCTCATTCCAATTGATTCTTATAACCTCTGGGCATTTTAGGTATGTTTAATTTGATCAAGACTGTGGAGTCGAAAGTAATAAAACTATACATTTGTAGAATTACAACATCATTAAAATTTATTTTGTTTCCGATGTATTCTTGCACAAACATTTTCTATGCGCGCGGTGACCCAAAGTCAAGTTTTATTCCCAGGAAATATTTCGAGCCACTTTTGACACCCCCTTAAATTAGGACCTGTTTAATATACCAGGTTAGAACTTTACCTATGGAATGAAATAATTAACGCCACAGTGGTTTTTAAATTTCTTAAATGTAGGCCCTCATTGCTAATTTTAACACGGTCTGACTCACTTATCATCAATACCATTGGCCTACTTTCAAGTCGATGTAGAAACATAAAGTTTGGTAAGTAGCGAGAATTTTACATACCAGTAAAAGAAAAGGTAAATGTTGGTCAAGGGTGACTTAGGTTCAATTAATTTGAGGTAAGATGGGTTAGCTTGAGTTAGATTGGGTCAGGTTAGAATAGATTAAATTAACTTCGATAAAGTTAAGTTCCCTTGAATGAGGTTTGATTATATTTGGTTAGATTAGATTACGTTGGGTCAAGTATGTTAGGTTAGATGTTTAATTAGTATAAATTCCATGATTCACAGTTGTCAGCAGAAAGTTGAAAATGCTAACCCCATTTAACTCTTTAAATGATTTTAACTCTTTTTAAATTTACATAATGATCTAAAAAGAACCTGCTCTATTTTGCACTTTTATATTTTTGATAAGATTTTTTTTACCGGATAAAAACCAACGTCAATGAACTTTACGTATTATGTATTGTATATGGTAATTTTTATTTTTTGAAGGGGCATTACTATAGGCTGAGGGTGATAGTTTGATCTGTACGTAATTAGTTTGAATAATCAAATTATTTTTAAGTTTGAAGGCACATTACTTTTTACAGACTGCTAGACTCCATCAACTAACAAGATCTCCCAAACCACTGCAAATTCAATATGTAAGTTCCATGATAGAGTGGTACCTACTACCGTGTGATACTATCTGAATTATTATTCGAAACGATTGAACAACGTGACTCTATAACACTTGTTATAAATTCCATATTCACAGAACCAGACAAAGTGTATTATCTACGGGTGTGTTATAGCAGAGAAACGACCACTCATGAAACTATACTTACGCTTTTAATCCACATTATGTTTTAAAAAAAGAACATTACTTTCAATATTTTGAAAAATGTTAGAGTTTTCACAAATTATACAACGTTGTAAAATACTGTATTTAATGTGTCAAAAAAATTGGTTTCGTTACGGCATTGGTTTATTTATTTTTTCAAAAAACGTTATAAAAATTATATCCATTAATGGTATCCATTAATGACATAAGCCAGTTCCGTTTTTAAAAATGATGAAAAGAAAAAGAAATAATAATTAATTAATATTTATTAGAATTCGTTCCATTTCAATTTAATATATTTTATTTAATTTGCAGTTGTAGTCCCATTAATGTATTTACCATGTTCAGCTGACCGCGCGGACGAGTAGGTAGCGCGACGGAACATTGTACGAATGGGCATCCGCGTGGTGCAGGTCACCGGGAATGTGGGGGTGGTGGGAGCAGCGGGAGTGGCCGTGCCGCCCTCCTGCCCTCGTCTGCTCGGAGAACTAGCGCGAGCATGCACACAGCGCGACGGTGATCGACCGTATCCAGCCGTGATACAAATATAATCAGGTTAGCTGATAAAAAGACTCTCTGTTGCTATATTTTTTGAGATTGTAAGTTTATGTCATTTGCTTTACTCTACATTTTTTTTTTAATTGTCTAAGATGTTCCATAAAATATTTCCGTCGATTTAAGCTAAATTTCAAAATAAAGCTGAATTGAATTCACGGCGCAACTTCTACTGATTTTAGTTAGAAATATTCAGACACATGCAATGTGTTATTGGAGATGAGAAACTTAGAATTATAGATTGTATGACGATATATAATAGAAAATATATATAATAAATATATAATATTATAATTCTTATCAAGAACAGACCATTAGTAGCCCTTGGCAATCTGAAAGTCTACCAGACAATCATACATATCCAACAAAAATAGAACTCTTGCGACAAGAAAGGATAGTGTCTCGCCTTTACCTGAAGAAGATCTGAAGAAAAACAGTAATACTAAAAGAAGTTCCGATTTTGAAAATTGGTTAGTAATCTATCACTATTTTTGGATTTGGAATGCGTGATTTATGATTTTAGAAACTTAATTAAATACTGAAATAAACCATAATTCTATTCGCGCGCCCGTAGGAGATACACGTGCAGGTCCGCGCTTGGACGCTCTTGTATAAGTGAATTTTGCAGAAAATCTTTCTTATTGTAAACTGCGCATTTTTTAAAAATTAATTATGTTATCTCATTTTAAACAATTCCATAAATAAATAGTCAATAAAAAGCCATCATTTCTCGTTTACTTTAAGATTTTCACCAAAGTTAAACAAGTTGGCCGACGAGAAAGTGGCCAGCACAGAGGACGACAATTGTCAGACGAGTCTTTACAAAGTGGCGGAGCAAGAGTTGGGTGGGTAACTTTTGATTTAATTCAAATAAATATTTAGTGTTCAAACTTTATTACCACTTTATTATAAGAATACAATTACTAATGTTTTTTAACAGATAAAAGCGTTTCCACTTATGTAAAATAATCAATTACTGAACTGATTTATCTGAACTAAACAGTCATCCTCCACACTATGCAAGCGGGGAAAAACCGTTTCTGGTAAGGTAAATTTTATTGTCTTACTCTTTGTGACACAATTTATCTTATTTTACTGACTTTTTGTGATATCGAACTCTTTCATTTTTCTACAAAAACCAGACACTTTGTAACGTCAAACTGTCTTTGGAGGAAAAGGCTGCGCTGAATTATTGGATTACTTACATTTAAAGCACTTTTGTACACTAAATATCAAAGACCACATCTGACGCGAATATTCGAATATTCTGTACTATATAACCATTTCATTCAGTTTCTTCACACAACAAAATAAGTATTTGGAAAATTTTCTTAAATAATTTATTTATCTAAAATATCGACCGCAGAAATATATATATATATATATATATATATATATATATATATATATATATACATATATGTATATATATATATATATATATATATATATATGTATATATAAATATATATATACATACTTATATATATATATATATATATATATATATATATATATATATATATAGATATTTAAATGTGATAAATATTTATAATTGTATCTCGCAGTTAGTTGTCGTTTATAATCACAAATTTCGTTTGAGCATAAATTAGTTTTGATAGAAAATAGGTATCTCTCAAACGAAATTGAAATGGGCCGCAAAATATTATGTTATTTGTTTATACAGCTGGTAAATAAAATAATTGAAAAATAATATGTAACTCCGAAATAATAAAATTGATCGAAAATAGGCTAACACTAACTTACCTTCAGTCTCTACAATGAAATAAAAGTGTCCAACAGCAATATTTGCAGCAGCAAGTTTATAACTGCATCAGTACGTCTACTAAACTTTATATCGTATTGTGTCCGAAGGCAAGTGCATCACGCACTTCCATTCGGAACCAAATACTAGTTACGTTCTTACTTAAGCTTTTATTTTTAACAAAAAGTAGCAGAATATTGATGAAAATACGAAACTCAGTTGATAATTCAGCGCTTTTGCCATCTCTACAATACCTGAAGACCAACAATACCTGAAGGTATTGTGCGTGAATTTTTGGCTTTAGCTCCAATTTTCTTTTGTGTAGCATTCTTATATTTCGGTCTGTAAATATCGTTACCATACATTGTAGCCACCACGACAAATTATATTCCAAAAACGATTTATCATCAAGATTAAATAAGTGACTTTAATTTTTTTTGTTTGTTTTCGAATCATTGCCACTGTTAGATATTCGTTTTTATTGTCTTCTTTTTCGATTATGCAAACAATTTACTTTGTATACCACAAAAGTAGACAAAAACACGTTACTATTGTATTAATCCTAATATAGAATTACTATTTAAATATAATATATAATAATAATTATATTTAATAATAATTATTTTTTGTTTAAATTCGGGCTAAAAAGAAAACCAGATTTTATAGGATTGCGTGCAAAATTCGAACTCGTCTGGTGATTTGCAATAATGTAATTTAAATGGAAGTGATTTTGTTTCTGTTGATCTAAAAAAGAAAGAAAGAAAGAAGATGGTTCTTTTCAAGATACAAACCACAAATTCCTGAGTAAAATGCCAATAATGACTCAAATGGCGAATGAACTAAACAAAAGTACATTTGCCATGTATTTTTTTACTGTTTTCAATGTTCTAATTTCATGTTAATTATGTAAAAAAAACTGAGAGAGATATGATTATTAGATATGATTTTTCTAGGTATGTATAATTTATCTACTATATAAGAGCCAAGTTTACGAATCAAAATTATAATTCCTTAGCATATCTGAAATTTCCGAATACATAATTATGCGATAGGTGTACATAAATGTGTCCAATGTTAAAACTTATCTGTATTTTTTTATGTGGGCTATAAAATAATTACTAATGGCATATTTGATTTAAGACCATTTGAACTTTCAGATTGTGTTAAGACGACGAACATTGAGAAGTTTTCAGCTAAACAAACTTTCAGGTGAGCTCCTTTTATGGTGAGCTCCTTTTTGGTTTGTAATGACTTATCGAATGTTTCATATTTTGAAGAGTTATAAGTGGTATTTAAATAAATGTTCAGTTCATAAATTCGCATATTTTTTGTCACGTGGCGACGTTTCTATCATGTCGGCTTTACTATTTTATACCACGTACTGAGAATTAATTTCGAATAAATATATTTTAAAATTAATTAAAAATTAACATGTAATTTTATTACGTTGAATAAATTATACATGTTTTATATATATATATATATATATATATATATATATATATATATATATATATATATATATATATTTATATATATATAAACATACATATACAGATAATTTTATTTTCAGTATTTCGTATACTAAAAATACACGATCAGTGTCACGCAAAATGACTCCCATATAAATGAAAATTTAAAAAAAATTAAATACAAAACTGAACCTTTTTTGAATAATATATTCGTTAATATCATGTGTCTCGTCAGGTGCCTTTATGTCAATAAATTTTTAATTACTAAGTGCGTATCTATTACATTCAGGTTGGCAACATTACTACCTTCCCTTTTGATGCACCATTGACTTTTTAACTTTGTCAGTTGTAAGTAGATATTTATACTCATAGTTTGACGTGAAGTCGTAATAGTGTTGTTAACTTTACACGCCATTTTACAGTATTATAAGTTCATTTATTTTCTAAAAATATTCACATGAGTATTTTGCACAAAAAAAAATTACAGGGAAGTTAATAATTATCATCATAATATATTTCTAGCTTAACTATCTTTCTGCATCAAGATATTGTATTCTACTTCAATAATCCCTTAAAAATTTTGACATCCTTATATTTCGTCGTATTTTTAATTATTGTATTTTTTCTTTCAATCACAGTGCCTAATCGTGCTACACGTGGACGTGTGCATGTTCAGCAACGGCAAGTTCAAGAACGCAATGGCCGTCACAACTTCGGACCGCGAGTGTCCCATGCCGCCGGGCGCGCGCTTGCCACCGACTACACCCTCTAACCCCAGCGCGGACAGTGTGAGTGCACTCTCTCCCTCTCGACACTGTCGAAACGCTACGCGTGTCACTATTTGTGAACATTATAGACTTAATAGGTGTACTGCCATATAATCAAGTCTCATTTTGCAGCTAGTGGCTAGAATATTGGACTTTATTTACCGGCCACATGACAAGTGCACCCAATTCTGCCAGCCGTGATTTCTAAATATGTACTTTATGTCTAATTACACGTTTACTTGCATCAAGGTCTTTACCTTTGTCTACTTACTTGATATATACAAAATAGAGCGAAATGAATTCTCAGTCGACATTACTTTTATTAACCTGTTGTACTTACCTAATATTTCAATTATTCATTAATCATGTAAGCAATTGGAGTACCCAATAGATATTTGATACTCCAGCACTAATTACTCTTTTGCCCATCATGATGCAATCAGCTAATTCACGACCATATTATAAATTTATATATTCTGACAATAAATTTTATAATGCATCCTTTCTAAATACGCTCTCTTTCATCGATCATTTTCCTTACGGAATCAATATTCGACAGTATCGATACAGATTACTCTTTATTTGTTGTCGGAATTATGATTTAACCGCGTCAAATATATAAGAAAACTTCAAATCGCTTTGTTCAACTCATCACCTCTGTATTCTGATGGATACGCTTCATTCAGTTCAATCCAAGATTCATTCAGTAAAAAAGTTCATTCCGTGAGTTTGTCTTTTAAAAGTATGAAGAGATTTAATTGCTACTCAGTTTTGTTGCTCGTCAGACAAGTTGAGCTGTAAAGAAGAATATAGATGTTCGAAAAGTGTTTTATCGATGATTTGTATCTAGTAGTGTCCATGGATTTGAACGTGCGGTTAATTATTGATTCAATTTCTCAACAAAGAGGTGTTTGAAAACTAATAAAAGAACGGTAGCTGATAAAATTCTAGTGATGTTATTTTAAAAGATATTTCCAGCGCCGAACTCAATCTTCATACATCTCCATAGTATTTCCTTGTCCACCAGGACATATGCGTAAAAACAACCCAGAGTTTCCCAACAGAGAGTTTCCTGCATTGTTTTTGTATGAAAGTCATCATCGTAGATCCCGATTCTTCCTAAGTAAGTTAAGACTACCCCTTAAATGTTGGCACAGTTGTAAATGACATCAAAGTTATGAAATGTCCCTATTTATGTAAACTACTCCATTTTGTGAGGGAGTATATTTTACTACCAATGTATTAGTTAGAAAAAGGATCCTTCTTGATGTAAAAGAGATTTAAGTTAGGGAGAGCACATTCATTCACGTATCAATTTAAGGCTGGTGCATCTTGTTGATTTCAATGGAGCAACATTGAAATTTGTATCATTTGAATAAACAGAGTGCAATTACCATCTCAGTAAGATTATAAAGAAGCGAAGATATAAGGATGATTATATTCTCGAACTTCAATTTTTAAAACCAAAATTTAAAACACCATCGTATCATTGACAGTAAAACATATGTACAAGAATCAGAAATTTTTATAATCATCAGAGCTAAATGAACTTCTCACCGCTCTAGCAGTTTAAGGTTTTATAAAGTAAATTGAGCTAGTAATTATTTGCATGTTTTTTACGACACGACAGATGCGCTTCAGCATTGAGACGAACTCATTAATAACGATTCTTATTTCATTGAAATGAGATTTTATATTAAGTTTTCTGTTGGAATTATGATAGTCGCTGCTCTTTGAAATTTTAAAGCTTGATTCAATTAGTTCAAAGTTATCGCCATTTATTTTACGGAAGATAACAAACAAGAAAAATGTATATAAAAGTACATAAATATCTATTTAAAAAAACCATTTCACAAATATTTTAATACGCCCTCAGTTAGTGTTGCAGCTATCATGAGTAACCAGATAAAGCCACGAAATATATATTGCAATACAGAATTAGGTATTTAGTGAGTCAGAGAAACTAGTGGAATTGCCGGTGTTATATAATATGTGAATATAATCACGCCCCTCATTACGAACATATCAGCTTGAATCTATTCAGCAGCAAGATTCATATGATGTCATTAGGAAAGTGGTATTCTAGAGTAAACTGTCCTCTATGGCCTACTGTCAATTACACAAGAGGTATTATTCTAGGTTTACGTATCAATTTACGAATAAATTAAGTACGTATATTTTTAGTCTTGTAAGGAATTAAATACTTGGAACATTAGTAATATCAATAATATTTTAAGATTTTTTTAATACATAAACATATCATGAATATTTTGAGAGTTTCGACACGTACAACATACATACGAGTTAAAAGCAATAGTGAGCGCCAATACATTAATAACAAAGAAGCTTCTCATTAAATAAAACCAATTATATCATTAACAAAGTTTAATTAACCGGCGTATAACTTCATAATATGACATTAACTTCGTAAAGTTGGTCCTTTTAAAAACTATTAAAACCATTGTTGATTGACAACAGTCACCGAACGAGCTCGTATATGTGTGGTCAACTGTATTATTTGGTATTATTTCTGCAAAGCAGCGATGGAAACTAAAGGCAATATGAGAAACGTAATAAGTAAACAGACTACGAAATTTTTGCTGAAGATATTTTAGAAACAAAAATGTATCATACAAATTACCATTATATCCTCACAACAGGCTCAATAGAAGAAAAAGTTTCAAAGTATTTTATATTTCCATTAAAACCAAAATACCCGCATTAATTTTTCTCCACATTCCACGTGTCAGGAGTAATTTAAAATCTCTAAATTGTAAAGTACACATTTTAGCGTAGTTTATTACAATTTTAACAAGATTTTTTAATTCTAAAAATAATTTGATATGTGCCGTTTGACTGGTATATTACAGCAGCCAGCCTTTTACTGGTATAATATACCTGGAATTAAAATGGAGAGAAAAACTAAACCCAGCCTGGTTAAAATTAATTTTATAATAAAAATAGTCCCGTTTACCTTTGGTAAATAGAAAACTTCTTCTCGTACAAATCGTCTCGTTGCTTTTCACATTATGAATTCAACGACTTATAACGTTGAATTAAAATAGTTAAGTTATGCACACATGTGGAACGATAGAAAATATCTTAAAAAAATCATTCAATTTTAATATTTTTCAGTTCCTTATTAACTGCATTTTATAAGCCAGAATTTGATTTTCAATACGTAATATAAACGAATGTTACTTCAAGTTTGTAATTGTTAAATGAGATTTCTTTCTCCAAATTTTAAAAAGTGGTAATTCAGTCTTTCATTTGTTAATTTGAAATATTTATAATTAACTTACATAATTGGAATATGAAATAAATTTTTATATCTCGCAAATTTTATTCTCAGAAGTGCACTAGGGAAGCTACCCTGGAGTGCATGGATGGTGTATATAAATTGTGACAGTACTCCAGTTAATAATACTAAACATAATCAACTATTACTGAACCAAAAACATTTATTAAAAATGAATTACGTTTCTGTAAGAAGAATTATCAAAAACTACTTTTTAATTATATATGAAATAAATACCGCAGCCTAGAAAGTAATTATAACACTATAATTGTAACGGATATTTGTTAAATAAATAAACATAGCTATTATGTAATAGCTGTTTACAATAATTAAGTAATAATTCTTTAATTAGTGCTCAACCGAGGTCCATCTGTGTCACGATAAATGGCATCAAAATGTTCAACATATTGGCCGAAGTAATTAGCAACTGGTGATGGGAAGTGGGTTGTACACGTTTATTACGCAAACAAACTCATAGGATTATTGCAAGATAAACAAGAATTTCAATACCTAAACCTGATTTGAACACCAGAAAGGCAATACTCAACTGGCGGCTGGGAGACCTACGGCAAATGTGAAGACTTACTATTAATTATTAGATTGACAAGCTAATAACGACTTGTGAGTAGTCAAAAGGTGAGAATTTATTTTTTTTCATTATAACTCTCTATAATATACTCGTCAAAAATTAGAGGATTTGGGTTGATTTCTGCCAATTCACCTACTAAATTCACCCGGGTATTTTTCTACTTGCCGCATAAATATCGTCATTTTGTAGCTCCAGTATTTAAAATCGATTTTTTTCTTGTTTCTTTTTATTAGAAATTTCTTTTTATTAGAAATTTCTTTTTTCTGACGTATTATTTGAATTTTCTTTTGTGTTAAATTGGTTATCCACTTAATCGTGATTTCATCAGTGTTATTCCTTTTTTGGTAAATAAGGAAGAATTTGTTGATACAGTCATCTGTTGAAAAAGAAATAAATAAAAGTAAATATGTATTTTTTTAATGAAATTTGCGTGAAACGTCACTTGTAGGTAAAACACTTTATATTGTAATCAATAAGCAATATTCTACTTCCGTGCTAACAACGGTCAAATTAACAAGGGAGATTTTAAGATTCATCTTAGGAATTAATTTTGACTATGCTATTATTTAGTCATCGTCTAATATTTTCACATAAAACGTCATTCAACTAAGAATGTTGAGCGGGACGTAACATTGAAAATAACGAAATAGTACGATAAGCTTTAAATTATTAACTTCTAAACTAATAAAACAACCTGATGTCATTCGATAGCTGAAGGTGTAAAAAGTTGTCTGTATTATTATATAGCCGCAGCACCAAATGGGTAGCTTTGCAGCATTGTACATACGATATGCTGACTATCAAAAACTTCCACAATATTGTATACTGTCATTAAAAAATATTCTTCACTAAATTGTCAACAGAACTTCCATAAAGGCACATTTTATTTGGTTGGGCAGTTGGTGTTGCAGAATAGAAACTTACAATGTAAATTAGTATTTTGATGTGTAAAAAAGTAATATATTTCTTTTATTTAAAATATCTATGACGTTCAATGTGATAGAGTATATGGTCTCTCAGCTTTTCTCGATCAGGTTTAAGTCAGCTGCGATTTGATGAAAATAACAAGAGAAAAAAGAAATTTAAAAATACCTTAATACTATTCAATCGCACATTGAACTGTCTGATTGAAATTACAAATTTGATAAAACTAAAATCAAATAAGCGAGTTAAAATAAACAACCTATCATTTTTAATAACGCACTAAGCAAGTTCGGTAACAGTTTTAAAAAAAATTATTAGAAACTTTATACAAGGTCACGCCTTCTCCTGGTACAGTAATTTACCTTAGTTTTGTGAGAAAGGTTTTTTCTAAGATTTTCTTTAAAAAAATGAGTTACAGCAAATTATTTTGCTTAATTAAAACTCATAATATAAAGATTTGAAGAAATTTATTGATACACTGATTTTGAAAAACATGAAAATGTTCCATTTTATTCAACGTAAAATAACGTAAATTATATTTTAACTTTGAAAAATTAAATAAAACAGATTATTATATTTTTATTTTTAGTGAAATATTTACACACAAAAATGGCGAATACCAAAGCACTATAACGATCAGGCCATTAATGTATATTTTATGCTACCGGATATAAAGAGGCATGCACATTTATTTTTTAATTGCCTGTTTTTTAAACTCTTCACATAATCGATTTTCCTTGATCAGAATACTGCTTTTACTCCTTACGTAATTTCAAGAAAATGAATTTTAATTTAAAAATATAAATAAAATAAATATTAAAATATTTATAAAATGCAATTCCATTTTACCAGATAATAAATAAATAATTTAAATAAATTAGCCAGTTACACCTCACAACGAAGCACATGATATATACATGCAAACTGACAATAATTATTGCACTAATTTAATTACATAATGAATCGAACCGCCATCATATGTTTTGAAAATTCAATTTTGGCCAGAAAACTGGCAAGAAAATAAATTTATAAATTCCGTATTTAATGGGTTTATGTATGGATCAAACAAAACTTTCTAAAATCTTTTTGAATATAATATTATAAATTCCCTAACGATGGTGCTTTAAATTAAATATAAGTTAATTAGTTACATTAGCTCCGTATGACCTACTATCTATTTATAACAACGTTATAAGTCAGTGAAGTAAATCAGACCTTGTAAGTTTTTACTTTGTATGAATTTGCAGGCTCTCTGTGTTTTGATAATTATATTAGCGAAGAGATTTCTCATGCTCGTATCATTAACATTACAAACCGTAACTAAAAGTACACTGCCTCGACTGAGTAATGTTCCGCATACGTTAATATTTTATGACTTTTAAATTATACCCTCATGTAGTTGGAACATCGCAACGTCTCGATAAGCTGTCCAAGTATTGAAGAAAACAAGTTTTAGAAATTTTAAACAAAATACTTAGTTCGAGTAATATATAAATTACTATTACAAAAACAGAATATGCTAAAAGATTATTGATTTGAAAGTGATACATTAGTTAAAAAGAAATTAAGGATAACATCAGTTTTTAAGTTTAATCATTAGCTTCCATTCCCCTGTTGTGATATAATTATAAACACACACACACACACGCGCGCGCGCGTTTGTTTATTTGTGTGTGTGTGTGTGGATATATCATTAAATTACTCTCATTTTTTTGTCAAACAGGTGTAACGAAAAATAAGATAGCGCTCGAGGACTCATATTCCAAGATGGGAGTAAGCCTGGCCTCCGCCGTCCTCTGCAATTCCTACTCAGCCGATGACCGCAACGTTTTTGCCATTTACGTTTCGCACTATGTAAAAATCAAGCTGACACTCAGTTCCACGGGCGGTGAGCTGTCGGTCAAACTTCCGTTCATTCTGACACATTCCTGTGATCCCGGAACGGAATCTTTAGCTGAGGATTATTCCCCAAAACAATCTTTACCGTTAACAATGAGGGTTGATGAGATGGAAGAATCGAGGGGTGAAAACGAAACTGTAATAGCCCAAAAATATATATAATAAACCAAACATGTATAAACTAACAGAGGAACTAGAAACAAGCAGCGTCAAAGAAACTAATCACACTGGATCGCCGTTTGAAGAATGAAAACTGGGCTAACACATGTCATAATAAATATTGATAATAAAACCATTGCTGAAGCAGACAATAATGAAATGAAAAAAAGTAAGGAGGAATTTGACGATATCAAGAACAAGGTACATAAAAGGAACACACGGAATAAGACTTGAATTTAATAGCGACCTATGAGAGCGACGATACGTGATCAAAAGTTGATAACTCTTACCGATGTGAAGAAATGAGGAAGGTGATAACTGAAACTGTAAGGGAGAATGAAGTGTGTAATGTGAGTGGTAGAAGCGGCGATAAAGTTAGTTTTGCATCGAATTTTTACAGAGAGTGGTGTGCTGTATAGATAAACGTAGGTATTCATAGTAAATTGTATTTTGAAAATCGATAAGTTAATGTTAAAATATGTTTATATTATGGTAGGCACTTGAATATGCTTTCATAAATACTTGCATGTTTGTTTTATTAAAATTGTTCACAACAATTAAGATGTTGCGAAAGAAAAAAAAAGGAAGTGCTTTTGAGTTAAAAATAACAATTAAATTAAATTAACCTAATGTGATCGTTTTTCTGTATTATTACGCACTTATATATAAATAAATTTAATTTTATGAAACATTTTAATTGAAAATGTATCATTTTAATAAACGATTTAATTTGAGATATGAAACAATGCACATTTTAATTAGGGCAAACTTTGGGGACATTACGGAATTGTTCACTAATTTCTGCAGTAAGTAAAGGTTTAATTATATTTTCTCTCCGTCTGAAGATTGTTTTTGAAAACGTATTCTGAATATTTTTGCTGACCCTAACTGAAGCTTATTTCTTAATAAATTTATATACGTGGACAACAGAAAGTTTAAGAAATTTTAAATGTTTTTCAATAAAATATATGTTACGCTTGCTTCACTAGTATAGATGGTGATTCATATTCAAACAAGCTATGATTTAAAGCTGGAAATATTACTGCAAATATATGGGCGCACAATTTGAGACGGAAAAAATATTGTAATATTTAGCAAAATATATTTCTAATATATTTGTACAAAAATATATTTTAGTTTTATCTTTTGATTACTCAAATCACACTACATTTCATTACCTATTTAATAACTTTTATAACTTTTATAAAGTACTTAAAATACATTAATGTTATTAAGGTTTCTGATCCATTTTCATTTAGTAGTCAATTTATGGTCTAATTGTAATAGGTAAAAACAAATATATAAATAGTTTACATTTGTATTTCCGAAATATTTTCACAAGTTCCAAACGATATTTTAAAACATGCAGATAAGGAAAAACGATTTTGCAAAGTACTTGTACTTTCGGCAAAAAGTCAAGTGGGTAATGAGCAACATTCTTTTCGTTTAAGGAGCTCAAACGTGTGCGTCGACATAAATTTCAATCACGAAAACGCTCACACTTTTACAAAACCAAAAGCCTTTACAAAAGCTTGACGCAGGTACGTCTTTGATGCAGCTACTTTTTGATGCCTACGTATAAGCCATTTACATAAATACACTTTCGCGTATAGTGATACTTTCCCATAATTTCTATTAGGTAGATTTGGAGTTGCGTTCAATTTCAAATATTTCACGATTAATGACATCCAATTCTATGGGTAGCAACATATAGATTTACAGCAAATATAAGAACTTGTTTTTTCTGTAATGCCCAACTCATAATATACGACTAATGGTGAGAAAAATCCTTTGATTTATGGTTAAATCTGATCCAAGGATGTCAAATGTCACAGTTTCTATGCACCTAATTTTCACGTCATTATTAAATAATTGAATTTCTTTTTCTTTGTGCTTTTAATGGTTTATTAATCAATCCTTCCTTCATTTTATTCACTCTGCCTAAGGTATATTCCTTTTCTGTAAATTGGCAATTTTATTACTTTAATAACAGAAGTCACAATTTAAGATTTAAACATTTCAGTTTGTAGCACAAAACCATTTTCCTCGCACGAGATATTGTCAATAATTACTCACAATTAAATGAAACTACGTGATGTAGTATTATTTCTACTATCTTTAATTTCTTTACCACGACCTAGGTTTCGTTGTATTACAACATCTTCAGGTGGCAAGCAAAGATAATTCTTAAATGTTTATGTATGTCTCAGTGTGTCAATTGAAAATAAGGTATATAATGAAGTGTTTTATGTACAATAAATGTAATTCCTTTTATATTTTACATATTATTGTTCTTCTGCCCCACTGTTTATCCTTTGAAATATTTGCTTTATTTATTTATTTGATCTTGGAGATTGGGATATTAATTACTTATTTTATTATTTCTAAAAAATCGCCTCTCCAACTTGTAACTTAATACCATTTCATTAACATTTACTTTGTTTAGTTAACAAAACAATTTAAAGTATATACTATAACTTTACGGCAAGATTAATAAAAAGCCCATAAACATATCAGCGATTAAATCAAATATGAGTACGGATCCGATTATTCCACAAATTTTTCGTTTTACCTAGGGTCGGAATTATGAAGTCGTAATTTGAATAGATTAATGGCACGAACTTCTTTAGGATGGATTTCAAGTACGAAGTAGTGAATTATCACTTATGAGTGCCCTTTTAAAACATCCAATTTCAATGCATCGTGAACGCAGTCATGCAATATTTAAATTAGACACATTCTCAAATTGATGCAAGTGTAGAATGTTGTACAAATTGAGGATAAAATGAAAGTCTGCAGAAATATTTGCGAACAGAATAAATAATGGGTTTCTTTCACAATACAGTGATTATAAGGTTGGAACTTATTATCATAATCAAAGAATGGTTCTAAACTTAATATGAATGAGAGTTAAAAGAACTTTAATGAAATTTATATTATGGAACAAGAGAGAGTACCACTTAACTAGTACTAATATCCCGTTAAAAATATTAATTTGAAACTTTAGATGTTTGTTATTCAATCACCCCGGTCACATAGAGTGCCCATTTGTACAAATTTCAGGCAAGGGCGAATCTTCTTCTTAACATAAATACATAGAGAACGATGGCAATAGCACAATTACTACATCCGCTTAATAATTATGTCAAGAAACTGTGTAATAAAATATTCCCACGAAATATTTCAATGTGAAGGATATCGAGACAAAATATTATCAGTTTGAAAGTAGGTCTGACCCTTATACTAATAGTTCGAAAATTCCTGACGAAAAAATTACAAATTTCCAATCATTTTGTTCAACTTCTACTTATTGTCATTATTCTGAACACACCAACATTGAAGGTAAGTGTTTCTCTACGTATAGTGAAACTAGAAACATCTTTGCATACGTGGAAAAACTGATTTTAGCTGGATTATATCGCTGAAATAACAAAAAGAAGAACCTTCAAAATACCATACATCTGATGGTCTGACAATAGAAAAACTAGAAATGAACAGGGATTATTTGTGTCAATTCGTAAATAACGGAATCAATGGTTTGATGTACTATCAAAATTCTGCAATTAATATGAGAATGTCACAGATGACCTTTTATTTAAAAACGCTCAATTCGGGCATATACACCATAGAAACCTGTCAAATATAGTATAAAATTTTAAGCGCTTTGCGATACTGTATCTAGTTATTTTTGTAATATTCAACCCTACATTGGTAAATAAACTTCTTAGAGGAATCGGGGGACGCGTATATATATATATATATATATATATATATATGTATATGTATATGTATATATATATATATATATATATATATATATATATATATATATTTATATATATATATAGGTAAACCACAGGGGAAGGTGACCGCATCACATACTCATACCTTCCGAAAACAAATAAATATGTAACACTACTGAGAACATGGCATAAAAGAAAAAGATACAATTAATATTGGACTAATCAGTCTCACGTTACATCTGCGAAAGATCAAAAATGGTATTTTGCGATTTAATAGCCTACAAGGTGTTGATGTTACTTACTTCTTCTAATCAACGCTGGAATGAAAGCGACGACGACATTACTTGGATAGTTTTTTAATAAAATTTGTAACACCTACGTACAACAAAGTGAAATATTATCACGGGAAAAAATACACTACAGAAAATACGTACTTTTATATAATATGAGACCTAAAAATAAAATAATAACAGAGAAGTAATAACTATCAAATTTGATATACCAGAATCTGCCAAGAAAAAAATAAAAGAATTTTTTCTTTTAAAACTCGTGTTTACCATTCAGTCAAAATTAACTCAGTTTATGTGGGTGTTAAATTTTCACAAAATAAATGTTTTATTTAACCGTATAAATATGTCGCTCAGTATAAGTTTTATACGCAAAAAAATATCAAACTGAATTCTGTAGTTTTAGGATTTTTCCATCTTTATCTAAAGGAAATAGCTTAATCCGATTGACCTTTAGAGCAATGCTACCTGAAAAGTTATGTCACAGTTTCTCGCCCACAATATAAATATAGACCTTTTAAAATTATTACTGTTATTTTTTCCGTATTATTCAGTATTTAAGTGAAACTGAATTTTTGCTCATCCTATAAGAATGTAACGTGTCTACCAAGTATAAAATAATTATTAAGTAAACAGAGTCGAAGACATGTTAAGAATATTGCAGCTTTTATTCGACCACTAGATATATTTATGATAGAGCAATTGAAATGTTTTATTTAAACCTTTCTAACTTGATGAATTTGTTTTGTAATTTTATGGGAAAGCTCTACCCCGTTAAACAAGACTTAACTGATAGTGATAGATGGAATAAACTTTAAAATTTCATCACTTAGACTTAAACCCATAAATGTACCATATAATATTAATAATTAGTGTACTGTAGATGTACAATTTAAAACTTGTTATTGAGTTCGTTGTAGTCAAGTATACTTAGAATTAATAAATAAAGTATGAAAATGTCAGTATCGTCGAAATTCCTTTAAATATCGCATATATCGCCATTATTTTGGTTTTAGATAACAAACGCATAGTTGAAATTAACTTATCAGGTACAATTATCGAGCTGTTTGGTTAGTTAATTTTATTTTTTCTTCACCAATTGTTGCATAATCAGTAAATAATATTACGAATAAATGTACATAACCTTTGAGAGAGGCGTAGATTAAATTTTCAGATCATGCTTAAAATTTATGAAAAAAAACCATTTAAATTCGGATTATTTACCAGAGTTGATATGAATCAAGCAGGTGATTATTCAGATGCAGGTAATACTTTCTTAAATTGTAAATTGGCAAATGGACCAACCTATCCCGGAAAGCTGATCATAAAAGAAAAAACTTGGGAATATAGATGAATATCTTGTTGTTCGAATTCGTACAAACTTGTTATTGCGGATGAATGAATGACATAAATATACACATTGCAAGTAAGGTAATATTTCAACAAAACTGAACCAATCCCGAAACTCGAAAATAATTTACAGGCGGTATACAAATTGTGAGGTCGATTTAATCTATTACAATAATCTTTATTGAGACCTTTGTTCACAACAAAAAAAATTAAATCAAGGGTCATAAACAGAACCAATTCATATTTGTTAATATTTTCTTTATTATTTTGGCAACAGAGAACCTCTTTCCATAACATTTAGACACACAATTAATTTCATGCGAGCTGCATATTTAAGATTTAATTAAAGAAATTAGCAAAAATAGGGAGTGAGCTATTTAATTTTTATGGTGGCTTTTAATTATGAACCAGGTAGCAAATTATTTTTATTTCATAAACAAAGAGTAACTGTTGCGGCATTTTCAAATAGACTGATTCAAACCATCGGGCATACAGTTCTGTATTTATATATTAGATTGGTATCGCGGTTTACAGAAACTTTGAAAGTCATAAATGTTAATCCGTTTATGACTTTGACTTGATGCCTTAATCGCCATCAAGTGATGAATAACTTAACCGGTTTGACGAGATATTTTGAACGATTCTATAAGGTTCTCTTTCTTTCAAACTAATTTATGTTGTAATCATCACCGATCACCTCTACGGTGATCGGTGAAGAGAAACTCTTGTACCACATAAATTCCAAGTCTTGCAATAAATTTATTTAAATAAATTGTTTTTCGCTAAAATTGCCTCATAAACTAATTCAGTCAGTTCAGATGTTCTACGCGAACGAAGACGTAATTGGTTGTTTAAATTTTATTTATTTTCGGATTTGGTGTTTGTCATAATTTTGGCAGCGTGCAAGCAAATTACATAATAATATTTGATTGAACTGAATTCATATCGTAGATAAAATTATAAGAGTTTGGTGGATAAGTAAATATTTGGAGTAAATACCTATGTAAACGGGGATTTTGGTAGCCGTATTAACAACCAATGCACGCTTTTTCTAGTCCCCGAGATAGTATCAAAATTAAAAAAGAGGTTTTGGTTGAACATTCCAAAACAAGCTAAATTTTTTTTGCTTCAGTCAAAATAGATCTAAAGTGCAGCTGGTACAGTTCTAGTGCAACAAAAGTATCATATCTACTTGTATCGTAGGTGTGAACGTAGTATCGAACTGTAAATAAAGCTATTTGCGCATTAACTAGACTATAGTTAAATAAATGCTTTCACCGCTAAGTTGCTACGTTATGAAGTAATGACTCTCTTGGATACAATTTAATGGTTTATATTTGGTAGTCACGTAAGGTTGCGACTAGCCTTAATATAAGTATTGTGTGATATATACGTTCTTAACCTAAACTTCTCTTGATAGGTGTAACTAGACCGGTGAGTTTACATGTGACATGAATTCGTAAAGATATATTTTTGTGCGTCTGAAATTTTAATCAAGTTTGAAATTAAAAATAATGATGATTATTAACGACGTTAAAGTTTTTATTGGATAATTTTTCAATTTAAAAGTTTCTACAAATGCTCATGCTTGTCTTTTTAGCTTATTGATATGTGGCTGGAATACATTTAACTACTGCAAATCAACCTTCGATATTAAAAACATTATTTTTGTGTTTTGTGTGTCGACTCCAGATATTTTTCGTGTATTGGACAGATGAAAACGTCTACAGTCTTTGTTTTCTGCTTATTTTGCCTCTTCAGATAGTTGCTCGATTGACACGATGCCTTGGCGACTTACTTAAATAGCGTGATATAAAATTTTATACGCACTGACTAACACAAAATACCAAGGATACTAAGACAAGTAATAGGACTTTGTATCTTTGACCTATACCCCTAGTATTGCATCATCTATGACACATCTGAAGAAATATAGCTGAGCATAACTTAAAAATATTTCAGGAATTCTAATCCAGTAATACCCACAATTTTTCACGATCCCCTCACAGTGGTGCATTGTTTCTTTTTCCGAGGTCTAGCTTCTTTTAAACGTGTTTGAATATTTTTTCCATATGTCGACTAGATTTTCGTCATTACCAGACATGATGGTCTATTTTTGGATATCTAGTTGGAACCCGATATACTAAATATACTCAAGAGGTTTTATACATGCACGTAAAGTAGATTCATTGTGTCAACAGTTTTGTATGTTCGGAACTTTGTAAGTCTTCAAAATTTCAATTACAATAACCTTGGTACCACAAATGTAGCAAGATTCTTTAGATTTAAAAAGTATTAAGTAGTTTAAGATTTTAATATCAATCAACTAAAATTAGACTCGATTCTGTACAAATTCTTGGAGTCTATTTAAATGACTTTGAAGTTGTCAGACTCCTGAAATGGGTTCCAAGTTTCCTTAGCAAAAACCTGAACAACAAGCACGATCAAGAAGATGCAGGGTAGGAATTTTACCGGCACAAATGAGGGCAAAAATACTCATCGCTTTTTCCATCATTTCTGATTTTTGTTGTAGCTACTAAACAACATTCAACAGTAAACTTAACAAATGACTTTGTGTCTACAGAGGCCACTAAATAATTATCCGTGATTCCTTCCTCGCTAAGAAGTCACTCTTTCCTTACTTTCTCTAAGATATACACATAGGCTATGATAAAGTATAAACAGTATGTCCTAATCACTAAAAAGGTCTAATTTCAATACAACGCTATTGAATGAGAAAGGGGGGTTTTTCTTTTATCACAGTGTTTACTGAGTCTGAACATTTTGGTTTTCTCGGGTTTTAATTTTTTGTTACGTGTTTATATTGACAGTGATATTTTAATTCGGTAGTTTACCAATACTCACTATGAGTTTTGTATTGAGAATATTAAGTATTGGAATAAAGTGTTAAGGTATTGATCGAGTGATACCAAGATAAACCTATAAATCAAATGCAGTATTGTGTGTTAACTAAAAAGAGTACACATATATATATATATATATATATATATATATATATATACATACACACACATATATATATATTTATATATATATACACATATATATATAAATATATATATATATATATATATATATATATATATATGTTTGTGTGTGTGTGTGTGTAAAAATATATATTTTTAGTAAAAAAATATTAGAATCAATTTTCAAAAATAGTAATTATCAAGCTAATATTTTCGGGAATAAAGAAGGAAATACTGATTTGTATTCAGAATGATTTTAAAACTATAAAGAATACTACTTGGGATATCATAAGAGAGCTGAAAGTAAGATGGATGTTGATACTGTTAAGTAAATATTTTCGAGATTGCGAAATAATAGATTGCGAAAACTATCTTTATTAAGTGGGCATGACAATTGAAAATAAAACGAAATTTTGAAGTTTTTTATCTAATTTGTTAGTATAAATTGCCCATAAATTTTATAAAATTCAAAACATTTTTTTTTAATTTTTGCTTACAAACAAAATAAAGCTATTGTATCTAGAAACCAGCTGTTTAGAAATCACTTTTTTTATCTTATCATTTTTTTTTCATTCCATCTACTAAAAAATATTAACAAAATAAAAAAAAGTTCTTACGTTTCAAACATGAATTAAGGACTTTATAATTTCAATCCATGGACAACTTCTTCGTGCGTTTACCACTTCACGTGTCTATGTTCGTATCATATTTTCTAATTTAGTTGTTTATTATTTTAAACTCTTTAAACATTTCAAAATAAACGATAAAAATTAAAAACGATTGAATTATTTTTTGGTTAAGAAAACTTGATCAAAAGAAGCACTTGAAATAATTATATTAGGGTGCTTTTTCGATAATTTGCTCACGTTATTAACTGGATAAGTTTTATCGTTACATTTTTTGACAAATATTTCGGTGTTCCTTCCGTCGGCTATTCAACGGAGTAATTAACTATGATATCGTCGTTATATTTTACAGCACGTGTCAACTTTAATTTGGAATCCAACGAGTAGAGGCCTAGACACTATTCGTTATAATTTTTTTTTATTACAAACCCTATGGTACTACCATTTAATCCGTGATATTATTTACAATTATTAAAATATAAACTATTTAACAAAATCAACGTAGTTTCATATTGTTACTAAAGGTTTATAATCGCCATTTTTATGATAAGTCCAAATTTTGTCATTTAAGCTCGGAAGAAAACAGTTTGTAAAATGTAATTACTTACTCATTTGTGACTAGCATTTTAGGTGATAATTAAAATTATAATTTAAAAATTTAAGCAGGAAGAAGGTGATTGTAGTAAACCCTTACGATACTGTAAAAGAAATCGTCATAATGGTACAAAAGAATTTCGGCTAAATATCCCAGATCCATTCAAGCCGTTCGAAGTAATGTAATATTTTTACAAGAGAAAAATCTAAAGTCAATGAAGGTCACCGACTACGTCCAACTCCGATCAACGAATCCGTCATTTGAAGTCAACAATACTCCTATTGTATCTATAAAAAGAAATATGTAATTGTAATAATTACGACTTTGTAAAATTTTATTGATTAACTAAATCGTTTAATTTTTGACAGTAATTTTGACGTTTTTTTTTCAAATATTGTTAATGCCTTACCAAGGCAAATATTTTATTCACAAACTATTATACGTAACTGATTAGTATGTATTATTGTATATGACACATTCAACATTTATTTACCTGCACGCTGATTTACCCGATTCAACGGTGCACGTCCTCACATTAACTATGGTAAGAAACTCGTGATTGAGTGTACATACTTTATATGGATGCAAATTCAATTGAAATGGAAAAAAAATATTTTTTTGTATGTTGAAATGAGTTAATTTTTTCATCTTCCTCTATTGTACAACCTTCATTCTCGCATATAATTGCCGTACAATTGTATGTGCTGTAAATAAGCTTTCAAAGAGATGTGTTACTGGCACACCAATAGGCGACCGCTTCAACGTATACGATAGTTCTAGTTCTGTTTAACATCTGTTAATCGACAAAATTAAAATTTGAACATCTCAGTCAATATATACGGTCAAACTTAATTGAAAGATAGACCGTATATTTACTCGTATGCTCTCGAGTTTTAAGAGTGTTTAATGAAATTATCGATATTTCTGCATATTGTGATACAATATAATTTAATTTTTTTTTATTCTATTTTGGCTTGACTTATATAAAAAGATGCTGAGACGTTTTATATAATATTGATCAACAGTGGTTTTGTAATTTTTCTGTAATTATGTGGAAGTCTATTACTATACAGTAACATTTATAATTTGATAACTTGATTCTTAGAGGTCATATATTCTGCATTCATATTCTATAAAAATGTGATGACAAAAAATTGGAAAAACACACTAGGTGAAAATGTAGTACTCAATTCCTTATAATTTGCCTTCTATATTTGTTCTCAATTTTGATATGTAACCAACATTAACAGTGAATGAACCGTTAGATGCGTAGTGGTTAGTATTTAGTGATGAGTATTAATAGCTCGTTAGATGCGTAGTGATTAGTATTTCCGAATGTGTATAATATTAGTTGCATCTGTTATATAAAAATGTTCAGGTTACAGGTAAAAAAAAATTATACATTATCTTTGATATAAACTTAAAAAAATTACTTTCCATATTCCGTATCTCTTTCGGTGGTATTAAAAACGTTGTTTTTTGTTGTATTTCTTTTGGGTGTACCTATTATTTAAATTAGTCAAATTTTCATTTTAAAACTTGTAACTCTTCAAATCGTTCAACAATAATTCCTCAAATAAAATGGGTCTGGAGTTCTTAGACATGCAGACTATGCCAGAGGAAAGCAAGGTATACATTTTTTTGACCTGGACTAAAATTAATTTTTTTTGGTAACAAAAATAAATAGTTAGCTAATTAAACAATTATTGTGAATATTTTAACATAAGTTTATGCAAGTAAATTTACATGATACTTAAATAATACTGTGGTAATATTACCACTGCAGTTATCACCTTTATTTTAAAACTATTTTTCCCTTTTTGGCACGAGCGAAATCGCTAATGAAACCTTTATTGTTTCTGATTTTAAAAAGTAGTTGCGATTTAATTTGTAGGAAACATTTTATTATATTAACACATTATTTAAATAGGATAAATATGATTGAATGTAATATTCAACAGCAAATTTACAAAAAATGTATGATCGTATCGGTATAATAAACATGACTCATAAAGTTCATTTTTGTATATACATTGTTAGCCAAAATCAATGTAAAATTTTGTAGAATCAATAATAAATATAAATTTTAAAGCAATTATAGATATGGTCAATAATTTTCATAACTAATTTTATATACTACGATAATAGTTAATTAGTAGGATAGTCGTTAATTTAGCAAAGAACGGCAGTCTAGGTAGCTAGATAAGTTGAATTTTCACGTATAGAACAGATAAAGTACTACATCATGCTTAATTTTTTATGTCCTAATTCTTTATAAAGTATCTAAACTCACCGTTAAATTGCCGGATTATTTTGATATCACCAACATACTGTCAGACGGCAATGTGTTCGTTTTTATAAACTCTATTTTAACATTATTTTATCAAAACTGATATATTATTATGTCATTGTATAATTTATACAGTTAAGACTTATTCTGACATATTAAAATTTGTTTATTTATTTATTGATAGGCTGCATCAAACATTGCATTTGACAATACGTGCCACGCGCGGTTCCTATCGTGTCAGATTTGACAGTGAAGAGATGTGCTCACGGCCTACCTTAGTAAAATGACATCCGTTTGATATAAGTAGCGTCTTTTATGTAAACATGTTCATATTATGGGCAATGAACGGATGGTACATTATTTGTTAAATAGCTGTCCTTAGGAAATAACGTTAAAATAAAAAGGGAGTTTCACGTGCACTCATAAAGTATATTTAAAAATAGAGATCTGAGTAGACATGAAAGTGTATCTTTTAAATTACGAGTGAGCTACAATGTTGAACATCAATATTAAATTAGCCCATACGGATGTATGGGTCAAGACATAAGCTCAAAAATTGGATACGTGAAAAG
Organism: Druceiella hillmani; assembly: GCA_039881145.1. Taxonomy (NCBI): domain Eukaryota; kingdom Metazoa; phylum Arthropoda; class Insecta; order Lepidoptera; family Hepialidae; genus Druceiella; species Druceiella hillmani. Next base: position 861,502 of record JAYKKI010000149.1, read on the forward strand.
AAAAAGAAAAGCTTTTTAAAAGCTTTTTATTACTTCTATTTTAAAAGTTTTTTTATTATATTTTCATCAATTTTTATCACATTTTAAATTTATAATATGTTAAACGTACACCCTCATGTTAGTACTCCATTTCTGTATAAAAATGGACTAATTATTTTCCTAATAGGACGACTAGCGATAAGCGACTACAATATATATATATATATATATATATATATATATATATATACATATATATTGTAGTCACTTATCGCTGGGGGCCGTACTGGCCGTTCCAGCAACCATGGCACGTCGCATGGACGATGGTTAGTAGCAACGTAACTTTTTGTACTTTTTACTTAATTAAAAATTACGTTCTTTTATCTTTTCTTTATTAATAATGGTGTCTATTATTATTATTTTTAGATACAATTCGTGCGCTATTATTAGAAGGCCAAAGCGAGGAGGAAAATTCATCAGGGAGTGAGCTTGAAGACCATATTGAGGCTGATCCCGCATATGAAACGGAGGGTGATGATGAAGTTTCTACTGTGAATGAAGAACAACTTCCAGATCAAGATTATCAGGCAAGTAGTGATACATCTTCACCACGTTCCATTGAAGACGCGACACCTAGCACTTCAGCAGATCCTAGCGATTTGATTATAAGACCATCGCGTAACATTCTTCGTGGGAAAGATAAACACAAATGGACATCACGAAAGCCAAGGTCACAAAGCAGAAGACCTTCAAGGAACATAGTTCATATAAGACCTGGACCTGTACGTTCTTGAAAAAATCTTTTAGATCCACTTCAATGCTTTTCATGTTTTATTACTGATAATATGATTGATTTAATTGTAACCCACACCAATGCAGAGATAGCAATAAAATCTCAAAAATATAAAACAATGAAATCCACTCAGAGACCAACCGATGCTAATGAAATTAGAGCTCTCATTGGCATTCTCACATTATCTGCAGCAATGAAAGATAATCATTTACCATCTAGAGAGTTGTTTGATATCACATTTTGTGGAAATCGATATCGCAGTACAATGTCTTGTGAAAGGTTTGATTTGCTAATAAACTGCCTAAGATTTGACGATAAGTGTAAGCGTCAAGAACGGAGGTTAACCGATGTGTTCGCTCCCTTTCGAGATATTTGGGATCTTTTCATAGCTAAGTGTCGAGAGAACTATAAACCTGGATGCTACCTTACCATTAATGAACAGTTGTTAGGTTTCAGAGGCAGATGTCCCTTTCGTATGTATATATATATATATATATATATATATATATATACCGAATAAACCAAGTAAATATGGTATCAAAATTGTGATGATTGTAGATAATTCTACAAAGTATATGGTGGATGCAGAGCCATATCTAGGTTATTTTACTAAAACAGATGGGGTACCACTTGGTGAATATTTTGTAAAAAAATTGACACGTACTATTTATGGTACGAATAGAAATATCACAATGGACAATTGGTTCGCTTCGGTGCCACTAGCCAAAGGTTTAGAAAAAGAACCATATAAGCTGACATTGGTGGGAACTCTACGAGCTTACAAAAGGGAAATACCGGTAGAATTTGAAAATTAACTTACTAGAAGAACGGGAAAAGCTATGTTCTGTTATGATAATGAACTAACATTACTTTCCTACAAAGCAAAACCCCAAAAAGTTGTATTCCTACTATCAACATGTGACGAAGAGGGAACCATTAATGTAAATACTAAAAAGCCCACAATGGTTGAATTTTACAATCAAACCAAAGGAGGAGTAGATACTTTGGACCAAATGTGTTCCATTGCCTCTTGCAATCGAAAAACACGATGCTGGCCGTTGTGCAACTTCTATGGTATGCTCAATATTGCATTTATAAATAGTTACGTCATTTATGTAACAAACACTATAGAGGCTAAGAACAAACCTTTATCGAGGCGTGAATATCTAAAAGCTCTGCATCACAAGCTGATCGAACCACATAAGCAAAAAAGATTGCTTACACCAACTCTACAAACTAGTCTGCGGGACTCAATTACACAAATTTTAAACATGCCAGGAAGTTGTAATGAGGGTGTTATAAATGAGACTGAGCAAAGTAATGCAGCTGATGTCCCCCCACAGCAAAATAAAAGAAAAATATGTGCCATATGTCCCTCCAAAAAGCGAAGGATGACTAAAAGTAGGTGCACTAATTGCAATAAATCGTTGTGTGGGGAACACAAACTTGATGTGTGTCACAAATATATTAATTCCTAAACCATTACCAAAATTTTATTTTTAATTCATTTTCAGATATTATTTTTGTTTTCATAGTTTATTTCGAACAATTTAACGCTATATATAATATGTACGATTTTTTTGGAAATTTATGAAAAAGTTGATTATGCATGTAAACTATGATCTCATTATGATGACTGTTTGAATAAAAAATATGGTAAAGTATATATTATAATCTCTAAATATGTAGGTTAATATTTATTATTAAAAATAAAAACACAAAAATATCAATATTTTTTTTAATTAAATCCCTAAAACCCCCTCTATTATACAGCGTATTCGAAACGACGAAGGTTAGTAATAAACGTCGAAAAATAAGTTTAGTAATCTAGAGTTAAATACATTAAGTGAAACAAACACCAAATATATAGCATACAAGATTAAATTTAAGACGAATATAAATTCATAATAGGAAATACGTAAAGCCCATATCAATGCAAACATACAATACTAGCGTGACCCGTGCGAAGTCTTCGCATTATTTATTCCATTATGAAGCTCAGATGACAGATCAAACAAATATTTTACTAAAATTGACATATAGAGGCGCAAGTATCAAAAGCATTGAGCTAAAGCGCCACTTTATTTATACGTGAGTGGATTTGAAATTAAACAAAAATTTTACCGACCGTCAATCATATTGACGTTGAGCAGTTAGATGGCAGCATTGCTGTTTTGTGTATATAATTTTAATAATTAAGTAATTTGCAAAAACAATAGCAATAATAATTTGTTTAGTTGTGGATGCCGGTAGAGCAAGCAATTATCTATAAAATGATATATAATTTATGTGGATTAGTTGTGAGGTTTTTTATAAAAAGGGAGAGTAACATCTTAACCTTAGCGTATTAATATATATGATTATATTTACCTTATAAAGCTTTTCAGATCCTTAACATTACGCAAATATTGGAAAAACCTAATGAATTCGGCTTAACAATATATCATCCCTTTATTGATTTCAAGACAGCATACGATTCAGTAAACTACACGTTGAAGCCATGAGAGAGTGCAATATCTGAAAAAATGATAAATTTGACAATTATTACTCTAAATTAAACAAAACTCAGGGTCAAAGTTCAGAATAATCTCTTAGAGCCCATTGTTGTTTCAAATGGGCTCAGGCAAGGGCATGCACTGGCCTGCTTGCTCTTTAATATTGCCCTCCAAAACATTGTAAAAGACTCGAACATATTTATGTTAATCATAACCCAGGCAGTCGAGTCGTCAGGGTATTTACCCTGATGACTCGACTGCCTGAAAAAGACTTTAAAATCCCAAGTGTGTCTAGCCAAAACAGGACAGCTTGAGAGTTTATTATGCGGAAGGCAGGGGCTCTTCCTGGGCTGCAAAGCCATTGAAGAAGAAGAATAAAGTTTTTACTTAAAATTGAAAGGCGTATTTTATATAACAGAATAAACAATAGCACTGTACTAAGATTAATTTCTTCAATTTAAAAGCTCCGTACGAGTAATTATAAATTTGTAAACGTAAGCTTATTGCCAGTTGTTCCGTTAATAGAGCATATAGCAATTTTGTAGAGTGTAAATTTTTCGATGTTTTATATTACTTGATATTCTACTCACAAAACTCAAGGGTGGTAAAATAGAAATGAGAACCATTATTTTGCACTCAACTTTTTATCCAGATAACTACTTACTTAGTAATTTTAAATATTAGATTGCGATTTTCTTGATACAAAATGTATAACTCTCAAAATATTTTGGTTAGTGAATTTTTTAAAAATCTAGGGATTTTTCTTTATACTTCTTCATGCTTTCCACATAAAAAAAATCCGTAATTCCAATTGCTCATATCTGGAGAATCGTTTTCCTTACTCTTGGGCTTGTTGAATTGTATAACAATATTTTTCCTCAGTAAAGCCAAAGAATATTTTAAATTTGTTTATAAAAACACAGAAGTATTACAACAGCAATTTGGCAGTTTGTGTTGATATGTGCATTCTAAAGGCCTTTATAATTTGTAATAAGTTTCGGACCGTTTCAATTCACAGCACGTGAAGACTTCGGAGAACCCTACTGTTTCCGAGTGCTATTTACTTCCCTAAATTGAAATGTTCTACAAAATTCGGAAAAAAAACATAGTGATTTCAAATATTTTATATTACTTGATATTCTACTCACAAAACTCAAGGGTGGTAAAATAGAAATGAGAACCATTATTTTGCACTCAACTTTTTATCCAGATAACTATTTACTTAGTAATTTTAAATATTAGATTGCGATTTTCTTGATACAAAATGTATAACTCTCAAAATATTTTGGTTAGTGAATTTTTAAAAAATCTAGGGATTTTTCTTTATACTTCTTCATGCTTTCCACATAATAAAAATCCGTAATTCCAATTGCTCATATCTGGAGAATCGTTTTCCTTACCCTTGGGCTTGTTGAATTGTATAATAATATTTTTCCTCAGTAAAGCCAAAGAATATTTTAAATTTGTTTATAAAAACACAGAAGTATTACAACAGCAATTTGGCAGTTTGTGTTGATATGTGCATTCTAAAGGCCTTTATAATTTGTAATAAGTTTCGGGCCGTTTCAATTCACAGCACGTGAAGACTTCGGAGAACCCTACTGTTTCCGAGTGCTATTTACTTCCCTAGATTGAAATGTTCTACAAAATTCGGAAAAAAAACATAGTGATTTCAAATATTTTATATTACTTGATATTCTACTCACAAAACTCAAGGGTGGTAAAATAGAAATGAGAACCATTATTTTTATTTCTACAAAATTCGGAAAAAAACATAGTGATTTCAAATCGATTAAGTATCAAACTCCCCTTTAGACAATTAAAATAGTAAAGCACTTTCTACTTCAAAATATTTTTTTTCTAACCAACGTGCTAGGGGTCAAAAAGTATAGAAATCACATACATGTAATAGAAAGAATCGTGTCACCCTAATATTTACTGCGGTTAATTTCTTCAAAAGGCCAGTAGATTTAGGAATTAAATTTTAATTACGTGATTGACAAGACCATCCATCGTATATTACAACTGATCTGTTATCATCTTCAATCTGTTGTTAAATGAGATTCAGTACATTGAATTTTGAGAATTGTTAACTTTACTTTAAAAACCCACATTTAGGATAAGAAACCATAATGTTTCCACAATTATCACTTTAAAGCAAGTTTCTTACACTTCTATAATTTATGTATTGCAAAACATATGTTCTCTCTTTTTTTATTGTATCTCTATTTTTTTAACAGTACGGTTTATGAAATTATGTTTATTTACAGCCCAAAAAATGTTACAAGGCAATGTAAATTCAATTTTTATGATAAATATTATTCCAAATCAATAAGTAAATTTGACTGAAAAGTCAAAGTATTGTTAATCAAGCTAGATGCAATAAATTATAACGAGGACCTGAAACACTAATTGGCTTCGGACGAATTATTCTGATCAAAAGAACGCTTCAATAGAAATACGATACGAGGAACGCTATGGATTCGTATAGTCCATACACAAATGATGCGGTCCACACAGCTCCTTTGTAAAATCACTGCATCGGAGTGGGCACGTCAGTTTAGGTGGAATACTGATAATTTCAATAGTTCATGAGGTACTAGATGGTACGTTGTTATGGAGCCGTTTTTGTTTTATACATCGACAGTTGTGTGTATACAATTTTAAAAGACGATTTTGGAGTAGAATTTAAATATACGTAAATAGTATTTAATGAAAGACTTAATAAGATATGCGATGCTAGTACCCTCTGGTAAAAATTGCTTCTGAAGTATTGTTAATGAATAATCAGAGATCCGTGGAAAAAATACGTCTCAGAAAGAATATAAGAAATGCAGGTGTATCATTTTGTGAAAGAATTACAGAAAAACATTTGAAAACATCAAGGCAAAAAATGTGACAATAAACGATGAAGAATTCATATTTAAGATAAAATAAACGAAGGAAGTAGTAATATTGTTAAGAACAAAGAGATTTTGAAATTGATACTATTGCCGACATAGATATTACAGCAAAAAAGGGAAATGAAATAGTTCAGAAACAGAAAGAAAGAGCGAGAATCAACATCAGAAGCACAAAGAAAGAGCGAGAAAATAAGAAGTTAATAAAAATATGAACTGAAAAGCAACGAAATACCAGTTATTATGAGAAGGCTGCCGAGATATTTTAATGGTTTACTGCAAATGAGTAATTATCCGCTTATGAAAAAGGTAATTTACAAGATTTAATAGAGAAGAAAATATATAGATTAAAATTTGCGAAATTTTCAGTCTACTGTGTTTTTTATAACTTGTTATATTCCTACAGTGGAAAGCAAAATAACATTAAATAAAAAAAACAAATAACTTTTAATTTTCACCTGAGTCCAAGTTAAAAATAAAACATAAGCTTTTTGCTTATTATTACAGTTAAACTATTTGTTAATTTAAATGATATTTTCCTTTAATTACGAATGAATATGAATACAAATACGAATTTGTAACGATATAAAATCAATGCAAACAACAAAACAATAGTAAATGCAATAAAACTACATACGCTACATACACTACAATACACTTTTCTTTAATATAAATGTAATATAAACAATATAAATGTATCAAAAGAGGTAAAATTTGAAATGAACTACAGCTACGATCCAAATCCGACTACAATTCAACTACGATTCATGTAAATGAGTTCAATAACAAGTTTAATAAAAAAAATGTTCTAAGAAAGGTATATGCAACAATAGCACGGGGCATAACATTTTTTATTTCAATCCATAGTCTTACAAAGTTTCTTTAGAGTAGTGAAGTTTATAATTCCTTGATTAAAATAAATATCAATGTGGTTTATGAACTTTCCAAAATAACGGAGAATGAGGTCATCATATTATTAACTAATGAATTATACAATAAACTTATCCGTCAATAAACTAATCGTGTGTTGAATTCTGTATTGAAACCTGCAAAACTTTATATTTGCTTTTGAAGATATTGAGTTGGAGCAGATTAAATTAATGAGTGGCTTTACAAATGATCCGCGAAAATGCTCACATAAATCGAATTAGCTCAAAGTATATATTAGTAAATACGTATATATCGGTATACGAACATATAAATAGTACACGAGTTTCTGCTTGAGTTAATTCACTTCATATTAAACGTTAAAGCGAACGATATTTCCTTTATATTTAAGCACAACTTTACCAAATGTAAATATCGACTGCCACCAATTTCCATCTCGAATTTGTATAATTAATAGAAATAGTTTGATAAGGTACACTAAACTACTCAACCGTAAATTCATATTCGACCAATTTTTCGAACGAAGAAATGTTTATTACCTAATTATGACGACATAAAAATAATTTGGAAATGTCCAAAAGTACTGGTAAAAGTTACTGTTGACTGTGGAAGTATTCTTGCCTAGAAAAATAATGTTCAGAAGTACATATGATGTATACATATGTTAAATAAACTTATATTTAACGAAAAAAATCTCACAATAAGCTTTCTCGCAATGCTATTCTTAATTTAAAAGCTAACTAGATTCAAGCTACTGTCACCATAACACTGAATTTTTACTTGAATTTTTAAAAAGCGAACGTGTTTGGAATTTTTGACGACTTAAAAATATAACGGTCTTGAATTAAAAAAAATAGGATAAATATATACAGAAATATGTAGACAAAATACAAAGTTGAATAAACTTGGCCGATAATTAACAATGTAAAAAATGGCGGTCGTCAATACAAATTAATAGTGAAAGAACAGTTCCATGCGAATAAATATGATCCTCTCCTCTAATATCACATCCAAATTACATTAACAAAATATGAAAAACAGAAAAAGCGATAAAGCTAGCCACATTAACAATTGGATCAGTTTATTTGGCTAACTCTATCTCTGGAGGAATAGGCATGCATTTTTGATTCTAGTTCGTTGGCATAAACAACATAATTTATTATTTTTAAAATTACACCAATAGATGCAGTAAAGAGTTTTTGATAGAATATAAAGGTTTCGTTTCAATTTTCGAAATTATGTAATGGTATTTCGCACATTTTTTTGTATTTTAGATTGTAGGACCATCCACACATTTATTTTCGATACTATAAATCTTTCCAAGTTTAATTCATTCGACGTTTCCATTATGTCATATTTTCTGGTCAAACAAAGATAGGAAATATCCGTTGGTTGGATATCCTACTCTTCTTTATTTTGCTTTATAATCTATAAAATAAGTTAAAGAAAGTTCTAAAATACATTACAGGTATATTACGATTCAATTTTGTATGAGACGAATAATATTCCATAAGTTTTTATTAAAAACTGATTTGAAAAGCACTTTTTCGTTTTTGTTCTTCGTGACAATATTAATTTTTTTTATTTTTGAACGTACAAAACTCGCTGTGTTTGTTGAAGACTTGACACTGTAAACGTAAACAACTTAATAGCACCACCTCTAAAAACGTAATAAATAGTAATTTTCTATACGTTTAAACATCACGAGGTAGTTGAGAGCTTCACCAGAAGAATCGTCTAATGTGGTTGCATCGATATGGATTTTTATTTAACTTTAACGTGAAGTAGCTTTAGCTAGGCATTTTATGAAATGGGCATTCATATATAATGTTCTATATTATATGATCGGCTTGCCACATAAAATAAAAAGGAGGAAAATGCACAGGGATGCTCGACCACTGGCGTCATGATGGGACGCTCGACCGTGTTGCTCTCGCTAGTTTATATTTTTGTTCATACATACAGACACCATACGTAGTAGAAAAGTAACAACACAGACGTAAATATTAGTACATAATTGTCTGTTGGCGTAGTTACATCTAGCCTTGCGCACAGACATGGACCGGCACCGACCAGCATTCTCGTCAAGAATGTTTTGCATGTCCAGGCGCGTGTCTGTAAATGTTTGTGACAGTTTATGGGCATTTGCGCACTTAGACTGAATGAATCAACTTCAAGCATACACAGCTAGCACTGTGAATAAAAAAATTAATAGAATTAGTGAGAAACTCTACATATCTTTATGCTTTAATTCTGCGATTACTTAGAGCGATAATTTCCAAAATAAATAAACTTGATGAAAAATCGGGATAATTTCAAATTTTTCTGTCGAAAAATTACGAAACATAGGAGGACCTACGCGTATGCACTCCATAAATTGCCTGACGGCATCTGTAAATGATTTTCGGCGGTATGTGGGTAGATATCCAAACTCGTGTCTGTGCCGTGTCTGCTAGGCTGCGTGATTGGCATACTTAAAGTGACCATTTATTTTATTCCACATAGCGGGAAACCCCTCAATTATTACAACAGCAGCATAGTCGGATAATCTGCTTTTTCTGAACGCAAATCTCACTCGATACGCCTAGCAACACCATATGCTTCACTAAAATGTGTCGGACATCTTCTCACTTTCAAACTTAACCTAACCTAACCTCAAATGGCGTATATTGTATTACACTGAGGCTTGCCGTAAAACCTTTCACTTAAATATAGACGACGTTGAATAAAAATATTAAACAAGATGAAGTATTTTTGAGATAATTTTTGAGGTTTCATACCTATTGGTGTGGTTACGTAACTGTGTCCATTCGTCTATCAAAACTTCTAAACTTAAAATATAAAAACTCAAAATTCATATAATAACTGATAAAGAAATATGATGTTACTCGTTGTTTATTCAAGCTATCGAGTCTTGTGCTCTTCTTTTTTTGGAATCGATTTTGGTGAATTGGTTTTTGTGAAATTATATAGTGATATGTATATAGATATCGATATGGAGCTCAGGTAAAAGTCATACTGTGCTCTTCTGTCTTTGTGATCGATTCTCGTGGATCAACTTTGTGGAAATTTGTCTGCGTCATAAAGATGAATTTAGAACTAAATACAAATAGTTTTAAGAACTGGGAACATGTGGAAACGACTTTTCTATTACACTTTGGTTGGCTTTAAATTAGGCGAAAAATTAATGAAAAGGGAGACTTTAATACGATTTAATATTCTTACTACAATATTTTAAAACCTTGACTCGGAGGAATTTTATCGTTTATTTCTTCGTCTCGAGCGCATTTTGCTTTCATGAATTTTGGCAATAAGCAACCTGTAAACTTTTGATTAAATTTTAAACTCTATAAACATTTTGGGTATCAAATACCTAAATGCGACCAATTTTTCGCTCCGTAGAAACGTTAACAAACTAAACAAACATAAAACTAATATAAAAGTGTTGCTTTTTAATTAACAATAAATACTAGTATACAATAGTAGTATTTTATTGTTTAATTCATATTAATTCAGTAATAAACACGGAGAAGGTTTATTTTATTCTTTCATTTTAAAGAACCAAGACAATTTTATTGATGTTTCTTCATTTTTTTTACATTTATGTTATGAAATATTACTAGGAATTAGGTAGACACTGAGCATACTCCATGGAATTGGTATTTTTTAAATGACAACTTTTTATACTAATTACGCCTAAAGAGATTTTAATTCAGGAATATTTTGCATTTAAAATGAAAGATAAATATTGATCCTAAGTATGACAACGTATATGTGACGTGTGAAGGATAGACAGACTATGTAATGTACTTAGTTGTGTTCAATGTAAGTTGTTTTTTAATGTAATTTTAATATCGTAATTTTTTTTAATATTCCCATTTTAAACATTTTATTTTAGTATTGTATCTTATCCGAATTCTTATCATAGCATTTAACTAATCTACTAGATTAGGTGAAGTTACTAGTAGTATAACAAGTCTTTTTGGAATTCATCTCGTTAATGTAAGATGCATATAATCCATAACAATTTTTGGGTCGGCATTTATTCGTGAGAAATCATTTGTTTTTCTTTACAAAATATTTACTACTTTCAAAATTGTTTAATCGCAATTACATTTAAATATTTCATAATCTTTAACAGAAGTCACCTGAAAACAAAATAAAAGAAATTCACTTGTATAAAAATACCGTATCGGTCAATATTTACAGCTAAATTATATTTAAAGAAAATGTCAAGCATTTTCATTCACCTAATATTAATTTGAGAAGCAAGATAATTCATTTATACGAAAACTCGCCTGACGTTTTTAAACTCAAAAATGCAGTTTACGCTAAAGTTTTTAGAGTAGAGAGAGAAAATAGGTTGGATAATTATTTTTTGCTTTTTAGTGTAGTATTTTCTAAAAGCGTGTTTTTATTCCTTTTAAAACTATTCGTTTCTTTGTATTCATGACTATAGTTTTTTAGATTAGTGACCACATTCCTTTCAAGTGTACGAAGTAATTTCCTGCCGGAATTACATAAAATAATAAAACTATATTTTATTGTTTATGGACTTGAAAGTTGTTTATGGAGCATGCTGCAGATACACAGTTTCCTATTTCCAATATGTTCTAAAGTTATATCATTGAGGATCGTGATAAATAAAAAATGTTTATATTTATATCACTTACTATGAATATTTGCAATATTTATTTCGATTTGGAGATAAACAAGTATCCCGGTTGTCAAAACAGATTTTGTAATATATAAGTTTAAAACGCCAATTTCAAAGATCTTGCAATTCGTTACATTTCAGCAAAAATACATTGTAAACATGTGGGTACTGTACTAAAAAAGTAACATATTTTTAACTATAATCCACACGCCTACACAATATATGTCTATCAATATTCTACATTTCTATCAACGTAACAGTTTTAGCCGCCGCATGCCCAGCTGCTGCCAGTACGATGTGCTCATATGGTCTTGCACACTTGGATCGGAAAAACTTGCCTTAAGATCGAAGTTTATGTACGATGAAAGAATTGCCTAATGAGCGTAACATTAAAGTCTATAACTTATTACGTTTAGGAGCTTAAAAACCGTTTAAAACTTCTAAATAATGGACAGATAAAAAGAGCTACTATATAAATAGAATTCTGTTCGAACCTTTTTAATACTGTACTCTAAAAACAAAGCAATGAGTTTTATTTGCGATTAATTAAATTTTGTTTTTAAGAGAAAAATATAATTTAAGTACGATTTTATGCGTTACCCTTTTCTGTTTTTTTTTCAGAGTATTGACATGAAACGCAAGATGCAACACATATATTTAATTATAATTGCGATATAATTCAATATTGAAAAACAAGTGTCCTCTGCACGTGACTACAAATAAAACTTAATAATTTTACTTTAAATATTACATCAAGACGATTTCTTATTAACGTTATTCGAGGTAATTGTAAAAAGTATATTCCGTGGCAATAAGTCGGCAATAATAGCAGATTTTTTTAAAATTAAACCATAGCTTGAATTATAAATGCCAGGGTTGGTAGACGGGATAAAGTCCCTGTGTCAAATGTAAGTTCTATAAATTAAATATAAAACAGGAATATTTCGTATTTGGTATATATTAATAGCTGCCTGCCTAACCGAATAAAATGAACACTCGTTGTTTTTGAAATAGTTAAATATCACATTTTTTGTGTTATTTAAAATAACAGGTATGTTATTACATACGAGTGGAACTCGCTTTATGAGAGTACCCTACACACTTAGATTTACGAACATTTAAAGGGTACAATATACTTCTGTTAAACGATTCAGGAATATCGTCCTAATATATTGCCCAGTGTATTTTCATAGGCTTAAAAATATTAAGAATTTTGCAAAATACTTTAGTCTTGATGTTTAGATTACTAATAACTTTTGCCTATTATATATATATATATATATATATATATATATATATATATATATATTTAACTTGTTTTAGTATTTGTTGCTTAAGTAAAACAAGACAAAAATTTTAAAAACTGCGGCTTCAGTAATTATATTGCGTAAAGGAGCAAAGTGAACACAGTGTTTGGACCAAATGATTCAAGAATAAGAATGATACTCTTAAAAAGAGAAAATAAAATAATAATATGCTCATTAAAAGATTTATTTAATTTTTTTTATAAAACATCAGTTTGTTTTTCATAATAATTTGTAAATATTTTTTCTTGAAACCCTTTGAACCACCGAGATGAAATAAAGCGCAAATTGTATTGCATAGCATACCATAGCATATAGTATACCACATTCTATGTATGGGGAATCTATACATAGAATGTGGTATACCAAGCCACGAAACATGCACGACTGATTAAGTTATCTAAAAAATGCATTTAAGTCTCGAAAAAAGCAAAAAAGTTTGTCATTTTGTCAACAATAAAACAATTTACAATATCAGCAAAAGCTGCAGACACTAATACGTATAATTTTTACTTGAAATTAGCAATAAATACACAAGCATCGTGTGCGACTTGATTTATAACAAAAGTGTAAAACCATTAGAAGCCTCATATATATAGGTATTCGTTTTCTATGAGATTGTTTTTATATAATTTTTTATTACAAAATTATTTAACATTAGTGCGGTATGTTCAGTATATTGATGTAATAATTAGAGACAAGTAAGTACGTACCTAAACATGATATTTTTGACTATCATGTCCATATATATTAGTAATTAAAAGTTAAAATATTCAGTTATCTTACGATTATAAGTTAACGATAAACTTCTATTTATTTTATGCATTTGCTTGAAACTGCAAAAAAAAATGAGTATTTATCACTTCTACCGATATAGGAACATCTAGGGCAAATATAAGAAATATTGCTCAATGTAGAATTTAATGCATTGATTGATTAAAGTACAAAGCATATAACTGAAGATGGTAAGTGGGCGTGGCACGCGCGCTGTTATTCTCATCCGCGTATCATTTATTTTTCTCTGCACAGTGACATATACTTTAGTCGTAGATATAATGCAATATGTAATAGAGATACGTCCGTTCTTGCTCATTAGTGCCCGAAAATGCTCTTTTATGCTATAAATACGTGCAAAAAAAGGCTGGCAAAAGAATGTAACCCAATTGCAGAATTTGCTCTAATCGATACTAAAATAAACGACTCCTACAATATTCATACATTTCATAAGGTAGATTAAAAAAGTAATTATAGTTAGTAATAATAGAATTTTTAGTACACATTTTTTAAATAATATATACAGCAAATAAAAAAGTTATATTTGAACTAAAAATACTTGACTGCGTTGATTACATTGTCATGAAAACAATTCGGGAAAGGGCAGAAATTTTAAAATTTTAACTTTTTATTTTATTTTTTTTCAATTTTGGCACTTGCATCGATTATAAGACTGAATTATAAATGTCGTCTCATTTATATACACACTGTTATTTACTTTTAGATTCCGTAAAAACCTTTTTGTAATGGAGAAACAGATTAAAGTCACTGGATGAAATGATTGGTTTCCGATAAGGTTAGACGAAGTTGAGCACAATTTTTAGGTCATGATTTTGAAGAAAAAAAGTCTGTCAAAAGCTACTTGAACCCAAAAGGGGCTTGAACCCAAAACAATTGTTAAATTGACGTTTTTTCGTTTTTTCGCAAAAAATTGACGTTTTTTCGAAGCCAGATTCACGCTATGTTCATGTTTAGAAAAAAATAACTATATAATTTCTCATTCAATACTGTTTTACACTTAACGAATATTTACTTCTCAATAACACTATTTACTTTCAGGCTAAAAATAAGACTATTGGAGAAAAATCTATACTAACTATGAGGGTTAAATTAACCAGCTAATTATTTAATATTAGTGTGGCTGATACAATAAAAGTTTAATATGTAGATTCAGACATTCAGGAATTCTAGAGCAGTGAAGCTACTAAAGACTTTACGAGCCTAATAAATGACTAGTTCAATACATTGAATTTATCTTATAGGTGGGTTCGATCATAAGAAGCCGTTGGCAGATCATAATATAGACAAAATATGTTCGTTGTTCCAAAAGGGATACTCATATTTAAAATCTTCGAAGTCTCTTAATGGCACTTTATTCATGAGTCCGAAAAAATTAGAATTCATCGATTTCATTGGTTGTTCAAAAATTTTACTATTTTTTTATAAAAACTACATTGAAACCAGACAACTCGTTTACTTTTTGTTTCACAAGGTCGGCTTTTTGAACCTATTATTGTGGAATATCCGGTGACATGATAGGTCACCACATCGAGATATTTTAATTTCATTTATAAGAATCTTTTTGTACACATAGATATAAATGACTTCGGTAATAGGAATTGCACATCTTTAGAGAATATATTTATTCTGAATTGCTCGTTTGTTCTCGATAGAATTAAATATGCAACTATGCGACAAACCTAACTATTTTCAGGAAAACAATAACGAAGAAGACATAATCATCCTTCTTGTTGAAGAATTCACCGGATTTACGATTCAAGTAATTATGTATATCGCAGGGTTTGTTGTGCATAGCTTATTAAAAAATATACAATGTAACACATGTGTAGGTGCTTTAATTACTAATGGAAAAATTGTCCACATAAGTTTATCGAATTGAAATATAAGGGCGTGTATCTGTCTAGTGATGGAATTAAAATTTGTAAGATAATAGAAAAAATAATGAAAATTTATTTCATTTAAAATTATAGCTATGGCATGTTTTAAGTTCAACAAGGAATAAGTTACATTAAAAACTTTAATTTTTTGATGTCCACAAAGCTTTCGACTGCATTGATTTTCATCGATATGGAGATTTTCCTGCAATTAGCCATGTAACCGATTTAATGAAAGGCGTAGTTGAGAAGTCTTTTAATGTTCGTCTATATTATTTAACAAAATATTATAATACAAAATTGACAAAACGGCAAATACTTAATAAATATGTCTCATAATCCGGGCAAAAAGTTAAATATTTTTTTAAATATTTTATAAAATAAACCGAGAAATCCTAATTTCCTCGGTCATTTAATTAATTAAATGAAATTAAGAAATTTTAGAGATTTTCAAGAAAATATTTTTATTATATTATTATCTGTCTATACTCTATCTTCATTGTTAACGTCACTTTCATTATTAGATTTTGGAAAAATATGGGTGCGCCGAAATTTATGCGCCGATTGAAAATTATCATTTTCGTAAATTTTTTTAAGGTGCATGCTAATAACTCCAATTTATTTAATTTTTTTCGGCGGTAACAATTATTTGATATGCCTGGTTAGCAACTAGAACCAAAATAATTTTGATCAATACGAATTAACTTCTTTTGATTCTCCAGTTTCCTTTGGAAACTTAGAAACTTTTGGTGTAAGTATATAATTATATACTGTTTTAAATTTCATCTTTACTCCTCCATCTTCTATTATCTATTTCAATGTTCAAAATTATATCCACGTGTATATATAAATATTTTCTTGTATTAAATGCAAATAATAAAGATTCTTGTACTCGTATACATTACAACTTAATAGAATTTAAAATTCCTAATAATAATGAAAAATATCCACCCATATATTATATTGCTTTGGCTCGATATTATGGAGAGTAGTTAACAAATGTGCAGGCTACAGAACACTTTCGTAGAAAATTTAAGTGGAGGTGGAATTGTGCACCGTAATGTTTTTGGTTCTTCAAAAGCTAATGGTTCGAAATTGGTGATGTGTATCCTATATATAATTTATTTTTTTAAAGTTTCCTTCATGCAATTTATATGTTCCATTTAAATAATTTAAATCTAGCGGGCTATTAGGGACAAAATAAAACAAAATACTTTTGAATACGTAATAAAACGTTTATTTATTAAAATTAATATATTTCAAGTAAAAACTGATAAGACGGATTCAACTAAATTTACGTACAACTACATACAGTACAAGAAACGTCACCGAGCAAAGAGAGCAGAGCGAATGAGCGACATAGACAATGTACATTGCTTAGTTCGTTGTTTTAATACAATATACCTTTATTACATTTTTCCATCTGCGTGCCCACAAAATTTATAGATGAATCAACTTTTAAGTCAAAGTTAGTTTTTAGTTCATTCACTGCTTCCACCATTATAGATTTATCTTTATAGAGTGGCAAACCATCATCAACATAAAGACACAGATAACATATGACATTAGGATACTTTCCAATATAAACACATTGATCTGCTTCACTTTTCTGAAACCAAATTTGTCTAATATTGATTTGAATTTAGTGTTTAAGTAAACAAGCTTCCAGCACCTGGAAACTTGTTTTAACCCGTGAAGAAGTTTGACAAGTTTGTAAACTAGGTTAGGTTTGCAGTCCGAGCCCTCAAGTGTACTCATTAGTATCTCCTCCGTTAGTTCACTATAAAGAAAAGCAGTGGTGATATCAAATTGGATTATAAGTAGAAGTTAATAGACAATAGAGTCATACCTGATGTTGGTGGGAATATTTCATCATAATCAAAACCTTCTATTTGTGAATGCCTCTTTGTAAAGTTATAGATTTTTAACGGAGACCTGTTGGCACATTTTTCGTATGAAACATCCACTTGCAGATAATCGCCTTCGCATCCAGAAACTTTTCTCTCAATGTCCTTATTCCACTGCAATAATGTGTTTTTAGTTCACTTTCTATTGACACCTTTAATTTTTCAGATTCAGCTGATGAAACTGCTTTATGAAACTGTTCAGAGTAATAGAGGTCGTTGAACTTTCATCAGTGTTCAGGAGTCCCTTTTCAGTAAATTTTGTGGATATTTTTCTTTCTAGGTTTCAGAGGCGTGCTTGATTGATGTGGTGTTCCAATCACTGTATTTGATACGTGCTCACTTCCCGAAGTATCTTAGTAAGAGTAATACTCATTGGCAGTGATGTTTACGGTGCTTGATGTATCATTGCACTTCTTATTTTAATTGTCACTAACTGATTCTGATAGACAGTTTGACAGATTTACAGAATTGTAATAATTTTTGACTACAGAGCCTATAAAACAGAATCAATTCTATTTATAATCGCTCTAGATGAAGGAAATATAAATCCAGATCCTTAGTATTTTCACAGTATCCATTAAATTGAGCTTAGTGTGTTTTAGGATCCCATTTCGTTCTTTTCTCTTTTGGAAGATTTGTCATAAGCTTCACAATCAATTCCTATCATCAATCCAATTCAAATCCTTAGATATTCAATATTTGTTTTCTGATGAGACCACAGCTCTTCTGAAGTTTTGTATCTGAGTAAGCGAGTCGGAGCTCTGTTTTTGAGATAAATAGCTGTGTGTACTGCTTCGTCTCAATATAGCTTAGGTAGGTTTGCATTATTAAGAAGACAATTAGTATCCTCTATCAGGGTTCGGTTCATTTGTTATGCTACTCCATTTTGCTCAGGTGCATAGGGCGTAGTATTTTGATGCCGAATGCCAGCATCAAAATACCACGCATGTTTTAAACATTTTTTGAAGTTGTTGTTATCATATTTGTGGTTATTGTTGGAGCGAACATATTTTATTTGGCCATCTAATTGTTCTCCACTTGGCTTTTAAACTGTTTAAACTTGCCTAGTACTTTAGAGTTTCTTTGAAGGAAATAAATAAATACCTTCTTAGAATAGTCGTTTATAAAGGTGTAACAATACTCCTGTTAGTGACATGGTCCACATTTGTTCACATACTGCTTCAAGTAGTTTTGTATCCCTTGTGCTAGTATGTTTCAGAGGTAATCGTGTTTATTTGTCTTCTAGCCTTTATTATTAAACTACATTATATTTTTCCTGCCAATTCAGGAACTCAATATAATTCAGTATAGTTTACAGCAATATTTTCTTTCACTAATTCCTGTTGTCACTCACAGTTAGACTTATTTGACCAAGACTTTTCACTGATGAAGATTCGTTGTTTGCTACCTTGATTGTTTTGACTAGTGTTATTTTTTCTTCTTGTAGCAGATTACCATTTTTGGGTATGTGCGATGAAGTACCGGAGTCTATATACCAGTCATTACATTTACTTGTAGAAAATATGAAAGCAGCTGCATAACTGGAACTTTCTTGACGTGATTTTTTCTTCGGTTTAGACTTGAACTCCATATTCATATGTTCATATTTATTAGAGCTGAAGCAGCGAGGACCTTTAGGTTAATATTTCTTATAGCCTTTTTTTATGGTTAACGAAAACAACTGTTTCGTCACCTTCACTTTATTTAATATCTGTAAGGTTTTAGCCTTCGCCGAGTCTACACTAACATTAATTCCTGAACTTTTCGCAACCGATTAATTTTCCATTAATATTTTAATCCAGTTGTTTGATTTCATCTTTGCGTTTGTTTCAGGATTTTTTATATACACGAACAAGATCACGATGCGTCGGTGAGGTTATGCTTCTTTCGGTTTTCAAGCTGTGTTGTGGACTTCAAGTTTTATTAGAGGACCAACAACCCGATAGATTTAATATAAAAAGTCGGGCACTTCGATAGATTAACAAGGATTTAATTAATTTTGGTTAGGATAATGTACATTACTTATTTTGTTGTTTTAACATAATATAAGACACAAATATGTAACAGTTAAGGCTCGCAATTTAAATTATATAAAGATGTTAATAAAAATGATAAATCAATATTTATATTTTTATTATTAACCATAATTTCGGAAAAGATAAAATAACCTCAAATATATATATATATATATATATATATATATATATATATATATATATATATATATTTGTCTATTTATGTATGTTGTATATATAAAAGGGAATATAGTGACATAATATGTCACAGAATTAATGTATTTCAGTAATTACTAAGATCGTATTAATAAAAATATGTATAAAACTATATCTTTTATGCTCTTTCATGTTATTATTAAAAAAAGTGAAACTATTTTCAATGATATTTTACAAAGCTTGGTAATTTTTTATGACATCTTCAGCATGTATAGGCATTGAAACAAAATTGTGTACAATTCTAAATGCTTAATACGAAGTACTTCGCAAACTCGAGTTTCAACTCACACTTTTTTATGTTAAATATCAAAACGATAATTTATAATTTACGCTTTTAGTCAAAAGCTGCCGGAAAATTAACACCTCTTCACTGAGATAATGAGATACTGTTTAGTCAATTAGGATGAATAATTACATGATTTATTACGAGTGAAAATTAATAATTTGTATGCTAATGTGTGGAAGCGACATTGCAAGTATAACAGGTTATTCGACTCACGTCATACAGCGCTCGACTATTTGTCGAGCGACCTTTAAGTCTAACCAACACTCGTTGAATGGTCTATAATTGGAGGGAAACATCACCGTTCATAGCTTTCATTCGTTATAAGATCTTCTTTCGTCAACACCATCGTCATACGGAGAATAGTAGCGGTTCGTTGTGTAGATAGATATGAGAGCATATCCATATCTCTTCTGACGTCGAAATGTTGTTAACTGACTGGTTGAAGATATGAACGTGTAAATAAGATGTACTGGGAAGGGTTTTTTCTCACAACGGTAATTATAAGTGTTTCTTACCGATACTAAATTGATTGCGTCATTTTAGTAGTCTCAGATTGATTATTAAATAGTAATGCCGTCACTAGAGAGAATTCAATCTTCTTCCTCTATTTATCCCTGGTTGTATATGTCCCTATTACATGCAGTAAGCCATCTTCGTAAATTCCAGCCACAAGATACCACTATGTATTAACTCAGCACCGAGACTTAGAACTTTAAGGTTTTTAAAGATCGGGCTACATTGTGTATGGGATTGGCGCTAGTTTCTTTCCCCTCCGTCGTTTCCTTTACTGATCTTAATATATGGTTTTCGTTTCTCCTCATTGCACGATCTTACCCTTTCAGGTAGTTTTCGCAGTTTATCTTCGCTTCTTGCGAGTTGGATGGCCTTCATTTTTAATAAGTGAACTGAAGATGAAAATGAATGATGTATTAAATATTTATATAGTGAAAACCGTACGATCTTGCCGTTTAAATCGTTGACAGAATTTGGTTAGCACATCAAAATAATTAAAATATTACTCGATGTTTAGACAATCAAAAATATATGAATAAATTTACGATTTAATCATCTTTGTGACTACTTTGTAATTAATTGATTTCATATAAATGTAGCATGAATTCTTATCATTATTTTATTGTTCACTTTTGAAACACTTTATTTAAAGAAATTACGCAAAATTTGGTCTTTGGTGTCATTTTCGGACCCTAAAAATTACATAAAAAGCTTTGCAACGAAACTGTGTTCAAAATATACATAGCAAAGAACCTTGAAAAGCAGAGAACTTTATTGGAAAGCTACCGTCTGGAGCTTCAGGTTGAAAAATTAGTAGGAGACTTTTGAAATAAGCCTTAAATTTTCATTTTCAAGTAATAAAAATATGAAATTTTAGAATGAAAATTATTTCTATTTCTTTACCTTTTATGAAAAACACAATTTAATTGAAAATTCAAATATTTTATAATATAATTACATGGGTGCAATTATTACTCCTATTATTGGCTTTAAAATTTGTATACAACGTTATAATTTAATAACATTTTACATTAACCATAAATTATTGTCATGATTTTTTGTTAATTTATACATAATTATTTCTTTTAACCTTCTGCTGCCTCATTGTAAATGTATGACATCGTCTTGCACTTAACTTCACCAGAGGGTGCGCAATTATCTTACTATCCATACTTAATGGAATATATTTTAGACATTGTTAAGTATAAGAAATCTAAAGGTTTAAAGTGACAATTAATTAAATAATTGCGTAGAAAGTTGATAAGTATCAATATTTTTAAAAAGTATGGTTTTACTAGTAAAATATAATTAATTATACAGGGAAGTAATACTTCAACATTCTGTTATACATTTATCGACACATAATATTCAAACGAATAAACCTACGCAACATAATGAATGTAACAGAATGACAGCAGTTGAAGACAATAGTATATATAGTGGATGATTCGTAGCGGATGGTCTGCGGTCTTTTAAGTATTATGAATTTAGTTCTTTTTTTCATGAAACCTTTGCATGTGAATTCATAGCCCACATTTGGAAAAAGAGCAAACTGTCCGCTGCGCATCGTCACCAAGATGTACACAGACACAAAGACTTAATATAGTCGAATTCATTACATATATTGCATCATATTCAAGTAGTTACGATGCGCATAATACAGTACCGTGAGGTATTCAAATATAGAATAGTTCAGATTGAAGGTGCAGTGAACAATTCAAGATCGAGAATTCTTAGTTGATCAGAACAAAAAGAAATATATGAAATTGATAATACAGTCATTCAAATATATACTTGCATTACTTTTAAAAATTAAAAGAATATTATTTTTCCCAAACTCGAAGCGATGGTTATCTCAGTATGGTACCGAGTATAATAGAATTATGAAAAGTAACCATGATGTTTTAGCAAACAAAAAAAACAATCTTCAGAACGTGTTGACAATACTTCTCTTCTTGGGAATTTGAAATAATGAAGAATTATTCTAACTGAACACTTGTATTTGTAGGGCGTAAAGTTTACTATGAAACAACCGCAAAGTTGTCATTTTCTTTTATGTTCTGAAGAGAGCAATGAAAACCGTTTTTCAGATTTGGGAGGGATTTGAGGGGATATATAGATATATATATATATATATATATATATATATATATATATATATATATATATATATACAAATACGTGTGTAATATGATTTATACGAATGTAAAAATAGATTTGTGTAAATCCACATAATTCAACGTCTGTCTGCCTTTCACTTGTAAATTGATCTGTACCGGATTGACCGACAGATTTACGTCATCACATAGATTTATTATAATAAATATTTTCTGAATGCAAACAATTTTTTATCTGTAAAGGTTACGAAACTATGTTTACATTTGTGAATAATGTTCATTTAAAAGGGAGGAGATATTATATCACGAAAATTCAAAATTTCCATTTCGACGTGAGTGGGGCTGTGAGCAAAATCCAGTCAGGAAAATAGATTTCATGAATTCGAGAGTACAGGGCGATGAGAAAATGTGTCCGTAACAAATAACAAAGGGCTATTGTATATTGAATCATATATAATTTCATACCAAAAATGGCAAAAATTTGTCGAGATATTAATATTTAGAAAATCAGAATTTAATATCAAAACACAAATAATAGGAAACCGTCAAAGTTCGTTGAAGTGCATATTATAATATACAAATATTCACGTACTTCTACATAATTATATATGCCGTAACATATCGTCGAACAAGTATACAGATATTGAAATATCAGTAGGCGTATTTCAATTAGAGCGGCCGAAATAATATGCATTCATCATCGACGCTGAGACCAGCGACAAGCTGCCCTCGGAAAAACAATGTACGTCATTCGATTTAATTACCTTCAGCTGCATAAAAACAGCCCAAAATTAGCGCCTCCATTACTTGTAAATGTATTGGTTAAACACCTATGTAGTGTGTTTATGGCAAATAGCTATATTATGGCGGTAAGTTTGTATTGTAATTTTATTAATGTTATTTAATTGTATGAAAGCTAACTATCCACAGTAATATTGCGTGTTTTTTATGAAGAGCTGTACGGCGGGACTGAAAAAAATTCCGTCGCTTTAGCTGGAAATTCCGCGAACGGTACAGCGAACAGAACTTAATAAAAATTATTAATATTCAAATTTTAAAATCATGTGAATAAATTTCCTATTTCCGGCTATTGTTTATTTTCACTAAGACACCAGACAATATGAATTATGGAGATTTGAAATAGATTTTTGCAATAATAATTGATTTTTAAATAACTATCGATAAATTGATATACCAACTAGTTGTTGCACTGCATAAGGAAATGTTAAGCTACAATATTTATAATGAAACAATAATTGTGAACTGTCGTAATCGTTGCATTATTACATGGTAGCACGCAACAGGTAATGGCATGAATACGACCATAAAATGTTTATCAACAGCAAACTAGTTTTTGTTTCGGGTATATTAAAAACAAATTTTATAAACGCATTCTAAATACTACGAGTGTTTTACGAGTTTACAAATTTCCAAAATATTCTGAAAAATATTACTCTTTGCCTTGATATTTATAATTATCTCTATTCTAGAGAACTTGAGAGAAGTGTGTGAAACTGGCTCGAATACAGCCCACAAAACATATTACAATAAGTTCCGTACACATTGCGAAAACAGATAACTCTGTTAAAACAAACGAGAAATAACAAAATTTTATTTTGATTGACCGTAAAAATAACAATGTGTGCTTCACGGACCACGTAGTAGGAGTGTTTAACACCTCTACGTTAATTTTATTTTATCAAAAGAAATTATATATCCATTTCCTATACAGCCCGTATACTTGAGTTAATTAACTTTAATAACTAAGTATATTTTGTTTTTAATTTATTTCTTAAAATTAGCCATAAATTACCGTGGTCGTTCAGAATCAAATTTCGTCATGCGAGAAAACGAAAATCCTTCCAAAACATTTTAAAAAGTAGGATGAATAGATTTGATACTTTATGATATTTATTTTCTAAATTGCACTTCAAGCGATTTGTCTTTAGATTTCCGAGTATTACGAAATATTTTGAATAAAAAATTACTGACAATTTATAATATGTAATTTATTGGCATTTATAAATTTATTTGACATTAAAATATAACTTAAAGCAAAAAAATTCAGCATTATGTTTGAGTACCCTATTAACATACTATATATTAATTAATCAAATGGAACTAAGCATACAGACATAGAAGAAACAATCTCCATCAAAACAGGGTTTTTTACACGGATCGCAAATCACCAAAAGTTAATATTAAATACACTTACATGACAACCAATATGGGTCGCAACAATTGGACAACATAAGCTGCAAAATAACTTTCGACAAAAGTGCAATTAATTTGTAAGCGACAATTGTCAAATAAAAGACAATGAACTATTTCCGGAACTAAGTGTAACGCAGAAAATTAGCATATAATCAGGTATTATACCAATATATTATATTGATACTTGAGAAAAACTTTTCCGTTTGTCACTTTTCCTAATTCTATAATATTTAAAACTATTAATGTTGGACAAAATCTATTTATTTACGAAAATTAATAACTTTACCGCCCTCACTTTAAAGTGCGCTTTCTCGTATTCTTTAAAGAATTGTTATTTACTCCTTGTGGTTATTAATATATGTCAGTAATTTTGGATAGAAATAACAAAACGGTTAATGATTGTTTTACAAATTCCCTAATTAATAAGCACATACCTCATTGTAGGCATTCAGACAATAAAATTATACTTAGACGCCATTAGCCTGCATGTCTTCATTTTCACGAAGTAATAAGTATAAATTAAGCAAAACAGTAACAATGTATCAGAAGATATATAAGCTCTCACTTAAATCGATAAAACAATGAAGGAAAGTCTGTATATCTTGTCTCATAATACCTTATTTATCTAATGCAAATTATTACAAACGTAATGAACTAGCTTTTACTCAGAAAGATCTTCGCATCGAACACATATATGTGTTTTGTCAGCTTTGAAAAGACCAATTATTTATGTTTAATTTGTTACCAATCCATACTAACTTTTACTGTTGCATAGTCTTGAAAATTGATCGTAACAAAACTGCTAATAACAGTAGACAGAGACAATTTTCTCTTTTCAATCTACCAAAGCGTAGATATTCTCGTTCCACAGATACAACATATAGTGACAATATCATGTTATATTACAACTGTATTCATATGAAATAAATATATTATGGAAATGAATACATGAAAATTACCAACATATTTAACAAACATTCATTGACCCGATTGGCTGTACAAGTATCTTATATGCACATGTCCAATTTTTACTAGCTTTACAAGAATATTTATGAGAGGAGTATTTCATAATGATGCCTAAAAAATTAGATGACATTAAAAGTTATATAAATAGCAGTATTTATTTTCCACCGACGTCTAATGAGACCCACTGTGCCACCACCGACGTCTAACGGCGACACCTCAATTAGAACTAATTAGTTCATTAGCAGCTTCAATTTGAGACGTACGTCGTAGACACCGAAGGCAGAACACTGCCGAGGGAATCGAGTTACTTTGCCCTATTTCCGCATTCCTTAGTATGAGTATAACGTTATTTATATTTTAAATGGATCTCTTGGGTCCTCAACATAATTTGGTCATGAATATTCTGTTTATTAACAATTTGTTAAATCATTATATGAATAAAGTAATATATTACTGGCATTAGTTTCAAGTCATATTTTCTTATATACCTTCGTGAATTCCTTCAAAAATATGAAAAAAGCTAGGTATTTTTTGTTTCATAATTGGAACTTAACATTATTCCATTAATTCAAGCATATTCATGCAATGACTGACTTGGTTACCAAAAATAGTGTGTTTAAGGAAAATAAACATCAGATTTTCTGTAGGAAATGAATTTTATACTTTTCATGTCTTAGTTAGTTATAATATAAAATTTTTGGATACATGTATACACACACACACATACACACTCACACACACACACATATATATATATATATATATATATATAAATATATATATATATATATATATATATATATATATATATATATATATGTATACATCCAAAAATATTACAAATTAAGTATTTCCCCCGTCCCATTCTTCCAATCATTTATAGTGTAGAAAATATAAATTTAAAAAATTCAATACAATTATCATATTTCAGACTCAAGGGGATAAATTAGTAATTGGCAGGTTCTTTGCTACATTTTGCTTACACATTCATACATGCGTAGACATTCATGTAATGTGAGTTATTATACTTTCCGTTATCACTGCCCACCGTTTCTATTTGTTCAGCAGTCTGTCTACATAGGGCATCCACGTAGTCGATAATTAGAATGAGACACGTGCCATCATTGTATTTATAGTCAGACACAGCAGCCGACGCTTTAATAACTTGTTTATCGCAAACAAATGATATATTCTCGACAATTGTCGAACCCGGCCGAAATTCAGCCACTTCACCGTCAAGCGACGCGTACCTGGATATTCTTACTTGTGCATTGAGAAATTTAACTTTGAAGTAAAATCATTATTAGAATATTTAACAGATGCAACGACAAGTATAGGTTCACCTAATGGAAAAAGCATTGAGAATATCCTTATTGTTGATGAATAGTTTCAGATTTTAATTTAGTCTTCAGCACAATTCGTAATAATTCTTCAAAGAAAGTACAGATATATTCATTTTCGTATTGGTACAACAATACAGTGTCGGTCGAATATCCTTTCAGTCGTAACAATGCTCCCATTACTTTCAGCATGACGTAACAATTTCATTGTAAAGAAATCCCTTAGAGTATTTATATTATTACTAAACATTAATTAAGGATTATGAACGGTAGCCGTCACATATTTTCCGATTGTCGATAACGAGACCATAGATAATTGGTAATAATATTATTGTATTTTAGACAATTTTACAGAGTTTTTCTATGAATTTTTCTACAAAATTATCAAAACTTTCCTTGCAATCTTGCCATCTTAAGTGACACAATAAAATATGTCTAATTTGTGTTTCGACGTCTTGTGTGAACTACGTCTTGTGCGTCGTGTGTGTGGTGTGAACTATTTAGTAACATAATTGATAAGAACGAATATTTATTAAAGCCATTACAATAACTTTTCTTATATACATTTCTTCTATTTATTTCTTTTAATAACTTTTCTTATATTTATTTCTTATAAGTTGTCCAATAGTTTATAAGATTATTCGCATTTATTTTTTCTTGAAAACCACTCTGGAGTATCATATGTTATTTTTACTATTCTTAAAATGTAAATATTACGAAAAGTTTCAAGAGTGTTGAAAATTATCATTGGCTATGAACCTCCTACCCATGAACATATAGTTACAGCTTTGGATCTTCAAAAATTATTTAAAATCTGATTGGTTTTTAAATTATTTAGATTATCCCCATATTTAATAAAATATAATTATAATTGTTCTTTGCAAATTATTTGTTTTTAGATTTTAAATCGGTCAATTCGATACATAATTTCTCAACGATATTCGTAATTTTTGCAATATATATATTTAACCTGAATAAGAAATATATAGCCTGTTTACCATAAGCGGGTTACTTTTGTTCTCTGATTAGTTTAATTATCTGTGGGGATGATGAAAATAAACGAACTGATTGGGCGCTATGCATAAGGTGTTAAAATATTATACATTAAAATATTGTCAATAAAACGTGCAATCTGCGCCATTATATTGACACATATATAAAAAAGAATTAAAAGTTTGCGTTCCTTGGTTCGAAGTGATTTCACCAATTACCATTTGGTTTTAAAAATTATTTCATTCATTGATAGCTTCCATGCATCCTATTGTAAATTGTACTTTAAGAGGTTTTATATAATAGGATGCATGTAAAGTGCATTAATATAATATAAAAAAAATTTTTTTCAGAAAATTAAAATAATCCTGCGGTTATATCATTTAAAAATTAAACATCTGTTTACATACCCTTACCTCTACCTCATTTACACTCTCAAACTACGTGCAATCTTCAGTGACGTGCAATCTTACGTGCCTCCAGTCGCTGTCGTCGTCAGCTACAATGAGAATGCCAAGAGCACTGGCGGTCACAAATCGTTCCCGAAGCACATAGTATATTCCAATAATTCCGATCAATGTATTTCATACAGTTTCAAGCACTACAGTCCCCGGTAAAAATAACATTTATTTTTCATAATGAATAAATCAGAGTACTTTAGAAAGTTTGCTGTGCATTTTTCTTATGGACCACTATATCGAATTGTTAAGATTGAGAACTCCATAAAACTGATATCTTTTACTACCAAAAAAGAAAATAAAACTGTAAGTAAAGTACATAACGGAATTCTTAGCAATTATAACAAACAAATCCATAAACTATTTCGGTTACCTGCGTGAATGAAGTAGCGGACAAATGCTGGTAAAATATACAATATGTTTGTTAAAGTTAAATTAATTTATAACTGTAACCTATCGTAAATGTAAACTTTCTAACATAACAATAACTATTTAATAGTAATTAATATAATTAAATAGGGCGAATAAATATCTCTATAAAGAATAGTAACAGCGATTCAGTATAGTTGCAATCATTCGCACATCAGAATATACCCTTGAATTAAAAATAAAGTCGAATTAAAGTCCAAAATCTAAAGTATTGTAGACATTGTCTATATAAAAATGACTCCAATTTTTTTATTAATTTCTTGCATATATACACAATTTTTTTTATCTCTATAAAGAATAGTAACAGCGATTCAGTATAGTTGCAATCATTCGCACATCAGAATATACCCTTGAATTAAAAATAAAGTCGAATTAAAGTCCAAAATCTAAAGTATTGTAGACATTGTCTATATAAAAATGACTCCAATTTTTTTTATTAATTTCTTGCATATATACACATATATACACCATGCATGTTATACTGTCCTTTGGTAGTTAATATGACTACCATTATCCCCTTTTGCATAGGTATTTATTCCAAGTACTTGTTTATCCTTCAAACTCTTATACTTTTAACTTGAATATGGATTCAGTTCAATCAAATTTTATTACATAATTTAATAACGCTGCCAAAATTACGGCAAATACCAAATCCTGAAATAAATAGGATTTAAACAGTCATTTACGGCTTCGTTCGCTCAAAACACCTGAATTGATTGAATGAGTTTATGAGGCAATTTTAGCGAAAACAATTCACTTAAGTAAATTTATTTCAAGACTTGGGATTTGTGTGGTACAAGAACAACACAGACCACCTCGATAATTACAACACAAATTAGTTTGAACAAAAGAGAATCTTATAGAATCTTTCAAAATATCTCGTCAAACCGGTTGAGTTGTTCATCACTTGATGGCAGTATGTAGTATGTAATGTTAATCCGATTATGACTTTCAAAGTTTCTGTAAATCTCGATACCAATCTAATAGATAAATACAAAACCGTATGCCCGATGGTTTGAATCAGTTTATTTGAAAATGCTGGAGCAGTCACTCTATGTTCATGAAATAATAATAATTTGGTACTTTGTTCATAATTAAAAACCACCATAAAAATAAAATAGCTCATTCTCTATTACGTTAATTTCTTTAATTAAGTTTTAAATATTCAGCTCGCATGAAATAAATTGTCTTAGCGTTCTATATTTTAAGGTAATAGGTTCTAGCTAAAATATTAAAGAAAACATGAACAAATATGAATTCATTCGGTTTCGATTCTTCTATTTTTTTCCTTGAATTAAATTTTTTTTTTATTTTGTAAATAAAGGACTCAATGCAGACAGACTATTATCATAGATTAAATCGATCTCATGATTAGTGTATTACCTGAAAATTATTTTCGAGTTTCGGAATTTGTTAAATTTTGCTGAAATATTCATTATTTGTGATGTTATTAAATAAAATATTTAAAAGGTATATTCATAGCCTCCATTCGTCCGGAATAGCAAGAAGTTTGTGTAAATTTGAACAACTAGACATTCATCTATATTTCCAAGTTTTTTATTTTATAATCAGCTTTCCGCATACGTTGGTGTATTTGCCAATTTAAACTTAGGAAGGAAATACCTTCAAACTTTTTTACCTGGATCTGAATAATTTTTTTTCATTGATTCATACCAACTCTGGTAAATAATTAGCATTTAAATGGGTTTTTGACCTAGATTGTCAGCATGATCTGAAAATTTAATCATATTTTTATACTTTATTTATTGATCCTAAGTATTTCTAGCTATTGCAAAAAAGCTTCAAGTTGTACATGTGTTCACTAACATTATATGGTACAGTTATGTGTTTAAGTGTGAAGAAACTTTTAAATTGTATTCCATCTATTTCTATCAGTTAAGTCTTATTTAACGGGGTAGAATTTTCCCTTAAAAATATAAAACCATCAAATTCATCGACTTAAAAGCGTTTAAAGAAATATTTCAATTGCTCAATCATAAATATATCTAATTGTTGGATAAGAGCTGCAATATTATTAACATGCCTTTGACTCTGCTTACTTAACAATGATTTTATACTAAATAGACACGTTACATTCTTTCAAAATTAACGAAAAATTCAGTTTTATTTAGTTAGCACTAACATTATGATTTTTAAAGTCACAATAAAATACTGAATAATACGGAAAAAAAGGGAAACATCGAGTCAAAAAAAGTATAAAGAATAGTATTAATTTTGAAAGGTCTATGTTTATATTGTGGGCGAGAAAATGTAACATAACTCTAAAGGTAGTATTGCTCTAAAGGTCAATCGGATTAAGCCGTTTCCTTTAGACAAAGAAGAAAAAATCCTAAAACCATACAATTTAGTTTGATACCAGCGACATTTTTATGCGGTGAAATATAATATTTATTTTGTGAATACTTTAATTTTCACATTGTATGAGTCAGTTTTGACTGAATAGTAAACACGAGTTTTAAAAGATAAAATATTTTCATTGCTTTCTTGATAGATTCCCTAGTTTTTAGGCTCGTATTTCAGGATTATATAAAAGTGCGTATTTTCTGTAACATATTTTTTAATTGCAAAGTATTTCACTTTCTTGTACGTAGGTGTTACAAGTTCCATTCAATAAATATCAAATTAGTGTCGTTACTTTGCAAGGCAGCTTTCGTTCCAGCTTTGATTGGAAGCAGTAAATAATTTCAACACCTTGTAGGCTAATACATCACAAAATTCCATTTTCGGTCTTCTTTCACAGATGTAACGTGAGACTGATTAGTCCAATATTAATGTACCTTTCTGTTTTATGCAATGTGCTTAGTAGTATTATACATTTATTTCTTTTCGCTATGTACGTGTACGGAATGAGGTTGTTTTCCCCTGAGGTTTACTACTGTCAGTGGTAAGGTGGATTTATTTTTACGTATGGTGCCCACTAAAAAAAATTTGAGTTTCTAAAAATTTGTCTTTCAATCTACTTGTAAAGTCATATATATATATATATATATATATATATATATACGATACGCGTCCCTCAATTCTTTTGGGAGTTTCTTTACCAGTGTAGGGTTGAATATTCCGAACATAACTAGATACACAATCACAATGGACTTAAAATTTTATGCTATATTTGACAGGTTTCTGTGGCGTATATATCGGTATAGCTGAATTGAGCATTGTCCTCTTAAAGGTCACCTGTGACATTCTCACATCGATTACAGAATTTTGGTAGTACATCAACCCATTGATTCCGTAATTTAGGAAGTAACCCAAATTTATCAAGTAATCGCTGTTCATTTGTAGTTTTTCTCTAGTCAAACTATAAGACTCTATATGGTATTTTAGAAGCTCCACTTTTTCTTATTTCAGCGGTATGATTCAGCTAACCTGCAGCTTCATTATCCGATTAAAAACAATTACCTTCAATGTTGGTTCGTTCAAAATAATGTTAATCTGTAGAAGTCGAGTGAAATAATTGGAAACTTGAAATTTTTTCTTCAGGAATTATAGGATAAGAGTAAGACCTGTTATCACGCTGATAATATTTGGTCTCGATATCCTTCCGTACCTTTTTCACTGCAATATTTCCTGAGAATATTTTATAACACAATTTCTTGACATCATTGATTGAGCAGATGTGGTAATTGAACCATTGTCACCACTCTACCTAGCGTTATCTTCTATTAATTCAGTATTTGCGTTAAGAAGAAGATTTGCCATCATCTGATACATGTACAAATAGGAACTATATGTTTTGATTCCTCATTATTAAAATGAGTAAATTTAGAAATGATAGGAATGAATAATCTTTAATAATTATATAAAAGAATATTTCTTTTTTTTTGCTAGATCAAAGAAAGAGAAATAATATAGATAATAATGTCTTAAAACATTTTTTGTTTTGAGTCGAAACCAGAATAGTAAAATCAAATATTATCGTGAATGGTAAAGAAATTTTAAAAATAATATTTTGCATGGATAACGTTGATGAATGACCAAAATTTATGAAATATTTAAGAAATTAAATAGTTTAATTTATTTCCTCTGCGTGTTCTAATATAATAAATGTAATTTCATTTAAATTTTACATATTATTTAGCTTTTCTACTTATCCTTATATATTTGTTTTATTTATTTATTTAATCATAGAGATTGGGATATTAATTACTTATTTGGTTATTTCTAAAAAGTCGCCTTTCCAATCTGTAAATTCATACCATTTCATTAACATTTGACTTGTCTAGTTAAAACAATTTGAAGTTAATAATTTCAAGCTTAATAACAAACCCAAGTTTATGACAAGATTAATAACAAACTCATAAAAAAAGCAGTGATTAAACAAAGTACGACTTCAGCTCCAATTATACCACAAATTTTCTCGTAAGATCGGAATTCTGAAGTCGTTATTTGAATAGAAAAACGGTACGAATTTCTTTAAGCTGGATCGCAAGTACGAAATAGTGAATGATGATGCATGCCTTTTTAAAACATTAAATTTCAATGTATCCTGAACGCAGTCGTGTAATATTTTAATTACGCAAATACTAAAATTGATGCACTTTAATGTCAAGTGTAGAATATGTACAGTTGTGCTTAAAATAAAAGTATGCAGAAACATTTGTGAATAGAATTCATTGAAACTTATTAAGAAAATCAAATATTCGTTTTAAATTTAATATGAATGAGGGAGTTAAAAGAATCTTAATGAAATTGATATTATCGAACAAGTGAGGAGCACCCTCCTTGTTGCTTACACATATTGTATTGCGTTCTATATTATCCAACTCTAGTATTCTTGTATGATATTTCGACCTTTAGAAGAATAAAATATTTTTTTGTCATAGAAAAATACGTTGACAATATTTTCGTAGTTTGGCTCGTTTAATTAAACAATATTCGGTCACTCATCTTTGGTAAACTTTAGTATTTTAAAGCCTTAAGTTGTATCAATATTTTGTTTCTTTTTTAAAATTGCGGATACTTTCTAGTTTCTCAGCCATTAATTTCAAATTTCGACCGCCTTATTCTTGTCGTCCTAGTAAAATTACAATATTAATTTACAGATTATTAGCCAATCTCGAATGTCAGTCTCAATGTGGAATCAATCTTTCTGATGAAAGAATTTCTAAAATTCCAAATTCATTTGCTGAAAGCGAGATGCGAGTTGCTGGTGGTATTGACCTAAACAACAGATAAAGACGCTGCCATTTTAAGCAATCTACACATTTTATGACAATTCCGGATGATAACAATAGTCAAAGTCATAATTTTATACATTTTATACATTTGAATTAAAATGTTATATCTTTTTTAAATAAGGGATGCTGCCGAATATTAACTTATATAAAGTAAGTATATAACGTAAACGTTATATACTTTTTATTGTAAAACTTCGAATTTTTGTAGCTTGAAAATTAACATTAAGTAAAAGCGATGGTCTCTAGTATTCAAAGCTAATTTCAGAACTATAAGAATCTCAAGTTTCTAACAAAATGTTTTACGAAAGGAAGCACTAATCACAAAAAAGTATGCAGTACTAAAGTACTGTTCATTTATAAATGTACATAATGAGAAAAGTTAAAGTTAATAAGTTGAATTTTATAATTATTTCATAAAGTAGGAAAAATTTTTAAAACCAAATTTAAACTTACTTGGAACTTTACGGAGTGTAACTTGTATCCTAACAACAGGTACATACATATTAACAAATAAATTTTTGTTTCGCAATTATTTTAAAACTTGGATGTAATTATGGATAACAGGTCATAATTACGCGCATATAAAATTACTAGAGTGTATACAAGACATTTATCCAAAATTCGCCTGGATGGATTTTCGATAAAGGTGGTAGGATAGGATTTACAAGTAGAATTTCCACTCACCACCTCTTGAATGTGTTATAGTACTAATTTTTTTATTATTTTGTGAGAAACATTGAGTTCTATGTTCCAATAATTATATCATTTTTCATATTAAAAAGTTTACTTCAAAAAATTTTAATGAAAATATGTTAATTTAAATCATGAACTATGCCCATGCCAAGTTTTTATAAACATCTGTTGAAATGATATTCATACTAATAATTTTAGTGGGATTTATATATTAGTTAAATGGCACCCTAACTCGTACAATAATATTAATTTCATTAAAGTTCTTTTAACTTTTTCATTAAAACTAAGTTTAAAACTATTATTTGATTTCCATAATAAGTTCCAACCTTACAAACAAGATGTTATTAAAGAAACCCATTACTGATGCTATTCGCAAATGTTTCTGCAGACTTTCATTTCAAGCACGACTTGGACACATTCTATACTTGTTACAAAAGTGCAACAATTTGAGAATTTGTCTAATTAAAATATTACACGACTGCGTTCAGGATACATTGAAATTTGATGTTTTAAAAGGGCACGTATAACCAATCTTTCACATTTCGCACTTTCGATTCAGCTTCAAGAAATTCGTGCCGTTTTTCTATTCAAATTACGACTTCAGAATTTCGATTCAAGGTAAAGCGTACCTAGGATAGGTAATGTTTCAAAGTTCTTGATAAGTAATGATTGTTATGAAAATGTTTTCTTTCTTTAATTTGTTGAAAGCATATGATATAACTAAAAAGGAAAGGACACACACACACACACACATATACACACACATGCACACGCACGCACACACGCACATGCACGCACACGCACACACACGCACACACACACACACACACACGCACACGCACACGCACACGCACGTGCAACCACACGCGCACGCGCTAGCGCACGCAGACTCGCACGCACACGCACAAACACACACTCGTGCACATTCACACGCACACACACATGCGCATACGCACATGTGCGCACACACGCATACACACGCGCGCACACACGCACACACACGCGCACAATCACAGACACACACTACTTTCTAATAGTTTTCAATTCCCTGGCAATATATTTTGAATTTCAAAATTTGACTGAAAGCTTTTTATCAAATTCAAGTTTCTCAAAACTTATTAAAAAGATTCACATTGAATGCTGCGTACCCCTAATCACAATATCACATGATATTATTTTTCTTATTTTTTATTCCGACTTATATATATGTATAAATATATATATATATATATATATATATATATATATATATATATATATATATATATATATATATATATATATATATATATTTATATATATATACATATAAGTCGAAATAAAAAAATATCAAAAATAATATATATTATAACTAATAAGTACAAACAGGTCGCTATAGCCTTAGTACTTATTACAATTTGATTTTATTTGAAGAATGCTTGAATGTAATATATTTGTAATGAATCTCTCGTATGATAGTATAATTCTACGTTCGATCACTTCATACTTACAACTTAATCTACTGGTGTGCTGTAGTGTTTCGGTAAGCATATGTTGCGATCCGAGTAAATACCCATTACATTACACATAACGATTAGATGTAACGCTGCAATATTTTCGACAACTTTCACAGCTTGAAGTACTTCACTTCTTTTAAAAGACGCGACAGTGCCCGATTTAATTTCATGCCAACGCACGCATCTATTATAATGAGCTCGCCAAGAAGAACTCAAGAGGATCGTTTGATATCAAATTCGTCAAAAGTACTTTGCAAAATTGCTTGCTGATTATCTATAGTGGTAAAGTTTAAGTTGTTCTTTTATTTGGTCTTATCCTGATGTAGTACGCTAAGAGGAAAATCCTTGGGGGAAAGAATTATAATGCAAAGTGACCAATAATATTTAATAATATTTGCTTTAATTCAAAATATACAATTATTTTACGCCTTTCCCGATTTCGAAAGACTGATATAATCGAAGTCGGAATTTCTATTCATAATATCGATGATCTCGAGACTTAACTGTTATTACCCGAACTAATTTCCACCCCTAATTTCCAAATTGAGAAAAATTTATACAGGCCCCAAATTCAATTTAAATTTATTCTTAGGTACAGAATTACATGGCAGGTGGTAATTCTTTATAAATTCAATAGAATATCTTTTTAATTGTCTCTGGTATTTTCAAAATAAAAACCTGAGTCAAGCCCCGTTATTGTTTGCGGTCTTAATTTGGAATAATTACTGTGCAATTCATTTATTAATTTTGTAAGAAAAGTAGCCATGGTCTTTGATTTTGAGCGTCATTTACTCAGTTGGTATTGACTATGAGGTATTTAATAAATAGTTAATTAATCACGAAATCGTTAGTAAACCAAAACACTTTTTTTCTAAACTTACTTCACATATATCAGGGTATCTTGTTTAACTTTATGGAAAATGTTGAAATTTTATCGATATAAAGTTAATCATTTTAAATGAAACGAGTATTCGAAGTTCGTATGTACTGATATATAGATGAATAAATAAACATCTTACAAAACCTCAATAGGTCAACTCCTCCTCTTGGCTTAAAGGAACGCTACAGTAAAACGGTCATCAAAATCCCTTTAGTAGTTTTTAAATAATGCCTGGTTAGACAAAGAGACGGATGAAGAAAAATTTTAAAAATTATCCTTGAAGTTATTTATTCCATAAATATTTATTTATTCCATAAATATTTATTACCATAAATATAAAATATGTAAGTAAATAAGATGTATACTAGGCGAACTTTCGAGTTTCAATGTCGAATGATTCCTGAGAAAATCTGCTTTGACGACAAAAAAATGTAAGGGTGTTTTGACTATTGCGTTTTTCGTAGGCGTAGAAACGTGGGGAATATTTAAAAATAATATGGCATAAATTAGAATATAAATGAAAATTGACATTTTTCCATTATTATACGTTAAGTAGATTCGGAAAAAAGGGGGAAAGGAAATAATTTTTTTGCATATTTTTCAGTATATTTCTAAATATATAATACCTACAATTACGCAAAAAGATATTTTTGAGGCTCTTATAATTAATCTTTTCCAACGACAATCCGCACTCTATAAGGAAGCGAAAAATTTTGAGTACTTAACTTATTCTGCCTAAGATTTCCGAATAAATATTTTGAAATGTTTATTGGACATACAATCAGACGCGCGAGTGCCCACATAAGGGTTCTGTTTTTTATTTTAAAGACATTACTGAAACCTATTGATTAGGATTAATTTTCATCAAAATTCGCTATTTTTTCTTTCTATATTGAATAAAAAATATCAGAATAAAAAAGACATTCCTCGTATTTAGCTCGATGGCGATGTACCGTCAACTTATGTTTCAGTTTATGCGGGACGCAGCAGATCATAACTATTTTGTTATTAGTTTTAAATTTTTTTTATTCATAATTATTTGCAAATACTAAAAAAAAGCGGGAGTTTATTTTTTATTTCTTCTTAATTTATTTTTATGTACAAGCCATGTGAAATTTGGCAATTTCTGGAGATTAAAGATAGTATCCATTGTATAAATACTATTTAAATGGTAATATGTAATAATATGACATAATTTTTTCAAATCCATAATTTAACATTTTACCCTTAGGTTGGTATGCATATGTATTGTAAACAATTAGGAAAAACAAAATAATGGGCTACATTATTAATAAATGTGCGTTTCTTGTCGTATCAAAAACACTCGTGGGAAAAAAATGCGACAAATTCCTCAACAATAAAAAGAAATCTAAATATTAACCAAGGTTACTTTATATATTAACATTGCCAATTTTGCACTTCACAAAATTGGCACCTCAAAAAATATGTATCACAAATTAAAATGTATCACACATTCATATATTTACAGTTTTCATATATTTATAGTTTCATTTTTAATTTTTAGGTTGTAACATAATCAAAAATATTTAAATTAATGACAAACATTTTGGGTTTGACATATTCATCTCTCCATGTGTCCGTCTGCCATAGCTGTTTTATATCAAATTTGGCATAGGGATAAAGCGAATTGATTACATAACAATTTTAGAGAGGTCTAAAAAAATAATCGATTTTTTTGGGTTCTAATAAACTGAAGGAGACAATTGTAAGAATTCCAACATTATTTATTTTGAAATATTTTCTAAGCCATAGATATTATATACCAATAGATATTGCTGTGAATGTTCAACAATTTTTCTGTAATTGTATGATGAAGAAACTCGATGTTTGGCAATGACAAAACATGGTGACAAAATTTTGCAAGGATAAAGGGTAATCCATAGGCAATAACCAGAAATATACATATGAAAATTATAGAATGCATATATTAGGTAATCGATATTTACTTAACTTTTCGCGCTTGACATGAAACGAAGGGAAAATATATACAGATACCAAATAACTTTTTTTAATACTGTACGTTAAATCTATCTAGGGATACCTTTAAAAATGTCCACAAAATTATGTCCAACCTCACAAAAATGTCTTAGCGAGAGATTCAGAACACAAAGAAAAATGAAAATCCATTTGCTTGGTGGGTAGTAAATAGGCCATAGTTTGACAATTATTAATATTAAACATCCCTGAATATGTCGAATATTCCTAGCAACCCTACTAATTATGTAACAATTCTATTTAACATAAAAACCGATATATGTAAAATATTAGATCTAATGAATAGATTTGTTTACAATAAATATACAAAATTAAAACAGAAATGAAAAAAAAACCTTCGGCATTCTTTTATTCGTGTGCATATTTTTCAAAAAGATGCCATTTGAGAATGCGTTCGTGATATTTCAGCCACGTATTCTCAATACCCTTTTTTAATTGAGACAATGTAATTAGTTATACTCTATAAACAAAGATATGAGGAAATCAAATCTAGATGTTTGCAAAGCCATTAAATGTGCTCTCTCCTTGAAACTAGTTTTAGGAAGCATTTAATTTCAACGGGGGCCCGTCTAATGTATGGCCAGGGGTTCTGTCTTGCTGCATACAGATTTTCCAATTATAATCTACAAATGTCTGTTAATATTGCATCAGACACATCCATAACGGTTCACAAACTCAATAAACTTATGTGTGGTAATTCCAGTAAAGCTGAACTGTCCTCTCAAAACTCAAAGCCGTAACCCATATTTCCATTAAAATCTTAAGCCCTAATTTGCTTAATTTTTGTTCCATTTTTACAGCTTTGATTGTTTTACAGCGGCCTTGATTATTTTATATTTAGTGGCCATCTTATCTCTTCTGAATGTTTTTGAAACATTTTGTATAATCACTTGTTTAGATCTAGCAGTTGATATTTTATGTGTGAAAGAGAGCGATACTATTACGGGAGAACTATTATTTTAGTAAACATATTTTACACAGAAAGTACAGAACCCTTCAATCGTTCTATCGTGATTTAATTTCCATGATATAAACTAGCGTTCGATCGGAGGTATATTAAGGAGTTCTATCCTACTGTAAACCAAATTTACAATTATAATCTTGAAACATATATACTACTTTTAAATTCCTTGAAACTTAGAAAAAACCTTGGGCTTATAAAATTAATTTTCCAACTATTAAAAAAAATCTATACCCTGTATAGTTGACTAATATTTCATTCTTCGTACCTACCAATATCCTGCGTTCACGCAATCATCACCTGTTTGTTACATTGTTATGTTATATTATCCTCTAGAACCGAACTATATCGAAACTCTCTAGTTTCCCACGTTATACAAATGCTTAACCACCTGATTGCCGTAGCATCAGAATGTGATTTATTTATGATAAGTGAAAGAAAATTTTTCAAAATGTGTCGTCGTTATGTTTTATAGTTCTTTGTCTTCATGTCTAATAGATGCCTTATTTGTTTTTAATTTGTCAACCCATTAATGCTTAACGTTACGAAAAGATTACCCTTAATGTTTCGATAAATGTATATAAATAAATATGTTGATATGTTGATTTTGCATTAGTAACTCCCGTAACATTTTCACATACCCAGTAGAGTTTAAAAGACAAGCGCGAGCCCCGGATTGAAAAATTGGACCAAAGATTCCTCAACCCAAAATTGCAGCCCAAATCATAATTTTCTAAGAATGAAAGAGCTTTTATTTCTTAAGCTGAAAGTCTTTTCTCTCTATTATTTGGAATTTTAATTACGAATGTTGAGCACATTAGAATAATATAGTGTTAGTCTAAAAGTAAATGTTCGTCAAAACTTTTGAAACCAATGAAGCACTGTTTCGGCAAGAGCTAAATTTGAATTATTAGAATTTAATTCCAGCACTAATTCCATTTTATGTCAATATAATTCTCAAAGTTATGCGCGATAATTTCAATTTAGTTGAACTCTCGCCTGGTAATCGGATTTGCTCAATTTTTGTCCCATTTTTATTGCTTCATATTTAGTATCCACTTTTTCCCTTGGAATCTTTCTTTATAAAACTTCCAATTTTAACAAGTGTTTATAACTTTTAATCGATATTCTACATGAAAAAGACATGCAATGATTATGAATGAACTATTCATTAATTAATCTTTTTATACAGAAGCCAGCACGTGGACCTTTCATCGTAACTAAATTTCTAAGAAAAAAAAGCTAACGGTCGATGACCGCAGCACATCGCCCTCTTTCTGAATTTATACGCGAAAGTTAAAATTAATCTAAAACACATCTAGCTCACGTGTAGCTTAAGAAATGTTCTTACTATTTCAATTTTACGTTTTTATTTTACGTTATTTGCATATAAAAAGTACTTATGTAACATAAGAATACACTTGAATACTTATGAAAGTGGGTATTATTAATAAAATTGTAAATAAAAATAAATTATGGGAAAATTAAAACTCGCCTTTAATGAAATCCTTTACTATAAATAACTTCCCAGGATAATGAGTATACTTGAATGTAATACAATTATTACTCATATGATAAAGTGTTACTCAATACACATATTTACCATTATGTACCATAATTTGTAATATT
Source organism: Druceiella hillmani (assembly GCA_039881145.1). Taxonomy (NCBI): domain Eukaryota; kingdom Metazoa; phylum Arthropoda; class Insecta; order Lepidoptera; family Hepialidae; genus Druceiella; species Druceiella hillmani. Next base: position 903,514 of record JAYKKI010000149.1, read on the forward strand.
AAAGATATGACTTAATTATATTATAAATATTAGTCTTATTTTCGTATGCACTATGCACACTTAAGTGAAAAATACAGTGAAGTGCAATTTGTTACGTAAATATTACGTCGAATGTCCAAACCTTCCACATATATTTGAAAACAATTTAAATAGAACGTTGGACCAAAATTATGGGGCGATATTTTTTTTGTTTTCCTTATTGACGAAATGAAAATTCAAAATAGTCTCATATAACACGAACGTTTGAAATAGCGAAAATTATAAATTTTGTTTGTGGACAAGAAACATATGGAAAATAAAATTTCCTTCGGCAAGAAAATTTGGAAACAGATTGAATATTCTTTGCATACCTGAACGTTTCCCTGTGCAATGAACGTTTTCCTCTCTAAAAATGTTATCGCATTCTTTTTAAACTTATTTGTCATGCTTTTAAATTTTTACGTATTTCTTCATTCTGAAAATCGTAAAAATATTAAAATTTCATTTATTTGACTACCACTTTGCCTTGTTTCTACTTTTTCACCAACTGCCCTCTCGTCTATAACCGGGTGTTATTGTTTTAGTCTTTTAACCATTGCTGTAGCACTTGTAATTATTGCAATTGGTTTTGCTAATACTAGAACAATTCTAAAGTATATATTTTTGGGTAAATAATGGGAACTTAAGTGATGTGTAGTACGTCCCCTTTCGTCTATTTTTTTACCGTAGATTGGAAAGATGCTAAGTACAGTTATCCGATTAGAAATTGTAATTAAAATGATTTTTATCAACATATATTAAAATGTTGAGAGATTTAAGTTACTACGAATTTTATTCCTGGTTAATTTTCCTTTTCCCTATTATTTTTCTTTTCTGGTTCAAAAACACACAAAACTTAAAAAAAGTAAGGTTTATTCAATATTTTGAGTTATAAGAATCACTTTTTTCTTTACGTTGTAGTGGACTAAAAATGATTGTGGGAGTTATAAAATGTGTCTGGGAATATTAATTAGCTGCAGAATAATTTACATGGTTTCTTAATTTTTTTTACTTTCCCTGGCCTGAAATGTGGAATTCTATTTAATTCCACATTTTATGTTTTATAGATAATACGACAAAATATTTAAAACAGCTACAGTGTATTTACCGTGCTAATGAACTATATCGCAGTTTAATAATATCATATCCTAACATATTCACTACTCGTAAGAGCTCATAAATCCTAACTCACTCTATCGATCTTCTCTCATTCAATCGTTCCACATGACTCAACTATTTCTGCAAGTAATTTTTAATTTCCTTCTTCTGTTCTGTTCCCATCCACCGTCATATTGCGGGTCTACATTCAATAATCCGTTCCTTTAAATATTTCTTAAAGAAAGCTTACTTTCCATACAGTCGTGCCTAGCTTACATTTGTTTATTTCCACACGTTAACTGAATTATTTCGTAACCACATCGTAATACGCAATATTCATTCTATATTCTTTGCCATGTTCCTGGATGCGTCGCGCTAATTTTTTTTTTTCATTGAAATATTTATGTCCATAATTTTTTGAATTTAACTTATATTTAACTTTATTTAGATCTTCTTTATTTGTAAGTGAAGCATACATATCTAATGGAAGGTATATTGAATTCTTTATATTATTGTAAATCTAAGTTTTGAATTATATTTGCGATGTTCTTTTTCAAAATGTCCATCGTCTTCCGTTCATACTTCAACACAAACCTCGTGGGAAGTGGTGGAATAAGAAAAATTGAACATTAAAATTAAATTTGTCAAATTTTATCAACTGTAAATAAATTTGACACGAAACATTTTTATTTTAAAATTTATTTGAATACACTAAAAAGTAATAAGTACAAATAACTTATAAAGATAAATGAAACAAGTCCGAACTAGGTTTATTCTTTATTGTTAAGGAGATCATTGTCGGCCACACATCTTCATGATAGATCCTGATTCCATTACAGCATCATCATTTGTTGCCACCGGAAATAAATATGGAAATTTGGTGTCTCTAGCTCGTCGGAAATTGGGTGAGGAAAATATCGATTACAAAATGTAGTAAACCGGCTAGACAACAAACCTAGTTAAATGAAAAGTTTTAGGAAATATTAGAAACAAAGGTCATTTTGCATTGTGCATATGAGTTTTAGTTATATTAGAGCGTTTATTTCCTTTGTGAGACTCATTCACATATCAAATTAAAGTGTATTTCGAGGGGATATTTATCAATTATGGTCCCCGAATACCTTTATATATAGAGTTATATATGTATATATATATATATATATATATATATATATATATATATATATATTTATATATATATATTTATATATATATATATATATATATATATATATATATATGTATATATATATATATATGTATATATATATATATATATATATATATATATATCCTAGCTATAACAAAATTCAGTATAACTTTGAAGATGAACAAAATTGGTTCAAAACTTTTAAAATACTAAAAAGGAAAAAAATTAGGTGAAATTCATCTTAAAATAAGAGCCCGCGAATAATAAATAGGTCCAAAATATTATAATGTATATAATGTATATGTATATAATGTATATAATTTCACCTAAATTTTTATTCTTTCGCTAAACTTTAGTTGGAAATGAGAGAAACGCTTGAAATTTTGTATAAATATTTACGTCCATATTAATTAGGGTAACAATGTAATTACATTTTAATAAATATTTATTACTGCAATTTTATATTTTAGTGCATTAATCAACCAAAATTGTGCTAATTAATAGATATTTAATTTTTCCATTTAGCGTAGGCACACCGTTCAAATTAGATACTTAAGTTAGATAAAGTCCCGCAAATTAATTGTTATTAAATAAGAATAATCGTTGTAGAGTTACATAATAAACTAAAATATTAATTTTATTAAATATGCCGGTTCAGTTTCTACTAGTAGTCAAATATATCGTACTGTATAACTTCTTAAGAAAAGGGAATTTTTTTAAAATTAATTTTGTTGCAATTCATAATTTAAAAAATGGATTTTCGGATTACTTAAATTCAATTGTTGGTATATTTGTTACTCGATTGAAAATCGAATATATTACAGTTATTGATCACCTCGTCATATTGATCTTTTCAGAATATTTTATTTCGATTTTCCATCGAGGTAATAAAAAATTTGTATGAAATTTTTTTTATTAATATCTTTCAAAATTTATGGCGACTTTGTTCTGAAATATCGCTATCGGTTTGTTTATGTTTCATAACTTATAACTAATAAAACTATAAATTTAGTCTAATGATTATAACTATTAAATCATTAGACTAAATTTATATTTGCAGCGATATATGAAGTGTAGAATAGACACAAAAGCTTTTCGGGATATAAAATTAATTCCCATTTTATTTAATTTTCTAGGAATCTGTATTTAGGTATTGTTATAATATTATGGTATTATTTATTTATTTAGGTCATGGAATCACCTCATTAAGTTTCAAGACAGAAGATGACAAATTGTTCGAAACTATGTGACAATAATTTTTTGTTTTAAAAAATTGCGATTCAAAGTTTTTAAATACTAAGTTAAAAAAATTATCTTGTTAAAAATATAGTTGAAATATAGAAAAACAGCGTAATTACTTTCCTTTTTAATTATAAAGGATAGACCACCCATGGCACTTCTCCAGCTTATATTTTACGGGTTCATAAGAAAACTCGGTTATGTAAAGTTGATTGTTATGAATAGCAAATTAAAGCTCACGCTTAAATATTTTTATGTTGTGATAATTCTCTGTATACACTATTTATAAAAAATTGCTACGACATATTATGTAGCAGTATTATAAAACGAGCGGGAGTATATCATTACCCGATCCACCCTTTTAACGGCCCTTGATTTATATTAAGAATAGTTTTGAATTAATTTGGAGCAGCTGAGTTTTCAGTCTCTGTTATCGACGGTATCTGTAATGTTTTGTGGACCAATTTTTTGTATAGAATCAGAATGACTAACTAAAGAGAGAAAAATGAAGGGGGAAAGATTTGGTTTTCAAATTACATATTTACATCTGAGTTGGGGTTTTATTCTCGTGTAGATTCTCACCTTTTTACAATTGTTTAATTGAAATTATCCAGTTGTCGTGTTATCAACGAAATCTTTCTTTTTATAGTTTGATTACCATTTATTTAGCTAGACTAAATTATTATTTTTGAATTGTCTGGAGTACGTATATCATATTCTTTATTCTTTATTTTAAATAATTATCATATAACGATTTAATACAGAATGAAATGATTGTGTCAAATGTTTCATTTGGCAATGTGTCAGTTTTAATAATTTATTTTTCAATCCTTCCGTTTCCGTAAAACATTGTATTTACGATGAAAAAACTTTTTTTTTTCAGCTTTATGATTGCTGGAATATCTAGCTAAAATGTGCTTGATTAATGCAGTATCTTTGGTTCATGAAGTTGGTTGTTTTGCCGCGGTACTTGAATCCAGATATGTGCCTGCATTAAGTTTCTTTGTACAAGCTAAATAGCTAAACGATTGGTGGTGCTTGACAACTTTATAAACAGTAGTCATTTTGGGAGCGCATATCAAAGTATCTTCCGGAGAAGTTTGTTTAATTATGAATAACGATATAGCGTTATATGTTGACACAACTGATAATTTGGACATGTGATTTTCATTTTGAATATGGTGTTTGACTCTCGACTTACTCCCATGGCTAACCGATATATAAAACCCGTAAATCGTACACAACGCTTTCTTCCCTTTTTGATGTACTACTATTATTTGGTATAATAGTCAGAAAAAGACCGCTTTCTTATTGGCATGACTACCAAACGAATTATTACGATAAGATCGTAGTATAGGTATGGGTAAAAAGAGGTAACACGACCGACCGTAGCGCAAGCAGGTTACTAACTAAAAGGAATACGCCGCGAGCGGGTGGGAGGGCACGGTGAACGCGGGCATGACGGTGCAGTACGGGTAAGGATAGTTTATCGTAGTTGTCGGCGACCGCGTACGAATTTTCATCGTAGGTTGGTACTATAATTTTTCAAACCGGGACAAAGGAATTACTGATCGGAATACGGGGACACAATGCTTCAAACCGAGACATGCCCCATATGCTAGGTCGATTTAAATGGTATACGGCTGGTAGACGTAATTTCATTTCATTTTAAGGACATTTGACCGGATTAGTGATGAAAGTTTTCTAGTAATTTTTTTTGGGGGGCTGGAGATATTTGAGAAAATATTAAGCGATAAATTTTTATGTAAAAAATGCTATTATTATTATTTCCTTTAGATTGTATAACGGGCATAATCGAATGCAATTAATTTCTTAATCCTTTGCTTTTCTTTCTATTATTTTCTCCTTTTTCCTATCCTATGAAAGTAGATATATAGATTTAAAGAAAAGTAATCCTACTAAAACGAATTATTGTAACTTAGCCTTTATTCACCTAGTAATAGTGATGCGCGATTGATTATTTTTTACATTCGAAAAAATTGCCAACGTTCCAATTTATAAACGAATCAATCGTCGACTTTCTCGACAACCGGAAGACACCTGTAAATTTTTTCGATATTTTTGAATGGTCTTTGTTTTACCGAGATATATTTCAATTGTTTCGAGCGACCAAATGGTTAAAAAAGGAAATTAATTAAGAAATTAAAAATAATTTGGTTCCGCAGATCTGCATTTTTCTCACATGTTTCAATTTGAATTCTCCAATATTCATTTCCATTTTCATGTTATAATTTTATTCTCGTTTTAGTTAAACAAACAAAAAATTTTTTTTCAGATTTTTCACAGTGTACCTACTAATTTCAATTTTTATTTATATCTTATTTTAATTTGGTTAACGTCTTTTTAAAACATATATGTAACTTTTCACGAATTTTTAGAGTATATAATATTATACATTCGAAAGCTTCTATCAAAATTACCTTACCTTTCCTTCTTTTATTTTCTAGTCATCAAGTTCTTGCCGATTCAGATACTGTTACGGAAACGTGTGACGAAATAAGCCCCGGGAGTAACGTTTTGCGCTACAAATGAGCGTCTATAGGTAAATTATCTAACATTCTTGTCCTTACATATCAACGAAAGTACTTGAAATATTTACAGTAACATTTTATAAACTTTACTGAAATGTTTACCGTTATGTAATACCTGATATATGTTACTTATACGCAATATTATTAAGGTACATTTATATACGTATACACATGAACATATATACGTGGGTGCGCGCGCATGCGTTTAAAATTATATGTTAATATTATTGCGTGTTAATATTATATAAGGATCTAATTCTAAAATTTTTAAATAATTTTTTATCAGTTTTAACTATTTAGATATACTCATAAATTATTGGATTGAAAACATTTTAAATGTGGAATAATGTGAATAAAGGCATTAAAGGTTTATGAATGTAAACTCATAATATCCGGATGTACATGGGATACAGAATGTCTCTTTGGAATATATAATCTATAAGTAATAGTAACATAGGTGAAGAAAGCCGGGTGCATTGTTGAGTTAAACTTTTAACATAACTTAAAAAAAATATTGCAGATCACACGAAAGTATACGAAAAAGTTTTTCTGGATGATCTGTTGCAAATTTGGAACAACAAAATATTTTTTAGGTAATAAAATTTTACCATTTTAACTAAATCAAAATAATATATCAAAATATTTCATAAGACAAAGAAAATTTAAAAATATCCACGATGTATTTAGTTAATTATTATAGAATGTTAAGTATTCTCAACTTACAGGGTTGGGCTGTACAATTCTATACTCGACCAAACTTGAAATAAACGATCAGTTGAGAATACCAGTAGTAAATTCTTTATATTAAAAGCGATTAAAAAAAATCAAGTCACAGTTAAGTTTTACTCGGGCAAAACCGGAACGGGCAGTTAGTCAATTACAAGTCATGCATATTGACTACTGAACAGTATCGACTATGATGTTGACGTTGTTGTATTCCTGCTGTAATTCTCCTGCGTTTTTTAAAATAAATATTAATTAACCGCAATGACGATGCCAACGGTGAAAATAAATATATTAATTAATAGCAAATTTTCTATAAAATTATTTCATCAGTTGCTGAAATATACTCGTATATCCGTGTTTGTGACAAGAAAACGCTTATATACAAGTCAACTCTTGTACACTAAGTGTTTTGTGCCTATGTATAACTTGGTGAGACTCGTCGGTTAAAAAGATGATCTGTTTCCTGCTGTGTTACCACAAATATGAAATAAAATTCAAAGGGTACATTACTAATATAGTTTTTGCTTTTAGCCTGTGTCTTTAAGTCTCAAATATAATTTCATAACATTTCAATCGAACTTAAATCCCTCCATCTTCCTATGTATTTTGAAAGCATTTTAGTTAATAATACTCGTTAATATTGATCGCTGCAAACAATTCTCAAAATTATTTATTTGTTTTTAGGACTGTACTAAGCTCCGCTGTTTGTCCCTCCATATAACATAAAATCATAGCTGTTTTGTTTGAAGGCGGTTAGAGTGATGAAATTTTCCAGGTATGAAGAATTTAATCATGGAAATATATAGAAATAGATAAAAAATTAAATTCTATTACATTTTTTTTAATTCAGGGTTTTCTTCGTAAGATATTAATCTCCAAAGTGCTTTGATGTGTCTTCCTTTACCTCCCCTAACCCCTAATTTACTAATTACATGTATAACAAATCTGAAATTAATCAGGATAATGGCTTTCATTTATCGAGTAGTGTAAATTGTTTCAATAAATTGAAATGGGATAGACTAACATTTATTTAATTTAAAGCCATAGAAAACAGTGAAAAATTTTGGACTGTGAATCTTTGAATGACAGGTGGACGAATAAAACTAAATTATAAGCCCTTATAACCCCTTGTTTTATTATAATAACCAAAAAATAATAATTTCATGATTAAAAAGAAAAACCAAAATATGTAGTAAATATTTCAACCTAGTAAAATGTTGCGTGATTTAATGAAAACCGTTGATTAATAACTTATTGTTAGTAATTAAAGATATCAATTTAAAATTATTTAATTCTCAACATTTCTTGACTCTTTAGCTCAAAGCTCGATAAAATGTAAATGATTTAATATTTAAAAATAACTACACCTATACTGAAATAATATTGCAGAGTTATTGATTAAATTCTTTATTTTATGTCAAAGGGATATAACGAAATGTTGTAAAATGTACGTTCTAATTTTTTATAGTCAATGCTAAACGTTTGAACCGAAAATTTTTTTGGCTATTATGTGTACGTATACAAGAAAAGTATTTGTCAGTATGACCCCATTTTATGATCAGTGTGTTAATTTATTTTGTTTCATTTAAAATCGAAAAACTTTCGGAAAATTTTGAAGAAATTAAGATAAAAGTGGAGATTTTTGAAGTATGTTTGTATCTCCCGTTCCTGCGGAAGACATCTCGAATGTAAATTATGATGCAAATGCAATCAGTCCCTACAATTACATGTATAGCTGTTAAATATTTTACGGTGATCACAGAAGGGGCTAAATAAGCCGCTTATTCCAGAATAATATAAATATAATATTGAATAAAAAAGACATAAATTTGTAGATATGTAAATATTAGAGCAATTTGATGAAAAATTGAATGCCTTCTATACTTCAACCTAGAGAAAAACGATTCTCACTATTGCACCTACATTCTGAAGTAAAAAAAAATTGGTAAATGGTTTAAAAATCTCCAAGTTATGCAAAGTAAATAAAATGGTTTGCCAAGAATTCTGGAGTTTTGAATTCGCTTAATCCACATGATGAAGAAAAAGAAAGTCTAGGTGCTTTAGTAAGAGCATTCAATCTTAAAGAAGATAGCAGTTGGAAAATTCCAAGAAAGTAAACATTTTTATTAGTGAAATTAAATTACGAATTAGATTTATTTGCAGAAAATTGTTTGTGCAATATCAAAGAGATGTACCAAAAGTTAAAATTAAAATGTCCAGGTAAAAGTAGATTCAATGAACTTTTTATTCACGACTCTAACACCGTGTTATTGTTTTAGATTCAGGTTAATATAAAGCTAGTGTTTAGTAGGAGATACCGCATTATATACATCTGGAATGGAAGCATCGTCTTAAAGAATTACATGTATTCATTATATCCCAAAGTACAACTTAACGGCCAATAGAGCGGTACAATTCTTCCCTGGTGTTGATGTAGTCTGAGAGAATCTAAAAGAGATATTTGATCATAATTCATTGATTAGTGTTCAATTCGTAGTTCGTTCTAAACGAAGAGCTTTTTTGATAGCGTATGCATATTCCTAGAGATATATTTTCCTCAATATTTACGGAAACAATATCTTAATGTGTTTTCAGTTATTTAAATATCAGAGGGAGCTTCAAAAACTACCATGGCCCAAATGGGGATATTAATTTCCATATCAGAGTTGATAGAGAAAGACTTTATACGGACTGTTTTATATTACCAATAAGACAACCTATAACCACGTCTAAGCCCGTACATGATTGCGTAAGGGTCTTCAAAAGGGACTTCAAACAAATATTTATTTTGGCAGCAAACACGACAAATATCGCTTTTGCAAACTAGGCTGTCCTCTGTCGCTAGTATGGCTCGAATAGAAAGAAATATTCAATAGTGTCAAATTTGTCCAATATTTGAAGGCTTTATATTAAAAGTAATAAGTAAGAAACTTTCAAAAACAATTAATTTTTTTTTTACTTGACATATGTTCGCAATGTTACTCAGTTTTTAACTTTTTCATTACAAGTTTTTGCGTATCACTTGAAACGGTTCATTCATGTCACATTTGCATTGCGAATATCAAACAACAATCGAAATTCTTGTCTTAAATTCAAGTCCAGCAAGCATATTCAGTAAATACCTTAGTCTCCATCTGGATTTAATGAAATCACCAGGCATAAAAACAGTAACTCAAAGTAAAACCTAAGCAAATCAGGTTGGAACCACGATAAATATTTTTGTTTTTTGGACATCGTTCGAGATTAATCTCCTCTGTAAGCGACTAATTTACCTTTATATAGTCAAACCGATTTGGATGTACAGAATGCAAATTTTGGGGATGTACTATGCAGTCAAATTGTCATGTAATCCAATTAAACCAAAGCAAGTTCTTACAAATGATTACCAATGTATAATATTTCGTAACTAATCAAAAAAATTAACAATGACATATGCACAAAATGGATTAACGACGTTATTCAAAAATATTTTATTAAACACAAAAAACTACTTCTCAATCATACCGATATATCAGTAACACATTTCTGGATATTAACCACGAACTGGAAAGACTAAAACATATTAAACTTTATGAATAAACTTAATTCATCCGGGAGCTGAACGTTTGTACAGTGAACCTGCAGACGAAAACCAAGTACATAATTTATTCAACGCACTTATAACAGAAATTCAAAATAATTCAAACATTGAATATATACATATAAATATATGTTTAAGTATATACATGTATATATATTTATGTATATATATATATACATATATATATATATATATATATATATATACATGCGCACGTGTGTGTGTGTGTATAATCATGAAACATTTCTGAAATACGTATATTCGCAAGAAAAGAAAATAGTTGAGATTTTATTAGAAAAAAACAATACAAGTGATTCTATAAAAACTTAATTTAACGAATAGACTGGCCAATGCTTAGCCAAAAATTGCAATAACTGAGCAAATTAATAAAAAAAGTTAAAAAATCGTTACATTTTTTATTTTAATGTTTTTAAATTTTGTTCTTTTGGAGAAAAGTTCCATAAAAATAATATTTATCAAAAACACCGTAAATTAAATATATTTAAAAATCTTCAAAATTTTTTAAAATTTAAGCTGCATTTTTCCTTAAGTACGTTTTTTTTGCAAAAATTATGAATGAAAATAAATTGATCATTTAAATCTCGTATTAATTCACGACCTACGTACGATTTTTGTGAAATAAAGATTGTCTAAAAGGATAGTAATTTAATACTATTATCTTATGAGTTACGATATATTCCATTACGGTAAGATATTCAAATTACGGCCGCTTAAATATAATTGATATTTTAAATTCGACACATAATTTTTGTATTAAAATGACATCAAGGAATATAGGTTATAAGCTAATCAATTTTCAAATCAATGTTTTAACCAGGCTCATAATTATTGAATGGTTGTCGGACAATTAGACTAGCATCGATTAAACTTAGCCTCAATTAGTACTAATTAGACTTAGACCGCAACCAAATACTGTTTGGTATGAATATTTTCTTATTACAAAGAAACATCCGCAGGACCAGTCGGGCGAATAATTTTTATTTAAACAGGATCTTAGTATGTTGTTCTGACTACTGTGCCCAACAGTTCTTTTTATTTGAGGATACCGTGGTCGTCATAATATTGTGCTCTAGTTACAGTGTATATGATGGACTTTGGGGGAGTCCGCGTTTTAAAAATTAAATAATCCGTATTTGCGTGCCATTACGCTCCACTTGTCCATCAAATAAAACTATAATCATTGGCGAAATCGTTGCTGGACAAAATTCATTACCATCATCATTTTTTTCCTCTATAACTTCAACTATTTAATTTAAATATCTCGGCAGGTTTTGCCATTCTACTTGATAAGCTATTAACTTGGAAGGGACAACGCTATTTAAACTGATGAATGATTTGTGTCGTTTAGTTAACGGGCCAGGTTATTAATTAAATGAATAGTTTTAAAAAAATTACAGGAATATATATGGATAGTGAATATTAACGTTAAAAGTGTAATACAGATCGGCATATTTAATAATCATTACAAGCCATAGGGCGTGTAAATATGTACAAAGTAAGATTTCATATTTGACTATAGTATACCTCTGGAAATTTTTTATGTTAGTTAATCACATTAATTTAACTAGAAAGTTTTATCCTAATATGTGTAGCTAGAATTTGTTCATATTTTCTAAACTCTTGGACCATTTCACGCATATAAATCTAAAATTGTAGAAACTATGAAGTTTTGATAGACGAACAGGTGGACATGGCAAAATTAGATTATTACATAATTTATTAATTTACTCTAATTAATTATATTAAAGTACGAAGCTTCAAACTGAAATTATTAAAAAGTATATTAGTAATATGTATACCTTGATCCGTCGCACTGTTTTTTTGTGAGTTGTTGTTGACGACTACGCTGACCTGTACTGGCTCTCCATGCACGTACACTGCGCGGTCTAGCGCTGCCTCCAATTTCACTCATTTTAAAGTTACTTAACCTTTAATTACCATAGGCCTTCAAATAATCAATTCGGTTGAGTCAAGAAATTTTAGTTGAGCTAAGTAATTAAATTTTTGCTTTGCAAACTTGGCACTTAAATAGTAGATAAATTGTATGTATTATTGGCACTTTACTCAGAAATTCTTGGTTTGAATCTTGGAATGAACTATTTTCTTTCTTGTTTTCTTTTTTATATTAACAGAAACAAAATCACTTCTATCTAAATTCTATCGTTGTAAAACACCAAACATGATTTTTTTTAATTATTAAAGGAAGAATACAATTTCATTGCAGTTACATATACAAATTACATGATGTAAATTTAAATAAAAAAGTGTGTAAGTTTAACTGCTTTATCCTTGCTTAAGTAAGTCATTGGCACAGCGGTAAAATATTGGACTGACTTACTGAAGTACTGGGTTCGAATTTTGGGCGAAATCCTTCTTTAGACTAAGTTAAAACAAAACCAATCTTCACTGTAATTATATTATTGGATTAATCTAAATAATAACATATTTTTGTCTACTTTCGGGGTTTACAAAGTAAATTGTTTGCATAATCGAATAAGAAGTCAATAAAGACTAATATTTAACAGTGGCAATGATTGGAAAACAAGCACAAAAAATTCGGGTCTTGGTGATAAATCGTTTTTTAAATATAATGTGGTCATACAAATTTAATAGTCAGTACTTGAACAAAAACCGATGTACAACAACCCTCATTGCAAAAAAGCGTGGTGGTTACAGCGGATGGTAATGATATTAGCATACCGAAATACAAGAATACTATGTAAAGGAAAGTTGGAGCTAAACTCAAAAATTCACGCATAATACATGAAAAAGATATCAAAAGCGCTGAATTGTGAGGAACATTTTAAAATGGGAGATGTTCTAGTGGACGGATCTAGGTGCGTGTGTAAATCGAGCTTTTTTTCGCTGCCTTCACATGACTGGAATGTAAAATAGTTTTCCCGTTTCAGCCAAAGAGTTTTGAATATGTTTTAGACTGTCATCGGTGGCCGGAAATTTTACATGACGTCCATCGATCTTGTAAAGCCTATTAACGCAGCCAAATTAATAATTGATATTGTTTACGTTATACTTATTTACATCACTTTGTTTAAAATGAATGAAAACATACATTTTTTCATGTAACTTATATACATTTCAATGTACGACATACTCTAATATTAAATAAAATTAGGAATATGGTTGATAGTGTCTTCCAAATGTGATTAAACTTCAACCTTTTGATAAACTTGCAACTGACAAAATATGGCTCTTCACTGATAATTATAGTTGGGAAACATTGATTTACTTTTGTCCGTGAAAAGACGTGTTTGTGATGTATGATATATAAATGATAAAACTACGATATCAAGTTAAGTCAGCGATACTTAAGCTATGGAAAAAAATGTGGAAGCATTTCGTTTTTATCGAGTTCCGTATACGAAGTTTTCGAATTCTATTCTATTATCAGGGCAAAATCCTCTATCCGTCGATCGGTCTATATTTCTGTCTACCTATCAGAGTTATCTAAATTCTAACCGAAATAAGATAGGAGCTAGAAATTCACATATAATATAGAGAAAATCCTTGGTGCAAAATAAGAAACTCAAAATTTTTGTAATGAAAATTAAAACAAACATTTCTGTGTTTATCTCCGTGAGTATTAGGCATGTCGTTGAAAAGAACACTAAAAACAAGAGTAAATTCGAAACAACGAACGGTGCACAATATAACATATACATTTTAATTTTTAGACGCTCTTTAATAATTAAAATGTGTTTGTTATATTGTGCATGTCTAGGTAACGTGATCGTATACAGCGTACTGAAGAGTATCGTATTTAGCTTGACTTACTTTTAACTAAAGTTATTAATATTTTCCTACTTTTGTCAAAAATCAAAACTGAAGTAAAAATGTAACTCATATTTGTGTCCGAAGAGAAGTGCGTGGAACACGAAGTTTATAATAAAGCATTGACAGGTAGACAAATGTATGACATGCTGATGCAGTTATAAACTTGATGTTGCAAATGTTGCTGTTGGACACTTTTATTTCATTGTAGAGACTGAAGGTAATTCGGTGTCAGCTTACTTTCGACCAATTTTATTATTTCGGAGTTACGTGTTATTATTTAATTATTTTCATTTCTTTAATTACTTCATAATTGTTTGCGGCCTATTTTCACTTCATATGAGAAATACCTATTTTCTATCTAATCTATTTTATACTCAAACCATATTAAAACTAACCAAATTGAAAACCAATTTATGCTCAAGACAACTAACCGCGTGATGACAATTGTAAGCATTTATTAGTTTATTTTATTTAAATATCCAAATAATATATATATATATATATATATATATATATATATATTTATATTTATATATATATTTCAGTCGATATATTGTTTAAATAATTTAAGATAATTTTCAAATTACTTATTTTACTAAAGTGGTTATATCGTACTGAATATTCGCGTAAGATATGTTCTTTATACCTTATGTACAGAATTGCTATATGCAAGTAATCCATTAAGTAATGCAATATTGGGCATAATTCAATGCAGCTTTTATTTTCTAAGAAAGCTTAATGTTACAAAGTGTCTATAATTTTTATAGAAAACTGAAAGAGTTCGAGATCACGAAAGTCAGTAAAATAAGATAAATTGTGTCACAAAGAGTAAGAAAATAAAACTTACCTTCCGTCCGAGAGTAGAAACGGTTTTTCCACACTTGCATGGGGTGGAGGATGACTGTTTAGGTCCGAGACTGATTCTGTGAAAAGTAAATAAAAACATGATACTAACTATCGCAGACTCACTAATTCAGTTCAGTAATTAATTATTTTACATAAATGAAAATGTTATTTTGTGATAAAAACTATTATTAATTTTATTCTTATCATAAAGTGCTAATAAAGTTTGACACCAAATATTAATTTCAATTACATTAAAGTTACCCACCCAACTCTTGCTCCGCCACTTTGCAAAGACTCGTCTCACAATTGTCGTCCTCTGTGCTGGCCACTTTTTCGTCGACCAACTTGTTTAACTTGGGCGAAAATCTTTAAGTAAACGAGAAATTTTTTATTGACTATTTATTTATGGTAATTATTTAAAACGAGTCAGCATAAAAAATGCACTGTTTCTGCAAACAATACAAACAATTTGTCCAAAATTCACTTACACAAGCGCGCGCATGCGGGGACCTGTACGTGCATACCCCTGCACGTGTACACGGGCCCACGAGTAGGTGTTTATATTAATATAATTTTGGTTTTTTTCCATATTTAATCAAGTTTCTAAAATCATAAATCAGAAATTTCAAATCCGCGAATAGTGGCAGATTACCAATAAATTTTCAAAATTAGAACTTCTTTTATCGTGACTGCTTCTTCCGACGTTCATACTACTTCTTGCTAAGGTATAGTAGAGAAGCATTTTTAGCCAGATTATTGTATCTAAAGATCCAGGCAGTATCATTTCATATTACAAAAGTTCTAGTATCACATTACTATTGCCTTTTCTATCTTTTCTGATTATAATATCACTATTACCTTATATATTACCTATCATCATAAAATCTATTGTTCCAAGCTCGTCTCTATTAACACATCGCACATGTCTGACCATTTCTAACTAAAATCTGGTGGTCTAATGGTGGTTTTGCCGTAAATTCAACTTAGCTTGGTTTTTAGAAATTTAGTTTATATATACGTAACTATTTTTATGGAACAAACTTTAGAGTATAAGGTCTTGGAAAATTGGTTGAACAAACTTACAATCTCATTTTGACAAATTTACAATCTCATTAAAAATAGAAAAACAAAGTCTTTTCTTATCGGCTAACCTGAGTATCTTATTATCACGACTGGATGCGCCCCGATGATCACCGGCGCGTTGTGTGCACGCTCGCGCTAGTTCTCCGAGCAGACGAGGGCGGGAGGGCGGCACTGCTACTCCCGCTGCTCCCGCCGCCCCCACATTCGCGGCGCCCTGCACCACGCGGATTCCCATTCGTGCAATGTTCCGTCGCGCTACCTTCTCGTCAGCGCGGTCAGCTGAACACAGTAAATATATTAATGTGACTGCGAGTCAGATAAAATATATTACATTGAAATTGAACGAATACAAATAAATATTAATTAATGATTATTTATTTTGTGTTTCATAATTTTTAGAAATGGAACTAATTTCATAGCTTTCGAAAGTCGTAGAAATGGATACCATTTCTATAACGTTTTTTGAAAAAATAAATAAGCCAATGCCGTAATGAAACCGAATTTTTTTTCAACATATTAAAGACAGTATTTGATAACGTTGTATAATTTGAGAAAGATCTAACATTTTTGAAAATAATGTTCTTTTTGTTAGAACATAATGTGGATTAAAAGTGTAAGTTTAGTTTCTTGAATAGTAATTTCTCGGCTATAACGTACTCTTACTTAATACGCTTTGTCTGGTTCCGTGAATGTGGCATTTATAACTATTATAGAGTCATGTTGTTCAATCGTTTCCAATAATAATTTAAATAGTATCACACGGTAGTAGGTACCACTCCATCATGAACTTAGACATTGAATTTGCAGTGGTTTGGGCGATCTTGTTAGTCAATGGAGTCTAGCAGTCTGTAAAAAGTTACGTGCCTCAAAACTTAAAAAGAATTTGATTTTTGATTATTCAAACTATTTAAGTACAGATCGAACTATCGCCCTCAGTCTATAGTAATGACCTTTCAAAGAATAACGATGACTATATATAATACAAAATACGTAACGTTCATTGATGTTGGTTTTTATCCAGAAACAAAAAAATCTTATCAAAAATGTAAAAGTAAAAAATGGAGCAGGTCCTTTTTATTAAAAACTGTGATACATGGAATTTATCGTAATTAAACACCTAACTTAACATACTTGACGCAACGTAATGCAATCTAATCAAACATAATCTAACCTCATTCAAGGTGACCTCACTTTATTAAAGCTAATTCAACCTAGTGTATCCTGACCCAATCTAATTCAAGATAACCCATTCTACCCCAAATTAATCGAACCTAACTAATTTTTGTCCAATATTTACTTTTCCTTTTATTGGTATGTAAAATTCTCGCTACTTGCCAAACTTTATATTATTAAGTCGACTTAAAAGTAGGTCAAAGGTTTTGATGATAAGTTAGTCAGAAAGTGTTAAAATTGGCAGTAAGGGTCCACGTGTTAAGAAATTTAAAAATCACTGTGGCGTTGATTATGTCTGCTCATTTGAAGTTCTAACCTGGTACATAAAACAGGTCTTGAGTTGATAGGGTGTCAAAGTATGTCTCGAAATGTTTCCTGCGAATAAAAGTGGCTCCGGGCTGCCGCGTACACAGAAAATGTCTGTGCAAGAATATAGCGGAAACAAAATTAATCTTGACGATATGGCAATTCTTCAAATATATAGCTTTCTTACATCTGTCTCCACTGGTCTAGACCAAAAGAAGAATACCTGAAACGCCAAGAGATTATTAATGTCAATTTAGTACAAGCACTCGAATGGGAATGAGAGAAATTCATTTTTTTTAGTTTCAACTAATCCAGATTCCTTCAGATTATCTACAATTTGTAATTAAATAAAACGTTAAAATCAAGAAGTTTGAACCTTTACATACATAAAACTAGATTGCAATAAAGTATTTGAGAATTGGTTTTTATTTTATAAGTCGTAATTTTATGATACGAAATGGTAATTTAATTCGACAAGTTCAAGTTAGTTGCTTTCTATTTGAAGAATTAATTCTCTCTTCTAATTCGTCTAAAGTGATTGTCAAAATAAAGTCACAGCCCCCCTCTCTGATCGGCAAGGAATTGAAATCGGAACCGTGCCGGCAAAGGCCGTAAGCTCACAACAAATGTCTCCCATTTGAAGCTATCCTAAGTTGATTATGTGAAAAGAATATGTTTTAGCAGGTTAAAAGCACACGAATTCGAATAAATTTTAGCACCGCTTCGAACCGCAAGTGTGGCAGCCGCAATAAAATATCCGACAAACGACGAAAAAATATTAATATTATTTTCTACAAAATACAAAAAGTGAACGATTTCTGTATTATATATGCACGTAAATTTTTGTTTCTTTATTGCAAGAAATTTGATACAATTTTTTATATTTTATCATTGACATGAAAAGGTGAAACAACCTACAAAAATTGAGAGAGCGGAATTTTTGCATACAACTTACAGAATATAAGCAAACATAAAACCCTAGGGCTTCAGTACGAGGAGGGAATTCACTATCAATAATCACGGAAGGAAATTGTCTCAAAAAAAACTTAGAACTGTGCTCTATTCAATATACACGTAAGTAACTCATTAATAAACGTTAACTCATTAATAAAGTAACTCATTAATAAACGCTGAATAAATGGTAATCAGAGAGCGTAATATCCGGCAAATATGATGGACGAGTCAGTAGTACTCCACGAGTACGTTTTGTAACATATGGTCTAGCATTACCAAGTAGAATATAAACTCAATCCTACCATCGTTGTCTACTCAATTTGTTAGCTAATCGGTACAATTGTTTGCAGTAAATATATGCATTAATTCCCTAAGATCCCTCTGGAAAAAAACCAATAAATAAAGCCCTTGATATTCCACCAGCAGCTGAGCATCACCTTTCTGGCACTTATTTCAGGTTTGGATATTGAAATTCCTGTTTTTCCGACATCTAGCTATTTAGGTTTACGTCTATGGTTAACGTATGTCTTACTCACCCCTCATCGCCAGACACTAATTGATTTAGCCAGTCGAAGTTTCGTTTTAATACAAATCACTGTTGACGAGTGTCAATTCTGTAATCGCCACACATCGAATTTCGAAACATTTCCCAATTCGTGCAAATATGTTTCTATGGTCCCATGACTGCAGTCTACCTCATCTGCCAATTGACAAGTCGTCAGTCGAGGATCCTTCTCAATTAGTCGTCGTAATCGTTGAATGTCCAATTCAACAGGACCTCCGGTACGGGGTTTGACCTCAAGAACGTTGTCCTCATTCCTGAACTATCTGAACCAAATCTTTGCCGTCGCTTTAATAATCTTTGCAACGTGACCTAGGCGAAATCTGTAAAGTAATAGAATTCGTATTTTATATCTATTTATATCCATTATCTTTTATGTAATTCACTTAATGCTGCGGAGCTGACTGTTGTCAATTGACTATAAAACCTTCTAGAACTTTCGAAAATCTTTCTAGAAAAGTCTGGAATTTCTGGCTAAAAACTTATTAGATAAGCTAATATATATTAAATAATCCTAATAGTATATTAAGAGCAAACACGCATACATAGATTTAAGGCATTTTATATATAAAGGTGAATAAATTTCAGTGGGAAAAAAAATTGGGTAAACATTATTTTCAATATTGTAAATGCGTATTATTATTTATAAGATAACAGTTCAATCATAATCAAATAAGAATAAAAAAGTGTTTAAAGACCGCATGTTCCTATAATTTTGGTCAAATATATTGTTCGGATTACAGATTTGTACGCAATTCACTGAACAGAAAATCATACTTACGTTTTTCATCTTTATTTTACTCAATAGTAATTTCAGACATGTGTGTGCGCATGGTTTTGTGTTAGATTCTAAATATTTACTTATTTGATTAATATTTAAAGATACCGCTGCTAAACCAATTTAATGTTTGGGCCATAATATTATGAATCAGCTGCATTCTTACACGAGAACTTATTCATGAGAAATATTATCAAAACGCTTTCTAACAAATTCCTACCTTACTTAAGCGCCGGTTCCTTTGACTTCTTGTTCTTTTTTTTACGTTTGATAATTATATTTCTCAAATGACATACATACAAATAGTTTATTCCTGTTTTATTTTACTTTGGCAGTACCTTGCTTTTTAAATTAATTTTAACTAATTTTATCCGATGTACAGTTTTAATGACAGGAAAAGGAAAATTATATATATATATTTATTTTATTAATTACGTATACATATAAGTTCTGGAACAAATAACCGAAAATCTACAGATGATTCTCCCAAAAAATAATCACATTTTTGACCATAAAAATCAAATGATGCACAAAAATGCCCCTAACTAATGTGCTCCTCCATATCCTGGAATTTGATGCAAATTTATATGTTAAGTAAGTTATTATAAACATCTTTTTAAATTCAAATTACTTCAAATTACGTAAGTTTAATGCTTTATTTTTATATTATATATCCGATATAATATTTTTAATTTTTTAAGAACCTAAAAACAATTCAAAATATAAAAAGGTGAAATGAAGATGGATATGAGTTTTACAATTAAAGCACACTGTGATATTTTTATATATTTTAGCCTTTATTCTGTTTCAATTAAATTAGTTACTTTCTTTGTTTCAAATGTTCGAAGTGATCAAAACAATATGCCACTTTATTATTGTTACCATTTACTTAATGGCAGAAACATTTATTGTTTGAGCCTCATTGAAAATTAACTTGTTAGAAGTCTTGATTCACATAAAATAGGGCAAATTGGCAAATATAGAATGAAACTCTTCTATGCGAAGCAGATATTTTATGGAGCGAATCGAATTAAATTTATCTAATAGTTTCTAATATTTTGAGTGATAACATTGAAAAAATACCCCTAGCTATCCTATTCCACAAAATAATAGAATTTCCCATTAATCATCAAATACCTTAGGCTATTATGTTTTCTGATATGGAGATGAACTCGGGCATTTTTAATTATGTTTTATAAGATGTAATTTTTTATCACTTGTGCGATTTGTCGTGTATCCAATTGATTAAGACAAATAAAAATTGTTCCCTTACCTGTAGAGGCGTATTCTGTTCTCGAATCTGACCAGGGTGTGGTGGCCAGATCTGGGCCAAGCACATGATTTCCTCATTGCAAAACTTAAGGCCCATGACTTCTTCGTCTTCTCGTCCATATCTGTGAACGTAATGTTTGTGGTTAAGATTTGTGGGAGTTAAAATAGTTAAGATTTTTGGGAGTTAAAATAGTTTTCATCACTGATTTTGTATATCTTTATATTCTCTTCATTATATATTATTTTCAAGGAAAAAGTAAATTATGCTATTATCAGCAGATACGTGGTGGTTCTCAAAACCAAGAAAGATGCCAATAAAAAGAGATACAACGTTAAAACCGATTATTCCTGTACATTCACATTCAAGATTAATGAGGTTAACTTGATCTTAACGCAAATTAAAATTTTCTGATTAACAAGAAAAATTACTGTTATCTATTTATACAATTAATGCTATGTTTATTATGAAAATAATTAACTTAATCCACCCGGTCAATCACCATAAAATATTTTAAACAACCACAAACTGAATTACATTATATATTTGAAGTCTCTCCACCGAACTCATAAAATAATTATCGTAGCTATTTTGAGCGTCGCCATGATCCATCCTTATGCGAGAATAATAAACAAACAAACTCACTTTTAATTTATAGTACAATTACAGCAGGTTCTTTAGGTTAGAATCTAGACTTGTGGAATAATTCTTTTTATATTTTCCTTAAATATTCATAGTTTTTTTTACCAATAAGGTGAAATTAAATAAATATTTTGTCTCCATATTTCCTGTAGTCATTCGTAAACATTTTTTTATCTTAAATTTTAATTCTGCGCAAACGAAGCTGATTATAACTGTTGATAAAATATACTTTTAAAATTTCATTAAATGGTAAATATACAGAGAAATATTCAATTTTCATTATCTAATAGCCCATATGGACCTTAACCAATCCTTAAGTTTTATACACTATATTTAAAAAAAATATTTCCTAAATGAAAGTAAAAAGTTATTAATGACAGTAATCAATGAACTAATTCTATTTTGAGTCATAACATAAGATTGTTTACACAAAATTATGTAGTTATTATTTATTTTCATACAAACGGTATAATGTTTATTCATAAAAAGAATTACTTAGCAATTCCCATTTTCAAAACCACAAAATTTTAGCGTCAATTATTTCCGACCATGCTTGAATTATAAAATTTTCTTTTTATTGACGCGTTTATAAACTCCTATTTTATGCTATTTTTTCTAGATATATAATGACAATTTTACAGTTTAGAATATGTAAGGACAACTTTACAGTTACTACAGCAGAAAAATATTTTTCTTTTGCAATAATTGAAAAACATTTTTGATTGCTCTACTTCACAAGATACGTCTCATTCTAAAACTCTGCTAAGGGAGATTTACATGTTTATATCAAGAACCTGAAGTAATACCAAAGGTAAGTTAAAAACACGAAATATTGTGAACATTGATATATTCCGCACCCAGATCGTCCCTGTTCTATTATTGATTGAAATGGACTTTCCAATGTGATAGGATAACCCACAAAAAGTGACTGGTTTGTCCGTTATGGAAGTATCCTTCGCTTATTTAAATCGTACTAGTGGTCGCCCAGTGGTCGAAATTCGACCATAATAAATTTAAATTATAAGTTATTTAATATAAATTATTAAAATATAATGCTCAAAAATTATTAAGGTTCTATTGTCAAAGACTATATACTACTATAACCACATATTTCGCCAACGCTGTTATTTTCCTATTTAAAAAAAATTAATTATATGGAATTCAAAAAGGAGAAAAATAAAGAATACCTATTTTAAAAAAAAATTATTAAAACAGAGCATGCTGTAAGATGATGCGAAATAAAAAAATTATGCGGTAAAAATGCTCTCCATTGAATATCATTTTTATCGCATATTGCGATAATATAATTAATGATTTAAAACTTCTTTGAAAACAATGTTTTTTGTAAAAACTCTTTCATTGTTTGCTAAACTTCCTTGACCGTTATATTCGGAAATATAAAACTTTAAACCATCGAATGAACGGACTCTATTTGCTGCGACATACAATTGCCCATGTGTGAAAACGGGTCGATTCAAAAAAATTCCAAATTTTTGGAATGTTTGTCCTTGAGACTTATTTATTGTCATCGCAAATGCAGGTATTATAGGAAATTGCGTTCTTTGAAAGTTAAACGGTAAAATAGTTCCAGAGTATGTTAAATTTATACGTGGAATCAAAATTCTCTTACTGCGTGCGGTCCCAGTTAAAACTTCGCAATCTATTGAATTTCGATGCATAAATTTGATGCGCATTCTTGTTCCATTGACTAATGCGTCCTTAGTATTTAAGTTTCTCATCAATAAAACTATGCAATTAACTTTTAATACTAACTTATGCGGTGGTAAACCACTAATAGAGAAAGAATTTAAAAATTCTACCGGATAGTTATTGATGTCATTGTCATTATCACAAATTATTTTATCATAGCTATGATATATTTGCTGTTCACCAGGAATTTGATTAAGTATATCAGTATTAATCAAAGTACAATCGTCATTTGTAGGTGCTAAAATAACAGAGTTCAATATATTTTCTGAGAGTATGTTATTGGAAATATTTCCATACACCTCATAAATAATATTGTTTTTATTTCCTATTAATTGATGAGGTATTAAAATAACATTTTTACTAAACTGAGGGAATTGCGGGGCCTCATCATTACCAATTTTTTTGAAGAATTCTACAAATTCTGTTTCATTTGGTAAAGCTCTCATATTTCGAGTAAATGTAACTTTATGAAAATTAGGAAATTCATGCCAACTTGTAACACAATTTTCAATTAAATTATTACTGGTAAGATTTGCCGAAAATCACCGCACAGAAGTATAGTTTTTCCTCCAAACACTCTATGTTTATCGTTTTCATCACATAGATCATGCAATAATCTATCTATGATTATCAACACTTGCAAAGGACACATAGAAACTTCATCAATAATTATCAATGATGATGAATTTATGAAACTACCGTAGCTACTATTTGCAGTAATATTTGATACAGAATTTTTTAAAATGGGTATAGGCAATTTAAACACTTTGTGTAAAGTCCTACCTCCAAGTAATAAAGTTGAAGCTATGCCACTGAACGCAGTTCGAATACAACGAAGATTAAGCGAATTTAATTTGTGAATTAATGCTGTTTGAGTGAATGTTTTGCACCAACCAGCGTGAGCGGTTAAACAAAAAAAATTTGGATCCAGTATCATGATACAAAATATCACGAATAACTTGATCAATGAGATTACGCTGTTCAATATTTGCACTTTCATATTACTCACAAAACAGCATCTCTTGTTCTATTATATCAATAGTTTTTCTTCTTCTATTCTCTGCAAGTATGTGGGAACTGGTAAACCAAGAATTTGACAGGACAAATTATGAACATTCAAAATATCATCAATTTCTAATAGAGCTCTATTAAAGGATACTTCATTGTTGTAAAGTCTTAGAAAACCTTCACTAAGATATACTTTAAAATCATTCCATAACGCTAATACATTGGCTGGCACATTTATTGCACAAATGTAACCAAATAAATTCAGCATTTGTTTTGGTGAATGTAATTCTTTTGATTTATTTAAACATTCCCGCCATTCATTATCATTTGAAGCTATTCCGCGAGCATGGCATGCTTCAACAAAAGAAGGGTATAAAAATTCATTGTATGTTCTAACATCCTCGAATGATTTCGGACCACAGACATGTAATAAAAGCAATCGTAAGTGAAAAAGTTTGATATCTTTTGGTGACACTACATATATCCTTGTAATGATTTTATCACCACCACGGCTTCTCTTCTTCCATTTATTTCGGAAATCTTCCCACACATAATGCATAGGAATTTCAGTATATTTATAGTCTCGTGCTGATGGATCTGATCGATTCAACTCAAAAAATGCTAATAATTTTATTTGTCTTTCATTATCAATTACTTGACGTTGTTGCCCTTTTCGGAAGTATACATTCTGTCGAAGCGGTAAATGAATATCAAGTCTGATTATAGTATGTGACTGAAAATGCATTGGTAATTCATAGACGCGCCATATGGCTTCTGTTGATCCGACATAAGGACCAATTAAAAAATTGGTAACTTCATTAATTTCTATATTTTGACATTATTCATTTCCACCAGACTCTAGTTCAACAGATGCACTGTCATAGCCTTTATACACATATTTATAAATGTATTTGACACTTTTGACTGTGGTACATACTTCAACATTTATATGGTAATTAAATTTAGCAAGTAAATGTGGATTGTATGGTACAACATACCGATTGTCAAGGCAACTACCACGAACTTCTGCATTATCGCGTCTTCTGTATAATCGATACCCATTTAACGATTCACATGTAGTTTCATTAAATTGTTTTGGATACTCTTTTATACATTTTCCATCTCTCATACATACAGAATTAGGATTAAGTACTCCGCATGGACCATGCATCATATGTTTTACAACATATTTATGTAATATGTTATCAATATCTATAGCATTAACAATTTTATCTTGCTCATTTAAAGTGAGTAAAATGGAAGCATGAGGCACTCCTCTTTCTTGAAATTCAATTGTATAAATGAGTGCTTCAACTTTACCAAATATATTATTTTGTATAAGGCCCTCTATGAATGCTTTCAACTTTGACTTGAATACACGCACAATAATATCAGGTCTATAATTAGCAGCTTCACCTACACCGATGTTGTTAACTATTTCTGGCCAACTTGGATTGCAAGTCATTGTAATAAATAAAAACGGTTTTCAGAAATGTTGTGCAATTGACATTGCATCTAAATAATTCTGATATATATTTCTTGGAGATCCATTGAATGAAGATGGTAAAATTACTCTACGACCAACATTCCTAGCATTCATGTTCAATTCTAAGTAGTCTGTTAAATCGTTGTAAACTTGAGACTTAAGAATTGTTTGCTTTTGTCGAATGAAATGTAATCTTGAGCCCTCTATTCTCACATACATATCAACTATCCACTGCAGAAATATTTTTTTGTGAATGGTGCTACATGCTGAAATCTTCTCTAATCGCAAGTCGTTTGGCTGCATACTGAAGCATGGCTAATTTTTTTCTGGGTGCTCTTGAATTAGATATAGTTGGTACGTTATGAGGAATATTGATATGCCACCCAGTATCAGCATTTGGAAAAAGTAATGGATGTGCTCAAGGGTCTAATGATGAATTTAAAATTGAGATATTTTTATGATACTATTAACTTATGAAAATTAAATCTTATTTCGCTCAAAGGTGGCTCACAATCAACTGTACTAAATATTACTGCTATATCAGTTTGAACTGCATCATTGAAATGGCGTTGATTTAAATCATGATTTACTTTAATGAGCATACAAATTTCTTTTTTTTTTATTTTCCACTCTGTGACAATGATGTTTCATTGCAATGAATGACCGAACCAAAGGATTACTGCGTTCCAATTCAAGAGATATTTTGCGCATTATATTGTTATTACATGTTTGATTAAAATGTTGTTGTAATCTATAATTGATAATATATAATTGATAGTGTCGACATCATAAAAATCGAATTGCGCACAATATGCTGAGCGACCATATGCTGCATTCATTGAACCTGATCTGTGATAAAAACATCATGTTTATGAAATGATACACTCCACTTGTAACTGCCCCGCAAATTTTAGCTTCTTAGCTAACCATAGCAAATGATGAATTATATTTGCGAATGTTTTCAAAATAATTTTTTGCCTTACTTTTGGTTGAAGGTTTATTTGAAATAAGTCCATAATACAATGATTTATAATATTCATTTTGACTTAAGGGCGGTAAAATTGCTTTACCCTTATGACAACATTAAGTGAATTCAGTCCTGTCACTTAAAGTCACTTCAGATTCAAAACGTTTCGCATTGCAAAACCTGCATTGTAAATCAATTAATCCACAATCATAACTATGATTACATTTAGTGCACATTTATATGTATCTCTAAAAATTACTTTTTCATTTGTAAAGTATTAATATTATTCAAATTTGCCTTTGGTCTATTAATATGTGTATGCGAAACAAACTATGAATATGGCATTATCAAAATTATGATTATTTTTGACATTCAGTAAGACTATGGACAAATAATATTAATCTCAGTTTGACCATAGACTTCAACCATAAACAAAATAGTACATATGTGTGTGTACACATGTGTGTGTGTGTCAAACGCATGTATTTCTAATAAAAATCTATTTATCTCTTTCTATGTAAAAAATATTAGCTTTCAGCACTCTTCTCCATATAAACTTTAACTGTGCCAAATTTCATTCTCCTCCGGACGCGTAATTTTCGTAAAAAGGAGTATAAAGGTTTTGCTTAGTATATTAATATTTTGGTTATTATTAACCTTTAAATTATGGTTATTATTAACCTTTAGAAAATTGAATAATATTTTATTAAATCGTAATAACTCTAATTTCAGATAAAAGGTCAATTTTTTTACTACTATATATGGGAAAATAACAAAGTTAAAGCACAATAACTTAGAAACTGTCTGGCAGATAAACTACAATGGAAAGCCAGCGGAAAAATAAAATTATGGACAACTCATATGTCAATATGTGTGTATATACATATGTGTGTGTGTGTGTGTGTGTCGAACGCATGGTAGTATGTGTAATGTTTTTTTTATTAATTTAATGTGTTTCTAATGCATTATTATAAAAAAAATTTAGCTTTCCGTACTCCTCCATACAAACTTTAACTGTGCCAAATTTCATACTCATCCGTCCGCGTAATTTTCGTAAAAGGGGTACAACGTTTTTGCTTCATGTATTAATATTATGATTATTATTAATAATGTTACATTAAAAGATAACAACTGTAATTCTAGATAAAAGAACAATTTTTTTACTATTATATATGAGAAAATAACAAAGTTGAAGCACAATAACTTGCGAACTGTCTGGCAGATAAACTACAATGGAAAGCCAGCGGAAAAATAAAACTATAGACTACTCATATGTCAATTGTATGTATATACATGTGTGTGTCAAATGCATGGTAGTGTGTGTAATGTTTTATTTATTGATTTAATGTACTTTATAAGCATTATTATTGAAAAACATTAGCGTTCTGCACTTCTCCTACATATAAACTATAAGTATGCCAAATTTCATACTCCTCCGTCTGCGCAATTTTCGTAAAAAGGGGTCCAAAGTTTTTGCTTCACGTATTAATATAAAGATTAAAGACTTCCGCTTTGCAGCTTCGGATAGAAAATGCTCTATGAGGTTTAATACACTAAATGTATATTTATGTAAATGATAGTTATATGATCTTCGGTGGAATCTGCCTGAATGGATATGCATAGAGAATGATATAAATAATCTAAAATTTTATGGTAAATAGTCTAAAAGCAGTGAATAAATTCACTGCTTTTAGATTATTTACCATAAAATTAAAACAAGAATATTACTTTCAATTAGTCTACATTCAGTTAGTCTACATCTAATCTGATTTCAAATTTTAATTTTCAAAATCGTAATTGTGTGGAAGATATAAAATGAATTTTTGCGATCAATCGCTTTTCTATAGTGTGACGTTTTATTTCAGCTCTCAAGTTCTTGAAAGGAAAAAAACAGTTATGTTCTAACATGTCCTTACTGCTGAACCTAGGTACTAAACAGAACTGTACAATTTCATGTTAATACGTGCAGAAATTAGTGCTAGGTAATATTGGAAGTCAAAAAACATAAATCATGAAGGTGTAAGTACAGCAAAAGAAAATCTACCCGTTATCCAAAAACAATAATTACAGATCTGATAAATTTACCTTTTCGAAAGTCGTCGGTTTCAAAATTGTATATTAGAGGTAATTTTGGAATGCACAATTATTATGTTTTTTTATGTTCTCTCCATTAAATTTTTTGATATTTAAGAGTGGAAAAAATTATATTTATTAAATGGTTTTTATTAATATATTTTAAACGATTATTGTGTGTTGCATTGATCACAAGACATAAATTCTTCGACTAACCGACGCACCGTGGTGACTCGACTTCGATTTCTGTCTACCCGTATTATACACTAAAATAGCCAAATAAATTAAAAAATTAATTAATATTAAAATAAAAAAAATGTATATAAATAATTTACACAAATTAATTTCTAAAATATTGAAACAAACATAATTAGCTAATTAACTGTATTAAAAATCGTTATTATATTTATTTCGAATTCCTTGGAAGAATCCTTCTAACGAACTTGACTTTTCCTCTCTAGCCTTCCTGCTTCAACATTCAGTAATAGTATC
This sequence comes from Druceiella hillmani, assembly GCA_039881145.1. Lineage (NCBI taxonomy): Eukaryota > Metazoa > Arthropoda > Insecta > Lepidoptera > Hepialidae > Druceiella > Druceiella hillmani. The sequence continues at coordinate 933,040 of JAYKKI010000149.1, forward strand.
ATTATTTTTGTACCTTTATATCTTGATCAAACTTTCCTCTTTGTTTCTCATTAAAGTTTCCGAGATTTTTCGTGGAGTTACCCAAGTGTGATATAAAAAAGTGGACTTTCAAGCTCGTGTTGCATCACAATTTCCTCAAATTTTCCAGGGTCTAGTCATCTCTAATTGCAAAGAAACATTTTAATTGACATGTCTTGAAAAAAATCCTAGCTTCCTTTTCATCTTGCGTTAAGCTTCGTAGCCTTTATCTTTCGTTTAACTACAAATTATTTCCTTTAGCAGCAAAAATAACTGTCATAATATATCACATCATATACAGAGTCATAGACATTATTTTTTAGAAGGCCGAATTGAAAACTTCCTTTTTTGTCTTCCATGCATAATAGGAAATAAGAAATGACTAATTCTGATTTGCAATATTGGTATATGAATGCGACAGAAATTTTTAACAAAGCCTAATTTTTTTTTCATTGTTTTCTCGTAATCGATTCTTTATGGATAAACTAAAAATTATCGGGTCAATTACTTTAACTTCTTGATCTTAATGCCATTTTCCGAATTAAAAAAGGAAATTAATTTTTCACGAAAATAATTCATGTCGATATTATAACGTTAAATTTTTGTAAGGAAAATGCTTTAATTTTTAATGGACTCTGTGGCTTAACTATAAATGGAACTTTTAGCTAAATGAATGGATGGCTAAATAATATTCATTTGTATTTCTAAGAACCATTATGAGATGTTTTTTTCTTTAATGACCACCACAAAATTTATAACAAACCGTGATTCCATTTCAGATAATTTTATACATTTTATACATGCTCACAATACATGATCAAAAAAGAAATTAAACACAGACTGGAGTGTCCTTTATAACTTCACTTTTAGTCTAATGCAATATCCCCTAATAGAGATTTATTGTTAACGATAATGTAAGTGCGCTAATGATAAAACTGCTTAAATAATTTTTAACCGACTTCTAAAAAGCAAAAGTTTCTCAATTCATCGGAATCTTTTTTTTGTATATTGAGCGATAATTCTTTACGGTGTGGACCGATTTTGATGATTATTCTTTTATTTGAAAGTAGGTGCTATAGATGTAGACCCATATATATATATATATATATATATATATATATATATATATATATATATATATATATATATATATAATGATCTGATGATGATGTCTGGAAATCAAGATATTTGCTACGGGTAGTTGTTGTTTTGCAAAATAACTACACCACTTACCAGGTCAGGGTCTGATGGTAAGTTCTGTATATAAAAAATGGAAATATTTAAAGGATATTAGTGAAGCAACCGTGATTAAATATATTTGTTACAAGTAGTAGTAGTACAAAATAACTATATATTCGACCAGGGCAGGGTCTGATAATGAGTTCTGGAAAGGAACAATGGAACTCCTAAACAGATGGTTGAAAGTTAAAAGTGATTCAAGATATTTGCTGCTGTTAGTAGTTACTTTACAAAATAATAAAACTATCGATCATGTCAGAGTCCGATGATGCGTTCTGGAGATGAACAATGGAACTCTATATCGGATGGTAATAAATCAAACATAATTCAAGACATTTACTACTAGTAGTCTTTACTTAGCAAAACAACTGCACCATCGACCAAGTCAGTGAGTGATGATGAGTTCTGAAGATGAATAATGTAACTCCTTAGAGGATGGTAGTAAATCGATCGTGATTTAATATATATTCTACTGGTTAGTTGTCGTATTAGATATTCCTTTGCAAAATATGATATTAGATCCTCCTAACCGAACTCCACAAGTGGTAGTTTTTAATTGCAAAACCTAATATCGGATTTCAGATATGGAGAACCGAACTACTAAACGGCTTATAGCTAACCATTGGCGGATACTACTAACGCCTCATTTCTACGTGTTGTCGGTAATCAAGTTTAGAGAAAATGGGAATTTTTCCATACATTGGCTTTTGCACGTGACTTTTAATAATTTTTCAATATTTTAAGAAAAAAAAATAATTGTGATGATTAATAATAATACAATAATCAGTAAAAATTCTAAAATAAAATATCTTCTAGAAAACTAACTTCAAAAAAGGTGGGTAATAAAAAGTAAAAAATAATTAACTCAAAATAGGTAATTACTGACGTGGAATAAATAAGTTATTTATTTTTGAAGTGAGTGCCAGCACCGCCAATCAACTTGAACGAGTGTAAATTTTAATATAAATTTAAATATATTTAACAGTGCAAGTACATGAGAAGTTAAAGTTTTATATTTACATTAAAAATTAAATTAAGTTTTAATTTGTTCAAGTTGGTCGACATTGCTGGAACCGACTTCATAAATAATTAATTTAGTTATTTGTTCCAAATAAGTAGCTACCTATTTTGAGTAATATATTATTTACTTTAGTACCTATTTTTTTTAATATAGTACGTTTTATGTTTTTACGGCTTAATAATTCTTATATTGAACTGCTTTAAAATGTTTGGTATCTTAATGAGTTTAATTTTTAGTGTTTTAGTAAAAAACTCAATTATTAATTTAGCACAAAGAGCTCGATATAATTGGTGTTAATTTAGTACATTAAGGTCGTAATCAAAAGTTATACCTGTCAAGTTAATCAGTTATTAGAGGATTAGATAATTTATAAGATTACAATATAGTTTAGAAAATAATCAGAATAGAAATGTCTGGATCAAGTTAATTTTATTAAAAATCAATTGAAGCATTGCCGATTTATACTTTCTAAGCAAACGCCTTAATAATCTTATTCTTCTTCACAAATAGAGAAACAGTTTCTGAAATGGAGTGTCTTTAAAATATTTAATATATATTTAGGTGAAAAATCCTTGTGACAACCATTACTTCTAAATATGCTTCCAAAATATTTATTTCTTAATAGATATTTATATACCTACGTCGCCGAGGCGGGACTCTATCAAACACTATATGCAACTGTTATGTTTGGACATACATTATTCTTAAAAAGTATCAGCCAGAGGACATCGCGTTGTTTCAATGTAGTTCAACACGCGATCGATGCGAGTTCAAGGGCGTCGCAAAAGTCACACTTGCCGACCGTTGTAACTAGCATGTCGTGAAGGACAAACCGCTGTGTTGTAATGTTCAAGGCGTGCTTCGTGCTTATTCATATTAAAGCGAGCGGTGGAAAAAACGTAGCAAATGACAAAGTTTGACGAGTTTGAGAGTATTAGAAGATAAGAAAGGTATTTTACACGGTGACTTTTTATTTATTTTACACCTGGAACTAAAGTTGAAATCTATCATGTAAACTACCCATTCGCAGTATTAAAGTTGCGAAAAAAAAATTAATAAACCATTAAACAAACTGTTCTTAGGATGTACTTGATTGAACGCACGATGTCGTGGCAGCCAGTGAGGGATGTGGGGATTACCTGCAAATGTTATCGTTTCTTATTAGTTGTAATTGCACGAAAATGAGCAATTAATAATTAATTTTCCAATAAATTAATTAAGGCATATTTAAAAAAGTGATTACGTCTGTGCAAAAATGTACAACTCATTGTTTTTTATATGCGTAGACGGCAAAATAACGTGCAGGGTCACGGTCACGCCATTACTATGTAGTAATGAGACAATAAAGTCTACGGTCAGTTCATGTGAACCAAAAGTTTTATTGGGTAATTCTTATTAAGCGGGATCATGTCGAAACGTTCTGCGTTATGTCTGTTAAACTTAAATACAGGTTGATTATTTTTTTGTTTCGGACTTTAGGCTTTTCGATTAAAATTTCGTTAACGTAGATTGTGTTAGCTAATTATTTGAATGTTGGAATTGTTTAGTATTCCTGGTAAACGTGATGTAAAACTATAAATACATTATCTTAGAAAATTATTTTAAAACTGCTAATGGGTACTATCAACTTTAGTTCTAGGTGTAAAACGAATAGAATTAACCATGTAATATATATATATATATATATATATATATATATATATATATATATATATACACACATATGTTTGTTTGTGTGTGTATAATAGTGTAACTGTTTCGCTAATATAATTAATAGTACCATTTCTATTTTAGAATTTCCATCTGGTTGGCATAAAAAAATACGTCCGTACGCTTAAGAAAGTAAATTTATTATTTAAGACAGATATCTGAAACTTTTGTAATTTTTGTGAAGATAAAAAAGAATCTGAATTTTTAGAGCCATAGAAGCCGCGGGGCGAGTAATTGAATATACAATGGAACTCAACGACGCGAGGTCGACAGATGGCGGAATTTGAAGAGCCTTGAAAAATTACTTAAAAAAATCGCCGAGTTTTATAACCTTTACATATTCGTGGAAAAAGTTAAGTAAAATGAAAAAGTGTAAATAATTTTGAAAAGTTTATAAAATAATTTTGGGCAAGTTATAAACACTTGAGTATTATTTTATTTTCATAAGGTTCTTAACAATTTCTTACCATTCTAGGCTATTTTCCGTACACATATGTCTACATTATAAACGTAGTAGATTTCTTATTTTAAGTACTTTTTTGAGGCCCTGAAAATCCTACTATATTCCAATTTAATCCAATTTTTTGCAGCATCTCCTCTATGGATCTACGAAAAATGGTATTTTATACATAAATAAAGAAGGACACCAAGTTTCACGATTTTGTCTATATTCATTCTTTCCCGCAATTTCAGTAATATTTTCTATTTTTCATGTAAAGAAATTAGAAAAAAAATATAGAAAAATACAAGTATTTAAGTAAGGCAGAAAAACTACTGTGTAAAAAATAGTGGATACTATTTTATTTGTATAATTTGACGTTACAAACTTTTCATTTTTCTGGTGTATACTGCTAGTATACGTTTAAATTCTTCGCCATATTACCCTAGCAAAAGCTGGTAAACTTTTGCTTGAAAAATTTTAGTAATGTTTATACTTATAATGCATCGCAGAAAACTAAATATCATTTTTTCAATAAAAACATTATTCCTAATCATATTATCATCTTTCCAGAATCGGCTTGAATTTTTTTTCGTAATAACGGTGGTACAGACTATATGAAGCAAGGGGCTAATATTAAGCTTTGAGTGCATGTAAATAAAAAGCTTCAATAGTTCCTCCCACATAGATAATTCTACTTCTTAAAAGAAGATCAATTTACCCTACGAGGGATTTTCATACAAATAGGAACATTTAAATAATCTCTGAGTTTTTTATTAACCCGTTTAGTTATATTATTATTATTTTTATTTTATACATTTTTCAGGGATCTGGATATATCATAAATTTTTTAAAAACTATGATTATAAACATCGGTGTAGTTTTAAAGGAATTGTTAGATAAATCTCTAGAAACATTTTTTTCCATATTGGTTTTTTGAAAACTTTTCGAAAATGGAAGTGGGGTTATTTGTATGGACGTTTTCAATAATTTCACAAGAATTAACTTTTAAATTCATGTTTTCAACTGATACTCAAGCAACACATCAAATAAAAATATTCTGGTATTTCATGTGTCCCTCTACACATTCTTTCCTTCCCAAAATATCCACTTAAATATTATTTAGAATAGCCTACTAAAATATATTTGGATTAAACTATTCTGAACTTAGCCAAATTTTTAATTTTCTCACCGAAAGATTTCTGAGATGTGGATTCAGACGGTGGAGTCAGACATTTCGATATATAAATGGATTGACGCAAAGTGATTTCATGAGGGTTCCATTTTGCTTTTTCATTTATAGACACAAAAAAGAACAAAATATTATTCGTATAAATATCTACATTTTATATAACTTAATATTGTATTAAATTAATTTTCATTCGCGTTGATTTTCTACCAAGCTGGCAGGAATTATTTCTCACCCAACAAGATTATAGCAAAATCTCTTACAGATATTGTAATTGTTTAATATACACTATGTACGCTGGCTATTGACAAGTTTTAGTAGTTTATTTTCATTTAATAATAAATAATAAAAAACCGAGTATCATCTTGCAGAAATTTTGCTACTTGTGATTGTATACTGTGTTTCTGAAGCTTTTCCGGGCGCGATGCCGTGCGATAATATACAGAATTTTCCCACTTTTATAACTCGATCACAATTCCATTACTGAATGCGTACGGATAAAATAAGTGGAATATAATTATATTATAGTCTGGATTGACAGATATGTGACTTTGCTGTAATCCACGCGAACAAACTCGATGCAAATATATTCCAAGTCTGATAAAACTGAATAGTTAAATAAGTTACGTGCTGTCAATAATTCGTGTGTACTTCTTGCCGTCAACAACGTGTGCATGTGCATACAAATACAAAGAAAATCGAGATAAATTTGCATCCCTATGTGCATGTCAAAGTAAGATTATTTTCATAACATATTCTTGGGATAGATAAACAATTATAAAGAGTAAAATATAAAGTAAAATTGTTAATAATATTATGTATTCAAATATATTTGTATATATATGTAAAGAAAACCTATAGGTATCCTTTCATTTAAACTTTGCCGCGTTATCTATGATAAGTTCCATAGAGGTCGCTGTTAGCTTTCGTATCAAACGTCAAAAAATTTTGAGAGGTTAGATTTGTTTTTGATTCAGTATTTTATTGTAAAAAGCTTACCTGTCGAATTCAGATGATAAACCCGAAATAAGGGCTTTAAATGTTGTTTCTTTTATCCACAGGTGAGTAAATGTTTAGTTTATAAGATAATGTTACTAGCAAATTGTAGAAGGAACGTTTTACAAGTAAATAAATCTTTTATCCACAGAAACGCAATTACGTCTTTATTTCAACAAGTTCGAAACAGAATTCAATAAAAACATTATAAAACAACATCTTCTGCATATATTTCGAGAGAATAATGGATAAGTTAAGATTTGATTTTGCTGTGAAGACAGCATCCGATGGAAAAACCTACATTTTATACATAACCTCAATTGCCACAATTAGTAGTCAGATCTATGGAATACCACCGAAATATCAACCAGTGAATCAATACAAAGCAATTATGAGTACTACAAACTATGCCAACATAAAAAAAACATTGCAAAGAAGACACCAAACAAGGAAAATTTGGATAACTTTGACAGATGTGATATCGGAAGCATAAATGGATGAGGCTCAAAACTTGCAGTTTAATGATGTTTATCTAGAAGAAATAATAGAAACTGAATGTGATCCAGAGTCTAAATGTAGTGGCTCAGACAACTCTTTGGAAAAACTGTTAGAAAAATTACTAGAAGAAAAAGAACAAAAATCAGAAACTCAAAATCTAGGCAAGATACCGAAGAATTTTATTCACCAGTAAAACCTCGAATGCCTACCAGTGGATTAATAATTTTAATAAAGAATGTGAACGTTTCAAAATCAACGAAGACAAAAATAAAATAGAGATTTTGAAAAATTGTATGGAGTCGTCAAGTGTACATTGGTACGACTGTATGCTAATAAAATACACAGTAGAATCAGTGTGGAACAAATGGGAGAAATGCTTTTGTGAGACATTTGCAAATAAAGGTTGGTCATCCATGAGATATGCTCTAGGTTTTAAATACCAAGCAGGTCCGTTACTCGAGTACGCTCTAAAGAAAGAGAAATTACTACTGGAAGTTAGGAAGAACATTTATACTGGGACTCTTATTGATCTCATAGCATTCGGCTTGCCTAATTTTGTTGACGATAAAATCGACAGATAAACTTTGCAACAAAGAGAAGATTTGTATGATGAAATAGGAAAACTAGAACACCTCGTTGGGAAAACTAAGTATGAAAAAAAAGGATTTCCAGATTCTGAAAAATTTCTTCAACTCGTATATCCGATAGATTTCAGAAATGTTCATTTTATATTATAGTCATAATATTGCAATATATTGACTATGATATAAAATGAACGTTTCTGAAATTCTTCTGTAAATACGAGTATTTTATAATACACGTTATTTAAGCTGCAACTAAAAGCTAGTCTGGTCATATAAGCAATAATAGAAAAAGATTAGGCTGTAAGGGTATTTAAATAATAAATAATTTCGGTTTTTTTAGTTGATAATAAGGAAATAGGCTCCTTTTTGAAATTTTGGTCTGCATGTCTGTGTATTGGTTAGTTTTTTTCACATTACTCGTAAAAACTAATACCTATTTATAAATATTTCTCTATTAGAAATTTTATAATATGAATATTTAATTTTGCAAATAAGTAAACGTACTATTGTTAATCAAATTTGTTAAAATTGTGAGAAAATTTTGTCTTTCCTAATATTTAATACAATGAAATATTTAAAAACTTTAATTGTAATTTGTCGCTATGTTGCTTCGCTCGCTTAAAATATATTCTAATTATGTGTAACCAATTTTATCTTTTACTAATTGGAAAGCCAACAAATACAACCATTTAATATAAAAAATTAAAGTTATTATCGTTCGAGAAAACAGATTCGAAAACAAAAACGTTAGCATAACTTTACAAGACTGTTTACCAATTTTGTTTTCATTGTATTTGCTTCTTGTTTTATTTTTTTTTCATTTTTTTAATGTTTTTTTTGTCAAACCCAAGGAACTTTTCCGTATATTGATAATCTAAGAAAATTATTCGCGATGATGTAATCGAGTAAAATCGACGACATTGTGATCGGTATCTCTTAAAAAATCTTTCATTTCTTATGAATAGGCTATAACTTTATATTGTTTATACTTAAATATGTGAAAAGTTTAATACAAAAATACTTATTACAAAGATATCGAAGGTTACATTTCACAATGATTTTACTCTATCGTGGTCTGAAAGCACCAAATCCAATGTGACCTTTAAAGTTTATGTTTTTAAAATAAGTACAAATATTTCTTTGAGAAATAGTTCATTTCGTTTTTTTATAAAATAAAGAAGGAACGTGCAATTATTAAAGTTAAACATCGAAAAGTTAATCAAATATTAATCATTTTGTTTCGTGTGACTTACCTGGGTACAACCTATATACTAGATCCATAGACAACATGATATACCAAATTAATATCTAATTAAGTTGCCATTAAGACTCAGTTAGCTGTTGCTGAGATATTTCTAAAAAGAACTAAATTTTTTTCGCTATAAAAGTTGCCAAGTCAGAAGTAATTTTTTGGATAGTATAAATTGAAAAATATTTCTCCCTGTTCACTATTTTTCATTAATATTTTTTCTTTGCAGTATAACGTTATAGATTATAATCAATAACTCTGAGAAATTCACCTTTTCAATTGGCCCTGGGCATCGGTGTTGACACCCGTTGATTTTAATTGTACTTATTTCGTCCTGCCCAAATGTAGCATAACTGTTTGAACTCATTATTACATACCTTATAATTTTTTACAATTAATTTATTAGCGGTATTCTCAACGATTTAAATATTTATTTTATGCTTCAGTCAAATATAAAACCATACTGCTAATATACTGTAATTGTACGGCGGCATCAATTTTTTTTAACATAACTTTATTTTTTGTAAAACGTTGATAAGAAATTATTTATACTAATTACGTATGCGGCTTCTCAAATTTTCCTGGAAATTTTAATGTCGTGTATAGTTATTTCATATGTCGTTTTGATATAGCTGCAATCATTTATTTTGTTTAATAAAAACACTTCTGTTGTCCAATTAGTGACAAAATAATTATCTGTTATATTTAGCAATACATTTTTTTTGTATAGATTTATACATTGTCTGCAATGCCTTTTATATTATTTTAATGAAGTTACAAAGACTAAACGTTTAAAATCTGACACCCGACACACTTCAACCCTTCACTTAAACGGTCATGTCAATATTATGCAACTTATGTTCATTCTAATATTGTGAACTATATGGTGGCAAAATTTTATTATCAATTTGTAAAACCATTATTGTGGCAAACACTAAAACACAAACAACATAACTTTTTGCTTCGTAAAATTTGTATAATCTAATAAAATATTTAACTTCGATAGATTTATTTCAAAACAGTAATTTCGTATTTGTATTGTTCTACTTCTAAATATCTGTAATTTACAAAAATATTTTAGATGATTTCACGTCTGTTGAATATATATTATTTATTTGGAATAATACATATCCGTCTCAATACGTGTTCACAAATACATTTTATTATTCTATGTCGCTAAATATAAGCACCGAAACAAAATACAGGACAAAGTTTACGCGAATCATATCCTCAGTTCTGCATGACGAATTCCACAAAAGCGGAGCGCTTGCGATACGATTCGGCCTCGGCTAAACACAGCGCGAAGGTATGGACTGTTAAATATAATGGAAATATTTATACGTACACTACGGCTATTTAATTTTAATTCGATATGCGCGCTTATTAACACATAGCTTTTATGAAGTTTCATGTGGTCTCTAATAAATCTTTAGTTTGATATAGGCAGTCCACGAGACCATCCCAATAGTGGCTGAACCTAGGAACCCTCGAGGTGACTGGACAATCAGCGAATAGATTAAGAAATTAAGCAGTTAAATTTTTTATTTTCATTTTTTCATAGTCCAGTTAAGTTCCATAATTCTGTAAGTATATTTTATGTATTATTTCAATGAATCTGTTTTGTGAAGGTTTCAAATTATCGAGCCTTCACAAAGCAATTTGATTAGGAACTTTTACATAAAATAAAATAATTATTAGTGTTTTCACGTACACAAAACAAAAATGTTAGAAAATATCAAGAATACAATTAAAATTGAAAATTGTTTGATATTACTTAATAATGTCCATACACATGACAATAAACACTAACACTCTGAAAAAAATAATTAAAAACAATTTATGATTTATGAAGCAATGGTGTGTGCTGCCACGAGAAAAATCACATAAAATAATTCACGTCTTCATTTTTTAGATCATTATTTGCATTAGGATAAAATAAACTTATTTGGAATTTATAATGTGTGTTTATTTTTAACTAATTCATGTAAAAATTGTGATAGAATAAAAAAGAAAGATCGATCGATCTAAAAATCGGTAGGAAGATGATTTGAGGCATTTTTCACATGAACGCGTAGGAGGCGTTTGGAATATTATATATGTGATATTTGTTATTTGTTACATATATACATTCACTTGAACATATATGTACACACAACATATACATGTAGACGATCCAATTTCAATCCCTTTGGTTAAATTATTGAAAGTTTCAGGTAAAAAGCTAAGCCCAAATCAACTTATATCTTTTGATGAAGTGGTTATGTACATATTTGTTTGTAAAAATTGAAATGTAAACTGACAAGAATTTGTATTTGTATTCAAAAAAGGAAACCTATTCTGAAGAACATACATTTTTATTTTCATTCCTATAACGTGGACTAAGTGCATGGATAATCTCATAAAGATCGATTAACTAATAATTTTATCTTAGAAAAAAATATCAGATGGTCATATTTAAGGACAGAAAATATAATTGTACAATATTTCGTAGTAATTTTTGAGTAATCAATTATTGAAATAAAATTTCTTTCTTTTGCACTTGTAACAATATTTGGAATGTTTACGATTAAGCGTTTCTTTCTATATATTTAAAAATAAATATTGAAACAAATATTTAATTATTTTCTATTCATAAAAATTACTTCCACATCAATGATTAAAAGTTAACCCTTTGTATTAAATGACATCTAGTAAAAGAAATTGTTAAAAATAAATATGCTATAATCACTATATAATTCGTGTCGTGTCGAAATGGTGTGCCACTATCATTTTTTTTGTTGTAATTTATTCGCGTCATAAAAATGTATATTTCGATGCTTCAGTCAAATATTCTTCATATTGTCATTTTCTCAATGTCAACACAAAGCTGTACAGGTTTGAAGTCGAGTACGACTGACGAGGCTTTGAAGTTACATGGAGAGTTCTTTCAAGCTCTTTTGTTTTCCCTCCAGTGTCGAAAGTCTAAGAACGCTGACAAAGTAAAATCAAGCAGGACATGAAAATTTATTTGTATATTTTATTAATATATATATATATATATATATATATATATATATATATATATACACGCATATATTATGCATTATTTGTGGAAGTAATAAGCTTTGACACAATGCGTGAGTGATATTAAAATTAAATCGATAACTAATTAATATAACAGACAGCTGACCGTAACAGAACTCAGACAAACGAATTGCTATAATAATAATATACGTGATAAAGTGGAGTTAATACATTTATTATTCCATATGAACGTTGTAGGGCAGTTGCCGGTTTACAATAAGAACAACACACGAATAAGAGTAAATCAATTCTTTTAAGTGCGGGTAAAAATTTTACCAGGAATTTTCAGTATATACTTAGGCACATATGAAAGTTAATAAAATTACACGTATATAATACTGCTTTTTTAGAAGTAATATCTCGTAGTTTTTGATAAATTCACGATAACTATAAGTTTGCGAAAAGTACATTGAACGATATAGTTGCTATCTAATTATATCTTCTACATATGTGAAATTAATTTTAAATTTTAAACATCGCGGGATGAAGAATCCCTGTTATAATTTTCCAGTAAATTTTTTATTAATTGTGTATAATGAATCTAATATTTTCAGCGATACTTTTAAAGAAACTGACATGAAGGTACTTCACGACCACACCAATTAAACACAAAACTTTTATGTACCAAACTGGTCCTTCCGTAAATATATTTTTTATGTTCTTATTATTGCGAAATATGCATAAATGAGCTACATTACTCTGTAGAAACGGTTCTGTCTATCCTCAGAGCCATTTTATTTTCCTGATGCTGTTCGACTTTCTACATCATACCGTTTCTAAAAAAGAAAAAGGTTTTGAGAGATAAACAAATCCTATAAGGATTTTATTTTTTAAAGTTTCGTACCTCCGAATGTAATACAGAACTTTTATACTCGTGTCTAGGGCTCCATAATCCTTTAAACGTTTCAAGCTTCTAACCCAATTCGACTAAAAGATATGACATTTCAAACATCACTTACTTTGTTACTGACACATAAAAATTACTAAGGGTACTTTCCGTTGGCTTACTTATATCTTGAAACTTGGTAAGAATAAATCCGTTAATCGATCCGATCATTAAACTGGAAAATTAATTTAATTTATAATTCTATGTGGAATTGTGACTTGATAAAGTATTTTTCTGTTTCTTTTTTTGCATTTTTTAATAACGGCTTACTAAGTTTCTCAATAATATGTAATGATACGTAACCGTAAGAGTGCGAGTTCTACTCGCATTTTATCTTATTTTCTTTGAATTTACGTAGCCCTGAAATATCTATCTGTTTCGTTTACAGATATTTATTTTCTTTTTTTGGAATGTGCAGAAAAAGACTTCATGTTAGGAAAAATAATTTAAGTGAACATAAATTTAACTTACTTCAAAACAGCTTAAAGAAATTGGACGTAGCAAGATGCAGACATAACAATTGGACGTAACTATAACATGCTTTTCATGAAACACTCATGCAATTTATTAAAAATAAAATTTAATGAGAGTCAGAACAAGAAATGAAAACTTTTTATAACGCCCCTTTTCACAATGTTAAGTCATATAAGTGTTTCTCTATTTTTGCATTACGTGCACCGTATACTCTTATACGCAACGGTTAAAGCAGATGAGTTTTCTTGCAACTTGTACCATGAACAACATAATTAAAACCTATTATCGCTTTTGAACACGGAGTCAAAATTGATTGGTAGGTAAATGTATCAGTCGAGGACCAAAACTGGGAAATTTTATGACTAAAAAAAGTTTTATATAAAATTAATTAAGCAATTTTAATCACTACGTACTAAAATGTGTTCACATGCCCAAGACTGAATATCTAGAAAAAGTACAATAAAATGGGCGAGCAAATTAATTCAAAAAATATTATTAATGATGGGATATAAATTGGCAAAACTAGAAAAAAACGTGTACAAAGTTTCCAATATTTTAAAAATTTACATTAAGATAATCGAAAAATTAAATAAAAAATTAGTATGATGATTTTCGCTGTTTGTACATTTATGGTGGTACCTGAAGGTTTTCAATCTTAAGCAGGGGTTCAGGGGATAAATATTATTGAAAGCGTCAATTTTGATTCACTATTTCATATTTTATTGTCAAAAAATTCGGGCCTTCCATATTTCTCCTCAACATGTCTCAAAGTCGCACCCTGTTTGAAAAATCTTGTGATGATAAGCTCTAAACCCATTGAACATGATATGAATGCTTGTATTCCCTTAGCAGTACGTGATGAATAATAGAACGTAGTTTACCAGTGTGCCTTTAAAATTGTACGCATGGCGAATATTGGATTATTTTCAATATGAGTAAGTTTTTCATTTACTAACAATTACGGCTACGGAACGCATCTGAAAGCCAATCCACGTTATTCTGATTGCCAAATAAGAAAAGTATAGTCTAATAAGAACACGGTGATCAGGAAGCCATTGCGCTGCTCCTTCTCCGTATTAGTTGACGTAGTCACAGTAAACTATACAGCTTTAATATTACTCCCTCATGCAATGACATATTAAAACGCACATGACCTTGTGCGGTGAATAAGTAAGTGATATGAAGTTTTGAGTCATGGTACATAAAATAATCTGAATTGTTTTGATAAAATCCAGAGTCCGATAATCCGATCGATCCAGAGTCCGTTTTTTTTTGGAAATATAAAATGATTCGTAAATTAATGACGAAATCATTTTATATTTCCCAAAATAATTCATGTTTATTTAATGACAAACTTAGTCCTTACTGACGATATACATTTGTCTACCTATTTTGTCACTTTGTGATGTAATCAAGTGAAAATTGTGCACTATGAGTAGACAAAGAACGGAGGTTCGCCGAGTTGATCGGGACAATGGTTGAATAGCGCCATTCACAGGATACAAGCGGGTACGGACGAAGGAACGAATATTAATGACCTAATGTAAATTTTCCAGCGACGGATTATACCTGGCTCGCATGCAATTTTAAATAGATCGCTACACGTAGATATAAAGATCGAAACTCAATACATTCGGATAGCCGCTTTGTGAATCGGTTTCGACGAATTGTGTATTTACTTTGACGGAAATCACCCCATCGGACTACCTCATTTAGATGAAATGTAAAGCGTTCAAATTCAAATATCCATTCCAAATAATGATAAATAAAATTTACGGTTTTTGAAATCAAGCATCAAAGAACAGTTTCATAAATGTTAATAAATGAAAGTACGAGTTTGGATCTCCGTTACTCGCTTAAACGATAAACTTTTTAAGATTATCATTGGACTTATTTGACTGAAATTTAATCAGACTTATATGAGAATATCGAAGGGTTTTTACTGTGTGATACATTGCCAGAGGGCGAATTGGTATTGCTAATATGGAGGATAGTGAATGGAAGAAAGCGTTCGGTGCACATTAACTGTTTCGTTTTTACAGAACTTAAAAAAACACAAGAATGTGACTGTTGACCATACGTACTGTAAAATTTATAAGACTCTTCAGTTAAAACAACGTACGATGTAATCTAAATTTTTCATTAACTCTACTAAAAGCTTTGATAAATTATATCTACGTAAAATATATTTTAAACACTATTTTTTTGTTATTCATTGTTTTAATTTTTTGGACTGTATTGAAAGTGTTTTTTTCGTTAGATCGAGTGGTTCACTGGTAGATGAGATTGATTATTAAGAGATCTTCTCGTGAAACGGAGCTAAATTCACATATATCTTTTGCCAAATTCTTAATACTTCGTAAAAAATGAGTATTGTTCGTTCACTCTCTACGTCCAGAATCTTTGAAATCACTGCATTAGTGTTCCCAATTCTTATTTCAAATAATAAATTAAATCTAAGCTTGAATCACGTGTTTTTCTCAATTATTTGGAAGTTAAAAACTTTCTTTTAATTTGTTCATATTTTTTCATGTTAATCCAATCAGTACTTTCAACTAATTTCGAGTGATTTTTTTCATCCATTTTAGCAAAAATGGTTCTTCAGCATCTGGTAAAAGTATTTTTGAAAAATACTTATTCCTTAGCCATTAACTTGGTTGGTATGTGAATAATCCGTAAGTGAAAAAACTCATTTTCAAAGATCTCATTTCCAAACCATTCTCTAAACGTTTTTTTAATTTTCACACGTTTTGTTTCATTTGCGATTTTCAGATTAAGTCATTTCCTAGCAGATCAGATATAGCAGGCATGAATATATATCACATGAGATATATTAACTTCTGTAATAGCTGTATTCCGACTGTTTGCGACTAAAACATCGAATATTAACGAGATGAGAAACTAAAATACTTTGAGATATATCGGGAAGGTTTGATTTCCCAAAATTAACTTCACTGTCATCGCTCTCAACCTTTGTGTGAGCAGCAGAAGTTGAAGCGCGGGAGTTAACGGAAGCAAACAATTTTTTACTAAAAACAGCTTCATTTGCGATTACTTTTGTCATACGAGTACTAAATAATCTCGCACTGATCTTGCATTGCAAACACATGATTCATTAAAATGCTTTTTACTGGGTGCACTTACATTTGTAGGAACTGACTTCAGTTGGCTCGACATGATCATTTATTGAAATTAAACAATTGACGCATGACACTGAGGACTCTACTGAAATATAGTTTATATTAAACATGTGTTAGTTCAAGTAACCAAAAATAAATAGGCAAATAGTTAAATAAGTTAGCGCATGCTTCACGTTAAATGGATTGCGTAGGGCCAGAGTAAAACAGAAATATTTTATTAATTAAAAGAAATAGAACGGAAAGCTTTGATTTTGATGTAACTTTTTTGAGTGTAAATTTATTTTATAGAAGTATGGTGCATTTTTTATTGATGTCGTTTTATTACGATTGCATGAAAAGTAATCATAACAACCTTTTTACTTATTTCTAACATACAATAAGAGTTAAGGATATACCCTAACTGACTTATTTTACATACGTACCTTTTACAATTTTGTGAAATAACAGTTTAAAAAATTTAAAGCGCCACGCCAAGTTCCTTTATTTCAAGACCAGTTCAAGGTCAGAGTGTTAGGTGTTTTCATAAACAGCCATTCCTACCACACGTATCATTTCCAACAAAGAATACAATAACTATCTTATGTCTTCTTAGATAGGATTGAAACTTTATATATATATATATATATATATATATATATATATATATATATATATATATAGAGAGAGAGAGATAGTTTTTGGAATTTAGTTCTACGTTCAATGCGTTACATTTATTGGCTACATTATACGTAAGAAAAAACTCCTCGTGTGTTCACGCAGATATGCCGTACAATATTATTCAGTTTGTTTTTATTTCTTGACTTATACAGATATAAAAATTTACCCCTGTTTTTGCAGGCATGAAAGACGCTGCCAACTTTCAAAGACCAATTATTATTTTTTTGTTTAAAGAGAATTTGAAAACATTAGAAATCGTTCAACGTCTGCAAGGAGTATTTGGGTAGTTTGCGGAATTTTAAAGTGCTGTCTGTTTATGGATCAATCGTTTTAATGCTGGAAAATCATCGCTAGAAGATAATAAAGTGCAGGTTCGAGTACCTCTATAATTGTTGATGAAAAAACATTCTTGCCATGAAAAACCTAACCAAATATGATCGGTGAATAACTAATACTAATTTATGATACTAAATATTGTATGGAAATAGGTACACTATAGATTTATGAGGTTGACACGAACATTTGGGTATAAATAAAGTTGGAGGTCGGACACACACCGTCAGTTTCAAAATATTTGGATTCGTTAGGAAAACCAATTTGGTAACGAATAATAAATTCTAATGAAATATGTATACCTTATTTCAATCCTACGAATAAAATTCGGTCCAAATGTGCACATTTATTGAATTTAAGGCACGTCCAGTTTCGTCGGTTAGGAATATATTGCTGGATGTGTTATGGGATTGTAAGGGAATAATTTTTATGGATTATGTACCGAATGGTACTAAATTTACGCAAAATTTTAATCAAGTCGTATATTTGGCCGGACGGCTGGCACTTTCTAAAAAATAGCCTGGAAATTTGCATAAGCTTCCCTTATTGAAACAGAACAATGAAAAACTTTATACTACAACGAAGGAACGAAGGAACGTTTAAACGATCTAATTCCACATTCACCTTATTGACCAGATAGGGCTCCTCTTGATGATTATCTGTGTCGAAATATCAAAAAATCACTACGGAATATGAAATTTGAGATCTTAAACGACGTGAAACTAGCTGTTTATAGGAGCGCACAGATTTGGAAAAACAAATTGAGACCCTTTAAGAAAATTAGTTACACATTGGGATAAGTGTATTCGATTACTAAACTAGACTTTCTTCTTATCTGATACCTTGATGAAAAACTATGTTGTAATTTTGTTGAAAATTAACCAAATAAAAAAAATTACAGTCAAATTCCTGGGACTTTGGGAACATCCTTCGTATTAACACATATACACATGCACACACACACATACACACGCACGCACGCACACACAAACACAAGTATACATAGATATTTCCAAAAATGTCAAATTTTGTATTTTACCATTTAAATGTTCTGAAATATTATTTTTATAATTATAATTAAACTTGGAGAATATTGAACGAAAATCATCTAATAGAAGGGCATACTTAGTAATCATTTAATCAGTCGTAAATTGTGTTTACTTTGATTAATAGTAATTTAACAGATATGACCTTAAACAGTAAATTTTACTGACAATATTTAAAAAATTAAATATATTTACAAAAAATTAATACACAACCTTGTAAAAAAAAGAAAAACTGTTAGTCTACAAACAAAATTTGTTAGCTTTGAAGATTTTATTTTTGTATTGTTTTAATTTTTTTTCTCATTAGGCAACGTTAAAATATTGCTAAAATTATTAATTTACTTGTGTTTATATTTTAAATGACGCTATGTAAAGGTTATTTAGATGACGAAGGTGTATTTAGATGAAGCTATGTAAAGGTTAATTCGCTTTATTGAAATCGTTTAATCTGTGAATAATCCAGATTAATCTAGTCGCGGACGAAAATAAAGGAAGAAAATAAATAAATAACGTAGAGTGCATATCAAGCAAGTCATTTAACAATCTTGTAAATATTTCAATAAACGGTTGCCTTATTTTGCAATAGGTCCTTTGAGTCATATAATTCCCCTGGAGAAAGGGGAGTAAACATTCGTAACTTTTCAGAACCAAAATTTTAGTGAAACGCAATTAGCGTGCAAACGAATTCAATAATTCAAGTCATATTTCCCTAAGGATTTAATAAGAACAAAACACGTAGATGTTAACGATTACGACATAGGTAGGAGTACTTAATGATTATTAAGAGGAGTTGTTTTGAAACATTTTCAGTATATCAGCCTTACTATAATATTCACACGTAATTAGTGAAAAGTGATAGTTCTTGTTCATTTCTTGACATTAAGCGGCAAATTTCCAAGACTTAAAATAAATACATGATTATTGAGAAATATTATTTTAAATAAATAATTTAATAGCGTACTTTGGCCATTATTTACTGTGGTTTTCGTAAGCTTGTTTTATTATTGAAGTGACAAATTAGTATCAATGAAGCGACAATTCATCCAAATTTGATTTTCTTGAATAACAACAAACACACGACAAAAATTGTTCCACTAGAATTTTATTGCAAATGAGAAGTTCCCCACAAGATTACACTTTTTGTAATGTAAATTTGTTTATTACAGAAAATTTTAAATTGTAGGTTCTCGACCGAAAAGATCTACTAACTTTATGGGAACGATTATAACTAATAATGAAATATGTTTAATTTTACAAAAAAGAAATTATAATTTTTCACAAATTTAACTTTTAAAAGTTACGTAGATTTAATTTTGTAATCACGTAGCTGGAAGCGTTATTTCACAATGGTCTAATAAAAATAAAAACTAGAGAACAAGGAAGGTAATCTTATATAAGTTGACAACCATCGTTTGAATCTATTATGATTCTGAATAATCAACACGCTGGTGCACAGAAAACATATACGCGTATGCACTGAACCAAGATTCATTTGAAAAAAAGTTGTCTAATTTATTCCTAAAATGAACGGCTAAACTTTGAAGTTCATCGTCTGTACGCGTATCTTTGCATTCTCAGTTAATAGCGATATTTAATGGAAACAGTCAGGAAAATTAATACAATAATCAATTATCAACTGTCAGGTCCGCGTATCAAGGTACTCTGCAAGACTAATATTGCTTACCAGAGCAATTACTTAAACAAATCTTATGCATTTATTGAATCACGAAAAGGAGCTGCTTGTTGTTCCTTCATTATTTTATATTATATTTTAAAATAATACTACAATTAAATTATGTTTTTAAAATTACAATTGACATTATGCTTATAAAATATAACGCAAATTGCACTAGATATTAGAGGAATTCGCATTATATTTTAAAAATTAATGGATGGCTAATCAGCATAAATTCTTCAGAAACTATTAAATATATTTAAATATTCATTATCCAAACACACAACGTTTGAAATCTAAACGAAAATTGCTTTTCAAGTCAGGAAAATAATTTCTTTTCCAATATTAAATTATTTTTCTACATTAAGTAATCGATGTTCTATGGTTAATAGCTTATCAAATATAATATTGCTCAAACTCTGTTACAACATATTTTAATCATATGTATTAGCAAATAACTGACAATGTGTTCTAAAGTTATTACCTGAAAGTCAGTGTGACCTGCCCGAAGATCTTGTTCTCGAGAAAATCGGGGTCGACGTGGAGCACGCCACGCAGCTTGTCGACGCGACCACGCGCCACCGTTAGGTCACGAGAACTTAGGTATAGCGTCAGTTTGTTGTTTGGCGAAGACTTTTTGAACACTGTGATTAAACGTTTTATTGTTCATTATAACTCGAATACGCTTTAGTAAATACGCAGTGGTGCTTACATTTATTTACAATGATGTTCGTAACATTAAAACCGAGCGGGACTATCCCTGTATGAAATGATATAAAAATATAAATTTGTACCGTTAATGACATGACGAAATAAAACTTTGTTTCAATAATTAACGTAGGATATATGTTCGTGTATTGTAGGATATATGTTCGTATATTTATATATTTCAGAGATCTTATCCAGTCTTTTCCTTTCTTTAATATTTTATTAGAGTGTTTCACTGAATATTTGGTGTCCAGTTCTTCTTCAATCAATTTATACTTTCAATTAGTTTAATTTTAACTTATTACTTTCCTGACAAAATTGTAGAGTTTAGTCCACCTCTTTTTCTATTTCTTGAATTTTGTTCCTCATATCTTTTACATATTCTCTTTCTTTGATTAGATTATTCAATTTTGGTTTAAATATAAGTTCGCTTTCGGTATTATTTCTTTTGTGTAATTGTTTTTTGTTTTCTTCAAGTAAACTTATTAGATACTTATATAATTGACGAATGTTTTTATTTTCTTTTCAGATAAATTTTCCTAGACCAGTGAATTAAATCTTTACTTTCTCTTACTCAATCGTAGTACTGATGGAATGCTTCTGAACTACTTTACCTTTTTTTATTTTGTTTGTTAATGTGTAGGTGACCCTTAGTGGCCTGTAGTTCATACTGAATGTCGATTTATGACCTGTGCATTAGATATGGTTTTCAGATTTTTTTATTAAAATCTAGTCAGTTTCGTTTTGGGGTATCCCTACCGGGGAAAGTCTTGTCCACCGTTCGTTTAGTTTCTTTTTGAAAAACATGTTAGTTATAAAATATATTTTTCTAGACAATGTTCTATGAAAGTGTCACTTCTTTCATTCCTTGCGTCCTATTCCCACTGGCTTAGGAAAAATATACTCTCTAATATAAAGTAAGGCGCCATCAGGAAAATTCAAAGAAAAAAAAACGATGAATTCTACAACAAAATGGATCAAGTCATGGGACAGTGCTAAGTAAGCATAATGGGTGATTTTATATAGGGAACCAGATCCAAATAAACATCTAAGGAACATGTGGGTACGGTAAAAGAAACAAGAGGGGACAAAATTTTACTGAACACACACACTGTTTAAAGAGCCAGAAAAAGATAGATGGACATGACTAGCACTAATATTCCATAGAATAATATTTCAAAGAATATAGAAAATATTGCCACTTTGAATAGATTTGTCCACACTAATAATCACCGTTTAGTAACAATAACATTGAATATAAACTATAAAAAATTATCTGGACCCCTATACGTCATGAGTGGCCTGCAACTATACATAGATAATGAAATGCTTGATAAACAAATCGCTGAATTACTTTATAGCGAAGATGAACCGATGCAATGTTTAACAGCAAAATAGACGTCACTCTGACAAAGTGTTTCAAGCGTTCAATCCTGTATTAAAGAAGAACAAAAAAATCAATTATAACGGAGAAAATTATGGAACTTTAGAAGGAAAGATATGCACCAACGTATTCTTATACCTTGACATAAAAAGGAAGAAAGAAAAATTTAAACTCAGCAAACTGTAATAGATAATTATAAAAAAATTACGTAAAACAAGAAAAAATATCTATGGAATGTAATAGAAAATTTTTTAGGCTGGACAGGATTCGTTAAAAAAACGCACAAAAAACTAGAAAATTTTGAACTATGAGTGGCTCATGTGCAAAATACACACATAATTTTATAAAAATGTAAACAGTTGTACAGAAACCGAATACGAAAGCACAAAGTATATCTTTACTAGCAACACCGATCTTTCGTCATTATTTTTAAATAAAGAAATAGCATTATCAAAAAAACAATTGAAATCTGAAAAGATTCAAAGACTCGAAAGCTTCGTAAACGACACGATACAATTTTGCAAAGTGATACTAACCATCCCTCTCACAAAATTTGTTTAATCAAATTTTGAGACAGGACAAATTACCCAAACAACGTATGTGTGCCGAAATAATAATCTTATATAAACATGCATAAGCAAAATTAAAATAAAATTGTAGAACAATCAGCCTGACGTGTAAATACAAGTTTTTGCATTTACCTTGCTGAAATCTATTACGAAATCTATTGACGAAAATCATCCAGCAGAGCAGGCAAGCTTCACGTAAAAAATTTCCACAGTAGACCACATATATTATATATCTTGTAATTTTCATAGATTATTCTAACGCTTTCGATTATATATCACAAAACTCGATATGACAAGCATTAAATGAGCAGAGAGTAAACTATAACCACATAGAACTAATTAACACAATCTAAAATAACATTACAGCACGAGTGCCCTTTGGAGACAAGAGGACCATCATTTTTTATAGTGAAATGAGTAAAGCAGAGCAACCCTTTTTCACCAAAATTGTTCGTCGCAGTTTTAGAATCGATTTTCAGGAAAGAAAACTGGGGTTACTGCGCTGTGTTGATATGATTGTTTATATTTTCATTTTTTTGTATTTTGTTGGGGAGGGATCTTTTGCCAGAGAGAGTTGTTATTGTATTTTATCCAAAAACTGGTAATTTCCTATTCGTTCTTTTTATTTGAAGGTTTTGCTCTTAAATTCTTCAGAGTCCGACTTAACTCTTGGTGATTCTGATAGAGTTTTTTTTTGTTATTTCATTCTGCTCTATCTTACACTATGGACATTTTGTTGTATTATAATGTGGCGTTTTTACCTTCGTTCCTTAATTTTTTTACTTTATCGTTTAATATTTTTCGTTCGATTAATACTTTTAATGGGTAACCTTCTATCATGTAATATTGCGTTCAATTCAAAAACTTCTTTTTCTTATAATTTTGTATTTTCTTGCTTAAAGTACTGAGTTACATTAATGTTTTTGCCCCATAGAAACGGGAAAAATCACCATGTAATATCAACATTCTCAACAGTTTTTAAGATTTAGATTCATGTAACATTTTATGAATAGAGTTATATATTCAACAAAATACCTTTAATTAAAATATACCTTATAGATTATATAATCCTGCTCAGCATATTAATATTCACGTCGCGGTGGCATCACCTAAAGAGCCGATGCAAGATGGTGTAGATATCGATTTAAATGTTTGACTATCAGCGAAAATCAAAAAATATCATTTCAAATAAGATAGCTTAGTAAAAATTATATATTTTTTTTACAAAAAATACATTCCGCCTGCGAAAAAAAGTGTTATTCTGATGTTTATTTACGACATCGAACACGTCAGTTCGGTTCCTCGTTATTAATTTTTTAGTGTCAAATAATAGAAAGAATAAAATATTCTGCAAAACTCACCTTTCATTTGCTTTTTTTGTAGTTATAAACTGAAAAGTATCACCGGGAATAGACGCAAAAAAAACATTTTTTTCCGCCCCTTAGTACTAAATTGCTTTTATTTTATAATAACACGATGATAAAAAATGGTATACTTAATTTTTTTTTGTTCGGGAATGAATTTACCTCAAATTGATATTTCAAAAATTACTGAACGCCATTTTGATGAAAGTTCTATCCAGCTTTACTTAAACGATTCATTATATTTTTATATGTCAAATTGTATTATCATGCGATCAAATTTAAATACATGACAAATTTCAAATTTAATTTAACACATGAACATTTTTATCACTTGTGTGAAAGTGGACGAAAATCGATTACGAGGTTTTATCTACAGAAAATCAGAAAAGACTTTCTTATTGCATGTAGAATATTATAACTGACTAAGATTTGAAACAAATGCAACTGTACCTATCATACAAATACATTTAACTCATTTTACTCTAATAAAGGGGAAATTAATTTAAAAGGCCCACAGTCTATAGTTAAAGTATTATGTACTCCTGTGTGTATATCATTCATTGCATACGTAATTACGTACACCCTTTAAATTTACCTCATAGACCGGTGCAGGTATATAAAATACTACTTACACCACTCGCTGTGCATCTGTTACGATATTATGAAAGAAAGATGCCTCCGCCCAAAGACTTCGGATCTACAAATAAAAAAACTAGATGAAATTAGGAGATTAAAATTTTCTCCCCTTTATAGAACACGCCGCCGTTCCGTAAAACTTCACATTGCGTTGAAATGCAGAGTTAAAAATACTCATCGACCAAAATTAATTCGATTTTGTACTCATTCGAGGTATGCGAATTGAAAATAATGTTATTCCTTTAATGTACCTCTATCTAAAATAAAAATAAAAGGATCGTTGAATTATTCCAAATTAAATAATACGTTTCTCATTTTGAACCTTTTTGGTGCGTTATTTTGTCATTGTTGTCAAATATATGTTTCCTATAAATTACAATATTTTTCATATTTTTTCATATATATTTTTAAATTTATGAAGATTTCTGAGTGGTTGGATGTAAAATTCAAACTAAGATGTAACATACTTGTATCCTAGTCGAAGGTAATTTTGAGTTGAAACAAATTATGATTGGAAAAAATTCTCCCGCAAAAATAATAAACAAGCTTGAGCGAAGCAGCGGACAAAAGTTTATAATAACAGAAACTATCTAACTAATATCAAGGTAAAGTGTTTAGACATGCAACTATACTCGATTGGAACATTTATTAAGTATATATAATTGGAACCAAATAAATATTTTAATCGATTGCTAAAACATATGTTTAATAATTGAATTATTTTTATTTATTTTCCGTTCGTAAAATAAATACCAGCCACAAACGCAAAAATCAGATGACAAATTATTTCAATAAAAATTACATGGCAACACAAAGAATTTTCCTTGAATTAAATCAAAGTATAAAGGTATTTTAAAAAGTTAATTTAAGAATGAAACCTTATCGATCCTGCACTTTAGAATCCTGATTATTGTGATCTTTTATTTTTAACTCAAAAAGTGCGTCACTAGATAGTTAAATATAATTATTTCACCTCCTGCCTCCTTTTTTTAAACGTTGGTTTAACTGTTAAAAAATGTATAGATAATAAAAAAATATTGTAAGAAGAAGACAAGAAGATATAAAGTTTTTAATGTAATTTAAAAATTGGAAAAAAAGTATCTACCTATTTCTAATTAAAATTACGATACTTTCTCAGACGATACTTTTTAAGTATGAAGAGAGAATGAAAGCCCATAAAAAATAAAATCAGATCAGACAACCGATTTCAAACAACCAACTTTTAGCAGAAATTTTTTTTTCTCTTATTATCTTCATTTAGTTTCAATATTTTTGTCAGATCTATTCGTCACACATATAATACTTGTGCGGTTATTATAAGGCTGCATAACTGAATAAAGATGTCCTTTTACTATTGTATTTTTTGCTTATAAAAATTACAGTGTTTATATAAATATGAATCTTATCAGGAAGGGAGGGAAGGGCATATCAGGAGGAATTTTATTTAAATAAATTTATATTCAAACAAACAATAATTTAAACAAACGACTACGATTTAATTGTATTTATCAAAACTTGGTTCCACCAAAACATTTTTGACGCTGAGTTCACAGACAACCGTTACACGGTGTTTCGACATGATCGAAGCCTATCCAGCAGCACTGAATCATGTGGAGGTGGAATTGTTGTCGCGGTTATAACAAAGTTAATTGTAAAACGCTGCCTTCAATGGGAAAACGAAAATTTGGAGGAACTATTTATTCCTCTGCGAATGAAGAATTTCTCCCTTATATTATGTGCTGTTTGTATTCCATTGAAAATTTTGCAAAATATCTAGAAAAACATTTTTATAAGTTACAATATTTATGTAACGATAGTTTGAGGATCCATAGAATAATTGTTGATGATTACAATATTCCAACGCTAAATTATCGGTTTATGGAAATTGTCTTCATGGCATTATAAATGACAGCTCTGATACTTAAATACCCTCGTCACCAGTGTCACCTCCTTCATCAACCTGCAATCGTTTAATTATTTTGAAATTGTAACAACAGGACTCTCGAAAAACGTAAAGAAACATTCGGGGTAAAATGGAAAGTATATGGCAACTTCTCTAATTGCTTGAATTTCTGTAAATTAAGAAGTCAATTGAAGAAAATATCCCGGTATTGTTTTCATGACCGTGTCCAAAATATTGGAAAACTTATTAATAACAACATAAAAAGTTTCTAGTCATACGTGTCAACCCTAAAGAAGTCGGAAAGATACCCATCGTCAATTACTTTCAGCCGTCCTCTGAATGTTTTGCAAAAGATCATTTAATGTAAATACACAATAGTCCTAAATTATTATATTAATAGATATCTGTTTGTATTGTTATTAAAAGATATTGAAAATTAATTATTATTACAAAATTTACACGAATTTGGACAAAAATTGGTATTTTATACATAAAAATGCATTTCCGCGTTTATAAATTGCGTGTCATAAAACCTTATAGAAGGAGCATTATTTTTTATAGGTCACCGAGCTATAATGCTTCCAAAGAATAAGTAAATACTTATGGAGTATTTGTCCATATCCGTATATGTCAATTGATACTTGGCGTTATAAAACTTGATTTTAAAAATAAAATGAAGTTTGCTTAATTAAAATACTTTTATCACATTTTACTGAATATCTAAATTTGGCTTAACTGTCTTTAATTGACGGAGAATTAAATGAATAAGGACGCTTCGAAAAGAGCCTCAATGAAAATGAAATCGATTCTCTTATAGAAATCTATACAATCCGCATGTTATTTGCGTCATATTTTCAAAACATGCTAAAGTGCCAGCATAGCCCATCTTACCTTAAGGCCAGAACCCAGACTTAAATATGTATCAATCAAGATATAGTCAAGAAAACATCTAACTTTATCCTATTTTCTTACACGATACCTCCATCCACAAATGCAATTGAGACTATAAACTATGATTACCCATCAATCCAGAAACCTTTTTTGAATCCCTTCCAACCTTCCAATGGTTTCATTTTCCTATTTCCTCTTTAACCTAAGAACATCGTCTTTCTCCTATTAATATACATGCAACCATACACAGGCGCACGAGCGGCCGCTCGCATGCACGCATGCTGGCACGCTGGCACGCTGGCATGCGCGCTGGCAAGCATGCACGTACTTATGTATGTGCGTACGTACATACGCATGTATGCACGGATGCATGAACGTATGGACGTATGCCCACACGCATGCACGCAAGCACAGATGCACGCAAGCACGCTCGCAAGCACGCACGCTCGCAAGCACGTACGCACGCACGCATACAAGAGAAAGTAGATGACCGATTCAATTACCAATTTGGACGATAGCAATTGTTACTATTTTAAAGATCTTTCAATCGGCATCACTAATACTAGGAGCATAAAAAGCTAGCTACTGTAAACCACTTTAACAGGATTACTTTCTTTATAAAATATGTATAGAATCGTGTAGGATAGAAAGAATGAGAAAATGGTAGAATGAAAAACAAGCAATATGAAATGAGTTATGTCCGACCATGCCCATTGTGAAATCTGAAGGAAGGAAATGAGTATAATAATAATTTTTTTATGCAAAAACTTATTACTTTTTTATATTTGCTTAATATCAGTCTACAATAAATTTTACTTGGAAAATATTATCGCCAAACCAGTCGTGCGCCTTCCTTAAATAAAAACAAGCCATATCTGCTAACAATACAACATTCAACTTCTTAGCCATATAATCTATAAAAATTAGTGAGATTAGTGATGGCAGAACATTTCGAACGAAAATTGTGCTGGCAGTTCCTTGGCACTGAACTTATGGAGAGGTACGCACTTGTAAAACGGCTTTTAATAATTAGCAAGTGGAGATAATCCATAATTTTTTACACCAGACCTGGAACTAGATTTGAGAACAGATGGAACCCGGTAAGTCTTTCAAATGGTAATTTTTGAAGAATGTATAAAAATAAATGAAAATATATCTAAGTTCTTGCATTTGTCCTCTTCTCTCCTACTGGAATAAAAGTGAAGTTGACTTCCGTGGTTGTATTATCGGCTAAATATTTAAGGAATATTTTTGCTAGACTAGCATCTCAAACTTTCTGTTTATTAGTGCCAATGACGTTGAAAGTATGCTAAAACAATTTTAATAGACGAAATCAACATTTAAGTTTATTAGTAGCCTTCCAAACAAAAAAACAAAAACGAAAGTCGAATTGTATATCTCAAACCAAAAATAGACAAAAATTGTCATTTGTTTTTTTTACCATAAAAAAAGAACCAAATTTTTTAATTCCATTAGCCTGAAAAATTAACCACTTCGCCAAAAAACCAGGTAATATTTTCTTAATTTTGCAATTTAGTTCACAACGCACGCCTGCCCTGTCGATTGATTTAGACATTAACATCAAACGAGTCTCTGCTCAAACACACGCCAAAGAGTCGACGTAAATTTCAATAACTTATAAATTATTTATAAAACCACTCGTCTGATCAAACGCGGATCAGACGCCAAATGCCACATGCGCTATTTACAACAGGAGTTGAAATCTGTCTACATTATCTGTATACGCCAATGACGTTATACTTGATAAACACCTTATAACCAATTAAAATTAAAGTTTCATATAGTGCAATGTGCCAACAAATATAAAAGAGGGAAAGAATTAATGAAATAATATGTGTAAAAGAGAAAGTATTATCGAAATTGTAACAAATTACTTCAAATTTGCAGAAACAATTTTAGATCAGCCCTAATGGTTGGTCAAAATAATATAAAATCAGTGGTCACTATCAGTGCTATTGACGCTACCTTCCGGTCACTTTGTTACTTGAAAATAAGATACAGTATTAAATAATTCTATGCAGAGTTTAAAACTCACTTTTTAAACATGCAGGAAAAGAGACAGCGTTTTAAAAAAGTTTTCCAAACGGCTGATAAAAAAACCAAATTTATGATTTTTTAAAGAAATGAAGACTGAATAAAAAATAATGTCGATATGGAACAGAGGTGAATTTTAGGTGTTAATTTCACATATACGTAAAATAATAAAGCACTGTGTTTTTAACTTGTAGATGTACAATTTTGAATCTTTATTATAAAAGAATAAAAAAAATAATACTTAGGAAAAGTTTATGCCTTTGTATTCACCTATCTTCGTGTTTCCAAGTGCCACAAAATAAGCGTAAAAATAGAACTCAATACCAAATAAATGAGAGATTAACAGTATATCTACAAAGAGCTTATATTCGTAGTTGAAAAATCTTGTTTAAAATGGAAAACCTTTACCCCGTTCCCCCGTAAATTAATTTGTGATTGTTGCCAATTTCGGACTGTAATAATTGTGTAATGATCATGATAATAAAAATAGTAACCAGCACAGAATGTCTTGCTCCGCTTAATATATTAGGTCGCACCTTAAACGAACTTCCTTCATCTGTAGATTTCATTAGATACTCAACATTAACGTTTCGAAATTGATTTAATGATATTGTTTCTGAACTAGACATATTACCACGTAACTTTAATGTAAAACAGCTAAACGTTTAGTGTATTTCGTTATGCTTACATTTACAATAATATAACATTATTTAATTGGTTGGCCAAATATAACATTCTGTTTTATTAATTAATTTAGATAATGACTTTTAAACTCATCAATTATAAATATCAAAGTTATTTAAAACGTAATTATATTTAAATAATTTGCATACCCTTTCCTTTCAGTTATAAAAAGAAGAATTATGTTTTTGCTTTGTTTAATGGAAATGTTAAAATTGCGATATTACTACTTGTGTGCCAAATAGAGACACATAACTTAAAATTGGGAAAGTAAAATTCAATTTTAATAACATATTCCGTAGACTGTATATAAACACATTCGATCAGAACGCTAAATAGAATAAAACTATATTATGAAAGTGATGACGGTAATATAACTGCAATTTTTATTAATATGAATAGCGAGAAGTTGGAAAATATTTTAATACAAATTTGTAGAAGTGGAAACAAAAAAGAGCAGCATTTGTACAAATAAATTAAATCCTTTAATTATTAATTCAAAATAAAATGAGTTTCGTAAAAATATGAAAGGTTCCTAGAAGGAAAGAATCGTGTCCAATCATGGAAATCATCATGGAAATACCTCTATAGTAATATAAAAAATTAAGTCCTAATTTCATATAAGTCCTAATTTCCATATCTTCATATAAGTCCTAATTTCCATATCCGATATAAGTCCTAATTTCCATATCTTGGGATTATTGTAGGAAGACTAAAAAACTATAAAAAAACGAGAAAGAATAAAAAAACTATATCTTTATGTACATGTTAAATGCACCAACATTAACAGTGTTTTAGTACGCACCTTACAACCTTTGTTTCTTTTCAAGACCTCGCCTTTTCGACTGCATAACACAACTTTAATAAATTTCCAAATATAATTTAAGTAAAATAAAACGCAAAACTTACAATGGTATTGCAAAAAATACGAAGACGTCGCGAACTGTCGGAAGCAATACTTTCATAAGGAAAATGTAATCAAAAGGTTTAAGAGCCACTCAAGACTGGTTCAAAGTTTTAAATATTTCTCGAGATCGATCAAACGATGACAAAAATTTATTGTAAGTCTATACCTGGATTTAACTTAGATACATTTAAAATTAATTCATCTTAAAACTTAATAGTGGAACAGGACTATTTCATTTGTCTTTCTCGCGTCATTTATTCGTTTACAATTTGTATATATGCTTGCTTGTTATAAAAAGGCTTTCAAATTACTCTCTCTTAATACACTTAATAAACTACTGAGTCTGATCCAGTAAATGCAGTCATCTTAAAGTAAAATCGTTTTCCTTTAACAATTTTTCGTTGTCTGTTTTATATTTCATAACCACGATCTTTCTGAGATAGGTCTTAAATTAGTCACAAGGGTTCCAATCCCGCCCTGGTCTGAGAAAATCCTATTACAAACTCAGCCCAGTATTTTTTTTGTGATCACCCGTTTACAAATATCATCTAACATTTAGTAGACCAGAGTAATTAATTTTCAATCTTTTTTATATTTTAGATAATCCTTGAAATCATGATAAGATTTTTTAACGAGTTTACGTTTTATGTAAGTTTTGAATTTGTTTATTCTTAATCGTAAGCTCGGGAGTATGCAGTTACCGCTCAATAATTTGCTAATTTTATGGAGCGTAGTTCTGGGTATAGCTGATTTTTATTTCTAGTGTTTATAATATATACATCACAAGTTTTCTTAAATTTTGTGATGTTTTATATGCATAGACTAGGTTTTCACACACACACACACACACGTACGCACACAAACACACTCACGCACGCATGCGCGCACGCACGCTCGTACGCAGGCACGCAAGCAAGCATGCACGTACGCAGGCACGCACGCACACACGCATGCTCGCACTCACGCACGCACGCAAACACGCACAAACGCACGCACGCAAGCACGCATGCACGTACGCACGCATGCTCTCACACACGCACACAAACACACACTACAAAGAGGTGACGCTAGTGGCAGTTATTTTAGTAGACTCCATAAACATGTTTAGTAAATTATACGATTTGTAATAAATTTAAGAGTTTGACACCCGAAGAGTAACCTTCCATTATATTTATATTTAAGTTTATACAAACGAAAACTTTTTTATTTCATTTTGATAATTTAAAAAGATCTGTAAATAGATACAACGATTAATTGAAGATTAATCGAATTTTTTTTGAAGACATGTTAAGTGGATAGGTTTATAATGTCTTTTCGTTCTTTGAATACTAATTGTTTATTTAAAAGTATCTATAAACCTCTATGTATTGCATAATTCTGGTAAACTACCCACCTAGTGATTAACAAAATTTAATATCACTTAATATTGTTTCAACAAGTATTTAGTTATATAAAATACATCAATATTACAACAAATAAAAAAATGACTCAATTTCTAACTTTTTCTCTCTCATATATGAAATATTTTAATGCACCGAGTAAATAAAATATACATTAGTGTTTCTACTTATAGTTTATGAATAACTCGTAATCTACTTATTATTATCTTAGTTGATTATTTGAATTTATTTGGCTTGGGGAATTTCTTATTATCCTGTTAACTAGTTTAAAGTAATATTTGGAAAAAACCCCAGAATCTCGTAAATATCGTGAGACTGCTCAATAATATCAGTTTGTGTTGCAAATTTCTTAGCTGTTATATTAAGATAATATGATAAAGAAATAGTAGAAAGTGTAGAAAGTTCAATGGCGCCGTCTTACCTTGCAATCTGTAACTAGACAATACGAAGCAAAATTAAATGACGTTTAAGATGATATCTATTAAATATCGGGCTTTCTTTAAGTAATTATTTAATATGACTTCATTTGGCCTTACTGTGTTTAAGTCGCCTTGACCGGATTCCCAAATATTCGAGTGTCGCTGTCTCTTCCTTCGACTTGAATGCACCCAAATAGAATAGAGTTGGCGCTCAGCTGTATCGAGCAGCGATGTATCAAATACACCATTTTCGTGCTCGTTTTGTGCATGAACGATCTCTCTTCGAAGACTTTGGTTCAATTTTACATTTTTGTTATTTTCGTTTTAGTTATTATTTTATCCATGAACAAAGTTTACGATTAAATTGAACCATATACAGAACGACGAAAAGGTCAGTTTGTAAAAGTTTAAGGTAATTGAAATATTAGGTTTACGAGTGTATCCTCTATGTGCCTTATTCTTTTTGATGACGTGGCTGTGACAGTAGCTATTTTGTAGCCGTCACCCGGTAAAAACCGTTGCTCTCGGAGGTATTTCGAGAAGTCCGAGGTAGTGCGGTACATAATTAGCACTGGCGGAGGTCTGGTCTTCAGAAACTACAGTGCATGCTCAAGTGGTGGTGCGTATGGCAATACTGAATGCGCGTGTGGGGGTCACTGGGGGTTGCAGAAAATGGACTATGTGATAGACAAAGTAGGCCATAGCGGTAGAGGTACAATGGGGATTTTTGGTTATCGATCTTAATTTAGTATGTAGTCGGTGCTACTATTGGATGAATTAGGATTTTATTAGTGATTATGAATCGTAATTTTCTGACGTATTTTTTAATATTATGGTTTTTTATAATTGTCTTTATTGAAATCAGAGATAACTATAGTGACTTACTATCACGGAATGACTGCATAATCACCACATATAATTAATTGTATGTTGTGTTGTATAAACAGAGAAAGATACATTACCAAAAGTTGCTCGATGGTGATCCTATCATCGGGAGTAAAATTTTGAAGTCGTACATCGGCTCAGTATGTGACTTCAATATATCCACTATTTTAGTCAAGCAGGTTCCATCTGATGATGAGAGTATCTCAATAATTTTGATCGGGATAGTCAAGGAATATGTTACATTACTTTGGTTAAGTAGTGTATGTGTTTATTTTTGGCGTAAGAGCTGACCATGAATTTATTCGAATTGTCTAGGAATATGGTACATTACTCTGGTCAAAGAGTGCATGAGCTTATTCCTGTGGCAAGGTTTGGAACATGAAATGACCCGGATAATCGAGGAATATGGTACATTTCTAAAAAAAAGCAAAAAACTGGACAAGTTACTAACTATATTAGTGATAGTCATTCTTAAGTTGAGCTTAGTCTTCGCAAAGTTGTTAATAGTTATTGGTTGGATTCAGTGAGTTCTGGGGAAGACTTAGACTGAAGACCTCCCTAATAATGCCTCATTTTGACGAAACTGAAGAATTAACTATTTCTCTCCTAAACTTGTTCCTAAGACGTCAAGATGGCCATTTTTAATGGATTTTGCTAACTAAATCAGAACTGATCACGTCAAATTGGTGAGATGAAATTATAATTAAAGGTGGGTACAACGACAAAATAAGTGACCGTGAATATGAAGTAAAAACGTGCACAATTCGTATTCCTTTTTAGGTACAAAATATTTGCAATAAAAAGAAATTCCTTCTTAAGCTACCTTGCAAACATTAATTTGTTACCCAATCGTTCAACCATATCTCATTACTTTAGTTACTTCAGATCTTAATACGATCTACTTTCTACCATCACTCATTAATATTATGTTAATTAGGATCAAAGAAAGAACTATAGACCTAATGTTTGTATTTTATCAAATATGGTAATAAAACAAACTGCATTACAATAATTCGGTTTCTTGTTATTTTAAATCGAAACCTTGGCCTAAAATATTGCGTTCAATCATGATTTCATTATTTAAACTACGGTACCTCACCATATGTTATATGAACGCTTAACAATATTAATTTATGTAATACTTTGTTGACCAATGCCAGTTACAATTATACAAAGTCGTTTGCTATCTAATTTTCTTGCACTAATTTCTGTTATCAGTGAGCACTTGGCTCTGTATTTAAAATAAAATTGAAACCTCTCAACACTGACCATCACACGACTTTGTGGATCAGACATACTGCATAAGTTAACACGATGTCGCCATATCACCGCGGTGCTCGAGTCCGATGCCACTATGAGGGCTGGCCATCGGTGCCGTACCACCGACTCCCATAGTCACCCTACGAGGGCATCAGCAGGCAAAGCATCCCGTCACTCCGCAACGAAAGCAACTAACTCCTGAACCGTCGAGGCCAACCCCGTGTCCATGCCTGCCCTCAGCGACTATCCACCAATCTGCAGCTTATCCTCCCATACTTGAAACATTATAGTGGAAACTGCGACCAGTCCGTCACGTATCACCCTCATGCTCACGCTCTGATCTAGGCCTTTTCCTTGAAAACGACGCTGCTAAACTCATTTTAAAGTTAACTTCCACTATCAATATCTAAGTCACGTAATATTACTTACGTTCGTTCCTGAATAGCAATAACTAATAACTTTATGTTTATATATTAATTGGAAATTCAAAAGTATGTCTACTTATATTAATATCAATTTCATCATTGTAAATAAATACATTTATTTGTTTAGAATTATTAAATGATTGGGATTTTGGAAAGGAACTGTTTTTTATTACTGTATTTGTTAATTTATTTATCAAAGAAGTATTGAATTTCCTCAAAGTTTGTGTAGATAGTGGATTGACAGATCGTATATGATTACATGAATCACACATATATCTACAGTTGTTCATTAAAGAATCAAATCAGTCTGAATTATACTGAGATATTTTTAATAATTCATCCAGAGCCTTAATATTCTCTCCGATCTGTTTTTTATTCGATTCATCATATTTTATTTATAACGTATAGAGTGACGCCTGTGCAATGTGCTGTTCTAAGTGTTTTGTGTTGGTTCCATACCTTAATTTGTTCTTAAAAAGTTCAGCACTGCATAATTGTAACTGTCCATTTAGTACAAGTCTTTTTGACAAATAATTTTAACATTTAGTATTTTTAAGGGAATGGTTTTGTGGTTTTATAGGATATTTTCTTTTTCCAATATACCTACTATTTTTAAATACTTTTTGAGTTCTGCTGGATTCAATGCCAGTCTTTCTGATGGTAAAGTACCATTTGTAAGAACAATTACAGGATGAGGACATTTCACTACAACAGTATGTAATGGTGGGGTCCTATTTACTAGTTCCTCGAATAAATTTTGGGTTAGAAGTATTTTTGTGATTTGGGTGGTCGTTTCCATTTCAGACATCTGTTGGCGAGCATCTCGTAGTACTTGTTGTAGGCTGATGATTCATCTTAGGAACAGTTTTACTCAACACTGCATTCGTCATACCTATCTAATATAGTACGAACCGATCGCGCTCTTCTATAACACTAAGATCTCCTGTGTACATAACCGATAGATCCTGCTTAAGCCCATCAATATTTTTGAGTACATTTAACAGTTCCTTCTCATTTTCCTCTCTCTCACTGTTCAATTAAACATATAACTCCTTGCTAGCCTTTACATTCAGTTAAGCCAATTAAAGTTCTGACACTTTCTGGCATGCTAGGTCTCTGTGTGTGATTATTGTGTAATTAAGTACGAAACAGTGAGATGTCACATTTTCCAAATTAAGAGGACACAGCAATTTACATTTAAATGCTTATTTTATTATTATTACACGATTTATATTGTTTACATAAACGATTTCACCACATTTAAGCCCTAATTATGTGCTTTTAACAATTTAAATTTTAAATTAAATTATTGACAATTTGAATGAGCTGTTCATCCGAGTCAAACATTGGAAGCATAACAATTCCTTACCCCCATTTTCTTTGTGCATATGTGATCTAGTACTAATTAAATAAGTTTAAACATAATCTCTTTAATATCATATAATTAAAACAATAGTCTAAAACACAGTGATATGTGGGTAGTAGCGTATTTAAAATTATATTAACAAAAACAGTTCATACAGAAACAGTTCATGCCTCCAAATCCAATTATTTCTATGTTCGATTTTCACAATTTTTATTTTAACTTTTTAGGACTATAAATATAAATTGTATTCAAAAAGAAAATTTATTTAAAATCAGCCTTAGCTATTTTTAAGAAATTTTAAAATCGAAGGGTCCGGTAACCCGTTCGCACGTGCTCGCGCCGAGCGCCTAATTCTGCGTTATACGGAAAAAGTTGACGAGTTTTGTATTCTTCCGTAGAATAATAATCAAGCTTAATATACTTTCAAAATCAAAGTTGATTGATATTGTCCGGTATAGCAACCATCATGGGGTTCAAAGAAATCGGCGCATAATTAGTTTGTAATTTTCCAAAAAAAAATTAGTTGCGGCCTTGCTCTTCGATATGCCGCCTTTTTATTTTCTATTGATGCATCTCTGAAATAACAAATATTTCAATAGTTTTAAGGACAGTCATTTTATGAAACTAAAGGAAAATTTACTTAGGTTAAAAAGTGTGTAGCCTAATAATTTTAAGTTTGGTTTTCGTTCCATATGAAATAATCTAAATTACATCCTGGTTGATTCATATAACGTTTATTTCGCATTATAACAAACCAATTATCATGCAAATAGGAAAATTTTGATAATTTGAATTTCATGCCAAGTAACATAGTCACAAAACTATAAATACCAGAAAATGTCCGTAATTTTCTCATTACGTATTTTATTATTGTTGTTTGGTTAGGGAAAGGATTTTGCAATACTTTCAATACAAACAACCTAAAATGACTTTTCAATTTCTACTTCACAGTCTTCCCAAATTATTTTACGAAAATCGCGACAACTTTTGTCAGGTTGATGCAAAACTTGATCCATTTCCTGGCACGATTTGCGCGAAGGAACATAACACTTTGGAAAATGAAAGACATTGTGAACTTAAGGAAGTAATACTTTTCCTTTTGGTTCAAAAACACGATTAAAGCATTTTAGAAAAAACTTGATACGGACGAAGTTTTAATCCCTTTTTCGAGTTGTTCGCATAACAATACAAAATTATAAGTTTGCACTTTGCTTTAATTTACATTTAAACACGGTTAAGATATATATTTTTTATATCTGGTGTATTTAAGACGATAAATTTTGTTATATCGTACGAGCATATATATTTAATCAATAGGCGGTCACAACCCCACATTTTCTACAGTTTAAGATGTATATGCATGCAATTTTGCAGGTGAAGATTTTAATTAATATATAGTAATATATCATTAATTTTTAATATTTTATATTAAAGCAGGGGTGAAAACTGTTTAAAGCAGGGATGAAACATTTTGTTCGTACATTCCACAGGGTGGGGTGTCGCTGAGATTTCATTTGATATAACTCATTATTAAGTCCCGTTTGCTAAACAAAACTCCAAAATTGCAATAGGTCTTTAAATTTTTAATCGGGATTACATTGGTTTGAAAAATCTGAGAAAAATTTTATATACTTTCATTGTATAATAACTTTCAGTTAATACTTTTTTAGGTTAGCGTACATCAAACATTTTAAAAGAGGGTCTGTATTTTATGTAGTTTCTTACACTGGGCCGGTTTTTAACTTTACGTAACAGTGTAACTCTTAACTAGAATCACGTGAAAAATTTTCGAAATGTATTTTTTTAATTCATGTGTTCATTATATTTATTCATTTTAGTTGCATTTTAGTAGTCCGTAACTTTTATTAGCCATATAATAGATGTAAATAAAAGTGGTAATTCATGGAAATCAGACGCAAATACTAACTTTTTTTTTAGTCAGCTTGCAACATCCATACCACGTTATATACAAAGTACTAATATGGATCAACATATAATATACACGTGACAAAAAAATCACCTAATACTCCATCAAAATTGATTTCAATATACTGTGCAATATTGCAATCTATATTATAGTCTGCGCAAATGTTAAAAGAACAAAGATTAAAAAAAAACATTTTTGGAAAGTAATAAAGTTAGAATACCATGGATATGTAAAAATAAAACAATGATTTAAAAGGACAATCAGTTTGACTATATATTACAAAAATACTAATGAACGGTTAAAAAGGGGTTTCATTGTTGTATTTCGCGGAGACTACATTTCTGATCTTCGTTCAAACTGAATGAAATAAATAGTCAACACGAAGAAACTCGTAGACAAAAGCTAAAGTATGCTTGGTAAAATACAATTTGTACATTATTAAAATCGTTTCTCAAGCGCAATAAACATAAAAAGAGACAAGATCTTGAAATAAGTATGTAAGACAAAAATTAATGAAACATTGCACGGGGTGAAACTTTCTTATACATAATAAAATTTACTTCAAAAAATTGTCTAATCAACGTAGATATTTAAATAACGTGGCGGTAAAAAATTATTTATAAATATTAAGTTGATATAGCGCCCTCAGATAGTAACCATTACTAAAGCTTTCTATGAAAATAACAATTTTAAATTGTCTTCGAAATCAGTTGAATTGCTCCGATTGGTCTTAATTTAATTAGAAACATTTTACTGGCTACATTAATTTGATTCGCATTAATTTTGTTCATTAGAAAATATAATTAAAATGACCCTCGTAATAAAACGACCGCGCCTCAACAAGTTACAAATTTGTATAAAAGTGTATTCTATATAAAATCTTCGCTTAGTATATGTAAAAGTATAATCTTCTTTTCACAGTAATGATACACTGAAAAGGAAATTATATTATTTTTTAATTCTCGATCGAATTTAGCTAAAATAATTTGAAATGTCTTTCCTTTTCTTTAAAAGATAGAATAAGTCTTTATCTAGAAATAGCACAATGATATGTATTTAAAATCTTCAAATAAGTTTCCAATAATTCTTCGTGATGCCCGTTTTAAAAAATGGTGGAACTCATTTAGAGCAGACACGTAGTTTAAAGTTATAATTTGATCCCGGTTTCAGACGGCCGTACTACATTAAGTACTCCAGTATCGTCTCAAAATTTTATAGTATCTGTAATAATTCTCCTGATGCTAACAAGTGGCATAGATGAAATTAGTATCTTATCGTCTTCTTGAATATTCAGTTACTTTTTTGTGAGACCGCAGACTTATCTGATCAACTTTTAAGATAAACCTGGTACTAAATTCGGGAAAAAATTAAATGTTTCCAAAGTTGCCTAAAACTCTGTCGAAACAATTTTTTAAAACTTATTAGATTACGGATAACCGAATAAGTTCAGTAAGTTTTTAAATAAGCTTGTTTTCAAATTAGGAAGGTGTGATGGAATATTTTTTTGACATCAAGAGGAAATGAAAGGGCTGTGGAGAGAAAGTGACACCTCCATTACAACTGTTTTTTTTATAATTGACAATCATTTTTTAAGTTCTTTGAAGAGTGATATTTTAATCAAATTATCTGAGTCAAAATTTCAATCTTTAGATAGTAAAATTTTAAAAGCGGTGGTCGTTGGGCTTGAGCAAAAATAGTCTCCACCAAAATTTCGCCTTAAATTTCAAAGATTCTTGTCTAAGTTCGTCGACCACGCACTGACTTAAGCTTATAATAAAAGTATACCAGAAAATTTAAGTATGCCTCATCTTAAGGATTATCATTGAAATTACTCTTATAAAATTTTTTATTGTTATTAAAATTTTAAATTTATTGTAGAAAATACTTAAAATTTTAATAGATTATTTTTACATAGTTTTTCTAAGTACTAATCTTGTTTTACCTTAATAAGAAGACCTAATATTATCAATTTGTCAAAAATCTTTAGGAAACAATTTTAAAAAAAGGAAAATAATTAATTTCCAATTATTCATAATTTTGGGTATGCTAATAAATTTTAACATACGCATCATGACCGTATTAACAACATAATAAAATTGTTTCCTATACTCGTAAAGCGAAGAATGTAAATTATTTTAAAGATGTAAATAATTATTGGTTTAACATATAAAATTTATTTAAATAATTCTTTGTTAAGCAAATTAACATTCTGAATATGCACTTAAAGATTTTTATAAAACTTTCAAACAAAATGATACCAAATTACTTCATTTACATTTAGGGCTTGTTGACAAATAGTAAAGGTTACATAGTAATGGGACATTTATTTAATTATAATTAATGCATTATATCGGCACATATAAAGATCGTATTATTTT
Source organism: Druceiella hillmani (assembly GCA_039881145.1). Classification (NCBI taxonomy): domain Eukaryota; kingdom Metazoa; phylum Arthropoda; class Insecta; order Lepidoptera; family Hepialidae; genus Druceiella; species Druceiella hillmani. The sequence goes on from JAYKKI010000149.1 coordinate 974,415, forward strand.
TTCATGATTCATGAAAGTATTCCCACATTTTACGAGTATATTGACATAGTTCGATATCAAGATTATACTTCACACATTGTGTATTTTATGAAAGAACCAGATGATAATTTAGTGCTATTTTTAAATGTAAACATAGCTGAAACTACATTTTGTAACATATTTTTCAAAGAATTATTCTCACAACCAATCAGTTTATAAGATTAAAATTTGGTATAACAAGAAGAGCTCATAAAAGTTTTTTACTGTCGGAGAAATGTTGGTCTGTGGTTCTTAACGTATATGTTTGGAACAGAAAAAATATATTTTGTGGAGCTTATGCTATAATACTACCAAGTATAAAAGTGAGCAATATTAAACATCTTCGTTGATCTATAGAACGAAAATTTGATACACAAAAGATAACTGAAGAAGATGTAATCAAACTGCATTATTGAAACCATTGGCCACATCAATATGTCTTTTGAAGTAATTAAGTCAAACTGGATGCTTCAAAGAAGTATTTTCAGGTAAATTTTCAAAATTTGCATTTAATTTTGTAAAAAATTAAGTTATTTGCGTAACGATTCCAAGGTTTTAAAATATTTTTTAGGGTTCCGTACCTCAAAAGGAAAAAATGACTCCTTATAAGATCACTTTGTTGTGCATCAGTTGGTCTGCCAAGACTCCTTTTCTCGGGAACGCGTGGAGGTATCTGGCTGAAATTGATATCAAATACTTAAGTCTACGGTCCTTCGGAGCGGCCATTAATGCTACATATTTTGTCATTCGTAAATAAATAAAAACCTATGGAGTCCTTCCCGTTAATTTAGAATCATGAAATTAGGCAAGAAATAAGGTCTTATGGCTTAAGTAAAGAAACAATCCAATTATACTTAATTTGTGGTAACATCACATAAATAATTGTTTTGAGTATGAGGTTGTGAAATATATAGTAGGCGATATATTTTCGTTATAAAAATTTAAATGTTGGAAATAGTTTAGTAGACATGTTATGTATCATTATGTATTTATAAATATGTCTAAATGTGTATGCAATCCTAGTATTGCAAATTCCACTCGTGCTTAACAGGTTTTTTATTAAATATTAAGATTGGATTTGATCTACTAAATAACTAATTCTTTTTAGAGATAATTTTAACGTTTATGATTTTTTCTTAAGTAACTGAAATATTGTTAACAATATAGATATCGTACCATAAACATATGGACAACATATTTCTTTCAAAATTTGTCAACCATTTTCACTGTTAATATTCACATAATACATTGTGTTTTAATATGTGTTCGTGACTCCAATCACAAAGTACTTCTTAATAATAATTTCAAATGTAATCAAACTTAAAAAAAAATTTCCTTCTTGTAAAATTACAATTTATTTGGAGTTTATTTAACATTGAACTATTTGAATTACATGTCGAATCATTGGACGAGAAAGGCTACAAATATATATATATATATATATATATATATATAATATATATATATATATATATATATATATATAAATATATATATATATATATATATATATATATATATAAATATATATATATATATATATATATATATATTTATATTATTAAATATTTAAAAGGAATATAGGATTTGTACTCACCGTTGGGAGCTGAGGGCGGCGTCGGCCGCGGCCATGGCGGCGCCAGTACTCGCGCCTAGTCCGTATCTGTCGAAATAATCAATTGTCTTAATATTTTATTAAATATGTGACAAAATAATTACAAAAAGTGCATTTGTAACGCTACGAAAAATGTAGTTTTTAGGCAAGTGTGCGCTAAAAAAGAAACGTTAAGAAGGTTTATTCATGATGTAAATAATAGAAAAGGAAATCGTTTCATTCATAGTCAAAACAGTCGTAACTAGTAATAAAAAACTTTTAAACACGAATAATTTTTGCCCGAATTATCGGCCACTTGTCGGCTGAATTTCTACGGAAAGGGACAGACACGAGGCATTAGGGCAGCTTATGTCTCACGATATGGAATATAATGTCATTTCTTAATAATAAATTTTTAAAATATTACTTATAACACTCTTTATATATTACTATATGATATATGAATAATCAATACTACAGGCGTAATATAAAAATAAATAAGTTAAGAATTATAAATAGTTGGTAAAATATCCAATCACATAAACCATTTGTAATATATGAGTTTACTGAAGCTGTAAATAACAATTTGGAACCACTCAATGTTCAATGCCAAAAATAAATGTTTAGACTAAGCAGATTAAATATAGAGTATATTTATAAAACTAATAGCCTAAAAAGGGACTCAAATGTATAGTAACGGATCACCTGTATGGCCAAATTGGCACTAAAACTTTAATGTGCCGTAGGTTTTATTTTTAAGACTTTCATTTTTTAGACCCATTTTCTTTACTTCTCTTAACATTTTTGATTATATTTGGTCTGAGAGGCATTTAGAATTAGCAAACCGTTGTGGTACTGTTTAACAGAAATATAACAATAAACGATAGAAGCTTGTTGGTTTCTAATCTAGAGATTGAGAATTTTCCTCTGGTTGTAATGAGTTAGAATTTCTCATTTTTTAATCTGCTTTTCTCTATTTTAGTCGTCCGTATATTTTTCGAATTTATTGAGAATTTTTTGGTTCCCACTAATTTTAGCATATTTATATTTTTCAACGGTAAACATTCATAAATGTGCCTTTAGTTACCTACTTCAAAACTTAATTTTATTTTTTGATATCAAATAACTTTTAATTTCCTCTTATTTCATTTTGAGACAGTTCCAGTGTGTTTAAAGACCAAAGTTTCTTTCAATATCCGCAAGTCCAATTAACAATTTATAAGCACCGTTTCAAGTATTCTGAAAGGCGAAATTCATATAGAACACAATGTGTCACAAGAAGAGTACAGTAAAAATAATAGAAATAAGATTAAAAATGGCAGTATATCTTCTTATACACACACACACACTTATGTAAATGTATATATATATATATATATATATATATATATATATATATATATATATATATATATATATGTATATATATATATGTATATATATATATATATATATATATATATATATATATATATATATATATATATATATGTAAACATATAAATATATAAATAACAATTAGTCAAAAAGTATTAACAAATGCTAAATATTATTATCATTAAAAGTTTAATGTAAATAACACAGAGATTTCTGGATTGATGTAAATTTTAATTATATAATAATGATTTGTTCAAAAATAGTAGAATTTATCATTAAAAAAATTATAATAAATAGGTCATGAATTAGAAATATGTCAATGTACATACTGTAAACAATTTGGTAAAAAAATTAAATATTTTTTATGCGCGAAAAAACATGAACGTAGAGACGAATTGTCATGCTACATTGATATGTAGACATGAAAAGCATTACATTTATTTAAAATGTTGAATAAATGATATTTTTTATGTAGATTTGTGGTGTATAATATGTAAAACTACGATATTAAGAGCGCAATCGTAATAGTATCTACGAGTAATAAGAAATATATACCCACTGCTTACATTCAAAGTAATAAGAAATATATACCCACTGCTTACATTCAAAGTCTATGAAATGTTTACACTCAGTTTACAGTAAATCTTATTTTGATGGCAACTTTATTCTGAAAATTTAGACATTTGTAATTGTTATAATCAATTACATTCAAAGTAATAAGAAATATATACCCACTGCTTACATTCAAAGTCTATGAAATGTTTACACTCAGTTTACAGTAAATCTTACTTTGATGGCAACTTTATTCTGAAAATTTAGACATTTGTAATTGCTATAATCTATTACATAATTAATAAAATCCGGCTGAGTAAGAAAAAGTCCCAAAATACGAGGCGTCATTATTTAATTAGCATAAGTTTAGGGAGCCACAAAGTTTCTCTTATAACGATTTAAAGTCCCAGATTTTTACTTGTCCGTAATTATTCAGTTTCTTTTTAGTACACAAATGGTTCTGTTTTAATTATAGAATTCCCTTTCCTTTACACTTTTTTTTAATAATGTTAATTTCCGTCTAATAATAACTTGTTCGATCAACCTTAATTTTATTAGATTATTTAGTTTTTTTCAAAGTATCGAAATAATATAACATAACTAATGAATCTACTGTTAATCATAATACTACTGATATTTATCTAAAATTTTGAGCAACAATATCATCAATGTTACCTGATATTATGAAACGTAACAAAAAAGTTGCGCAGCTAAAGGATGCACCTATGCATAAAATTATAATTGTCAAAATGTTAAAATATTTAGAAAAAAAATTAGCAGTTAACTAACAAACACCAAAGCCCAAATGGTTAAACACACAAAACTATCAAGTTAGTTGTAGTTACATAAGAAAACAAAACATATAAGGACTCCATTTAAAAAAAAAACAAACACTGCGCGTTGAAAAAATATTTAATTACTAACAAGTGTAGAAATAAAAAAACGGTTAGAAAACCTAAATCTACAAATTACTTCATGTTAAACGCTATCATCGAGGTAACTTTCAACTATTAAAATAGCTTAAAATATTGATAATGCCTGTATTTCCAAACAAGAATAATTTCTAATCGTCGTTATAAGGATTTCAAAACTCTTTTCTTCACAAATTTGAAGTAAAATAATTCTACAAGTATTTCTGAGAGTACCGACAAAACCTCGTATATTATATTCGTAGTTAATGTGTGTTGCTGAAATACGCTCAAGTATCTTTCTCTATTCGGTTTCGCCACAGGGACTAATGTGAGATCAGTGTATCCATGTAAGCTAAAGAATTCAGTCCTAACATTCAAAATAATATTTTTCGTCTCAATTCATTTCATCGTAATAAAGAAGACAGGGAGAGAGAGAGAAAGAGGGAGAGGGTAAGAGAGAGAACATATCAAAACGTAACAATGAAAAGGACTCAAATAATTTATATTATTCAGAACCTGAGTGAATCCTATTTAATAGGATTGGGTTTGTTACAGGTAGTGTTCAATAAATTTTTACTTAAAATATTATACATATGTAGAGAAAGAAAAACGAACTTCATTGTTTTTAAATTTTGAAAGTTCTCGTATCTTCTTCAGAGTTCTCGGAGACGAAATTAAAAAAAACACTTTTGGCCATAATCTACATACCGTATAAATATCATAAAGCATGCAATATACATGTATTGGCTTAGGTCAAAAGTTTTAGACCCGACTTGTTGAATCAAAAAAATATTAGAAAATGAAAATCAAATCATGTGGTACACTGTGGTAAAATATTTTCAGCCCAAAAATGCCGTGATTTATATTCAAAATACTTACGAAGGTCTATCTGAAGGTGTTCTCTGCTACAGAATTGCTTATTTTTTAAATAATTGCTTAGAGCTCTGAACAAGTGACACTCGGTTGGCGCAATCCCCGGTGAATAAGGTGAATTTGCATAATTTTTAACGAGTATATGTTGCCGTATTGGTTCAGCGTTATCATGGAGAAAACAGAAATCAATCATATTGACTACTTAGTTTTTTAGCTTTTTGGTCTAATTATTGATAGTAAATGTCTGAATTCACCGTTAATCGCTGCAAAATCAGCTCCTAATGAATAAAGTCATTCATATGCTATTAGTAGTTCAGCATTTAATTTCAGGTTTGGTTTGGGTGAAAACTTTTCTACGCTATACAAAATTACTAGAATACACCATTCTGATACCTTCCATGTGCATTCTTTATCAAAAATTAGTAATTTTTCCAAACAATTGAAGACGTTTAAAGATATCTGAATGTCAATAAATATTCACAAACACTAACTAAAAAGTTCGTTATTGACGTCGATTTAAATACATTTTTTTTAATGTAATAGACTTGAAGTTTTGGCGTTTTCTGTCTGGAATGATTGTCGAGGCTAATATCAACATAAATCTATGAAGTGCGTATTGGAAATTGTAAAAGAAGGATTCAAGTAAATCGAATTCAATTGAAATGAGCCAATTGTAAAATATCTTCAGAAAAATTTAGTTTAAAAATTAATAATCGAAACCTTTAACTTCAATAAAAGGCAATGAATATTTAATCATGAAGTCCGAGAAAAGAATTCAGAAATGGTTTATTGACTTTGAAACAATGTCTGAAATTAATATAATGTTATCAAAATATTTCTTAGCTTAAATCACGTTATGAAGAAACAATATTGGTAATTTTTAAACATTTAATTTTATCTTGTATTCTTGCAGGAGAAATAAGCAAGAAGTATATTTATAATAGCTCCGATTATTTAATAATTTTCAAACTTGTACAGTGCCCTTTATTAAAATATAGTCAGTTTCAAAGCGTATCTCACAAAACGAATATGAAATGCTGTGTCATGCAATAATGTCACAAAATTTAATTTGTAGACACTGTTTATCTTGACGGTTTACTAAAATAATCGCTGTATGTTAATACTAAGAAAATACTCTTTCAAATTAAGAAAAGAATACAAATTAAATCAGATAGTAGGAAAATAGAACTAGCTGCAGCTTATACAAAAGTCATCTGGTAAAAGTCAGGCTGTCACTTATATAACCATGAAGTCCTTCATTTCATATTATTAGTTAAATTATTTACTAGTGCGTCACAACCCAAACAATATTTTTACATCCCTTTCTATTGAGGGAACGTATCAGCTGGTATGTTATCCCCACTCTTGAATGAGAATGACTATGAATCATTAGGTTATTATCATTTCAGTTTGTAAATTTCAGTCATAGAGGAATTATGTATAAAGGATCTTATTTTACAAGAATTGTGAAAAAATAGCGGCATTTAGTATACGTAATGCAAAATTATTTCAGTCAAATTAAAGAAATATATGCAACCAAGTTCAAATATAATGGGAAATATAATTCGTGTTTTTTAATTCAAATAAAATGAATGGGCGCTATTCGTATTTAAAAGGTTTTATTTTTAGGCGCTGACCCATATATTAGTGGCAGATCGTAATTGTGATCATGCATATATATCTACAGAATCTACGGAAGTTATATATTTTTTGCCTTGATTATCGCCTATTTATTAGAATACTTATATTTTGAGGCCAAATTAGGATAATCAAAATCACATTCTTCCATTACAAATATGAGCTGATATGAGATTCAAGTAATAAATTGAGTCAAGAGTAAAATTTGAGAATTAAAGGATTTTGACATATGCTTTCAGCAGTGCGCACCACCAACTCTGCCATTTTTTTCCTGGGCAATAAACCATTTCCAATGTTGCATAAAATAATGAAAACATTTTTTGGACATGACCGATCTAGAGAGAATACATAATTATAAATTTTGTGGAGGGTGTAGCGTTTTAGAAAATGCTTCTGTAATATGAACCCAAAAATTTAGTATAGCTCATTACCTCAAAGTTAATTTACAACCAACGAAAATAAAATTTGCTGCAACTAATTGTTCGTGCCTGTGTAATTTTATACTAAATGAATTCGATTTTGTACAATTTATTAGATTTTATAAATTTTGAAGTAGCTGAGAACTTAGGTCCTTCAACTATTGGAAATGAGTTACTAACTATTATATATATTATATTTTTATAAGCTACTATTTTATTTCAGAACAAGGACTACAAAAAATTTCGTAAATAAAAGATAAATTTAGTAGTGTATTAATTTATTAGATATATATCAAAAGTGAATAACCTCAGTATCCATAAACACATATTGTTAATTATTCGTTTAAGTTATTACCATACAACGCATTGAGGCTACAGTCAACGCACAAACAACGCTCTGTATCTGAATTGTCAGTATCTTTATAAATAAAAATGGATTGACTTGAGGGAGGGCGCATATTTCCGTATATAGAAGCAGTGAAATATCCCAGAGAGAGCGTAGACAAGGAAGCTCTTTTAGAGGGAACGAGTGATTTTGGTAAATAAAGTTTTGCATGTCATGCTTTACTGTTGATGTGGTGGTTGGATCCATTTTCCGTATTTTACTTGCTATATATTCACCAAAAACTGAGGTATTTCCGGGTATACATGACGATACTGATATATATTTCATTTGAGGCTCCGTAAATCACGCTGTCATTATCGGGATTAAAATTACTGTAGTTTATGTACCTTTCTGCGATTTCATAAAGTGTAAAAAATAAAATATGGACGTTTGTATACAAAATTTTAATCTAAGTGTAATTATAAAAATCAGTTTATGTACTCTTTGACAAAATTACCGACAATATGTTATATAGCGAGAAACCAGAAAATATTAGTTTTGAAGATGGATGTAAAATAAATATATTTATGCAATAATTTCAACGGTTTGAAAGTTACATTCCAAATGTATTACTCAAGAAATGGATTAAATCACAAACACAATTAAGATTTCGTAAGCATACAAGTTACGCATTTTCCCTTTTCATTTTTTAATCTAATATTCGACATGTGATGAGCAAGCAAACAAAAACAACCACAGCGGCAGAAGGGGCGCGGACGCGGTATGAGGGTCCTGGGAAACTAGTGCCTATTGGTTAGCGAAATTTTCTGTTTCTTATTAAGTGCCAGTCGATTCGGAATAAGAGTCAAATTTGTCGACCGTGCTAGATTGTATGGTCCAATTTGTAAAGCATCCATACAAAATAAGTTTGTAATTGTCATTAAATTCGACTGAGAGTCCTAATCATGTGTGGTACATATGGGTGTAAGTGATGTTCCCTATGTGTATTTTTTTGACAGTATTCTAATTACAGTTATTTATTGTAGTTAATACAACATGACAAATTGTATTGTATTTGCATTATATTGTATTGCCTGCACACCGCTCTTAGCTTCCGCAATTTTCAACCGATTCCTCTCAGGTTTACCTTATTTACTCTCTTCTCCTAAAAACGAATGTGAAGTATTAGGAGGGTAATTTCTTATGGGAATTAACATAAACATTCAAATAATTCGATTGTACTGAAGGTACAAAATGAAATATATTCAAACAACGTGTTTTTCTTATCATGAAAACTATAAAATTACTGGAATAGTATTTCCTCGGGTTCCAGGAAAACTTAGTAGAAATAAAAATTTCAAATATGTTTTAGTGCATAATATTTCCGTTAACTATTTACGAACATAGCAATTATTTTTAGATATCTAAAGTATGTGATAGCATATTCTTTATATGCGTAACACAGATAACTCGGTAGCCTAAATATATATTTTTATTGATATAAGTTAACTGACACTATTATCTCTCGAAGTGTTTACTAAATACCGCTTTCGCATTTTTTTTTTAATTTCTAAAAAAATACGTACACAGTAAAATAAGTTATTTGGGGGCTATTTGGGTTTTGGAAACTCGTGTGCAGAGAAGCCTTAGTAACAATTTTCAATTGACTTTTGACAAATCAGTTCCATGAAGTTCTACTTGATGGCGTTGGCGAAAAAACACATTTCGTCCCCAATTTGGTAATACAAATAAATGGGATCGTAATTGATCAAATCAATCGTTTTTCCAGTTTTTTTGTATGAAATCAAAAGAAGGGTGGTAATATGAACATTTTAATAGGACTTACTTACCTAATTAGTTCCTTAACATCCTTTAATGATTGACGGCTGTATTTATTTAGTAGTTCCGTTACAGAGACTATCTCTTTTAGTAAATACAATAAATACAATAATAAAAATAAAAAAAATTAAAAACCGAGTAAATACAATAATGCAAAACCGAACCGCGAATATTCTTAACCAAAAATATTAAGTCAATGAATAGTGAGAGAGTATTTTATATATTGTGATCCTGTTCAAGCTGAATTATCGGTGTCCTAAAAAAAATCTCGTAAACTATTTTATTAACCCAGTTTCAATTTACAACTCAAATCTGCTGTATTCAATCGTTATTGGATAACCATTCATCGCATACAATTGGTAACAGAGTTCAGGTCAAAGGGCTGTCCCAAACCTCGAACAGGCTTAAGCATGGCGAGATACGAACGCAGAAATGGGACGAATTACAAGATTACGGGCTTAAACCTTTCCTGAATTAAACTGCCGGCGATACTAATTTTAAGGAGGTACAGTTATGTACCTCAATAAAGTTTTTATGAATGAACAGCTTTGAAACGCTGAAAATGCTACACCAGTTTTGCTGCCTATTGACGTAGGCATTTAAGAAAGTGCAAACTTAAAATTCAGGGAAGCGATAATATGTTATTTTCTTATAATAATTTTCAACAGCAATATAGCATTGAGCGATTTTGTGTGTATATACCACTTATATTATATTCACAGAATTGTGGTATCCAAAAAATCTCGTCGTTTCGATCACTAAAAGATTATACGATGGAGTTGATATAGGCCCTTTTGTATCTAACTATTTTACTTTCTATTCTGATCATTTGGAACGGACATGAAAGAACAAGGGAAAAATTTACAAGTATGCATGTTCACCCAATTTTTGTCCGTCAACTGATGGTTCATGTATTCGTAGTAAAAATGACTCGTATTTATATAGGTACATTATATTAAACTTATACCGATGCACGGTGTAAGAATACTGGCTTTGTGCTATATAGTTTCTGTACTATAAACAAATTACAAAAAATATATATTTCATGCACCTGCTTACCATCAGAATAAAGTCCTTATCGCAATGGTACAGCCACATAATTAGACATCAATTACATACTGAGGAAGCTAGGCCACTGGTTATATTATAAATACGAAGGCGTCATTTGAAGAATACATGTGATACTTATGAAAAATAACATTTTGATAAACATATTTGGTGAAAATTTATTTCTTAATATGTGAATGGTTGTCATAAAGAATACATTACTTTGTAATCACTTTTTAAATTTCTTCTGAATATCCTTAAAAACTTTAAAGAGATTTTAAATAAATGGACTTATAATATGTATTTTATTCAAGTTATAAGTAGTTCACTGAATGAGGCACACGTTTTTTATTACATATCGAGATAATCATTTCTATATGTAACTTAGCAATCAAGAAAATTCCAAATAGTCGCTAATGAATTTTTCATCGATTTTTTTATACCTTGTTTGTTATTTTTTCTTTTCTTATGAACTTGTGATCAAACTTCTTTATAAGGTAATTGAGCATATCATGAAGGTTTACTTAAATAAATAACCTGTCAATGAATTTAATTATTATCAATTTGAACAATCGTAGTTTCCCAATTTTGTGAAAAAGAGAAGAAACCTTAACTTAATTAATTCCTTTCTTACATATTAATTTAAAAATAATATAAACTGCATAACATTTTTACAATTACTGTAGTAAAAAACCTTTAAATTATTGAATATTGAAAAAAATGCACAATTAAATTTGTTTCCAATCAAATAATAAGACTTATATAAGGTAAGAAAATAAACGATTACTGGATATTTAAAGACTGTTCGTTAATTAGAGTGCTCACTTATTTTATAGCCTTTCCCGAAAATTTTATCATTTTTGAGATTCTAGTTAACATCCTGGCTTCTGTATTAATTATCCTTATTAAAATAATACTTAAAAATGGTATCAGTTTTTGAAAATATGGTCATCATTTTAAATAGAAGTTTTCAAATGTCTTTAAAATCGAATGTCACTACACTCCTCGAACAATCGTAGCAAATGATCCATTTACTTGCAGCACTCCACGAAGAAATGTATTAAATCATGAATCATACCTTGATCGAGTTCATTACGGCAAAAAGGTCATCTGCTCTTCAAAGTAAAACGATATGCGGTTTTTGTCATTCCTAACGCTTATTATTGAAAGTGGGCATTTGTTTTATAAAATGCTTAAGTAATCAACAAGCTCATCGTTGCCACTCGATATAAGAGTTCGTCTGATTAACTGTAAAAGATGGGAAAATTGGCTATAATTATTAATTGTGTATACTCATATAATTGGGTATACACATAACATCACTTAGTTTGGTTTCTAAGTATAAAACTGGATATATTTTCCGGTTGAAAATTATAGAAAACTACGTATGGAATTAAAAGACCCGGCGGTTGAAAAAGCCGCTAGCTGCTGAAAGATACTTATTATTAGGTCATTCCATTCAAACATGCGCGTATAGTGTTCTCAATTATATTCTCAAATGTTATTAAAATTTACATCTCAGACGATAGTGCGGGTGTTACTTCGTGAAACGGCATTATAGCGCTTCTCGATAATCTTTTCCGTGGAAACATGGGGTATCCACTACCCCAACACCGTATGCATATTCAAATTTTTTGTCAATATTCGATGCACAATTGTTTCTGGGATAAAAAGTTCACAGAAAATATTGGCATCAGTCAAGTCTCTTTTTTCATGTAACTTGTCTTTCACAGTGGCAACACGCTCTTCGTTGTATTCGTGGCCTCCCCACTTGACACCTGACTCTCTTCTATAGAAACTCTGCCCTTGATTCCCTTCTATAGAAACTCTGCCCTCATGAAAAGCTTTCACCCAAAATTGTACTATTCACAAAGAATACCCGGAATCGTCTAACAATTTTTAAAGATCTTTATGAATATCATTTGGACTTTTGTCTAATAGAAAACCAAATTTATGAAAATTGCATTGGTCAAACTCACTAAATGAATTAATTTATTTCGATCCATTTAAAAGATATGTAAAATATGTGTTGACAGATAGATGCATTAAAGTTTATTAAAGAATTACCAAACAATAATCAATATTTCAAGATAGTATTGAAATATATTCTATATAGACATTTTATGTATATGAAACTGAACAAAACTTGGAATACTTTATATTTAATATTTGTGCAGTGATTTGCAGTGAATTTGCCACATTTTCACGAGTAAATTAATAAGCTAATTTTAATGAAACTCAATACTAGATAAGAATTTCGGGTATATAATATAATCATAAATTTAATGTGACAAATGGTCCAAGGATGATGGATTATTTTTTTATACGGAACCTGTTTTAATATAGATACCAAATGAAAGAAATTGAATAGTATTATACAGAAATTAAAGCTATTTTTTAACGAAGTTTCAGTACCAAATGTTACACTGTTAAGTAAGTAACAAGATAAAGACGTTTCTACTAATTCCACCTTTCACCTCTTAAATATTTTCACGATACACGTAGTGTTAAAAACTTCAACAACACACAAACAGCACGTCCATAACGGCATGAAACGTAAATAGGTAAACTCAGATGGTGGACCATGTCCTAAATACTAGATTTCCCTTTTTGTCTCTGCTGATTTGGCTACTTATTTATGTATTAGCTAACTTTTACGATACCAAATCTTAATACGAAATTACGTATTAACATTAAGCTCCGTAATTATTTTCTTGTTATGTTCCCCGACTTGAATGATTATTATTTAAAATATATTTTTGAATAGAACATTATGTATTATTTGGATAGTACGTAGTCTTAATAAAGTTTTTGCGGATAGTGTAGTCAAAATGGATTTCGGAAATTTATGTACCTCGCAATAATTCGTGGGGCCATATTTTGTTATCGATTTAAAGTACGCGAGTTGTTAAGTTAGAGTGTAATATTGTTGTATTTAATAAGAGAAAACAACATCATGTATGCAATCTCGTCTTTATTAGTTATCCAATGAAATCTTCGTATTTTGCGAACGACGAAATGAAACCATATATTTGGTTAACTGAAATAAGTGTTGTACCGTGTGATACAATGAATTTGAATATTCCGCTTATACACATTTTATAAAGTTATCTATTAGGGTGAGAAGGGTTATACAACCTGACGAAAAAAGTTTTGTAAATATATGCTCATTATGCATATCCTTGATTTGGTTTCGGTATTAGTAATGGAATTATAAAACTCTTTGCTTTATACTATAAATTTAGGTAAGCAAAAAGGCAAAGTAAACGTTGATATAGCCACTGCTTTTGAAAAGAGAAATATGGAGCTGGAATTCTTATTTTGCCTCATAATCCAAAGAAGCACGAGAGCTGTTTAAAGAACCAAGATGAACGAGTACGTATTCGTAGGCAATAAACCTTTTAAGTCTGAAAATTTACAAGATCAAGAAATTTCCACAGAAGGGAATTTATCCTTTCAAGAAGAACTAGATATGCATTTAAATAAAGAAAAAAACAATACTTGTAGTATAAATATGGCCCAAAAAGTAAAAAAAATAAAAAATTGTTCTCGTTCACAACTATATGAATACTGTAACTCCTAAGCATAGAAACTGAAATGATTTTTTCTGCAGTCGGATACACCTGTGGACCAAAAAAATACACACTGTATATTTTCTGCGCTCTTATTTTCAAAACAAGCCATGACTTCTTAAATTTTTATTGTGAAAATAGATATCTTGTGATTTTACGAACCACTCTCAATCCTCATTCGTCAATTAAATAGTTATTGTTGTGATTTTTTTAGAATGTTTGTTAATTAACCTAAGTTCTTCTTTTGTTCATTTAACACTCAACAAGAACATTTAGAAAAACTAACCAGTTAAATAAGTATTGTTATAATTTCTTTTGTTGCTTTTTATAGATTAACCTGAGTTTTCTTTATATTTGATACTGGAAAAAGGTCAAGAATGCATAAGGCATCACTGATATTTGTACTTGCATAATTTTTTTCTGTCTTATGTAAATGTTTAATTGTGGTAACTTATCAGATCTCTTTGATTTTCTATTCTATGTGACAATAATTCTAATTGTGATGACTATTATTTGTGTCATGAAATTGCAATACGTATTCAAAAGTTACAAAAGCAAATTGTTATCAATGAGTATATTTCTTCGAAGTTTGTTATAGATCAAATATAGGACTTATTTGCAAAAAGTCACTACGTAGTTAGTGCGTACATACATATAACTATTTTCCAAACATGTAAAAATGTTTTTATGCCGCAATGAATTATTCATTGAGAACTCTAATTTTAAGCTGACCGTACAATTAGAGCTACGATTTATTGTGAAAAATTGAGAAAAGTCTCCGCTATACTTCCTTCAAACCAAAGCAAAGTTTATTTTTTACATAACAATGCTCGAACCCACGTAGCGAAAGTAACGGCCGAAAAACTACTTTCTTGGATGGAGTATGCTACTTCATCCATCGTATTCTCCAGATATTTTACCATCTGTTTCGCTCTCTGTTTAATAACTTACATGCTAGAAAATTTAAAGATAAAAGTAATGTCAAAATCGAACTTCACGTGCTTTTCAACCAAAGACCCAAAGATTTCTACAAGGACGGAACTTTATTTCTGCCTACACGTTGACGACGAGTATTAGATACTGACAGTGCTTATATAATAAACGATAAATTTTACTGACTACATATAAAAAATTTAAAAATTGGGGTGGAGAGATGGTGTGTTTATAAGTTGCCATACAAATAGAATATAATTTCCTTTATTTACGTAGATTAATATAAGTTTTGAATATCTTCATAATTTTTTTTGCCTGATACATATTATGGTGTAAAAATACAACAAATATTGCTCTGCTATCTATATATTAATACGTGAAGCAAAAACTTTGGACCCCTTTTTACGAAAATTCCGCGGACGGAGGAGTATGAAATTTGGCATACTTATAGTTTATATGTAGGAGAAGTGCAGAACGCTAATATTTTTCAATAATAATGCTCATAAAGTATATTAAATCAATAAATAAAACATTACACAAACTACCATGCATTTGACACACACCTGTAAATACATACAATTGACATATGAGTAGTCTATAGTTTTATTTTTCCGCTGGCTTTCCATTGTAGTTTATCTGCCAGACAGTTCGCAAGTTATTGTGCTTCAACTTTGTTATTTTCTCATATATAATAGTAAAAAAATTGATCTTTGATCTAGAATTACACTTGTTATCAATATTAATAATATACATAATATTGATAAGTGAAGCAAAAACGTTGTACCTCTTTTACGAAAATTACGCGGACGGATGAGTATGAAATTTGGCACAGTTAAAATTTGTATGGAGGAGTACGGAAAGCTAAAATTTTTATATAATAATGCATTAGAAACACATTAAATTAATAAAAAAAATATTACACATACTACCATGCATTTGACACACACACACACACACATATGTATATACACACATATTGACATATGAGTTGTCAATAATTTTATTTTTCCGCTGGCTTTCCATTGTAGTTTATCTGTCAGACAGTTTCTAAGTTATTGTGCTTTAACTTTGTTATTTTCCCATATATAATAGTAAAAAATTTGACCTTTTATCTGAAATTAGAGTTATTACGATTTAATAAGATATTATTCAATTTTTTAAAGGTTAATAATAACCATAATTTAAAAGTTAATAATAACCAAAATCTTAATATGCGAAGCAAAACCTTTAAACTCCTTTTTACGAAAATGATGCGTCCGGAGGAGTATGAAATTTGGCACAGTTAAAGTTTATATGGAGAAGAGCGTTGAAAGCTAATATTTTTAATTAAACATATATATAGATTTTTATTAGAAATACCACACATATATGTATTATTTTGTTTATGGTTGAAGTCTATGGTCAAACTAAGATTAATATTGTTTGTTCATAGTCTTACTGAATGTCAAAAATAATCATAATTATGATAATATCATATTCATAGTTTGTTTCGCATACATGTATTAATAGACCAAACGCAAATTTAAATAATATTAATAGTTTACAAATGAAGAAGTAATTTTTTGAGATACATATAAATGTGCACTAAATGTAATTCCAAGACTTTTTCATAGTTATGATCGTGGATTAATGGATTTACAATGCAGGTTTTGCAATGCGAAACGTTTTGAATCTGAAGTGACTTTAAGCGATAGGACTGAATTCACTTAATGTTGTCATAAGGGTAAAGCAATATTACCGCCCTTAAGTCAAAATGAATATTTTAAATCATTGTATTATGGACTTATTTCAAATGAACCTTCAATCAAAAGTAAGGCAAAAAATTATTTTGAAAACATTCGCAAATATAATTCATCATTTGCTATGGTTAGCTCAAAAGCTAAAATTTGCGGGGCAGTTGCAAGTGGAGTGTATCATTTCAAAAACATGATATTTTTATCACAGATCAGGTTCAATGAATGTGGCATATGGTCGCTCGCCATGTTGTGCGCAATTCGATTTTTATGATGTCTACAATTATAGATTACAACAACATTTTAATCAAACATGCAATAACAATATAAAGCGCAAAATATCTCTTGAATTTGAACGCAGTAATACTTTGGTTCGGTCATTCATTGCAATGAAACATCATTGTCACAGAGTTGAAAATAAAAAAAAGAAATTTGTATGCTCATTAAAGTAAATCATGATTTAAATCAACGCCTGTTCAATGATGCAGTTGAAACTGATGTAGCAGTAATATTTAGTACAGTTGATGGTAAGCCACCTTTGAACGAAATGTGATTTCATTTTCAAAAGTTAATAGTATCATCAAAAATATCTCAATTTTAAATTCATCATTAGACCCTTGAGCACATCCATTACTTTTTCCAAATGGTGATACTGGGTGGCATATCAATATTCCTCATAACGTACCAACTATATCTAATTCAAGAGCACCCAGAAAAAATTAGCCATGCTTCAGTATGCAGCCTATCGACTTGCGATTAGAGAAGATTTCAGCATCTAGCACCATTCACAAAAAATTATTTCTGCAGTGGATAGTTGATATGTATGTGAGAATAGAGGACTCAAGATTACATTGCATTAGACAAAATCAAACAATTCTTGGATCTGAAGTTTACGACAATTTAACAGACTACATAGAATTGAACATTAATGCCAGTAAGCTTGGCCGTAGAATAATTTTACCATCTTCGTTCAATGGATCTCCAAGATCAATCCAAATCAGAATTATTTAGATGCAATGTCAATTGTACAACATTTCGGAAAACCGTCTTTATTTATTACAATGACTTGCAATCCAAGTTGGCCAGAAATAGTTAACAACAGTGGTGTAGGTGAAGCTGCTAATTTTAGACCTGATATTATTGTGCGTGTATTCAAGTCAAAGTTGAAAGCATTCATAGAGGGCCTTATACAAAATAATATCTTTGGTAAAGTTGAAGCATTCATTTATACAATTGAATTTCAAAAAAGAGGATTGCCTCATGCTTACATTTTACTCACTTTAAATGAGCAAGATAAAATTGTTAATGCTATAAATATTAATAAAGCTGTATCTGCGGAGATTTCTCACATTGAAACACATCCAAAATTACATAAATATGTTGTAAAACATATGATGCATGGTCCATGCGGAGTACTTAATCCTAATTCTGTATGTATGAAAGATGGAAAATGTATAAAAGAGTATCTAAAACGATTTAATGAAACTACATGTGAATCGTTAAATGGGTATCCATTATACAGAAGACGTGATAATGGTATTAATGCAGAAGTTCGTGGTGTATGTTGTACCATACAATCCATATTTACTTGCTAAATTTAATTGCCATATGAATGTTGATGTATGTACCACAGTCAAAAGTGTCAAATATATTTATAAATATGTGTATAAAGGCTATGACAGTGCATCTGTTGAACTAGAGTCTGGTGGAAATGAACACGGTCAAAATATAGAAATTAATGAAGTTACCAATTTTTTAATTGGTCGTTATGTCGGATCAACAGAAGCCATATGGCGCATCTATGAATTACCAATGCATTTTCAGTCACATACTATACTCAGACTTGATATTCATTTACCGCGTCGACAGAATGTATACTTCCGAGAAGGGCAAGAACGTCAAGTAATTGATAATGAAAGACAAACAAAATTATTAGCATTTTTTGAGTTGAATCGATCAGATCCATCAGAACGAGTGTATAAATATACTGAAATTCCTATGCATTATGTGTGGGAAGGTTCCCGAAATAAATGGAAGAAGAGAAGCCGTGGAGGTGATAAAATCATTAAATAATTGAAATAGAATTTGTAGAATTCTTGAAAAAAATTGGAAATGATGAGGCCCCACAATTTCCTCAGTTTGGTAAAAATGTTATTGAAATACATCATCAATTAATAGGAGATAAAAACAATATTATTGATGAGGTGTATGGAAATATTTCCAATAACATACTCTCAGAAAATATATTGAACTCTGTTATTTTAGCACCTACAAATGACGATTGTACTTTGATTAATACTGATATACTTAATCAAATTCCTGGTGAACAGCGAACATATTATAGCTATGATAAAATAATTTGTGATAATGACAATGACATCAATAACTATCCGGTAGAGTTTTTATATTCTTTGTCTATTAGTGGTTTACCACCGCTTAGTTCACAAAGTTAGTATTGAAAGTAAATTACACAGTTTTATTGATCAGAAACTTAAATACTAAGGACGCATTAGTCAATGGAACAAGAAAGTGCATCAAATTTATGCATCGAAATTCAATAGATTGCGAAGTTTTAACTGGGACCGCACGCAGTAAGAGAATTTTGATTGCACGTATAAATTTAACGTACTCTGGAACTATTTTACCGTTTAACTTTCAAAGAACACAATTTCCTATAATACCTGCATTTGCGATGACAATAAATAAGTCTCAAGGACAAACATTCCAAAAGGTTGGAATTTTATTGAATCGTCCAGTTTTCACACATGGGCAATTGTATGTCGCATCAAGTAGAGTCCGTTCATTCGATGGTTTAAAGTTTTATATTTCCGAATATAACGGTCAAGGACGTTTAGCAAACGATGAAAGAGTTTTTACAAAAAACATTGTTTTCAAAGAAGTTTTAAATCGTTAAATATATTATCGCAATATGTGATAAAAAATGCTATTCAATGGAGAGCATTTTTTACCGCATAATTTTCTTATTTCGCATCATCTTGCAGCATGTTCTGTTTCAATTTATTTTTTTTAAATAGGAAAATAACAGCGTTGGCGAAATCTGTGGTTATATTTTTATAATTTATATTAAATAACTTATAATTGAAATGTATTATGGCCGAATTTCGACCACTGGGCGACCTCTAGTTTGTATTATTCGCAACTTTCTGTTTTTGAAATTTTTTTCGCTTCTTTTTTTAAACCTTTTGAATAAGAAAGTTTTTAAAATTTCGTTTCAATTTTGAGACAATTTAGTTTTTTCTAATTTACGCCCTAATATAAAGCGATACAAAATTATCTTTTCTGATAACACTTGTATCGATATTTGGTACACTATTTACAAGATCATTGGTGATTCGGGTTAACCGAGAAGCTCAAAATTTCAAAGCACTGTAAATAATGTAAATATTTCGCGGAGTGATCTCAACGTTTCGCGAATCTCTTTTTCAATTACTGTACCAAATTTAACTCGCGAAACGGCAGTCAAAGCACAGTTATATCTTGGCGTTGATATATTGGTCGTGATACGAACAAAACGAACATAAAACAAGGTAATAGTTTTGTAATACCGAACGAGTGCGGCGGAGGCGGTACGTTTGTTTACACGAGGGATAATAAGTTAGGATTACTTTATTTGCCACCCAGAGTTGTTTACGACTGGAGGAAATGTGGGAAAGTATACAATTGGTGAAACATCATCAGAATATAAACACTGCAAAGTGAAATGTATAATTATGGAATGAACCAATGGCTACTGAGTGAGTATTTATTATAAATTTAAATACGTTTTAATACGATACGCGTGAAATGAAATATTATTTGAAATTTAAATTGCCTTACGTGTTTCTAGATTTCCGATTCAAGTTATATGGAATATATATCAACAAATAGTAAATAAAAATTGAATAGAGTAAATTTTCTGTTGACACCTGAAAATTTGTTCTTCTCGGGAAAACTTAAATTTATAAATTCGTTTTCCTGGTAGTATAATTATGTCTGGTTGGGATTCTAACTCAATTTTGTTTATTATTTGACACCTAAAAAATAGATTACCCTCGATTTTCGCATGAAATAATTTTGTGATATTGAGATTTTTATTCAAAATGCCGTCTGATATAAGGAGATAAAATTTTAAACTAAACAAAAGTTCTAGTTATATATTTTATGAAAGGGTTTTGTTTACACATCCCAAAATTACGTTTATTTTAATTTTATGTCACATGGCCTTTACCTTATAACCAAAAATATGCGAAGAAATCCTTTCCTCTTTCCCCCTCATCTCCGATGTCCACAAGCAGAAAAAAATAGAAAATATTCAGGATGATTAGGTTTGTAAATTTTATTAAAAAAATTAAATTGGATTCCCGATATTTATATTTCAAACAAACTTTTAATTGTATGTCCTTCTCTACCCCCATGATTTCAGACCACGATTTAGACAGATAATGAAATTAAATGGAATTAAAGTCATCAATCACATAAAAATAAATAAGAAATAATTATGTCTTCATTTACAAATGCCACACGAGATCCACTTATCACCACTTTATCGTTGCGACAAAACTATGTTCAGTTTGGGGTTAACTATGACAGTATTAAGATGCACTGCTTTCATTTTACGAAGAGTATAAAATACAAATAATAGACGCAAATCATATAGTAAATCGGTCCTCATTTTGTTCTTTGAACATGTTTGAAATATATTAATTCTACGCAAATTAATGGTTTTAATTAGAAAAGAAATAGATATGTTTTTTACAAAGTTGCTCTTCTTTGATAAATTCAATATGGGTAAGTTTCAAAACAAAATTAAATTAAAAAAAAAGATAAGCGTTTTATTTAAACTAGATAAATGCAGTCAAATAATATAATCATCAATAAAATACCAATATTTTTTTTTTATAATTCATACCGTATTTTGTTAAAATATGTCATCGCGAAAGTGTTTAAACACAACGAAAACTTTTTTATGTTTGTGGATAGTTTATGCTGACAAAACAGCAGCATAACATTATCGAATTCATAAGTAACATTTATAACTTGTATTTCGGCCTAGCAATCGCTAACCAAGAAAAACAGTGGATCCCACATAAAGTTTGTGCGACATGCATTCATGAACTTTGAAAGTGATTAAGAGGACAAAACAATACCTTTGATTTACAATCACGCCGATGACTTATTTTTGCTGTTACAAGACTGTAGGTTACAATTCTAAAACAAAACTTGGTATATCCAACCGTGCAATCGGTAATGCAGGCGGTGCATCGCGAGCCGAACGTTGCACCGCCTTCACATCCGTATTTGGAATCAATGCAAGCTGACTACATGGGCAGTGATGTTGAAGAAGTATCTCAACCTGAAGCTCAATTTGGGCAAATGCAAGTGGAACACAGTTATTTTCTCAATAACAACTGAACGACGTAACGAGTTATCTAAGCCTGCCAAAAGATGCAGCTGTACTCCTCGGATCAAAACTATCGGAAAAGAATATGCTTGCTCTTGGCATCTAATTTTCTTGGTATCACAACAGATAAAAAAACTTTGTGCCACATTTTACTGAATATCATCATCTAGTAAAAACCGTTTACAACATGTTTAACAAAGAATATGACGCGAACGCGAACGTAATATATATATATATATATATATATATATATATATATATATATATATATATATACATATGAGTTGCATCTTCTAAATAATCATCATTATAATAATTATTTATTAAATTACTGATCTATTTTCGCGCTTCAGGTTGTTCTCTCTATGTGCGACTTACCGACTGCTTGTGAATAAGGGAAAACAGGTAGGCAGCAAAGATTTATAGCAAATATATGCTGTCGCGCGAAATGCGACTTTTTTGGATTGTGTTGAATATTTATAGGCCATTCTATTTTAAATTCGAGTTATACTTTATTGTAATTAATGAAAGATCAATTGACTCATGAGGTTAATCGGTCTTCTCACTATTTTAAATATCTTCCTTGTCTATTTTCGCTATTTCTGCCTTTATAACATGATATAAATAAGGGTAATAAAATTCGTAAATGATTATGAGGTGTAAAGACTCACTAAATTATTCCCACAAAAAAAGTACACATGTAGAGAAAAGGGACAAATATTATATGTAATAAAAGTAAATAAAAAAATACTAATGTCTTTGCTTATAATGATTAAAATGATTTGTTACTCATGAAACTATAATTTGGCTCTTTCGACAAATAATCGATTTGTCTTAAAATTTCAATTTATAATAAAAACATGAAAAAAACATCTCACCCATACTCTGAGGTAAGATAGAATGGTAGATATGACAAAATGTGGTATAATCCATACAGTTATAATACATTAGAATTTAGAGTTCATGTTTTCTCAACTCGATGCTTTTTGAATTTTTTCTTTAGTTGGGAATCATTTAAAACAGCACATTCCTTCGGCTATTTTAATTGTTCAAACTCACTTTTATAGAGTCGAAGTAAGAATTGCCATTCGTCTGGGCCGACATCGATTCCTAGTTAATTTTTTTTGGCTGATTTTTTAAAACGAGACTTTCGCTATTTACTGCTCGAATTAGAGAAAAGATTTGGATTGTCGCCGGTCTGAAGTATGTTACTAACAGACGTTCTGACGCAGGATTCTGTTGACGTGGTGTAATTTTTATAAATATAGATTAAGTAGTAGATAAAAACTCTATCATTGCGGATATAGTACAAAGTCGTCAATGATGGAGATGTCTGCTGTTACTCTAGCGAGAAAATCAGAATCAGTGAATATATTTTGATTGGAGTCATTGCTGTTTTGTTGGAAAAAGCACAAACATAAAAGAACCTAACGATAAATCAAAGTTATCCTCACTACTGCTTTCAATTTTTTCGGTGTTAAGTTGCAGGATAGCTGCAGAATATGGTGTAACTGAGTTGTGTTCTATGTACCTTTTTTCTTGCTTAGACTTAATTTACGGTAATTTTTTCTTTTGAACTTTTACTAACAACCGACTCCTTGTAAATTTTTGCCATAATCCCTATTTAAATCTAGATTAGAGTGTCAAATAATGGTATATAATTTTGATTAAATGAAACTCATGTATAGAGTCGAAGTTCTCCACATATAAATTACAACCCATTTGACCATTAGCAATGAAATGAAGGGTTACCGCCTATAATTTTATGAAATATAAAGTTTATTGTAAACAAATAAATGAATCCATGTAATTTTAGTATCCCAAATAAGAAGAAAACAAATAATAATCAATATTAAAAACACAATAGGTTTGCTTTTAATGAACTTTTTGGTCATATAAATTACATCGACTCGAAGCGCCAGGGGGTTTTCGATTTTTAACAAAAATACACCGACACGATCTCTGGTTGTCTCCATAGCACGGATTGGTGATGATCAACAACATCTTTTTAGTGAATGGAAAGCAGAGCTAATATTAATAGTTTGTAAAAATATATGGATGGGCCGCCTTATTTTGGGGCTCAGTATTGTTTGCCCCTACCTCCTGCCTACCCTCTTCTCTTACATAATTACCCTAGATAATAAGCACTTAAATAAATATTAAATTAATAAAGTAATAATCACGCTATTATTAATTAATTAAAAAGCCTTTAGAATAACTATATCTAAAAACAGATAAGAGTGTCAAGACTATAGCGTAATGTAGCTGACCTCGCATTACGTTAGCTATGTCAACTGTACAATGTTTTGTTATATCCGTTGATTTTCTTTTATATCTATTTCTAGATAACTTAAATAACTTGGGTAAAACCCTTATTAATAATAAAGCAAAATAGATAAACATAAAAAGAGTGGTATCTATAAACTTAAATGTAGCGACTGTAATAGTGTATTCATAGGTCAAACAGGAAGAGATTTTAATACAAGATATAAAGAACACATTGCCAGCTAGCAAAATAATAAACCAGACACATCTCACTTTGCTAAACATCTCATTGAAAATAACCATAACCCCCATACTGATAATGCCCCCTATATATTACAAATAAATACAAAAGGTAATGAACTTAATATCCCAGGAACATTAGAAATAAACAGACATAAAAAATACACCAAGGTTAATATAATAAATGAACAACTAAATGTAATATCATCTGGATATAATATAATTAGATAACATTGATACTACAGTACTCTTGAAATTGTTTCAGCCCAAATACACATAGAAATATAAATATAAGTTCATTTAAAAAAAAATTTAAAAAAATTAAAAGAAATAAATAAATAAATATATGAATTAACAAAACCGGATTTATGTAGAATTAGTGTATTACCTTGTCTTTACTTTCAGATACCCTTGCTTTTATATAAATATATTACCGATAATAACTTCCATTTAATTTTATTACATACACCGGAACATTTGCATTGTATAACCTCACATAATAACAATTGAATTTATTACCCTCACTAAAATACTGGTATATCGTATAACTCTCGGAAATATAATAAAACCTACACCGCGCCCCTGCAATAAACTCACTAACTTAAGCAGTGAAAAAACCCGCACAAACCCGGCTTCCGCTATTGTGTTTGAAATATATAAATGCTGTTGGATGTTCCTAAGAATTAATCTTTGCTAATATCCCACCTGAAGATATTGTAATACAACGAAACCTAGGTCGTGGTAAAGAAATTAAAGAAAGTAGAAATAATACTACATCACGTAGTTTCATTTAATTGTAAACGAATGTAATTTAGGAAATAATTTAATTCATAAGTATTTTGGTCAAATTGAATTATTAAATTTAAATGATGTAAGTAAAAAAAGTTATATATATTATAATCCTGCTATGTTGTATTATCTCCTAAAATGTCTCATGTTGAAGACTTACTGACTGACTCAACTATAATACCTTTTGGATATTTACCAATGAGTAAAGTTTTGGGAAATTAAATATAAATGAAAACTGAAAAGAATTAAAATAAAATATTTACTAATGAATTTTACAGTTTGAATAAAATGAACTGGAGTCCAATATAAGCGACATGTAACAAATAAAATATGTTGTCTACGAAAACTTTCAATGAGACGCTGACCTAAGATAAGAAAATTAAAAAATTAAAAATTGTCGTGTAACTAGAATTAATATTGATACTAGAGTTGGATTTTGGAACCATTTCGATTTCAATTCATTTTTCATGAAGCTTAGTATATGGTACAGAACTCGGTTTATTTTACACCTCTGCCTAAAAAGAAATGTTTTGTGTTTGGGATTCATATAAGTACGAGTAACTGTGAATTTCTTTATTAACTCGTAGCAAAGAAAAGACTCGGCTATTCTGATAAAAGAGGTGCCGATAAAACTGGTATATTATTTCAAAAAACATGAGATGTATAAAGTTACAACAAAATAAAAAATGGCACATGTAAAATTGAAACCACTAACAGCAGAAAATATTTTTACAAAGAAAACTATTGCTATGGTATCATCGAAAAAAGCTCGGTTTATGAAAAAAAAGTGATAATTGTCTCATTATATTATTACCGAATTTCGTACACAAAAATCTAATCACGTTTTATCGTCGATACTTTATGATTTAAAAATTTCAGGTAATGAAATAAAATGTAAATAGAATATGGCAATTTTTTTGTTTCTTGTTAGTTTTAAACCTAAATTGAAAAACAGAGGCAAAGTTTCTTTTATGTAAAATTATAGACAAAGAAAGGATATTCATTTTTATAATACTTATAAATCTTGCCTAACTTGGAAAAGAGTTAAGGAAGCTTTATAAATATAATATGCAAAAATAAAAGTTTCCGAATAAATTAATAATATGATCGTTGTTAGAAACAGTATTTTTATCTATAAAGGAAGAGAGAGAAAAAGTATCTTAAAAATTCATTTTATCTACGCACTAATAACACCTTGCACTAAGTTCTGCTTTAAGACGGTAATTAATACATAATTACGCTTCTTACATGACGATAAACACCTGATACATTTCTCATTATAAATCAACGTTCTTCAGTTATATAAATGATCACTTGAGATTAATAATTTTTAAATGGTCAACTTCCGAACATAATAAATATGTTTTTCATTTTGCGTTTATCCTTTTCCAGGCACTTTCTATTTAGAAACTCTTTAACCGATAAATAATTATCTAACCATTTACCATATCCATCCTCCAGTCCTTTATCATATTCCAATATACATAAATACTATTTTATTCAGTTATTAATTATATTACTTTAGCTTTCGAACAATGGACCTTCTATGGCTGACACGAGCAGTACAAACAGTAAGTGGAACGGTTCTACTAAGTGTAACTTCGAGCCGGCTAATGGGAATATTACGTATGCAGGGAACACTACTAAGCGAGCGGTGGGTTCTTACGGCTGCACACTGCCTTGTCAGGTGGGTAAAGTATTTACATTTGAATCTTTTGAAATAGTTATCGTTTGATTAGATTATTTACGTTAATTTTAATTTGTGAGGAAATATGTTCTATCATATTTAGTATCCTTAGCATTTTTTCCATGTCTCTTGTCTTACGTCTCGGCAAACTTAAGGTTCAAAATATTTATTTCACAAGTTAATGAAATGATATGATTTTGCTATAACTCTTAAAACATTCCATTCTAAAACTATAATGGTTTAGTTCAATAGTCTCCTTTAGGATTGCATTTCACGGAAGAACGAAATTGGGATTCAGTCAAAATCTTTAGTTTCTTATTAAAAGAAAAATTCGCCCATTTCAAATTATATTAATTCTAATTATATATTTCAAATTATATTAATATTGTTGGAATAAAAAGACAGATGTGTTCGTATTTCTGAACGAAACAAATATTGGATGATTGATTTGATAAATATTCATTGAAAATTTAAATTAATGTCTTACCTTTTTAAGATTCTGTATTCGAAGAGTCTGGTCGGAACCCAATAAATCGGCAACGCTGTTTGTCTGTTAATTTATCCTTTCGCTTATGCGTCAAAAGCTTCTAACTTCTAAATGAAGTTTACATATAATATTTAGTTCCTCGTTAGTAGGGTTCTTTAGGGAGAACACTAATAAATTTTCAATTTTAAAAATTAGAGAATTAAAAAAAAAATTGTTATTTCAGCTATGTGGTGAATCATCAAAATAGCCATTAAAACTCATTTTGTTACGAGGCCTCTCTCAAAAACGCCATTACGCAGGAAGTTTTATATCCTTTGTCTGCACAATAATTATTAAAAAGAGCTGAATACATTTTTTATACAAAAACTGAAGTATTTTACATAGTAATACTATTTGTATTAGTTTTATAAAAGTATTATAAACCCTTTGGTAATAAAACTGGCACTTAGCTGATATTAATAATTATGTACTTTTAAATATATTAAGTTAAAAAGATTATACATTTTTCATAGATAAAATAATTCACTTCGTCAAATTGATTTAATAGATTCTTAATTTGGGACATGTTTTCCTTTTATAAAGCATGGAACGTGTTATCTGTATAGAGTTAATATAAGTATGTTTTTTATTCTGTTATATTATTTTTATTTTCTCTCAGTTTCTTAAATGTAAATATAAAATCTTTTAAAATTATATCAATTCGTTTTTTGGTCAATAAACAACCAATATAACATATCCAAGAATATGCTCAAGATCTAGTTATACGTATCATAGCATTACACACAAATACCATAAGGAAGTTATGTATATTTTAATGGTAAGAATAAATAAATAAAATACAAATAAAAGGTCATCTATCAGTACACATAAAAAACAACACTTGTCGAAGTTAGAACTTTCGATTTGTAATTCATAAAAACTCAACGCAATTTAATCTAGTGGAGATTTATTGAAATTATGTAATGCGGGTAACAATAAACACTTACAATTTCGACTTCAGGTCAAAAATAGCCCTGATAAGCATTAAGTGGGATTAAATATGCAAAGTGATTTATATTCCGAGGACGGACAGCTATTTTGTAATAAGTTTTTCATTACATGTTGGGTATTTAATCAGTACGAAACATTTTTTTTGTTAGCTACCATTAGACAAAAGCAAGTTGAAGACAATTATTTTGATAAGGAACGCCTTCGCAAAAATTGATGTCGAGAAATTATATTTCAGCCGATTATTTTACTGGAAAAAAAACTTTATGAACATTAACGTCCACAAAATTCTGCGTCATCCAATTATAGAGATTCCATTTATAATGAATACACTTCGCTGCATGATTACTTTGCAGAAGTAGTTTCGATGCTTTTTTTCTTTTTACAATTATGTTCTATCTCTGTTTTGTCCAGTCAACTCCCCTCATCCCTTCACCTAATAGTGGGCAATGACAGCCTATATTCACATGTTTGCTCCTAACGCTACGACGGTATCATTCGTCCGACGTCGTACATCTGCCAACCAGGATCCAAATTGGCACTTACCGGATGTAGAAGTTAGTGGTATGATTTTATGTTCTGCCTTTTTATATACTATTAGCAGGATCGGTAAATACTAAGTTGATTATAATTAATGACAGGGAAGACATTTTCGGGTATGCAAACTCCATCTTCATTTTCTTCCATTTTTTTAATATTAAAGAATAGTTATTCTGGCAAGCTATAAAGGAGGCGTTAAACTAATACAAAATATTAGTGAGGGAGTGTAAGTTTTCAGATTGGCATAATATTTAACAGAAACTTTGACAGATGATAATTAACAATTTCTACAATGTAAAAATAAAATTCCCGGATGAGTGGACAAAAAAATTTATTGCAAGAAAAACAAGATCAGCACAAAGTGATGATAATGTAAATGAAAACAGGTAACTCGCTCCTATGCGTGCGCGAACATGCGAGTGAGTACGTATATCATACGTATATATGTATGTAGTCTTCATCTTACCTCTAAATGATGTAGAAAAGACAGATAACAGAATATATTTAGGAGAAAGAAATTATTAGGTAGAGCAAAAACTAAAAATGTACAATATTCTGTGGGACAAATACACTTCTATTAACATAACCCTATAAAACACAAATCATTTGAATTTAACATTTCTAATAACTTTTACTATTAGGCATATCGATTACAATAACAACGTCTTAGGGAGGAAAACCATCCTGATAATTAATATTTTTCTTATCATGTAAATATTTAATAGAGACTTCCATTGTTTATTTCATTTTTAAATATTTTTCATAAAGGAACTAAGTGATATAAAATAACCTTGCAGCCGACTAGTTTTCAACATCGGAAACGTCAAATTATCTCGGTCTTAGCGCTGACAGTGGAGGAGTGCCGCGATCTGCAGTCTGCGGCCAATAGCGTTCGTCTATGACGTAACTTAATCTCGATGATCAGACGGAATTATTTCTTCAGTCAAAATAAAATGTAAAAAATAATGTATTTGGTACATATTATTATTTACGTTTTATTTGACTGGATTAACCAAATAAACAAACTAGATATACATAATCAATTTCAAAATTGAAACAAAAATACAAATGATTTTATGGCATCACAACGAGTTGAATGCTGTGTGAGGAAATATACTTCATATTTCCTGACACAGCATTCAACTCGTACCACCCCTGAAAAAGTTTCAGTACTACATTAAATAGGTAGATAATAAAAATTACATACACGAAGCAAGATTGAAAAACTTTTCATAATTTTGATATGCTGTACAAAACACATGAGGCGCAAAAACATAACTCGAGGAGTTTAGTTCCACTGACTTTAGTATTGCAATAGATTATGTAGTAAACAGAAAGTAATCTAATAACATTATTTATATATGCCTACCCTATTAAATCATAATGGAAAATGTTTCTAAAAAAATATCATCCATAATAAGTTCTACTCAGTAACAATTTACTTAATGACTTAATGATGTAAAAAGCATAAGGGGGCTTTCGTGTTCATTACATTTTCTTAAATTAGGAGATGTAGAAAAATAATAAAATTAGACTAGTTTTCTTAAGTTAGAAGGAAAACTTGTAAAAAAAGACAGAAATTGAAGTTGAAACGGGTCACACATTTTTTGTATTTAGACACTAAATACAAAAAATGTGTGACGTGAGAGGCTATGAACGCGCCTGTCTAACGTGGCGATTATGAGAAAGATTTATGAGAACAGTGAACTCAATATGTTCCACAATGGATTATGATGATAACCGGTTCTTGTGACGAAGAAAACTTTGACAGTAGGAACAATACAGGCTCGTCTACTTCCATAGCTGATGGACAATCTAAAGTAAACACTTTACTTTTGTGAATCATCCAGTCATTTTTCAATGAAATCTTTGTTTATGGAATCCATATTTGATAAGCAGATAAATTAGTTACTATATAAAAAAACAGTAAAAGTAAGATTGCAATAAAAATGCAATGTTATCGTCGCACAGCAGTTGTAATTTTATAAGGATAATTATCTCAGTATACATTCAAACTACGGACCGATGGGGAGAAAACGTAGGGCGTGTGAGTGGCGAGTACATCACATATCTCTACTCAATCGATACGTTATCTGAACATAGGAAATTATAAAATACGGCAAATATATGAAATACAACTGACGGAGCTTCGTAACGAATTTAAGTTATTCAAACGTTTCTCTCACTTTTGAGCGATACCTGTATCACTACACGTATTAAATTGAATAAAACGATATTGTATAAGAAAGACGAAGAAGTTTACACATGGAATTATTGAGTAAACCTAATAGTTGCAACAACGTTCTTATGTAATTAAAACGAGTCTGAGGAAAAATACATAAAAGGCAAAGAAAAAGCTTTATTTTATTTTCTTATGAGGCATAGCAAACATTTTTTACACAATTTTGGTGCAATATTCGACAAAATATCTTTTTATATATACGATTGAAATATTACTTTTTATCAGTTTCTTTCTAAGGTTTAAATCTCGATAAATATCGAAAGAATCCATTTAGAGTGTGTGTGCCGTAATGTCGAAATAATTTCTCATTATTTTAATTCAGAAAACGCAACAATCATTAGGATACCAAAACAACGGATTTGTTACATAAACTGGTTAATCTTTCTCATTATTTAAATTTCGTGTTGTATATCGTTAAATAAAAATAAATAATCGTTTTTATTGAATAATTCAGTATTCAAAATACTATATTTTCTAAAAATTAATTAAAAATATTTGACAATTATAAAAATACAATAGTATTTCAAAATAATTAATTATAATTTGTTATTTATAATGCTAATTATTTATCATATTTATTTATTATTTTGTTGATTATTTATAATTTTTATAAAAATATCATAGGGTTTTAAAATAATTTTTAAAATTAATGGTAATTATAGAATATTGGAAACTGATTAGTAACTTGTTTAACACGAAGAGCTATATTTGTTAGCTTATTATTCTCCAATACACTGTATGGGCAGTAGACTACGTACTAGTTTCGTGAGAATGGATTTGTTTTAATATTGCCATAATGTCAGAATAGTTTGTGCTAAATGTGTTGTTTTAATTAAAGAAATTATAAAAAACGTATATGAAGGTAATTTAAAAAATTAAAAATGAAGGAAATGCTATTTTAATAAAAATAAAACCAAAAAAATTGGCAAATTGATAATTACTTGTTCATTTATTAAATAGATCTTGTATTAATCAAAACATATATTTATACATAATTTTATATATGCATAATTTTAGCACCTGTAGGTGCTAAAATTATGCAAGATTTTATTAAATTCTTATTAATAAACGTCATTAATTCAAATTATTAAAGTAAAATCGGTTTGGTTTTCAATGTCTATAAGAAATAGATAAAAATCTATGCTATTGATAATGGGAAACTAACAAAAATATACGTCACCTAAAAATTGTAAACATCAAAATATTAAGGAAAATGTTGAGATACGGGATAAGCGCCACGCAGTATTGAGAAAAATTAATTAAATACTTAGAATGCTTCATGCTGAAATAGTCGCGGAAATGCTGAATAGTTAAATGCACCTAACATATTTATTTTCCACTCTCTATACATATTTTCCGCACGACTTTCCCTAGCATCCTTTTCAATACAGGAACATTATCTTTCTTCTATGAAATTTAATTCCCTCGTTCTGTCCATGCTTACTTTATCGGAGTACTCTTCTAGGTTCAGTTGGTCTCCTTTATCGTGTATTTCGTCACTTTTATTTGATTAGCGTTTACTAAATCAGGTACAAGCAATCTCTAAGTAGAATTTCAAGCATTAACCGTGAATTGGTCCGGAATGATTAAACCAAGCAATGGTTAAAGCCATCAATACCCGGCGTTCTATCAATTTCACTAACGATAAATATACGCGTTCTCAAACAAGATAATTGTATTCTTCCGGTAATCATATGTATATCCTCACCACAATTAATCAGTGAACTATTAGTCGACACTGATACATGTCGCATTATCGATATATGCAGAAAGTAAACTACTTATACTTTTAATCCATGTGAGAATTACATCTCCAGAAATTTGTGTCAGATAGAATTTTCCCTACCATTACCAAATTTATCAACAGAGAGAGATTTATACCCTTTGTTAAACTTTTGCCGAGAATTTGTTAATTAGTTAAAGCATAATGTAAAACTGTAATGTACCATTTTATTCTTTAAACAATTTAGAACACTATTTCCTTGTCACATATTGGATCAAATTACGTTCTTTGTCCTAAACAATTAAGAGGTAGAGTTTAAAATTTCTTTGAGTTAAATAACTTCGGTGAGAGATCAGTGTAAAATATTATTGTTGGTAGAGTGCAAAAGATTTTGATAAGTATAATTTTTGATATAATTATGTTATAAATAAATCAGATTAAGCGAAACTTTACATAAACTAAAATATAAGGAAGAGAGAGATAATGGGAACAAAATAATGAAAAGTGTATAAAACGAAATAATTTCATTTCCTTCCTAAGATGTAAATACGTTTTGAAAATAAATATTTTGCAAACCGACCTT
The DNA here is from genome assembly GCA_039881145.1 of Druceiella hillmani. Lineage (NCBI taxonomy): Eukaryota > Metazoa > Arthropoda > Insecta > Lepidoptera > Hepialidae > Druceiella > Druceiella hillmani. The sequence goes on from JAYKKI010000149.1 coordinate 1,008,190, forward strand.
TAGCGGATTCCATAAATCATGGGTCATAAAAATCTGACGTCGAATTTATTGCTATGCTATTAAATAATTATATGTGTTCTTGTTTTGACATAAAATTAAAGGCCATATTTTGTCAGTTGTTGGAATTTGCATCAAACATATAATAGTATTGTGAAGGATATTTTAGTCAAAAAAACAGATAGGCCCTGGCATAGAAAACGTGTTAGAAATATACGCCTATGTCATTACACATAATAACATTTATGCACGTTTATATGAATATTATAATTGTTATCCCTTGTATCAACATTCCAAACATTAAAATGTGAAATTATTCTAAACAATTCCAATTTGTTTAATAATGAATAAAATTCTTTACTGACGCAGCATATCGTCAGTTATAATATATTTCATAATTTGATTTTTATTATGAGTAATACTATAAAATAATAAACATAAACCACTGTTTTATTTAAACTATTCAATGCAAAATTATAATACTAATTGCTGGTTATATTTCATTCGAACCTCTTTAAAAGTTATTTGGATAGAAACGAAATATCGAAAATTTTAAATTTTTTTAGCTCATTTTATGTAATAATGCGGAAATCAAAGAAAACTGCCAGAGGTATATATAGCTTTGTGTTTACGTGTCACACATATAAAAAGAACACTCTTAAATAGAGAGAATGAAAAATAGATTTCTTACAAGTATTATATATATCTTACAAGTATTATATATATCGTCAGTCACACAAACGGGAAATCTTGTTTTATCATGAAAAATCAGGTTATTTTTATAATAGTTTTTAAATGTTATTTCTGTGGTTTTTTGTACCGGAAAAATGAATCAAAGTGCAGATTGTGTCTCTTTGTATCCTCTATACCAACATATTGCATAATAAGCCCTGAAACATGGAGATGCCACATGGTCGTAAAAAAGTCACATGTAACTCGAAAAGAGCAAAAAAATATGTTCTTTTTACCAACAAAGAACAATTGAAAATACCAACTTAAGTGGAAAGTTACAACTTTTGTACTTATTTGTATTGAGATTGGTAGTTTTGCATTTCTGAAATGAGCATGATGTCGTATTGGCTCTTACTAATTGTTTTTCTCGACAAATTTCAATGTTGATACACGACCGCTTGCTTCCGCTATCGTAACCGTAACTGACTTGAACGACTGAGATGTATGTTGCGTGTATGCATAGCCAATAACAATACGATATCATGAATCAACCATGCCTACTTTTGCTGAAATTCGTGGGTATCAACATCAGTTGACGCAAAGTAAACATATTCTTATATGTTTGTTTCATGAAAATAAAAAATACAGGACTTGGCGTGTTGGTTTGATCATGGCCTTCGACGGCATGGTGCGCCATGGGTCTCGATTACGTTTTCCGGCCGCTCATAAAGGGGAGCTGTGATGTTTATATTCGCGTGGCTGAAATGCCATAGACCAGTGACGGGTAGTAACGCCACTGGTGCGAGAAGTTATGAGCTGTGATCCATAAGCCGCCTGCCCAGCGTGGCGGTTGTGCGGTTGTTTTACATGTTTTACGCGTGGCGTTGTTTTACATCCAAAATAATACATGCATTGAGAGAGTCTGCCTTTGTTCACTGCTGAACAGTAGCGAACGAAGACAGTGTTAAATATTTGCATATATTTGAGTATTATTGTGATGAAAATAAAGGTTGTGTTCAGAAAATATATCCCGCATAATTGAAAAGGAATTAAAAACGAATCTTACATAAACGAAACAATTTCACAAAATGTAACTTCAATCAACAATGTGGAGATGCGGCCCCTTCCCACAACATATACATATCATACACAAACTTGCTTGTGAATGGGAAAAGTTCAAAGAAAGTTTTATCCTTAACATTTTATTGCTAAAACAATATTCATAAATATGACACGAAAGCAATTCCCGCCTAAGTTTCTGCACATATTTTCCTCGTCGACTCATTTTTATTAAGAAAAGTGACTTGTCACTTTTTTCCTCGTTTTTTTCATGCATTCGCATACTACTAAATATAAATAATAATATCCGCTCTGATAATTCTGGACTGTTATTATTGACAAAATACAAAAATTAATTTACTTATTGTAAACAGCTGGTTAATCAGATTCGTAGTGGAATACTAACAGGAAAGGCTTAGAACTTATTGTGTAATACTCACTTTTTATTATTATTTTATTATAAACTTGTAACTTAAACAGGATTAATTTAAATAAAAAAATCCTAAATATTAATCTCTGAAGCATATAGCTATTATTTATTTTGATCACTTTAGAAACATAAACAAGTTTACACAAAATTTAATCCATAGAAACATTTTTAAAATAAAATAAATAAAAAATAAAATTTGGTCGGATTCCAAATCGTTTTTTTATCCCACGTACTTTTAATTTAAGATAAATTTAGTGTTTATACAACTTAATTTACAATTCATGGGAAAATATTGTCATAATAACTCGATTCGCCTACTTACAGTTTCCAGTTAAAGCAACATGTATCGACAATTATCCACTTCATTCAAGGTTAATCGTGATGATGACTGAATTAGATGGCCATACTTTTCTGCCTTTTCAGAATGTTCTTTGCCTCAAAAAGATAAAATAGAATTCTTACACCCACGCATCCTTAAATTCGTCTCTCAAGGTCGTTTTTTTCTCAGAACGGTTTGATGTAGAGAGTTCCAATTTGACGTAGTATACTCTTATTGACCCGCATATCACACAAGTAAAAATCTAAGGGAATATTGTTAATCACTATAATATAAACTTAAATAATATTTTTGATAGATTTACAATTTTGGTTAAAAAATGTACTATGGTTTTGGTCACGCGGATTTCAGTTACCCCTGTGCGGTTCAAAGAGTTACTTTCTATCAACCTTAGTTGAGACTCCCTAATAAAACGGCAATGCACATATTTAACATTGATGTATTAAAACAGCCAAAACCATATAGTAAAAAGTACTTTCTAAACCGCTTATGAATTATTATGCTTATGGCGTATTAGAGTAATTTTTTTAGACAAAAAAAGTTAAATAAGAATTAGTTATAATTATTATATTATTTTATAAACCTAAACATCATAAAGTAAATTTATATTTATACATATCCATGTACTTTTCTATACATATATGATTATTTAATAGATATTATTCTTGTTTAATATTTTGTTTATAATTCAATTTAACATACATCATGTAGTGCAAAAATATAATTTCATTTAGATCGAACATTAGGTAAAAATATAAATGTTTATACATATAGGTAAAAACCATAGTACATACGTAAAGTGTTCGTTAAGTCTCTCATTTAGGGTTAAACAAATACAACAGTACGAGTAACACTGCAAACGAGAGTACGTGGGATTAGTGTATATTCTTTCGACAATGAGAATACGCATATTTATGTCCTGCTGTCTTTGAAGTAGATTTTAATGTTTTACGCGACGGTTACTTCGCGGCGATGTGGTCAATTTGAAGAACGATAATATACCTGGCATTTGAAAGAGGTTTATTTAATAATTAATATTATTACGTGACATTGCGACTTATATAACACAATTTAAAAGGAAAGAAGGTAAACGACTCGAATAATATTGATCTAATTTCGAGTAAATGGAAGTGGAAAAGTTTACGTATCGTATGACAAAGTTTACTTTCACGTGATAAATGTGAAAATTACGTGAAAGTAAAGACAATGAGGGTTTAAACAATCTTTCATACGTTATTTTGTTTTTATGTTTATTTTGTACTATATTTTATTCACAGTTTTCCCATATAGTGTCAAAAAATGTGTAAAATTTTCATTTTATTAAGCAAATAGAAATAGATTTCAGCAAGATCAAGTATGTTGCTTACGGGTAAATATTATTTAGAACATAATTTGCTAGCCCTGACTCTTAACATTGTTTGTGTTGTTAACAGCCCGGCGCGCAATTTGTGCGATGGTAATCTGAACTAAAATAGAGTACAATAAGTAACCCATAGATTTGGCATATAATTACTTTTAGCTATCTTCTGATCTAAAATGTACATTATCTGTATGCAAAATTTCATGGAACTCCGTTGATCTGTTTAAACGTGAAAGAAAGACTTAACTCGTATTATATAAGTGGGGATATATATATATATATATATATATATATATATATATATATATATACATTTGTTTTCCAACATAAACATATGTGATGATATTTTATTATTCTTTTTGTCGTTTTTAATAATGAAATCCTGCATGAAAGTGAATACAGAACAGCAAATTTATATAAATTCCCACTTGTATGCTATCGTTCATATATATAAAGGCTCCAAAAATTTACGTAAAACTAAACTTCTAGTTTGAAATAACTGATAATGTAATTTTATTATTTAGAGTAAGGACGCAAGCAGCGGGCCCAATTGCTTTTTAGATGGCTCCTTAACTGTCGATATCTAATCTCCAAATATTTTTTGCTTCATAACTCGTCAACTATACGTTTGTAAAAATTGTATGAAAACGTTTTTCTATTTTCTATATTTTTTATTTCAAAAAATACTCAAAATTAGGATCTGAGATAAGACTAAAACATTTTTTTTTTGCAAAATTTTGTTGAAAGTAAACGTATTAAAAGACTGGTTTCAATTTGAAATAAAAAATAAAAATGTAAAAATAGTACGACGAAATAATAAAGACGAGAGAGCTTTTTCAATCTCAGCCTATATATCTGCTTCAGGAATTTGAGTATGATAAAGGGATTTGGGGCCAGAAATTAAATAGTATAGTCGAAATAAATTAATTTGATGTCAATTTTAATGGTTCAGATGAGGTAAATGATCAAAAATGGAAACAAAAAAGAGTTTGCAAAAGAATTATTTTCTAAATATTTTCGTATGTACTTACGTATTGCTAGTCAATTGCAGATGTCCAAATCTTTTTAGTTCTGCATATTAACAGAATAAAATAAATAAATAATTTGTATTTACGCCTAATTTCATAAATAAAAAAAAATCAAATCACAACAAGTTGACAATAATCAGAATGCCGTAGCAGTGTAAAATAACTCAAAGCAAAACAAATAAAAAACAAGCCTGCCAGCTCATTTGGGATACACCTGAAGTTACATATATCAAAATAATGGAAGTACATCATAACACTGAATGACATCAAAAGGATACAGGTATAATAAATAATTAAATATTTAAAATTTTACATGTAAGTCTATCACTATATTTTATCCCAAAAATTGTCGGTTCGTTAACATTATATTAAGCTGAAATGTTTTAGTCCGATTATAAAATTTGTAAACATGAAATGAACTTTAGTATATCTAGCAATGGCTATTTGTACGGTATTGTAGTGAATTGGCTATATATTTTCATATGTCTAAAATATATAAATTTATCATAGACACGGAATTTTACACAAGATTTTAGTTCGATATGAACAGTATAAAATTAGTGAAGAATATATAACTATACAATGAAAAAATAAACACGATTAAATTTTTAATAAACATGTATAATAGCAGTAGACCTTACAAAAATCATACGGTACACTTAGGATACATTAACGATATACTTACTTCTAATTATCAGGTTTGCGTATGCTCGCAGTTTATCAAAGTTGTTTAACAAAAACTTAAAAAAATGTGTGTCTAAGACGACATATGACAGAAGTGAAATTTGTTGCTCTGGTGCCCATTATATAAAACAGATATACTTTGGAGGATCAAATCACTATAAGATAAGAAATCAAATTATGAATCACGAGAAATAAAATAATGAAATCAAACTATCAAACAAAAATTCAGAAAGTTCAATACGATTAAACGGGGCTAGCGACGTCTATTACGTGGATAATCAATGAGAAAGCATAAATAATTAAAAAGAAACAGAATCAACTAAAGACGCTTGGGATGACCCTCGTCCGTGACCCGATAGTACGTCGGGACACTTTGCAGTGTTTCTCTCGTTAGTTTGCTACCGTATATTTTTTAGGCTCAGGTGCGAGAATCATCGCCGTTAGAAGTTTCACTTCAAAAATATAAATTTTAAAAAAATGGAGGAATAAAGGGCAAACCGCAAAGATATCGGGAAAATATATAGGATATCCATCCTTTTATGATTTTACCAGAAATTAACACCTGTTTATTCTTTGGAATACAAATAGTGCTGAAAAACATAAGTGTAAATATTTGTATTTAAAATCGAAATATTTAACTGTCTTAAAAAGAGGGGAGCCTTTGCGAGGAATTTAATACACGAGCTTATATGTTAAATCCACGTAGTTTTGAATTTAAGATGTCCTTCAAAATATCTCTTACGTCTAGTTTAATCTTTGCATCTTCGTATACAAATGATGTTCTGATTATTCCCAAATATAGGATATATTGTGCGTAATAGAGAAATTCATTAAGCTGCGAGAATAAATTTTTATATTTATTTTAATAACCAAAAGGAGCGGAATAACAAAATTATCATGATATCAAACACCATGACATAGATATATTTATGAGAGTGTGAGGGCAGATTAACAGCGGTAAGAAGGAGAGTCAATAAAGGCAAGGCAAAAAGTAAACATGTATACTAAAAATAAAATAAATTAAACGGGAATGTGGTAAGAGAGGAAGATACGATGGTTGAAAATGGTCGACCTTGGGTATTTTCAACTAACACCAACCACCTAAATTTCCGTCATTAAATGTAATAGAATTAATGAGAATATTCTCCAATTTACTAGAATGAACTAGACTGAAAGGATCGATGACCTTCTCGAATATTAGAGAACATTCTCAGATAGTTACATATTAAACCGCACAAAATTGTACATGAGTATCCCAACATATGTGGATAATTATAAATAAGCAATATAACATACAACTTATTAGACATTTGTTAGAACTTAGGTAATATTGCGATTATGATAATCCTAATTTACACATACGATTGCAGTTTTCTGTAATACTATTTCGAATGTCAAAAAGGAAAAACGGAATATTGAAAGTCACCAAATTACCATCGAAACAATTATTTTTCAAAGAAAATATTTGTTGCAGAGGCTTAAATTTAGCATGGTTCTAAAATATATTAATCTCCTCACATTTACGTAGCCAACACTTAAAAATATTGAAGTGGAAACATTCGAGAAGACCGACGAAGCACTCCAAAAATACATTTTTTAAAAATTTCCTATGTTCTAAGGAAGAATCAAATGAAGGGTTGAGCCATAGGAATTGGAAAACTATTTTTCCAGAAATTCGTGTTAAATTATTTTAGAGACAGTACCAAAAATGATAACAAAAAATATCTCCACCTCTCGTCTCATCTCTAAAACTGCTAGTTAAAATAATGGAAAAGCGGAATTAGTAAAAAATTATCGGAAGACTATGGCTAAAGTCCTAAATTGCGTAGTTATTGAGAAACTCACAATGTTTATTAGACCAGAAATTTACGGGATGAGAATCAATACTAATATTTTTCAATGATTTAATAAATATACACGTGCCCTAAATGTTAATACGAGTATGGGCCTCATTTGTGTACGATACCAACGTAATAGCTTTTTACTTTTTATGGATATTTTTTCTAAATTTCTCTTGCGGCAAATTTTCGTCTTGTATATAAATTACGTAGAAGTGTTTGAATATTTTTTAACAAATAATAAACGTATGAAACATTACATAAATACTCCTGTAAGGTAGATTTCTTTCACACAGTTTTATTTTCCAATTTATATTCATTACCTACAGAAAATATTTATTTTCATGTTCAGTACTTTCAGTATTAGATGATAGAAAAGCTATCCGTCATGGATATAACAAGAATTTCTGCAAAATTCGTAGTTATTTGAAAAATATTGTAAATTTTAGTTTTGCAATGATTTCTTACCCTGTACTTATGCCAGAATATATTTATTATTCTTCTTGGCCAAACATTTCTGTCAAGACTTTAACTTTGTCACTTAAAATCTCTACTGGAATGATTGACTGTGTACAAATGATTTCCATAATATGGGATAAATATATTCGGATTTCAATCTATTTGATAAATAGGTGTAAAAGATAAAAAGGATACTTAATCCAAATTAATTTCAGGACATTGATATTAGTTGCAAGAGGCTTGTTTCTAAGATCAGTATAAATTATTTACCGCAGCTGTAATTAAATAATTCAGTGTCATCTTTTATATCATTTCAAAAGACCTAAGAAAAGTGACATCGCCTGTAAATTATTCAACAAAATACTATCAACAAAACGTCTTTCAATGATCTTTGCCTTCCTTTAATATGAAGACATTTTTTACTAAAATGTATTATGTGATTATGCAATTGTGTGATGTTTAAACATTAATGAACAAATACTTCATAAAATTTAAAAGTTTTCAAATTTCATGCGGGCATCTCATATTTTATTTCAAAGAACACAATTATATTTTTAAGTTAAAATTATGAGTTAACTGAATATTTTACAGCTAATGTTAGGTGAAACTTTATATATTTAGCTACTTTAATATATTTTAAAGAAATTACACGGATCCTCTTACATCAACGCCAAATTTGCTTATTTCTTTGTCCTAAGCTAATTACTGCATTTAGAAAATCTGCATATGCTCCTTAATTGCAGACATTAAACGTCCTTGTCGAAACTTTCCTTTTTTATTGTATCCATCTAATAATTACGGGAATATTATCGAAATTTTTCGAATGTCTCGGGAACGATAAATGAACAGCGCAGTGTTTGATCACCTGTTCAGTTAGCAGCAGAAATTCAGTGAGTAAAAAATAAATAATGTATGAAAATTCATGAATAGAACTATCTCTTCGTGAAATACGTTTAAATTTAAGACCAAAAGTGAGAAACAATAAATGTACAGCGATGGGTGAAGTGATACTGGCCTATGGCACAATTAAGCATTGGTTTCAAAATTTTAAAGAAGAAAATTCTCATCTCTCCATATTCTTCGTCCAGTGGGACCGGCTGCGTTAAATTTTTCAACATTAAAAAGCTTTTTGTACAAGATCCTAGGCTACTTTCACGTTATCTAATGAAGCTACTTTGATGCTTGCTTACTGCAACAAAAAAAATGACTTCATGTTTTGAGAAAGAAGTAGAGATATTATGTTTGAAAATATTTTGTTTGGATCAAATGAACTCACATCCATTTAATTTCAGAAATATGTTGGTTTGTGCATGAAATAGAATTAATATTGCTTCAATTAGTGTCTAAAGTATTTTCTTATCTAAAGTTCTTCGCCTTCCATACTCTCCGTACCCCGTGCCCTCTGACTAACATCTGATTCGCTCGGTGTCTAATTACTTACGCGATTACGAATTTATAGACTTAACATCTTAAAGTTGAAATTATTTTTACGTAGTAAATTCCAAAGAATTCTACTAAAAATAATTCTGTGTGATTTAGGCAGTGACAAGTGTTATATCCAAAATATCAAACATAAATACTTCTTCGTTAATATATATTATTAAAAATATTTTTGAGTGTCTTTTTTTTAGATTACATCATCGCATCGAACTTTTGCTTCTTTCTTAAATTTAACTTCGAATGTAATTTCTTGAATACCTTTCATAGAACTAACTGAAAGAAATTGATAACACATCAATTATTATGACATATATACAATAAACGGAAATGAAAAATTATGCCATAACAAATTAAAAATAAAATCTAAAACTTCCTATCACCTATATCAGTGGATCAACCTATATAAATGGAATACAATACCAACAATAAATGGTCTAACAAGACAGCATAGTTTACGAAATTTATATACAATTAGTTGGATTGTTCAATTTCAACAAAGTCTGGATTCGATATCTCGCAACTAAACGTAATAAAACCTAACGTCTGACAGATGCAACAAAATTTGCAACAAAGCTCGAACATATAAACGTATTACAAAATTAAACGAAACACTTCAGTCTTGTGTCACTTTTTTTGTTAAATAAATAGTCTTTCTCTCGTCGGAGATATTTTATATGTGTTGAGTGGCAGAAATAAGAAGGCAATGCGTTATTTAAACTCATACAATGTTAAGGCGTTTATATTAAGAGATTGTAGAGGATTGTTCAACATAGTTTCACGTCGTGATGGTTACGATATTAATACTATTGCGATACAATTACGCGGTCAAGGTTAAAAGACATATGACTTAAATGAGAATTGCAGCGTCAAAAAGCACAATTTTATAATTGTTATGAGTTTATTTACGTACTATCTTAGACATTAAGTAATAAATGTATACTACATACAAGTGAAAATGCTCCCTGACGGAGTGATTTCTTTGATGACCAGAAAAAAATTAATCTGATTCTGGCGTATAAAGAGCCCACCCGCATGATGCAGGCTGTGTATATAAAAAAAATGTCAGAGGTCAGGCGCATTAGAGCGACTGATAAAAAATTTTTTCACTGCTAAATTATTTATACACTAGCTTCGACTAGCGGCTTTGTTTTCCCTGGAAAAGGAAAAAAATGGTATGAAAAATTAATTTTGTTTCGCTATAAAAAGTACTCCATGTTGGTCTTCACAAAAGCAATACATTCATGTAAAATTTCATGCAGATATATTAAGTAATTCAGGTGTGAAAGTTATATAAATAAACAAAACATCAGTTTTTTTTATTCATATCTAGCTGCACACGCGACTTCTTACGCGGGCTTGTATGCTTGTGTACCATTAGAAAATATAATTAAGTTAAGCCCAATTTTAATACATGTAATTCTATTAAATTAAAATAATTATAAAAGCGTCGTTTCAATGATGTAAACCTTCATGCGTCTGCCCAATTTCAGGTTGCTCACTCAAGCACTTTTCTTCCAGCATCAATACGTATTTCACCTCTGGCCACGTCCATTTCGCCCATGTATCCTGATTGAAAATTTCATTACGCGATTTAAAATACACGTAGCGCCATCTACTGCTGTATATAAATACACTATATCTTTATGTTTGATAGATAGGTATTTCTGTGTTGTTTTTGTACTAATGCAACGTTTACTTATGAGTGAAAATGTTAAATTTACATATCTTGTGACTAGGTAACCCAATCCCAATGAAATAGAAACCAAATCTTAATTCATTCATAACCATTTTTTTTTATTTTGGTGAAATAAAAACTAAAAATGGGATAATTTTCAAAATATTATGTTCGAATTGATTCAATAGTTTCTGTGTGTTACGTGTTCAAACAAACAGACGGACAACATTTTTGCGCTCTGTTATTTTTATTTCGTGCCGACAAATAATTTTGTCTATATATATTCAAAGTAAAAATAGGTCAATACTACGTTTTATTACGTGTCTGTATATTATTTACATACTATTGTATTGTAATATGTAATATAGTATAATGTAAAAATGCTTATTAAAATATAATTCGAAAAATAATTTAATCGTTCAAAAGACTACTCGATCTTCTTAAATGATATCCTGACTAATAAAGACGCGAGTGAAGTTGTTCATTTGTTTATTTTTTAATCTTTCATTACTCCACTACTCAAATAGTATGTATGAAATGTGGAACATTTATAACTTATGAATAACACATTTATACCCAAAATATAATTTATTTTTTTACTAAAATAACCATCCAGAAGAAATGATGTCAACTTACAAATATCAAATTGAAACAGTAAAATAACATTTTTAAAGTGACCTGAATTTTTATTGGATAAATTTAAAGTTATAATCAAGAATAAAATTGTATAAAAATGAATAAATAAAGAAAAATAGTTACGGTAGAAGAAGAATTGGGTTTTAACACATTTTAAATAAATCCAAAAGAGCAGATAAATTAAAATGAGCTTTCATTTACAAATATGTAAATAACCATCTATAGAGATTTATTAATTTATTCAAAAACTATTAGTATATATTATTAACATTTGCTTCATCACTATTTACTGTGTAAAAAGTATTAAATTATCAAAAAAAAGTACTGTGGCTAAGGCAAGGGTATTTCCCAGTATTAATAAATATTCTTAATATTCGTTTAACTCCTATCTTCATTTGATATTCACTATACAAATTCAAGGATTTTTCTATCCACATCCATAATTCTGCTGAATAAATTTATCAGATCCCACCAACTTATTCATTCGTCTTTAAGTTAAAATTTATATAAAGAGCTAACATATTCGCAATTGGAATTAATTTAATGGCTCTAACTAAAGAAATGTTCGAAAACTTACTTGTAAATATTTTTGCATAATGTATTTAAGTAATATTATACAAGTTATTAAAACTTACATCTTTGATTTTCTCGTCTAAAAATAAACAAACATAATGTAGCACGTGTATTCGTTTCGAGCTGCACCCATAAGGAGTGGTCCCTTGGGCGAATCCCCACGGCCGTGCATTGAGGCGGTTAAGACGGGGACGTGATGAAGCTTCCATTTTAATTGAGAGTTTTCTATGTGACATTGGCCCATTACACCAGCACTCGAAAACTCGTTAGTTTTTAAGGCCTGTGCAATATTTATCTTATCACAATGACGAATTATAGCCGTTTGGGGACGAATTAATACGAAAACTAATCTTCAGTGTGAAAATGTGTAAAGGCAACGTTTACATCATAGATTTAAGTCAAAACATTACCAAAATATATTTTACTTAACTTTAATTTTTTGACTGCAAACTCTACACGTTACATCATACTAGATAGGAACATATCTACCAGAAAAAAACAAAAACTCCACGTGAATCATGAAACTACTTACTATAACTTTTCATTGCACAATAGACAATCGAATATTGAAATTAATTTTGTGCCTCTAGTACACACAATGCATGCATATTCCATTTGTAAATATACTTCTATGTGTATATCAGTACAGAATGCTAATGTACTTCTATGAGTATATCAGTACAGAATGCTAATGTACTTCTATGAGTATATCAGTACAGAATGCTATAGTACTTCTATGAGTATATCAGAACAGAATGCATTGTTATTTCCCATTTCTCTTCCTGACACAATTCCGCTTGGATATTGTTGATTCCTAATTTTCGCAAAGCTGAAGAATGTTTACTGTCATGAACTTCATGTTTGTTAAAAAGAACAATGTCGGATTGTCTATAACTCAAATAATAAACTAGTAAGGAGGATGTAACTATGTGGGAATACCTGATTATATAATTTAAAGGCTTGGCTACGATCTAAAAAACTAAATATTACTCTTTATCGCATGACGTATGAACAAAACTAACAATAATTTATTGGAGTGTTTTAACGTCCACAAAACTTTTCTGTGTATCATACGTATATATATATATATATATATATATATATATATATATATATACATATAAATGTCTCCAATTGCAGCATCCTGGAATAGAAATAGAATTTCTTTTGAATCACCATTTTTTTCTTTTCCCCACGAGCGAAACCGCCGCTTGAATTGAGTTTTACTATATATTTTTTTTATAATATTAACTAAAATTTTAATTATGTTATTACAGTATAGAAAAAACTTTCACCCATGTATAAAAATAAAATTATTAAAAAAAACTCTCATCTTTAAAGGTATAATTTATTCAAAAATAATATAGGCCCATATTATTTTTGAATAAATTGAAATTTTGTTTAACTTTTAATTAAAATTTCAGTCTTAATACATATTTTGAACTCTTGTTTGAAAGTGTGTCGGGTGTTTTTTGGAAATTCGCCACACCTTATTTTACCAATTTAATTTTTTAGTAATATATGCTTAATTCTATTTTGATTCTATTAGTATGATTAAAAATTTATAATAAATCGTAAATTATGGATAAGAGTATCCAATATTACTAAATTTCCATTTACCGAAGAAGCAAATGAATTCAAACTGACATTTATTTACCGACTCTGAATCAAATTGTGCAGAATGAATTCTGTATTGTAAAATAAAAAATTATTTACCAATTTTCATGCACGTATAATCAGTGTTTAAAATACGGCATTTATTACAAAATTATTTATGTTTTTAAAATTTCTTATTATGTTTATAACATCCCTTAGACACAATATCATGACACATAAGTGATCTCAAAATTGCTGGACCCCGCGCCTCGCGTTATCACAAATATATCAATTTCTAACCACTTGTAATGTGTATTTGTTTGCTAATTAATGTAAACATCAACTATTTCACCAATCGATATAAATATTCGCACGTATATAGACTGTATTATGGAACAAAATATACGACGAGTATCGTATATCAATTCTTTTTCAACGACAAATTCTCATTTCATTTGACGGTTGCACAAAAATTAAATAAACGGAAAGCAATTTTTGCGACGTTCTGACCGATAACTTGCGAAGCAAAATGTAGCGAAATGAAGCGAAATATAGCCGGTACATAATTATCTATATATAAAAAAACAACGCAGGAAATCTATGGCGACTTGAGGGATACATGACAAGAGTCTGCGCCGCCGTATTCATTATTTCACACAGAAGATAAGCACAATTTCGGTCGGCTTTCAACGTCGATCACACAACATAATGTTGAGAGAATAAAAAAAATTAGTCGCACGAGTGAAGAGTTGTAGGACATTATTTAGTTCAAAAAACAAATATTTCATATGAAAATGTTCAATCTATATTTAAAGATATCCATATGAGAAGTTCCGGCGAAATGGTTCCTGAGAATGTTAGACAAAAAATGGAACTGCTTAATATTTCGAGCGAATAGTTTAGTAAATTGCACAAAGATCCTGATGATTTCTGGCATATTTTGTTACAATGAATGACACACAGTCCATTACTTCTATCCAGAGATGAAACAAGAATCGTTAAAGAATAAAACAATTCCGCCTACGTACCCCGAATAAATGTTATGTTTCACAATCGGCTAGCAAGGTCACGGCGACAGTATTTTGGGACATGGAAAATATATTGCTAATTGACTGTCTGGAGCGTGACGTCATTATAGCATGCCAATATTTGAGAGAGGGGAGTCACGTTCCAAAAACATGTGATTTTGTAACAAGAAAACGTGCCAGCTCGCAAGGCGGCAATTATCTTAGCTGAGATTCAACAAGCTAGGTTCGAATTAGTTGGCCATCTGTCTTACATTAAAAGAACACTTAAAAAAAATAGATACCCAAACGATATTGATTTCATGGAAGCTGTAAAAAATTTTCAAAAACACATAGGAAAAACATTTTTTTAGTCGGACCGAAGCTTTACAGATTCTCTGAACTCTGTACGAAAAGATACAATGGAAAAATTAATGTTATGCCCTTAATTACTTATTGATCAATTTTTTATGACGCTGTTATTATATAAAAATATTATGCACTCTCTACTAGAATAACACAAATCCATTTTTTCCATTAATGGTACTGCCACATAATTAAATATATGTTTTACCTAGTTTGTTCCATAAGTCTACCAAGTTTCAATACAATAAACTTTCTCTAAAATGCAAATATTTTCGTAATCGATATTTTAAAATTATAGATGAATTTCGAAAATTTTTTCAAATTATTGAAAAATAGAATAATTTAATAAGTATAGAACATTTGATGATTATATATTTTGAATATTTTATCCTATAGAGCAACGCCTCAGTAAATCAATTGTACTCAATTTCTCAATCCACGTGAGCGAAACCGCGGATTTTCAAGCAGCGAATATCGATATTAACTTTACTTTCGTTCCCGCTCATCGCTCTCATCATTCTGTGAAATAAATATACAGCAACCGTTTGAGTATATAAGAATGTGATATATTTACAACTAATTAAGTTAATTTATTCAATTAGAGGTTTTTCTTTTATTAAAATTATTTAATTATATTTCTTTATAAATGTGTTAGTGTTTTTAATTGTAATAGTTTTCTAACCTAAAATAAATAACATAGGATAACTCTGAGATCGTTCTTTTATATTTTAAAAGGCAATAATAATTTTAGAACAACTGCTTCATTGGCATTATTATTTTGAAAAGAAATAAATGTTTTTTGTAAGTAAAAAAATTAAAATGTTTTTCCTTCGTATCTTATAATATTTTATGAGATTAAACTTGTTATTTTAAAATAGTTTAAATTATTTTTATTGGGATTCTTTATTAAACAAATATTTTGTAAAATAATTTTGTTCTTATTGTGTCTCGGGAAAAGTAGGTCATATAAAATTAAAATCAACATAATTTGAATTACAAATAGTAACAATTATGAAGGTAATGTTTGTAATTTGGAAAATAAAAGGCAATTAAAATAAGGTTGTACGTGAAAAACGTTTTTTCAAAATAATTATTTTACAGTGTTTCCGTATCCAACAGGAAAAAACGTAACTCTTGTGAGACTATTCACGTGTGCGGCCAAAACCTGTTTGTGGTCGGAACAGGAAATTTGGCACAATAATAAAACATATTGGCTAGAATATATCTCAATAGGTAACAACAAACATATTGATGCTGAAATTTTAAGAAGCAAATAAAGAAAGAGGGTCTTATAGTGATTCAACAATTATTTTATATAAGATAGTTTTAAAGATAATCCTAAAAATGCAACATAATTGTTTTCAAAAAATGTTTAGTGTAAAAACTTTAATTTAGTAGAACAATAGAGCATATTCTTATTATTATATTTATTAGTCTATAATAACTAAAGAATGTTATATGCAAATGTGTGAGGTAGCTAAAAATGGAAAATTATAGTGAAGATTTTAAATTTCATGGTTTTCGAGACATTCACAATCTTTTTAGCCTAGTTAAAATATGTAGTAGACAATTTATTAATATGGTGAAACAAATATCTATACTTATCTGTAAATAGTTTAATAGAATAACGGTTTACCATTCATTTGTAGTCGAATTCCACATAATAATTATTCAATTGCACATTTAATCAACCCACGCTACATTTACTTACAATTGGCTAATTTTGTTCAAATACATATTCATTATATATTAAAATGTTATTAAAATAAGTCCTAAAATATACATATTTATATTTCAGAAAACTAAATTAAGTTCCGTATATGTTGCTTATCAAATATATGTAATACGAGAACAGTAGCTATGAGGAATAATTTTTTATGATCATGCAAACATTTTGTCGACGCCTGCCGAATATCGGGATAAGGACGCATCGCGAATATCGCGATCGAAGCTCTTCAATATTTTTTGCAATAACTTTGTGAAAAAAAAATGTTTACGAATATTTTATGGTGGAGGGGTGTGATATGGTTAGTTATAAGGGTCGCAAAACATTTTTCATAATTTTACGTAGCGCATCTTGAGAAGTTCACTGCAAAATATATAAAAGGAATATGATTTTTCCTCACTTATCTCGAAACTGCTCAACCCAAAAGTTTTGAAAAAGTAGTGATTTTAGAAGCTTACGCCAAAGATGTATGAAAATTATAAGGCTAATTATAAGTGTGCAAGATACAGGTAATATACTTGCAATGTGAAAAACTAATCTCTGTAAATAGTTTAATAGAAATGCTGTGTATCCTTAAATATTTGTAAGAGCTTAAGTGTTTGCGGAATCCATATAGTGTGAATAAATAATCGTACATAATAGAATTTTCTTCAAAATATTCTTATCTGCAGTTTCAACATTTCAGGAGATAAGTCTCGGTGGAGATAAGTTGTTAACATGCTATAAACCATTTTAATCGTTGAATTTTTTTATAATAAGATAAACTCTTCATGGTTCCCTGTTTTCACAAAAAAAATAATTAAAATAATGGCGGTGAATTTTTTTTTATAATGTCATTTTCATCATAAGGCCACTATCAGCTTACAAACTGCTGGCATAATTTTTATATTTCTATTGTACAAAATACCTGGAATCTTTAATTATTTTATTAATACCATTTTTCTTCTCAGACTAAAGTCCCTTCAAACTTTAATCTAATTTAACTTGCTATTTCGTTGAACTCAATTCGGGTGACTCTTTTAGACAAAGTAATATTGCTCATTAATAATAGTTCAACAAACACGAATGCAATATAATTTACTTATGTTACATCAGCAGGTACCATCATACTATTGGGCAATACACCAGAACTATCACAATATAAATGATAAAATTGTAAGTAAGATGAATTTAAAATGAAGTAAAAATTCTACACTTTAGTTATAATTAAATAAAGATAAAAATATATAAAAATTTAAAACATTTTAATCCACTGTGTAAATTGTACACGTAGTTATATTTAATTGTGGATACATATATATACATATATATATATATATATATATATATATATATATATATATATATATATATATCCATATATATATATATATATATATATATATATAGGTATTATTTCTACTTTCTTTAAGTTTTTTACCACGACCTAGGTTTCGTTGTAATACAACATCTTCAGGTGGGCTATTACCAAAGATCTTTGCTAATAGCCCACCTGAAGATGTTGTAATATAACGAAACCTAGTTCGTGGTAAATAATTAAAGAAAGTAGAAATACTACTACACCACGTAGTTTCATTTAATTGTGAATAATTCATTTCTACAAAATTATTCAATATATATGTATATTGAATCATTAAAAAGTCTGATCCCATATATAGATATATGTTTATATATATATATATATATATATATGTATATATACATATATATATATATATTTATATATATATATATATATATATATATATATATATATATATACATATTTATGATTATAAATACTACCATGTATCTCGTGCAATTGTTTATATTTATTACTAAAATATACGAAAACGAGTTACAAACACTTTTAATATCGCGCACATCAATCCGTCTACAGGGTCTTTTCTTTTGCAAAGGCCCTCTTTAATTCATCTTGCAAAAATGTTTTTTTCCCGCTGTTACATTTATAAAATCTATCCCTAATTTACATAATTACTAAACAAAGGGTCTTCACAAAATAAAATTAGTATGAAGCCGTCTCGTTTTTATTTCGTGCAGCGTAAATTGGCATACATCCAGAAGCTTAGCATTTTGTACTCCGTAATTATCGGAGTTGTTGTAGCAATATAGCACAACATGGGTGGTTCTGACATAATATCGCTTTCTGTATCTATTGTTCCATACTATTTAAAATCAGTGTATCCAGAACAGAAACCGGACACTCGTCCAATCATTTCACTATTTTTAATTTATATATTTTAACATTGTGTTGTCCGGTGTATTATTATTTTGCGTAAACATTCAAAATGTTTTTAAAATAATTTGTAGCATTATGCTGTTACTTAAAGAGTAACGTCCTTAACTAGAATAAAAAGGGAAACGAAAAATTTAAAAAAAATATTGGTGATAATTCGACGTTTTCTTAAAAAAGTATTGATTACATGTTTATATAATTGGTAGCAATTGTAATATTAATATAAATATCTCTCTTATCCTTTTTAAAAGTTATTAAAAAAACATGAAATGGTACAGGAATAATATACACTAGTGCCTTCACACCATACTGTATCTTTTAGTGTATTAATTTAATCATTTAGGAATATTAACATTCGTATGCTAAGGTGAATAAAATTTTTTTTATTAGCAAAAATTTAGCTTCATTTATCGTAGGCCAACAAAATATGTGGCTACCCAGAGATCAAGATGCATGAATGTATTTGGACGATTATAAATAAAACATGAACCATATTATTTGATAAAAACAACAGGCAAAGGATCCTTAGTGTAGCTGAAGAACGTGTCTTCTTTTTTCCAGCATTTCGTCCTTTCTTCACCCATAATACTATATTCAGCTTCATAATACTATACTATACAGATTCATAATACTATATTCAGCTTTCAGACGTAATGATGTCGAAGATAGTATTTGAGGGACCTCCATCGAAATTTCCTAACATTTTGTGACACCAATCAAACCGAAGGTGTTTTTGCGATTCGGTTAAAACATGGACTCTCCACGTATGACTAAATTTCTTGACTCATGAATGAACTTTCCATTAACAATTTTAGACTTTCGAAGTCTGCTGATAGATTACTGTTTTCTTAGTCTTTACTATGAGCTGCTAAGGATTATCGCTATTCTCATTTACCACTGTTGAGGCACGACTCTCATGAAGATTGGTATGGCCAAACTTGAACTTGTTAAACCAGTTGTAAATGAAACAGGCTTCTTCATAATATACAATTCAAAGTCGATGGTAACTTTGTTGTTGATTAAGACGAAAATGAAATTTATAAAAAATCATCGAAAATTTTCCAGAATTCACTTCATCTTTACGCGATACACAAAATATTTAAATGGCCATCAATTTTTATTGACAAATGACAATTTAAAAAAGAATATCTCAATAGATTTAGCGGAGTTAAATCTATTAAAACTTAATTTTTTTCATTATCATTGTTGTAAATATTTTCATTGCCAATATTGCAAAAAGTTTTACGAAATTACCTTCGTAAAACGAGTATTCCTCATAGATTTAATTCTTTAAGATCAGTTTTATTGCTATTATATCTGTGGATATGTTAGAACTGTCGTATTACAAAAGGAGACTTATTCCTCCCTATTAGATAATTTTATTAAATTGAACTAACTCTAGGCAGTCTTAATGCAATTAACATATTTTTTTGGGCTCGGTAAGTGGAGCTAAAAACTCTTATAACTTCGTAAGGCAAATTTGCCCGTCGCCTATTGCGGCCTCCTAGTTTCAAAAGTAGTCGTCTAGGTGATAAATTGTATATATATGATATGAGTTGTCTATTAATATATGGCAACACATTAATTTCTTTTCTTTCCATAGTAATTGGGAGTGATTTTTTTCACATACTGTTTTGCGTGGTATATTCAATGTGAAGTCAATACACTGTTTATTGTCTTTAAGTCCTTGTTGTGAAATATTGGACTTTCATATGCACTGTGCCTCTTCTCCATCTCTATATTTTCAAAATTTCAAATATGAATTTGAAAAACTTAAAAATATTGAGGCCAGCATTTAATTAACAGTATCGATACAAATAAAAAAAATTATTTTATGCATGTTTCAACACGCACTTGGCTGCTTTTGCCTTTTTAATATCTTAAATTGATGTGATTAAATCAACTTCTACTTTGCGTATTTTTTTAAATTCGTGTTCATTTCAAATTTGTTTGTCAATCTATTCACTGCCGCATATGTCGTCCAGGACTATTTGTTAACGTGTTATTTGGAATTCGGAGCTTTAGGAGATTTCTTAATAATTATATTTACCTAATTTTAAATTGTTGATTTTGTTTCATTTTTTTTGTACACTTTTCTTTGGTACAAAAACTGATATTAGTTAATCTTTTAAAACGAATTGATTGTTGTTTTGTTTTATCACTACGTTGATAGCTCGTGAAGTATTAAGTTATTTTTACCCTATCATACAACTTAGCTTATACGAAGTAAATCATTTTGAGTTATAAAGTATACTTTTGCTTACATTTATTTAGAAACTATAAATGTAGGATGTACAGAATTAATTTTCATTATTTTTTGAACAAAATAAAGTTCTTAAGAATTAGGTCATTTTTTTCATAAAAACTTTCTTCGCCACATTATGAGGTAAATATTGGTTCATTAACCTGATATTTTTTTATGTAAACGTTAACCCCAGCTCTGCGTGGCGCCGCGAACTCGCCGCTCTCTACGCGCCAGCGCACGTTAGGAAACATTCCCAAGGCGGCCGTCAAAAATAGAAAATTCGGAAGTTAAGCATTATATTTCTGTTGATATAGTCGTAAATGATAAAATAAAGTGGTATTTACGTAATTATTATGTTATGCAAAATATTTGTTAATAAGTGGATTAGAAATAACAAGAAAAATAAAATTTAAATAAATGTAAAAAACTTCAATGTTTATGTTAATTAATATTATTTACTAATAATTGAAAGATTCGGTCTTAAGTAAATTGATAACGTTATCTCCTTGAAATAAAAACGAAATTTAAAAAAAATAAAGAATTAATAACAAAACGATTAAACTATACTCAGATATTCTTTTAAAAACAATTACAATATTTTCTAAGCTACTAACGATATTAATGCCTGCTTACTTAAAATCCTTTTTCTTTCGGGGAAGCTTCTGGTAACGATAGGGTCTCTCGGTAACATGAGTCTATTCATTAAATATATATTTGTAAGTTCCCTAGCCATTGTTCGAGCGGGGTCTCATCTAAATATCTTTAAATTATTTTTATTTTATTTTTAGCTCCGCCAGCCTCTTCAAATAATTATCCGATAAACAGTAATGCATTCTTTATAATTTATGAACCATTTATTAATACTTCATGGACGGAAGCTAGAAAATTGTACAATTGATATTCTTGTACAAAAAGTCGCGCGGTTTCCAAACTGAATTTACTAAATGCCTCTACATTGATATTGTAAACTAAAGATAAAGCTTGCAAAATTGTAAAACAACGGTCAGTTAAATCACTCTTTAAGCCTGTGATTTTGGCTAAAACTTCTAAATTCGAAAATAATTTAGATTTTTCCCGCTTCCGTCACTTAGTGTTTATCTTTAATTAATTCTCAATTAGACTTAATTGTAGATACATGGTATTGCAAGTATAATTTATCAATAGCTGATATTTCTTTATAAGCGTCTGACCTGCTACTTTTAAAAATCTATTCTTTAAGAAAAGTGAAAGAGATACTCAAGGAAACGATCCCATTAATATAGAGGTGACAAACTGAGCACAAAACGATTTTCATCGCTTTTTTTTGCATGCACTTACCCATGTCATTAATTTCTTTGGGCGTTTCTTTACAAATATAATATCTAGCAGATAATTTTGTACTTAATTTTCTACAAATTTAACCATTTAAACGTCTTAGAAAAACGTATGCTATGAGTTAACATAAAAAGCAATAGCACCCACAGGTTATGTCGAGCTATGTTGGTTTATATATTTTACTTAAACTACACTTACGTTAATATGTAAAAATAGATTGCAACAATTGCGCATTATTGCTAAGACTTCCAGGACGAAGAGAAATCAAAACTGTCCATTTATTCTCAAATTATAATTAACTTTCGTAGCATTAAAATATTAAAAATAATACAAAACATAAAACATTAAATATATTAAAAACTGCAATACATACCTTGACTTTGGATTTACAGGTCACAAGTACACAAATAAATAAAAACAATACCGTGAAATGTTATGCAAACATAAGTCACTGATAAAGGCGCGGTAAAGGGTCCGTAACGCCGCACGCGATGCGGACTTCAGAGATCAAAATGCAAGTGAAGAACAATTATTAGCTATGGTATTTATATGTTTTCGGATAGTTTATTTTTTAGACTATTTAGTAAGGTAGTCAAAAGTGAAAATTATGACACTGATTTTTCGATAATGACCTATTAACGACCGTGCAACATCCTTGCTTTGTTTACTCATAATTACCCTTCAAAGACGGACTTTGAGGAAATATGTTTCATACCAATTTTTTACACAAATGGACGTTTTTATTATACTGTATTCGAATCTGAGAGCGACTTCCTTAAATATAATTTGAGCGTATGTAATAGAGATTATGTACTAATTTACAAATTTTAATGTGTATTTAAAAATGTAAAAACTACAAATTATCCACATAAAATCAAAGTTATTGATTTAACTTTGCTATAGGCAAAGATCAAATCATATTGAACAATTTCAGGCATTTTCAACATGATGAAATTTGCAATTAAATAAATTAAAAAATCACTCTGTCTTTTTTATTTATATTTTTATTGCGGAAGTAAGAACTTCTACGGACATTTTCCTTGTACTTAAATTATTATATTATCAGCAACATTAAGTTACAAAAAGTGAAATATTAAGCATAATTATCGTTTTCAAATCAGAAAATATACATCAAACATAAACGTTGTATTATTAAGAAACTAAAAATTGTAAAGTAATGTTGAAATTCGCGGCTTGAGTTCTGAATCATTATATCGCACAAAAAGATTCAAATCGAAAAACCGAAAAAATGTGTTATCACGTAATAATTTACATGTGGTTTTATAACTAAGTGATATTTTTAAAATTTCAAGAATCTAGGTAATAGGAAAGCATCCTTAGTAGTTTTATAAGTGAATCTATCGACTATCGAAGTACAGGATTTTTTAGAAGCCGCATATTTTTTTGCATTGAGTTGGAAGCTTGAATTTCTACAGGTTTATGAAGCTATAAACTAACTCATTTAACGTTTTAAACTGAATAATTTTGGCTGTTTCTAAAAGGGAAAAAGTGTCTTTGTAGATAAATAGAAGGGCATAGCGGCAATAAATAGATTTTACAAGGGTTCGTTTTTATTTATTCTCATGTTCGGAATGCCAGAAACATATACATATATATATATATATATATATATATATATATATATATATATAATATATATATATATATATATATATATGTTTTAGGAAAACACTTTTTCATTGCTGTTGAGGTGATAATATAATAACACCTGTTAAATAAATTAAATATTTTAACATTAAAAGCAACGCCATGTCCATATTTCACACAGAAACTGTATCGATGTCGATATATAACATAATTCAAATTCTAAGAAATGAAATGAAATAATGTAATAGTCTTTTATTCAGTTACCTAAGCAAGATCATAATAGAATTGCCATTCGCTTGACCCTTCCCTTCATTTTTGTTGAAATACAAAATAGTTGACCTATTAAATTTTTATACAATAAACTACTCTTAAAAATGTCGAGAATCCAATGAGATCAATTTTAAATTCATTGGGACTTCTGAGCCCGAACATACGTTATCATCTTAATAAATAAATTATCATCTTAATGAATAATACATACGCCGGTGTGTCCGCAAAAACTACCCAAAAATACAAAACGCAGCTTTCACACAGCTCCGAACGGTCGTGTGATTTATTTGTAACAACTTCGCTTCAAATGCTGGTTTATGCTTTTCCCGCTGCAAAAATATTGCTGGACTGCAAAAAAAAGTAAATGGGGTTTACTTTTCATACGTAAATATTATTACTCTTAATCAATCTAAATTCGATTAACGATGCAATTTTAAGGTATGGGCTTAAGTTTTTATTACTGACAAAAGCGCGCTACGTTTGTCGGTGTTGTCACCTATTAAAAAAATGTTTACTCAAGTTAAAATATATTAATTGTTTAATATTAAAAAATGTAAAATTTAAATTGTTAAAAAATCGGGATTCGTGAGATGTTGTTGGGGATTTTGTGAAGTTATGAAGATATGATGAATAGGATTATGAAGACTAATAATTTATTAAACATACGAGCCCATATTTTTTTAAAATAAGTATAAAATTAAAAACATATTTTTCCTGCTTTTGTTAAAAGAAAAAAGGTGGTAAAATATAAAAATCAACAAAATATTTACAAAAATATTCAAATCATTATGCAAATTAATGCGTACATACACCCATGTAAGTACGCATGCATATACACATGCACGCACGCACTCATGCGTACGCGGACGCACGCACGCACACGCGCACATACGCGCACGTACACACACATTTAATGATAATTTATTTTAATACTCATTTCAATTAATAAAATGTTAAATGTGACAAATTTTTTAAATAATTTTAACCTAATTTTTTCGGCTATTAGCTGTGGTCAGAATAAGCATTCTAGAAATTTAACACGGCGTAAAAATACTACATATAAGCCAAGCAACGCTTCAAGTAAATCAATGCAAACGTGTATAGTATTGCCGCAAGCAGATGTATTTATATACGCCAATTTACCCGAGTTGGTTGATAAATTTATTCTGCCGGTAACTTCGTCCGTGTAGAGTGGGGCGCTAGTAGAAAGAGCGCGGTGGAGGTGAGAAAAATGTTTGGCTTCAGGCGGCCGCGAAAAGATTTGTGCGTATGTCACGGAGATATATTTTAGCGTATGCTCTTTCTGGACTCACTCTATATTCAAAGGTTATCACATTCAATGTTCGGCGTCAACAACAAGACGGTAGAACGAGCTAAATGAGGCTGCTTTGCTACCATTATAATATCCCGTTCTATGTAGGTATTAACTTAAATATATGCCATTGTTTAAAACGTGATTTCCTGTGACTTATTATACATATATATATATATATATATATATATATATATATATATATATATATATATATATATATATATATGTATACATATATATATATATATATATATATATATATATATATACTATATACTAGAACCTTATTTACTGCAGGTATCTTACATAAAATAAATTATACTTTTAACGATGTTTGTAAAGTTTTTAAGTGACAGTTACCTAATTGTTACGGTCATATTATTGAATTTATTAACTGAAATAATTATACGGCAATAAGTATATAACTTATTTACGAAAATATTGGAAAGCTATTTAAATATAACTATTTATTAATTGCCGGTATCTAGTTACTACATGATATTTAAAAAAAATCAAATGAACCACTGCATACATTTTGGACATTTTTAGAAAAAGTAATAAATTTCAATTTGTCTTGCAGGATAATGATCATTCTTTTAAATATTGCTATTGGTACTTATATAAATTGAGAAATATTAAATTGCAATTATTGGTTCTTTACTTTCTTTTACCTCCGAGGTCTCATTTTTCTTATTTATGTGAGAAAATTATAGAAGGAAAGGTTACAGAAGCTATTTCAACCGTCAGGTATTGAATGGTAATAGAATTTTCTTTATAATGATTTTTTTTAATAGGATTTATAAATATTGTTAATAGTATTTATAAATATTGTGTAAAAGGTTTTATAAATATTTTGAACGAGCTTTGACCCGCGACTTCTTTTGGGCTCGAAACTTGTTTTCATTTGTGCCGAAAAAACGTTCAAGTAAAATATTAAATCTTAACATTGGACATGGTTAAGTAGTTCAAAATGTTCAGAACCGAAGAAATAGTATGAAAAAACATGCCTCGTAATAAATAGTAGTAATTATATAAGTCGCAGTTCTAACCACGACCAAATCTGCCATCTGACACAAGTAGTATAAGCCTAGGCCACCGTATTACTCTGCCTATGTCGACGAAAAATCTGATAAAATTAAAATGTTCATATATTTTACAAAATTAATTGCCTTTCCAAAAAATATTTGAAACTTGCTAAAGGTTTGTAAAAATATAACAAGCGTACTGCAAAAGTTGCTTTGCATCACACATTTAGATACATGTATTGTAAATACGTTTAACATCTTATTAACTTATGAAACTCATTGTTTTAATTCTAAATCTCTATAAAAAGCTGCAATAGTCGGTATTAACAGGATTTTTTTAAAGTTTTTGTATAATTTTCCAAATTAATTAATTCTAATAACGTATTTATTGTTTAAAATCTGTGTCTTGTATAAATAATCACAGAAACAAAACTAATCAAATAACTAATTTATTATGCTCCTAAAGAAACAGGACAAAAAAATCTTAATTAGACACACCGGTACGACAAATGAAAACGAATGAAAAGAATAAAAATAAAGTTAAAACGACATTTAGGTAAAATTTTTCTGTTCATTTTTAATTGACTTCTTCTTGGATTTTGCCTTTCATTGTTTACTAAGAGCCCCGCTATTTTTTCCTCTTAGTATGAACAAAAATAAAATTGCAACTTTTTTAAATACCATTCTTCTTGTCTCTCTTATTTAGCAATATCTTCCATTGAAATATGCCTTTTATATCAATGTGTCGACTTTTCCGCCTAAATACTCAATTCCAATCCTAATTTCCATCCTAATCCTATTTTAGTTTTGCTATTATTTTCTTTATATTAGAAATCTTAATCTTTTATACGATTTAATTGTTTTTTTCCTATATAATTTTTGTTGACAATTTCTCCTAAATCTTTATAAATAAATTAATTTTTTAATTTGATAACGGTAAAACTGATATTCGTATTGTACGACGTTTAGTTGAAAACTTTAATCATAAGAAATACTGTCATTCTTTTATCTATTTCACTCTTTCGTGAAATAAATGTTTGTGCTAATTATAAATATGTTGTGTTGGTATCAAGAATTTATATTAAAAAAACTATTGACTTCAAAATGAGGAGAATTTACAAAAAAATATGATGAAATGAATTAAATAATCAATTTATTCTTCTTCTTTGTTTTACCACTTTCAGCCAATGATTTGAAATTTTTAGTAAGCAATAAGAAGTAAAAATCTCATAAGTTTGGTTTTCATGAAAACTTAATGAGGATCGTCCCAAATACATGGAGTAAATAGTACTGTTTCAACGTATCAAAAGTACTATATGTAACCTTAATACGATTATTATTGTTTAGTAGTAATAAAATTTTCAGATTTTCTCAACATAATATATAAATTATTTGTGTATTGTTTCCAGACGTTGTACAGTATTAAAAAAATACTAAAATACATCGAATTAAACAAATTGATCGTATGGTTATAAGTACGTAGAAAATATTTTAATATTGAAAAAATTATAGAAAAAAACAAACAAGCATAATTTAAAAACACGTTCAATATGAGCTTATAGTGAACATAATACCATCAAGCACAATGCGCTACATCAAACAAGCAACTCATGAAAGCTTGTTGATTCAAAAGAAGATTGAATTAACCGAAAAGCTTTTTTACTCCCGGGATATTATTACTAAAATCTTTGCTAATAGCCCACCTGAAGATGTTGTAATACAAGAGTTTTAAATTGTGGTAAAGAACTTAAATAAAACAGAAATAATACTACATCACATAGTTTCATTTAATTATGGATAATGAATTTCTACAAAATTAACGCCAAATATCTTGTTCACAAATAAAAAACCAAGATTTTAATATTTCTATATATATCTCTAATGACCTCATTTATGGTATTATGCTTAATTGAGTCTTAAGTATAATAGATACATAAACATTAATTTAGTTGTTTTTGTAATAAACTTTAAATATAAAAATAAAATGAAGGAACTGTTAACAATTCTTTTGAAAATATTAATACGGCAAAAGATCTAAATGCAGTAATCTGTATGTCGATTGGATTTAAGTATTGTTTTCATCAATTAACAGAATACGATTTGTAAGAATCGGTGGAAGGAATATACGAATTCAAATCTAATAATTTACCAAATAATTACATAATTGGTTTCACACCAATTGACCGGTTTGTAGATAATACACATGACAAATAGTTGGTTAAATGTATAGAAGTCAAAAAATAATATTTGATTTAAATTAGGTATACTAATGTACCTTACATTGATTACCCAAAAAATGACTAAGAAATTTAATGAAGTGGTTTAAAATATGAATATATTTTACTTTTAAATTATAATATTTCGTTTTGAAACACAAATGTTTACTTATCTTTGTGTTTTAACTTCATAGTAATTGTTATTATAGATCTGTTAAAATTCGCGTTATTTCATAGTACGAATTTAATTGTGGAAATAATACAGTGTTGACGACATAAAATGTCGAAGCGTCGTCTTTCGCTAACTTATTGGCTTCCGTCCCATAAATCCCGATCTCACGAACAAACTCAATAAGCGTTTGAAGACTAAGGATGATAATATCGAGCTGGATACAGCAATACAAACATACATCAGGTAACAGTCGGTTTTAATAACGGTATCGAAACATTTCAATCCATTTACTATATTTAATCTTAGAAACAATCTATGAAATTTCTATTGAAACTATTGTGAAAAGTCACATTTTTTTAGCCATTTTTTATTAATTTTTCTGCATAAAAAAATCAGTAGAAATAAATATAAATAAATTACAGCTGTAGACGTAATTTGTAATATTTTGTATACTCAACACTTCAAGGTATAATAATAGGAAATAAATGACGAAGTAAAAGATAAAATAAGCTCTCGAAAATTTAAAGGTAAAAATAAGATACTGAATAAAAATTTATTGATGCCCTTCAAAAACTCCGTCTTTTAAATATGATAGAAATGTTTTTGACCTGCACTTTGTGTATTTTGAAACAACGATGCCTTGCACAGTTTTATTCTTATAAACAAGTCTACTGTTGGCTTCTGTCGTGTGTATGTGTGTGTATTGATATCTGGCTGTATTTGTTTTGTGTACTTATTACGCGTAATTTTAATTCCTCCACCGTGTTAAGTTAAAAATCCTGTTGTTAAATCCTTTGACTTTGAGTTGAGTGCTGTTTTAGACTATTTAGTGGTCAGGTAGTGCCCAAGTATCTATAATTGTTACATGTTTAAACTAAGTGAACACAATTTTCATGGGCAATGTTTTCACGTATGGACTTGTTGACAAAAAAGACAACAAGCCCATGCGTGAAAATATTGCCCATGAGACTGTTATAATATTATTGGTTGCTACAGCGTTCATTCAGGAACGCTTTCTGACTAAAGAACCAGTAATAGTAAAGTAATCCAGAATGCATTTATTAAACTCAGGGAAAGAGAAAATTTAAAACTCTGAAAACGTAGTGTACCTACACGATAATTAAGGTTGAAAAACTTCCATTCACGGCCACAAGGAATAGAAGAGTGAAATCCTGCTCGCCACACTATTTTTTCTTGAACGTATCTACGTTTTTTAAAGAATATTATTTGGGCCAATGAATACAATTTTTACAAAATGGAATAACGTATTAGTATAACGTAAATTTCAAGAAACAAAATCAAAGTTTTGCTTTCGAAAATGCAAGCGTCGTCTCAAAGTCGCTTCAACGTCAATGTTTGCAAGAATGTTATAAACCGATAATTGTTTGAGCTGCATTATATTTTATCACTCAGACAATTTAATTAATTGAGAATGTGCTACTAAAATTGAGGAGATATGTTATAAATGAATATGACAGATGCTCTGCGTCTTATTAAAGAGCTGTGTAAAATATTCATGATATTTTGATAAAATCTAACCAAACAGCCGTATTGGTTGAAACAGAACCATGTTAGAAGTAGACAGCGAGTATTATACCTTTGTAGTTCCTTTGAAGTAAAAGATAATAGATTAAAATGATATTAAATTAAATATAGACTAGTCTAATCTTATTTTACAAACGAATTATTTTCTTATAGTTTTCTTCAGTTTCTGATCTTCCAAGGATTATCTGATCTAACAGAATAAAACACACAAGTGTTTTGTAAAAAAATCTTTGAAATCCTAAATTTTGTTTAAGGTCATGAATTACAAAAATGTTTCGATTATCTGAATTTTTGTAACCTTTTTATTTTGTGTTTCTTACACCGATGACAAAAAGTTTCGTTTGATATCATGTTTTCCTTTAACTTTTTTCTGAAATATTTTATTGCTTTCTACTTAAAAATAGGTAATTTTTGTGTACTAATAACTTAAACTTTCGAGTTGACAAATCATGCAAAAGGTACTATTCCATATACTATACGTATACATGTGGTGTTTAATTTACTTTTTTTCATATTAAAAATGGCTATTTCAAAACAACTAAAGTGCTTTGCACAATCGTAAATAGGGTCAAAAATATTCAGAATGACGCAAATTATCATCCCTTAAACTCCATATACCACAGTTCTTACATCCAACTATCTGTATATTATTATGTCAATATTTTTCTGTAATATTTTTTCACTTTCGAATGTACTTGGATATTTTTGAAAATAAGTACGAGTTAAAGTTAAATGCAAACCGAAAGTTATAAAAAAAATAAATTTATTTAAAACAATACAATATTCTTATTGATTT
The DNA here is from genome assembly GCA_039881145.1 of Druceiella hillmani. Taxonomy (NCBI): domain Eukaryota; kingdom Metazoa; phylum Arthropoda; class Insecta; order Lepidoptera; family Hepialidae; genus Druceiella; species Druceiella hillmani. Next base: position 1,039,812 of record JAYKKI010000149.1, read on the forward strand.
ATAAAATTATCTCTTATAGCTAGTTAGGACGTTATAAAGTCTACGCAATGATTGAACTCTGAGACGCGGCTCGCAGGCCTTTTTATATTCTATTCTTATCTACTAAATTTGTGGGTACAGTCTGCTTACTATCTAACACTCGGTTTGTGGTTTCCCGATTCGTGGAATGACCGATAGGGTGACGAAATTGTTGGTATTGTTTTTATCAGCTTCTTCCATATGGCTGTCATTTTGAATCTCCCCTCCTAGTCTCAAGTTATCCTCATCTTTTTAGGGATAAACTGTGAGACGAAGTAAATTATCGTCAAAGTTATCATAGTTCCTAGTATCCACATGGTTATCTCTATTTTCTTGTTTTGAGAACTATGCATCTTCAATGTTTTTAGTTGGTTATATAGCAAGTGGTTCTCGGAATGTATTATTAATGGGTATTCATTGACAGTTTTAGTCTCCTGGTATTGGAACACTTCAATATCTGTCTTGTCTTTGGAAAAGTTACTCTCTGATGTATCTTTAAGGAATGATTTTTGTATTGATACTTTTTAACGGCTTCATGGGTCCTGGATTCTTACTTCGTCTTGCTCGTACTGATACCAGATACTATTAGTAATTTTCTTCGCTAGGTGTCTTGGGCACATATTATTAACAATTTTTCACAGGCGTTCCGCTTGTTGATGAGGCTTTCTTGTAAACATTTTTTCACAGGTTCTGCGGTACAAATTTTTTGAGTACATTCTCTTAACCTATATACTTGATCATATCTTATTAAGTATTGTCCTTCATTAATATCGGGAAGCGAGCATTGATTGTTCGTGTTGGTTATAATTGGTAAAATGTGTTTCTTATAATACTTATTCTTAGATACAATATTTATTGGTAGTTGAAAAATTATTATATTGGATATAATTTCTACATTAGGAGATATTCTCGCTTCTAAAGTTGACAAATCGTTTGGTAAATTAACAAATTTTGGTATTTTGGAGACGCTGTGCTCTAAGTGTAGTTGAGATATAATAGATGGGTGTAATATTCCATGTTGTACAAATATGTAAGCTTCATTTATATTTGAACAAACTTCGTTTAGTTTTTCGTAAGCAAAATCTAAATCGGTAATTCGTTCTGTTCTTTCTTCCTTTTTATATATCATGTTCAAGAGTGTATTCGTTTGTTGCGATATATTATATACTTGATTATGTATTTCGCTCAGAGCGTCTGATGTTACACTAAATTTATTATTTGTGTCGATTAATCGTCGTCATCTAAATTACCAATTAGGGCCTTAACTATTGTTCCTAAACCATTAGTTAATCCTCGTTTGGCGTGAGTTTTAATCGTTAATCTATTTAAACAATCTTTGAATTTTTGTCAAGGTAGTTAATATACGGAAAGCTTTCATTTAGTCCATTTATAATAGTTTGAATTTTGTAATATTCTACATACAGTGGATTTATTTTTATAGGGTGAACGATGTTCCATTCCATTTCCTGTATTTGTACTTCATCAAAGTTTATGATCGCGATGTCTCCGTCTAGCCATCTTGTACGCAAGCGGCAACTCTTGAATACGAGTTTCATTTACAAGAATTTGTCTGTCTTTACCTCTTGCATAGTATAATATTTTACGTGGCGATGTCATTAGTTTTATTTTAAAGGGTCCATTGTATACGTTTTTGCTTTTATTCTGGTTTTTACTGACGATGTAAAATTCGGTTCCTTCTTTTAGTTCCGATCCCCATATATCTCGCCAGGATCTTCACGGGTTACGCTTAATTGATTGTTTGTTAGTGAGTTCGACTCTTTGTTTACTTTGTTTTAGGTATTCGGATGTTATATTATAATTCATGGGTAGGTTTATTTCGCGTAGGAAGTGTAATTCATTTGGTGTCTTTTTAGTAGTTGAGTGTATCGTGTTATTATATGCGAGTACTGCTAAAGGAATACCTATTCTTCTTATCGTTTCTTGTTGTATCCGCAGTCTCTCAACGTTGAGTGTAAGTTCTATGTCTCTGTGAGATGCATGGTGTTGTGGTGTTGGTATGTAACATTCTATTTGTAAGGTAGCTAGAAATTCTTTCATTAGTTTGCTAATAAATCCAGTCTCGTTGTCTACTGAGATTATCTCGGGTTTACCAATTATTGCGAATATTTTTATTAGTTCATCCATTATGGTTTGACTTGTGCTATCGGTTAATGGTGTTACAAAAGCCCATTTCGAGAACAAATCGATTCCTGTTAAATATTTATTCTTTTCGTAAACAAATGTGTCTAATTGCCATTTGCTCATGGGTTTTTCGTAGGTCAGCGTGAGTTTTAAGGGGACTTTAATAGGGTGTCGGTTATATTTTATATGTCGCAGTAATTTAAAAATTTCGCGGTTTGTTGTTTAATATTTTCGATATAATATTTTTTATTAATTTCATTAATTAGCTCAGGGTTTCCAATGTGTCTTTCGTATCGATCGTGGGTTTCGCGAATGACTTTCAGTATGTCTTCATTGTCTATTAACTCTAATCGTGGGGTTTTAAACCATATAATTTCAAATGATTGTTTGTTATTTTTTTTTCTGTCAACTTCGGATGTTTGTTCGCCTAATTTGCTATTATAGCGTATCGTTTCCCTCCAATGTTTTCTATGACAAACCTCCTAAAATCTATTAGTGTTTCTAGCTTCACGCAATAATCATATGATCCTCGCGGATTTTTGGTTATTGTGACTTCATAAGGTCCGCTTTCTAAGTAGATACGGTTCATTCTGCGCGGCGGATGTTCGTGTTTTATTAAGAATTCGTGGTCCAAATCCTCGGCATTACTGTGTATGGTAGCGATGTCCGAGTTACGATGCACTTTTATACGGGATAACGCGTCAGCTACATAGTTATTTTTTTCCTTTCTTGTGTTTTGTTTCTTGTAATTTAAGGCGCCATCTGGTTAATTTGGAGTTTGGCTCTTTTAATTTAGATATCCATATCAAGGGTTGGTGATCGGTTTCTAGAGTGAAATGTCGACCGTAGATGTATGGTCTGAATTGAGATAGCGCGTAAAGTATACCTAATAGTTCGAGTTCCGTCACGTTATATTTTTGTTCGGCTTCATTCAGGGTACGCGACGCAAATGCGTTTTGAGATCTCTGTCGTTTTGAGATAAGACCGCTCCGAGGGCTATATTGCTAGCGTCAGAGGTTACTGTAAACAGTTTTTCAAAATCCGGGTACGCGAGTACAGGTGAGTTCGTGATTAATTGTTGTTTGTTGGAATGCTTCATTGAATCTTACATCATATTTTATTTTAACTCCTTTCTTTGTTAATTCTGTTATAGGTTTGACTATCTTAGACAGATCTGGTATGAATTTACGGTAATACGATACTAGTCCTAGGAAAGATTTTATTTCTTTTAAGGTTTTGGGTTTTGGAAAGTTTTGAATTGCCTTATTTTTTTTCTGGGTATGGTCTGAGTCCATTTTCTGTTAATATGTGGCCTAGGAATTTCACCGACGTTTAAAATAATTTGCATTTGGATCTATTGACTTTTAAATTATATTGATCTAGTGTATTGAATATAGCTTTTAACCGCTTATTATGTTCTAACTCGTTCGGGGCGTATATTATAACGTCGGCTAGGTAAACTAAACAATGTCCAGCTTCCAAATGAGGTCTGAGGTTATTTATCATTCTTTGAAAGATAGCAGAGGCTGTTTTAAGGTAAAAGGGCATACGAGTGTATTCGTAGTGTCCATTAGGAGTTGAAAATGCAGTTAATTCTATACTATCTGGGTGCATTTTTATTTGGTGGTATCCGGCGGTTAAATCTAAAGTGGTGAAATGTTTTGAGCTGTTTAATTTTGAAAATATATCTTCGATATATGGCAATGGGAACTTATCGTCGCGGGTTTGTCGCATTTAATTTTCTATAATCGATCACTAAACGCCATTTAGGGGGTTATCCTTCTTCTAAATTTTTTAAACTAAATGTGCGGGGCTCGACCAGGGTGAGTCCGACGGTCTTATTATTCCGTTTTGTAACATTTCTTTTATTTGTTTTGATACTTCAACTCTCTGTGATTCTGGAAGTCGGTAGGGTCTCTGATAAATTGGGTTGTCTTTTAATAGTGTAATGAGATGTTGTATTTTGTCAAAACTTGTCTCGTGTACGGTGTCTGCGAATGTGTTATTATGTTTATGCAATATGTCGTTTAGTGTGGGAATGTTATGTCTCATGTGATACATAGGGATTATGTCGTCGTCCGAAGTTAAAAGTGTATTTCGTTTTGGGCTGATAATTAAATTTAATAATTAGACATAGCGTCCCAACCAAGTAGAAAGTCGTACTTGTCTGAGAAGTAAAATATGTAAAATTCTAATGGTATTGTATCGGATCCAAAAACGTTGTCAAAGGGTGGTAAAATTATTTTCCCTTCGTGTTTAGTTATTTGGTGCGCGGTTTGAACTAAAAAAATTTCTTTACAGTAATCGGCTACTATTTCGTTCGCGTACTGTTTGGCTAACTTAGGTTGTATGAAGGATCTAGCGCTTCCGGTGTCTATTAGCATTTGTTGCTTGTCGGGTAATCTAATGTACGGTAGGTGGCAATAATTTATTTGGTTTAGTACTAATCTTGGTATCTCGGTCCGATCGTCCGCCTGAAAATTTTCTTCTTTATTAAAGGTATGTTTGTTATTATTTGGTGGGTCTTTCGTGTTATGAGATTCGCTATAATTTTCTGTATCGTTAAGGGGTGTTCCATAATATTGTTCGTACATTTGAGCGCAAAATTCGATAAAGTGTTGTTTCTCAGGGTCCTCCATTTCTATGTTAAACATTCTGCGGGGCGGTGCGGTACGCATAGTCACGTCTGTATTTTGTTGGGCTTGTCTCAATTTTTGAGAGAAAAATGACGGTGGGTAGACATGTTTTTTTGAGGTTGCATGTTTTGGAAATTTCGTTGGAATTGGTTTGGATTAATTTGGGGTCTAGGTGGGTAACGCGGTGCAAAATTATTTTGTTGTTGTTGCGTTATTTTATTCGGTGAGTTCGCGCCTTGGTTATTCGAATGGTGGTTAAGAATTCTTTCTTGTTATATATAAATATGTTATAAAACTCTAGTGGCATATATTTTAATAAAGTCTGTTGCGCTAAAGGCTCCATAACAACTTTAATTCCATTGATAATCGACTCGCTTTGCATTATTATGCTATTGAGTTCGTGTATAAAAGCTACTAATCTATCATCTTTCGGTTTTAAATTTTGAATTTCTCCGATGAGATCTTCGACACAAATTTTATAAAGTCCAAATCGTTTAGTTAGTACTTCTTTAATGTTTTTCCATTTTAATTCGCTGCTCTCGCCTAATACGGTCCATAGAGATTCTTCCGATAATTTTGGAATTATGTTATTTTGTGTTTTTTCATCTAACTTTGTATCGGCTAGAAAACATTCTACTATTCTAATAAAACCTGTCAGTGCACGTTCACCTCCTTTAACGTCAAATACGGGAATAGGAATGTGTTTAGCTTCAGTGGCTAATTTTATAAACTAATGGAACAATCAATGAAACGAAATAAGGACAATATATATGATCAAGTACTTACAAATGTGCCGTAAGTATGATGAGGATGCACTTCATCGAGATGTCTGTCAGTCAATATTATGCTTTGTCAACCCTCGATGGCTTTTTGGCTGCTGCGTAGATGCGGTGTCGTTGGCCGATGCTCGCTTGCAGGAAGAAGTCTTCACTTTACTTGATTTGTAGTTTATGGATTCAGACGAAGAAAACAATGCTAGAGCTACACGAGCCCACGTTGACGCCAGATAAAATTAAATGCAAACCGAAAGTTATAAAAAAAAAATTTATTTAAAACAATACAATATTCTTATTAACTTATACAATTATCTCTTATAGCTAGTTATGACGTTATAAAGTCTACGCAATGATTGAACTCTGAGATGCGGCTCACAGGCATTTGACTGATGGGGTGACGCAGTTGTTGGTATTGTTCTTATCAGCTTCTTCCATATGATAGTTACTTTGACTTGCATTTATGAATAGATTTATTATATGAGCTATCTTATTTCCAAAAATATCCCTGTATATTCGATAATGAAAAGAAACTATTTACACAAAGTTACTCACATTAATATCACACGACATCAAAAACAGCTTATTGTTTCCGATACATTGTTGAAGAAAAAAATTACATCAAAAGCACGATAATTTTTGAGCTTTTTTACACTACTGTGATAAGTTAAAAGCGTGGGGAAACTAATTCCTCGTGTCATATTCGTGTAACGGGCTATCCAGTTAAAAAATCATTTCTTTTTGGTCTCCAAAAACTGCACATATATATATATATATATATATATATATATATACATATATATGAATATAGTTATCAACTATATTGTTAACGGCACATAGGGAGACCGCCTCCTTACAAAGAAAAAACCCTTGGTATAGTTCAATATTACATCGAGAACAACTATAGGCTACGAACTATGAGAGTTAACTTAATTGTAGTTTTGCTGATAATGCTCTACGTATATGACAACCCTTTCTATTGTAAACTTTACATTTAATGTTAAATTTCAACGTTCATTCAACGTTAATGCTTCGTTCATTCAACGTTATCACTTTATTATTTTATGTGTGGCTTTTTGAAATTAAATATTACTTAGACTATATAAATTCTATAAACAAAAGTTAAATCATATCACTTTCATTTCGATCAGTTAAAAGCGTTGTACAAAAATGTTTATAACACTTTATTTCACCTTTATTGAGACGAATAACGTTAATGACAATCGTTAAAAGAATCTATACTTCAACAAACATAGAGATCTTAATGACGGTTCCGAAATAATACTCTGAATAATTTTGCTATTATACCATGCAAGTTGATGTTTCGAGAGAAAAACCTACACTCGTTTACATCGATCTGCATTATTATAATCATTTTCATGATGAAACTTCCCTCATCATTTTTCTCCATGATTCTTCAAAAACTTCCTTTAAAAACAATTTTTAAAGGAAGTTTTAAATAAATTTTACTTCTAAAAATATTTATGAAGAAACGTTAGATAAGGCAAATAAACTACATGTGTCTTAAATTTTCCATGCATATATATATATATATATATATATATATATATATATATATACGCTGCATGGAGAATTTATTAGATTCTTCCTTTTCTATTGTTGCCTGCTACCTACAGTGACAGGACGAAAGAAACATCACGTGAAATTACAGCTTAGAAATTGGCATGACAAACAGATTAAATATTGTGACCCCTTTATGAGATAATGAGATGGGTCGTACCTGAAACCAAGTAGCCACATAAAATGTTCCATATATGTCTTTTTATTCCCGGTATTTCTATCATTAATATTGTTCCTCATTTTCAGTGCTCCAGGCCAAAGGAGGGAATAAAATACTTATGGTTTTGTCTCGACGCCTGTCTGTTCCATTACTAGTCATGGCCCTAACATAACCTAAACCTAATAATTTAGCAATCCGACAATTGGATATAATGCAAAGTTTGGTAAATTAAAATTACTCCAATTATAATTAAATGTGCTGAAAATTCTATATTTATGTTTCAGTTCAAACTTACGATACAGCAAAGAATTATAAAAAACTACGTTACATTGTTCATTTCACCTCATAATTTTTAGAAATATTAAATGAAAAAATTTTAACTATTGCAAATACAACTGTTGGAAATGTGTGTAAAATGAGATCAGTATTGAAGGAAAACTATTAATATCACCGTAAATACCGATAAATTATATAAAAAAAGTAATGACTCATGTAAATTTGTGACTAAAGTCCGTAAAGAATATTCTAATAGCTTTTGTATATTTTATTTATCAAGTTCTACCAACAGTTATATAACTTACGGTTGCGCTCACTTCATAAGCGCTCGGTTCGTATTTCGTTTAAGCGATATGTCACATAATAATATATGATCTACGCATTCATTTTGTGATGTTTACTCGTATTTTTTCATTTATTGAACAAAATTTAATGTACGAAACACATTATTATTAATTAAAGTAATTATTAGTGTAATAATGTGTTATTTTGATATATAACACAAATAATATATATAATATTGTTTGTTATTTTGATATATGTATAAAATTATATTTATCATTTTGGCAAAATAATGTCGCGTTATTATATAATGTAATTTTTCAAATAAAACCCCTATTATTTGGTAAGTTTTAAATATTTCAGAAAGAAAAAAGCTTTAAAAAATGCTATGGACTTTAGGTAATATGTTTACTATCGTAGCCAACTATTTTTTTAAATCAAGTTTACCACGCTTTTACCAATTTTACTCCTTTGTTTATCTGAATCAATATTTGCACTTTGATTTTAATTCATTTCTGTATATCCGATCTATTTGAAGTTTTGTGTAGGTTATATACTTACGTAGTTATATTGGTAATAAATCATATTGCTATTAGGTTTTTAATAAACGATGTAGCCAAGAAAGCCTAAAACAAAATAATAGCAAGCAATAATTCCAAATCTAGGCATGTGTATGTCGAGAACTAGATATGTGTAGTAGTAGGATCAACATGAAATTGGGCATATGTATACAATTCATGCGTTATTAGAATTTCACGTTTACAAGAAACATTTTTATGGCGGTACGAAAATAGTGAGCAAGATGCTTCAGTGTTTCAAATTTTTGGTCAAAATAGACAAAAAAATAAAAGCCATATGGTGGTAAATATGGTAAGCTATTTTTGTTATTTGTGTTTCGATTCGACTAATTCAGTATCTCAGATTTTCAATGGCGACACCAAAAAAGTGTAAGAATTTGATAATTAATAATGAACATTACAGAAATCGTCAGGTATTATTTGTAATATAAAATGCAATACCCAACCAGTTAACTCGACTTACACCGGATCTACTTTTTTAAAACTCTAAGATCACATAGGAAAGCGATTGATTACAGGATTTTCAATACTAGTAAGTATTATATATTCGTAAATGTGTACATTTTGAAAGTTTGAAAAACCTGGCTTTTACAAAGTAAACGATAAGTTGTAAAATAAATTTTGAATTAGAAATATACAAAGAGTAAAATAATAATATTTATAACTACCTCATATATTCTATAGTTCTGCTCTATTCTATATTCTATAGTCCGTGGCGGTTCTGTTACTTACAGACGCAATATTTTTTTTCAAAAATCATCTAATATGATAGTATGATGTGGCACGGTCTGTATATCCTTCATTTCAATGCCACTGTTAGCTTTTGGGTTTCAAAATGAGTCTGTGAATTGAAACTATTGTTTTACTTCATTTTCACTTGTTTTCTAAATTATTTAATTAAATGCATTTATTTTATAGAAGTTACGTACTGCTAATAAACAAATAAAACAAAAAGCGAATTTTTAAATAATAAGCTACCAATTCAAACACCGTCTTTATAAAATAAATATTTACCCTTATAAACAATTTGTTGCTTGATTGGTACAGCGATTTTTTTCGAATTCTTCTTGAAAACATAAGATAAAAATAATATATCACAATACTTTTTCTTTCATTACTGCAAAATAAATTATTTTTCAATTAATTTTCTTTAATATCATAATTTTCCGAGTCTAAGCATTTCATTAAGAAGAGACGAAACGTTTCATTATTATGAAAAAAACTCCATAAAAAAAACTTTACCAGTGTAATCAATTTATGCAAAATAATACTCGTGTCGCTTACTATTCGTAGCAAAATTAAAGCGTTCACTGCTTTACGTTTGTTAATCGGAGATGATCGCGACGTCAGGTGTGCTGCACTACAGGACACTTAAACCTTGAAAAGAAAAAGAGATAAGAAAAAGAAAGATCCCTTATAGTCGTCTTATTTTGTACGCCAATTTAAAAACAGTCTGTAATTAAAATCGATTTTTCCCTCAATTTCTTTCCAGTGCACTCTTAATATCTACTTCCATGGAGTGAATTAATTTAAGTATAGTGTCATATATAGGGATTAGTTGGAAGTGGTGTTAGAATATTATCACATTTACACTTTTTGAGGAATATATTAAAAAAACATGAAAAATATTAATTTGTAACACTCTTTTTGAAGATTCAAATTATCGAATTTTAGACTTTGGTTGGAAACTATAGTTTAGCGTCTCAAAAATAAAATATTTTAATATATTTTCAAACAACCATTGTCTAACATCCAGTGTAGTTTTGAACATATGATGACATGGGAGTCTTTAAAAAAATTTTTTAACTAGATATTCTGTGGTGTAATTCAAAAAAGTTTTAATTCACTTCTTTAAATGGTACTTAAACATTAAGGAATAAATTTAAACATTTAAAAATCCTTTAAGATCTTCTATATTAGTTTAGTTTAAAAATAACTCTCTAAAGTGATGAACATTTAAATGCTCTTCAGCCATTATTAGTTACAATCGTAGATCGTAAAGTAGTGTTACTTTATATAAAAAATAATATATCCTGTAAAATCATTGAAAATAATAAAAAAACATACTTAACTTTGATAATAAAGGTTTAATACATATTTAGTTTTAAGCAAACATACACGATAGAGACTTGAGTTCTTTATATATGATGTGTACGTCACATCATTCCTGATCCACCGTTAGAAAACGAAATTCAAATTTCAATCTTCTCATGTCACAATTTATAAATAGTATGGTTATAGTTACTAAATAAATTAAAATAATGTGCATTCTCTAATTAGCCACATTTATTTTTTATGTGTTATGAGTTGTAATTCTGGTAACGTACACCTTGATTTTGTATAATCAATTATCTTTTACTTTATATAGTAAATTACGACAAAATCTGTAATGTAAATACTAACATATGGTTGACATATTTGTTATCAATTATAAATTATAACAAAGGATATATTTACGTTATCGAATTGTATTTTTTATCTCTGCTGGCTTAAATAAATAAAAAAACCGCAAACAAATTCCAATCAAACACGATTATTATTTTGGCAATGAACCATCGCGTTGCCGTCTGAATATAATAGACTTGAGTATAAATTCAACTCTCAACCTTTCTAAGCTTTAGATTCTCCTCTATTGAACCTTTTTGTCCTATGGAAGTGTTTTCGTGCCCCGGGATTTCTTTCTACATAACGCTCCTAACCTTATGTTTAACTGCTATGAATCCTTTGAAAAGTTTAATATAATGTCATACTTGAATGGCTTAAAATACTTTTTAACATATTATGCTCCTATTTTCTATTTATTATGTACTAGCTTTGGTTTCACTTGCATGAAAAATGAATAAAAAATGTAAAATGGATAACTTTTTCTGTTATTACGGCATTATTATCCACTTACAGTATAAATTATAATACTTGCTTCTATCAACGATTTTATTCCAAACGGAGTGAATCTTTTGAATTAACAAAAGGAACTGAATAACAATATAATATTCTTATATTCATAATTTCACCCTAACCGCTGTGTAGTTGAGGAGGGGAAACGAGGCAAATGTATATGAAGAAACAAACTTACTTGCGCATTCGTAAAATGAAGCCAGTGTTATGATTGCATTATAACTTAAGATGGTAAATATCAATAAACTCAAATTATCAAAACAGATAACATCAATATTAAATTAATTCGTAAACAAGTGTCTAATTCTGCCTTGATTCGGGTGATATTTTTTCAACACAAATGAATATTTAACAGACTGCAAGAAACTTTGTTCACCACATTTTCAAAACAAACTGATCTATCTTTCCATTGGCCAAGGATATATTTGGAGATGGAGCAGCGAATAACAAAAAATATATTACAGACTCTGGTAATGGCATGTTATTATTTTTTGCCTTATTGTTACACATTAATAGTGTATAATGACTAAAAAAATAAGTTACTAAATGGAATATCTTTTACATTAATATATTTTAGACCTAGCATTTTAGACTAGAACCTTTGAAGGTTACCACAGTCACAGTGTAATCTTCAATTCAGTTCAATTTTTCTCCGGTTTTCCCATCACAAATCTTTGAAAATCCGAATAATTAACATATGGCATTAAGTATTCCATTCAAATTATACACATATACATATATTTATTGAAGATTTTATTACCTAAATGCGTATTGCAAGACGTTTTTTCCTCCTTTCCACATTAGTATTCTACTCAAACGTTTATTCCGTACATAAAGTTTGCGACTCCTCAACAATACTGAACTAGAGAAACACGTCGTGACCGCTGCACAATAAGAATAATAAAGTTAATAAAGGACGATGGGTGAATGAAGGATTTAGTGATATTATATTTCCATCTCGATGACGCTTTAGCGTCAGGGAAAATCTGGACACGGCAAAAAATCGACAAGTATAAAGGTTATGGAAAACGGAAATGCGCATAATTATACGGTAAAAAATACTGAAATGCGATTTTTATTTTCGACGGTAAAATCGCGATGCTGTAAAATATAGGATGAATGATATATTTGTTTCGAATATTTCGTCTTTTTAATTAGTTTAAAGGAGTAGGTACTATTTAATTACAGTTAGCAATGTAGTCCGACTTTCACGCTATAATTACTTGTGAAGTAAAATACTATTTCCATTCCAGATATTAAAAAAAATATGATGGGAAATTTATTAAATTCAATAAAACTTGGTGTAAAAAAGGCTCTAATGTAACTTAGTTATATATTGATATTCGAAAACTGTCATATTCTTTGTACTCGCCACATCCTGCAAAGTGGGTTTTTTAAATTCTAAGCGCCATCTACTTCTCGTGCGAGTGTGGTCTTTAGATAGATTAAACTACTTCACGGTGCGCTTTGTATTTGTTAGTTAAGTAGTAGTCAGTATTCCTTTCCCCTTTTTTCTCGAAGCCATAGAAAGGCACTTTTCACGACCTGATTTTCAAGTCTGCGCATAACGTGACCGCATCACCTCAGTCTTGCCTCCTGGATTTTGTTGGCAATCAGAGAGACTTTGAAATTCTTCCTTATATATTCATTTCGTATTTTTACTTTGAACGTTACTCCACCTGGCCAGCGCAGCATATGTATTTGGGTCAAATGATGTTTATGTATAAGAATTTTCTTTGTGGCCCAAACTTCATTTTGTGGCTCAAGCATACCATAACTGCTCTAACAACTGTTTTATACTTACAATTATCTATAAACCTTGCTCTTATTCCTGACGGTTATTTTTATCTTGAATCGAATGCATATTCGAAAATTGTGAGAGAATAAAAATATTTCTATTAGATATACGTTGTGACGAAATGGTAATCGAGAGAGGCCGTCTTGGATCACTGGTGTATCTAGAATGGAATGGAAGCCAGTATACAATTATCGATATTATTAATGTGATGTAAATGAATCAATATAGCAGATACTTTGAAAGAAAAATTATTAAAGTGCCATTTTAACTTTTCACTGACAGGATTCAAGGAATAACTTAACTTTAACCATATGTTTCCATACGTTTATCTATAAATAAAAAATCTCATATAAATATTTAGTATCCTTTAATAGTTTAACAGTAGTTAATAGTTTAGATAGTAAGCAGAAATTAATTAATACACTAAAGAATATTTCCTTGGATTTATTATTTCGAAAAAAAATATTGATTATTAAGTTATTACTACGTAATCTTGTAATTAAAATTAAACTGATTCTGATAAGTTCATATTCCCTTTTATACGAATTGAAATAAACTAACGCATTTGTGACTACGATACTCCAACTAACTTGTAAACTACAACTGCGAGATAATCAGTATCCATTGCAAAATTCGTAAACTGCCCAATAGCAGTACTGATTATTTAACATTATATTGAATTGGTTATTACATACCTATTTAATCATGTAAAAAGTACGAAGTTTTCACATGGTTAGAAAGACATGAAATAAACATGGTGACGCTAGAAAACGGTCACTTTAGTTTATTTACTTTAATCCCCTGGGGTTGGTGTTTCATTTAACACGCACTTTGTATGCGCGTAAACGAGGCTAGGCGCTCGCAAGTAAAAGTGGCTCTAGTCACGTGATATATTAACGTAAGCAATCAGCTGATAAATTGATGCACTATTCATAAGTGAACTGTGATACGTAATGGTCAACAAAACCCGATACTGTAGTTTGTTGTAATTATTTTAAGCGTTCAATCGAATAGAGGTTTTCTATTCAACAGTAACAATACAACAAACAACTACGACGACCACCACTAGGAAAACTAAAAGTGAACAGTTATCTTCGTACAGATTACAGTCAATTAAATTTAATCTGTCTTCGTCTGTACTAAAAATAGACTTAAGCATATAAACTTTATAGATAAAAATCCTTTACCTCTACGTTTGTAGAATTATTAATGTATTAGTGAATGGCTCGGTGTGGTTAGTAAAAGGTACGGGAAATAAACAGATTTCATTATAAGAATATATCGTTAGGAATTTTACTGGTGTTTTCTGTTATAGAGAACTATATGTATATTCATGACGAAAATAAGGCAGGTTCATCATTGCTACGCTCGGTAGGCGATAATTCGATGACATTTTCTTAATATCGATAATGTTTCATATCTTATTCACTTCCAGGTTCGAGGTAGTTCCTCGTTTGTTAAAAAATTAATAAGCGGCACTTAACTTTTTAATTTTTCTCTAAAACTTTATAAATCAGCAAATATTTTAATATTTAGATAAAAATATAATATCATAACGAGTGAATAAAAATCTTCTCGATAATAATGTTCGTGAGTTCCACATCAGCCTAATTTCGTCGTAATCATATAAATATTCCCCAGCGTGCGGTTTTGCTACCGTGATTGATATGATCGATTATGATATTTTGTTTTCACTTTCCCTTGTGGCACAATAAACGATGTGCCGTCAATGGCGACATTATAAACAGTTCAACGAAAGTGAAATATATATGCGAGATAATAGCAGCAATTATTTGGAGCCGGTAAATCAAATTATCTTCTCGCAGAAAAAAATATATTTCTAAAATTGTGAAACGACTTGGCATTCTTTAATATCACTTAAATTTCATTCAAATATCCTTAGCTTTTAAATATAGAAAATTAGCCTTCGAATGTTTTTAAAAATGCATAAATTGTCATAAAATATGACAGATTATAATGTATCTCCTTGAGGAGTTTTATTGAAAATATATACCAATACTATTTTAATTTCACTGCTCATTATAAACCATTGTGGAAAATTAACTTTCAAGTAAGAAATTTGGAAGAAAAATCAAGCCTATAAATATGCGATTAATGCAAATGCGTACGATTCGGGATAACCTCGATTTGAGCTGGGCCCAAT
Source organism: Druceiella hillmani (assembly GCA_039881145.1). Lineage (NCBI taxonomy): Eukaryota > Metazoa > Arthropoda > Insecta > Lepidoptera > Hepialidae > Druceiella > Druceiella hillmani. The sequence goes on from JAYKKI010000149.1 coordinate 1,055,115, forward strand.
TTAGATTGCCGTCGATTTTGTCCGAGTTGCGTTTAGTTTCAAGTTGTATTGCATTTTAGTTGAGTTATTTTAAGTTTAATATTTTTTTGGTTAAATTTATTTTCTTTTGCATATGGATTTATTCTGTTTAAGGTTGGAAACAATACGAATTGGACTGGATTGAAATTCAGGGCATTTCCTTTTTTAAGATAAGCTTGACCGGATCATATTTTAATTGACGTGTATTTGAGCTTAGTTAGATGAAAATAAATTGCTCGATCTTTAAATTTAGTAGCATTTTTCTTGCGATTAATCTGTACTAGGTTTTCATTTATTTTTAGTTCGATGAGAAAAGGGAAGGGGAAGGGGAAGGGGGAGGGGAAGGGGGAGGGGGGAGAGGGGCGGGGAGGGGGAGGGCAGGGAGGGGGAGGGATGGTGGGGAGGGAGAGGGGGAGGGGAGGGGGTGGGGGAGGTATAGGGGGAGGTGGAGGGGGAGGGGTGGGGGGAGGGGGAGGGATAGGGTGAGTGGGAGGGGGAGGGGAGGGGAAGGGGAAGGGGAAGGGGAAGGGGAAGGGGAAGGGGAAGGGGAAGGGGAAGGGGAAGGGGAAGGGGAAGGGGAAGGGGAAGGGGAAGGGGAAGGGGAAGGGGAAGGGGAAGGGGAAGGGGAAGGGGAAGGGGAAGGGGAAGGGGAAGGGGAAGGGGAAGGGGAAGGGGAAGGGGAAGGGGAAGGGGAAGGGGAAGGGGAAGGGGAAGGGGAAGGGGAAGGGGAAGGGGAAGGGGAAGGGGAAGGGGAAGGGGAAGGGGAAGGGGAAGGGGAAGGGGAAGGGGAAGGGGAAGGGGAAGGGGAAGGGGAAGGGGAAGGGGAAGGGGAAGGGGAAGGGGAAGGGGAAGGGGAAGGGGAAGGGGAAGGGGAAGGGGAAGGGGAAGGGGAAGGGGAAGGGGAAGGGGAAGGGGAAGGGGAAGGGGAAGGGGAAGGGGAAGGGGAAGGGGAAGGGGAAGGGGAAGGGGAAGGGGAAGGGGAAGGGGAAGGGGAAGGGGAAGGGGAAGGGGAAGGGGAAGGGGAAGGGGAAGGGGAAGGGGAAGGGGAAGGGGAAGGGGAAGGGGAAGGGGAAGGGGAAGGGGAAGGGGAAGGGGAAGGGGAAGGGGAAGGGGAAGGGGAAGGGGAAGGGGAAGGGGAAGGGGAAGGGGAAGGGGAAGGGGAAGGGAAGGGGAAGGGGAAGGGGAAGGGGAAGGGGAAGGGGAAGGGGAAGGGGAAGGGGAAGGGGAAGGGGAAGGGGAAGGGGAAGGGGAAGGGGAAGGGGAAGGGGAAGGGGAAGGGGAAGGGGAAGGGGAAGGGAAGGGGAAGGGGAAGGGGAAGGGGAAGGGGAAGGGGAAGGGGAAGGGGAAGGGGGAAGGGGAAGGGGAAGGGAAGGGGAAGGGGAAGGGGAAGGGGAAGGGGAAGGGGAAGGGGAAGGGGAAGGGGAAGGGGAAGGGGAAGGGGAAGGGGAAGGGGAAGGGGAAGGGAAGGGGAAGGGGAAGGGGAAGGGGAAGGGGAAGGGGAAGGGGAAGGGGAAGGGGAAGGGGAAGGGGAAGGGGAAGGGGAAGGGGAAGGGGAAGGGGAAGGGGAAGGGGAAGGGGAAGGGGAAGGGGAAGGGGAAGGGGAAGGGGAAGGGGAAGGGGAAGGGGAAGGGGAAGGGGAAGGGGAAGGGGAAGGGGAAGGGGAAGGGGAATTATAAAAACTTTTCTCATTATTTGAGTTTTTATCAAAATAAAAATTTATATGAAACCTACAAATAAAATTTAAAATTTTTAAGGGTGTCACTTCTACCACGTGAATTGCGCACGTGATTTTTTTTATTCGGAAACTAATAATCGTTCATTGAACTGCAATAATTTTACTAGGAAGTGTGTCATTAGACACTTTTATTTACTTATTTCATATATTTTAACCGACTGGGAACAAAATTAGAGGCGATGGGAGCTGGGAGCGTTTTGATGGCGATTTTAGTGGCTTAAAGGATGTTGCTGGAGTGACTCAACTAAATATATACAAGAATGCTAAGAATAAAATCATAAATTCTCAACATAAAGTCACTCTCTTTGATACGTAAAAGTGTGTTTTAATCAAGATATCTCTCATTAATACAAAAGTTGTCCAAAACTTTAAACATTACCGTAAATTGGTATTTATTTAAAGCACCTTTTACATAATGTTTTTTCGTTACATCTATGATAAAAGCTAGGGTGAAATGAAGCTAGTACGTAATTAAAATCATTTCCATTTGTACGTAATATTAATAACTAAGGTATTTTCATAGAATCGATTCAAAGTATTTAAAATTATGTAGTTATCATCCTACGTAAAGTGTAGTATGATAACTACATGTGTAGCAATAAGCATAGAGCAAATTAAATCAGTGAGTATAATTTCCTGGTATAATTTCCTCTCTTTTAGTATAATTTCCTCTCTTTTAGTATAATTTCCTCTCTTTTAGCATACTCAAGAAACTAAATGTAACTTTCAATACACATTTTTTTCAAATGTAATTACATAATATGAAAAAAGAAAACGTGCTTCGCTTTGCTCGGGAAGTATGAAATCGAATTAATTTTATTTTAATTTGTAAGTTCAGTTTCGTGGGCACTATCTGACGGGTCATTTGAATTTTGGATATCTCTGAATCCGAAAGTTTATATCCTAATTATTACACAAAAACGCATCTGGCATAAATATTGTGAGGACGTACACGTGTAAACCAACGAGTGTCAGCTTAAAAGGACTTAAACATGTTCCAAACGTATGTAATTATGATTTTATATGTCAAATGAATTTGTGATAATATCGTCATAATTTATGCAAATTATGCTTAGTTAATTGTTAAAATTATTTATTTGCCGAATATTAGTATAATTGACTTTTGTTACCTTCATTGTTGTCACACTGATTATTGTTACGGTATACATTTTTGATACATTTTTGTTACATATGCGCCATGTTCCAACCAAATGATGTTTTCATTTTATTTCTAAGTTTAAGATGCAACTAAAGTGACTGAAAATTCATGATGAATGCCAAATATATCCTTGTGCTACTTTTTAGCGTTTTTTTCGTCTCTCAATATTTAATATATTGCGTGCTTTCAAAGAAATTACGAAGTCTACTTATTCGAAAATACAGTACCTCGTTTATTTTCATCGCGGTGCAGATTTGGTTGTATATAAATTAATCACTATATAAAGAATTTCTTTTCCATTTATACTTTCAAAGGTCGTCCTCCTCCCCTAATTCTTTTTATACACTTCCTATTCACTCCTCCGGTCTCACCCTGTTCTTATTTTTCATTCTTTTCTTGTTTCTGCTCTTATGCTAATTTAAAAGTTTTGTAATATTTGTTACATTTATTATTATATTTTTATAATTTATATTTTCTTTTCTCTCTTGTATTGTAATCACAATAATTCTAGTTCACTTCACTACCAATTGTTAAAAAATATCTTTCCTTGCTTAGATAGAGACCGTATCTTTTAGTTTAGTCAATAAGTTTATCTTACATATCTTTCGTTTCATACTTTAATTTTAAAAAGTATATTACAAACAAGCATAAAGTACTTTATGATTTAAAAACTAGTACACAGTTACAAAGTATCCATTATATATTTTTGTAATGGGATAATTAACTAAAATAATAACTTAACGTAATAATGTTTTTTATGTGTTATTGTGTTTAAACATATATTTAAAAAAACTTAAATTTTATGTCCCAAGTTTGAATATTATTTCGCACCTTTCTTCATTTTTACCACCTTATTAGAATTTAGTAAAAAATTATTTTAAAAGAAAGAAGATCGTCTATAATTTCTGAACAGCTTCACTACTATCTGGTAATATAATCATCGACACGACACAGCGTTCAATTTGCTTGTCGAAATTAGCGGAGTGACTCCGTACCGAAGTCAATATAAATCGAATTCAGAAATTATAAGTTCGTTCCACTTTTACTTGTTACATTTATTTTAGAACACAACTTCTCAATCTCTATACCTATAACGATACAACTTGTTTCTTCGTAGTGAGGCCATTCATAAAATAATATTATTTTAGTTTCATTGAGATACGTGCATTCGAGAGTTTCAAATATGCTATGAAAAAATTGGTAATTGTAAAGTTTCTAAATTATATACAAAGTGTTTTCCTTGTAAAGTTATTGGAATTTGCTTTTCTTACAATGTTGAGATAATAATTTTAGTATATCTTCTAAATCGTATTTATTTTTTTGATCGTAGATATGTATATGTATATGTGTATATATATATATATATATATATATATATATATATATATATGTATATATGTATATATATATGTATATAAATATATATATATTTATATATATATATATATATATATATATGTATATATATATATATATATATATATATATATATATATACATATATATATTTATATATATATGTCTTTTTTTTTCTTGACAAAAATTAGCAAATATTTCACATATTCCATAATACTGAACAATTGGCACTTTATTGGCTATATACGTGACAAAATTTATTGTTTTATCATAGTTTTGGTACATTACTTACAGTTAAAAACTTATTTCACGAAAATATTGAATATTTTAGTAAAGGTAAATTTGTGTATACTTTTGTTTATAATGTGCATCTTGGGTACGAAAAAAGTAAGTAATTTTAATATTGTCAGATATTGAAATCCCATTCAATTTTATTTTTAAACTTTTTGCACGATTTGATGGACTTACGACGCAAATTTTTGTTATATAAACGCGTTTTAATAAATTTCAGTAATTCAAGAAAGAAGTTCTCAGCGAGTATTTTTGTTCAGGTTTCAGCGAATATTTCGTGTCGGTTTTATCGAACGCGTTTGTCTAGATTTTGGCGAGTATTTCATTTACATATTGTAGATAAGTACTATTCAATATTTAATTTCAGGAAAAATGAGAACTATTTTTAATTTGACAAAGTTCACCTACTCACGTGTTCAAAGCTTTAAAACATGTTCATAAAATGAATGAAATATTTATAATTTTTAATGTTAATAAAAAAACGCGTAAAAAACATGTAATAAAATATACGTAATCACATTTATAAACGAAGAAATAAATTAGTTAAAAGTGGTCTACAAAATATGAAATACATATCGCATTAAAATTACAATATAATTTACTGTAACAAAAATAGCCTAGCGCGCGGCACAATTTTAATAAAATATTTACTTGCCTAATTATTAAGCTAATTTTTTATTCATTATTTTCAATTTAGTATTGGATTTTCATTAGTTTACTTAGAATAAAGATTGATTTGCACCGAATAACTTTATTGTGTATATCATAGTAAAGCATTCATGTCGTTTTTTTATATTCCATGTAGCTAGGTAAATATTGCATTTTTAAATATTTTCATATTATGACGCCGATGATTGAAAATCATGATGATGACAAAAAGAGATACTAAACGTGTCAGTTTTTTGATACCATGATAAATTTTTTTGCACATTGATTTATCAAATCAACATGTGAAATAACCTTAGCACGTGGATCTAATTTCTAATAATTAAGAAAAATAAACGATTTAACAAAAAATTAACGTCTTCCTTTAGATTCAACTTGAATTTTTTTTGTTTCAAATGTAGAAACATTTCATTTATTACAAATATTTGAAATGACGTTATGTGTCCTAATGCTTTATTTTATTTTTTCAATACAATTAGAGAAAAATAATTATTAGGTACTAAAATACTTTAGTAATGACAAGGAATTACACGGCACCCTTATTTATAAATTCGGCGATACTAAAATGGATAACGATTATACATTAAAAGGAATTCATTTTGTATCATCATAAATATATGGCACACTCTGCTGGCACTTAGCTAATTCAGAAGTTGGTTGTCGTGGGGAAATAAACAATCCTCACTTGATTAAATTCTGGATGTTGGTGTTATGAAGGAATAATGGCTACGCAATTTGTTTTGCGCTTGTTGCATAGTCTGCACCTGTACGTGTTACATTCGTCAATACTATATTTACTTAATAAAAAGAAACATAAATTTGATTTTATTCATCAGAACAGTATCGAAAGCGACTCAATAGAAAGCAAGAAATCTTTATTATAAAATAATCGATTCTTACAGGCACTTTGGAAAAATCGGCATTCAAATTTATTTGATCGTAGTGTCCACATCTTTTTCCATTACCTTAAAGCGAAATGTACTGTGGTCCTAGTGAAATCAATTAATATTATTTTAGTTTTTTTTATGAGTATCCATGGAAGGTACTCAGAGTTATTTATACTACAGAGCATTTCTTCACTTATTCAAATGATGCTTTAAATAGATGAGACCAGAAAATACTATTTTTTCAACCACAAGTCTATATTAAATGAATTTTAATATATGAAATTTAAGACTGCAATACAATAAAATTTGACTACGAATATTATTGCATAAATCACTAATTTTTATGATAAGGGAAATTTATGTTTAGTGTATCATGGAGAAAGTTTAATAATTTAAAATTTTATAATGTTTCATTAAATAAATTAAGTTTTACTGAGAAATCCACGAGAAGTTTTTTTCAGAGTGTTCATTAGCAAATGCACGGTTTTCCGACGAAGGAAATTTTTTTTTGGCCTATAACCTAAAATTTTTTTAAAAGAATATATAAGTCGGCAAATGTTTCTGGATTTTGTTGCTGTAATATCAAAGTTTATATATATGCATGTAACTGTTATATGTTTATAGATACATTTGAAATATTTTAAATTGACATAAATAATATTTAGTAAGTATGACACATGAATAAACAGGAAAGGTATGTAAATTACCCCTATTATGCATTAAATAGCACATTGATGAGCCGATATGTTCACAAAGGACATAAGTAAAAACAGGAATCGAATTATTCACTTACATAAAAGAAAGTCGCAGTGTGTACATGTTAATATATAACACTACCATATTCAATTTCTTGCCTTTCGTCTTATTACGGAAATTTCCTGATGGTCTACAACATTTCATAATTTTTCGATCAAAATGATTGAAATAATAACTATTTATAAATTAAAAATTGTTTAATGGAAATAGTATAGGAATTTGCCATATATTTAGTCAAACGTAAAATTGGTGGTGTTATTAAAATCGGCATTCGTTTCGTTTTATGCTGTAATTTTATTTTTATTCATATTTTATAAACATAATTACTATGTATTAACCTTTAAAGACACGAAGTAACGAATCTGCTACGTGATTTTAAATCTTTTTTGGGTTTGAAGCTCTTCAAACCTTGAAAAATTTCACATTTTTATTTTGAGGAAACAGTATTGTTTTTTATGTTTTAAGAAATGTCATAAGTTAAGAAATATAAGGAAAGCTTTTTATTATAATTTTATTCTTCCATCAATAGTTATTAATTATACAATAGAAAAAAGTATATAAAGGTTAATTAAGTATACAATGCGTAATGAATTGTATACTTAAATGTAAAAGATACTTATAAAAATAGTCTTATGACAATTTATATCCGATAATTAAGAAGAGAAGAACCAAGACTTTTGTGTGAGAAAGCTTAATAAAATTTCTCGTATACATTTTAAGTGAAATTGAAATGAATTTATTTTTAAGAATCATTTCGTATATATTTCAAAAATGTTCGCTCCACCTACTCAGTAGTTTTCAACAAATTGCAGGGGCGAAAAAGATATTTCTCTTCCTAAATAAAGTTTTAACTTTGAGACACAGAAATTAAAACTTATACAAGTATAACGCAATAATAAATTGAATTGAAACCTGCTGGCAAAATTCCAAACGTTTCGTTACAACTTGTTACGGAATGTCTAATTGTTTCACAAACTTGCTTCGTCATTTTGCAATAACGGTGGCGTAGACCATTTAAGCAAATTACTGATATAGCAGAACACGCTGTATTGTATTAGGGGAAAGGTTTAAGTACACCTGTTTTCGTCCGCGTCGCCTGTTGTTACCATAGTGCAACAATGAAATAGAAGCGTCTTCGCAGTATATATTTAAATGTTAATGTCACATTAGATTTTGCTTATCTTTAGTGTTGGATAAAAAATGTGTAACTTTACTGCTTAACACCGTAAAATATTCATGGTTGCACGCATTCTGGGGTCATTTGATTTTTTATTTGCGCCTATCTCGGGTAAAAATTGATAATTAAAAACAATCTTCTAGGTCAATGTAACCGACATTCAAATGCCAACCGCAATCAAATCTGATACAAAAAGACACTATACTGATCTAAATTAATCTAACTTGAATAGAACGACTTAATTCAACGTAGTTCGAACCTAATTCAAACCAAGTCATGCTCAAATTAGAAATAAATCCCAATATAAATTGACGTGAAAAAATCCGTTCTATTTTGTCAACTTTACGTTAAACTAAAATTCAGATTAAGCAATATTGAAACAAATGCGATATGTAAAATGAATCCAAACCGTAAATCAAAATTACAAAATAAACTGTTAATCAAAATTATTCCCACCTTAATCTGATTTGAATTGAATTAAAATTAGATACGAACGAAAACGGAGTCAAATTCGCATAAATTAAATACGAACGATACGAAGTAAAATTCACATAAAACACGATATATGTACAAATTGACTTAGATCCATTATAAAATAAAACTTAACGTAAAATTAAATAAAAAAAAATGAAGGAAATATTAAAAAACCCAGTTAAAAACCAAAAGTGCTCGTGAATAAGTGACCATAACAAATATATTACCATGCCCAAATAATAACTATACTCGATTCTGTTTAAGTTCGCTGATGGAAAATAATGATGGTTCCGGACTTTTAACATGGATGAATTTGCTTTTAATGGGCGAGTGGTTTAACCTCTTTTCAGTTAATTAGCCGACCTAAAACATTTTATAACATGAAAACAGTTTTAATCAATTCCTTCTTTATATTAATCTGAAACTAAACGTGATTTATGTTATCACACGGTTTTTTAATAGTTACAAAACTTTTTTTTTTGCTTAATAAACCGAATTCCAAATCAAAATTGATCAAATTTAACCAAATTAAAATAACCATTTTTTTGTCCTTCTACGTTTTTTAAATCAAGCTTTTTTATTCAACATGCTTGAATTCGAAATATTTTGAACAATTATTACTTTATCTCATTTACTGCAAAAATGGATCGTTATATAAATGGATTATTTTACTTTATGTATTTTCGAGGATCCTTCTTTTGAAGTCCTTTAAAATTGGCTTCATTAGTACTTTATGAAAAATAAAAAAATAATTGGTGTGTGATAAACACACTTCAATGTTTTACAGCGTCAATATAAAGGTATACCTACGTTTTGCAGTTACTAAAATACTCATAATTTATTTTAAATATAATCTAAAAAAGTTTATATAATATATAGTGGGAAAACCACACTTGTCAGCACTATTCTTGGTTATAAACGGTAGTAAACATTTTCTCCCTTTTTTGTGTTGATCCTCGAGCATACTAATTTTAGGGATGTAAAAATATAATACAACGAAATGAAATTCATCCCATATATTCATTTTCATAAATTAAATTAGTAAATCATATAATAAGTATCATCTAACATAGAACATATTGAAAAGAAATGGAAATTCCACATATTTTTTTTAATTCTATGTAGTGCACGTGTAAAACACACAAAAAGAAATAATTAAAAGAATAAATTTATTTAAATAGCTATTCTCTAAAACAGGGTTTGGATTACATTTTAAATAATTATCACCATCAATTAAAACAAATTAACTTGGAATTACTATAAGATATCATTGAAATATTGTAAAAGGTTTTACGGTTTATATAACTTTAAAGATCCAAAAGTTTGTGGATAATATTCCTACCGCAATTTAATGCACAAATTTATATATGAGAAACAATTAAATAGCACAAATTTTTTTTGCACTTTTTTCACACGTTTAATTTACTGCATTGGAATAAATAACAATAAGAATAAATAACATATATGTAATTATATACACTTACGTTAGATATACGATTTTAAAAATATATATGTGTCTATACATTTGTTAAAATTCACCTTGTCAGTCGCGGAGTTTTCGAAAGGTGCTGAGAAAAATGAATCTGCGGATTACTTATTTATTAACTATTCACACGAGAACGGACAAATGTCTTAAGTTGCTTTTTTCGTCACGTAACTTGTTAAGGATTTCTAATTTTATTTTAGAGCAATTATAAGTTTTTGTTTAGCAATATTATTACAATATCTTTACGCTTGCGTTTCAATCTCAGTGACAAGTGTTTATTTCGATGCAACTGCTGTGTTTAAAACAGCCTACGCTCTTTTAGTGATTCACGTCACTAAAGTATAATATTGTGGCAATAGCTTTAACTTTTGACCTATGGGAGTATTTTCTTAGAACGATTTTGCTTTGCTTTTGTCAAGACATCGTAAAATTTCGAAGGTCATAAAACAATCTCATCGTCGTTGTAATAATATATTGAAACCCATCAAAACGGTTTTGTTTTGCTGGAAACCACAAAATTTCGTATATGAATTTTCTGGGTAACTTAAAGATAATGTAAGCCATATTTTCTTTAATGCCCTGTTCGTTTCATAGTAAAAATTTGACACAAAAGTTTAATTCGATCATCAAATTTTGTTACTGTCTTTGTGCTTTCAAAAACTTATTGTAATTGAATCGCTCTTTCAACGTTAATATTACTTAAATAAACCTATTTAATCCGTAATGGAATGAGTTTATCGTCTCTCTCAAAGACTGCTATTGAACATGTTTGAATGTGTTTAATTTTGATGAATGAGAATAGCCTATTACCTATATTTTACTGATTACTAGAAGCGTTTGAAAAAAAAAGCGAGACACTGACGTCCCTTGGGTTATTATAGGGTTAGAGGTGAATCCTTGTCCCTCCCTAAGGTGACATTAGCTTTAAGCTTCATTGTCGTCTCACTGCTATGTCCTACACGGGGGACTGCGTAAGATGTAGCACTGAGACGACAAGGAAACCTTTTTACCTCGCTTCAAGGACCCGAGGACGTCATATTAGAGAGATACGAACACGTCTATATTTATTTTTGTTATATTTTTCACTAATTTAATTTATTTTTATAATCGTAGCTTGAAACATAACTGTGCGATGGTATAATATATTAGCAGCGATAATGTTTAGGTCTGGTTTTTATGACATTTCTTACCATAGAAGAAAATATATTAAAAAAAATCAGGTTTTATCTTTATTTTTGCAAAGGTATAGATTTAAGGAATCGTTGTAAATATATTTTATCAGTTTTGTATAGATCATTGTATTGTTTTACTCTTTTATAATATTTGAGAAACTTTTTTTTGCAAATCTATTCCAAAACATCAACATTTTTTAAGTTCAGTCTCGATATTTGAAACTGGCCATGAAGCAACCGGATTTGCCTTTTAAACGCTCTGTAACTATGCGTTTCCATATCCTAGTTATATTTCTTAATCGCTACGAATTGGTGGATTATACTTAATAAAATACGTATGTATCATTGAATATATTATATAGCATGTCTCATATCTCATCTCAAAACAGATAAATTATCCATGGCAGATGTCGTTTTCCCATATTTATTAGCAGAAATTTTAATTGTGAATATCAGTGATCATTGGTCCGATATGTAATTTCAGCGTTTCTTAAAAACAATTGTATTTAACATGCCATGAAAATTACGTACATCGCAAATGGTTTACACTTTTTTATAATCAATAAAAGACATGTCAAGCACATTAAATACTCCTTTCTTCAAATATTTTAATTTTCTAATTTAATTTATTTTTCGTCTATATTCCGAGTTCCAGCTTGTGTTCTCTACTCCAATTAATCAAAATTAAAACGTAAAAAGGGAATTAAAAAGACAAAGAACAAAATTAAAAATATGAGTTTTTGCCCCTAATTCCGAAACCAGTACAAGATATTCATCCAATAGAATTACAAAGAGATTATTCTTTGGGATGAAAGAAATAATTTTGTTTAAAATATTAACATTTGTGTTCCTTTGTCCCGTTCCGTAACAAGCAAAATCTTATTGAACATTATTACAACAGACGTACCTTTATTTCCCAAAAGTGACCCGGAAAATATTCGCACACGCACGAAAATTTAAATATTACACGTTTCTTGAATACTTACTTCAAACGCAAAGTTTCTTTCATTATTTTCAACGTTTTGACGTGAATACGTCTTTAAATTTGCTGCCATACGAAGACAATCCTATAAACCTAATGACAACAAAATCGGGGGATACAGCTTGGCGTTGCAGTTTAGAATCTATCCTCTACATCAAAAATTATACCACTGGATAGCTAAAGGATATTGCATAGAACAAAAATTATCTTATTAGTAAATTCCAAAAGTTGTTAGTAATTATACATGATAAATGTTTTCAAAATTCTCCGTATTTCGTTTTGTATTTTGAGACCTTTTTACGATATTTTTACACTTGCTTGTCTTAATAATTGTATATAGTTTAATATAAATGATAACATAAATAGTTTGGCATAAAAAATATGAAACTACGTGATGTAGTATTATTTCTACTTTCTTTAAGTTCTTTACCACGACCTATGTTTCGTTGTATTACAACATCTCCAGGTGGGATATTAATCACCTTTAGGTGGGAATTGCATTACGACATCTTCAGGTGGGCTAGAATCTTTGCTAATAGCCCACCTGAAGATGTAATACAACGAAACATAGGTCGTGGTGAAGTTTCATTTAAATGTGAATAATGAAGTTCTACAATATTAATGCCAAATATATTCAATATTTAAAAAAATATATTAAGTATTTATATGTGCTTAATTATGCTAAACTGTGGGGTGCAAGATGCATTCGAAATTATCAGGTTTTTTGTTTCAAATTTTGAAAGGCTGGCATCCTGAAGGGAGAAACTTTCCATTATTGAATAGGTTTTCTTAAAATTTCATTGCGATTATTTTTTCAGACATGCGTAGAATTGCAAAAATTGGAAGAAATAACTATATTAATTACAATTATAATAAAAGTCGGTCGGTTAGCGATTTTTTTAAACATAAAAAAATTATGAAAATGGCAAGAAAATGTTAGCAGACTGAGTCTGTCTTTTTAGTTTTGTTGTGACTGTTTATCGAGAAAAGCATGCAGAAGTATCTACGTCCTAAAAAAAAAGGTGAAGACGGCAAAATTTATCTGCGAAAACTATTAAATATTACTTTAAAAGTAATTAGTGCAATCTTCACTAGTTTCAAAGACCAAGAGAAACCTCTTTACGGTTTATCCTGTCACATTATTAATTAAACCCAGTCCACATGGAGTAATATTATTAGATGCTGCTATTCTTCAGCAAATAATTAAGACGAGATACAAATAAATACACTTTAAATGAACGAGTACAAAAAAATAAATATGTGCATGTAGGCGTGGATTTGATAAACGGGATATTAAAAACCATTTTAAACAAATATCGTACAAAAATAAGGTTTTTTTTATATCGAAATAAGAATGGCTAGATCTCTTCCCTATGTGTTCGGAAAACCTTTGGAGATTATAAGCCAGATGAAAACTATTTATGTAATTATGTATGTAGATAAAAATAATTTAAACAGTCAAAAGACTGAATTCCTAATTACTGATGCTGATGTTTCCAATTTGACAGGGTCTAAGTATTGAACCGAGATGAGCTAATTGTTTATGTTATTTATAATAAACAATCATAATGATAGTGAAATGAATTTCCATATGATTATGAATTTTCTGACGAAACTTATTTCTAAAATCTTCACTAATATATTTTGTGTGGTAATATATCCTGGCTTTTAAAGAACAAATTCAATCGCACCATGCAAGAGGGTGAAAAGGTCATATGATTGTGGGAATGTTAGCATAGGGGTTTGTTGATCTGAAGCGATAAAAAAATTGTTCATACTGTTTACACACGACGTAAATTGTATGATATATAGATATATATCTAGTGATATAAAGAAAATTTTTTATCACTGGAATATATCTTAGATTCATTTATTATCTCTTCTGGAGTTGAAGACTAAACAAAGTCTCTTATTAATATAGATAATGGTAATATATGTTCTGGTCAATTTTACTTTTTAAAATATTATTGTTCACTCAAAATAAATGTTAAGAGAACGAGTCGCCAATAAGTCACATACACATTTTATTGTTTATTTGGAACTTCAAAGCAGAATGTCCATATTTTGTTGATTTGAAAACTTGCTCCTTTCGCGTAATACTGTATAATTTCATAAGCCTATTCAGATAAAATAAAATGTCACACAAGGTTTAAACAATAAACATGTTAAGTGTGAATAGAACCAGCATCAGGGTTCCGCGCACTCTTCGATACGTAAAAAAATTTGAGCAATTTAGAGAAAAGTTTTATTATTTTTCGCCATGTAAATATTTTTTTACTATTTACATATTTCACAAATACGGGAAAGGTAACATAATTGCCTGTATCGTTCCAAATCATTAATTCAAATAAATCAAAACTATTTTGCATAAATAAACAAGAGGGGAGACAAATTGCGAAATATCTTGGAGACGTCCTATTACAGAATATGACTTAATATTTTTAATTGCATTTTAATGTAACTACACTGGACATACTCTAAAAAAATAATGAACGCTATTTATCTTGCTTACAAATTTTGTCAGTAAATTTGACGATTATAACTATTCGAGCAGAATTAATTTCTCAATTCTGTTATGCTGCCGACTACTGGTATAAACAACACTTTTAGAAAATACCGCGACCTTTGTATTAAAAAATATTTGTCGAAAACGCTTTCTTTTATATCTACGAACATTCTACTTTTATCTATACTTAACTTGGATGGCCTCTACAACATAAATATGTTGAATTTGTATCACAGCTTTAATTTTTGGGAACAGAAAAAAGCAAATGGGGTAAACAAGTTTGAATTATATAATTTTTTTCAGTAACACTTAAAGATAGTTTTCTTCCCGTCTTGAAAAATTTATTCATTTACTTGTTTCAATTTCTCGTATATCAAAATATTATTGGGCGAAACCATTTTTAACAATTACTTAATAAATAATTCAAAAACAACATAATAATCTTCAAACGTTATAATTACTTATTTATTATTTTTATTTATAAACAGAATAGGCGACAGTTTCACCGTCGGTGTATATTTTATGTATTAAATCTGAGCTTTTATTCCATGTTTTTATTTAACGTGTTTAACTGAATATATGCATCAAAAGCATACGTTTCACAATTCTTGACTTTAAGTTCAAGAGATATAAATCTGGTAAATGCCTAAAAGCAAGTTGAAATAACTGAATAGTATTAGAGGATCTAGAATACTTAACTACGTCAATAGTACGTTATGTTTTCGTAATACCAATTGCGAATATTACGTCATGTTTACGGGTAAAATTTGCAATTATGACATAATTAAGCATTCCAGATGTTCCTGGTGCTACTCAGTTGTTGAATGTTTTTACGTCATGATACTAATTATATAATGTGTAGAAATTGCATGTGTGTTGGTTTAAATATTTTGTTCACGCAATGAGTAAGTAATACGATATTGCAAAATGTGAAGTATTGAAAGGGTGTAGATTATTTTTATTCATTTGAATAATTTTAAGTAATACATTTCGTTTTGATTATTTTTGAAATATTTTAGTTTTCATACAGGCAATCCGGGTTTTTTGTTATCATCTGCATTTTCGTCGCTAATATATTAATTTAAAGTGCTATAAATTTTACTCTTTTCATTAGAGTGTATACAAAATAAAAAACGCAACAAAGATTGGGACTTTATATGCGCAAAAATTATATGAAATCGTTTAGTTTTCTATTACGTTATTGATATCACAACTAGAAACCTCAATTGATGAGTTTATGTCCAACGAGCATCAAACTCTGTCCGCTGCTTCATTATTACTCCCGTCATACGTTTTTGCATTACCGCCAAAAACAAAGTTTTATTTTTAAAATAATGATCGAAGAACAAAGCACAAAACGCGGCAGCTCAAATGAATTATTTTAGCAAATATTCTCAGTACTTAAAATGTATTTTCAGTCTTATGTTGTTAAATTAGGCAAACTTAATTTCGTCATCTCCGTTCATTTTAATGTCTTTCAACATTATTTTTAATATGTCATAAATAATACATTATTTTACACTTTCTTACAATAAACTTACTTTTTTACACATACTACAATATATGTCTGTTCCGTTCACTGGATCAGCTTTTTTATTACACAAACTTCCGTACATTTTCATTTTCCCCCTAACCCCTAGAGCAGATAACATAAATTTATCCTCAGTATTGTATGTAACGACCAAACTAACATCAGTGCGCGTACACAGGGACAACCCACAGAATGTAATCGGATATGGTTTACCGATGACCTTATTTTCGCACTGAAGAATCACGAGCGATATATCTCTGGACTGAGATCCGCGCAGGTCTAATTCACCAACTCGTGAAATTTACACATAATCATATTCAAGAAATATAATTCAAATTTCAAATGAAATTATATTAATCACCAAGAAATAGATATATTACACTAAAAGTAATTGCGTTATATTGGCGCTTTACCACGTTAGAGCACGAAAAGAAAACGTATGAAAATGAGAGAATAATTAACAAAATTTATTTAATTGCCATGTCGTAATACTATAGGATAACGCAATAGTCTACACAACCTCGAAGAACACTATATGTGAATCTGCACAATGCGTTATTTTGTAATTACACTGTACGCAATTATGTAAAATATTTTTACTAAAATTGTTATTTCCTTCAATCCTTTATTTATATTTTTGCGTTACTCTACATGTTAGGGAGTGACAAAGAAAATGTCCTGTGAAAGTAAATAAATGGAATAGTTTTTTTTACGTGACATTTATACCACTTAGCTTCCTGTTTGGAAACTTAGAGGTTAATTTAACTGCAGAACTTGAAACAATAATACATGAAATTACTTCCTCAAATAGCTATATAACTTTTGACATATAGAAGTTGCTAATTTACTTTTATCTAAATTTTTATTTAATGTAAATTACCATATATTTTCCTATTTATTCATTTAGTGTTGTCCCAGAAAGAAAGTTAGAGTTGCTTCTGCAGGTGATGAAAATAGTGAAATAAGTAGTTTTAAGGTGGTGGCATTCAGTTATAAATTAAACCAAGGTGCTTATTAATCTTTGAACTACTAGGTACATAAATGAAATTAAATCACACAAAATCGAGTTTAATACGTTTTTTCTTATAATACAGACGTATAAAAGTATTAGTGTCTGTTGATTTGTCCTCTAACCTGCGTCTCATAGAATTGCAGATATAATTATCTCCTGCAAAAAAGTCGTTTCAGCTTCTATACTCATTGAGCTTATGGTATATAAATAATAATCAGCAAGATAAATATTTTCCTTATACTATTCTACAAGTGAGTATTCGTATTCTACGAGTTATTTATTTTCATTTTGCAAAATTCTTTTCATCTCCATACCAAAAATATTGAGTTTCCATCCACGAAATTGATCTAATGTAGTGCTTTATAAGAGTAGCTTTAATTGTTTCCGAGAAAATTCCAACATATGATCTTATTATATTGGAGGATGCAGGTAAACTAAAACTACTTTTAAAATAAAACTATCGTAAATTCGACCACATATTATCGCCGATCAGGATATAACATGCTGTCTGTAACGCTCTTCGATAAAATAAATATCTATTGATTTGTCCTTTTCTTTGGCACATTTGAATATTTTTCGTTTTATTGATGATCAACAGCGTACAATAACTCATCTCTATCAATTAATGATTTTGTTTAAATAAATGATTGAGTTTTAGAAGTTTCTAAATCTATGCAATATTCGGACTGAAAATGGTAACTGAAGCACATTCGTTATCGTTGGTTTCATAACAAAATATTATTGCACATCGAATATTTTATATTTTCATATATTTTATATTTGGCTCATTATGTATTTAAATAAAATGATGTTTAGCAAAAAAATTCTTTAAATATTTAGTGATTTTGTTGTATACTATTTATTTCGTGTACGTATTATACATAATTGTCGTTTCTGTGCCGTATTAAATTGAATTACCCCTAGTATTAGAACCAAACTCCTTCACGTTGAGTTCAGTGATGTTGACAATTAAATGAAACTACGTGATGTAGTATTATTTCTACTATCTTTAATTTCTTTACCACGACCTAGGTTTCGTTGTATTACAACATCTTCAGGTGGGATATTAGCAAAGATTTTTGCTAATATCCCACCTGAAGATGTTGTAATACAACGAAACCTAGGTCGTGGTAAAGAAATTAAAGATAGTAGAAATAATACTACATCACGTAGTTTCATTTAATTGTCAATAATGAATTTCTACAAAATTAACACCAAATATATTCAATATTCAGTGATATTTTTGGAACATGCACTTTACAGATAGTAACAGTCATGGCGGATTTGTCATACTGTGAACACGCGGAAATCATTTTCATGTACAGGTTCGTTCAAGGAATTGCAACTATAGCGTGAGAGTTGCCTTGAGAACTCTGTCTTGACTAAAGAATCTCTGAAAAACAAGTATTTCGAACCTCGAAACAATTTGACTTGAAAGAAATGAAAAACTTAAACATCCAAAAACCAAATTGACGCACCTGGTCATAAGGAGTGGAGACTATGCAAGTCCATATTGTACGATTTAACGATTCAATAACTAGTGTGAGAAAGTTGAGAAGGTACACTAGTTTGTTTATTTTTAGAGTGTGCAATATTTTTCACTCAGACAGCATGCATACATTGCACTACTCACTGATAGTATACAAGGATAACAAGAGAGGGTTCCAAACTGTTTCAAAATTCTTCGTCGCTATTTGTTGGTTGCTGATACTTTAGATACAGTACTTTTTGACTCATCAGTCAAAATTTGACAAAGATGAAATGAAACATGTAATCCGCATTTGTGGGCACAAAAAGGACCAAACTAGAAGCCAGCGTTCAACATGCAAGTCATGTCAGAGAATGAGTGGAGTTCAAAGATGTGCTCGCCGTTAATTATAAATGGCGGCTACCATTTTGCTTTTCAGAAGCAAGAGATGAAAGTAAAGTAAATTTAATTTTGATTAGTTCGCTAATTACTCTTGGTATTTTAGCATCAAGTCTCTGACTTTCCTCAGAATAACCTTATTTTCATTTGCATTATTATATTTTTTACAAATAATGTTATAAACAATATTTGCTACTTTAGACCTTTAGAAAATGCATGAACAAGTGAAGTATTTAAATGCATTTTTGTAGCTCTTCTAGTTCTTTCTTATATTTTGCCACACTAATTCACAAATTTCATTTCGGATCATTACTTTTCCCTAATTTTTCTACAGTTTATTTTGCTGTGTGTATACTCTGTAAGCTGTAATATTATTCTGTACTAATAACTTGAATTATCTATTTGAAAAAATATGCAAAACAAAATATATTACATTTATATACTTGGTCTTATTTCCATTTCTTTGTACGAATTATGTGTTAAGAAAGAAAACTGAAAATAGCCATATAAATAAAGCTATGCCACTTTGCATATATGTGGTCAAAAATATTCCTATGAACTAAACTATACTTTCCTAAATCCTCTAAATAGCCTATATATAGTTACCATTCCATAAATATCGTGTGAATGCTACTTTCAAAGTATGCAATTTTGCATATCGTGTAGGTGTACGGGATTACCAAATTTATTTATCGAGTAAACCGAAATCTGTAAAAGGACAATATTCAATTCGTTGATAATTTACAGAGATCAGCGCCAATAAAATTAATTTATTATGATAATCTTCATATATGATTACTTCTTGTGTTTTGACGAGGCTGTGATACGTGGGAGTCAATAGATAGAGTTAATAGAGAATATAGGAATCCTGTGTTTTTAAAACGTTTGAAATATATTTTTTCTGCAGTATCAAATATTTTTTCTACTTTAATTTGTAATAAGGTAATATATAGCTAACAAGTACAGCTAAATATCTTACCTTTGTACTTATCCAAGCACTTACTGTTATTAATATAAAGCTTTGTTTATTGAAAAAGATGATCTGGAAACAGTATAGATAATATTCCACATATTATTAAGAGATAAATTTTACATTAATTTCACGTATTTCAACATTGTGTTTCGTATTTTAAATAAAACCAATTGTTTGATTATCTGGTTTCTTCAATAAACATATTTATCATTAAATCGCTTATATATTCGCCTACTCTAATTGAATTTATGTCTTGAATAGAAAAAATTGCCTATGTATATCTGAACTATTGCCAGAGTTTCGTTATCTGTTATTTAATGATAAAACATAATAAAAATAATAAAACATCATTATGAAAGAAGTTTCCCCTTCACTTAATTTTTTTACGTGTAACTTACCACTTTTTTCCTATCACCCAGCAGAATATTTAATGTGAAATTGGCATTTATAAAAATTACAAATTTTAAAACAAATCTATTAAACATAAATAAAACGAATTAAGAGGATTCCGCACATATTCAGGTACATTTCAATATTTCTAGGTACAAAGTATTTCCATTAAACTCTTTACAAATATTGTTATTTTTACCACACAGATTTATACATTTCAATGATGTAGAAATACAATCAACATATCACAAATTATAAGTATTAGACTCATCGCTATTGTTTTTTGGTAAACTCTAGGTGAACTTCTAGTGATTCCATTCTTTTTATAATTTGATTAATTCGGAGATAAAACGATATAAACTTATTAAATAGAGTTCATATATGTATATTTTTCGCCCCCTTTAAAGTTTTCTCATGAATATCCCTCAGTATTAATTATTTATATATACGTGGATCAGCATGATTCATAGTTTTGTCAAATTTCATATTCACTCGTCAATCGATTTCTGCAAAACTTGTTTCTGGTTCTTGCGAATGGCGATAGACGAAAAGATGAACGGATATATGAGTATTCTTGCAAAGACTCGGTTTTTTTTTTGGAAAATGATCCTCTAGCAACCAAACAGATTTTTAACCTTTTTGAGACACTTGAATTATTTATTTCTCATAACAAAGCCATTAAACTGTTCATCATCACGATATAAGTTCAACAAGCAATACAGGCGGTCATTACTTATCGAATCATTCAAAGGTATATGAAAATACTTTTCTTCACAGAACAGATTTTCAACCACGCAATATTGCTTTTGTATTCACGCAAACCTAATTTTAGGAAAGCCTTACTCGTTTGTGGTAAGATTGGACGATATACAAGACGAACTAAGTTCCACTAAATTTAGCTTTATGGTTTATATAATAATGAAAGTCTGTTTGCTCCAACACTGGTCTTTACATACGTGTGTTATATAATGAATATGTGCGATCTATTGAATCCTACACGTCCATACATAATGGAACAACTATAGGACATTTCGTATATTTGGCAAATTAATGTCATTTTTTATCTTCATGTCGTCTGTCGTCTCTTGTATTCGTAGCGCAAATGAGTTGAATTAAAATGTGTAAGTAACTATTAGAGTAATAGTACAAGTTTTAAGTAATTGCTTTTTAAATAAAAATTAATGTACACAATACACCCCAAGCACACAAAAGTAAAATCTCGTTTCTTAATTTCTCCCAATTACGGCTTAATATATTAGTGATTTCTATTGGTACAATCTTCATACTGTTTAACTGCTAATGTCTTTTTGATGTTTTAAATAAACTATACCTTCCTTATTGTTTGATTTCAAAATTCATGGTTTGTATTGCGAAAAACTTTTGAAAACGGAAGATGAATATAACCTATAATTTTTTTTTATTTTTGCATTAATTATGGTGAAACAAATAGTTTTTTTTTTATTACTGAAGTATTTCCAATCACACCAAAATCATAATTATATTTAAATAATTACTTATTTAATAAAACTTGTTTTACATTTGGCTATTAGTCAAGCTTATATAATAAAGTTTTTGCGTACTTGCGTACCTAAATAGCTTTCCAAACTTTAATCACATCATTCTCGTCACATATTTCTAAAGGGTTTCTAAACGATTTTCTCTCTGCCGTGCTAATTGAGATTTGAATAAATCTTAGATAAAACTAAAGAAAACTAAAGAACTTACAGATAATTTTGGTAAATAATGGAAGCGATATGTCGCCGAATTAGGAAAAAAGCTACTTTTTTCGCAGTTTTTAGTATAGATTTTGTTTAATCTACGTCATAGAAATGATTTTTACAATTGTAAACTTTTGCTTAATAACGATGAGTCGTTTAACTGGCATAAAGCTTAAGTTAGGTGACGTCGTGCAAATTTTATATTAATTTTATTTATTTGTATTATTTTTTTAAGTAAATGATTTGTCATAATATTACCAGTGTGTCTGAGAAAATGTTTCCAAGAATTACGGTTTTAAGAAGCCACTCTTATTAAACGGCCACATATAATAAAACACACGTATGTTTTTAAATATGGTGTTTAGAATGAAATTCAATTTTAAAATAAATCCAATTTTGTGGACGTTCGTAATAAAAATAATTTAATCGGTTTTAATAAATATCGTTGATATGACAGTTGTCATAAAAAACGAAGGAACGGCTATAAAATTGGATTTAGTAGAATTAGAAAATTTAATTTTTTGCAAACTATGTCAAATTAATTTTCTATACCTACGTTACTATTATATAAAAAATGTGGTTGTTGGGAATATCTCTCCATTTGTCTGGATTAATCTCTGAAATTATTGTACAGATTTGGATACAGATCCCACACTTATTTATATTTATTTCCTTATCAGCTTTTAACAGTTTTTGTGGGTACTTAACGATGCCAGAAAAATTTCTTCAAAGGGAAAATAACTATAATAAGTAACTATACTAAGAATAAGGAATGCAAAAGAAGTAAACGTATTGAAATTGGTACTTGATAAATCGAATCAAGTCTATTTTTTCAGAGAACTCTTAAAAGCGTATGTGAATGGCAAATTTTTGACATTAGGATCCAATAAATTTCATAACTTAGTGACGTAAACTATAAAAAGATATTTATAAAAGGAGGAATGACAAGTTTGCGTAAGTTTTCAGAACATAATCTTATAACTTGGGCAGTTCATTTTGTGAGCCGAGATCTAAACTAGATTGTAACTCGAGAAAGATTTTGGTGTAAAACAAATATCTATGGTATGCAAGATAATGGAATAGTAACAATTTATAGCACATGCACGATTGATAGAAAAAACGCTAATATAAGAAAAAACCTATAGAGACCAACTAGGTAGTAGTAAATAGTCTACCTCCCTTTTTTCATACAGCGACGTCTCTCCCTACGGGTCGCACAACAGGATTAGTGTATAAATCACTTTAATAATTAAGCGAATCCTGTCTGTTGTCACAAAAATAGTATGAAATATAATAAATACCATTATGTAAAAGTTGCTGCCTCAATTCATTGTTGTACCTAAGCCTCTCCAATATGTGCATAATCACCATGAGGTAACGCCCACAATAGCCATGCTGGGCAGACTGCCAACCTACCATAATTATTCGTAACTGTACGCATCAGTAGCGCTACTGCTCTTCACTGATCTATGACATTTAGCCATGCGAGTACAATTAACAGCCTTGCTCGACGGGCGGTCGGGAATCGAACCAAAAACTTCACAGTGCATCCTGCCGTAAAAGGCCCTAAATTTTGCAGTCAACTCAACTCATCTTGAGGTCTATGAGTAAATTAAAAAATTGTGTAGTTAGAAGCGGATGTGTATTCACTTTTAACCACACAATTTTTGCAACTTATCACCGAGTCAGGTTGCTAGTAAATGAAAAAAATAATGTGAAGTTAAACGCTAATATATGTCCGCTTCTAACTTAATATTTACTGATCACGTTCAATGTGGGAGCAAAAATCTGGAACATTGCCAGTTACCCGAGCCAATCCGTTCGTTTTGATTCAACATTTATTTCGTATTTTACTGAGTAATTTGAAATTTTCTGCAAAATAATCTTTAATATCTGTTGATATTATCTTATATAATGTTTGTTGCCATTATTCTCACTAAACTTGTTACGGGGTTTTAGCCGCAAGTACAGCCAGTATGGCATCAAATAATATGGTCATTAGTTCCCAATTGTTTAAGCATTCTTCGATGTGGATACGTAAAATTTTATTTCTGTTTGAACTTTCTCTGTTATTAATCGACTTCTTCTGTACCATAATAACTTTTACAAATAATGTGGGAATTTGTGTAGTTTTATAGGAGAATATGACAATGTTTGAAAATGAAATAAAAATGTAATTTATATAATTAATAAAAGTGTAAATGGTGAACTTTTTCCTGCTTATCTCTGCCAAATACAGTGAATATGTTATTAGTTATTACAGGCCATAATTGATAACTAATAATTCAACAGTATAAGGACTTAACGTGTTTCAAGTAGGACTTTTATTAAATAAACAACAATAGCAACAAGTGCTGGTAAGAACAAGTATACATAATCCTTTCTAGTTTTATGATTCATGTGTATCAAAATTGATTTGTATATATTTAAAAACTTATTTCATATCTCCTAGAAGACCAGTTTCAGATACTTGTGTAAAGAGCGCTGAAAAACTTAAGATGAATTGGGCATATACTTATACTGAAAATGAAAAGACTGAAAGACTCTAAAGAATAAGAAACTTCTTATGAAAATCTAATACCATTGAATCAGTAAGGAAAGGAGATGGTTGAATAAAATGCCATTACTTCAAATTTATTTTCTTTTTATCCATCGCTTTACCCTAGACAAAATGCATCTGACAAAATGCATCTAAGTTCTCAGTGGTAAATGATTTCAACATAAATTTCAACGCATAATGAAAACGTTTTAAAAAATAATGTCCGACAAGCTTTTATCTGAAAGAGTGTTTTTCAGCAGATAATAAATCACAAAAATATAATTATTTCTATTTCAAAAACTTCGTAAGTACCTCCCTCTGTGAACTTGCTTGAAAAATTTTAATCTAATACTGATTATGCTGTCAAGGGTGTTGAGACATCAACATTTTTTTTCAGTACAAGAATCGTTTCAAATTTTAACATATAATTTAATCTTATCAAATACCTACAAAAATAACTTATCCAAAAATGGTCTTTTCCTGTCACGGATCTCACCTAATAATTAAATGTTATATTAACTGATTGTTTAATCGGTTAATACGAATTTTTCGTGTATTTAGTCATGGTTCTTTGCATAAAAAATTAAAATAAAAAAAAGCTATGCCAAAAACTTTATATTCGCTAATATTCCATCAGTCATAAAAACTACATTTTCCTGAACAAAACCATATCAACATATCTGAAATCCGTGAGCGCGTTACTCATTACAGCGCATTGAAGCGATTAGCGAGGCGTTCCGGTGTCACGTCGTATTCATAAAGCCATACTCCTTAAGCTCTTGCGGCTGGTACAGATTACAACACTCCGTGAAAGAGCATAGCCCAATGAATAACAATGAAGTGCGACGCTTTCTTGTTTCAGCGTTTAAGTACTGTGGGTACTCTCAATATAAATACGTATATATATATATATATATATATATATATATATATATATGTATAAATTTATTTACATATATATACACGTTTGTATTGACTCGATACAATTTTTGATACCGTTCTTAGGCATTATTTTTTATAGAACAAGACCTGATCTTGAACATTGTTTATGGAGCATACCGCAGATACACGGTTTCCTATCTAGTATGTTCTAAAGTTATATCATTGAGGATCATGATAAATAAAAATTGATTACATTTGTGTCACTTACTAAGAATATTTGCAATATTTATTCAATATCAATATTCTACATTTCTATCAATGAAAAAGTTTTAACCCGCTGCTGCCAGTACGATATGCTCTATGTCCTTGCATCATTGAATGGGAAGAATAAATTAAAGGCTGCCTGCCGAAAACCATTGAATAATGTGACGAGTCAGATGACGACAAATCTCCTAATGAATCGAATGCTTAAGGCGCCTGAAAAAAAGTATAATCTAATGAAATAGACACTCATTGTTTTTAAAATAGTATGAGACGTTTTGTGTTATTTGAAATAATATACCTGTTAAATACGAGTAGAACTTTCAAAAATTTATAACCGCATTCATTGGCAATGAAACATTGAAAATAAAACGACCTAAAATGATTTTCTTGTTCAAACAATACGAGTGTTTTACGAGTTACATATTTCCTAAATTTCTGAAATGTGTTACTGATATTTATAATTATATCTATTCTGCAGAACTTCAGAAAAGTATATGAAAGTGGCTCGAATACAGCAATATATATTCCGTACACATTGCGAAAACAGTATTAATACTCCTATTAATACAAAATCTTTGCTAATAGCCCACCTGAAGATGTAATACAACGTAACCTAGATCGTGGTAAAGAACTTAAAGAAAGTAGAAATAATAATACATCACGTAGTATCATTTAATTATGTATAACAAATTTCTACAAAATTAACGCCAAATATATTCAAAATTAGAATACACCTTAAAGGAAAAAATTCACAATTATATTTAAATACCATATTTACATACTCTATTAATGAAATAAACAAAACCGAACAGGCATACATATATATGGCAATCTCCAACAAAACAAGTTTTTACACGGATCGTAAATCAACAAAAGTTAATATTTAATACACTTACGTAACAAACCATTATTGGTCGCAATAATTGGATAATATAAGCTGTAAACTAATCTTCGACAAAAGTGCAATTAATTTCCAATAATAAACTATTTCCAAAGTTAGAAAAAGGAACCAAAGTTTACCTTCAACCACATTTTAATTTAAAGGTAACGCTTATTACTTTCAAAAATATATAAACTGTGCGAAAAATTACAAAAAATGTAAAGCAGAAAATTAGCATCTAATCAGGTATTATACCTATTGATTATACTGATATTTCGTTTAAAAAAAACTTTTACGTTTGTCACTTTTCCTAATTCTATAATATTGAAAACCATGAATGTTGGACGAAATCGATTTATTTACGAATATTATTCACTTTACTGCCCTAACTTTAAAGAATACGAGAAAGCGCAACAAAGTCTTTATTTCCTCCTTGGGATTATTAAAATATGTTAGTTACTTTGGAAAGAAATAGAAAAACGATTAACAATTGTTTTACAAATTTCCCAATTAATAAGCACATACCTCATTGTAGGCATTCAGACAATAAAATTACACTTAGACGCCATTAGTTTGCATGTCTTCATTTTCACGAAGTAATAAGTATAAATTAAGAAAAACAGTAACAATGTATCAGAAGATATTTAAGCTTTCACTTAAATCGATAAAACAATGAATGAAAACCTTTATAGCTCGCTATCTTATTTCTCAATTCAACGTAATACCTTATTTGTCTAATATAAATCAGTAAAAACGGAATGAACTAGCTTTTATTCAGAAAGATCTTCCGTATTGTTTAAGAGAAGAAAACAAGGAAACAGATTTGAGTCTGGAAACAAATTATGGAGCATTGAAAATATATATATATCTTTTTCCAGCTTTTAAAAGACCAATTATTTATGTTTCATAGTCCATACTAACCTTTACCGGTGCATAGTCTTGAAATTTGATCGTGACAAAACTGCTAATAACAGTA
Source organism: Druceiella hillmani (assembly GCA_039881145.1). Taxonomy (NCBI): domain Eukaryota; kingdom Metazoa; phylum Arthropoda; class Insecta; order Lepidoptera; family Hepialidae; genus Druceiella; species Druceiella hillmani. Next base: position 1,082,812 of record JAYKKI010000149.1, read on the forward strand.
GACAGAGACAATTTTCTGTTTCCAATCTCACAAAGCGTAGATATTCTCGTTCCTTAAATACAATATACAGTGAAAATATCGTTTTATACTATAACGGTATTCATATGCAATAAATATATTATGGAAACTAATTTTTGAAAATCACCAACATCTTTAACAAAAATTCAGTGACCCGATTGGCTGTACAAGTATCTTATATGTAAAATTTTTACTAGCTTTGCAAGAATATTTATCAGAGGAGTATTTCATAGTAATGTCTAAAAAATTAGGTGACATTGAAAGTTATATAAATAATAGCAAAGTGTTTTTTTACCGCCTACGTCTACCGAGACCCATTGTGACAACGGCGACACTTCAATTAGAATTAATTACTTCATTAGCAGCTTCAATTTGAGGCGTACATCGTAAGCACCGGCGGCAGGGGAAGCTAATATTGTTGTATTTATATATACAACAATATTAAGCGCATCCCCCGCCCATTCCTCCAATCATTTATAGTGTGGAACTATTTAAATTTTTAGAATACCATAACAAAAGAGCTCCAACGTAATCCTTTCATTACAACAATAACATCCTCTACCTCTTAAAGGAAAAAAACGTATGCGCTTCACATTTTTTTATTTACACATGTTATATTGCATTGAGTATGAACTTCCAACTCACAAACATACAGTAAAAATTATTTAAAATCTGATTGGTTTTTAAATTATGCGGATTATCACCATATTTAATAAAATATAAATGCACTAGTTCTTTACAAATTATTTGTTTTTTAGATTTTAAATCGGTAAATTTGGTACATAATTTATAAGCGATATTCATAATTTTTCCAATATGTATATTTAACCTGATTAAGAAAGATATAGCATGTTCACCATAAGTGTTGGCTACTTTTGTTTTTTGATTATTTTATTTATCTGTAGGGGTGATGAAAAAGGACGAACTGGGTGGGCGCTATGCATAAGGTGTTAAAATATTATACATTATAATATTGTCAATAAAATATGCAATCCACGACATTGTATCGACAGATATATAAAAAAGAAATAAACTTTAGAACAAGTAATATCACAAACTACCATTTAGTTTTAAAAATTATTTAATTCATTGGTAGCCTGGTAAAATTGTATTTTACTTACTTTATTTCACTCAAACTACGTGCAATCTTCAATGACGTGCAATCTTACATGCCTTCATTCGCTGCCATCGTCAGCCGCAATACGAATGGCAAGAGCACTGGCGGTCATAAATCGTTCCCAAGGCAATAATTTCGATCAACATATTTCATACAGTTTCAAGCGAGTGCAGTTCCCGTTGAAAGTAACATTTGTTTTTCATAATGAATAGATCGGAGTACAAAACTTTTAGAAAGTTTGCTGTAACTTTTTCTTATGAACTCCAGAAAACCAATATCTTTTACTACCACAAAATAAGAAAACTGTAAATAAAGTACATAACGAAACTCTTATCAATTATAACAAACAAATTCATAAACAATTTCCGTTATCTGCGTGAATGAAGTAGCGGAAAAAAGCTAGTAAAATATAAAATATGTTTGTTGAAGTTAAATTAATTTATTACTGTAATCTATCACAAAATTTATACTTTCTGACATAACAATAAATATTTAATAGTATTTAATATAATGAAGTAGGGTGAAGGTATATCTCTATAAAGAATAGTAACAGCGATTCCGTATAGGTGCAATCGACCGCACATCAGAATATACCCTTGAATTAAAAATAAAGTCGAATTAAAGTCCAAAATCTAAAGTATTGTAGACATTGTCTATATACAAATTATTCCTATTTTTTTCTTCATTTTTTGCATATGTACACAATAAGCATTATGCATGTCATACTGTCCTTTGGTTGTTAATACGGCTATTATAATTCCCGTTTGCATAGGTATTTATTCCAAATAATTATTTATCCATTAAACTCTTGTACTTTTAACTTGAATATGGATTCAGTTCAATCAAATATTATTACGTTATTTACTTACAAGCTGCCAAAATTGTGGCAAACACCAAATTTTAAAATAAATTAAATTTAAACAGTCATTTACGGCTTCGTTTGCCTAGAACATCTGAATTGATTGAATTATTTTATGAGGCAGTTTTATGGAAAAACAATTCACATAAGTAAATATATTTCAAGACTTGGAATTTGTGTGGCACAAGAACTACCCTTCACCGATTGCCTCGACAATTACAAAATAAATTAGTTTGAGCAAAAGAGAACCTTATGGAATCTTTCAAAATATCTCGTCAAACCGGTTAAGCTGTTCATCACTTGATAGTAGTTTGTAATATTTAATGTTAATCAGTTTATTACTTTAAAAGTTTCTGTGAACCTCTATACCAATCTAATATATAAATACAAAACTGCATGTCCGATGGTTTGAATCAGTCTATTTGAAAATGCCGGAGCAGTCGCTCTATGTTTATGAAATAACAATAATTTGGTACTTGGTCCATAATTAAAAACCAATGTAATATTCTATATTTTTGCTAATTTTTTAAATCAAGTCTTAAATATGCAGCTCCCATGAAATCAATTTTCTTAGTGTTCTAAATGTTAAGAGGATAGATTCTCTGTAGCCAAATTAATAAAAAAAATATTAAAAAGTATGAATTGGTTCTGTTTATGAGTCTTGAATATTTTTTTTTGCTCTGAACAAAGGTCTCAAAAAAGATTATCGTAATAGATTAAATCGACCTCACACTTTATATATCGCCTGTAAATTAGTTTAAAATAAAATAAATAAATATAAATTAGTTTTGATATCGGTTCAGTTTTGTTGAAATATTTCCTTATTTGTAATGTGATTAATTGAAATATTTAAAAGGTATATTTATGCCATCCATCGATCCGCAATAACAACTAGTTTGAATTTGAATAACCAGACATTCGTCCACATTCCCAAGTTATTTCTTTCATGATCAGCCTTCCAGGACACGTCGGTCCATTTGCCAATTTAGAACTTACGAAAGAATTACCTTCAAACTTGTTTACCTACATCTGAATAATCGCTTGCCTTGATTCATACCAACTCTAGTATATTATCAGAATTTAAATGGTTTTTCGTCATAAATTTTGAGCATGATCTGAAAATCTAAACTATACCACTCTCAGAGGTTATGTAAATTTCTTCGTAATATTCTTTACTGATTATTCTAGAATTGGTGAATACAAAAAATAAAATTAACTAAACTAGCCGTGTGTAATTGTATATGCTAAGTTGATTTCAACTATGCTTCTGTTATAGAAATCTAAAATAATGGCGAAATATGCATTATTTTAAGGAATTTCGACGATACTGACATTTTTATACTTTATTTATTAATCCTAAGTATATAGTTAAGTATACTACAACGAACTCAATAACAAGTTTTAAGTTTTACATCCGATGATTAACAGTATACGGTACAGTTATGTGTTTAGGTCTAAGTGATTAAAGTTTATTCCATCTATGCTATCAGTTAAGCTTTGTTTAACGGGGTAGAGCTTTCCCTTAAAAATACAAAGCATTCAACTTAGAAGGGTTTAAAGAAACATTTCAATTACTCTATCATGAATATATCTAGTAGCTGAATAAGAGCTATATTCTTAATATGCCTTCGACTCTGTTTATTTAACAATGACTTTATACTTGATAGACACGTTACATTCTTACAAGATGAGCGAAATTTCAGTTTCCCTTAAAGAGCATACAGACTCTATGATTTTTATATGCACAATAAAATATTGAATAATACAGAAAAAACAACAGTAAGCATTTTTAAAGGTCTATGTGTATATCGTGGGCGATAAACTGTGACATAACTGAGCATTGCTCAAGGTCAATCGAATTAAATCATTTCCTTAAGAAAAAAACTTATACTGAGCGACATGTTTATACGGTGAAGTAAAATATTTATTTTGTGAAGATTTTAATATCCACATACTCTGAGTGAGTTTTGACTGAATAGTTAACACGAGTTTTAAAAGAAAAAAAATTTTCATTGCTTTCTTGGTAGATTCCGTTATGTAAAATTTGGTAGTTATTGAGGTTCGTACTTCTCTGTTATTACTTTATTTTTAGGCCTCGTATTATATAAAAGTACGTATTTTCTGTAGTGTATTTTTCGTTTCTAAAGGATGCCCGTGATAATATTTCACTTCACTTTTGTACGTGGGTGTTACAAATTCCATTCAAAAACTATCCAAGTAATGTCATTGCTTTACAAGGCAGTCTTTATTCTAGCTTTGATTGAAAGCAGTAAATAACATCATCATCCTTGTAGACTTATAAATCGCAAAATACAATTTCGGATTTTCTTTCACATGTGTAACATGAGACTGATTAGTCCAATATTAATGTAACTTTTTCTTTTATGCAATGTGCTCAATAGTGTTATACATTTATTTCTTTTCGGAATGTACGAGTACGGAAGAGGGTTGTATTCCCCTGTGGTTTACCACTGGTTTACGTAAGGTGTCCACTAAAATTATTTGAGTTTTTAAAAGCTTCCCAGATCATGAGGTGGAAAAAGTTGTCCAAGATTATTGATTAAATAGCTGTCTTTCTATCTGTCAAGTCAAATATATTTATATTTATATATATATGTGTATATATATATATATATATATATATATATATATATATATATATATCTACATAAATATATATATATATATATATATATATATATATATATATATATATATATATATATAAACGCGTCCCTCGATTCCTTCAAGAAATTTATTTACTAGTGTAGGTCTGAATATTACAAAAATAACTAGATTTTATACTATATTTGACAGGTTTATACGTATACGATCGAAGTGAGCATTTTCCTGTAAAAGGTCACCTGTGGCATTCTCACATTGATTACAGAATTTTGGTAGTACATCAATCCACTGACTCAGTAATTTAAGCAGTGACCCAAATTTATCAAGTAATAGCTGTTCATTTTTAGTTTTTCTCTAGTCAAGCCATAACACTCTATACGGTATTTTAAAGGTTCCTCTTTTGTTATTTCAGGTGTATAATCCAGCTAAAATCAGTTTTTCCTCGTATGCAAAGATGTTTGCAGTTTCAGTATCAGTAGACAAACACTTACCTTCAATTTTGGTGTGTTCAGAATAATGTCAATCAGTAGACGTTGAGAAAAATATTTGAAAATTTGAAATTTTTTCGTCAGGAATATATGTACTATTAGTATAAGGGTCAGACCTACTTTCAAGCTGATAATATTTTTTCTTGATACCCTTCCATACCTTTCTCGCTGAAATATTTCCTGGGAATATTTTATTACACAGTTTCTTGATATCATGGATTGTGCGGATGTGGTAATTGTGTCATTGCAATCACTCTATCTAGCATTTTCTTCTACTCATTCAGCATTTATATTAAGAAGAAGATTCGCCCCCGCCTGATATTCGTACAAATAGAAACTCTATGTCATGTTTCCACACAATAAAAATGAGTGAATTCTTAGCATGTTCTTTAGAAATGGTGAGAGTAAATAATCGTTGAGTGTTATAATTATACAAAAGAATATGTGTAACAAAGAAAGACATGATAATATAAATAAAAATGTTATAAAATATTTTTTTGTTTTGAGTCGAAACCAAAATAATAAAAGCAAATATTATCGTGAATGGTAAACGAATTTTAAAAATAATATTTTGCGTAAGTAATGAGGACAAATGATTAAAATTTACGAAATATTTAAGAAATTAAATAGTTTATGTGATTATTTCCTCTGTTTGGATCTACATCGACCTAAGCACTTTATGAAGGTTAATTGGAAAATTCTTAAATATTTATATATGTTTCAGTGTGTCAAATAAAAGCAAGGTATGTAACGGGTGTTTTATGTGCAATAAATATAATTTATTTTATATTTTACATATTATTGTTCTGCTGCCTTACTGATTATCCTTTGAAATATCCGCTTTATTTATTTATTTCATCAAGGAGATTGGGATATTAATTACTTATTTTATTATTTATGAAAAATCGCCTTTCCAACTTGTAACTTATTACCATTTCATTAACATTTAACTTGTTTAGTTAATAAAACAATTTGAAGTTAACTATAACTTCACGGCAAGATTAATAACAAGCCCATAAAAAATCAGCGATTAAACCAAATACGAGTACTGTTCCGATTATACCATAACTGCTCCGTTTTTCCTATTCTTTACCTAGGATCGGAATTCTGAAGTTGCAATTTGAATAAAAAAACGGCTCGAACTTCTTTAATAATGATCCCAAGTACGAAGAAGTGAATTATCACTTATGTGTGCCCTTTTCAAATATCAAATTTTAGTGTATTGTGAACGCAGTCGCGTAATATTTAAATTACACATATTCTTAAATTGATGCAAGTGTAGAATGTTGTACAAGTCGTGGTTAAAATGAAAGTCTGTAGAAACATTTGCGAATAGAATCAATAATGGGTTTCTTTAACAATATTGTGATTGTGAGGTTGGAACTTATTATGAAAACCAAATCATGGTTTTAAATTTAATATGAACGAGAGAGTTATAAGAGCCATAATGAAAATGATATTATGGAACAGGAGAGGTTGCCACTTAACTAGTACTAATATTCCACTAAAGTTATTAATGTAACACTTTACATGCTTGTTATTCAATCACGCCGGTATCATTTCAACAGATGTTTACAAAACTTCGTATCATGATTTTAATTAACATATTTTCCCATAAATACAAATTCTTTAAAAAAAATTTTTAAGACGAAAAATAATATAATTCTTGGAGTATAGAACTCAATGTTGCTTACTCAATAAAAATCATTTAGTATTGTAACACATTCAAGGGGCGGTGGGTCTAAAACCTCCTTTATCGAAAATCCACGATACGAATTTGTGTAAATGCAATGTATACAATCTCGCAGCTTTATATGCGCGAAATAATAACCTGTTATCCACGGTTACATACAAGTTTTAAAATGAATGCGATACAAACATGTATTTGCTAATATATTGAAAAAGAAAAGAAAAATTTCCTTTCTGTAAAATTACACATAACACATTTTTTTTTTAAATTGTCAAAGTAATAATCTTCTCAATTTTGTAACCTTTATTGCGATGTAAATCGGAAAGTACTGCACAAATAATGAGTCCAGCCATGCAATAAGAAATCATCTCGTACATTCTCATGTAAACACATAGCATTTTATGAAAGGTCGTTGTACATTCAATATGTTAAAATTAAAATCATCATCTCTTTTAAAAGTATTATTAGTTTATAATAGCTCGTGGAAATTTATTTTAATCGTTACAGGACAAACCACAAATTTAAACTGATAAAACTGTAAAATTTACCCATTTAATACAATGTAATCGGAAAGATAAAAGACCATCGGTTCTTCCAAGAGCAAAACCTAGAACAAAACAAAAAGGATAATAAGAGAATGTGACAAAATTTCTGATTCTGATTAAAAATTTCTATTGAGAAATCCGCCAACAAATTCCTGGATAACTTCATTCGAGATTGGCTACTGATCTGTGGCAAGATATTAATAGGATAATTTTACTAGGACGACAATAATAGGGCTGCTGGAATTTGAAGTAAACGGCTGAGAAACTAGAAAGTATCTGCAATTTAAAAAAAAAATATTGCGACACCATAAGGCTTTCAAACACCAAAGTTTACCAAAAATCAGTGACCGAATATTGTTTGATTCAACGAGTCAAACTACGAGAATATTGTTAATGTATTTTTCTGTAACAAAAATATTTTATTCTTCTAAAGGTCGAACTATCGTACAAGAATAGGAGAGTTGGAGAATATAGAATGCAATCCAGAATGTGTAAAAGTGTCAAATACCAAAAGAATTCCTGTGAGACTATTCTAGTGATTCTACGTACGTATCCAGAATAATACTGCACATCTTATATTGGATACGCTAAAGCGTAAGAACCGGGACTATTCAGTCTCTTCCACATAAAATGGAAACCACTAGTTATACTACGAAATTAAAACAAAAGAGTCTACCAAATTGGACAGCTGCCCTCATTAAAGCAAAAGGTGGACGTCAATTTTTAAACAGATATGTTCTTATTTAACACCCTAATTTAGTAATAACTCTCAATTTCTTTGGCTTACCCTAATTAAGTAATCACTCTCAATTATTTTGGCTGACCCTAATTAAGTAATAACTCCTAATACTTTTGGATGACCGTCGATCGTTTTGGCCGAACGGTATAAAAATAATTACTTGCATATTCATAGTTGTAGTAGGAAAGCTATATACACTTGCTATGAATGTTACATCACATAAAGAAAAACGTTTCATGGTTATGATTTAAATTGTTTTTAAAATCCATAACACTTCATAAATATCTATAAATTGCCACATTTGTTCATTACAAAACTTTCAAAATTGCACTCACTTTCAAACTTCATGAATAATTCAAACTGGCGTCAAAAGATGCTTACCGTAATTTATAATCTTAATGTGATGTAAAGCCTCTGATCCATGCGACGCGAGCTACAAAATTACATCTTTTATCGTTGCACAGCAGCTTTGTAGATATATCTTTTTTCGGCATGTCAAAGATATAAACACAGTGTGCCTCTAAAATTGTCGTTTATACTGTTGTTATTTAATGAACATCAAATAACCGCCTACCTTAAAGCATCCAACTTATAAATCCAATCCGTCAATTTCAGTTCATATTTAGAAACAAACAGCGATCATACACCTGACAATCTCATTTCATCTAGTTTAACGTGATGAAATAATTCTCCTAAAACTCCAAATTCATTTGCTGAAAGCGAGATGGGATTTGCGGGTGATATTGACGTAAATAGCAGATGGAGACGCTCCCAATTTAAGCAACCAACACGTTTTATGGGAAATATGCATGATAATAATCATTAAAGCCATCATTTCCTTACGTATTAAAATTCAAATGGTATAACGTTAATAACTAAAGGGCATCCCTGAATTATATAATTAAACTATGTTTAAAAGTCCAAAATTTTATACTTTTTGTTGTAAAACTTGAAATTTTTGGAATGTGAAACTTAATCTTAATTAAAAACAATGGTCTCTAGTATTCAAAGCTAATTTCATAACTATAAGAATCTCAAGTCTGTAACAAAATTTATTACAAAAGGAAGCGATTAGTGCCACAAAAGAAGAATTAATTACTTTAAATTTATTGATAAATGTATATGAGATAGTGAAAATTAATAAGTTGAATTTTATAATTTAAGTTGCAAAAAAAAATTAAAATTTAATTTAAACTTACTTTGAACTTTACAGAGTGTAACTTGTAGCCTGACCATAGGTAGATAGGTATGTATATATGTATATATATATATATATATATATATATATATATATATTTATATATATATATATATATATATATATATTTGTGTGTGTGTGTGTGTGTGTGTGCCAGTGCGCGTTTGCATGCGCGTGCGCCTGCGCGTGTGTGTATTACTACTAACTAACTACACTTATGTTTAAATTGCAGAGTTATTGATTCAGTTCTCGAGTAACAATGAACCTGATGTATGCTATGATTTGTAAGCGTCTATTCTACTAAATGTATTGACGGAAATCTAGTAAAACGTGTTGTTTTAGAAAATATTATAGTGTTATCATGGATTTAAGTTTAAGATATTTTTTTAAAAGACCTAAATTAACATTTTAAATGATAATTTTTCTAGCTTTCATGACGTTTAAATCTTCCAAAAATTACTAATAAATAGCTTTTTATCTGCAAATTGAGCATGCGATTTTTCAGAATGGGCCTCGTAGTATATTTAGAAGTTAGAGATAATGGAATTCAGCATTGCCATGCTATAATGCGCGTAAAGCACATGGATATATTCTAGACCTGTACTAAAACACTAATATAACATCAAAGAGACATTTTAAATACTTAAAAGTCAATTGAGTGTAGTATAATAGTAAGTAATATTTATATTAACAGTCTGTTGGCAGTATTTTATCTTAAATTTATTGTACCCGTTGCTATTAACTAGAGAAACTCATTTTAATTAAAAAACTGCCTTGTTGGCTAGCTAAAAAAATTAAAATACGAAAGGGGAAAGTTTTCTATTTTATTTCAAAGGGATATAACGGAATGTTATAAAATGTACTTTCTTATTTTGGATAGTCAATGCTAAACGCTTGCACCGAAATTTTTTTTAGCTATTATGAGTACCATACATATACTAGAAAATGATTTCTTATTATGACCCCATTTTATGATCAGTGTGTTAATTTATTTTGTTTCTCTTAAAATCGAAAAACTTTCGAAAAAATTAGGAAAAAAGTGGAGATTTTTGAAGTACGTTTGTGTCTGCAGTTCCTGGGGAAGACATCTCGAATGTAAATTATGATGCAAATGCAATCAGTCCCTTAAATTACATGTATAGTTATCAAATATTTTACCGTGATAACAGAAGGGGCTAAATAAGCCGCTTATTCCAGAATAAAATAAATATAATATTGAAGAAAAAACGACATAAATTTGGAGATATGGAAATATTAGAGCAACTTAAAGAAAAATTGAACGCCTTCTATACTTCAACTTTGAGAAAGACGATTCTCACTATTGCACCTACATTCTGAAGTAAAAAAAGTTTGGTAAATGGTTTATAAATTTCCAAGTCATGGAAAGTAAATAAAGTGGTTTGCCAAGAATTATAGAGTTTTGAATTCGCTTAATCCACATGATGAAGAAAAAAAACTTTAGGTCCTTTAGTAAGAGCATTAAATCTGAAGGAAGATCTATTAGAAGAGAATCAAAGAGATGTACCAAAAGTTAAAGCTAGAATATCCAGGTAAAAGTAGATTCAATAAAGTTTTTTATTTACGAATTTAACACTGTATTAATGTTTTCGATTCAGGCTAATATAAAGCTAGTGTTTAGTGGGAGATACCGCATTATACACATCTGGAATGGAAGCATCGTCTTAAAATAATTATATGTATTCATTCTATCCCAACGTACCACTCAATGGCCAATAGAGCGCTACAATTCCTTTCCTGGTGTTGATGTAGTTTGAGAGTATCTAAGAGAGATATTTGAAGATAATCCATTGATTAGTGTTCAATTCGAAGTTCGTAGCCCATGCAGATTTCTAGAGACACTTTTTCATCAATATTTACGGAAATCAGAGAGGTTCAAAAATTAGTGTGGCCCAAATGGGGATGTTCATTTCCGCATCAGAGTTGATAGAGAAAGACTTTATACGGACTGTTTTATATTACCAATAAGACAACTTATTACAACGTCTAAGCCCGTACATAATTGCGCAAGGATCCTCAAAAGACACCTCAAACAAATATTTATTTTAGCAGCAAACATGACAAATATCGTTTTTGCAAATTGGGCTGCCCTCTGTCGCTATTATGGCTCGAATAGAAAGAAATAGTCAATAGTATCACGTTGTTCCACAAGCTTAACGCTTTATATTAAAAATGATAAGTAAAAAACTTTTAAAAATAAATTATTTTTTTTTACTTGACATATGTTCGCAATGTTACTCAGTTTTTAACTTTTTATTAACAAGTTTTTGCGTATCACTTAAAACGGTTCATTCATGTCACATTTGCATTGCGAATATCAAACAACACTCGAAACACTTGTTTTAAATTCAAGTGCAGCAAGCAGATTCAGTAAATGCCTTGGTCTCCATCCAGATTTAATGAAATCACCATGCATAATTAAAAACACTAATTCAAAGTAAAAACTAAGCAAATCAGGTTGAAACCACGATAAATATTGTTGTTTTTTGGACATCGTTCCAAGATTAATCTCCTCTGTAAGCGACTAATTTACCTTTATATCGTGAAACCGATTTGGATCTACATAATGCAACTTTGGGATGTACTATGTAGTCAAATTGTCATATAATCCAATTAAACCAAAGCAAGTTCTTACAAATGATTACCAGTCACAAAATGAATTAACGACGTTATCCAAAAATATTCTATTAAACACGAAAAACGACTTCTCAATCATACCAACATAAAGGTAATACACTTTTGGGTATTAACCACGAATTGGAAAGACTAAAACGTATTAATTTTATGAATAAACTTAATGCATCTGGGAGCTGAACGTTTGTACAGTAAACCCGCAGACGACTTATTCGAAAATAAAAAAAAGGACATAATTGTCATAAATTAGAAGCAGTAACAGGGCAACGTTTTTTTTACTTCAAATGGAAAATTTGTAAAAACCTAGAAAGAAATCATTAATAAATAAAACTCTCGAGTATGATTAGAGCTTGGCCTATTTGGTTTTCGTGTGTACTTATGTACCTAAAATGTTGAAGCATTTAATGACTTTTATTGAAATACCGCCAATAATAATATAATTATTGGCAATATCTCGTGCGAGGAAAATGGTTGTGTGCTACAAACTGAAATGTTTAAATCTTAAATTGTGACTTCTGTTATTAAAGTAACAAAATTGCCAAGAACACTAATGATGGGTTTACAATAAAATCTATCGGAGCAGAATTTTCAAGTCACTAGTCGTATATGATGAGCAAAAAAACAAATTATTATATTTGCTGCAGATCTATATATTGCTACCCATAGAATTTAATTTGTGATTAGTCGTGAAATGTTTGAAATGAAATGCCAAGCCAAATCTACGTAATAGAAATTATGGAAAAGTATCACTATATTGTCAAAAGTGTACTTATGTAAATGGTTTATATGTCAGCATCAAAAAATAGCTGCATCAAAGACATAGCTGAGTGAAGCTTTTGTAAAAGCTTCGGGTTTTGTAAAAGTATGAGCGTTTTTGAGATTGAAATTTTTGTCGACGCACACATTTGAGCTCCTTAAACGAGTCGTAGCGAGAGAATGTTGTTCATTACCTACTTGGCTTTGTGCCGAGAGTACAAATACTTTGCAAAAAAGTTCAAAAATATCGTTTAGAACTTGTGAAAATATTTCTAAAATTCAAAATAAATTATGTATGTATTTATTTTTACCTATTACAATTAGGTCATAAATTTACTACACACAACAATGACTTTTGTGCACTTTATAAAATTTGTAAAAATTAGTAAAAATACAATGAAATTTAGTATGATTTGAGTAATCAAAATATAAAATTAAAATATGTTTTTTGTATAAATGTAAGAAAAGTTTATTTTCCTAAATATTGCAATATTTTTTCTGGCTCAAATTGTGCACCCATATATTTACAGTAATATTTCCAGCTTTAAATCATCGCTTGTTTGAATATGAATCACGATACGTAACATACATGTTATTGACAAATATTTAATATTTTTAATACTTCTTGTTGTAATTACATCAAGAAATAAGCTTCAGTTAGGCTCAGCAAAAATATTCATAATACATTTTAGAAAACGATCTTCAGTCGGAGAAAAATCATAAATAAACATTTACTTACTGCAGAAATTAGTGAACAATTCCGTAATGTCCCTAAAGTTTGCCTTAATTAAAATATATATTGTGTTTCACTCTTAAAATATATCGTTTATTAAAAAAATTACACATTTTTAATAGAAACACCCTAAAATGTTTCATAAAATTAAATGTATTTATTTATAAGTGCGTAATAATATAGAAAAAAGATCACATTATGTTCATTTAATTTCATTGTTTTTTTTTAACTCAAAAGCACTGCCTTTTTATTTTTCTTTTGTAACATCATGTTAATTGTTGTGAACAATTTTAATAAAACGAACATGCAAGTATTTATGAAAGCATATTCAAGTGCCTACCATAATATAAATAGATTTTAACTTATTGACTTTTAAAATACAATTTACTATGAATACCTACGTTTATCTATACAGCACACCACCCTCTTCAAATTCGATGCAAAACTAAGTTTATCGCCCCTTCTACCACTCACATTACACACTTCATTCTCCCTTACAGTTTCATTTATCATCTTCCTCATTTCTTCACATCGATAAGAGTTATCAACTTTTGATCACGTATCGTCGCTCTCATAGGTCGCTATTAAATTCATGTCTTCTTCTGTGTGTTCTGTTTTATGTACCTTGTTCTTCATGTCATCAAATTCCTCCTTACTTTTTTCGATTTCATTATTGTCGGCTTCTGCAATGGTTTTATTATCAATGTTTATTATGACATCCGTTAGCCCAGTTTTTAATTCTTCAAACGGCGATCCGGTGTGATTAGTTTCTTTGACGCTGTTTGTTTCTAGTTTCTCTGTGAGTTCATACAAGTTTGGTTTTTGGACTGGTACAGTTTCGTTTTCATCCCTTGATTCTTCCTCCTCATCAACGCTCATTGTTAATGGTAAAGATTGTTTTGGAGAATAATCCTCAGCTAAAGATTCTGTCCCGGGGTTACAGGAATGTGTCAGAATGAACGGAAGTTTGACCGACAGCTCACCACCCATGGAGCTGAGTGTCAGCTTGACTTTCACGTAGTACGAAACATAAATAGCAAAAACGTTGCGGTCATCGGCTGAGTAGGAATTACAGAGGACGGTGGAGGCCAAGCTTGCTCCCATCTTGGAATATGAGTCTTCGAGCGCTATCCAATTCTTCGTTACACCTATTTGACAAACAATGAGACTAAATTTAATGATCGGTCCTAGAAAGAATTCAGATTTATACGTATTTAAAATGTCACATATTTAATTTTATAGATATTAGTATTAAATATGTTCGAATTCATCGCGTACATAAATTTTCTTTAATAATTTATAATAAAGTTGCAATTTTTTTAAAGTGGAAATTATTTTTAAAAAAATTTATATATATATATATATATATATATATATATATATATATATATATGTTTATATATATATATATATATATATAATTACATCACAACAGCTAAATGAAAGCTAATGATTAAACTTGAAAACTGATGCTATCTTTATTTTTTTTTGTACCAATGTATCAATTTCAAATAAATATAATGTTTAACATATTCTGTTTTCATAACACTTATTCATATATTACTCGAGCTAAGTACAATTTATTTTCTCCAATACTTGGAAAGCTTCTCCAGACGTAAGGTATGCGGAACATTACTAAGTCGAGGCAATGTACTTTTAGTTACTGTTCGTAATGTTAATGATACGAGCATGAGAAAGCTCTTCGCTAACATCTTTGCGTATCAAAATAGAGAGAGCCTGCAAATTAATACAAAGTTAAAACTTACAAGGTCTGATTTACTTCGCTGACTTATAACGTTGTTATAAATAGTAGGTGGTGTGGAGCTAATGTAACTAATTAACTTATATTTAATTTAAAGTATTATGGTTCAAGAATTTATAATAATATTATATTCAAATAGAATATAGCAAAGTAATGTTTGATACATACATTCATCCATTAAATAAGACATTTACAAAAAAAAATTGTCTTGCCACTGTCAACATAGAATTTTCATAACATATGATGGCGGTTCAATTCATCAAAACAAGTCTGAATTTGTGATTGTAAATTATACTTCTCCATAAATGTAATTAAATTTGTACAATTAATATTGTGTTAGTCTGCATGTATATATCATATGCTTCGTTGTAAGATGTAACTGGCCAAATTATTAATTCATCAATTATCTGATAAAATGGAAGAGCATTTTATTAATATTAATTTATTTATATTTTTTTTAAGTTTAATTTCTTTGAAATTACGTAAGGAGTGAAGAGAGTTTTCTGATCATGAAAATCGATTATGTGAAGAGTCTAAAAAACAAGGAATTGAAAAATAAACGTGCATGCGTCTTTACATCTGGTAGCACAGAAAATAAATTAATGGTCTGATCTTTATAATAATTTGGCATTTGACAGTTTTTGTGTAAATATTTTAACAAGAAGTCAAGATATAATCATTGGTTTTGTTTCATTTTTCAATGTAAAAATTATAATTTACGTTACTTTACGTTGAATAAAATTATTAAGATATTTTTCAAAACGGGTGTATCAACAATTTTTTTCAAATTGTTTATATTTTGAGTTCCGATTAAGCCTAATAATATGCTGTATCTCATTTTTCTAAAGAAAATCTTTAATAACATTTTTTTCACAAAACTTAGGTAAATTATTGCACCAGGAGAGAATGTGACCTAGTATAGTATGTAATTTTTTTTTTTAAAACTGTTGCCGAAACTTGGTTAATGCGTTATTAATAATAATAGGTTGTTTATTTTAACTTGCTTGTTGCTAACCGGAATCAAATGATTTCGGTTTTATCAAAATTTTTAATTTCAATCAGAGAGTTCTATGTGCGATAGATAGAAGATAAGGCATTTTTTATATTTCTTTTTTCTCTCGTTATTTTCATCAAATCGCAGCTGACTTAAACCTGATCGAGAAAAGCTGAGAGACCATGTAGTCTCACGCATTGTGCGTCATAGATATTCATCAACAAAAGAGATATATTAGTTTTTTACGCATCAAAATAGTGATTTAAATTATAAATTTACTCTTCTGCAAAACCAAAGTGCAAAAAAACAAAAAGTGGGTTTTTTTTCATTAAACTGAAAAATATCAAAATTGAATGACTTTTTAAGATATTTTCTATCTTTCCACACGTGTGCATGATATAACTATTTTATAGAACTGAAATAACTTTACAACTAGAATAAATGTAATTCATATTGAATATAGTAAGTAATTTTGGAAGAAAAACTGTTTAAAATTCTGTGGTAAAGAAAAAATAGTAGAGGTTCGATGACCGTGAGAATTAATTTACTCGATACGTAAATTTGACCGTGAAAATAAATTTACTAAGATGTAAGTTAATTTAAATTACGTAATTAGTTATAATTTTGATAGAAACGTTGCGCGTGTAATCAAGATTGAAAGTTAATTAATTCAACTTCCATATTAATAATTGCAACTCCAAATGCAACTTCATATGCATATTATCGCAAGGAAAGTAATTTCCTAAAAGGAGACGGATAGAAATGGGCTTGATGTTAAAAAATAAAACATGATTTTTAAAAGTTTAGTAATTTTTAGAATACAAGAAGGCCAAAGTCTTTATCGGTTTACAATATACATTAAAAAAAAGTATATTCAGAACTGGGCAAATATTTTATGTTTCATGTGTCAAGGAATCTGATTAAGTACGTTTTAGAAACGAAAATCCAAAAATAATCAATACCGATTTCTTACTGTAATTTGTAGCCATTACCTAAATAAATTAAAAATTAATTATAACCTTACATTAATGTTCATTCTGTTGCTGCCAAAATGAAGAGTTTCTTTGGTCTTTTCAGAGACTAGTGTTAGTTTTTCCCTCCATTTCAATTCCAGAAAGCCTTTGACTGGTATAATACCAGTCAAAGGCTCTTGACTTTTTGAAAACATCATGCACATATAAAAATTATTTTCTGTGCTTTGTAGAAAAATCTTGTCAAATTTGTAATACATTACGCTAAAATGTGCACTTTGAAGTTTAGAAATTTTAAATTACTCCCGACACGTCGGATGTCAAAAAAAAATTAATGCGATTATTTTGGTTTTGATGGAAATATGAAATACTTTGAAATTTTTCTTCTAATGAGCTTCCTGTGAGGATGTATGGTAATTTGTACGATAGAGTTTTGTTTATGAATTGTTTTTAGCAAACATTTCGTAGTCTATTTACCCATTATGTTTCCCATATCGCCTTTAGTTACTGTCGCTGCTTTGTAGAAAGCATACCAAATAACACAGTTATGACCATACTTATACGAGCTCGTTCTGTGACTGTTGTCAATCAACAAGGGGTTTTAATATTTTTTAAAAGGACTAATTTTACGAAGTTAATGTCTCACATTAAGAAGCTGTACGCCAGTAATTAAACTTTGCCAATGATTGGTTCGGTTTTATTTAATGAGAAACTTCCATGTTATTAATGTGAGATGAAAATAGCTTTCATGTTGCGCCTGAATGCTTGCATAAGGATATATTGGTTTCTATAAAAATTATTTTCTGAACTTTTGAATCTATAAAAATTATTTTCCACATTGTTTACTATTTCAGTTTATATTAAATTATTTTCAAAATGTTTGATTCTTTAAAAGTTATTTTCAAAATACATAAATAATTTGGCTGAGATTGCAACAATTATATACGACGAAGCAAAAAAATCGCAAAAACGCTGTTTATAGTTCTTAGAACTATTACATTTATACTCTTGAATCAAATTATTTAAAGAATACTAGTCATTTGATTATTTTCAAGGTTTTCCTAGATCCAATAAAATGACTCGTATGCTTATGTGTCTGTTATTGATTTGTTCGACAATTTGTTTCGCTAAAATATTAAAATGTAAGTTCCAAAAATTACACTAAATTTATCGAAACCTTTCTTTTTGGAGTGAAACTTTTTGGGGGCGATGAAATTAAAATTGTTATGGTGGCAACGTTCAGCATATAAAATTTTACAACGTTTTTGCAACATTTGTTGCAATGTTTCATTGTAACAATTTAGTGTTACGAATCTGTCGCAAGAAGGACGGAGAGTAGATACTAAGTTTATTATCGAGGGCGATAGATGAACACAGTAAGACAAGATATGTGCTCATGTGCAAAAACAAATAAAAATGGCGCTCAATATTGCTATCGACTCGTTTGTATATTGTACGTGTTGAAACTATCAAAATTTTAATGATATGTTTATATATTATAAAAAATCTCATAATTTATGCAACTCTATTAGTTTCTCTGACTTACTAAATACCTAATTTTGTACGTCGATATATATTTCATTGCTTTATCTGGTTACTCATGATAGGTGCAACACTTTCTGATTCTTGTGAATATGTGTTATCGTCAATAAAACGGTGGTGTTTTAATTTTTGTGGAATCGTTGTATTTTTAAAGACCGTGATTATATGAGGATACCTGCGTTTCTTTATAATCTTACTGAGGTTGTAATTGCACTCTGTTTATCCAAATGATACAGATTTCAATGTCGCTCTACTGAAATAAACAAGATGACACTAGCCCTAAAATGATACGTGAACGAATGTGCTCTCCCTAACTTAAATCTCTTTCACATCAAGAGTCCTTTTGTCCTTTTTCTAACTAATACGTTGGCAGAAAAATATACTACTTCACAAAATGGCGTAGTTCACATAAATATAGACCTTTCTTAGCTTTCGTGTCTTCCGCAACTGTGCCAATCTTTAAGGGGTAGTTTTAACTTACACACGAACTTATACGGGATCAACGATGATGACTTGAATATAAAAACAATGCAGGAAACTATAAGTTGTTTTCACGCATATATCCTGGTGGACAAAAAAATCTAAAGGAAAAGCTGAACTCAATCTTCATATCAGTATGAAGATTGAGTTCAGCGTTTGAAATTATTTTTAGAATAACATAACTGGAATTTTATGGGATACCGTTATTTTATTAGTAGTCAAACAACTCTTTGTATCAATAATTAGTCGCGCGTTCAAACTCATGCTTATACTACTAGATATAAGTCATCGATTAACACACTAACTTTTCTAACCTTTATAATCTACCTTACAACTCGACGTATCTGACAAGCGACAAAACTGAGTGGCGATTAAATTTCTTCATACTTTTAGAAGACCAACTCTCGGGTTAAATTTTTTCTCGGATAGCATCTTGGATTAAATTGAATGAAGAGTATTTATCAGAATACAGAGGTGATGAGTTGAACAAAACAATTTGAAATTTTCCTATTTATTTGACGCGGTTAAGTCATAATACCGACAACAGATAAAGAGTAATTTATATCGATACTGTCGAATTATGCTTCCATAAGGAGAATGGCCGATGAAAGTGAGTGTATTTAGAAAGGACGCATGATACAATTTAATGTCAGGATATATAAATATGTAATGTAGTCATGAATTACCTGATTGCATCACGATGGGGCAAAACGATAATTAGTGCCAGAGTGTCAAATACTTATTGGGTACTTCGATTGCTTACATGATAAATGTGTTATTAAATTATTTGGTAATTACAAGAGGTTAATAAAAATAATAAATATCAAGTATGTAAATAATAGACATAAATTAATAACATAATTGGACACATTTAGAAATCACGGGTGAATGAATTGGGTGCATTTCTCATGTTGCAGGTAAATAAAGTTGAAGATGCCACTAACTTTAGTGGCACGTTCATTGCAAAATGAGACTTGATTATATGGCAGTACACCTATCAAATCTATGATGTTCACAAATAGTGACAGAAGTAGCGTGTCCTCGCTATCGTGAGGAAGAGGGTGCACTCACACTGCCCACGCTGGGGGTAGAGGGTGTAGTCGGTGGCGAGCCGCGCGCCCGGCGGCACGGGACACTCGCGGCCCGAACTTGTGACGGCCACTGCGTTCTTGAACTTGCCGTTGCTGAACATGCACACGTCCACGTGCTGCACGATTAAGCACTGCGATTGAAAGAAAAAATACAGTAATTAAGAATACGAGTATAGGAACTTCAATTTAAATAAGTGTTTTGTGTCAAAAACGTGTCAAAATTTTAAAGTGAAAACGTATCAAATTTTAAAAGTGAGTATTGAAATAGAAGGCAATATTTTGATGCGGAAAGATAGTTGAGTTAGAAATATGTTGATAAATATTTACATCACTCTATCCATCTATATGTCGTGATGTTAGTTTTAAGATTTGTCTTAAATTACATTTGAACTAATACAAATTAAGTAATAAGTAATAAGTTCTGTTTTATTTTTTTTCAATTTTTATTTACACGAGGGTCAATTTGCAAGAAATTAATCATATTTTTTTAGTGTCATAATTTATTCAATATAATAAAATTATTTTTATTTAATTTTAAAATACATTTATTCCGAATTATATTCTCCGTCATATACGGAGAATATAATTGTGAATCATTAAAGCCGACATAAGAGAAAAGTCAAGATGTGACCAAAGTATGAGAGTTTATGGACTAATGATTAATTTAAATACCGCTTAATATTGTTCTCAAAACAAGAAATATTTCGTACGTCATCACAAGCCTGAACTGAAGTGATCGCTCACCATAAAACTGAAACTTTTTTAGTTGAAAGCTTCTCAGTGTCCCTCATCTTAACACAATCTGAAAGTTCGAATGGCGTCGTTTACCTATTATCGGCCTGAAGTTTGATGTACCTATTTACTCCTCACAATGTAGTCGCTTTCCCTACTTTCCACATAAGCCATCTTTCTTCATAACTCACAAAACCCCAAAGCGGTTTGACTGCTTTCAGCGCTACGGAAAAGTGACAATACAAATGTGATTTATTTCGCTCGGTTGGTATGCACGTATGGATCAGAGCTCATGTCAAGGTGAAAGCTTCGCCAGTGTTTCTTATTTCCGGCGTCATTACTTATTTAAGAACTGAATCGATTGCGATGTGCGGTCGTTTTAATTATGCAGGTATGTTAAAGTTTTACACGTAAGCATTCGGAAACTTTACAATTTCTTACTATATGTAGGGCCTCTATTATGTCATCAATTTTATTTTTTATCACTTATCTGATGTACTTATGAGCACTTATCTGATAATAGCCTCTACTTTTCTTTAAGACGAAGTGAATGGTGGCGGAGCGCAACTTATTATGGATCTTTAAACAACATTCTTCGCAAGTTCGCTTGTTCGGAACGTTTGTTTGGAAACATTTTGATAATATTGAAATAAAATTTAAACTTAGCGAACTTAAACCAACTTATGTTAACAGTATCTTTTAGTAACTGAGGTTTGTTATGAAACCGGTGGAAAAATAATAGGTTTGTATTAACTTCTAGCTGTCTAATATATATTTTATATATAGCCATGGGTTAAATGGCAAAGAAGGAATCGCGTTCCTCCCAAAAAAAAAAATTCTTCCTTATATTTATTCAATGTACTTATAACACAAATTCAAATTAAAATTTAATTGATACCTTGAATATATATATATATATATATATATATATATATACATATATATATATATATATATATATATATATATATACATATATATATATATATATATATATATATATATATATATATATACGCGCACGTGTGTGTGTAATTCTGAATATTTTATAAACGCACATATTGGCAAGAAAAGAAAATGGTTGAGATTTTATTGGAAAAATAATAAAACAAGCTTATAAATCGTTACATTGTTTATTACAATGTTTTTAAATTTTGTACTTTTGGAGGAAAGTTCCATTTTTCAGAAACACCGTAAATTAAACATATTTAAAAATCTTCATAATTTTATGAAATTTAAGTTGCATTTTTCCTTAAGTTTTCTCTTGTGAAAATTATGAATGAAAATAAATTGATCATTTCTATTTCGTATTAATTCACGACCTACGTACGATTTTAATGAAGTAAAATTTTCTAAAAGGATAGCAATTTAATACTCATTTCATATGAATTACGATGTATTGCATTAAGGTAAGATATTAATATTACGGCCGCTTAAATATAATTGATATTTTAAATTCGGGACATAATTTCTAAAAATTTATTAACTTATGAACTACATTCCTTGATGTATTAAAATAATATCAAGGAAATTAGTTTATAAGCTAATCAATTTTCAAATCAGTGTTGTTGCTTTAAACGGGCTCATTATTATTGACTTAGCCGATTAGACTTAACCCGATTTAGACTTAGCCCGCCCCCAAATACTGTTTTGTATGAATATTTTCTTATTACAAAGAAACAGCCGCTGGACCAGTTGGTCGATAATTTTTATTTACACAGGATCCTAGTATATTGTTCTGACTACTGTGCCCAACAATGCTGTTTATTTGAGGATGTCATGGACGTCATAATATTGCTCTTAAGGTATAGTGTGCACAATTGACTTGGGGGAGTCCGTGTTTTGAAAATTAAATAATCTGTATTTGCGTGTCATTACGCCACACTTGTCCGTCAAATGAAACTATAATTTAATGGCGAAATCGTTGCTAGACAAAATTCATCACCACCACCATTATTTTTCCCTTATAACTTCAATTACTTAATTAAAATATGGCGACAGGTTTTGCCATTCTATTTGATAAGCTATTTACTTAGATAGGTAGAACACTATTTAAGCTGATGAATGATTTGTCATTTAGTTAACGGGCCAGGTTATTAATTAAATGACTAATTAAAAAAATTACTGGAACATATATAGACAGTGAATATTAACCATAAAATTGTAATATAGATCGGCTTTTTAATAATAATAACAGGGCAATAGGGCGTGTAAATATGTACTAAGTAAGGTTTCATATTTGTCTATAGTATATTTCTGGAAACGTTTGATGTTAGTTACTCACATTAAAATAATAAGAAAATTTTAACGTAATATGTGTAACTAGAATTTGTTCATATTTTTCAAACCCTTGGAACATTTCACGTATATAAATCTAAAATTGTAGAAACCGTGAAATTTTGATATCTAAACAGGTGGACATAGCAAAATCAAATGATTACATCATTTATTAATTTAGTTTAATTAAAGTTAAAGTGATAAGCTTCACAGGGAAACCATTGAAAACATAACAATAATATGTATACCTTGATCCGTCGCACTGTTTTCTGTGAGTTGTTGTTGACGACTACGCTGACCTGTACTGGTTCTCCGTGGGCGTACACCGCGCGGTCTAGCGCTGCCTCCAGTTCCACTCTATTTAAAGTTAGTTAAACTTTAATTACCATTGGCCTTCAAATAATAGTTTGTATGATGTATTTTATATTATTTATTATATTTAATTAAATTCAGATATGCTTGTGCGACTCGGTGTTAGCAATATAAATATATTTTTATGCACAGCTAAAAAAATATAAACAACCCACAGCAAATATCTTGCCAATTGGCGTTTTAATTTTTTGTCAAATACTTATGATACTAGTAATTATTTTATAGCCCATCTAAAACATTTAAAGAAAATCCACGTTTTAATAAACCACGTCTGAAATTACAGATAAATTTTGGCATTGGACACATTTATATGGACCTTTTGCTCGACTATGTATTCGAAAATTTCAGTAGAGCTAAGGAAATACAATTTTGATTTGTAAACTTGGCATTTAAATAGTAGATGAAATGTACATAGATAGAAAAATGTACATACCTACATGAGAATTACATGGGAATTTAGGACAGTAATTCGTGGTTTAAATCTTGGAAAGAACTATCTTCTTTCTTTCTTTTTTAAAATAACAGAAACAAAATCATTTCCATATAAATTCTAATATTGTAAAGAACTAAACATGTTTTTTTTAATTATTCAAGAAAGGAATACATTTTCATTGCAGTGCCATACATAAATTACATGATGTAAATTTAAATAAAAAATTGTGTAGCAAGTTTAACAGCTTTTGTTTTATCATTGCTTAAGTAAGTCATTGGCACAACAGTAAAGTGTTGGACCGACTCACTGAAGTACTGGGTTTGAATTTTGGACGCAATCCTGTGCAATCCTTGTCTTCATATTTAGACTAAATTAAACAAAATTTTCACTGTAATTCTACAAATGGATTAATTTAATAGTAACGTGTTCTTGTCTACTTTTGCGGTTTACTAAGTAAATTGTTTGCATTATCAAATAAGAAGTCAATAAAATCTAATATAAAGCAAACATAAAAAATTCGGGTTAATTATTTAATCTTGATGATAAATCGTTTTTGAAATGTAATTTTGTCTTAAAAATTTAATATTTAGTATTTGAATAAGAACCGATAAACAACAAGTCTCATTGCAAAAAATCGTGCTGGCTACAGCGTATGGTAATTATATTAGCAAACTGAAATACAAGAATGCTACGTAAAGGAAAATCGGAGCTAAACTGAAAAGTTCATGTATAATACATGAAAGAGATAGCGAAAGCGCTGAATTGTTCGGAAAATTGTAAAATGAGAGACGTGATTTTTAGTGGACGGATCTAGGTGTCTGTATAAATCGAGCTTTTTTCCGCTGCCTTCAAATGATTGAAGTGTATTGCAGGTTTTCCATTTCAGTCAATGAGTTTGGAATGTGTTTTTGACTGTCGTCGGTGGCCTGAAATTTTATATGATACCCGTCGATCTCATACAGATTTTCAAGGCAGGGAAAGTAACCACTGATATTGTTTATGTTATATCTATTTACATCACTTTGTTTCGAATGATTAAAAAAATAAATTTTTGAAGTAATTTACCTATATACGTATTTTAATGTACGACATACTCTAACATTAAAGAAAATTAGGAATATATTTAAAAATCCCTTTCAAATCTGATTAAACATTAACATTTTGATGATCTTGCAACTGGCAAAATATGGCTTTTCACTGAAAATTTCATTAAAACACATTAAATATAGTTGAGAAACATGGATTTACATTTGCCTGTGCAAAGACGTGTGTTTTGTGATGTATGGTATATAGATGATAAAACTACGATATCAAATTAAGTCAGCAATCCTTAAGCTATGGAAAAAAATATGGCAGCATTTCGTTTTAATGGGGTTCCGTCCAATCCGTCTATATTTCCGTCCATTTGTCTATATTTCTGTCTGCTTATCAGATGTATCGAAATCCTAACCGAAACAAGACAGGGACTTCAAATTCACACGTAATTTGTAGAAAATCGTTAGTGCAAAATAAGAAACTCAAAGTTTTTGTAATGAAAATTAAAATAAAAATTTCTGTGTTATAATTCATATTAAAATTTGTTTGGCGTCCTCGGTTCACGTAAAGAGTCTAAAAACGTTAATCTCCATGAGTATTAGGTACGTCGTTGAACTAAAAAACAAGAATAAATTCGACGAAAAGAGCACTAAAAACAAGAATAAAAACGGACGGTACACAATATAACATATACATTTTAATTTTTGGACGCACTTTCTTGCCAGTTGTACCAAAAATATGTAGGAAACTGTAATTTGGATCTAGTTATTACTCGTATCTTGTATCTTAAAGACAAACAAAAGCCAAATATAAAATAATAAAAAATACTAGCAATAAAACGAAATCTTTTTGTAAAAGTCACGATATACTTATGCCTGTGAAATATATACGTAATGTATGTTAATAGAAATAATATGTACCCTTAAAGGCTTACATCATTATATACCACGCATTTTACAAATATTTAACAGGTTTATTTATATTTAATTTGATTAATTAATTAATTATATAATGTGGATCACATATTGAAGATGGGTTTGTATTGTGTACATATTTTTTGTCCATAACAATACTATATATATTATTTCCTCACACATATCTCTAGGTCTAGATAACGTAATCGTAGATAGCATACTGTTGAGTATCGTATTTAGGTTGACTTGCTTTTAACTAAACTTATTAATACTTTCCTACTTGTGTCAAAAATCAAATCCGAAGTAAAAATATAACTTCATGTTCAACGCATATCCGAAGGGAAATGCGTTGAACATGAAGTTTAAAATAAAGCAGCGACAGGTTGACAAATTTCTAACGTGCTGATGCAGTTATAAACTTGATGCTGCAAATGTTGCTGTTGGGCACTTTTATTTCATTGTAGAGACTGAAGGTAACTCGGTGTCAGCTTACTTTCGATCAATTTTTATATTACGGAGTTACATATTATTCTTCAATTACTTTATTTATCCGCTATAAAAACAACTATATATACAAATCATGTAATTTTTTGTGACCAATTTCAACTTCACTTGAGAAATACCTATTTTCTAACAAAGCTACTTTATGTTCAAACGAAATTTGTGATTATAAACGACAACTAACTGCGAGACGACAATTATAAATATTTATTTTGTTTAAATATCCAAATTATATATATATATATATATATATATATATATATATATATGTATATATATGTATATATATATGTATATATATATATATGCATATATATATATATATATATATATATATATATATATATATATATATACATATATTTAAGAAAATTTTCCTTATACTTATTTTGTTGTGTGAAGAAACTGGATGAAATTATTATATAGCGCAGAATATTCTTTATATTTAATGTACAAACTTGCTATAAATGCAAGTAATCCATCAAGTAATGCTATATTACACATAATTATTCACAGCTTTAATTTTATAAGGAAGTTTAATGTTCCAAATTGTCTATGGTTTTTATAGAAAAATTAAAAAGTTCGATGTCACAAAAAGTCAGTAAAATAAGATAAATTGTGTCACTAAGGGTAAGGAAATAAAATTTACCTTCCGTCGGAGAGTAGAAACGGTTTTTCCACACTTGCATGGGGTGGAGGATGACTGTTTAGTTCCGAGATTGATTCTGTGAAAAATAAATAAAAACATGACACTAATTATCGCAGACTCACTAAATCAGTTCAGTAATTAATTATTTTTCATAAGTGGAAACCTTTTATCTGTTACAAAATTACTATTAATTATATTCTTATTCTAAAATGGTTATTAAGTTTGAATACCAAATATATATTTCAATTAAATCAAAAGTTACCCACCCAACTCTTGCTCCGCCACTTTGCAAAGACTCGTTTCACAATTGTCATCCTCTGTGCTGGCTACTTTCTCATCAGTCAACTTGTTTAATTTGGGCGAAAATCTTAAATTAAACGAGAAATGATGGCTTTATATTAACTATTTATTATCTATCTATTATACGTAATTGATTTAAAAAAATGCACAGTTTGTGCAAATAACACAAATATTTTCTGCAAAATTCACTTAGACAATCGCGCACACGCACGTTCCTACAAGCGTATTCCCCTGCATGCGTGCACGGGCGCGCGAGTCGGTGATTACGTTAGTATAATTATGGTTTACTTCAGTATTTTATTAAGTTTCTAAAATCATAAATAACGCATTTCAAATCCGCAAATAGTCATAATTCAATCAATTTTTAAAATCGGAACCTCTTTCATTACGACTGTTTTTCTTCAGACGTTCTTAAGGTAAAGTAGTGGAGCATTTCCAGCAAGACTTATTGTAAATAAAGGTCGATACAGTATCCTGCTATTTATAGTTCTATTTTTAGTTGGATATATATGATTGACTGGTAGACTTTCAAATTGCCAAGTGCTACTAATGATCTATTCTTTATAAGGATTATAATATCACTATTATCTTTTCTATTATATATCATCATAAAATCTATAATTTCAAGCTCATTTCCATTAATACATTGCAGGTGTCTGAACATTTCTAACTAAAATCAGTCGAAATTTTGCTATGAATTTAACTCAGCTTTGTTTTGAAATTTAGCTTAAATCGAAGTAAATATTTTATGGAACAAACGTTTAGAGTATAATCTTTTGGATAATTTGAAAAAAATAATGTAAATCAAATCGAATAATATAAACAATCTCATTAAATGTAGCAAAACAGTCATTTTTTATCAGCTAACCTGAGTATCTTTGTATCACGGCTGGATGCGGTCGGCCGATGATCACCGCCGCGCTGTGTGCACGCTCGCGCCAGTTCTCCGAGCAGACGAGGGCGGGAGGGCGGCACTGCTACTCCCGCTGCTCCTGCCGCCCCCACATTCGCGGCGCCCTGCACCACGCGGATGCCCATTCGAACAATGTTCCGTCGCGCTACCTTCTCGTCCGCCCGGTCAGCTGAATACAGTAAATATATTAATGTGACTGCAAGTCAAATAAAATATCTTACTTTGAAATGGGACGAATGGAAATAAGTATTAATTAATTATTATTTCTTTTTATTTTCATCACTTTTAAAAACGGGACTAGTTTCATAGCTTTCGAAAGTCGTAGTGATGGATGTCATTTTTATAATGTTTTTTGAAAAAATAAATAAACCAATGCTGTAAATTATCGAATTTTTTTTCAACATATTAAAGACAGTATTTTACGACTTTATATAATTTGGAAAGATCTAACATTTTTCAAAATAATGTTCTTTTTATTAGAACATAATGTGGATTAAAAGTGTAAGTTTAGTTTCTCAAATAGTCGTTTCTCTGCTATGACGTACTTGCAGATAATACACTTTGTCTGGTTCTGCGAATATGGAATTTATAACAAGTGTTATAGTGTTACGTTGTTCAATCGTTTCCAATAATAATTCAGATGGTATCACGTAATATGTAAAACTATAATATAAGTACGGTAGTATGTAAAAACTGTGAATCATGGAATTTATCCTAATTAAACATATAACCTAACATACTTGACCCAACGTTATCGAATCTAATCAAACATAACTCATTCAAGGTGATCGAACCTTATCAAAGCTAATTAAATCTTGTCTAACTGGACCCAATCTAACACAAACTAACCCATCCTACCCCAAATTAATCGAACATAAGTCATCCTTAACCAATATTTCCCTTTTCTTTTATTAGTATGTAAAATTCTCGCTACTTGCCAAACTTTATGTTTCTACATCGTCTTAAAAGTGGGCCAATTTCATTGATGATTAGTGAGTCAGACCGTAGTAAAATTAGTAATGAGGGCCTACATTTAAAAAAATTTAAATCCACTGTGGCGTTGATTATTTCTTTGCATATATAAAGTTCTAACCTAGTATATAAAACAGGTCTTGAGTTAAGGGCGTGTCAAAAGTGGCTCGAAATGTTTCCTGGGAAAACTCCGGGCTATCGGGCGCATAGAAAATATTTATGCAAGAATATATCGAAAACAAAATAAATCTTGGTGATGTTGCTATTCTACAAATTTATGACTTTCTTACATTCGACTCCATAGGTCTACGTCAAATGAAAAATACCGAAAATGCCCAGAGGTTGTGAACATCAATTTAGTACAAGCACTCGAATGGGAATGAGGAAAATGCGTTCTTTTTAGTTTTAATTACTCCAGGTTCCTTCAAATTGGTTACAGTTTGTAGTTAAATATAATTTTTTAAAATTAAGCAGCTTGAACCTTTACATATATAAAACTAAAATGCAATAAATTATTTGAGTATTTGTTTTTATTTTTTAAGTCGTAATTTCAAGGTACGGGATGGTAACTTATTTCAACAAGTTCAAGTTAGTTGCCCTCTATTTGAAAAATGAATTCTCTCTTCTAATTCGTCTAAATTCATTTAAGTCACTTCATTTTGACAATCACTTTAGACAAATGAGATGAGAGGATTTAGGTTTCTATTAAACTTCCTGCTATTTTTACTGATATATTATCTAAATTAATGATGTATCAATATTACCATAAACAGCTTCTCTCAGCTAATGCCGTACATGGGGCCCTCCAATGCGCATATCATCGGAGGTAATACCCATAATCGTCACGCTGGGCAAACGTCTATGGCATTTAGCTACGTAATTACAAATACCACTACAGCTCCCTCTATGACAGGTAAGGAATTGAAGTTAGAACCTTGCCGGCGAAGGCCGTAATCTTGCAAAAAACGCAATATGCCACCGCGACAAATGATGCATTGTTAGTATAATATGCTCATTAAGAATTATGTCTCCCGTTTGAAGCTAAGTTGATAATTTGAAAAGAATATGTTTTAGCAGTTTAAAAGCACACGAATTCGAATAAATTTTAGCACCGCTTCGAACCGCAAGTGCGGCAGTCGCTATAAAATATCCGACAAAGGACGAAAAAATTATATATATTAATACGCTAAGGTTAAGATGTTACACTCCCTTTTTAGAAAAAACCTCACAACTAATCCACATAAATTAAATATCATTTTATAGATAATTGCTTGCTCTACCGGCATCCACAACTAAAAAAATTATTGTTGCTATTGTTTTTGCAAATTAATTAATTATTAAAATTATATACACAAAACAGCAATGCTGCCATCTAACGGCTCAACGTCAATATGATTGACGGTCGGTAAAATTTTTGTTTAATTTCAAGTCCATTCACGTATAAATAAAGTGGCGCTTTAGCTCAATGCTTTTGATACTTGCGCCTCTATATGTCAATTTTAGTAAAATATCTGTTTGATCTGTCATCTAAGCTTCATAATGGAATAAATAATGCGAAGACTTTGCACGGGTCACGCTAGTATTAATATTATTTTCTATAACATACAAAGAGTGAACGATTTCTGTATTATGTGTGCACGTAAAATTTTCGTTTCCATATTGCGAGAAATTTGGTAAAATTGATTACATTTTATCATTGATATAAAAAGGTGAAACAACCTACAAATCTCGAGAGAGCGGAATTTATGCACACAACTTATTTTTTTGTGTCAGCACTGTTAACAAACTTGAGCAAATTTATAATTTAATTTAATTTGTAATGTAAATATAACACTTTAACTTCTTATGTACTTACAATACTAAATAGATTCATAAAAAGTGTATTTATAATATAAAAATTTACACTTGTTAGGCGGAGGTTTTATTGTTACTTTCCTATAGGAACATCAGTTTGAAATTTCAAAATACAGTTTTAAGTTTTCACTTCTGTCGACAATCTTCATGTCTGCTTTCGATTTTTATTATAAATTTCAAAGCGCAATGGAGATATCTTAATATTGTGCAACTGTTTTACTATATTGTTATAATATACTAACCTACATAGGCGCGCACGTCATAGGAGGTGCCGATAGGAGCGCCATGATACTCTTTGGCTGGCACGAGTTGCACGCTGGGCGGCGCCAGCGGCGTCAGCTCCAACGTGAACGCATGTGCGTGCGCACCCAGCCGACGAATGAGCGCATCCTGTAAATGTGTTTATATATTAATTTACGAAAATCTCAATAAACACCCAGCAGTCGCTATGAAAATGAAAGAAAGCTAAAATTTTAATACTTGCAGTATTTTATAAGTTCTATACAGGGATATAGAATGCTACTCCCGTTATTTTAAAATGAGTAATGAATTAGTGACAAAATTGAAGACATAGCGAATGATAACTCTGTTTCTTTTCGGATGTTATTATTCGTAAGAGTTTATATCTTCGTATGTGAAGCACATACTTATGATAAACAAAATATTTTAATGCAGAACGCACTCGAAAGAATTGAAGCCTTATCAAAAGGAAATCGATATGAATGAGTCGTCCGAGAATTAAAAGCATTCAATGTTATTTACTTCGACAATAGCGCAATAATCGGGCGGCTAACTGCCATTAACATCCGTGGTGTATTTCACCGCGAATTGTTCAACTGGATATTTAGATAATTTTATCGACTCAATAAAGTATTCATCGAATTGATCGTATTATTTTCTTGCAGATAATAATATATCAATAATTTAGGATAAGTATACCACACACATTATTTTCATTTTAATAATTGAAATATAGATAAATATAAACAATATATTTTTGCAATTTTAAAGGTATTATACTTCTATTCTAATCGAAAGGTATTGACAAATTATTTGAATGCAAGGCTTTTAGAAATTTAGGTATTATATTGGTTTAAAATAGTATAAATTTCAGGAAATGCGGAAAACTGTTTCTACCAGTTTCAGCGAGTGTGACAGATGAAAGCTCGGTATTAAGAATTTATTATATTGGGTTGGCTAATCATTTTTAACACTGAGTTGCTGTCAATAATTCTTATTAAAAAATTTATACGTCACACTAAATTTAATTTATGTATGCACCATTTATATGCACCATTATTATCTACTAGTTGTCACCATGTAGTAGTGGCAATATGCCTTTCTTGTAAAATGCCGGTGACTTTGATTCAAAAAACTGTGCGAGGTCATTTTGGAGGTATTCTTTAACGTCGAATTTTTTTCAGGTTAATGGTTGCTTAAAGCCGTGAATAAATGGTAATCAGAGAGCGCAATATCCGGCAAATATGGTGGACGAGTCAGTAGTACTCCTCAATCATGAGTACGTTTTGCAACATATGGTCCAGCATTATGGATTTTACAATTAAAGCACATTATGATATTTTTATATATTTTATCCTTTATTCCGTTTCAATTAAAATAGTTATTTTCTTTGTTTCAAATGTTCGAAGTGATCAAAACAAAATTCCACCTTATCTATTATTGTTACCATTTACTTAATGGCAGAAACATTTACTGTTTGAGCCTCATTGAAAATTAACTTGTTAGAAGTCTTGATTCACATCAAATAGGGCAAATTGGCAAATATATAGAATGAAACTCTTCTACGCGAAGCAGATATTTTATGGAGCAATTTTCTTTCACGGTGTTGAATTAAATAAATCTAACAGTTTCTAATATTTTGAGTTTGATAACATTAAAAAAATACCCCTAGCTATGTTATTCCCCAAAATAATACAATTTTCCATTAATCATCAAATACCCTAGGCTATTATGTTTTCTAATATGGATATGAACTCTGGCATTTTTAATTATGTTCTTTAAAATGTCCTTTTTTATCACTTGTGCGACGTGTTGTGTATCTAATTGATTAAGGTAAATAAAAATTATTCCCTTACCTGTAGGGGGGTATTCTGTTCTCGAATCTGACCAGGGTGTGGTGGCCAGATCTGGGCCAAGCACATGATTGCCTCATTGCAAAACTTAAGGCCCATGACTTCCTCGTCTTCGCGTCCATATCTGTGAACGTAATGTTTGTGGTTAAGGTTTGTGGGAGTTAAAATAGTTGTTCTATTCTGCATTTTTTGTATCTCTTTATGTCCTTTTCATTACATATTATTTTCAAGGAAAAAGTCAATTATGCTATTATCAGCAAATACGTGATGGTTTCCAAAACCGAGAAAGATGCTAATAAAAAGAAATATAACATTAAAACCATTGGACCATCATTCCGGAACATTGACATTCAAGATTAATGATGTTAACTTGATCTTAACGCAAATTAAAATTTTCTGATTAACAAGAAAACTGACTGTTATCTATTTACTCAATTATTGCTATGTTTATTATGAAAATAATTAACTTAATCCGCCCGGTCAATCACCATAAAATACTTTAAACAACAACAACTTGAATTATATTATATACACTCTTTTGCATCAAAAACGGGCGGTTTTAATTTTGTCATATTATTAACAAAATATTATTTATTAAGAGATTGTATTAATTGTAATTGTTACTGGCAGGTATAGTGTATTCTGGCACAGAAATTCATTCTTTCCGATTGAAAATTTTCTTTTTTTTTCAATGACAAAAACCTTTTTTTGGCGGTAAATGAAATCCAACTCTTATTAAGTTCTTTTTCATTTGTTACGCTTTTTATTTTAACGAATAAATTTTAATTAAATTTCTGCTATTTGCTGCATTAGTTTACTTCTGTTTGCTGTTCTCAGTATGGTTGAAAAAACTATAAGAGCTAGTAAAATTATTGTGCTGCTTGAAGAAGGATGTAGCTAATATTATGTGTCTCAGCAATATAATGTGAGTCGTTCCACCATCCAAAGGACCTGGCAACAATACCAAGAAACGGACTCCGTAAAAAGAAGGCCCGGTTCTGGAAGAAAACGGTGCACTGAGCCACAGGACGACCGCTTCATAGTCAGTCAAGCGCTACGAAAGCATCAAGTTACGTAAGTGGATCTCAAACAGAACCTCGAGGACGTCAGAGGTACACGAGTAAGTCTATGGACAGTCAGAAGGAGACTTCAGGCCGTCAATATACGTAGCTATCACCCAGCTCGGGGCCCTATATTGCTTCGTGGGCATCGAGTTGCCAGATTGAGATTCGCTAAAAACTTTTCGTCATGAACTCGATAAGACTGGAATAGTGTTTTATTACCCGATGAAGAAGACTCGTATATCGATTAGTGGTCAACGTCGGCAAGTCTTACGAAGACCTGGAGAACAAAAGTTCAGGCCCTTAAAAATGTGATCGTTGCTGAATGGGAACGTATTCCTCAGGTAATGATAGAAAAACATTGTCGAAAGCATGCCTAGCAAATTAAGGACATTGATTTTAGCTAGAGGAAGTCATCTCGTTACTAAATTTTCAAATTTTATGTTAAATTAATAAAAAAATATTCAAAAATAAGCTTTAGCCATTTTTAATGTACCAGTATGAAGACGCTCGTCTGTAAAATTTACATCCTTTTTTTATTTATTCGGATTTTGTAATGACTGAAGTAGGTAAAAACAATAATAAATAACAATATTCTCACCATATCGCCATATAAAATCTATAAAATAATAATGAAATCACTCCGGTAAGGTTTATTCCTATAAGTGCCCGTTTTTTTTGCAAAATGATTTATTTAAAGTCTCTCCACCGAACTCATAAAATAATTATCGTAGCTGATGTTCCATTCTTATGCAAAAATAATGAACAAACTCACTTTTAAATTTACAGTATAATTACAACAGGTTCTTTTGGTTACAATCTAGACTTGTGGAATAATTATTTTTGGGAGGTTATTTTCATTATTTTGGCAATAAAATA
The DNA here is from genome assembly GCA_039881145.1 of Druceiella hillmani. Taxonomy (NCBI): domain Eukaryota; kingdom Metazoa; phylum Arthropoda; class Insecta; order Lepidoptera; family Hepialidae; genus Druceiella; species Druceiella hillmani. The sequence goes on from JAYKKI010000149.1 coordinate 1,118,057, forward strand.
CCAGTATAAAAAATTACTAAACATCTTTTTATATTTTCTTTAAATATTCATAGTTTTATTTTCTACTAAAAAGATGAAATGAAATAAATATTTTGTCTCCATATTTCCTGTAGTCATTCGTAAACCTTCTTTTATCTTAAATTTTAATTCTGTGCAAACGAAGCTGCGTATAACTGCCGATAAAATATAATTTTAAAATTTCATTTAATGGTAAATATACAGGGGAATATTCAATTTGCATTATCTAGTAGCCCAGTTGAACCTTAAATACTAATAATAATCTTAAATACTAATAGGTAATTAGTCATAAATGGAATTTTTAGCTAAATGAATGGATGGCTAAATAATATTTATTTGTGTTTCTAAGAACCATTATGAGATGTTTTTTCTTTAATGATCACCTCAAAATTTATAAAAAACTGTGATTCCATTTCAGATAATTTTATATATTTTATACATGCTCTGTGCTTACAATATATGGTCAGAAAAGAAATTAAATACAGATTAGAGTGTCTTTTATAATTCACTTTTAGTCTAATGCAATGTCCCGTAATAGAGATTTATTGTTAACGATAATGTAAGTGCAATTATGATAAAACTGCTTAATTTGTAGGTCAGTAAACATGGGGTGAAAATGCAAATATTCAATTTTAACCGACTTCTAAAAAGCAGGAAGTTCTCAATTGATTGGAATCTTTTTTTTTGTATATTAAGCTATAATTATTTACCGTGTGGACCGATTTTGATGATTATTCTTTTATTTGAAAGTAAGTGCTATAGATGTGGACCAGTATAAATATAATGATGATCTGATGATAATGTCTGGAAATCAAGATATTTGCTACGGGTAGTTGTTGTTTTGCAAATTAACTACACCACTTACCAGGTCAGGGTCTGATGGTAAGTTCTGGATACGAACAATAGAATTATTTAAAGGATATTAGTGAAGCAACCGTGATTAAATATATTTACTACTAGTAGTTGTTACTTTGCAAAATAACTACATCGTCGACCAGGGCAGGGTCTGATAATGAGTTCTGAAAAGGAACAATGGAACTCCTAAACAGATGGTAGAAAGTTAAAAGCGATTCAAGATATTTGCTGCTGGTAGTTGTCACTTTACAAAGTAATTAAACTATTGATCATGTCAGAGTCCGATGAAGCGTTCTGGATATGAACAATGGAACTCTTTATCGGATGGTCATAAATCAAACGTAATTCAAGACATTTACTACGAGTAGTTTTTACTTTGCAAAATAACTGCACCATCGACCCGGTCAGTATGTGATGATGAGTAATGTAACTCCTTAAAGAATGGTAGTAAATCAATCGTGATTTAATATATATGCTACCTGTTAGTTGTTACATTAGTTATTACTTTGCAAAATTTGATATTGGATTTCGGATATGGAGAACGGAACTCCACAAGTGGTAGTTTTTAATTTGCAAAACCTAATATTGGACTTTGGATATGGAGAACCGAACTCCTCAACGGTAATAACTAACCATTGGCGGGTACTACTAACGCCTCATTTCTATGTTTTGTCGATAATCAAGTTTAGACAAAGAGGAAATTAGCTTTTGCACGTGACTTTTAAAAAATTTTCAATATTTTAAGAAAAAAAATATTTGTGATGATTAATAATAATACATAAATCGGTAAAAATTCTAATATAAAATATCTTCTAGAAAACTAAATTCAAAAAAGGTGGGTAATAAGAAGTAAAAAATGATTACTTCAAAATAGGTGCCGACTGACGTAGAATAAGTAACTAAGTTATTTATTTTTGAACTGAGTGCCAGCATCGCCAATCAACTTAAAAAACTGTAAATTTTAATATAAATACGCCTTTTATAAATGTATTTAAGAGTGCAAGTACCTGAGAAGTTAAAGTTTTATATTTACATTATAAATTAAATTAAATTTTAATTTGTTCAAGTTGGTCGACAGTGTATTTGTAGTAAGTTTTATTTTTTTACAGTTTAGTAATTCTTATATTGAACTGCTTCAAAATGTTTGATATCTTAATGATTTTAATAAAAACACTTCAAGTTTTTAATAAAAAACTTAATTTTTAATTTGGCACAAAGAACTCGATATAATTAGTGTTAATATAGTACATTAAGTTCGTAATAATGAGTTATACCTGTCAAATTATTCAGTTATTAGTGGATTAGATAATTTACAAGATTACAATATAGTTTAGAAAATAATCAGGATAGAAATGTCTGGATCAAGCGAATTTTATTAAAAATCAATTGAAACCTTTCATACTTTCTTTAAAATATTTAAAATATGTTTAGTTGAAAAATCCTTGTGACAACCATTACTTCTAAATATACTTCCAAGATAATAAATTCTAAATAGATATTTATATACCTACATTACCAAGGCGAGACCCTACCATACACTATATGTAACTGTTATGTTTGGACATTCGTTATTCATAGAAAGGATCAGCTAGAGGGCATCGCGTTGTTTCAATGTAGGTCAACACGCGATCGATTCGAGTTCAAGGGCGTCGCAGAAGTCACACTTGCCGTCCGTTGTAACTAGCATCTCGTGAAGGACAAACCGCTGTGTTGTAATGTTCAAGGTGTGCTTCGTGCTTATTCATATTAAAACGAGAGGTGGAAAAAACGTAGCAAGTGACAAAGTTTGACGAACTTATGAATATTAGATGATATGAAAGGTATTAAACAGGGTAACTTTTTATTTATTTCACGCCTTGAACTAAAGTTGACGTCTGTCATGTAAACTACCCATTCGCAGAATTAAAAACAAATTAAATTTTATTTTGAAAAAGATACAATTAATAAACCATTAAACAAACTGTTCTTAGGATGTACTTGATTGATCGCGCGATACAGTGACAGTTAGCAAGGGGTGTGGGGCTGCAAATGTTGTCGTTTCTTATTAGTTTTGATTGCACGGTAATGAGCAATTAATAATTAATTTTCCGATAACTTGAATACAAAGTAATTAAGGCATATTTAAAAAAGTGATATCAAATCATTTAAAACAGATTAGGTATTTACAACGATTTAAAAACGTATGTGCAAAAATGTACAACTCATCTTTCTATATTTAAACGGTTGGTCAAAATCCATCCATTCTGCTCCAAGCTCATACGAACACGTATCTAAATGGTTTCTTTCACACATGTAAGTGTCATTGTTTTACATTTCACTATGTCAAATGCAGCCAAAATCTTATGTTTTAATTCGTCTATACTTTCCGCCCCTTCTGTGAACACGAACCCCCCTATCTCTGACAACAAATAAAAGTCTACAGGTGTCAGGTTGGGGCTTCAAGCGAGCCTTGAAACTGGACCACTGCGTCTGAACTAACAATCGCCAAATACACCATTAAGGTACTCCTCATACCGCACGTAGAGAGCCGGACAAGGGTTGATCGGGCAGCGCACGCTCCCGGAATCAACTAAAAATTTCATTGCTTTTTAAGTGCGGAGACGGCAAAATAACGTGCAGGGTCACGGTCACGCCATTACCACCTAATCCAGAAAGAGCTCGGTAATGAGACAAAGAAGTCTACGGTCAGTTCATATGAACCAAAAGTTTTATTGGTTAATTCTTATTAACCGGGATCGAAATGTTCTACGTTATGTCTGTTAAACTTAAATACAGGTTGATTATTTTTTTGTTTCGGACTTTAGGCTTTTCGATTAAAATTTCGTAAACGTAGATTGTGTCTGCTAATTATTTTAATGTTGGAATCTTTTAATATTCCTCGTAAAAGTGATGTAAATCTATAAATACATTATCTTAGAAAATTATTTTAAAACTGCTAATGGGTACTATCGACTTTAGTTCTAAGTGTAAAACGAATAAAATTCACCGCGTAATGTATTTATATATATATATATATATATATATATATATATATATATAAATATATATATATATATATATATATATATTTATAACCTTTACATATTCGTGGGAAAAGTTAAGTAAAATGAAAAAGTGTAAATAATTTTGAACACTTTATAAAATAATTTTGAGTAAGTTATAAACATTTGAATATTATTTTATTTTCATGAGGTTCTTAACAATTTTTTACCATTTTAGGCTATTTTCCGTAGACATATGTCTACATTATAAAAGTAGCAGATTTTTTATTTTAAGTAATTTTTGAGGCCCCAATTTTTCGATGTTCCAACTTAATCCAGCTTTTGCCGCGTCTCCTCTATTGCTCTATGAAAAATGCTATTTTGTACATAAATAAAGAAGCACACCAAATTTCACAATTTTGTCTTTATTCATTCCTCCCCGCGATTCCAGTAACATTTTCTATTTTTTATGTGAAGAAATTAGAAAAAAAAATATAGAAAAATACAAGTATTTAAGTAAGGCAGAAAAACTACTGCGTAAAAAATAGTGGATAATATTTACATAATTTGCCCTTACAGACCTTACATGTTTCTGGTGTATACTGCTAATATACGTTTAAATTCTTCGCCATATTACCCTAGCAAAGGCTGGTGAACTTTTGCTTGAAAAATTTTGGTAATATTTATACTTATAATGCATCGCAGAAAATTAAATATAATTTTTTCAATAAAAACATTATTCCTAATCACAATATCATCCTTCTAAAATCGGTTTGAATTTTTCTCGAAATAAGAGTTGTACAGACTAAATGAAACAAGTGGCTAATATTAAGCTTTAAATGAAATCCTATGATTTTCACCATGTTTGGTCATACTGTGCAGATAAAGAAAAAGTTTCTATAGTTCGTCTTACAACGGGAATTATAGTCCTTAAGAAGGAGGAAGAAATTACCCTACTAGGGCATTTCATACAAATAGGCATATTTAAATAATCCGTGAGTTTTTTAGTTACCGGTTTAGTTGCATTATTATTTTTCTCTTTCTAAATTTTTCGATGATCTGAATGTGTCATTAATTTCTGCAAAACTATGATTAGAAGCATCAGTACATAGATACTGTGTTTCCCAAGCCCGAGGGCGTTTCCGTGAGATATAACTCGATCAGTGTTCCACTACTGAACCTGTACGGATAAAGAAAGAGGAATATAGCTATATTATAGCCTGGATTGACACATATATTACTTTGCTGTAATCTACGCGAACAAGACAGGGCGTAGCTAGTGAAAAAATTAATAAAATAAAATAAAATTTATGGATTGCTATTGGCTTGCGACAAAATACTTGTGAAAAAATCAGTTATTAGAATTGTTTTTAATGTTCTCGCGCAAGTCATGCGATGTACGATATGGGTACGTTGGTATTATATAATTCCCCCAATGTACGGAGTTCAAATATTTGGATAAAACATGAGAATTTGCATTTTAAAAGCTTAAAAAGGGTGCAAGATAAGACAAAATCCCGATGTAAATATATTCTAATTCTGATAAAGAAGAATAATGCAATACGTTATGTGCTATCAATAATTCGTGTGTACTTCTTGCCGCCAACAACTTGTGCATGGACAAATACAAAGAAAATCGAGATAAATGTATATTCCTAATATATATATATATTTATATATATATATATATATATATATATATATATATATGTATACATATTTTTGCATATATATATATATATATATATACCAACACACATACATACGTGTGTGGATGTGTATGTATACATATTCATTAATGACATAAATAGCGCAATATTTCATTCGACCTCGTTTCATGCCACGCAGCTACGCTCAATTATTCGATACGCTGAAATAATACACTGTTTGAGATAGCGTTAAGCGAACACGCTTTCATTGTACATAGAAAATTGCTTAGTTCTAGTTAAAATTATATGAGTAACTATTCTATTTTTGCTATTATTCTAAATGGCGATGGCGCAATTTTGCAACGCATTCCTCAAATTAATATAAAAACTTAATTAAATGCACCACAACACGAACGCATATTTCTGTATGAAATTTAATATATGATTTTGTCTACAAGAAAGGCATAAATTAAATATTTTGAAAATGTATGTTATAGGATATAAGGCTTTAAATATAAGATAAGAAAACAAAACACAAATTTAAGTAAATTGTTTTAGATACTTAAACTAAAACTGTTGATAAACGCAGGCATATAAAAGAATTAAATAACATTCAAAATTTATTATTCGATAAGCAAATTAATTATATCATTGATTATTTATAAGACATATCATTCATTTTTCTAGAGAATATTAGAACATAAACATTATACTTTTTTTATACGGTTTATAAAATATTTCTCACCTTGCCTTCAAAGGTACCACCCCTTGTTAACAAGAACACATGATACATTATATGAATGACCAGTTCTGTTAAACGATTAATTCTATTTTTCCTTCTGCTGTAAAGCCTGATATTTCTTAACTAGTTGACACGATGATGGCAAATTTCTGTTTAGTATTTTTATTTGAAATCCATCGGCTTATAAAAATTTGTGACATGATTTGTACCCATATCACGTAATTTTTCATAATTTTTTTGGAAAAGGAGAAGGTTTAGTAGTTATCGATTAATTTGGATGATACTTTTTTATGTGGATTAGTTTACCCTAAATTTGGTTTCATGAACTAGAAGCATTCAGTTTTTGTGTGTGGGTGTACATGTATTGTGGGTGTACATGTATTGTGTGGGTGTACATGTATTGTATCTCTTAAAAATCGTTCATTTTAGTTTAATTTGTCATAATGTGTATGCGAATATGTCATGTGTTTATATTGTTTATACTTCAATATGTGAAAGTTTAACAGAAAAATACTTATTACAAAGATCTCAAAGGTTAAATTTCAGGATAATTTTACTCTACAGTAGTCTGATGGCCTCAAGTTCAATGTGACTTTAAAGTTTATGTTTACAAAATGCATACGAATGTAACTTTGAGAAATAGTTCATTTCGTTTTTTTTTTAAATAAAGAAGGAACGTGCAATTATTAATCCTGGAAAAATTAATAAAATATTAATTAATGATTTTGTCTCGTGTCGCTTACCTGGGTACACCATATATACTAGATCCATAGACAACATGATATACCAAAGTAACCTCTAATTAAGTTTCTATTAAGAGTCAGTTAGCTGGGGCTATGATATTTCTCAAAAGAACTGAATTTTTTTTGCCATAAAATTTGTGAAGTCAGAAGTAATTTTTGGATAGTACAAATTGCAAAATATAAAATCCCTGTTCACTATTTTTCATTATTTTTTTTTTTGCAGTATAACGTTATAGATTAGAATCAACAACTCTGAGAAATTCACCTCTCCCATTGGCGCTGGCTATCGAAGTTCACACCCGTTGATTTTAATTGTATTTATTTCGGCTAAAATGTAGCATGACGGTTTTAATTAATTTTTATAAAACTTATATTTTTTTACAATTAGTTTATTAACGGCATTCTCAAAGGTTTAATTATTTATTTCATGCCTCAGTCAAATATAAAATCATACTGCTAATGTATTGTAATTGTACGGTGGTATCAATTTTTTTAAGACAACTGCAAGGCGGAATTATTTTTTTGTAAAACGTTTATAACAAATTATTTATAACAATTATGTATGCAGCTTCTCAAATTTTCCGGTTTCATATGTCAGTTTGATACAGCTCCAATCGTTTATTTATTTTAATAAAAATACTTCTGTTATCCAATTTGTGACCAATAATCTGTTATATCTAGCAATACAGTTTTTTCGTGTGGATTTATATATTGTCTGCAATGTCTCTGACATTATTTTAATTTTTGTAGTTATAAAGGTTAAAAGTTTCAAATCTCTCAACTTCAACCCTTCACTTAAACCGTCATTTCTCATTACCTCCTTGTTTTAAAAAAATATTATGTAATTTTCGTTTATTTAATATTGTGAACTATACGGTGGCAATAAATCTAATACCGATTTGTAAAACCATTATTGTGCCAAACACTGAAAAACAAACAAAAATAACTTTTAGCTTTGTACAATTAGTATAATTAAATATGCTATGTAAAATTAGTATAATATAATAAAATATTTGACTTCGATGTATTTTTTTGAAAACTTTCTTATTTGTGTTTTTCTACTTTTAAATATCTGTAATTTACAAAAACATTTTAGATGATTTCACGTCTGTTCAATATATATTATTTATTTGGAATAATACATATCCGTCTCAATACGTGTTCACAAGTACATTCGTTTTATTATTCTGTATCGCTAAATATAACCACCGAAACAAAATATAGAACAAAGTTTACGTGAATCATATCCTCAGTTCTGCATAACGAATTCCACAAAAGCGGAGCGCTCGCGATACGATTCGGCCTCGAATAAGCACAGAGTGAAGGTAGGGACTGTTAACGTTTAATGGGAATATTTATACGCACACTACAGCCATTCGATTTTATTTCCTAAAATTTGATATGCACGCTATTTAACGCATCGCTTTTATGAAGTTCCGTGCGGTCTCTAATAAATCTTTGGTTTGGTATAAATGGCCCACGAGACAGACCGATTAGTGGCTGAATCTAATAACCCCCAAGGTGACTGAACAATCAGCGAATTGATTAAGAATTGTAGTAGTTTATTTTTTTGTTTTCATCTTTTTTAGTGCGATTAAGCGTCATATATCTGTAAGTATATTTTACATATTTATGTCGACGAATCTACTTTGTGAATGTTTCAAATTATCGAGCCTTCACAAAGCACTTTGATTAGGAACTTTTACATAAAATGAAACAATTGTTAGTGTTGCCACGTACACAAAACGAAATTGTTAGAAAATATCAAGAATATAATTAAAATTGAAAATTATTTGATATGACGCCATAATGCCCATACACATTATTATAAACACTAACACTCTGAAAAAAATAATTAAAAACAATTTATGACTTATGATGCAATGGTGTGTGCTGCCACGAGAAAAATCACATAAAATAATTCACGTCTTCATTTTTTAGATAATTATTTGCATTAGGACAAAGTAAGCATATTTGGACTTTATAATGTGTGTTTATTTTTAACTTATTTATATAAAAATTGTGATAGAATAAAAAAGAAGGATCTACCGATCCAAAAATCGGTAAGAAGATGATTTGAGGTATTTTTCACATGAACGCGTGGGAGGTGTTTGGAATATTATATACGTGATATTTGTTATATGTTACATATATACATTCACTTGAACATGTATGTACACACAACATATATGTGTAGACGTGTGCCTAAAAAAATTCACATCAATATTATTTCAATCCCTTTGCTTGAATTATTGAAAGTTTTGGGTAAAAAGCTAAGCCCAAATCAACTTATATCTTTTGATGAAGTGGTTATGTACATATTTGTTTGTAAAAATTGAAATGTAAACTGACAAGAATTTTTATTCGTATTCAAAAAAGGAAACCTATTCTGAAGTACATACATTTTTATTTTCATTCCCATAACGTGGACTACGTGCATGGATAATCTCATAAAGATCGATTAACTAATAATTTTATCTTAGAAAAAAATATCAGATGGTCATGTTTATGGACAGAAAATATAATTGTACAATATTTCGTAGTAATTTTTGAGTAATCAATTATTGAAATAAAATTTCTTTCTTTTGCACTTGTAACAATATTTGGAATGTTTACGATTAAGCGTTTCTTTCTATATATTTAAAAATAAATATTGAAACAAATATTTAATTATTTTCTATTCTTAAAAATTACTCCCATATCAATGATTAAAAGTTAACTCTTTGTTTTAAATGACATCTACTACAAGAAATTGTGAAAAATAAATATGCTATAATCACTATATAATTCGTGTCGTGTCGAAATGGGGTGCAAATATAATTTTTTTTGTTGTAATTTATTCGCGTTATAAAAATGTATATTTCGATGCTTCAATTTCAAATATTCTTCACATTGTTATTTTCTCAATGTCAACACAAAGCTGTACAGGTTTGAAGCCGAGTACGACTGACGAGGCTTTGAAGTTACCTGGAGAGTTCTTTCAAGCTCTTTTGTTTTCTCTCCTGTGTCGAAAGTCTAAGAATGCTAACAAAGTAAAAACAAGCAGGACATGGAAATGTATTTGTATATTTTATGAATATATGTATACGCATATACTATGCAATTTGTGGAAATAATAAGGTTTGACATAATGCATGAGTATATATTAAAATTAAATCGATAACTAACAAATACCACAGACAGTTATGTGACAGAAGTCCGATAAACGATTCTTCCTGAAAGTCCTATAATAATAATGTGCGAGATAAAGTAGAATTAATGCATTTATTATTCCATATGAACGTTGAAGGGAAGTTGCTGGTTTACAATAAGAACGATATACGAATAAGATTAAATAAATTCTTTTAAATGCGGGTAAAAATTGTACCAGGAATTTTCAGTAGGCACATATGAAATTTGATATAATTACACGTATGGAATACTGCTTTTTTAGAAGTAATTTCTCGTAGTTTTTGATAAATTCACAATAACTATAAGTTTGCGAAAATTATATTGGGCAATATAGTTGCCATGTAATTATATTGCCTATTACATATTTTACAGGTGTGAAATTAATGTGAATTTTAAACATCATGAGGTGAAGAATCGTTGTTATAATTTCCAATAAATTTTAGATTAATTTTTATTAATTGTATATAATCAATCTAATTTTTTCAACAATACTTTTAAAGGAATTGACAAGAAGGTACTTCACGACTTCATCAATAAAACACAAACATTTTTATGTACCAAACTGGTCCTTCCGTAACGATATTTTTGATGTCCTTATTATTACAAAATATGTATAAATGAGCTATATTACTCTATAGAAACGGTTGTGTCTCAAAGCCATTTTATTTTTCTGACAATGTTCGACTGTCTACATCATACCGTTTCTAAAAAAGGAAATGGTTTTGAGATATAAACAAATCCTATAAGGATTTTATTTTTTAAAGTTTTGTACCTCCGAATGAAATACAGAACTTTTATACTAAGGTCTAGAGCTCCATAATCCTTTAAACGATTCAAGCTTCTAACCCAGTCCGACTAAAAGATATGACTTTTCAAACATCACTTAATTTGTTACTGACTCACTCATAAAAATTACTAAGGGTACTTTCCGTTGGCTTACTTATATCTTGAAACTTGATAAGAATAAATATAATTTATTTTCTATTTTCGCATTACGTACTCGTATACGCAACGGTTAAAGCAGATGAGTTTTGTTGCAACTTGTAGTTGGAAAATTTAGATTTAAGTGCAACCTGATCAAAAACGAATAGAGCTAAATAAATGAGACATGAACATTTTCATAACTATACATGAACAACATAATTAAAACCTATTATCGCTTTTTACACGGAGTCAAAATTGATTAGTAGGTAAATGTATCAGTCGAGGACTTGGAAACTTGGAAATTTTTATAAACTATATACTTTCACTTAATTTGTCATTAATAACTATGACACGTTAATAAGGTCTCAGAGTTTTGTACTAAAGTGCATGCACATTTGTGGATGGTTGGATTCTCTGTCCAATTTTGAAAAGATCGTTAGGACCGGACGTATTTGTTTTCTGAATAAATTTCTTATTGAGCGTGAACAACAAATTGTAGATGGGGGGGGTGTAGGGCGATAATTTTTTAATCGAGCAATGAATTGTAGATCTGCTTTTTTAAAATAAAACTAAGTATTTCGTACCTTGTTACAAAATGTTGGTGTGTTTCTAATTTTTTAGTTTCGTTTGTACATTTTTTAACAAAACATGAAATTTTGAATAATTTCAATTTTACTACGTATTGTCACAATAAGTGTTAAGTGGGGACCGTGAACTACACAGTCTAAGCTGTTAGAGAATTTTGTTCCAATTTTGTTCCATGTATGCTAATTGAATTTTTGTGAAATGTGCTTTATACAGATGTCCGTTCGTTAGTGTTCCAATCTGAAGTTATGAATAGAGAATTTTCTTAGTAATCAAACTAAAGTAAAACAAAGTTATACAAGTTATTAAATATATTTTTATGCCTTGACATACATTAATCGATACTCCATCAAGCTTTTGCAATGAAGGTTATGAAATTTAGAAAAATTGTAGTTTGTTAATATGACTAAAAAATAAGTTTTACACAAAATTAATTTTGAAATTTTAATCACTATGTACTAATAAAAAATGTGCTCACATTTCCAAGACTGAATACGTAGAAAAAGTTCAATAAAATGGACGCGCAAATTAATTCAAAAACTACTATTAATGACTGTATATAAATTGGCAAAACTAGAAAAAACATGTACAAAGTTTCCAATATTTTAAAAATTGACATTAAGGTAATCGAAAAATTAAATAAAAAATTACTATAATTTTTGCTGTTTGTACATTTATGGTGGTACCTGAAGATTTCCAATCTTAAGCAGGGGTTTAGGGAGTAAATATTATTGAAAGCGTCAATTTTGATTCACTATTTCACATTTTATTGCCAAAAAATTTGGGCCTTCCATATCTCTCCGCAACATTTCTCAAAATCGCACCCAGTTTGAAAAATTTTATGATGATAAGCTCTGAACCTATTGAACATGATATGAATGCTTGTGTTAACTTAGTAGTACGTGATGAATAATAGAACGTAGTATACCAGTAAGTCTTTAAAATTTTACGCATGGCGAATTTTGGATTATTTTCAATTTGAGCCAGTTTTTTCATTTACTAACAATAACGGCTACGGAATACATCTAAAAGCCAATCCACGTTATTCTGACCATCAAATAAGAAAGTATAATCTAATGAGAACACGGTGATCAGGAAGCTGAAGATTACTCCCTCATGCAAAGACATAATAAAACGCACATGACCAGCTTGTACGGTAAATAAGTAAGTGATATGAAGTTTTGAGTCACGGCACAAAAAATATCCTGAATCGTTTTGCTAAAAGCCAGAGTCCGATCGATCCAGAGTCCTTTTTTTTTAAATACAAAATTATTCGTAAATTAATGACGAAATCATTTTACATTTCCCAAAATATTTCATAATTAATTCATGACAAACTTAGTCCTTACTGACGATATACATTTGTCTACCTATTTTGTCATTTTGTGATGTAATCAAGTGAAAATTGTGCACTATGAGTAGAAAAAGAACGGATGTTTGCTGAGTTGATGGAGACAATGGTTGAATAGCGCTATTCACAGGATAGAAGCGAATCCGTCTGTCGGATACGGACGAAGGACGAATATTAATGACCAAATGTAAATTTTTCAGCGACGGATTATACCTGGCTCGCGTGCAATTTTAAATAGATCGCTACACGTAGATATAAAGACTAAAACTCAATACATTCGGATAGCTGCTTTGTGAATCGGTTTCTACGATTTGAGTATTTACTTTTACGGAAACCACGCCATTGGACTACCTCATTTAGATGAAATGTATCGCGTTCAAAGTGTGAACGACAACGATTGTTGTCGTTCACACTTTACATCCAGAATTTTTAAAATCACTGCATTAGTATTCCCAATTTTTATTTCAAGTACAAACTTAATCTAAACTTAGATCACATGTTTTTGTGAATTGTTTGGAAGTTGACAAATATTTTTTATTTTGTCCACATTTTCCCACATCCAATCAGTACTTTCGACTGGTCTTCGTAAATTTTATTCATCTATTTTAGCAAAATATGGTTCTTCAGCATCTGATGAAAGTTTTTGAAAAATAGTTATTTTTTGGCTATTAATATGGTTGATATGTGAAAAATTCGTAAGTGAAAAATTGATATCCAAAAAATTATTTTCCGATTCAGATAAAAACTTTCTCTAAACCTTACATTTATTTTCCCGGGAATTTGTTTATTTTGTGATTTTCATATCAAGTGATTTCCTAGCAGATTAGAAATAGTAGGCATGAATATATACCACATGAGGTATATTAACCTCTGTATATTCATTTATCTATAGAGCCGCATTAAATTTTCCATAGCTGCATTCCACCTGTTCATGACTAAAACATCGATTATTAATGAGATAAAAAGTGAAAACTCTCTTAGATGTATCTAGAAGGTTTGACTTCCCAAAATTAACTTCACTATAATTGCTTTTAACCCATGTGTGAGCAGCAGAAGTTAAAGCCGGGAGGATATGGAAGCTAACGATTTTTTGCCAAACACAACTTCATTTGCGATTACCTTTGTCGTGCAAGTAATAAATAATCTCGCATCAATAACCTCACATCGATCTTCCATTGCAATAATATGAGTCATTAAAATGCTTTTCACCGGGTGTACTTACATAAATAGGAACTCACTTGAGACCGCGCGACATGATAGATTATTAAAATTAAACAATTGACGCATGATACTAAAGATTCTACTGAAATAAAGTTTCTATTAAACACTTTTAGATGCCCTTATTTCTCAAGTAACCAACAATAAATAGACAAATAGGTATACAAGTTAGTGCAGTCTTCAAGTAAAGTGAATTGCGGAGGAGCAGAGTAAAATGCCAATATTTTATTATTTAAAAAAAATAGACCGGAAACCTTCGATTTTGATGTAACTGTTTTTACTGTAAATACATTTTACAGAAGAAGTATGTTGCATTTTTTTCATTGTTATAATTTTGTTATGATTGCGTAAAAAATAAAGAACAACCTTTTTACTTATTTTTAACATATTTACTGAAAAAATAAACAGCATGTGTTAAGGTATATCCCTAACTTATTTTATATACCTGTATATAGCTTTTACAGTTTTGTGAAATAACAGATTAAAAATGTAAAGCGCTACGCGAACTTTCTCGTTTTTTTCAAGACCAGTTCAAGATATATATATATATATATATATATATATATATATATATATATATATATAAGAAGAAAGTTTTTTAAATTTAGTTAATTAGAAAGTATTTGCGTTGGAGACAACTTTTGACGCCTTTGTACAGATATACCGTGCAATTATATTCAGTTTGCTTTTATTTCTTGACTTATACCGATCAACATTTTTACCACTGTTTTTGCAAGTACGAAAGACGCTGCCAAATCTCAAAGACCAAAAACATTAGAAATTTTTCAACGTTTGCAAGGAGTATTTGGGTGGTTTACGGAATCTTAAAGTACTGTCTGTTTGTGAATCAATCGTTTTAAAGCTAGCAAAACATCACTAGAAGATGATTCTCGCAGAGGAGGTTCGAGTACCTAAAATCGTTAATGAAAGAAACGTCATTGCCGTGGAAAATCCATTCAAAGATGATCGGTGAATAACAAAAACTAATTGTGAAATTTTATATGAACGTTTGGGTATAAATAAAGTTTAATCTCCCTGGATATCAGGCCACTTCAAAATATTTTGGCTCATTAGGAAGACCAATTTTGGTAACGGATAATAATTACTAATAAAATATATAACTTATTTCAATACTGAGAACAAAAATCGGTCTAAATTAATGAATTTAAGGCACGTCCAGTTCCGTCATTTGGAAAGATAATACTGCCTGTGTTTTGGGATTGAGAGGGAATAATTTTTGTGGATTATTTAACGAAAGGATTATCTAACGATTATCTAATGAAATTTATTTATTTATTTATGGATTATTTAACGATTATATAACGAAATTTAGGCAGAATTTTAATCAAGTCGTATATTTGGCCCGTTACGACAGGCACTTTCTAAAAAAGGGTCTGGAAATTTGCATAAGCTTCCCTTATTACAAGATAACAATGAAAAACTTCATACCACCCGACGAACGATGGAAGGTTTAAACGATCTACTTTCACATCCATTTTATTGACCAAATCCGGTTTCTATCTGTCCACTACAGGTAAAATTTGAGAGTTTAAGTGATGTGAAACTTGTTACACATAGGTAAACATTTTGAGACTTTTAATAATATTGGGTACAGATTGGGATAAGTGTATTCAGTTAAATAGAAATTATATTGAAAAATTACAACAAAATTCCTAGAACTTTGAAAACATCCCCCCTACAAAAATATTCAATTTTGTATTTTACCATTTATATTTTCACAAATTTAGTTTTTAAGATGGCGTATAATTATAATTAAACTTAGGAGAATATTGAATGAAAACAATCTGACAGAAGAGCATATTTAGTAATCATTTAATCGGCCATAAATAGTGTTTACTTTGGTTGATAATAAAATTTAGTCTTTAGTGGATATATTGTTATTTAATGGTAAATTTTACTGAAAATATTTGTAAAAATTTAATATATAAAAAAAAATTTAATCCGCAACCATATAAAACAAAGAGAAACTATTAGTCTACAAACAAAATTTGTTAGCTTTGAAAATTTTAATCTTTTATTGTTTTAATTATTTTTGTCATTAAGCGACTTTAAAATATTGTTAAAATTACAAATATACTTATGTTAATAGTTTATAGATGACGCTATATGAAGTTAATTCGCTTTATTGAAATCGTTTAGTCTATGAATAATCCAGATCAATCTAGTCTTGGATGAAAGTAAGGAAAAATAAACAAACAACGTCGGAACCTTCCTACAAGTCATTTAATAT
This sequence comes from Druceiella hillmani, assembly GCA_039881145.1. Classification (NCBI taxonomy): domain Eukaryota; kingdom Metazoa; phylum Arthropoda; class Insecta; order Lepidoptera; family Hepialidae; genus Druceiella; species Druceiella hillmani. Next base: position 1,134,545 of record JAYKKI010000149.1, read on the forward strand.
TCTTAAATTTATATAATATTTTGATATAATATTTTTTTACAGATTTCAATAAACATTTGCCTTATTTTGCAATAGGTCCTTCGTGTCATATCATTCACATAAGAGGAATCGGGGTAAAAATGAGCAAATTTTCAGAAGAAAAACTTTTGTGGGACAAATAAATTCAACAGGTCAAGTCATCTATTCCTAAGGCTTTAACAAGGACGACACAATGAACAAGTTTCCTACAAAATTATGCTTTTTGTAATGTAAATTTTCTTATGACGGAAAATTTTATTCTGAAGGTTCTCGATCAAAAAGATCTAATACCTTTATAGGCAATGAATTTAACAAATAACGAAATATGTCTACAATTAAATGAAATTACGTAATGTAGTATTATTCCAAAGATAGATGTTTGCTAATAACTCACTTGAAGATGTTGTAGTAATACAACGAAACCTAGGACGTGGTAAAGAACTTAAAGAAAGTAGAAAAATTAATGCCAAATATATTAAATATTTGAAATATGTCTACTTTTAAAAAAATATATTTATCACTTTTTTAGAAATTTAACTTTTAAAAGTTATGTAAATTTAACTTTGTAAATACATAACTAGAAGCATTATTTTACAATGGTTCAATAAAAACAAAAATTCCGAATCGCAATTTAGAACGCATAGTTACTTAGGTGTTAATTCTAAGCTTTGCATTCGGTTTGTCATGTCCTGTGAAGATGACCAGAGAAGAGAAAAAGGAAGGTCATCTTATATAAGTTCACAATCGTGGCTTGAATCTGTTATGATCCTGATTAATTAGCATGAAAACGTTTAAACGTATGCACTGAACAACGATTCATTTGAAAAAAGTTGTCTAATTTATTCCTAAAATGAACGGTTAAACTTTGAAGCTAATTGTCTGTACGTGTATCTTGGCATTCTCATCTAATAGCGATTGTTAAATGAAGCAGTTAGGAAAATTAACGCAATAGTCAATTATCAAGTGCTAGGTCCGCGTATCAAGGTGCTCCGCAAGACTGATACTGCTTGCCAGAACTATTAATTACAAAAATATTATGCATTTTTTCAATCACGAAAAGGGGCTACTTGCCGTTCTTTCATTATTTTATTTTATATTTTTAAAATAATATTAAAATGACGTTATGTTTTCAAAATTACAATTGACAATATGCTTTAAAAATATAACGTAAATTATGTTATATATTAGGAAAATTATATTCTTAAAATTAACGGATAGCTAATTAGGATAAATTTCTCAGAAACTACATCAACAAACTACATCGTTTTCAATCTAACGATAATTGATTTTTAAGTCAGGAAAATAATTTTTTTTAATAATTTCTTATTATTCTAGGTGAAGTCATCGATGATCTATGATTAATGTCTGGTCAACCATCAAATTGCTCAAACTCTGTTACAACATATGCATTTGCAAATAATCGACAATATATTCTAAAGTAATTACCTGAAAGTGAGTGTGACCTGTCCGAAGATCTTCTTGTTCTCGAGAAATTCCGGGTCGACGTGGAGCACGCCACGCAGCTTGTCGACGCGACCGCGCGCCACCGTTAGGTCACGAGAACTTAGGTATAGCGTCAGTTTGTTGTTTGGCGAAGACTTTTTGAATACCCTGTAATTAAACGTTTTATTGTTCATTATACCTCGAGTACGCTTTAGTAAATACGCAGTGGTGCTTACATTTATTTACAGTCAGGTTCGTAACATTAAAACGATATAAAGAAATCAATTCACAACGTTAATTAAATTCCAAAATGAAACTATTCTTCAATAAGTGCTGTAGGTCATATGTTCGTTTAAGAAATAAAAGTGAAGTTTGTAATTAAATGAAAATGACAGAAGGGGGTATATATATGTATATATATATATATATATATATATGTATATATATGTATATATATATATATATACATATATATATATATATAAATCAATCTCTTTCTCTTTTTCTTTTTTTGTACCTCATGTTGTTTAGATGTTTTCTTTCTTTGATTAGGTTTTTAAATTTTGGTGCAAATATAAGTTCGTTTTCGGTTTTACTTTTTTTTGGTACTTGTTTTGTGCTTTTTTTAAGTCAGATTATTATATACTTGTATACTTGTCGAATGATGCTATTTTCTTTTCTGATAGGTTTTCCCAGAGCAGCGAAATAAATCTTTACTTTCTCTCTCTTAATCGTGCTTAGTTCTGATGGAATGCCTTTGAACGACTTTATTTTTTTTTGTTTCTTTGGTAATATATAGATGACTTTTAGTAGCCTGCAATCTATATTGAATATCGATTTATGACTTGCGCATTAAATATTGGTTTAAGTTTTTTTGTTAAAATGTAGTCAATTTTTTTTCGAGATTTTCTATCCGAGGAAAGCCTTGTGCATCGTTTGTTTAGTTTCTTTTTGTAAAATGTATTAGTTTCAAAAATATAGTTTTCTAGAAAATATTTTATCAAAGCGTCGTTTCTTTTATTTTTTGCGTCCTATCCCCACTGATCTAGGAATAATGGACCAAGGCACGGGACAGTGCTATGTAAATATAATTTACATGGGGCATTTTAATGCAGAAATAGGGAAACCAACGCCAAATAAATATTTATTAACGGGAACATTTGGATACGGCAAAAGAAACAGGAGGGGACAAAATTTATAATATTCTGTCACCAATACAAATTAATAATAGCAAACACATTGTTTAAGTAGCAAGAAATAGACAGATATGATATATATATATATATATATATATATATATATATATATATTTATATGATAGTCATGTGACTAGCAATAATATTTCAAAGAATATAAAGAATTCATCGTTTAAACAGACTTGTCCACACTAACGACCACCGTTCAGTAAGAATAACATTGAATATAAAAGGTAAAAAATTAAGCTTGACCAGCAAGTATACACAGATAATGAATTGCTTGATAAATAAGTAGCTAAATTACTTTATAGCGAAGATGAACCGGTACAATTTTTAACAACGAAGTAGACGCCACTCTGATGAAGTGTGTCAAGCGTTCAATCGTATCTAAAAGAAGATCCAAAAAAAATCAATTTTAACGGAGGAAGTTATGGAAATTCAGAAGGAAAAATTGAAACTAACTGCATACTAAGGTGTTCTTATATCTTATTATAAAACGAGGGGAAAAAACTTAAACCCAGCAAACTATATGGGATAATTAAAAAAATATACAGGACAAGAAAATATATCGATCAAATATAAAAGAAAAAAATTTAGAGAGAACGGGTGCTGTTTTGATATGATTGTTTATAGTTTAATTTTTTTATATTTTGTTGGAGAAAGGCCTTTCGTTGGAGGGGGTTGTTGTTGTATTTTATCCAATAAATGGTTGTTTCCTGTTCGTTCTCTTTATTTAAAGGTATTGTTCTTAAGTTCTTCAGGAGTCCCTCTTAACTCTTGATGGTTCTGATAAAGCTTTTTTATTGTTTTTTCGTTCTGATCTATCGCATACTCTGGAAATTTTATTATATTTAAGAGTGGCATTTTTACCTTCGTTCCTTAATTTTTTTTACTTTGTCGTTTCATATTTTTCGTTCTATTAATTCTTTTATTGGGTAACCTTCTTTCATATAATATTGCGTTTAATTCAGTGAGTTCCTTTTCTTATAATTTTATATTTTCTTGCTTAAAGTATCGAATTACTAAATATTTCTGCCCCATCGAAACGGCACAATATAATATCATCATTTTCTACAATGTTTTAAAGATTAGATTTATGTAACATTTTATAAATAAAAATATATCTTCAGTTATATAAATTCAATAAATAAAAATATATTCATTCAATTAAAATATACCGTATAGATTATATAATCCTGGTCCGCATATTAATATTCACGCCGCACTGACATCACCTGAGCATCCGATGGGCGATGGTAAAGATATCATTTTAAATGTTTGACTATTATCAGCGAAAAGCGAAAATCATTTAAAATAAGATATTTTAGTGAAAATTATATATTTAAAAAAGTGCATTCCGCCGGAGAAAAAAGTGTTATTCTGATGCCTGTTTACGACATTACTTATTATTAATTTTTCAGTGTCAAATAATACAAAGAATAAAATATTCTACATAATTCACCTTTGGTTTGCTTTATTTGTAGTTATATACTGAAAAGTATCTCCAGAATAGGCGCAAAAATAACATTTTTTTCTGCCCCTTACTACTGATTCGCTTTTATTTCATAATAACATGATGTTAAAAAATGATATACTTAATTTTTTTGTCCAGGAATTAATTTACCTCAAATTGATATTTAAAACATTACTGTACGCCATTTTGATGAAAATTCTGTCTAGCTTTACTTAAAACGATTCGTATTTTTATATATCAGATTGTATTATCACGGGATCAAATTTAAATATATTTTTAAGTTTAATTAAACACATGAACATTTTTATCTCTTGTGTGAAAGTGGACGCAAATCGATTACGATATTTGATCCACACAAAATCGGAAACTTTCTTATTGCACATAGAATATTGTACTTAAGATTTAAAGCAAATACAAATGTATCTATCATACGAATATATTTAACTCCTTTTACTCTAATAAAGGGGAAATAGATTTAAGAGACCCACAGTCTACAGTTAAAGTATTATGTACGCCTGTGTGTATATCATTCATTGCATACGTAATTACGTACACGTCACTCTTTACATTTACCTCATCGACCGGTGCAGATGTATAAAAGACCATTTGCACCACTCGCTGTGCATCCGTTACAATGATATTATGAAAGAAAGCTGGCGCCACCCAATGGCTTCGGATCGACAAATAAAAAAATTAGATGAAATTATACGAAAGGCCGCCGTTCCGTAAAACTTTAAATTGCTTCGAAATGCATAAGTTAAAAATACATGTCGACCGAAATTAACCAGATTATGTACTCATTCGAGATATGTAAACTAAAAATAATGTTATTCCTTTGATGCAACTCCATCTGAAATGTATTTATCGTTGGATAATTCCAAATTAAATAATACGTTTCTCATTTTGAACCCTTTTGGTACGTTATTTTGTCATTGTTTTTAAATATATTTTTCATATAAATTACAATATTTTTGATATATTTTTTATATATGTTTTTGACATAAAAATATTTTTAAATTCATGAAGATCGTTGAGATATCCTAGTCAAAGGTAATTTTGAGTTGAAACAAATTATGATTGGGAAAAAATTGCAAAAACAATAAACAAACGTGAGCGAAGCTGCGGACAAAAGTAAACAATAACAGAAATTGTCTAATTAATATCAAGGTAAAGCGTTTACACATGCAAACTGACCTGGAACATTTATTAAGTATATATAATTCGTACTTATTAAATATTTCAGTCGATTGCTAAAACATATTTAATAATTGAATTATTTTTATTTGTTTTCAGTTTGTAAAATAGATGCAAGCCACAAACGCGAAAACCGGATGATAAATTATTTTAATAAAAATTACATTGCAACATAAAGAATTTTCCCTGAATTAAATCGAAGGATAAAGGTATTTTAAACAAATATAAGAATGAAACCTTATGGGTCCTTATTATTGTGATAGTTTATTTTTAACTCAAAAAGTGCGTCACCACAGGGCTAAACATAATTATTTCATCTCCTCCCTCTTTTTTTTAAAGTGTTGGCTCAAATGTTAAAAAATGTATAGATAATAAAAATATTGTTAGATTTAACAACAGGATATAAAGTTATTAATGTAATTTAAAATATGTAAAGAAATTATCTACCTATTTATAATAAAAAATACGATACTTTCTCAGACAGTTAAGTAAGAAGAGAGAATGAAACCCCGTAAAAAATAAAATCTGTTCAGACAGCCGATTTCTAGCAACCTACTTTTAGCAGCAATCAATTTTTTTTTCATTTTATTTTCATTTTGAGAACATTTTTGTCAGATCTATGCCTTACATATGTAATAGTGTTAAAGATGTCCTTGTATTATTCTATTTTCTGCTTGTAAAAATTAGAGTATTTATATAAATATGAATATTATCAGAAAGGAGAAATATGATTCTATTTACATTGATTTAACTTCAGAGTGATAGAATTAGTCCTGGGCTTAATTAAAACCGAACTAAACGCAATTAAAGAAGAAATCGTTTCACTTGAAAGATTCGAGAGATCTTTGGAATTTCATGCTGCCGAACAAGTTCACCTAAATGCAATAATGGTGGACAATATCAAATCCATAGAAAATTTAAAAGCCTCCGGTGACTTGATGCGAAAACAATTCGGTTTATTAGAATCAAAACTTGAAGAAATTTAACAAACCGCTCGTCAATATAATATCGAAATACAAAATGTTTGTAAGAACCAAAATGAAAACTTCCTAAATATAGTGGCTAACTTAGCAGCAGCCTTAAACGGGCTCATACCTCCAGAGCAAGTATGCAATGCACATCGCGTTGCTACCGGCAGTTCGGACCACCCGCGTAACATTTTAGTACAACTGGCTGCGCGGCGCCTGCATGACGACATTCTCGTTACGGCACGCGTGCGTCGCTATTACCACACGCTTCTTCTAGCCTTCAGTATCCGCAAAAAAATATCTATATTAATGATCACCACGTTATACAACAAAATAATTTACGCAAAAGTACGTGCGGCGAAAAAACAGAAAGGCTACGAGTATGTATGGATAAGAAATGGCAATACTTATCTTAAGACAAATTCCGTAGACAAGTCTTTCGTAATCAAGTGCAAAAACGATATCCAGAAAATATGCTTATTCTTTCATAGCATATTTACTCTCAAAATTACCTTTGTATTATATGTAATATGTGTAGAATGTAACCATTTGAGCTCCAGTATTAATATTAATCATTATCCTATGTTATTAATAATTAAAAATAATTTGAATTATTATTATACAATCAAACCAACTGAAAAATTTTTAACACCGTTATAGTATTCTACTCTTACATAGTGTATTTGTCGATCTGTTGGTGTTATATTTGCATGGTAAATAGCTGCTAGATAGGTTTCAACTATTTTGTATTTCGTTGTATTTTTCATTTATTCTAATTTAGAGTATATAACCATTCATTTGTAAAACATGAACGAATTAGCAGTTTTATCAATTTACTACCATAATTGTGGCGGAATTAAAAGGAAAACTAGTAAACTATGCATGAATATTCGAACAAATGACTACGATGTAATTGTACTTATCAAAACTTCGCTCCACCAAAACATATTTGACGCCGAGTTCATGGACGACCGTTATACGGTATTTCGACGTGATCAAAGCCTATAGGGTAGCATTGAATCATGTGGAGGTGGAATTGTTGTCGCTGTTATGAAAAAGTTAATTGCAAGACGCTGCCTTCAATGGAAAAATGAAAATTTGGAGGAACTATTTATTTCTCTACGAATGAAGAGTTTCTTCCTTGTATTATGTACTATTTACATTCCACTGAAAATTTCGTCAAATACTTATAAAAACATTTTAAAATCTTACAAAATTTATATACTCATAGTTTGAGGAGTGACAGAATAATTGCTGGTCATTACAATATTTCAACGCTAAATTACCGGTTTATGGAAATTGTCCCTATGGTATTACAAATGAAAGCAGAATGAACCCTTAGCTACCCTCGTCACCAATGTTACCTCGTTCGTGAACAGTTTCGGAACATTCATGAATAGTTTAATTACTTTAAATATTGTAACAACAGGACTCTCGAACTCGCACTGAGTAATTGTAAATGCAAACACTCTTCTGTAAATCCATTACTTTGTGAGGATCGCCATCTTCCTACTTTCCTCTTCACTAAAGAATAAAGAGCTGGAATCCGTAAACTGGGAAAAATGATTCCATAGCTTTCAGCTACCTGCGCTGTGGACAGATTTTATATAATTATCTTGGACATTATCAATAAATTATATCAAAGAAACCATAAAAAGCCAGGAAATATCCAATTCTGTAAACTCTCAAGTTGATACAAGTAAAAAAAATAATCTCTACAGATCTACACAGATTTTGAAAAAGCTTTCTGCAAGATTGATCATAAACGCTCGTTTAATAGTATAAAGGGTAATTTATTTTGTCGGTTCATCTCCTATCTCAGCAACAAGATACAATTAAATCATAATAAGTGTAAATCGACTACTTTCTCTAAAAAGAAGACAATCTATTTTCACACCTATGACATAGGTGGCCATTCTTTGGAGTCTGTTAATTACATATGTGATCTTGGCGTGATGTTTGATCAAAGCTTACATTTTGATATTAAATTTAAACAGATCACCTCGCGAGCTTATGCTTTGCTGGATTTTGTCTCAATAATTACCAAACCCTTTAAGCAAATTAGAACGTATCGAATCCTCTACACAACTCTTGTGCGATTTCAACTTATATATGCTGTTGCAGTCTGGAATCCATATTAGGTTACATACTCTGATATGTTCGAAAGAGTGCAAAAATGATTTATATGTACATTACAATGTCGCTTCAATACGCCCAAAATAGACTATTGTATCCTCCTCTATATTGATCCGTAGCTCTGCGCTTTTCTTCTCCCTACCGCTAGCACTAATGCTGGTGCTCGCGTACCACTACGCAGGCTTTTTGATGATCGCGACAGAATGTTTCATTCTCTAGACATATGTCCTAGCTCATTACTTTACTACAAGCAGTCAATTAAACGGATTCTGTACAACCATTAGTCCTTTGAAAGTATGGACACTACGTTTTCCTTTTTTTTTCAAAATCCATATTATAATAAATAAAATAATTAATACCATTAATTATATTACTGATAAAAATTATAGTGAATTTTTAATGGAAGGCTGATTTCATTAATTTTAATATTTATTACGTGTTTACCAACATTACATGTTTTATGATTTAATTTAATATATTATACAATTTCTGAATGTTTAAGGTATTATACAAATATTTACAAAGACTGAGGATATATGTAGGTAGAATATTATTTTAATGTACGAATTTTAGGATACAAGGTCACCTAATACTAGAAAAGCTCACTTATTACATCTCACTATGACTTGTATTTTTCCCCATAGTGATAAATAAATAAATATATAAAAATTTTGGAAGTAAGGCTCATATGTGACCGACCCCTATGTCCGTTAAATGAACTTTTTTATTTTATTAGAATATTATTCTACTAAAATGCGATAACTTAATTATTAGCAAGACCTACACATTGTGGCATGGTATAAAAATGCCTAAAATCAACCCTCTGAAAATTTTGCAAAAAGATCATTTAATATAAATACACAATAGTCCTAAATTATTATATTAAAAGATAGCCGTTTGTTACTGTTGATTAAAGACATTAAAATTGATTATTATTACAAAATTTACACGAATTTGGACTAAACTTTGTATTTAAGATATAAGAATGGATCATATTTCCACGTTTATAACTTGCGTGTCATAATACCTTATAATAATTTTATCGTTCACCGAGCCACTGGAGTAATTGTCCGTATTTTTACAGGTCAATTGATCCTTGGCAATATTCTAATTGATTTAGAAAATTAAAATTAAATTTGCTTACCTAAAAAATTTTATCACATTTAACTGAATGTCGATGTGGGTTAAATGTATTTTAGTGAGGGCGAATTATATAAATAAGGACGCTTCGAAAATTTCTGTCAGAGCATCAATGAAAATAAAACTTATTTTTATATAGAAAACTACACAATCTGCATATTTTTGTATTATATTTTCAAAATTATGCTGAAGTATCACCGTAGCTAATTTCACCTCAAGGCTAGAAACGGCCTTAAATGCATATCAACCAAGAATTAGTCAAGAAAACATCTAACTCTATCATAATTTCGAACCCTATATGTCCATTCATAAATACAATTGGGACTATAATCTGTAATCCAAATTATGTATTAATCCAGAAAGTCTAGACCCTCTTTAATATGACTACTATTCTTTAAAAAATATATATAGAATCTCATAAGATAGAAAGAACGAGAAAATAATAGAATGATAAATAAAAAATTATGAAATGAATTGTGTCCGACCACACACATTGAGAAACGTGAAGGAAAGAAATGAGAATAATAAACGAACATTTTTTCATATAAAAACTTGTAATTTTTTAAATATTTTCTGCAATATCTCCAGTCTACAATCATTTTACTTGGAAAATATCATCGGCAAACCAGCCGGGCGTCTTCCTAAAATCAAAACAAGTCATATCTACTAGTCGTACAACATTGAACTTCTTAGCCACATAATCTACAAATAGTAATGGCAGATCATTTAGGATGAAAATTGTACTGAGAATTTCTTACAATTTTTTATTTTTGAAGAATGTATAAAAATAAATGAAAACTTGTCCTCTTCTCTCCAATTAGAAAAATGTCGAAGTTAACTTCCGTAGATGTACGGCCGGCTAAATATTTAAAAAATATTTTTGCTTTACTTCATATCTCAAACTTTCGTTTTATTAGTGCCAATGATGTTGAAAGTATTCTAACACAAACTTAATTGAGAAATCAACATTTTACGATTATTGGTAGCAAACAAACAAAAAAACAAAAAGTAAAGGCACATCGTATATTACCACCCAAAAATGGACAAAAATTGTCTTTAATTTTTTTATCCGTGATAAAAAATCAATTTTTTAATTCCATTTGCCTGGAAAATTAACCAGTTTGCCAAAAAACGAATTAAAATTTGTCCCATTTTGAAATTTAGTTTACAACGCAGGCCTGCACTATCGATTGATTTAGACATTAACATCAAACGAGTCTCCGCTCAAACACACGCCAAAGAGTCGACGTAAATTTCAATAATTGATAAATTATTTATAACACCGCTCGTCTGATCAAACACGGATCAGACGCTAAACGCCACGTGCGCTATTTAGAGCAGTAGTTGAAAAATGTCTACACTATCTGTCTACACCAATGACGTTATATAAAAATTAACAACTTACAACCAATTAAAATTAAAGTTCCGTATGGTGCCTTCTATGCACAAGGATAAAAGAGATAAAGAATTAATGAAATAATCAGTGAATGATACCTTGACGTTGACTTTGATACATGAAAATTAGATACAGTAATAAATATTTATATGCAGAGTTTAAAACATAATTTTTAAAATGCAGGAAAAGAGACAGCATTTGAAAAAAGATTTCCAAACGGCTAATAATGAATCCAAATCTATGATTTTTGGAAGAGACGCAGACTGAATAAAACATAATATCGATATAAAATAGGAACTTTTAGGCATTAATTTCATCCTTCACATATACGAATAATAATAAAGTACTATATTTTCAACTTTTCGACATACAATTTTGAATCTTTATTATAAAAGAGTAAAAAAAAAAATACTTAGGAAAAGTTTCTGCCTTTGGATTTGCTTGTCTTTGTGTTCCTAGGTGCTTCAAAATAAGTTGAAGAATAGAATTCAACACTAAAAAAATAAGAGAATTGCAGTTAATCTGTAGGTAAGTGGTAAAATAGAATTCAATACTAAATAAATGAGAATATTACAGTATATATGTAGAGAGCTTATATTCGCAGTTGAAAAATTGTGTTTAAAATGGAAAGCCTTTACCCCATAAGATGCTGTGGTTTACTTCGTAGTAAATTCATTTTTCATTGTTACCAATTACGGACTGTAATAATTTTGTAATAATCATAATAAAAAAATAGTAATCGGCATAGAATGTTTTGCTTCAGTTAATATATTAGGTCGCGCCTTAAATGAACTTACTTCATCTGTAGATTTTATTAGATCGTTTAACGTTTCGAAATAGATTTAACGATACTCTTTATGAAATAAACATATAACACGTAATTTCAGAAACAGGATCATTAAACGTAACACGTAACTTAATACATGATAACACGTAACTTGAATGTAAAACAACTAAACGTTTAGTGTAGTTCATTATGCTTAAATTTACAATAACATAACATGATTTAAGTGGTTTACCAATATAACATTCTGTTTTATTAATTAATTTACATTATGAATTTTAAACTCGTCAATTATAATTTTCTCAAAATGTAATTATTTTTAAATAATTTGTAGAAATGGTAATCACGCTATGCACACTTTTGATATTACAATAATCATATTCGATCAGGACACCAAATAGAACAAAACTATATTATGAAAGTAATGATAACTGCTAATTTTATTAATATGACTAGCGAGACCAATATTTATTATATACTCATAGAAGTGGGAACAAAAAAGAGCAGCATAGGTAAAAATAAATTGAATCTATTAATTTTTACCAAAATAAGCTTCGTAAAAATGTAAAAAGTGCTATATACGAGGATTCATAGCATGAAAGAATCATGTTCAATCATGGAAATACCTCTATAGTAATATGAAAAATTAAGTCCGAATTTCCATATCTCGGTTTGTCGTAGGAAGAGTATAAATCTATAAAAAAATGAGAAAGAATAAAAAAACTATATCTTTTCTTATATTTAATCAATGCTAAATACACCACCATTAACATTATTTTTGTACGCACCTTATAACCTTTGTCTCCCATGGTTAAATGAAACTACGTGATGAAGTATAATTTCTACTTTCTTTAAGTTCTTTACTACGACCTAGGTTTCGTTGTGTTACAACATATTCAGGTGGGTTGTTAGCAAAGATTCTTGTTCAAAGATCTCAGTTTAATAGTGGAACAGAACTATTTCAAATGTCTTTCTCGCATCATTTAATCGTTTACAATTTGTATACATGCTTGCTTGTTATGAAAAGGTTTTCAAATTACTCTCTCGTAATAATTTCCGATAATTTCTAATCAAGTAAATGCAGTTATTTGAAAGTATAAAACAGTTTTCTATTAAATATTTTTCATTGTCTGTTTTGTATTTTATATATATGATATTTTTGATAAAGGTTCTAAAGTTACAAAGATTCCAATCCCGCCCTGGTCTGAGAAGAGCCTATTAAAAACTAAGCCCAGTATTTTTTTTGTGATCACCCGTTTACAAATATCATCTAACATTAAGTAGACCTGAGTAATTAATTTTCAATCTTTTTATATTTTAGATAATCTTTGAAATCATGATGAAATTGTTTAACGAGTTTACGTTTTATATAAGTTTTGAATTTGTTCATTCATAATCGTAAGTTTGGGGATATGCAGTTACCGCTCAATAATTCGCTAATTTTATGGAGCGTAGTGGTGGGTATAGCTGATTTTTATTTCTAGTGTTTACATTATGTACATCACAAGTTTTCTTAAATTTTGTGATGTTTCATATACATAGACTAGATGAAGAATTTTGTGATATTTTATCTACATCCATAAACACGTTTAGTAAATTATACGATTTGTAATAAATTTAGGAGTTTGACACTCGAAGAGTATGACCTTCCATTATATTTATATTTAAGTCTATACATACGAATATTTTTTATTTCATTTTGATAATTTAAATAGCTCTGTAAATAGATACAACAATTAATTGAAGATTAGTTACATTTTAAGTGGATAGGTTTCTAATGCCTTTTCGTTCTTTGAATTTCAATTGTTTATTAAAAAGTATCAGTGAACCTCCATGTATTGCGTAATTTTGGTGAACTACCCACCTAGTGATTAACAAAATTGAATATCACTTCATATTTTTTCAACAAATATTTAGTTATATATAATACATTAAAATTACAACTAATCAAAACGACTCAATCTCTAACTCTTTCCCTCTCATACATGGAATATTTTAATGCACCAAGTCAATAAATTTTTTTTTATATATGTAAATAATTTATTTATATTATTTATTATTCATATATATATAAATAATTTATTTGGCTTGGGGATTTCGTAATTTTCCTTCTTTCATAGTTCGACATGTAGAAAGGTCAATAGCGCCGTCTTACATTGCAATCTGTAACTACACAATACGAACCAAAATTAAATGACGTTTAAGATGATATCTATTAAATATTGGGCTTTCTTCAAGTAATTACTTAATATGACTTCACATGGCCTTTCTGTGTTTAAGTCGCCTCGACCGGATTCTCAAACATTCAAATGTCGCTTTCGCGTACTGCATGCACTCAAATAGAATGGAGTTGGCGTCCAGCTATATCGAGCGGCGATGTATCAAATACACTATTTTCGTGCTCGTTTTGTGCATGAATGATCTCATTTCGAGGACTTTGGTTCAATTTTACATTTTTGTTATTTTCGTCTAAGTTATTATTTGATCCATAAACAATATTTATGATTCAACTGAACCATAGAAAAAACGACGAATTACATTTGATTACAAATAAAATTTGATCTTAAATAAAGGTTTGTAGCCGTCACCTGGTAAAAACCATTGCTTTCGGAGGTATTTCGAGTAGTTCCAGTTTCGAGTAGTGCGGTGCGTAATTAGCACTGGCGGAAGTCTGGTCTTCAAAAGATTACAGTGAATGCTCAAGTAGTAACGATACTGGATGCGCGTATGGGGGTCACTGGGGGTTGCTGACATTGGACTAAGTAATAGACAAAGTAGGGATTGGTGATGGAGGAACATACTCACAATGGGAATTGTTGGTTATTGATCTTAATTTAATATGTAGTTGGTACTCGACTATTGGATTAATTACGATTTTATTAGTGATCATGAATCGTAACTTTTGTGACATTGTTTTTTTATTATTATTGTTTTTTATAACTGTCTTTATTAAAACCAGAGACAACTATGGTGACCTGAGATCACGTAATGATTACATGATCCTAACAGATAATTAATTGTATGTTGTGTTGTATAAACAGAGAAAGATATATTACGTTGAGTTGCTCGATGGTGATCCTATCTACGGGATAAAAATTTTGAAATCGTGAATCGACCCAGTATGCGATTTCAATATGTCCACTATTTTAGTCAAGCAGGTTCCAGTCCGTCATCAACGAGAGTATCTTAGTAATTTTGATCGGGATAGTCAAGGAATTTGTTACATTGCTTTGGTCAAGTAGTGTATGGGTTTATTTTTGAGGCAAGGGCTGACCACTAATGGATTCGAATAGTCTGGGAATATGGTACATTACTTTGGTCAAGAAGTTCATGGGCTTATTCCTATTGCAAGGTTTGGACTTCTAGAAAAAAAGCAAACAAAGACAAGTTACAAATTAGATTAGTGATGATCATTCCTAAGTTGCGCTTGGTCTTCGCAAGGTTGTTAATAGTTATTGGTTGGATTCAATAAATTCTGGGGAGAACTTGGACTGAAGACCTCCCTAATGATGCTGACTGTAACTGAAAGATTGAGTATTCTTCTCCTAAACTTGTTCCTAATACACCAAGATGGCCATTTTTAAAGGACGTTATTAACTAAATCCGAACTGATGACGTCAAATTGATGAGATGATATTATAATTAAAATATTACCCATATTTTAATTGATATTATAATTAAAATATTACCCATCAACGACAAAATAAGTAACCTTAAATATGGAGTAAAAACGTACACAATTTGTATTCCTTAGGTACAAAATATACGCAATAGCAAGACACTCCTTCTTAAACTACCTTGCGAAAATTAATTTGTTACCCAATCATTAAACCATATCTCATCACTTTAGTTACTTCAAGTCTTAATGCGATCTACTTTCTACTACCAATCATCATTATAATGTATATTGGGATCAAAGTAAGAAGTATAAAATTAATGTTTGTATTTTATCACATTAATAGAACAAACAGCATTACAATAATTCGGTCTGTTGTTATTTTAAATCGAAAGCTTGACCTAAAATATTGCGTCCAATTATAATTCCATTGTTTAAATTACGGTTTCTCACCATATATTATATGATCGGCAAACAATATTAATTTATGTAAACCACCAGACGGACTTGTGTGCTCGAACACTTTGTTGACCAATGCCAGTTACAATTATACAATGTAATAAAGTAATTTGCTAGCTAATTTGCTTTCAATAATTGTTATTACAAATGAGCACTTGGCTCTGTATTTAAAATTAAAAAGGAATCTGTCAACACTGACCGTCAAATGATTTTGTGGATCAGATATACTGCATAGGTTAACACAATGTCGCCTTATCACTGCGGTGCTCGAGTCCGACGCCGCTACCAGGGCTAGTCACCGGCGCCAACGCAGCGACTCTCATAGTCACCCTACGAGGGTATCAGCAGACGAAGCAACCCGTCACTCCGCAACGAAAGCAACTGACTCCTGCTCACGCCCTAATCCAGAACTTTTTCTTGAAAATGACTCAGCTAGGATCCTTTGTAAGTTTACCTCCACCATCAATATCTAAGTCACGTAATATTACTCACGTTCGTGCCTGAATGGCAAAAACTAATAACTTTATGTTAATATATTAATTGGGAATTTAGTAGCATATCTAAATATATTAAAGTCAATTGCATTATTATACATAAATGTTTTTATTTGTTTAGAATTACTAAATGATTGGGACTTTGAGAAGGAATTGTCTTTTATTACTATATTTGTTAATTTATTTATCAAAGAAATATTGAATTTGCTCAAAGTTTGTGTAGATGTTGGATAGACAGATCGTGTATAATTATATGAATCACACATATATGTGCGGTTGTTCATTAAATAATCAAATCGGTCTAAATTATATTGCGATATTTCTAATAACTCATCCAGACCCTTAATAAGCTCTATGTAATTTTTTTTTTCGATTAATTATATTTTATTTATACCGTATAGAGTTACGCCTGGAGCCCGGCAATGTGCTGTTCTGAGTGTTTTGTGTTAGTTTTATACCTTAATTTATTCTTATCAAGTTCAGCACTACATAATTGTAACTGTCCATTTAGTACAAGTCTTTTTGACAAATAATTTTAACATTTAGAATTTTTAATGGAATGGTTTTGTTGTTATATAAGGTATTTTCTTTTTCTAATATACCTATTAATTTTTACATAATTTTTGAGTTCTGCTGGAATTCAATGCCAGTCTTTCTGATAGTAAAGTACCATTTGTAAGATCAATTACAGGATGAGGATATTTCAGCACAACAGCAGGTAATCGTGGGGTGCTATCAACTAGTTCCTCGAATAAACTTTGTGTTAGCAGCATTTTTGTGTACTGGGTGGTCGTTTCCACTTCAGAGATCTGTTGGTGAGCATCTCGTAGTTCTTGTTGCAGGTTGATGATTCGTCTTAGGGTCAGTTTACTCAACACAGCATTCATCGTACCTATCTAATATATATACTAACCGACCGCGCTCTTCTATTACACTAAGATGTTATGTAAACACAGCCGATAGATCTTGGTTAAGCCTATCAGTATTTTTGAGCATATTTAACAGTTCTTTCTTATTGTCCTCTTTCTCGCTGTTCACTTAAACAGATAACTCCTTGCTAGCCTTTAGATCTAGTAAAGTAAATTGAAGTTCTGACCCTTTCTGGCATGCTAGGTCTCTGTGTGTGGTCAATGTGTAAATTAAGTACGAAACAGTCAGATGTCACATTTTCCAATTTATGAGAACGCAGCAATTTACATTTAAGTACTAATTTTATTATTATATCATGATGTATATGGTTTACATAAACGATTTCATTAGATTAAAACAGATTTAAACCCTAATTATGTGCCTTTAATTATTCAAATAAATTATTTCCGAGTCAAACTTTGGAAGCATAACTATTCCTTACCCCTATTTTCTTTGTACATATGTGGTCTAGTACTAATTAAATAAGTTTAAACATATTCTACATAATATCTATAATTAAAACAATAGTTTAACACACAGGGATATGTGGGTAGTAGCGTATTTAAAATTATATTGACCCAAAATAGACCGGAAACAGTTCATGCCTACTCATCCAATTATTGCTTACGTTCAATTTTCACAATTTTGATTTCAACCTATTAGGAGTATGAATATAAAGGAATTCAAAAAGATATTTATTTAAAATCAGCCGTAGCTATTTTTAAGAAATTTATAACCCGAAGGGCCCGGAAACCCGTCCGCACGTGCTCATTCTAATTCTGCGTTGTTCTTCCGCAGAATTTATTTCAAGTTTAATATACTTTCAAATGCAAAATTAATTGTCGTTGTCCGAGATAGCAATTATCAAATGATTTAAAGAAATTAGTTGCGGCCTTGGTATTTGACCGAAAATACCAAATATTTTAGTAGTTTGAATGACACAGTCATTTTATGAAACTAAAAGAAAATTTACTTAGGTTAAAAAGTGTGTAGCCTAATAATTTTAAATTTGGTTTTCGTCCCTTATGAAATAATCCAAATCACATCCTGGTTGATTCACATAACGTTTATTTCGCATTATTACAGTACAATTATCATGCTGATAGGAATATTTTGATAATTTTTATTTCATGCCAAGTAACATAATCACAAAACTAGATAAATACCAGGAAATGTCCGTAATTTTCTCATTACGTATTTTATTATTGCTATTTGGTCAGTAATACTTTCTATACAAGCAACTTAAAATGACTTTCCAATTTCTATTTCACGGTCTTCCCAACTAATTTTACGAAAATCACAGCAACTTTTGTCAGGGTGATGCAAAACTTGATCCATTTCCAGGCACGATTCACGAAAAGGAACATAACACTTTTTGTTGGCACTTTGGAAAATGAAAGGCATTGTGAACTTTAGGAAGTAATACTTTCCCTTTTGCTTCAAAAACACGATTAAAGCATTTTAGAGAAAACTTGATACGGACGAAGTTTTAATAACTTTTTCGGGTTGTTCGAATAACAATACAAAATTATAAGTTTGGGCTTTGCTTTAATTTACATTTAAAAGGTTAACGTATATATATATTTATATCTTGTGTATTTAAGACGATCAACTTTGCTATATCGTACGAGCATATATATTTAATCAATAGGCTGTCACAACCCGACATTTTCTACAGTTTAAGATGTATGTGCATGCAATTTTGCAAAGAAATGCTGTAGGTGAAGATTTTAATTAATATATAGTAATATATCATTCATTTTTAATATTTTATATTAAAGCAGGGGTAAAAACTGTTTAAAGCAGGGATGAAACATTTTTTGGTACTTTCCACAGGGTGGGGTGTCGCTGAGATTTCATTTGATATAACTCATTATTAAGTCCCGTTTGCTAAACAAAACTCCAAAATGCAATGGGTCTTCTAATTTTTAATTGGGATTACATTGGTTTGAAAAATCTGAGAAACATTTAATATACTTTCATTGTATAATAACTTTCAGTTAATATTTTTTAAGTTAGCGTACATCAAACATTTTAAAAGAGGGTCTGTATTTTATGTAGTTTCTTACACTGGGCCGGTTTTTAACTTTACGTAATAGTGTAACTCTTAACTAGAATCACGTGAAAAATTTTCGAAATGTATTTTTTTAATTCATGTGTTCATTATATTTATTCATTTTAGTTGCATTTTAGTAGTCCGTAACTTTTATTAGCCATATAATAGATGTAAATAAAAATGACAATTCATGGAAATCAGACGCAAATACTAACTTTTTTCTTTAGTCAGCTTGCAACATCCATACCACGTTATATACAAAGTGCTAATATGGATCAACATATAATATACACGTGAGAAAAAAATCACCTAATACTCCATCAAAATTGATTTCAATATACTGTGCAATATTGCAATCTATATTATAGTCTGCGCAGATATTAAAAGAACAAAGATTGAAAAAAAATATTTTTGGAAAGAAATAAAGTTAGAATATACCATGGATATGTTAAAATAAAACTATGATTTAAAAGGACTACCAGTTTGACTATATATTACATAAATACTACTGAACGGCTAAATATTTTTTATTCTTTCTCGGAGACTACATTTCTTATCTTCGTTCAAACTGAATGAAATAAATAGTCAACACGAAGAAACTCGTAGACAAAGGCTAAAGTACACTTGTTAAAATACAATTTGTATATTATTGAAATCATTTCTCAAACGCTATAAACATAAAAAAGAGACAAGATCTTGAAATAAGTATGTAAGACAAAAATTAATGAAACATTACACGGGGTGAAACTTTCTTATACATAATGAAATTTACTTCAAAAAATTGTCTCATCAACGTAGATATTTAAATAACGTGGCGATACAAAACTATTAATAAATATTAAGTTGATATAGCGCCCTCAGATAGTAAACATTACTAAAGCCTACTATACCAATAACAATTTAAAATTGTCTTCGAAGTCAGTTGAATCGCTCCGATTGCTCTTAATTTAATTAGACGACCGCGCCTCAACAAGTTACAAATTTGTATAAAAGTGTATTCTATATAAAATCTTCGCTTAGTATATGTAAAAGTATAATCTTCTTTTCACAGTAATGATACTCTGAAAAGGAAATTACATTATTTTTTAATTCTCGATCGAATTTAGCTAAGATAGTTTGAAATGTCTTTCCTTGTCTTTAAAAGATAAAATAAGTCTTTATGTAAAAATAGCACAATGATATCTACTTAAAATCTTCAAATAGGTTTCGAAAAACTCTTCGTGCTGCTCATTTTAAAAAAATAGTGGAACTCGTTTACAGCAGACACGTAGTTAAAGTTATAATATGATCCCGTTTCCAGGCGGCCGTACCCCATTACGTATTCAAGTATCGTTCCAAAATTTTATAGTATCTGTAATAATTCTCTTGATGCTAACGAGTGGTATAGATAAAAGTATCTTATCGTCTTCTTGAATATTCAGTTACTTTTTTATGAGACCGCATATTTATCTGATCAACTTTTAAGATACCAGGTTTGGTACTAAATTCGGGAAAAAATTAAATGTTTCCAAAGTTGCCCATAACTCTGTCGAAGCAATTTTTTAAACCGTATTAGATTACGGATAACTGAATAAGTTTGGTAAGTTTTAAAATAACCTTGTTTTCAAATTTGGAAGGTGTGATGGAATATTTTTTTTGACATGAAAAGGAAATGAAAGGGCTGTGGAGAGAAAGTGACACCTCCATTTCGACTGTTTTTTTTGTAATTGACAATTATTTTTTAAGTTCTTGGAAGAGTTATATTTTAATTAAATTCTCTAAGTCAACATTTAAATCTTCAGATAATAAAATCTTAAAAGCAAATCGGTGGTCGTTGGGCTTGAGCAAAAATAGTCTCCACCAAAATTTTGCCGTAAATTTCAAAGATTCTTGTCCAAGTTCGTCAACCACGCACTGACTTAAGCTTATAAAAAAAGTATACCAGAAACTTTTAGTATGCCTCATCTTAAGGATTATCCATGAAATTACTCTTATTACAATTTTTACTGTGATTACAATTATATATTTATTATAGAAAATACTTCAAATATTAATAGCTTATTTTTACATAGATTTTCTAAGTGCTAATCTTGTTTTACCTTAATAAGAAGACCTAATATTTTCAATTTGAAAAAAACTTTTGAAAACAATTTTAAAAAAAGAAAAATAATCAATCTCTAATTGTTCATCGTTTTGGGTATGTTAGTAAATTTTAACATACACAATATGACCGTATGACCGTATTATGAACATAATAAATTTTTTTCCTGTACTCGTAAAGCGAAGAATGTAAATTATTTCAAAAGATGTAAATAATTATTAGTTTAACACATACAATTTATTTTAATAATTCTTTGTTTCTCAAATTAACGTTTTGAATATGCAGTTAAGATTTATATAAAACTTTCAAACAAAACGATACCAAATTACTTCATTTACATTTAGAGCTTGTTGGCAAATAGTAATTGGACATTTATTTAATTGTAATTAATGCATTACACAGGCAACGTATAAAGATCGTATTATTTTTTCATGGTTAATGAATCGGATGATTATTTAGTGATATTTTTAAATGTAAACATAGCTGAAACTACGCATTCCTAGCATTCCTTTAGAACCATTTTTATCAATTAAGGTTAAGAGACCAACTGTGAAGATCAATACGATACCTTTTGAAGTATCGTTTATTATTTTTAAGTCATATTTTGTAACATATTTTTCAAAGAATTATTATCACAAGCAATCAGTTTATAAGATTAAAATTTGGTATGACAAGAAGAGCTCATAAAAGTTTTTTCCTGTCAGAAAAGTTTTGGTCTGCGGTTCTTAACGTATATGACGTTATTCAGAAAGATATATTTTGTAGTTATATTTTATGTGTGTGGTGAAAAATAAATTTTTTGGAACAGAAAAAATATATTTTGTGGAGCTTATGCTATAATACTACTAAGTTTAAAAGTGAGCAATATTAAACATCTTCGTTGATCGATCTTTTTCTCAGGAAAGCGTGGAGGTATCCGGCTGAAATTGATATCAAATACTTCATTTACAGTCTACGGTCCTTTGGAGCGGCAATTTATGCTGCATATTCTGACATTTGTAAATAAATAAAAACCTATGGTGTCCTTCCCGTTTATTTAGAATCATGAAATTAGGCAAGAAATAAGATCATAAGACCTCATATATAAATATATGAGGTCTTATGAACCGATAATACTTAAATTGTGGTAACATCACATAAAGAATTGTTCTAAGTATGAGCTTGTGAAATACATAGGAGACGATATATTTTCGTTCTAAAAGATTCAAATTTTCGAAATAGTTTGGTAGAAATATTATGTATCATTATATGTTTATAAATATGTCTAAATGTGCATGCAATCCTAGTATTGCAAATTCCACTCGTGTTTAACAGGTTTTTTAATAAATATTATGATTGGATTTGGTCTACAAAGTTGTAATTTCTTTTTGGAGATGATTTTAATGTTTAAGATTTTTTCTTAAGTAACTGAAATATTGTTAACAATACAGACATCATAAACGTATGGACAACGTATTTCTTTCAAAATTTGTAAACCATTTTCACTGTTAATACTTCACAACATACATTGTGTTTTAATTTGTATTCGTGACTCGAATTGCAAAGTTCTTCTTGAGAATAATTTCAAATATAAACAAACTTACAAACAATTTCTTCTTGTAATATTACAATTAATTTGGAGTTTATTTTATAACTATTTGAATCACATGTCGTATCATTGGACGAGAAAGACTACATATATATATATATATATATATATATATATATATATATATATATATATATGTATATATATATATATATATATATAAATATATATATATATATATATATATATATATATATATAAAATATGTATGTATGTATATATATATATATATATTAAATATTTAAAAGCAACATAGGATGGAAACTCACCTTTGGGAGCTGAGGGCGGCGTCGGCCGCGGCCATAGCGGCGCCAGTACTCGCGCCTAGTCCGTATCTGTCGAAATAATCAATTGTCTTAATATTTTATTAAATATGTGACAAAATAATTACAAAAAGTGTATTTGTAACAGTACGAGAAATGTAGATTTTAGACAAGTGTGCGCTAAAAAAAACGTTAAGAAGGTTTAGACAAGGTGTAAATAATTGAAAAGAAAATCGTTTCATTTATAGACAATACAGTCGTAACTAGTAGTGAAACATTTTTAAATACGAATAATTGTTGGTCGAATTGTCACGGAAAGCGAGATACTACGTAGACACGAGGTATTAGGGCAGTCTCACGATATGGAATATAATGTCATTTTTTAATAATAAATATTTTAAAATATTATAACACTCTTTATATATTGCTATATGATATATGAATAATCGATACTGCTGGCGTAATATAAAAATAAATAAGTTAAGAATTATAAATAGTTGGCAAAATATCCAATCACATAAACCATTTGTATTATATGAGTTTACTGAAGCTGTAAATAACAATTTTGAACCACTCAATGTTCAATGCCAAGAATAAATGTTTAGACTAAGCAGATTAAGTATACCTTATTTTTATTAAACAGCCTGAAAAGGGACTCAAATATATAGTAACGGATCACTAAAACTTTAATGTGCCGTAGGTTTTGTTTTTAAGACTTTCATTTTTGAAGTAAAACTTCTTTACGCACGCTTCAGTTGGGGGAGTAATCTGGTGAATGCGTGACGAGAGCGTTATGAAAAGTGTGATCAAGCGAGGCGAACGGAAGTTGAGAGGGAGATATAAGTTAGTGAAGACTGAAAGAGAGAGAGTTACGTTTCGTATATTACTGTAGGGACAAGAGAGAAAGGTGCGAGCACAGATTTTCTTTCTCTTTTTCTCTCATAGCCAGTTGTTTCGTATATCTAAGACAGAGTGCAAGCCTATTGTCTGTATCACACTGTAGGAGCAAGGGAGAGCAGTGCCCGCGCACATTTTCTTTCTCTCTTCCTCTCATAGCCAGTACATTATATATATATATATATATATATATATATATATATATACTAGTTTGCTAGCGTTACGCAAACGGTGATTTTTTAAATTATTTTGTAATTTCATTTCGTTTTTGAACAGTTTTAGAAATTAATATTTTGTTCAATACATTAAATATTCTACGTTTAAAGTGAATCAAATTGTAAGTTCATTTTTAAGTTCATATTTTGTGAATTTGAAGTTTTAGTTCAGTCGTGTGGTCTAAAGCACACTCGTTTTTTTTGGATCCATTTTCTTTACTTCTTTTAACATTTTTTATTATATTTGGTCTGAGAGGCATTTAGATTTAGCAAACCGTTACTGTTAAACAGAAATATAACAATAAACTATAGAAGCTTGTTGGTTTCTAATCTAGAGATTGAGAATTTTCCTTTGGTTTTTATGAGTTAGAATTTCTCATTTTTTCATCTGTTTTTCTCTATTTTGGTCGTCAGTATATTTTTCGTATTTATTGAGAACTATTTGGTTCACACTAATTTTAGCAGATTTATATTTTTCAACGGCAAACATTCATTCTGTCTCTAGTTACCTATTTCAAAACTTAATTTTATTTTTCGATATCACATAACTTATAATTTTCTCTTTTTTCATTTTGAGACAGTTTCAGTGTGTTTAAAGACCAAAGTTTCTTCCAATATCCGCAAGTTCAATTAACCATTTATAAGCACCATTTCAAGTGTTCTGAAAGGCGAAATTCATACAGAACACATCGTGTCAAGAAGAAGAGTACGGTAAAAATAATAGAAATAAGGGTAAAAATAGCGGTATATCTTCCTATACACACACACACATATGTAAATGTATATATATATATATATATATATATATATATAACAATTCGTCAAAAAATATTAACAAATGCTAAACATTATTATCATTAAAAGTTTAACATAAATAACACAGCGATTTTTGGATTGCTATAAATGTGAATTATATAATAATGATTTGTTATTAACAAAATATATTAGAACTTATCATTAAAAAAATGATAATAAATAGGTCATCAATAAAAAAGATATCAATGTACATGATGTAAGCAATCGGGTAAAAAAAAATTAAATATTTAAGATGCGTGAAGAAAATTGACATGTAGAAATTAAAAGTGTTACATTTATTTAAAATACTAAATAAAAGATATATTTTAAGTAGATTTGTAGTTTGTAACACGTAAAAACCATGACAAGAGCGCAATTTTCCTCCAAGGGCTAGGACCCAAACCGTAAAGAGTAATAGTATCTACGGGTAATAAGAAATATTTGCCCACTTCTTACATTCAAAGTCTAATAATGATAAATAATAAATGTTTACACTCAGTTTACTGTAAATCTTATTTTGATGGCAACTTTATTCCGAAAATTTTGACATTTGTAATTGCAAATTTAAATAACAAAATTAATAAAATCCGGCTGGGTAGGAAAAAGTCCCAAACTACGAGGCGTCATTAATTAGCATAAGTTTGGGGAGCCAGAAAGTTTCTCTAACCACGTTTTAGGGTACCAGATTTTTACTTGTCCGTAATTATTAATTTGCTTTTGAGTACACGAGTGGTTCTTTTTTAATTATTGAATTTCTTTTCCTTTACCCTTTTTTTAATAATGTTTATTTCCGTCTAATAATAACTTGTTCGATCGACCTTAATTTTGGTAGATTATTTAGTTTTTTTCAAAGTATCAAAATAATATCACAAAAGTAATGAATACCAGTAGCTACTGATATCTAAAATTTTGATTTTTTATCTAAAATTTTGAGCAATAATATCATCACTGTTACCTGATATTATGAAACGTAACAAAAAAGTTACGCAGCTAAATGTTATACAAATGCATAAAATTATGCATGTAAAATTATAATTTTAAAAATGTCAAACTAATTAGAAAAAAAATTAGCAATTAACTATCAAACACCAAAGCTGGAATGGCTTAACACAAAACTATCAAGTTAGTTGTAGTTACATAAGGAAACAAACCATATAAGGAAACTACTAAAAAAAACGAAAACTGCGCGTTGAACAAATATTTAAATATTTACTTAATTTTGAAATAAAAACAGGTAAAAAACATAAATATACAAATTACTTCATGGTAAACAGTATCACTGAGGTAATGATAATGTCTGCATTTCCAAACAAGAAAAAAAATTTAAAAAACAATTTCTAATCGTCGTTATAAGGATTTCAAAACTATTTTCTTTAAAATTTGAAGTAAAATAATTCTACAGATATTTCTGAGAGTACCAACAAAACACATGGCCCTGTTTCTCTCCGATACTATCGAAATAAAAATTGTAAAACTAAGTAGAAGGTTACCTGATGCTTGCCGGCAATAAAGCACTCCAAATCTCATAGGTTTTGAAAATTTCGTAATGTTTTATACCTGTACTAGATACGCTGGACAATATTTTTCTTATCTTTATAAAATGGTAACCAATGTAATGCTGAGAACCATATTAGAATTTTAGTGAGTACTCACTCGAGAAATTATTACGTGTCAAATGACAATAAAAATCCATGCTACCCTTTCGGCTCTAGGGTCCTTTTTAGACTAATGTTTACAAAATATGTTACTAGAAATATGACACACGAATGAAGGCCGTGAACATAATCAGGTATCAATCTGTATTTAATTTTGAAAAATATGAAATTGTAATATTAGTGTAACTGATTTTAAAAATTTTAAAGCTTATGGAAAAAGAGTTTCTTTCCCTTTTTAGTATATACGAGTACTCGTAAGCAAAGTGCCAAATATACATTATGAATATACTCCTAAAGCATATGAGCCTTTCCCACTGTAGCGACAAACTTTTCTAAACACTTTATACCTATATATTTCCTCGTGGATTATATCCGTATATATGGTATGTTCCTGAAACACGCTAAAGTATCTTTCTCCATTCAGTTTCGCCACAGGGACTAATGCGAGATCAGTGTATCCATATAAACTGAATAATTCAGTCCCAACATTCAAACTAATATTTTTCGTCTCAATTCATTTCATCGTAATAAAAAAGAGAGGGAGAGAGAGAGAGAGAGAAAAAATGTCAAAAAGGTAAAAAAAAGACCAAAATGATTTATATTATTCTGAACCTGAGTGAAAGCTATTTAATAGGATTGGCTTTGTTACAGGTAGTGTTCAATAAATTTTTACTTAAAATATTATACATAAGTAGAGAAAGAAAAATGAACTTTATCATTTTTAAATTTTGAAAGCTCTTCCATCTTCTTCAGAATTTTCTGAGGTGAAATTTAAAAAAAATCGTAAAGGCCATAATCTACGTACAGTGTGGATATCATGAAGCATGCCTATACTGGCTTAGGTAAGAAGTTTCAGACCCGACTTGTTGCTTCAAAAAATATAAAATAAAAATCAAATCATGTGGTATACTGTGATAATATATTTTCAGTCCAAAAATTACGTGATTTAAATTCAAAATACTTACGAAAGTCTATCTTTAGGTCTGCTACAGAATTTTTAATTTTTTAAATAATTGCTTAGAGCTCTGAACAAGTGACACTCGGACGGCGCAATCCCCGTTGAATAAAGTGAATTTGCGTAATTCTTAGCGAGTATATTTTGCCGTATTGGTTCAGCGTTATCATGGACAAAACAAAAATCAATTCTATTGACTACTTTCTTATTTAGCTTTTAGTCTAAATATTCGTAGTAAATGTCTGCATTCACCGTTAATAGCTGCACAATCATCTCCGAATAAATAAAGTCATACATATGCTACTAGTAGTTCAGCATTTAATTTCAGATTTGGTTTGGGTGAAAACCTTTCTATGCTACATAAAATTACTAGAATACACCATTCTGATACCTATGTGCATATGCACATGAGTTTAGCCTATATAATTCATTTCTCATCAACAATTACTAATTTCTTCAAACAATGGAAGACGTTTAAAGATATCTGAATGTCAATAAATACTCACAAACACTAACTAAAAAAATAGAAGACTCCGTAATTGACATCGATTTAAATCCATTTTTTAATATAATAGACTTGAAGGTTTGACGCTGTCTGTCATTAACTCAGTGCAGCTTGTCCTATCTGTTGATATATGTTGATATTAGCCTCGACAATCATTCCAGAATATTCTACTATGAGGTATTCCTCATAGCAGAATATTCTGGAATGATTGTCGAGGCTAATATCAACGTATATCTGTGAAGTGAAATTGAAAAAGAAATTGTAAAAGAAAGATGCAAGTAAATCGAATCCGATAGAAATGAGCCAATTACAAAATACCTTCAGAAAACTTTAGTTTAAAAATTAAGAATCGAAACTTTTAACTTCAATATAAAGCAATGAAAATTTAATTATGAAGTCCGAGAAAGGAATGTCGAAATGGTTTGTTGACCTTGAAACAATATCTGAAATGAATTCAATGTTATGAAATTATTTCCTCGCTTAAATTACGTTATGAAGAATCAATGATTCTCGCAGAAGAGATAAACGAGAAGTACACTTATAATTTCTTCGATTATTTAGTCATTAACAAACTTGTGCAATGCCCTTTTTTAAAATATAGTAAATTTAAAAGTGTATCTCACAAAACGAATATGAAATGCTGTATTATGCAATTCTATCTCAAAATTTAATTTGTGAACAGTGTTTGTGCTGACGATTTAATAAAATAATTACACGTAGTTGAAACAAAAAAAAATCCTTATTTAAATTAAGAAAAGAATATAAATTACGTCAGAAAGTAGAAAAACAGAACTAGCTGCACCTTATATAAAAGTCATCAAGTAAAAGTCAGGTTATCACTTATATAACCATGACGTCGTTCATTTCATACTATTAGTTAAATTATTTATCAATGCGTCACCACCCGAATGATATTTTTAATTCCATTTCCATAGAGAACACATGTCAGCTGGTGTGTTATCCCAATGAAAATGAAATCTCGAATGAAAATGACTATGAATCATTAGGTTATTATCATTTCAGTTTGTAAATTCCAGTCATAAAGGAGTTATGTTTAAGGGATCTTATTTTACAAGAAATATGAAAAAATAGCGGCATTTAGTATACGTAGGTACTTCCATGCAAAATTATTTCAGTCATATTAAAGAAATATATGCAACAAAGTTCAAGGATAATGGAAAATAATATTCGCCATATTTTAATTCAAATAAAATGTATGGGTTCTATCCGTATTTAAAAGGTTTTATTTTTAAGCGCTCACCCATTATTAGTGGCAGATTGTAATTGTGTTTATAAACGGATATCTACAGAAAGTATATATTTTCTGCTTGATTATCGACTATTTATTAGAATACTCATATTATTAGTCCAAATTAAGATAATCAAAATTATATTCTTCCATTACAAATTTGAGCTGATATGAGATTCAAGCACAAAATTGAGTCAAGAGTAAAACTCGAGAGTACTGGTTAGCAGCTAATTTCTTAAACGAGTTTGAGGTATACTTTCTCACAAGTGTTTTCATATCTAATTGATGTTTTTTTGTGGCACATCATGTCATGTGATTGTAATTTTATAAGTTTCAAGATTAAATATATATATATATATATATATATATATATATATATATATATATATATAAATATATATGCCCGCACGGGTATGCCGCCAGCATTAATGGGTGCCGGCACATGACGAAAGAAGCCTCGGAGTATAATTTGGATTGCGACAGCCGTTCATAAAACTAGTGGTGCATACTTTATATTTTTATTTAACAATGGAAAACGAACTTGTCAAAAATGTCATCGCACCCACAATAGTGGTTTCAATTTTTAGTTAAAAAATTAAAAGAGGGAGATTTTGAGTGGGGCCAAGTTCACAATGCAGAAAATGGCAGAACGGTGCAGTGATGATAGAAAATTATAAAAACGGTGATATTCATTGTCGATACTTATGTAAAATATTTTCTTCGGTTTTTTAAGATATGTCAAGGTAAATCAATCAAATGAGTCATATTATGGTAAATATAAATGAATATTTTTGTACAGAATATGTAAAGGTACTAAATTGTACTGATATTAGAACTATTGTAGTCAAGTTAGAATTTCCCTTAGAACATGTTTTTGTCCAATTAGATCGATTGCGTGGATCCTTTGATATTAGTGGATCCAACAGCTTCTTTTTGTCTATTTGAGTCCCTGTTTATTTCAATTAAATACGAGCGCCACACTGGCGCCGCCGCTGTCACGATTTTACCTGCGTACATCCCCGTCGACCGCCATGTCTTAAATATTTTCACGTATTTAGGTATTATCACAGATATAACTATTGTTATTATCTGAAAATAAATTAGCAAACTCGCAAAAGGCGTACTAATACCAACATCAATCAATTATGAAAAATCCATTATGAGAAATTCGGATGGGTGTGTTTTCAGACGTAGCTTTTTTTTTTATAAATTACAAATAAATCTGGTGGTCTATCATCACCATGACCTTTAGCAGTACGAACCCTCAATCTGCCATTTTTTTCCTTGGCGATAAAGCATTTCTAATGTAGCATAATATAATGAAATTTTGGATAGGAGTGATGTGGAGAGAATATATAATTATAAATTTTATAGAGGGCGGAGAGATTTAGAAAATGTTTTCGTAATATTAATCAAAATATCTAGTATACATCATTCAAAAGTGAATTTATAACCAAAGAAAGGAAAATTTGTTGCAATGAAATGTTCATGCCTATGTAATTTTATACTAAGCGATAACATAAATATATTACATTTTGTACAATATATTAGATTTTGTAAATATATTAGATTTTGTAAATTTTAAAGTGGCTGAGAACTAAGGTTCTTCAGCTGTGGAAATGAGTTACTAAACTATTTTATTTTAGAAAAAACACTCCAAAAAATTTTGTAAATAAAACATAAATTTAGTAGTATATCAATTTAAAATATATCAAAAGAGAATAACCTCAATATCAATTATAGTTAGCTAATAATTAATATATATATATATATATATATATATATATATATATATATATATATACATATATATTTCTATCTATAAACACATATTTTGAATTACTCGTTTAAGTTATTATAATACAATGCATAGAGGCTATCCTGTGTATCGGAAATGTCAGTATTTTTATAAATTAAAATGGATTGACTTGAGGAAGGGCGTATGTTCCCAAATATGGAAGCAGGGAAATATCCCTCAGAGAGCGTAGAAAAGGATGCTTTTTGAGAGAAACGCCCGTTTTAGTCAGGTAAGTAAAGTTTTGCATGTCACGTTTTGTTGCCAATGTGGTGGTTGGATCCATTTTCCGTATTTTACTTACTATATATTCGCCAAAAACTGAGACATCGCCGCGTACACATGAAGATACTGATATATATTTTATTTTATTTGAGGCTCTGTTAATCACACTGTCATCTTCAGGATTAAAATTACTGTGGTTTTATGTACCTTTCTGCGATGTCATAAAGTTAAAAAATAAAATGTGGACGTTTGTATATAAAAATTTAATCTAAGTGTAATTATTAAAATCGGTTTATGTACTTTTTGAGAAAATTTCAGATAAACATGTTATATAGCGAGATAACAGAAAATTTTAGTTTTGAAGATGGATATAAATATATTTATAGAATAATTTCAATGGGTTGACACTTAGTTTAAAATAAGAAGGAAGGTAAGTTACCTTTTAATGTATTACTGAAGAAATGGATTAAATCACAAATACAATGAAGATTTCGCACGCAAGTAATACAAGTTACACATTTTCCCTTTCCATTTTTAAATCTAATACTCGACATAAGGTGAGCAGCAAAACAACCAAAGCGCCAAAAGGGGTGCTTGCGCGGTATGAGGGTTCTGGGAAATGAAAGGCTGGCGACAGCGGGGGCTCCTATTGGTTAACAAGATTTTCTGTTTCTCATTAACTGGCAGTCAATTCGAAACAAGGGTCAAATTTATCGACCGTACCGGATTGCACGATCTAATTCGTAAATCATTCATACAAAATACGTTTTTAACTGTCATTAAATCCGACTGAGAGTCTTAATCATATGTGGTACATACGGGCGTAAGTGATGTTACGTATGTGTATTTTTTGATAGTATTCTAATTACAGTTATTTATTGTAGTTAATACAACATGACAAATGAAAAATTTACATCTACATAACGTTAACGTAACTATTGTACTGCCTGCATAGAAGCTCTTAGGCCCCCACAATTTTCAACCGATCCCTCTCAAGTTGGCCTTATTTACTCTCTTTTCCTAAAAATTAATCTGAACCGTACGAAGATCCTTACTCTCGTATGAGGAGGGTAATTTCTAATGGGAATTAATATAAACATTCAAATAATTCGATTGTACTGAAGGTACAAAATGACATTTATTACAAAAACGTTTTATTCTTACTGTAAAAACTTTATAATTGCCTGAATAATATTTACTCGGATTCCAGAAAAACTTCCGTTAAGTTATTTACACACATAGCAATTATTTATTGCTATGTAAAGTATTGGATAGCATATCCTTAATATGCGTAACACTGATAACTCGGTGGCATAAAGATATTTTTTTTATTGATGTAAGATATCTGATATTATTATCCCTCTTAGTGTTTACGAAATACCACTTTCACGATTTTTTTAAATTTGTAAAAAGTACGTACACAATAAAAGAAGCTGGGACTATTTGGGTTTTGGGGACTCTTGTGCAGAGAAACTTTAAGTAATAATTTTCAATTGACTTTTGAAAAATCTGTTCCATGATGTTTCACTTGATGGGGATGGCGAAAAAATATATTTCTTCCCGTAGTTTGTTAAAAGGAAAGATTCTTAAAAAAATAGTTTTTTATTTGGTAATACAAATAAATGGGATCGAAGTTTATCAAATCAACCATTTTTCCAGTTTTTTGGTATAAAAAGACAAGAAGTGTGGTAATAAGAACATTTTAATCGGCCTTGCGTACCTAATTAATTCCTCAACATCCTTTGATTATATGACGGCTGTAATTATTCAATACTCTGGTTACAGAGACTATCTCTTAACTTACATTTTTTAATATTGATTTTCTGACGGGTACTTTTCTTTTCACACATTAAGTACGTACATACACGTACTTGTGTTTATGGTAGTACTACTAGGATCAACTTTTAGTAAATACAATTAATGATAACCGAACCGCAAATATTCTAAACTCAGTCAGTGAATAGTGAGAGAGTAATGTACATATCCTATTCAAGCTGAATTATTGGTGTCCTAAAAAAAATCTCGTAAACAATTTTATTAACCTAGTTTCAATTTCCAACAGAAATCTGCTGTATTCAATCATTATTGAATAACCATTCGTCGCATACAAGTGGTAACAGAGTTCAGGTCAAAGGGCTGTCCCAAACCTCGAACAGGCTTAAACATGGCGAGATACGAACGCAGAGATGGGTCCAATTATAAGATTACGGGCTTACAGCTTTTCTGAATTAAACTGCCGGCAATACTAATTTTATGGAGGTATAGTTATGTACCTCAATAAAGTTTTTATTAACAGCTTTTAACAACTTTTTATAGCTGAAAATTCTACACTATTTTTGTTACCTACTGACGTAGGTATTTAAGAAAGAGCAGATATTATTTTGTTATAATAGTTTTAGAACAAGGGAAACATTTACAAGTATGCATGTTCACCCAATTTTTGTCCGTCAATTGATGGTTCATGTATTTGTAGTAAAAATTGCTCGTATTTATATAGGTACATTATATTAAACCTTTGCCGGTGTAAGAATAATGGCGTAGTGTTTTATAATTTCTGTACTATAAACAAATTGCAAAAAATATGAATTTTATGCACCTGCTTACCATCAAAATACAGTCATTATCGCAGTGGAACTGGCTAGGCTATACACTGGTTATAGTATAAATACGAAGGCTTCATTTGAAGAATACATTTGATACTTATGAAAAATAACATTTTGCTAAATATATTTGGTGAAAATTTATTTCCCAATATGTGAATGGTTGTCATCATGAATACATTACTTTGTAATCCCTTTTTAATTTTCTCTGAATATCCTTAAAAAATTTAAACAGATTTTAAATTATAATGTGTATTTTATTCAAGTTATGAGAAGTTCACTTTATAAGGCACACGTTTTTTATTACTTTTCGAGATAATAATTTCTACAAGCAAACTTTGCAATCATAAAAATTCCAAACAGTCGCTAATGAATTATTTACCGATTGTTTACACTTTGTTTGCTATTTTTTTCTTTTCCTATGAACTTGGGTTCAAACTTCTTTGTAAGGTAATTGTGCATATCATAAAGGTTTACTTACTTGTTATAATCTATCAATGAATTAGATGATTACCAATTGGAACAATCGTCGTATCGCCATTTTGTGAAAAAGAGAAGAAACCTTAACTTAATTAATTCCTGTGTTACATATAAATATTACAATTTGAAAAATATTATAAACTGCATAAAATTTTTACACGTACTGCAGTAAAAATCTTTTAAATGATTTATTATTGAAAAAATGCACAATTAAATTGGTCTCCAATCAAATAATAAAAAGGCTTATATAAGGTAAGAAAATAAAGGATCGCTTGATATTTAAAGACTATTTGTTAAGTAGAGTACTCGCTTATTTTATATCCCTTCCGGAAAATTTTATAATTTTTGAGTTTCTAATTGACATCCTGGCCCCTGTATTAATTTTTCTTATTAAAATAGCACTTAAAAATCAAATTGATTCTTGAAAAAAAAGATCATCATTTTAAATTGAAGTTTTCGAATGTCTTTAAAATCTTCAAATGTCACTACGCTCCTCGAACAATCGTAGCAATCGATCCATTTACTCGCAGCACTCTACGAAGAAACGTATTGAATAATAAGTCATACCTTGATCGAGTTCAATACGGCGAAAAGGTCATCTGCTCTTCGAAGCAAAACGATGCACAGTTTTTTTAATTCCTAACGCTTATTATTGAAAGTGGGCATTTGTTTTATGAAGTGCGTAAGTAATCAACAAGTAAATAATCGTTGTTACTACATATAAGAGTTCATCTGAATAAGTGTAAAAGATGGGTAAATGGTATGGTATATTCATTAATTATGTATATTCATGTAATTGGATATATTCATGAGATCAGTTGATTTTGTTTCTAAGTATAAAACTGGATATATTTTCCAGTTGAAAATTATGGAAAATGACTTATGGAACTAAAAGAACCGGCGGTTGAAAAAACTGCTAGCTGCTAAAAGATACTTATTATTAGGTCATTCCATTCAAACTTGCGCGTATAGTGTTCTCAATTATATTCTTAAATGTTATTAAAATTTACACCCCAGGCGATAGTGCGGGTGTTGAGTAGATTACGTGAAACGGCATTATAGTGCTTCTCGATAATCTTTTCCGTGGAAACATGGGGTGTCTACTACCCCAGCACCTTATGCATATTCAAATTTTGTTGTCAATATTCCATGTACACTTGTTTCTGGGATAAAAAGGTCACAGATTTGGTTTCGGTATTAGTAATGGAATTATACAACTTTTAGCTTTATACTATAAATTTAGGTAAGCAAGAAGGCAAAGTGAGCGGTGATCTAGCCACTGCTTTTCAAAAGAGAATTAAGGAGCTGGAATGGCTATTTTGCTTCATAATCCAAAGAAGCACGAGTGTTGTTTAAATGAGCCTTGTATGTCTGAAAATTTACGTGATCAAGAAATTACCATAGAAGGAAATTTATCCGTTCAAGAAGAACTAGAAATGCAGTTAAATAAAGAAAAAACAATACTTGTAGTAAAAATATGGCCTAAAAAATAAAAAAAAGTAATTAAAATGAAATGGATAATTACAAAAATAGTAAAAAAAAGCAAATACTTAGTTCTCGTTCACAACTATATGAACACTGTAACTCCTACAAGCATAGAAACTAAACGGATCTTTTCTGCAGTCGGATACACCTGTTGAACAAAAAAATACACTTGTATATTTTTTACGCTCTTATTTTCAAAACAACCCATGACTTCTTAAATTTTGATTGTGAAAATAGATATTTTGTGATTTTAGTAACCACTCTCAATCCTCATTTGTCAATTGAAAACTTATTGTTGTGATTTTTTTAGAATTTTTGTACTTTAACCTAAGTTTTTTTTCCTTTATTCAACACTGAACAAGGACATTTAGAAAAACAAACCAGTTAAATAAGTTTTGTTGTGATTTTTTTTGTTGCTTTTTCTAGATTAACCTGAGTTTTGTTTATATTTGATACTGGAAAAACGCCAAGATTGCATATACTTGTATAATTTTATTCTGTCGTAAGTAAATGTTTAATTTTGGTAACTTATCGAATCTCTTTGATTTTCTATTCTATGTGATAATAATTATAATTATGATAACTATTATTTATATCATGAAATTGCAATACGTATGCATAAGTTACAAAAAAATCGTTATCAACGCTTATATTTCTTCGAAGTTTGTGACAGAACAAATATAGTACTAATTTTCAAAAAGTCACTACGTGGTTAGTGCGTACATATGTATGGCTATTTTCCAAGCATGTAAAAATGTTGTATGCCATAAATGTGGTGCTTACAGACTTTTGGAATACGAACATTATACTATTTAAACTGCAAATAACTAACATATTTACTTAACAACAAGTAAAAATCTTGGATTTGTGTGCATCTTTTTTGCGGTTTTGCGTTTTATTTTACGGAATGCGGTTTTGCGTTTTTATTTTGCGGTTTTGCGTTTTTTTTTTAATTTCTAACTTCATTTTTGTTTCCATTTAGTTTTATTTTCCATTGCAAAGCAAATATATATTTTTAGGTAATTTTTTGTTTATTACACGATTGGGTAGACCGCCTGACACAAATTTGAGAAAAATACAATAAATTTGATAAACAATTTATAAGTTGGAAAGGATAAAGCCAAATTATTTAAATATAAAGTCTAGTAAAACGGAGAATAGTCTTCAATATATATGTGTTACGTATTCACCGCTCACAAAAGCTAAGGTGTGAATCTTCACAACACTTTACTTGACATTGGTTCTCCTTTACTTTCCTGTAGCCTAACTTATGTTGTTATTTATAAAGTTAATCATTCAAGTAGAGTGACCTTAATAAACTTTGATTCGAGCCAAACGAAAGCTCAGTAAAGTAATGTTACAATAGATCTAGGTCGTTTCATCGCCATATTTGAAGAATAATATACTACATAATAATAGGCATATAATAGTTTTTGTTCAGGAAGATACTATTGTTCCAAATACGTTCTATGTTCAGAGATCTAGTTTGACTTTTAATGGAAAAAAGCTCTTAAGCGGAAAAAAACAAAATCAGATTTTTTAAAGATAAAGCAATCTATGGAATGAAAGCCTTAATTTATATCTATTTTAGAAACATGCCTAACAGATATTGTTAAAATCCTACTATGAACATAAATGCTAAAATCCTAAGGATTAATTGTCGGGCTAACAAAATTTGTAAAATAAATTTTCGTTCCGCATTAATTACGCTAAAATATTATTACCATCACGAATATCCGGTAATTTTGACCTAGTTTTCGTGGTGATAATCATACCGGCCCGACATTTTGATAATACTTTAATTTTTTAGAATTTACATTTTAAATTCTTTGCATAATGAAGTGCATTTGAAGTTGGCATTGCTCTAAATTTCACCAATTTTGTTAGCTTCGAAATGCATTACTATGAATTACTCGAAAAAACCTTTCCTGGAATAGTATATATATTTTATCTAAAGATATCTTGCTCACAAAACTTTCAAATGTACATTTATTTTTTTTATTAAAAACAAATATTGTTTGTATTTTTTCTTCAGATTCCATTATTTTTCTGTTCATTCTGTACTTCGGAAAATAATTATCGAACCTTTATACGATCATAATATCTCGATATATGTGCTTGTTATTCAAGAAGTTTTCTCAAAATGCGTTTGACGTAAAAACTAGAAACTAAGCACAGTAATAAAACGTACATGGAAATCGTGTTTATTTTTCCATTCCCTGAGTCGAGTTGGAAAGCGAGTTTTACAATTTCCAAAAGTATTTATTTTTCATAATTTGAAGTAAGACAGATCTAGAAAAATTGCCCAATATGTCCAAAAAAACATATTCCTATCTTCAAAACGGCTAAGTCAACATTATTAAAAAAGCAACATTTCGAGAAGTTCATCTAAGTTTACTGGAAAACTATAACGATGATTTTCAGTGCCAGATATTTACGGGAATTGTATTATTTTCAAAGAGATACTTGGCGATATATTCATATGAGGGAAATGATATTAACATCCATAAAGAAGCTTAGTGGAAGTGTTATGTACATTTAAAGGTTTATACGTGATTAAGTGCATAGCCTTTTTAACCCGAGTTCTGCTTTATTTAACAGGTTTAATTTAAAGAGGCACTGTACTGGAAAAATATTTACCAAAGCAAAATAAATATTATTCTAATGTATGGTTAAACCATTTTTTATTTTTCAAGCTACGTATTTTAGTTTTTAATAGAATAAATGCTGAAACATATTTGGTACTTAGTTTTTGAAGCAATAATAATTTATATTTAGGTAAACTACAGATTAATATCCTGGTTAAAAACTCTCTTTTAGAAACAATTCATAATTTAACTAAATATAACTTGCTGGTAATTTTGCTAGTCAGATACTTTGTTACATTACGGATAATTGATTTAAAATAAATTGTATGTCGTATAAGAATATCGTAAATGTATTTGCCTCAAAATTTACCAAGAGCAGAGATAATATTTTACAACACTTTATCTTGTATCATTAATTCAAATTTAGTTAAATAAAAAATATTTTTGCCTTCCGTCACTTTTCCACATTACGATGTGATTCATTGTAAAACTAATAGTGGTTTTGTAATTACCTCTAAAATTGTAAACTTATCAGGGCATTTTCATGTTACTTCGATTTACCATGAGACGGCGTTTAAAAAAACAGTGCCACATGGGGTCATTTATATACCCACTTCAATATAATGTCGTTTACACCGAACTTTAAACATATATTAATGCCTCACGGTAGCTCATTGTGGGAAAGTATAATTTCGTAAACTTATAATTTAACGACGGCTCTGTTCATTTTTCAAAAAAGTCGTCAGTGAAACCTTGGCTATAATTGGTACTGCGCTGTGAGCCGAGTTCTTCTGCTATTTTTGGCGATGAAAGATTTTAAACAATGATTGAATACATTATATTAAACGCGTTATTAAATTTGGAACAACACAACGATATTGAACCACAAACGTTATTAATACAACGACTGGATTTTTATACCGAAGACAGGAAAGATTTATCTTCAGCAAAAATGTTTTACATCAGTAAACTCTTCAAACACCAGGCACAGTTAAATTAAGTTTATTAAATCGACTGATCGAACTTATTAGTTCCACTTAGATATTAGTTTGTCTTCTCAGTTGAGAAAGCAGTTGCTGTGTTTTTCGATTTATTCGTAAAGAATCTTTTTCAGTTCAATTAAAACTAAGGAAAGTTATGTTTACTTAGTAGTGGACGGTACTGGCGAAATTTAAAAGCAAAGGCAAAACCTGGAGTGAAGCAATTCATGGTACACAGAACCGATCAACGTGGCAAAGCACCGTGGATGTCTTTTGACTCACGAAGAAGAGAGGTTAAAACAAATATATCTTTTTTCACCAATCATCTAAAGCCTATTTTCCTTTTATTAAATCCTTTCCGTGAGCGATTCGATATTTCTAATAAAACTAGCAAAAGACGAATTTACAAGGACTGTAATAATGTAAACATGGCGTCAATCTAAGCTATAATTCACCTGTGCTTAAATTTTTCCAATATCCGTTCGCATTAAGTAGTAACATCGTTATCAAGTTGTAAAAAGGAGAAATTTTGACCGCACTGGAGGCAATCTTCTGTATGAGTTAAAATTGCTAAAATCAATCTTCGATAACCTGTCTCACAGAAGATCCTACGAGATTTATTAGAAACCCAATGAACATAATAAAAGATGACTACAGTCCTTTAACTATTACTTCGATTTCGCATAAAAGGAACTTGAAAATTAATTCAGGGTATATCTAATTTTTATGTTAAAAATTCATGTAGATACGTTTAAAAATTACGAATTTCCAAAGCAACACATGTTATTAATAAACACAACTCATCCCGTTAGTTTTACGATCAAGAGCAAAATTCATTCACTATTGCTTCTTCTTTCTACCTATATTTACTAGAAAACGGAATGAAAACAACTCTATGCCAAACACTACTCTAGGACCGCATGTAAACACACCGCTATCACAGAGAGTTTTCAATGCAGGCTGTTTGCGCAAACAACGTCTCCGATATGAGCGCCGCTGCGCCGTACAAACACCGGATCCTCGAAGACGCGAGGGGCAGTATCACCCTATTGGACAAGATTGCACTGTATTAGCGAAGGATGAAACCAATTAATCATTAGTATGTGATGGCTCCTGTCAGAGAACGTTAAGAGATAGCTTTTTACCGGTTCGAGTTTAGTCCTGTACTTTTTGTTTGATACTTTGGATAAATAATATTTCTTTTATATTATCGCTTATTAGTTATTAAATGGTCCTCATGTGATTATTCATTGTGGAAATGAATATTCTGAACCACCTAATCGATTTTATCAAATAAAAATATCACTTTTATTAAAATTTTATTGAAGAAAAATGGTGGCCATAAAATAAAAATTATTAAATCAAAAAATATTTTTCAACCAATTATAATAATCTAATAGTTTAAGAAAGAGAATCTAGTACGTCATCACACGCATTAAGAGTAAACATTTTATAAA
This sequence comes from Druceiella hillmani, assembly GCA_039881145.1. Lineage (NCBI taxonomy): Eukaryota > Metazoa > Arthropoda > Insecta > Lepidoptera > Hepialidae > Druceiella > Druceiella hillmani. Next base: position 1,175,640 of record JAYKKI010000149.1, read on the forward strand.
AAAATTACCGCTGTAGAAAAATACCAATACGACTGATTCTTGAATTGCAGTAAAAATCGATTGAAAATTAATCGATTTTGAAGCTTTTTAATTTTTTCGATATAATTTAGCAACTGATGTTTGATTCACATCACATATATATGTGTATTCGGGGAAATGTATGTTATGAATCACTTATCCGACTTTTGTAAATTATATTACCACCAAGTAAGTACTACCATATTCATAAAGAATTTGTTAGGTCGAAATAGCAACTTTACCACCTAAATTAGTACAATAAAATTACTTTTTCAACGAAATATCGAAAATGACTTACTCTTACTCGGCACTTAAAAAGCTAAAAAAGACCCTGTTCTACCAAACTGGATTAAAAAGAGTTTATGTAATAGATGCAGTTACAAAATATTGATTGCGATGAAAAACTATCAAGATTACATGGAAAAATAAATACTGATGCTGGATTCAAAAAATATTTATAGGCTAATTCGACATATTTGTGCAGACGACAAAATGAAATATAATTCAGTGTCACTTTCGGTATGTTCCAATATAACAAATGTTTCAATTTAGGTTACAGATATAAGTCGAAAAGGCTAAGGAACTATCTGAAAATTGTCAACGGTTTCGGAAAAAATCGTTATCAGAATTTGCGATTGCAGCGAAAAATAGATATCTCGAAAAGTATTGCAACTATTCGAGAACCCTCGTACTGCGAGTTTTGCTATAATATTTAATATGTTTATAATAAACCATATATTTAATTATCAGTTTCTTGTCAGAAGTTAATTTATGATAAAATTTCAAGCACAGAAATATTTATAAATTATTTTTTTAATTACATAGTTTGTTAAAATTTTGTCAGAAGCCAGAGTTTATTTGCGACTTTATTCGAAAAGTAATAGAACAATAAATAGTTCAACACACTAGATTTATATCTTTTGTTATTACTTGCAATTTCTTCAGCGAATTCTCATTTTTCATTTATTTGAAAGTTCGTTATTTGTGGATTTATTATTCGCAGAAATTTTAAGGGACCTAACCTTCGGAAATGGCAATGGATTACTTTAGTGATACCTACGAGTGTATGCAGTCTTTAGACCAACGTGGGATCAAATATAGATTATGATTTTTACTGTGTGTCATTGTTTGTCATACAGACTATGAGATGAAATTATCTAATAATCTATTTTCATACACTCAGCTATCTTCCGTATTTTTTTAGGGAACAGCTACACCTGAAATCCAATGCCAATAATAACTTCTTCATCTGGCGAAGGCCCCTCAATCATATGAATCGGGTAGTGTCACTATTACTCATAGTAACTTTTTCGCCACCTGAAAAATTTACTACGAATGATTAATCAAGTTAAATGTACGTGGGTCACACTGAGGAAATTTTCTAAAACGGGCTTTTAATCCATTACAAAAATAAAAAAGAAAAACTTAAGTCATGTGGATGATTAAATGGGGCAACTGAAACTAGTTTGAATATAATATCATTCCATTCGCGGTTTTGACATAAAGACATGAAGGAATAAATAAAAATGTCTACAGTTATTTATTTATAATGGAATTCAGCATATTATTTAACTATAAGGATTTTGCTAGCTAACACTAAATAAACCTGATTCCAAGTACCACTTTTCCCATTTTCTGCTTTTATTACCACGTTTTTGTTTAAATATTTGAAATTTGAAATACATAATTTTTAAAAACCAAACTTATTTTTGGCAACTTCAACTTTGATAAACTGTCTACATAATAACTTGTCGATTTGGTTTACAATGTTATCCAGCATAAAATTTATCAGGTGTTTACAGATCAAGTTATACAAAATGTTTTAAATTTATACTATCGGGTGCTAACATCCACCATTATACTTAGACAAAAGAAGATGCTTCTAATTATTACACCATATATATGATCGCTCATTTCCCTTATAACACATATTTGGAAAGCGACACATGCATAACGTACCCTTGTTTAATCCCATTTATAAGTTGAAATAGGAATTTGGAATGGCTTTACCTCAAAAAATGTCAATATTCTGAAAGGATTCGAAAGTTTCCACGATATTTCAATAAAAGGGTCTGTGAAGGTTTCTGACCCTGTGCGAAATATAATTTTCTATAATAAATAATATTAGGCAGACCTGAAGTATTTGGTTGTTATCCGTGTGTATATGTACTTTGAAAAAATGTATAAACCAATTATTTCAATCATTGATTTAGTGACGACATTAAATCAAAATATTATATAATATAAGGTTCCACAAATTTGACTTTATTTCATGTTTAAAATTTGAATAAATATACTATATTTTTGGAAAAAAATTTAATGACGGTTTTCTAGAAAGAGTTTTTTAATAAATTTGCAAAATCTTAATCCAAAGATATTATTACATATTTTTTTTATAATATTATAATATTCAAGTCATTCCTCAATGAACGGTTAGAGAAAACTGCAAACACCGTGCTGGTCATTACGAAAAGAATATGAAATTATATTTCTTAAGAAGGATTATTGCGAAATATACAACAATTGTCAGACTTTGATGGATCTTTAAATAAACTGCTTTTAAAGAAGATGGCTTAAAGTAGATATTTATAAGCAAAAACCTGTAAACTTATTAGAGACTAAGAGGTTTTTGGTTTTTACTCAACGCAAATAAAAGTAATTTCGAGGATGTGGCAATATAAAATTTTTTCTTACTCTATATTTCAGGTTTTTTACAAACTTATTAAAATATCTAGGCCTAGCCGATTTCGTCACTGTTGTTAAATATACATCGCTTTGTTGTGAGAAATATGTAAGGTGAAGTAAAAGACCGGAGAACTCCAGATACGTTACCCAGCGTAATTTAGAAATAATGTCCTTGAACATACTAAAGAGTCTACATTCAAATCTTACGATCTTACGAATCTTCAAATGTTACGCTTAGTAATTACCTAAATGTATTTGCAGTATAAAAGTTGTAATTATTTTTGGAATAACTTAAGGCACCACAATTTTAATTGATAATTTTTAGGATAACAGCGGCGGTAATGAGTGACAGGTTAAAAATAATAATTACATTCTTTTAATGCCAACCCCATTCATTGAACGGCTGTAAAGAGGGGGAAAGCTAATAAAAAAAATATAAACATAACATTAGCAATAAATGAAAAGCAGTAAAAATCGATGTCCTAGTCATCTTAAAGCACCTCTAAAATATCAGGTTACCAACTTATAAACCTTTTTTGACTGATTTAATATATATATTGACTGATTTAATATATATGTATAGAAACTTCTAGAATATTCCTTTTAGGGTATATAAGGAGTGCGGCAATCGAACTTCTGTTCAGTTTGCAATTGAGTAATCAGCGAGTAAAGATTAAATTAAAGAAAAACCAGCAAAGCATCACGCAATATATACACAAAGATAAATTAAGGTATGTCCTCTTACGACACAGCCAAGCACTGGTTCGAAAGATTCAAAGAAGGAAATTTTGACTTATCCGATGAACCTCATCCAAAGCGACCTCATACAATTGACTTACAAAAATTTAATAGAAATAGATCCCAGACTACGTTCACTTTCTTTATCAGAGCTATTTTCATGCTCTTATACTGCAATGGAAAAACAATTTTAGCTTAGAAGTGGAAATATTCCATTTGGCTACTACTTGAGCTAAAAACCCTTTCAACTTCAGAGGAGAACTAATATGTGTTTGGAGCTACTAAGTTTTCATCGTACCAAAGAGAAGCTAAAGTATCTGGTTACAGGAAATGAAATGTGGGTGGCTTATGTTAATTTTTAGTGTAAACGCTAGGAGCCGGAGAAAAGGGTGTACCTAGACCAAAATATGTTATGGGACAAAAATACTTTTGAGTGCCTGGTAGGATATAAATGGAATTATTCATTGGAAACTCTTTTAAGATAACCGTACAATTAGAGCTACGATTTATTATGAACAATTGAGCAAAGTCTCCGCTAAACTTTCTTCAAATCAAAGCAAAGATTAATTTTTACATCGCGATACTCGATCCCACGTAGCGAAAGTAAAAAAGCGACCCACGTAGCTTGAAAAACTACTTTCTTGGATGGAACATGCTACTTCACCCATCGTACTTTCCAGATCTTTTGCCATCTATTTCGCTATTTGTCTAACAACTTACATTTTAGAAAATTTAAAGGCAAAGTAATATCAACATCGAACTTCACATGCTTTTCAATCAAAGACCCAAAGATTTCTACAAGGACGTAACTTTAGCTCTGCCTACGCATTGACGACAAGTATTAGATACCGACAGTACTTATATAATTAACAATCGATTTTATTGACTACATATAAAAAGTTGAAACATTTTGGTAGAGAGATGGCGGGTTTATAAGTTGCCAAACAAACATAATCTCATTTTTTCATTTATATGGATTTACGTAAGTTTTGAATATCTTCATAATTTTTTTTGTATTATTCGCGACTGTATTCAAATATAGTCTCATTGAACTAAACTTTCTGTTTTTGAAATTTCTTTCCGCTCCTTTTTTGTTTAAATTTTGACTTGAAATTTTCTTTGAGACAAATAATTTTTTTCTAATATACGCCATTCTATAAAACGACACAAAATTATGTTTTCTGATAACATTTGTAAAGATGTTTGATACAATGTTTACAAGATCCATTGATGATTCGGCTTAACCGAGAATATCTCGCAGAGTGATCCCAACGTTCCGCGGATCTCATTTTCAATTCCTGTACGAAATTTAACACGTAAAACGGCAATCAACAATAAGATGGACCTTGGCGTAGATATATTGGTCATGATACGAACAAAACGAATAGAAAACAAGGTAATAGCTTTGTAATATCGAACGAGTACGGCGGAGGCGGTACGTTTGTTTACATGAGGGAACAATAAGTTAGGATTACTTTATTTGCCTCCCAGAGTTGTTTACGACTGGAGGAAATGTGGAAAAGTATACAATTGGTGAAACATCATCAGAATATAAGCGCTGCAAAGTGAGATGTATAATTATGGAATAAACAAATGGCTACTGAATGGAATTGGAGGATACGCGTGAAATTAAATACTACCAGGAAGTATTAAAACAGATCAATTACTGGAAATTAATAGAAAATTTAATTGTCTTACATGTTCCTAGATTTTTGATTCAAGTTATATAGTATTATATATTATGAAAGAGTAAATAAAAGTTTAACAAATTAAATTTTGTGTTGACACGTAAAAATTTGTTCTTCGTAAAACTTAAATTAAAAAATTCGTTTTTCTAGAAGCATAACTTTATCTGGTTGCAATTCAAACTCAATTTTTATTATTATTTGATACCTAGAATATAGATTACCTTCGAAATTCACGTGAAATAATTTTGGGAATATTTACATTTTTATTCAAAGTGCCGTCTGATATAAGGAGATAACATTTTAAAGTGAAACAAAAGGTCAAGTTATATATTTTATAAAAGGGCTTTGTTTATATATTCCAAAATTACGGTTTGTTTGAATTTTACATCACATAGCTTTTGCCTTGTAACTAAAAAGATGCGAAGAAATCCTTTCCTCTTTCCCCAAGCAGAAAAAAACAGAAATTATTCAAGATGATAAATATTGTAAATTTCATTGAAAAAATAATAGTGAATTAGTTTAGCCTAAATAAGTATATTAGTCTTTTATTATAGGAGTTGAAAAGGACGGATAATAAAAATTCTGTATTTCTAATTGTAGATTATTCCATATTTAATCTATGGACAGAGAGATTTTATATAAAAACGATAACGCAATAACAAATATGGCCTGCGTAATCATTCTTTCACAATTCATTTCCTTCCGTCATAAAAAAAATGTCACAGGTTTTCTTTACACAAAATTACATACCTAAACGCCAATATAACGCAAACAGTCGGACGCAACTTCAATCTGGTTTCAATCTGAAATAAAAAATAAAAATATAAAAATATTATGACGAAATAATAAAAACAAGCAAGCTTTTTCAATCTCAGCCTATATACCGACTATAGAAAATTGAGTATGATGAAGGGGTTTAAGGCCAGAAATCAAATAACATAATCGAATAAATTAATTTCATGGCACTGTTTATGGTTCAGATAAGGTAAACGAATAAAAATGGGAGCAAAAAAAGCTTGTATAAGTATAAATTTTTAAACATTTTCGAACTTACGTATTAATAGTCAATTACAGATGTCCAATTTTTTTTAGTTCTGCATATTAACAGAGTAAAATAAACCCACAAAGTAAATAACAGGTTTGTATTTACGTCTAAAAAAAATAAAATCACAATAAGGTGACAGTAGAATCAGAATACCGCAGCTGTGTAAAATATAACAAAGCAAAACAAAAAAAACAGGGCTACCAGCTCATTCGGGATACATATTAAATAACAAATGTCAAAATAATGGAAGTAGATCATAACACTAAACGAAATCAAAAGGATATAGGTACAATAAATAGTTAAGTCTATGACTATAATTTATCCCAAAAATTGACGGTTCGACAATACTATATTAAGCTGAAATTTGTAAACTGGAATAAACTTTAATATATCTAGTAGTGCGTTTGAAATCGAATTGATAAATTATTTTCTAACAGTCGTTTTATAATTTTTATAGTACAATGGCTATATGTACAGTATTGTAGTTTATTGGCTATATATTTCCATATAAACAAACTATATTAATATATAAATTTATCATAGACACGGAATTTTACAGAAGAGTCTCGATATGAACAGTATAAAATGACTGAAGAATGTATGACTATACAATTAAAATATAAACATGAATAAAGTTTGAATAAACATAGTCAGCAGTAAACCCTACCAAAATTATATGTTACACTTATGAACACTTACTTCTAATTATCAGGTTTGCATATGCTCGCCGTTTATCAAAGTTGTTGAACAAAACCATAAAAAATGTATGTCTAAGATGGCGCAAGACCGAAGTAAAATTTATTACTCTGGTTCGCATTGTACGAAATAGATATACTTTGGAGGATCAAATCACTACAATACAAGGAATTAAATTACGAATCATGAGAAATGAAATAATGAAGTCGAATTATCAAACAAAAATTCAGAAATGGCGTGGTGGAGAAATATTGAGAAAGCATAAATAATGAAAAAGGAGCAGAATCAACGAAAGACGCACGGGATGACCCTAGCCCGTGTCCCGATAGTATAGCGGGACACTGTACCGTTTTGCTCTTGTTAGTTTGCTATGGTATATTTTTAGGTGGTGGCCTAAGTGCACCGTTAGAAGTTTCACTTCAAAAATATAAATTTAAAAAATTGAGGAATAAAGGGAAAATCACAAAGATATCGGGAAGTAGATAGTAGTGGATCTCCTTTCATTATTTTACCAAAAATGAATGCCTGTTTATTTAAGATCGAAATATTTAACTGACTTAAAAATAAGTGAGCCTTTGGGAGGCATTTAGGTATACGTAAAGGCTCGAATTGTGGATTTAACTTATCATCCACGCAGGTTTAAATTTAAAATATCCTTCAAAACATCTCTTATGCCTATTTTAATCTTTACATCTTCGTCTATTGATTACGTTTTGATTATTGCAGACAAATATAGGGTATATTGAGCATAATAGAGACATGCATTAAGCTTCTGCGAGAAGTTATTTAAATTTTAATATTTATTTTAATAACCAAAAGGGGCGGAATGAAAAAAATATCATTATATACACCACGACAAACATATATTTATGGGAGTGTGAGGGCAGATTGAAAGCGGTAAGAAGGAGAGTCAATAAAGACAAGACAAAAAGTAAAGATGTATAATAAGAATAAAGTAAATTAAACGAGAATATGGGAAGAGAGGAATATATAGTGGATGAAAATCGTCTATCTGGGTATTTTCAACCATCACCAAACACCGACACTTCCGTCATTAAATGTAATAGAATTAATGAGAATATTCTCCAATTTACTAGAATGAACTAGACTGGAAGGATCCAGGACGTTCTCAAATATTCGAGAACATTCTCAGATAGTTACATATTAAAGGCACAAAAATATTTACATGACAATTACTATGTGCGGGTGTAAATAAAAATAAATGATATATTTTTATATTTAGAGGAAGTCGTACTTAGTCGTCGCCTTATTGTATATTAATAGTGAATATTTATACGCGTCGTAATATGCAAATCGCCATATTTCAACTTCACATAGACTTTCTTACCTATTGGCATAAATCACTAGCTAAGAAAGTGCAGTATATATTTTTAAATGTTATATTAATTTAATACACAAAAAAAATGTTTTGTCATTAGACGCGATAAAAAGTAATACCCAAAATTATAGTTACACCTCTTATATTTCCTCACCATCTTTCTCTTTTAAACCTAATAAATTATTTTTACTTTCCAGATTCTGTCATTATTTGTTTGTACATGTGTGTCCCAACATGTGTGGATAAGTATAAATAGACAACGTAACATACAACTTAATTAGACATTTGTTAGAACTTAGGTAATATTGCGATTATGATAATCCTAATTTACACAATGGATTGCAGTTTTCTGTAATACTATTTCGTATGTCAAAAAGGAAAAACGGAATATTTAGACACCAAATTACCATCGGAAACGATTCGATTTAAAAAAAAATATTTGTTTTAAAAGCTTAAATTTCCCGTTGTTCTAAAATATGTTAATCTCACATTTACATAGCCAAAAGTAAAAAAATATTTAAATGGAAACATTCGAGAACACCGACGAAGCACTCTAAAAATATTTTTTTTTCAAATACCCTATGTCCCATCGAAGAATCAAATGAAGGATTGAGCCATAGGAATTGGAAAACTATTTTTCCAGAAATTTGTCTTAAATTATTTTACCGAAAATGATTACAAAAAATATCCCAACCCCTCGCCTCATCTCTAAAACTGCTAGATAAAATGATGGAAAAGCGGAATTAGTAATTCAATTAAATTCTATCGGAAAACTATGGCTAAAGTCCTAAATTGCGTAGTTATTGAGAAATTCGCAATGTTTACTAGACAAGAAATTTAGGTGATGAGAAGCAATGCTAATATTTTTCAATGATTTAATAAATATACACGTGCTCTAAATGTTAATACGAGTATGGGCCACATTTGTGTACGATACCAATGTAATGGGTTCTTACTTTTTATTGATAGTTTTATGAATTTCTCTTGAGGCAAATTTTCGTCTTGTACATGAATTAAGTAGAAGTGTTTGAATATTTTTAACAAATAATAAACATGAGAAATATTACATAGATACTTTTATAAGATAGATTTGTTTCAAAATTCAAATATTTATTCTCATCGAATAAATCACAATTCAGCATTTTCAGTATTAGATGATAGAATAGCTATGTGTCCTGGATATGACAAGAATTCCTGAAAAATTCGTTGTTATTTGGAAAAAATTGTAAATTTTAGTTTACAATGATTTGTTACCCTGTACTTATGCCAGAATATGTTCATTATTCTTCTTTGCCAAACATTTTTATCAAGACTACCTCTGTTATTTAAAATCTCTACTGGAATGATTAACTGTGTACAAATGATTTTCATGATATGGGATAAATTTATTCAGATTTCAATCTAATTGATAAACGGGTTTAAAAAAAAGATAAAAACGATAGTTAATCCAAATTAATTTCAGGACATTGATATTAGTTGCAAGAGGCTTGTTTCTAAGATCAGTATAAATTATTTACCGCAGCTGTCATTAAAAAAATCAGTTTCATCTTTTCTATCACTTCAAAAGTGACGTCGTCTGTAAATTATTCAACTAAATACTATCCATAAAACGTCTTCCAATGCTCTTTGCCTTCCTTTTAATATGAAGACATTTTTTACTAAAATTGATTTTGTAATTATGGAATTGTGTGATGTTCAAACATTACTGAACAAATGCTACATAAAATTTAAAACTTTTCACATTTCATGTGTGCATCTTATATTTTTCTTCAAAAAACATAATATTGTTAAGTTAAAATTACGAGTTAATTGAATATTTCAAAGCTAATGTCAGGTGAAACTTTATATATTTAGCTACTTTTATATATTTTAAATAAACTACACGGATCCTCTCACGTCAACGACAAACTTCCCGATTTTTTTGTCCTAAGCTAATAAAATTATATAATAATTAAAAATAATTCTGTGTTATTTAGGCAGTGACAAGTTCTGACAAGTGATTTATAACGATGATGTTTGACACTTATTTGTTAATATATATTATAAAAAATATTTTTGAGCGTTTTTTAGTAGATTACATCACCAAATCGAACTTTTGCTTCTTTCTTAAATTTAATTTCAAATGTTATTGCTTGAATACCTGTCATAGAACTGACTGAAATAAATTGATAAAACATCAATTATTATGCCATATATGCAATAAAAGGAAATAAAAAATTATGCCATAACAACTTAAAAATAAAATCTAAAACTTCGTATCAACTATATCAGTTCAAACTATATAAATGGAATACAATACCAACAATAAGTGATCTAACAAGACTGCATAGTTTACGAAATGTGTATACATTTAGTTGGATTGTTTAATTTCAACAAAGTCTGGATTCGATATCTCGCAACGAAATGTAATAAAATGGAACGTCTGACAGATGTTTCGTTTTGTTTTGTTTCTCTTTCCGCGCCTAAACCCACGAGGTTACGTAAAAGTTCAGTACGAACAAATCACTCACCGCCAATTGCACTAACAAAGCTCGAACATATAAACGTATTGCAAAATTAAACGAAACACTTCAGTCTTGTGTCAATTTTTTTTGTTAAATAAATAGTCTTTCTCTCGTCGGAGATATTTTATATAAGTTGAGTAGCAGAAATAAAAAGGGAATACGTTATTCAAACTCTTACAAAGTAGAGGCGTTCATATTAAATGATTGTAGAGGATTGTTTAACACTGATGGGAAGAAAAACTATATAATATAACTAACAGAAAAAACATTTTTAAATATCAGGGCAACAGTTTCACGTTGTGATGGATACGATATTAATACTATTGCGATACAATTTTAAAAGTAAAATTTAGAATTTGTAAATTCTTTGTACAATACTGTGGAGCAATATCCATTACGCTGTCAAGGTTAAAAGACACATGACTCATATGAGAATTTCAGCGTCAAAAAGAACAATTTTATAATTTTATAATAATAATAATTTTGTTTTGAACACTTTCAAGGTATGGACAAACCAATTCTACGGCTTTATATATTTTAAATGTTAGGACAAGGTTTTAAAGGTTTGACAGCATATTCTAATCTTAAAGAAATTGAGGAACCAAAATAAGCTTACGTCGAATACATACAACATCGAAAAAATTAAGACAGAAAAACGACACAAAATTTCGACGACGACAGAAAAATCAGGCACTTCTCTTCCAGCATCAATACTTATTTCACCTTTGGCCACGTCCATTTTTCCCATGTATGCAGTGGAAAATTTCATTACGCGATTTAAAATACACGTTAAATTTACATATCTTGTCACTAGGTCCCCAATTCCGATGAAATATAAACAAAATCTTAATTCATTTCACATTCATTTAGTTTTTATTTTGATAAAATAAAAACTAAAAATGGGATGTTTTTCAAAAGAATATGTTCGAATTGATTCAATAGTCTCTGTGTGTTCTGTGTTCAAGCAAACAGACGGATCAAAATTCCAGAAACAACATTTTTACGCTGTATTACTTTTATTACGTGCCGCTAAATAATTTTGTCTGTATATTTTCAATGTAAAAATAGGTCAATTCTACGTTTGAATATGAGTCTGTAATTAATTATATACTATTGTATTGTAGTATGTGTAAAAATAGTGTAAAAATACTTATCAAAATGTAGTTCCAAATACAATTTAATTCTTCAAAAGACTACTCGACGTTCTTGAATGATATCCTGACTAATATAGACGCGAGTGAGGTTGTTCATTTCTTTATGCTTTCTTTACTCTACTACTCAAATAGTTTATATGAAATATGGCACATCTACAACTTATGATTAACACGTTTATACCCAAAATATAATTTAATTTTCTACTAAAAAATCATCCACAATAAATGACGTCAACTTACAAACATCAAATTGAAACAGTAAAATAACCTTTTTGAAGCGACCTGAATTTTTATTGGATATATTTAGAGTTATAATCGAGAACAAAATTTTGTAGAAATGAATAAATAAAGAAAAATAATTAAGGTAGAAGAAGAATTTGGTTTTAACACATTTTAAATAAATCCAAAAAGTAGTTAAATTAAAATGAGTTTTTATTTACAAATATTTAAATTACAATCTATAGAGATTGATTAATTTATTCAAAAACTATTAGTATATATTTTTAACATTTGCTTCATCACTATCTACTGTGTAAAAAGTAACAAATTATCAAAAAAGTACTGTAGCTAAGGCAAGGGTATTTCCGAGTATTAACAAATATTCTCGATATTCGTTTAACTCCGATCTTCATTTGATATTCACTATACAAATTCAAGGATTTTTCTATCCACATCCATAATTCTGCTGAATAAATTTATCAGATCCCGCCAACTTATTCATTCGTCTTTAAGTTAAAATTTACATAAAGAGCTAACATGTTCGCAATTGGAATTAATTTAATGGTTCTAACTAAAGAAATGTTCGAAAACTTACTTGTAAATATTTTTGAACAATGTATTTAAGTGATATTATATATATTATAACTTACATCTTTGATTTTCTCCTCTAAAAATAAACAAACATAATGTAGCACGTGTATTCGTTTCGAGCTGCGCCCATAACGAGTGGTCTCTTAGGCGAATCCCCACGGCCGTGCATTGAGGCGGTTAGGACGGGGACGTCATGAAGCTTCCATTATAATTGAGAGTTTCTATGTGACCTTGGCCCATGCCACCAGCACTCGAAAACTCGTTAGTTTTTAAGGCCTGTGCAATATTTCTCTTGTCACAGTGACGAATTATAGCCGTTTGGGGACAATTTAATACAAAAACTAATCTTTAGTGTGAAGTTTACACATCTTCAAAGAAAGAAAAAAAGCAATGTTTTCATCATAGATTTAAATCAAAACATTACCAAAATATATTTACAAGCACAAAAACTTTAATTTCTTGACTGCGAACTCTGCACATTACATCATACTAGACAGGAACATATCTACCAGAAAAGAACAAAAACTCCACGTGAATCCTGAAACTTGTCATTGCACAATAAACAAACGAATATTTAAATTAATTTTGTGCCTCTAGTAAACACACAATGCATGCATATTCCATTTGTAGACAATGGATTAGGTCTATGTATAAAAAATATTAACCAGGTTTAAGAAACTTTTCTACAATGTACTTCTATGAGTATATCAGTACAGAATGCTAATGTACTTCTATGAGTATATCAATACAGAATGCATTATTATTTCCCATATCTCTTCCTGACACAATTCCACTTGGATATTGTTGATTCCCAATTTTCGCAAAGCTGGAGAATGCTTACTGTCATTAACTTCATATTTTTTAATAAGAACAATTTCAGATTGTTTCTAACTCAAATAATAGACTAATAAGGAGGATGTATCTATGTGGGAACACCTAGTTATATACCTTAAAGGTTTGGCTACGATCTAAAAAACTAAATATTACTCTTTACCGCATGGGGTATGAACAAAAGTAACAATAATTTATTGGAGTGTTTTAACGTCCACAAAACTTTTCTGTATATCATATGTATATATATATATATATATATATATATATATATATATATATATATATATATATATATATATATATATTCCGACTGCAGCATCCTGGAATAGAAATAGAATTTCTTTAAATCACCATTCTTTTTTTTCTCCACAAGCGAAACCGCAGCTTAATGTGAGTTTTTCTACATATTTAAAATATTTACTAAACCTTTAATTATATTATATCAGTAGAAAAAACTTTCACCCGTGTCTAAAAATAATATTATTGAATAAAACTCTCAACTTTAAAGGTACCTATATTATTTTTGAATAAATCGAAATTTTTTAGCCTTCACTTAAAAATTTGAGTTTTAATACATATGAGATTTTGAGCTCTTGTTTGAAAGTGTATCGAGACGTAAGTGGCTAACTAAGCTTAAAAATATTAAACACTTGTATTTTTAACATTTCAAAAAGATATTGAAATTTCGCAACACCTTGTTTTACCAAATTAAATTTTTTAGTCAAATATGCTTTATTTTATTTTGATTCTCTTAGTATGCTTCAAAATTTATAATAACTCGTAAATTGTGTTTAAGAATATCCAAAATTATTAGATTTTTATTTACCGAAGAATCAAATAAATTCAAACTAACATTTACCGGTTCTGAAGCAAATTTTGCAGAATGAATTCTGTATCGTAAAATAAAAAAATTATTTATTAATTCTCATGCACTCTGATTTCATATCAGTGTGCTGTAATGGGCATGTTTTCATGTGGCTAAGAAATACTAGCAATCGTGCATGGTAAGCTTTTTCTAATAAGCAACAATAATAAGAAATGTCAATTCAGGACGCGAAATTGAAATTAATAAAGCAGTGTAAAGAAGACGAGAAACAATTTACAGAAAGAAGATGGAAAATGAAAAAAAATCAAATTTGATATCTTTTTGAAATAAATATAGCATTTATTCAAAAATTCTCATTTATATTTTAAAAAATTCTCATTATGTTTATATTTACATCCCATAGAAACAATATCATGACACAAAAGTAATCTCAAAATTGCTGGATCCCGCCCCTCGTGTTATTACAAATATTTCAAATTCTTACCACATCGTAAATGAGAATGTGTATTTGTTTGCTAATTAATGTATTCATCAACTACTTAACCAATCGATATAAATATTCACACGTGTATAGACTGCATTACGCAATAAAATATACGAAAGATGTCGTATATCAATTCTTTTTCAACGACAAATATTAATTTCAATATGACGGTTGTACAAAAATTAAATAAATGGAAAGTAATTTTTTGCGACGACCTGACCAACAACTTTGAAATAAAGAAATAAAAAGTGAAATGTAGCCCGTACACAAGTATCTATATTTTAAAAAAATAACAACGCAGGAAATCTATGGCGACTTGAAAGATACATGACAAGAATCTGCTCCGCCATATTCATTATTTCACACAGAAGATGAGCACCACCATTTCGGTCGGCCTTAAACGTTGATCACAAAACAAAATGTTGAGAGAGTAAAAAAAATTAATAGCATGATTAAAGATTTATAGGGCGTTATTTTGTTATTTCGTATGGAAATGTTCAATCTGCATTAAACGATTATTTCCATGTGAAAAATTTCCGCGGAATGGGTGCTACGAATGTTAAACAAAAAATGGAACTGGTGTATGGGTGCTGGGAATGTTAAACAAAAATATTATATTTCAAGCGCATAGCTCAGTAAATTGCACAAAGAGCCTGATGATTTCTGGTATATTTTGTTACAATGAATGACACACGCTTCATTACTTCTATCCAGAGATGATACAATAATCGTTAAAGGATAAAACAATTCCGCCATCGTACCCCGAAGAAATTTTATGTTTCAGCATTGGCTAGCAAGGTCACGGCGTCAGTATTTTGGGTCACAGAAAATATATTACTGATTGATTATATGGAGCGTGGCGTCATTATAACATGCCAATATTTCAAGGGGAAAGGGGAAGCACATTCCAAAAACGCGTGATTTTGTAACAAGAAAACGTGCCTGCTAGCAAGGCGGCAATTATCTTAGCTGTCAGTCAACAGGCTAGGTTCGAATTAGTTGGCCATCTGTCTTACATTAAAAGAACACTTAAGTAAAAATAGATACACAAACGACATTGAATTCATGGAGACTGTAAAGGCTTTCTAAAAGACCTAGGCAAAACTATTTTTTAGACGGATCGAAGCTTTACAGATTCTCTGAGCTCCCTACGAAAAAATACAATGGAAAAATTAAGTTTATGCCCTTAAATACTTATTCTCGCTACTTGCTGATCACTTATTTTATGACGCTGTTATTATATAAAAAATATTTTGCACTCTCTACTAGAATAACAAAAATCCATTTTTTTTCATGAATTGTACTGCCACAAAATTAAATATATTTTTTACCCAGTTTATTCTATACGTCTACCAAGTTTCAATACAATAAACCTTCTCTAAAACGCAAGTATTTTCATAATCGATATTTAAAAATTATAGAAAATTATTTCAAATATTTTTTTAAATTATTGAAAAATAGAATAATTTTATAATTATAGAACATTTGATGATTATATATTTTGAATATTTTATCTTATCGCTCAGTAAATTTCAGCATTCTGTGAAATAAATATACCCCGGGCGTTTGATTATATAAGAATGTGATTTATTTACGACTAATTAAGTTAATTTATTTAATTAGACA
Organism: Druceiella hillmani; assembly: GCA_039881145.1. NCBI lineage: Eukaryota > Metazoa > Arthropoda > Insecta > Lepidoptera > Hepialidae > Druceiella > Druceiella hillmani. The sequence continues at coordinate 1,192,087 of JAYKKI010000149.1, forward strand.
TTTTTCTCTTATTAAAATTATTTATTTTGTATTTTAAAAGGCAATAATAATTTTAGAACATTAACTGTTTCATGGCGATGAAACAGTATTCTTTTCAAAAGGAATACACGTTTTTGTAAGAAAATAAAATTAAAGTATTTCTCCTTAGCATCTTACGAGATTAAAGTTGTCTTTTTTAAAACAGTTTTAGTTATTTTTACTGGGATTCTTTATTAAATTAGAAAAGTAAATCATATATAATTAAAATCAACATAATTTAAACTGCAAATGGTAACAATTATGAAAACAATGCGTTAAATTTGGAAAATTAAGGATAATTAAAATAAGATTTTACGTGAAAAATGTTTTTTCAAAAAAATTATTTTACCTTGTTTCCTTATCAAACAGGAAAAAAACGTAACTCTTGTGAGACTATTCACATGTCCGCCAAAAATCCGTTTATGGTCAAAACAGGAAATTTAGCACAATGATAAAATATATTAACTCGAATATAACTCAATAGGTAACAACCAAATATATTGATATTGGAATTTTAAGAGGCTAATAAAGAGAGACTTATAGTGGTTCAAAAATGATTTCGTTTATAATTTTATGTAAGATAGTTTTAAAGATAATCCTAAAATTTCAACATACCTTTCTTCAGACGTTGTTTGGTGTACAAATTTTAATTTAGTAGAACAATAGAGCATATTAGCCTATAATGACTCAAGAATGTTTAAATGCAAACTTTTGAGGTAGCTAAAAGAATGGAAAATTTCAGTGAAAATTTTAAATTTCATAGTTTTCCAGATATTCACGATCCTTTTACGCCTGTTAAAAATATGTACTAAACAATTTATTTATACGTTGAAACGAATATCAACTCCTAAATGTAAACAGTTTAAACAGAATAACGATTTGCCATTTATTTGTAGTCGAATTCACGTTATAATTGTTCGGTGGCACACTGAATCCATCCATGCTATACTTATTTGCAATTGGTTAATTTTATTCAAATACCTGTTCATTATGTATTAGAATATAATTAAAATAATTCCTTAAAATATACATTTTTCTGTTTCATGAAGCTACTTATCTAAATTTTAATAAAAAGTAAGTCACTTATCTAATAAATGTAATACGCGAACAGTTTCTAGTGAGAGATAATTTTTAGTGATCATGAAAACATTTTGTCGACGCTTCTCGAAAAAGATTCTTATTTACGTTTTACGACTTGAAGTAGTTGTTTTTGAATAACACTCTCGTGTTGAAAGTGGCGACACGAACTTCAACCCCGGTATCCACTTTACCTCGCTGAGAGAGTTGAATGCTTACGAGTTGAATTCACACTAAAGTACCTCAAGCCGACATGTATACATACGTTCGCTTTTATGTAGCCCTGATATACATTCGCCTTTCTTTAGGTAGGCCAACTTGTTTTTTTTTTAAATCATCTTTCTAAACCATGCAATTAGTTTGTTTCGTGATTATAGCAAATATCACGAAATTGGACATCTTTTCCCAAGAGTAGTTCTTTGATTCTTTGATATTGTGTGAATATTGTTCGATCAAAAGTAAACTTCGTGTAGATAGTAAATGCATACACTGATATATACAAAAATAAACGTTGGGTTTTTTTATAATAAGATAAAGTCTTCATGGTTCTCTGTTTTAATAATGGCGGTGAAAAATGTTTTCTAACATCATATCGATCATAAGGTCACTATCAGCTACAAACTGCTGGCATAATTTAATATTTCTACTGAGCACAGTACCTGGGACCCTCAGTTCATTAATAATATTTTCCCTCTAAGCCCAAATTCCCTTTAAACCTCCGTCTAATTTGACTTGCTATGTTGTTGAACTTAACTCGCAGGTGACTTTTTTAACAAAATAATATTACTCATTTAATACCAGTTCAACAACCGTGAATGCAATATAATTTAACCTATGTTACATCAATAGGTACCATACATAGGCAACAACCAGTACTATCACAATATAAATAATATAGTTGGAAATAAGATGAATTTAATATAAAGTAAAAATCGTAATTATGCGTAAATTAAGATAAAAATATATAAAAATTTAAAATATTTTAATAGACTACATAAATTGGGCACCATATATATATATATATATATATATATATATATATATATATATATATATATATATATATATATATATATATATACCATCGATCTTAAATATAATATCTAAAATTATCTGTATCGTGTATTTCTACAAATCACACAATTATAAATTTTTCTATTTAATCCTTTTTAAAGCTTTTTTATCAATATTGAGGAGAAATATAACTTAACATTACAAGAAAACAGCGTTACCAATTTAGGATTCATGTAAATGGTCTGCACGTGGACATTAGTTGACATTCCAATCCCGTTGGAGAACAAAAAGGCTGTCTGGGCAACGAGCCAGCTATTTAGTACCTATGACTATGTACTATTAACAAGTAACATTTACGCTCGCAATTATATGATGCAAGACAATAATAAATAAAGCAGAGCTGAAATCGAAACAGTTTATGCTAAATTAATCGAAAATTAAATTAGTCTTAGCATCTATTTATATTTATTCCTGGTGTCCCTTCACATATCATGTCAAATAATAAGAGAACCCAAAATGAATCCCAAGCCTTCAATCTCCACTGAAATTCAATTGTTTGAAGGATTGATTTTTTAAATACGATTATAAAGGAAACAAATAAATGGAACTAATATATTTGTTTGTCTATATCCATACTTTAAAACTTGACTGCGGATCCTAACGTTTCATCGAGTTCATTTGCATGTCTGTACACAGTGATCCATTGATAACATTAAATTACTGATTGATAAATAGTACTATGGATTAAATATTCAAATATATTCGAAATATTTAAGTCTTAAATTTTATTTTCTAGTTCATTTCAGTATGACTCTTTTCGTATAGCGCCTTCTTCATATTGCAAATATTACCAGTCATATTTCAGTTCTTGATTGACATATCATCGAATCATCACAAATATGTAATAATACTTGAAGGCCCTCACTACTAATGTTAAATCCTTTTCAAAGATTGTAAATATCAGTTTTAACTTGAAGGAAAATTAAAGAGGAAAATTGATGATCTATTTATTCAGTATTTTTGCAATGATTACCATCATAACCTTCTATATATATATATATATATATATATATATATATATATATATATATATATATATATATATATATATATATATATATATATAAATATAATATATATACAAATACTACTTTGTATCTTCGCAATATTTTATAGTTATTACTAAAGTATAAGAAAAGGAGTACCCAATGACAAACATTTTTATTATCGCACACATTCAATCTATCTAGATGGCCTTTTCATTTGCAAGACCCTCATTAACTCATCTTCCAAAAATGGTTCTTTGCCCGTTGTCACATTTATAAAACCTATCCCTGATTTACATAATTACTAAACGAAGGATCTTCACAAACTAAAACTGCTATGAAGCCGTCTCGTTTTTATTTCGTGCTGCGTAAATTGACATACTTCCAGAAGCCGATAAATTAGCTTCTTTGTACTCCGCAATTATCGTAGTTGTTGTAGCAACATGGGTTATTATAGCGTAATGCCGCTTTTTGTATCTATTGTTCTGTGATATTTAAAATCAGTGTATTCTGAAACCAGACTTGCGTGCAAGAATTTCAGTCTTTTTATTTATGTATTTTAACGTTGTGTTATTCGGTTTATTATTATTTTGAGTAGACGTTCAAAATCATTTTAAAATAATTTTTAGCATAATGCTGTTACTCAAAGACTAATTTATTAAACTGAAATAAACAGAGAAAAGAAAAATCAAAATAAAAACATAGATGATGATTAGACTTTACATTAACAAAGCATGTTATCTTATACAATTGCTAACAATTGCAATATGAATATAAATGTGCATACTATCTTTTTTCCTTATAAAAATTATTAAAAAATATTGTACGGTACAGGAATAAAATACATTAATGCTTTCATACCATAAAGTATATTTTAGTGTATTAATTTAATCATTTGGCAATGTTAACATTTATACGCTGAGATGAATAAAATCTATCTTGTTAGGAAAAATTTAGCTTGAATGGACCTGGACGTCTATAAATAAAACATGAACTATTGAGAGAGACTTACTTTGAGAAAAATAACAGGCAAAAATCCTAAGTGTGCCTGAAGAACGGGCAATCATCTTTTTTTTCAGCAATTCGTCCTTTTTTTACCTTTTGTATACAACTCTGCAAAAATTAACTTGTGCAGACTGTATCCCAATATAAGGTTTATAACCCTATATTCAGCTTTCGTCAACGTATTGATGTTGAAGGTAGTATTTGAGGGAACTCCATCGAAATTTCTTGACATTTTGTGACATCAATTAAACCGAAGGTGTTTTTAACATTCGGTTAAAACATAGGATATCCACCTATGAAAAAATTCTTGACATATAAAGTTTCGTGCTGAATTTGTTGTACTTGCCCAATTCTGCTGGTAGCTCACTGTTTTGACAGTCTTTATTATGAGCTGGAAAGTTATTTATAGTTATTAATGTTATTTGTATTTGTCAATGTTGAGGCACGACTCTCGTGAAGATTGGTATGGCCAAACTTGAACTCGTTAAACCAATTGTAAACGAAAGAGAATTCGTCATAATATACCATCCAAAGTTAACTTTGTTGTTGGTTGAGACCAAAATGAAATTCATAAAAATCATCGAACATTTTTCAGAATTTACTTCATCTGTAAGTGGTACACACAATATCCAAACAGCCATCAATTTGTAAAAACAAATGACAAATAAAAGGAAATACCTCGATAGATTTAGTAGAGCTAAATATATTGAAACTTAATTTTTTTCATAATCATTATTGAAAATATTTGTTATTGCCATTATTACAAAAAGGTTTACGAAATTACTTTCGTAAAATGATTACTTCTTATTGCATCTATGCTTTAAGATCAATTTTATTGTTATTATGTCTGTGGATAGGTTAGAAATTTAGCATTGCATAATTAGATTTATTAATTGAAATGATTTGATTGCATTGAACTAACTAAAGCGAGTCCTAATGCAATTAACATAATCTTTTTTGGGCTCGATAATTGGAGTAAAGAACCTTAAAACTAAAATATAAATATTGGAGTTTAATGTACACTATGCCTTTTTACCACCACTAACCTGAATTAGAAAAGCCTATAAATATTTAGGCCAGTATTTAATTAAAGTTTTTAACTAAAAATTATATAGATTAACTCCAATAAACAATTTAGTGTATGTACAAATACAGAACCTTATTTTATGTATGTTTCAACAAGCACTTGGCAGCTTTCATCTTTTTAATATCTTATTTTATATGGTTAATTCAACTTCTACTTTGCCTATTTTTTTATATTCAACTATCTATTTATATCCTAATTTTTTTGTCAATCTCTTCACTGCCTTACATATCGCCTAGAACTATTTATTAACGTGTTATTTGTAATTTAGGGTTTTAGAAGTTACTCAATAATTCTTCTTCTCAGTCGTGCACTCTTCACGTGTGGTCGCGGTTGCTCCGATGACTTAGGTACTAGGTTGAGTAGGTGGTGAATAATTATACCTACCTAATTTTATTTTTAATTTTTTTTTGTATACTTTGTTTGGTGGCAAAACTGATATTAATTAATCTTTTAAAATTAATTTATTGTTGTTTTATTTTATCACTATGTTGATTGCTCATGAAGTATTCCGTTATTTTTGCCCTGACGCACTACGTAGCTTATATGAAGTATATCATTTTATGTTGTAAAGTATATTTTTGCTCATATTTATTTAGAAACTATAAATATAGGACGTACATAAATAATTTTCATTAACTTGAAATGAGTGAAAATAATAAAGTTTTTAAGTATTTGGTAATTTTTTTCATATAAACGTTTTTCGCGACATTATGAGGTTAACATTGCTTCATTAATCTGATATTTTTTCATGTAAAATTTAGCCTCGTTTTCCCAGTTAAAAACAATAGCAAAATGTTTCAAAAATTTTTATTGAGGTAAGTGTATTCTTTTACATTCATGATTTGAAAAATTATTTTCGCCCAGAAATGCCAATTCTTGAAAGGTCTATTCGAATTATCCCAAGACTTTATTTTGTCGATCTCGATGGAAGAATAGCACAGGGACTTTTTATTATCTCGCCGACGTTTAAGCATATTGCAACAAGCACACTTGATGTTTCAAGAAGGTCTTACCTGCATTTTTATTTTTTACCGTAATGGTATAAAAATAATTGATTTAATGCAGTTGGTTAATCAACAAACAATTTCATAAATGAATTCATGAAACTTATCGAACAATTAAATTTCCGTATCCCGCAAAATTTTTCGTTTTTATTTTTATTATTATTAGCAATGTAACCAAAATTATGCCACATTAATTCAAAGGTAACAAAGAAGAAAAAAGATACGCTAATGAGACCATATTTCATTTAAACTCTGGATATTTCTAACGGAAGACAAAATCCCGTGATAGATTACAGACATTCACGAAAAAATTGGAAACTTACATCAACGATCGAAAGATTCAAAACGTAGACAAAAACATATCTTCTAGGAATTATCTAAAATGAGATCTTTTTCTGAAATAGCTAAAAAATGGCTATGATGTTAACACCGCTTTCAGTAATATATAACAATCTAAATAATATTATAAATTCAAAAGTTCGGATGAATGGACGTACGGACAAACGCATGTTTGTTACTTATATCTCCGTAATTTCCGAACAGATCAACACGAAATTTGACATAAGAATAGGTTATGATCTGGATTTATAAATAATACTTTATCCTGAAATCTGAAATAAGTAGTTCCTGTGGTATATCGTCCATCTTGTACGATGTTCATTATGTTCCTATTTAATCACGTTATTTTTTACAAAGGGGTGTTTCGATAGCCAGATCAGATCAGTGACAAATTCCGGTTTCTTAACCAAAAAAGTAAGCCACGATCTGAATCGAGTTAAGAACATTTTTAATACGCTTTTATTAGCTTCACTTGTATGCATGTATGTACGTAATGCACCTTTTTAAGAAAATTTTCATCCAATTCTAGACATCAAAATTATTTAAAATTTTGCACGCGCATCAAAAATTTACGTTAAAACAATAATTTAAAAAGTATAATTGTGGTACAAAAACCTTAAAGAATTTTTTTAGTCTTTAAACAATTTAATTTAAAAAAAAAAACAAAAAATCACACTTTTATAGCAATATAATAATAATAATAATAATAATAAGCCTCTTTATTTTCCGTGACATACTTTTACAATTAAATTATATAACTTTGACTATGAAAAAACAACTATAATGTGTATTAGTGAAATATACTATATTTTAACAAGTTGACTATAACCTGTCATGGCCCCTTTCGGGTATAGGCCTCCTCCAACTGCCTCCATCTTGCTTTATCCTTCGCGGCGATAGTAGTGATTTTACGTTGTATGTGCAGATGTATAGTTCTTGGCTTGTTGGAGGGTTGCAGTCTAGGTCTCCCGCGGTGACCAGCCGTGTTGGGAGATTGAGAGGGGCCGGTGTGGGTTGCTATTTTGTAGTTTGTTTTGATGAGAGCGTTTCAGGAGGCGTCTTATCAGGTACTGTGAGCGTAGGTTTTATCATATAATTGTTTATACTGTTGTTCTTACTTATCTTGGCAGGCTGTTTTTTAAACTGGTTCTCTGCGCTGGCAGGATTGGTTGCCTGCTCGGGGGAATCTGATAAATTTCTCTTTTTATTATATATATAAGTAGACTGTATTTGTTGATTTTTATTTTGAAGTATTACTATTTTATCGTATTTAATTATCGCTTTTTTACCTTGTTCTCTTAATTTGCCTACTTCAATTTGGAGTTCTTTTCTTTTCTTCAGGATATCTAGTGGATAGTCTTCCTTAATATAGTAGGGTGAGGTTTCCAAGTTCTTTTTATTCCTTAATATTTTGATTTTTATTCCCATAGTAAGCAAAGTTATTACAATAGGTCTGGCTTTATCACTTTTTATGCCAAGTCTTCTCACTGATTCAATGTAGTGATTTTCACATTTGATTTTTAATGTTTTGTTAATAATATCTAGAACTTTTACCTCTAATTCTTGGTAGCTATTCTCTTGTTCTTCCACTCCAAAAAGTAATATATTTTTCCTTCTCATGAAACGCTCAAAACCATCAATTGCCAATTTTTGTGTCTCTAAATTTTGCTCGATTTGCTCATATTTGGTTTCTAAATTAGTAAATTTCTCGTTGATATTTATAATGATGGTATTTTTAAGTTCTTCCTTCATGGCCAACATTTCCATCTTGTTTTGTCTCATTTCAACCTGCATATTTTGTAGCATTTCTTTAATTTCATCCATTTTTTTAGTTTTACGCCCTCTATTGGTTTTATGAAGTACTACGAGCTCGGTGCCTGGAGAAACCGTGGTTGCTTACTTTATCGATATTGTCAATACTACTTAGTACTTTGCAGGACCGCTAGATGTCGCTTATCTAAATTACTCTGAGTTTTTTCTAAAGAAATGACAACGCAGTAAATATTTTGTAGGTTATAGAATTTCTAAACTTCCACTCTTTAACTTGATTTGTTTGGGTTATTGTTTTTTAATGATCCGTACTAATCACTGAGTAAGAATAGGTGGCGCTACTGTGCCAACGTAAACATCGGCTCCGTATATAAAGTTAATTTAAAATTATAAAAAGTTATCAAAGTGGTGGAAAAACAGTGTGAAAGTGTAAATAACTTATAAACGCAGTGATATAAACATATTTATTGAACTCAGTTATCTGCATGAACATAAAAATAGTGATACAAGTGGTAACAACAAAACAGTGACATTATTCTTCTTGTGAACAATTAAAACAGTACTTACTCGAACTTTTATAGCAATATGAAGTAAAAAATAAAAATAATCTTAATATATAGATTTTGGTTTGGAGCAAAAGTATGTCCACAACTTGGTACAACTTAATTTGTAGAATACGCATAAAGTAACAATAACAAGTTATTGACTAAAAAATTAACTTTGATATAAAAATAAACGCGGAGTGCTCGGTATAAGTCGTCGCTATTTGCAAAATTAGAATCATAATGAAAATATAAATCGCGAGCACCTCGCGCTAGTCTTTACGTTAAAGTTCATTTTTTTATCAAGGCAGAAAGTTATTTTATTGGTATTTTAATATATTCAACAAATTAAGTTATACTTCCGATAAAAAAATTTTATACGAAATTGACAAAAATTCGATATAACCACCATTTTTATATTTAAATATTATTTAGTTTATTTTTTAACTAACATTGGTAAAAAAACTTAAAAAGACTCTTGGTCTTTTTAAGTTTTTTTACATCATAAAATTTTTTCTGTCATATTGACTTTGTGAAAACATATAGTTTTCACTTAATTTCGTCAAAACAAAACACATAGTTCAAAGGTGTAAGTCATTCAGAAGTTACAAATATTATGGATTTTCAGCATCCTCGAAGGTTCTTTATCCCCCTTTGGAAAGTAAGATTTTATTTTCATGATAAAACTTTTTCGAGTATAACTCGGCACATTAATTTGGAAATTGCATTATTGTGGTAAACTATTTACCACATAAAATTTATTTCATTGCTCCAAATAAAAGGAAATTATATAAAATCAAACCAAAATTATGCAGTGCGAATGACTGGACATGACTTGAAGGAAAAATTAAATTTCTTCCTTTGTTATTCAGTGAAGAACTGTTTTAGATTTTTGTCAATAATTTTAAACAATTGGTTTATTATTAGTTATGGAACAATATTTGGAAAAATCTAAATAATTGACATATGTCATTAAGCATCCCATTAATATTATATACATTTATATATATTAATTGATGATTTTTTCACCTAAATGCGTGGTGGAAAACTTTTTTCCTCCTGTACACATTAGTATTTTACTCAAACGTTTTCCCTCCGTACATAAAGTTTGCGACTCGCCAACAATACTAAACTAGAGAAACACCTCGCGACCGCGACACAATAAGAATAATAAAGTTAATAAAGGACGACGAGTGAATAAAGGATTTAGCGATATTATATTGCCAACTAGACGATGCTACGGCATTAGGGAAGCCGTGGACTAGGTGGAAAATCGATAAGTATAAAATTCATGGAAAACGACAATACGCATGATTACACGGCAAAAAATAAAAAGACAGAGAGAGCAAGTTTGTTCCGATGCTACTGAAATGCGGTTTTTACTTTCGACGGTAAAATCGCGATGTTTGAAAATATATTATCAATTTTTGAAATATAGGATGAACGGTATATTTGCTGGGAATATTTCGTTTTTTCAATTATTTTACTATTTAATTACAGTAGGATAGGGTTTTTAAATTTTAGGCGCCATCTGCTTCTCGTGTAAGTGTCATCTATAGATAGATTAAACTACTTCAAGGCGCGCTTGACATTTACAAGCCAAGTAGCCGTAAGTATTCCTTCCTCCTTTTTTCTTGAAGCCGTAGGAAGGCTCTTTTTACAACCTGATTTAGTAACTGAATATTTTAATCGGGTTGATATAATGTAATTTGTCGATAGTATAGTTGTTCATAATGCCGCTTCAGGAAGGCAATTTGTTATATATTCTTTAAATTGTTAGGTGTTTTAATTGTTATTATATTCTAATTTAATAAATCATAAATTCCTAAATTATCATAATTTTTAGCAAGGAAATGAATAAAGAACATATCTATTTACGACATAACCCTCTTATTTAAGCAGCCACAGGAACGAAGATAATTTGATGTCGTTTTCCAGGTGCTTGATTTTAAAGCAGTTTTGTTTTATATAAAATTTAATAAGTTTAGTTTCTACATAAAGAATAATTAGTGTTTACTGTTTTGTTTTTAACTTATAATTAAGTTTACCGATCTTATTATGCTATTATATTTTATTAAGACTCGCAAAAGGGTATTCTTGCGAGTACTTCTCGGATTTAGATTGTTGGGTTTATTTATTTTCCTAATGAAATGAAGTTTATATTAAATATAAGTTTTTTAATTTTAACATGATAATTATTCCAAAATATTTCACTGAAATATTAGGCGGGCCTTTTTTACCACAATTTCCTTACACAATTAGAATAACAAATATAGTATTTTTCTAGTAGAAAAAGACATATTCGATTATGTTAAATTTTCATCAAAAGTATTTGGTTAGAAAGTAAAAAAAGAATTAAAATCTCAGTCACGATTATGAACGAGCGCTTGATGAATTTTACTTGGCACTTTTAAAAATGAAATTCTTGATGAAAGTCGAGGATCTAAACGTGTTATTTGAAGGCTTTACGTCATACTTGTATTTAATAGTTCATTACAGTTAATATGATATAAATCATATAATAAAAAATGTATTCCGCTTGCTTAGATAATCATTTCTTACCTCCCAATATTAACTATTTCATTTTCCAACTAATATAATTGGGAAAGTTTTTTTGTTTGTTTGTTTCCGTTTTACGTTTCACCTACGATAATGATCACCATAAAATGTTGCACATACGTCTGTCAATGAAATGAAGGATTCAGGATAAATTTGTTCCCCGTCCATATTTTATACGTGTTAACAGTACAGCGTCTTAGTTACGGATGAATCCATGAGAGCATACAGCGTCTCTAACATAACTTCGATCATGGATGCTTCTAGAATGTTCCCATATTTTCTAGATAATTTTCAAGAAAACGCTCATTATTTTTTAGCCAACCCAATAATTTTGTAAATATACCCAAAAAAACTTCTACCACGTCTATTTTTTTAAATTTCTTAAATTGTATTTTTATTATGTATTATAGTCGCACACAACTAATATTAAATAAATAAATAAATAAATTTTAGTAACAATGATATTTCACAATTATCATGATTTTCTCATTACATGTAAAATAAACACGTAATACGTTAAAACTCACTTATTTTGATAAATTATGTCACCTTGTTTTTGGAACGAATTTCTTTTACGCGGCTTACATTAGAACGAATTGGCAGACCCGTGACGTAAGGAGAAAGCGTTATACCCGTTCTAGCGACCTTTCCCTCTCTTTCTCTCTGTCTCTTTCTGTTATATAGTGTATGTGTTCGTGTGAGTATTCATTGGAGCAGCAAACATTGTGTGCGGTCAGCTGTAAATCTCAATTCTAAACACGTGTAAATATTATTTAAACTTATTTATATTGATATTTACAAAAGTGAAAATGCCTAATAAAAATCATTTCGCAATGTCTCGTCTCTCATGTGAAACACATATCATATTAATGTTAAATGTCAATGTATTTTTTTTCTACTAGTTTTTTATTGTAAGCCAATAATCTGCCAGACCGTTTCCAATTTGGAGTGTATTTATTCGAATTAGAAATTAAAAATAATTGTTTTATCTATTAGTGAATACTTAAAATTGATAAATTAGAATAAATTTTCAGAAAGTTCATTCATTTTCATCATTACTTTATCATTTATTAAATAATAAAATTTATTCCATAATGTATAGTGCAAGGAACTTCGTTCCAACCGGGTGTCCCAAGACACCACTAGTTAATTTTTTTTTATTTTATATCTCAAAAAGAAACATCCAATACTTATAACATCATTGACATGTTAGTCTATTTTTATATCCTGGACGTTTATCTCGAAAATCTTTTGACATACGAGTAAAAATTGTAAATTTGCAAAACGATGACCCATGTTACGTCGTATACATCTCAATGGCTAATACTTAAAAATATTTATATAACAATTTTAGAGGATATCGTCCTCTAAAATTTTTATATAAATATTTTTAAGACCCTTTTTTAATTTCATTTTCGTGTAGGATATTGTTTGAACAGAACAGACATAAGGGTCTAAAAAATATTTCTTCATAATTTTACTAGAACGTTCCCAAATATATACTGAAAAACTAGTCAGATAATTTATACCGACTTCCCCCGATTTTTGAAACTCTTCAACGTAAAATTAACAAAATAGTATAATTTCTAAATTCTAGATGATTACTTAAGTTTATAGAACAAATGTAGTAAGGTGTCATTATTTTTTTAAAAATACACATTATTCTTACACTCACGTACCTGATTTTGATATACATTTTGATATATATATATATCTTGATCAGGTGTCAACAGACTGTTTAATATGTAATATATCTAATATATCATAAAGGCTCGCATGATTAAAATAATATGTTTTAATTTTATCTACATATTTTTCTTCGGTCTCTAATATTTGTCGACAAAAAAATAAACGTAGTAAATATATTTGTAAAGTAAAATATTATTTACATAGTTCTATAAAAATATTATAATATAAGCGCAAATGAATAAACTATGTAAACAAAATATTACACTTAGATTTTATCGCTTTGACTTTGTCAAAGAGTTTAGAGTCCGGTTATTCGATTGTTAAATAAGCGCATTGAATTTTCTAAAAGTTGTAGGTTTTCTATTTTAAGCAGTCTTCAGTTGCCTATATCTCTCAATCGGCTCTACTTTTTGAGATAACAATTGGTAATCCGAGCCTTTGCATAAGTCCTATTTCTTTGCAACACGGCTTTGACCGTGGAATAGCTTTGTAATAAAATATTTCTAGTAGATATATGGTGCTCGTGAAAATACGACGAAAATTTTGGAATAAATACTAAATTTGATATTTGCAAAACCAAATGGGTATGTAGATTTTGGAGACCCGACTTTTGTTACGTGAAAACTGGTTCTTTGGAAAACTAATGATTACCAATTTCTAGTTTAAACTCTGAAATATTTTTGGTAGATAACGTTATTAGGGTATACTATTTATTTTATGGTATACTATTTATTTTTATGAATTTAGAGTAGAGAGAATGAAAAAAGCTTGTTTGAATTTTATTTTTATGTTCTAATTATCAAGGAAGTACCTAGCTTTTCATTAGATAAAAGAGATTGAAAGTCTGGATAGGAGTGATTATATAATTGTAATGCCGAAAAATAGTCTTTGAAATAATTTTAGAAACAAAATTTCTTTTAATTTCAAACTTTCCCAAGTCTTTCTTTTCTTTTCCATTTATCTACTTGTATATAAAATCCAAATATTTTTTAAACCATTTAATTATTATTCTCCATTAAGGATATAAGAAATATTCTCTAATAAATGCAATAAAATATAATAAATACTCTTAATTACATAACAAACTTATAAAGTAATAACACTTTTAATAAGCGAAAAATCGCATGAGCCGTACAGAGTAATGAGCTTTTGAGTGTTGTTAGACTCGTTAAGTCACGTGGACAACTTCTAATTACGCCGGAAGCTTTATGACGTTGCCGCCCTAACGCGTCATTCTAACGCGCCACCCTGGAGAGCCGCGCTAGGAAACCTTTCCTTTAGGGCGCAGCTGTAAACGAGCAGAATATTGGACTTTTACGCAGAGGTCATATTTACGTAACTTTTTATCGTTGTTTGTATTAAGTTAATCAATGTTAATGAGAATTTTAATGGGGTTTTATAAAATTACATGGGGGACACCTGCATCTGTTGGGGTGAATTACTAAGGAGATTAAATTAAGCTCATACAGGATTATCACCAGGGAATGGAAATATAGAAGTTTATGAGATAAAATAAGTATATAAAGTCATCTACCCTGCTTTGAAATAAGTATACTGTAATTGTTCTAATTATTTGCAACACTATTCGCAATATATACATATGTATGTGTATGTATGTATGTATGTATATATATATATATATATATATATATACATATGTGTGTGTATATATATATATATATATATGTTTTATGTACAGAAGTACAAAACCATCAAGCAGAACTCAAATTATGAGCGAAAAAACTGGTAAGCAACATAGCGTTTTATATACATATATGTACGCGCATACACTATGTATTGTGTGTTCATGTATTCAATGTGTTTGTAAATATCATTTATTTCTTTTGGAGTCATTGATATGAAAACGTTTTTCGAAAATGTCAAAAATATCAAAAAGCTCGTCATACTGCAAAACCGTTTTTTTATTAATTTTACCAGGAAGTGCATCACTAAACACTTTTGTTTACTTATTTCATATATTTTAACCTACTGGAAACGGAATTAGAGGCGATGGGGCTGTGAGCATTTTGATAGTGATTTTCTTTACTTGAAAGATATTGCTGGGTTTGTTCAACTAAAAGTATATAAAAATGGTTAGAATGATATCATTAATACTTAATATATAGCCACTCTCTTTGATATGTAAAAGTGTGTTTTAATTAAGATTTTTCTTGTAAAGAGAAGTAAATACAAAAATTGTATAAAAATTTATATGCCGCCATAAATTGAATTTATGTTAAACACCTTTTCCATAATATTGGTGCCTCAAATCTTTAAATTATCTAAAATAAAATATTTTCGCACAATCGATTCAAAATATTTAAACTTATATAGTTTTTATCACCATATAAAATTAGCCTGTGTAGCAGTAAATACAGAGCAAACTAAATCAATGTCCAAAATTTCCCAGTATTGTCCATTAGAATACTCAAGGAACTAAGTGCAACTTTCAATATCCATTATTATCAAATATAATTACAAAATATGGAAAGAGGAAAACATGCTACGCTTTGCGCGGGAAGCATGGAATCGAATTAATTTGCATTTTAATTTGGAAATCTGGATTTACACGTGAGTACATAAAGTGCATGACAGGTAATTTGCATTTTGAATATCTCTGAATCTTAAAGTTCATGTCCTAATTATTACACAAAAATACATCTGGCATAAATATTGTATGGCGGACGTCAAACGTAACGTACCACCGAGTATCATCTGAAAAGGTATTAAACATGTTCCAAATGTATGTGATTATGATTTTATATGGCCAATGAATTTGTGACTTGTGAATTCACTTTTGTTACCTTCATTGTTGTCACACTGATTATTGTTACAGTATACATTTATAGTTACACTTTTGTTACATACGCGCCTTGTTCCAATCAAATTATGCTTTCATTTTATTTCTGAGTTTGAGACGCAAATAAAGTGATTGAAAATTCATGATGAATGCCAAATGTACACTTGTGCTACTTTTTGGCGTTCCACACAGTCCCTCTTATCTCGCTTTCAAAATTATATCTCTCTCTGTTTAATATCTTTGCGTAGTTTCAAAGAAACTACGTAGTCTACTTATTCGCAAATAGAATACCTCGTTTATTTTCATCGTTGTGTAGATTTGGCTGTATATAAACTAAAACACTATATGAAGAATTTCTTTCCCATTTATACTTTCAAGGGTCGTCTGAAAATTCCTCCTCCCCTTATTCCTTTCACACACTTCCTGTTCACTACTCCGGTGTTACCCTGTCCTTTTTTTTCATTCTTTCCTCGTTTTTGCTCTCATGCCAATTTAAACGTTTTATAATATTTGTTACATTTATTATTATATTTTTATAATGTATATTTTCTTTTCTCTCTTGTATTGTACCCACAATTATTTCTAGTTTGTTTCACTACCAATTGTTAAAAAATATCTTTCCTTGCTTAGCTGGAGACGTTATCCTTTAGGTTAGTCAATAATTTTATCTTACATATGTTTCATTTCATACTTAAATTTTAAAAAGTATATAACAAATAAGCATAAAGTACTATATGACTTAAAAAGTAGTACACAGTTACGAAGAATCCATTATATATTTTTGTTGCAGGATAATTAACTAAAATCTCAATAATAGCTTAAGGTAATAATGTTTTTGATGTACTTACGAATAAATTTATCGTGTGATTTTGTTTAAATACATATTTAAGAAAACTTAAATTTGAAGTCGCAAGCATGAATATTATTTCGCACATTTTATCATTTTTACAACCTTATTAGAATTTTGTAAAAAGTAATTTTAAAAGAGGGAAGATCGTCTGTAATTTCTGAACAACTTCACTACTATCTGATAATATAATCGTCGACACGACACAGCGTTCAAATTTGCTTCTCGAAATTAGCGGAGTGACTCCGTACCGAAGTCAATATAAATCGAATTAAGGTTTAATAAGTGCTTAAAATTATTATTATATATATATATATATATATATATATATATATATATATATATATATATATATGTGTGTGTGTGTATTTATATATATTTTTTTTTCTTGACAAGAATTAGCAAATACTCGACATATTTCATAATACTGAACATTTGGCGCTTTATTGGCTATATACATAGTTTTGGCATATCACTTACAGTTAAAAACTTATTTCACAAAAATATAGGATATTTTAGTGAAGGCAAATTTGTGAATACTCTTGTTTATAATGTGTATCTTGGGTACGATAAAAGTGTGTAATTTTAATATTGTCAGACATTCAAATCCTAATCAACTTTATTTTTAAACCTTTTACACGATCTGGTGGACTTACGAAGCAATTTTTTGTAATATCAGCGCATTTTAATAAATTGCAATAATACAAGAAAGAAGTTCTCAGCGAGTATTTTCGTTCAGGTTTCAGCGAATATTTCGTCTCGGTTTTATCGAACACTTTTGTCTAGATTTTGGCTAGTATTTCATTTACATATTGTAGATAAGTACTATTCGTTATTGAATTTCAGAAAAAAATGAGAACTATTTTTAATTTGACAAAGTTCACCTACTTATATTTTTAAAGCATTAAAACATGTCCATAAAATGAATGAAATATTTATAATTGTTGATGTTTAATAAAAAACCGCGTAAAAAACATATAACAAAATATACGTAATCACGTTTATAAAAGAAGAAATACATTAGTTAACAGTGGTCTATAAAATATTAAATTTATATCGCATTGAAATAAAAATATAATTTACTCTAACAAAAATAGTCTAGCGCGCGACACAATTTTAATAAAATATTTATTTGGGTGTAACTTTAATTTTTTTTTCATTAAAATGTAGAATTTTTTTATGTTTTATAAATATATGAAAAGACGTTATGTGTTGTAATGATTTATTTAATTTTTTCAACACAATTAGAGAAAAATAATTATTAGTTACTAAAGTGCTTTAGTAACGACAAGAAACTAATTACACGACACCCTTATTTATAAATACTAAAATGACGATCTACGATACTAAAATGGGTAACGATGACAGATTTAAAGGAATCCATTTTATCTCCTCATAAATATATCGCACACTCTACTGGCACTTAGCTAATTCACCATAGGGAAGTAGACAATCCTCACTTGATTAAATTCTGGATGTTGGTGTTATGAAGAATTATGGTGTTATGAATAATGGCTAAGCAATTTGTTTACTCTTGTTGAATAGTCTACATCTGTATGTGCTACATTTGTCAATACTATATTTACTGAATAAAAAAAAACATTATCGAAGTCGAACAGTATCGAAGGCGACTCAATACAGAGCAGAAATGTTTATTATAAAATAATGAATCGATTCTTACAAGTGCTTAAAACTATTGGAAAAATCGGCATTGTAATTTTTCTGATCGCAGTGTCCACATTTTTTTCATTACCTAAAAGCGAAATGTGCTGTAGTCCTAGTGAAATGAATTAAAATTATTTTAGTTTTTTTAATAAGTTTCCATGGAAGTTACTCACAGCTGTTTAACCTACAGAGCATTTCTTCACTTATTCAAATGGTGCGATGGATAGATGAGACCAGAAAATACTATTTTCTCAACCACAAG
Source organism: Druceiella hillmani (assembly GCA_039881145.1). Classification (NCBI taxonomy): domain Eukaryota; kingdom Metazoa; phylum Arthropoda; class Insecta; order Lepidoptera; family Hepialidae; genus Druceiella; species Druceiella hillmani. The sequence goes on from JAYKKI010000149.1 coordinate 1,210,811, forward strand.
TCTATATTAAAATAATTTTTCCTATATTAAATTTAATACTACGATACAATAAAATGTGACTAAGAATCTTATTGCATAAATTATTAATTTTTATGATTAGGGAAATTTATATTTAGTGGGTCACAGAGAAAGTTTATCATTTAAAATTTTAGACTGTTTCATTAACTAAATTACATTTTACGACTTTATTGAGAAATCCACAAGAAGTTTTTTTCATAATGTTCATTAGCAAATGCAAGGTTTTGCCACGAAGAATTTTTTTTTTCCTATAACCTTAATGTTTTTTAAAAGAATAAGTAAGTTTAGATATATGCTGTTATAACTATTATATTTTTTCAGAAATTTGAATTATTTTAAATTGACTTAAATAATATCTAGTAAGTATGACACATGTATAAACAGGAGAATATGCAGATAACCCCTATTATACCTTAAATAGAACATTGATGAGCCGAGATTTTTACAAAGGACATAAGCAAAAACGAGAATCGAATTATTCACTTACATAAAAGGAAGTCGTAGTACAAGTTAATAATATTTGGACATTACGACATGTTAACATATAACACTAGCATATTAAATTCTTTTCAAGCCTTTCGTCTTATTACGAAGATTTCCTGATAGTCTACAACATTTCATAATTTTCGATAAAAATGTTTGATACAATAACTTTGTGTAGATAGAAAATTTGAAATTGTTTAATGGAAATAGTATAGGAATTTGCCACATATTCAGTCGTTCGTGTTATTAAAATCGGCATTCGTTTAAACAGAATTACTACGTATTAACCTTATATGTATATGTATATGTATATATATATATATATATATATATATATATATATATATAAATACATATATGCATATATATATATGCATATATAACAAGTAATTGAAAAGCGGGTAGCGGTAGCAGAAATCCCTTTTGCTTTTTTTTTCTTAATTGAATATTCGCAATCTTTAAATGTTGGTCATTATCAATTTTTTCTGATCTGTTTCACACTTCATTTATTCACTCCCTATACTATTTGGCTTATTTTAGTTATATCCAATAATGAATAAGTTTATTAGAGGCTTATTTCAGTTATATCCGATAATTAATAAGAGAAGAACCAAGACTTTTGTGTGAGAAATCTTAATAAAATTTGTCGTATACATTTTAGTTGAAATTGAAATTGAAACGAATTTATTTTTAAGAATAATTTCGTATATATTTCAAAAATGTTTGCTCCATCTATTCAGTAGTTTTCAACAAATTACGCGGGCGGATAAGATATTTCTCTTCGGAAATAAAGTTTTCACTTTGGGACACAGAAATTACAAGTTATATAAGTTTAATGCAATAATAAATTGAATTGAAACTTACTGGCAAAATTCCAAATGTTTCGTTACAACTTGTTACGGAATGTCTAATTGTTTCTAAAACTTGCTTCGTCATTTTGCAATAACGGTGGCGTAGACCATTTAAGCAAATTACTGATATAGCAGAACGCGCCGTATTGTATTAGGGGAAAGGTTTAAGCACACCTGCTCTCGTCCGACGTCGCCTGTTGTTACTATAGTGCAACCCTGAAATAATAGCGTCTTCGCAGTATATATTTAAATGTTAATGTCACATTATATTTTGCTTATCTATAGTGTTGGATAAAAAATGTGTAACTTTACTGCTTGAAGCCGTAAAATATTCATAGCTGCACGCATTCTGCGGTCAATTGATTTTTTATTTGCGCCTATCTCGGGTAAAAATTTATAATTAGATACAATATTCCAGGTTAGTGTATTACAAATTCAAATACCAACTGCAATCAAACCCGATACAAATGGACACCATACTGATCTAAATTAATCTAACGTGAGTAGGACGATTTAATTCCACCTAGTTCGAACCTAATTCAAACCAAGTCATGGTCAAATTAGAAGTAAATTTTAATATAAACTAACGTGAAAAAATTAATTCCATTTTGTTAATTCAACTTTAGACACAAATTTAAAATCAAGCAATAATGAAAAATTCCAAATATAAAATTAATCCAAACCAAATATAAACTTTAAATCAAATTTATTCCCACCTTAATCTGATTTGAATTGGATGAAAATTAAATACAAACTAAGTGATACATAATTCATTTCCAGCAAATCCATGTCAAATTGAACAAAATTCACATAAAACACGATCCATGTACGAATTGACTCAGATCAAATATAAAGCAAAATTTTATATAAAATTATACCAGAAAATTGAAGATAATCTAAACAAATCCAGTTTAAAACCAAACGTGACCGTGAAGAAGTGACCATAATATGTCAGCCTGTCCAAATAATAACCATACTCGATGTTGTTTAAGTTTGTTTATGGAAAATAATGATGATTTGCTTTTAATGGGCGAGTGCCCCCGGACATCGGTGTGGATCCTTTTTCAGTTCATTAGTCGACCAAAAACATTTTATAACATAAAAATAGTTTTAATCGATTCCTTCTTTATATTCATCTAAGAGAAAACGTCTGCCTCATTTTTGTTAAAGTTCACCCTTTTTGGTCGCAGTTTCCAAAATGTACTGAGAAAACCGAACCTGTGAATAACTATTCACATGAGTAGAATGTAGCAAGTAATGTAGCAACAAAATTAAGCAAAATGTAGAATGTTTCAACAAATGTAGCAGGGTGCTCTTTTCCTCACGTAACTTGTTAAGGATTTCTACTTTTAATTTAGAGCAATTACTTCCTTAAACGTTTAAATAATTCGTGTTTGTGTTTAGCGATACAGTTTATAATTTCTTTACGCTTGCGTTTCAATCTCAATGGCAAGTGTTTATTTTGATGCTAAGCTCTTTTAGTGATTTACTTCACTAAAATATAATAATTTGACAATAGCTTTAACCTCTGACCTTTGAAAGTATTTTCATAGAACTATTTTGCTTTGATTTGGCAAGAGATCGTGAAATTTCGAAGGTCATAAAACAATCGTTGTAACTATACATCGTTGTAACTATCTATCGTATGTAACTATACATCGTTGTAACTATGCATCGTTGTATATATCGTCGTTGTAACTATACATTGAAACCCATGAAATGGTTTTGTTTCACTGGAAACCATTAAATTTCATTTATGAATTTTCTGAGTCACTTAAGGATAACGTAAACCATATTTTATTTGATGCCATGTTAGTTTAGCTCTTTCAATGTTAATATTACTTAAGTAAACCTATTTAATCAGTAATAGAATGAGTATATCACTTCTCCCAAAGACTGATATTGACAATTTTTGAATGTGACTTTTATGAATTTTGATGATTGCGAATAGTCAATTACCTATATTTTACTGATTAATAGAAGCGTTTTAAATAGAAAAAACGTGAGCACCGACGACCCTTGGGGTTACAGGGTTAGAGGTGAATCCTTATCCCTCCCTAAGCTGGCATTAGCGTTAAGCTTCATTGTCGTCTCACTGCTACATCCTACACGGCCCGTCCGCAGTAGACGGTGTAGCAGTGAGATGACAATGAAACCTTTTATCTCGCTTCGAGGACCCGCGAACGTAAATTAGAAAACTTCGGATACGAAACACGGCTGTATTTATTTTTGTAATATTTTTTTAGTAATTAAATATATTTTAATAATCGAAGCTTGAAATATAACTATGCGACGGTATATATATATATATATATATATATATATATATATATATGTATATATATGTGTGTGTGTATATATAATGTTGTTACCAGAAATTTATCTGGAATAAATTCACCGAAAAATAATAAAGTCAATTGCTTCATAGATTTTAAGACATTTTTACGCTTGAAGAAGTGTCTTAATAATTGTAAACATATTAATATAAATTATAATATAAATATTTTAACATAAAAAAATATATTAAGTGTTTATATGTGCTTCATTTTGCTAATCAGCAGGGTGCAACATGCACTCGGAAATATCAGTTTTTTTTATTCAAATTTTGAATCCTTAGAATCTTCCTTTAGAAACCTTTCATTATTGAATTGGTTTTCTTAAAATTCATTGTGGTATTTTTTTTCAAATATGCCTAACGTTATAAAAATTGCAAAAAATAACAATGTTCATTGCAATTCTGATAAATTTCCTGTTGGTTGATTATAGATTTCTTCAAACTTGAAAAAATTATGAAAATGGCAAGAAAAGGTTTGCAAACTCAATTTGTCCTTTTTAACCTTGTTGTGACTGTTTGTCGAGAGAAGCACCTAGAAGTATTCACGTCTTAAAAAAGGTGAAGACGGCAACATTTATTTGCAAAAACTATTAAATATTACTTTGAAAATGATTAGTGCAATCTTCACAAGTTCCAAAGACTAGGACAAGCCTATTTACGGTTTATCATGTTACATTAATAATTAAACACAGAGTGATATTATTAGATGCTGCTATTCGTAACCAAATCATTAAGAATATATACAAATAAATACATTATAAGCCAACAAGTATAAAAAAGTAAATATGTACACGTAGGCGGTTGATTTGATAAGAGAAAGATAAAAAATCAGTTTAAATAAAAAAAAAGTTGTTTTATATCAAAATAAGAGTAGTAGGATCTCTTCCCCATGTGTTTGGAAAACCATAGGAGGATTACAAACTAGATTTAAATATTAAAATGATAACTATGTATGTAATTATGTATATAGATAAAAGTAATTTAAACAGCTAAAAGACCGAATTCTAAATGACTGACGCTTATGTTTCGAATATTGGCAGCGACCAAGTATTGGTCCGGTATAAACTAACAGTTTATGTTTTCGGTAAATACAGGATAAACAAACAAACAGTTATTTATAATACACAAACCTGAAGTTACCCATAATGATAATGATTTTTGAACGAAATTAATTTTCTAAAATCTTCACCAATATGTTTTATGTCATAATAAATCCTGGCTTTTAAAGAATAAATACAATCGCATCACGCAAGAGGGCGACAAGGTCATATGATTGTGGAAATGTTATCATAGGGCTTTGTTGATCTGAAGCGATGAAAAAACTTTCTCATACTGTTTACTCGCGACGTTAATTGTATGATATCTAGATAGGTATCTAGTGATATAAAGAAAATTTTGCATCACCGGAAGATATATTAGATTCATTTATTACCTGCTGTGAGGTTGAAGACAAAACAAAATCTCTTATTAATATAGATATGTAAAGGTAATATGTGTTATGTTGAATTTTGTTTATTGAAATATTATTGTTCAATCAATATAAATATTAAGAGAATGAGTCACCAATAGTTTTCATTTATTTTTTATTTGGAACTTCAAAGCAAATGGAAATCTCGGCACAAGATTTTGCGCATTCTTCGATTCATAAAAAAGTTTGAACAATTTAGAGAAAACTTTGATTATTTTTCGTCATGTAAATATTTTTTTTATTATTTACGTATTTTACAAATGGAGGAAAGGTGACATAATTGTCTGTATCTTTCCAATTTATTAATTCAAATAAACCAAACTATTTTGCATAAGGAAACAAGAGTGGAGACAAATTGTGAAATATTTCGGGGTCGTCCCATCACAAAATATTACTTAATATTTTTAATTGAATTTTAATGTAACTACACTGGACATACTTTCAAAAAGTAATGAACAACGCTACTTGTCATCTTGCTTATAAATTTCATAAGTAAATTTGATGATTATAAGTATTTGAACATAATTAATTTCTCAATTCCATTGTGATATCGACTATTGGTATAAACTATTATTTTAAAAAATACCGCGACCTTTCAAATAAAACATATTTTATTAAAAAATGCTTTCTTATATAGTTACCTACATATTTTCCACTTTTGTCTATACTTAACTTGGATGGCATCTACAACATAAATATGTCGACTTTAATTTTTGAGAACAAAAAAATGAGGTGGTGTAAGCAAAGCCAAAATTTGACGGGTTTTTATCTACTGGAATATATTTTTTTGCATTGCAAATTTCGTGCGGACGCCAACATGTGGAGTAAAAATTTCATGCACAGATTCCTCTTACGAATATTTTATAAGATAGAATGAATATTGAAAAAATAATACTTGTCATCACTGATAATATTTTCATACTTATATGACGATGGTTGGACACTAAAGTAGAAAATTTCCCATTTTTTTATTTAACATATTTAACTGAATATATATACATTAAAAGAAATCGTATCACAGCTCTTCACTGTAATTTCAAGAGGTATAAATCCGGTAAAGGCCTTAAAGTAAGTTGAAATAACTGAATAGCACTGGAAGAATCTATAATATTGAGCTATGTCAATATTACGTTATGTTTTTACACCCACAATTGCGAATAATACGTCACTGAATATATAAGCAATAAAAGAAAACGTGTCACAACTTTTCACTGTAATTTCAAGAGGTATAAATCCGGTAAAGGCCTTAAAGTAAGTTGAAATAACTGAATAGCACTGGAAGAATCTAGAATATTGAGCTATGTCAATATTACGTTATGTTTTTACACCCACAATTGCGAATATTACGTCACTGAATATATAAGCAATAAAAGAAAACGTGTCACAACTTTTCACTGTAAGTTCAAGAGGTATAAATTCGGTAAAGGCCTTAAAGTAAGTTGAAATAACTGAATAGCACTAGAAGAATCTAGAATACTGAGCTACGTCAATATTACGTTATGTGTTTACACTCACAATTGCGAATATTACGTCACGTTTATAGGTAATATTCGAAATTATGACAGAGTCAAGTATTCCTGATCTTCCTGGTGCTGTTCAGTTCTTGAATGTTTTCACGTCATGATACTAATTATATATGTAGAAATTGCATATTATTTTATTTTACGTAAAGAGAAAAAATAAACACAAACTATTTGAAATATTCTACGAACACAAAATACGAAATAAGTTTGTATTCTAACATTTTCACAAAGAACAAAGAAAAATAAATACATTTGTAAAATATCCAATTAAATACAATACATAAATGTGACAATGTTAATTGAAGTAAGTCGAAACATACGTTTGAACATTTTGTATACGCAATGAGTAATTAATAAGATATTGCAATAGATGAAGTATTGAAAGGGTGTAGATGATTTCTATTCATTTGAATAATTTTAAGTAATACATTATTCTTGTATCATTTTTGAAATATTTTAGTTTTCATATAGGCAATCCGGATTTTGTAGTATCATCTTCATTTCCGTCGCTAATTTATTAATTTAAAGTACTATTGAAAAAATACCCGTCATACCTCCTCGCATTACCGCCTGAAACAAAGTTTTATTTTTAAAATAATAATCGAGGAACTGAATAAGTATAATACTGAATAAATATGAATAAATATATTTAGTCTTACGTTGTTAAATTATGCATACATCATATCCTCATCTCCGTTAATTCATCAATCTGTCAACATGCCATTAAATAATACTTTTTAAAAGATTTTTACACACACACAGGCGCGCACACACACACACACACACACACACACACATATATATATATATAATAACATAAATTCAACCTAAGTAACGTACCCTATATAACGACCAAACTAACATCAGTGCGCGTACACAGGGAAAATCCACAGGATGTAACCAGATATGATATACTGATGACCTTGTTCTCGCACGGAAGAAACACGAGCGGAATATCTCTGGACTGAGGCTCGCACAGATCTTATTCACTAAAGTGGTGAAATTTATAACTAATCAAAAACTATATTCAAGTAATAAAATTTTCAAATGAAATTATATTAGTCACCATGAAATAGATATATTACAAGAAAATTAATTACGTTATATTGATGCTTTACCACGTTACAGCACGAACAGAAAATGATTAACAAAATTTATTTAATTAACAAAATTTATTTAATTGTTATGTTGCAATAGTGTAAGATACACAACGTCCAACAACGATATATGTGATTCCGCACAGTGCTTTATTTCGTAATTACACTGTATGCAATCTATGAAAACAATTGTTAATTTCTTCAGTCGTTTAATTCTTTTCGCATTTATATTTTTGCGTTACTCTAAATGTTAAGGTGTGACAAAGAAGATTTCCTGTGAAAGTAAATAAATGGAATAGTTTTTTTTACGTGATATTTATAGCATTTAGTTTCCTGTTTGGATACCTAACGTTTAATTTAACTGCAGAACGCGAAACAATAATATATGAAATTATTTCCTCAAATAGCTATTTATATAACTGTTAACAATTCGGAGTTGCTAATTTTACCCAAATTTGTATTTAATGTAAATTACCATATATTTTCCTATTTATTCTTTTAGTGTTACCCCAGAAAATCTATCATTTGTTGCGGTCGAACTTTGACAAATATTCACATTCGAATTCTGAAATACTTATTAGTATTTATGCCACAATTATCCATGGAAATAAACACTTTAAATGAAATATATATAAGTCTTTTAGTTTTGTGCTTACTTTTATGGATAGGGTTTCCAACACTGCAAACTATATTTTTGTATGAGAAATTAGTGGAAAATTACTCATTCCAAATTTTTAAAGAAAAATATTAAGCTTAAGGGAATATATTTTTACTTCATACAATTGAACATAATTGTTCTTTGTTTATGAAAATCAACAAAAAACGAAGCAAGAAATCATTTTATCAACAAATGAAAGTAAGAATTCCTTCTGCTTGTTATGAAAATAGAGAAATAAGTAGTTTTGAGCTGGCGCTATTCAATTTTAAATTAAAAAAGACGCTTAATAATCTCTGATCTATTAAGTACATAAACGAAATTAAATCACAAAAAAGTCAAGTTTAATATGTTTTTTCTCATAATAAGGAGGTAAAAAATTATTAGTGTCTGTTTATTTGTCCTCTAATTTGCTTCTTATAGAATTGCAGATATAATTTTCTCCTGATAAATGTTGTTTCAGCTCCTACACTCATTGAAGTTATCGTATTTGAATAATAATCAAACATGAATAAATATTCGCTTTATCTTATACTAATTTCGTATTCTGCGAGTTATTTCTTTTCATTTTTTTCAAATTCTTCATTATCTCCATGTCAAAAATATTGTGCTTTTATTCAGGAAATCGGTCTAACGTAGTCACTTTATAAGAGCAGTTTTAATTGTTTACTAGAAAATTATAACAGATGATCGTATTCAATTGGAGGATGCAGGTAAACTAAAACTACTTTTATAATATGACTATCGTAAATTCGACCTCATACTATCGCCAATCAGTAAATGGTATGCCGTCTGTAGTGCTCTTTGATAAAATATATATCTATCGCTTTGTTCTTTTTCTTTGGCACATTTGAATATTCTTCGTTTTATTGATGATCGACAGTGTACATTAACTCATCTCTATCAATTAATGGTTTTGTTTAAATAAATGGATGAGTTTTTGAAGTTTCTAAATCGATGCAATATTGGTAACTGAAGTCCATTCGGTATCGTTGGTTTCATTACAAAATATTATTGTACATCGAACATTTTATATTTTAATCTATTTCATATTTTAATCGCAAAGGCCCTTCTCACTTTTATCTGTTTCGTTTCAATTATTTGACCCACTGTGTATTTCGAAACAATGATGTCTCGCAAATCTTTAGAGTCGTACGTATTATAATACATTTGCCGTTCTTTCACCTTTTTAAATTGAATTTCCATTAGTATTAGAGCCAAACTTCTTCATGATGAGATGATTACTTTGCAAATAGTAATCGTCTACCAGTCATGGCTGATTTGTCAAACTCAGAACACGCGGAAATCATTTTCATGTGCAAGGTCGTTGAAGGAATTGCAACTATAGCGTGAGAGTTGCCTTGAGAACTCTGTCTTGACTAAAGAATATCTGACATACATGTGTTTCGAAGCTCAAAACTATTTGACTTTGAAAGAAATGAAAAACTTAAACATCCAAAAACCAAATAAACGGACCTGATAATAAGGAGTTGAGACCATGCAAGTCCACATTGCACGTTACACGATTTAACTCCGATTTAATAACTAATGTGAGAAATTTGAGAAGGAACACTAGTTTGTCTACTTTTAGAGTGTGCAATATTTTACTTCAGCAGGTATACATTGCACTACTTACTGTTGCAAAATTCTTCGTTTTTGTTGGTTACCGATACTTTGGTGAAAATAGTTTTTGACTCATCAGTCAAAATTTGACGAAGATAAAATAAAACGTGTCTGCATTTCTGGGCACAAAAAGGATAAAAATAAAAGGCAGCAATTAATGAAGACATGACATGCAAGTCATCTCAGAGAATGAATGGAGTTCAGAGATGTGTTCGCGCGTAAATTATAAATGGCGGCTACCACTTTGCTTATCAGAAGCAAGAGATGAAAGTAAAATAAATTTAATTTTGATTAGTTGACTTGTTACTCTTGCTTTTTTAGAATCAAATTTCTAACTTTTTCTGAGAATAATCTTATTTGCATTTCTTTTTACAAATAAGGTTATTATATTCTTTACGAATAATATTATAAACAATGTTTGCTACTTTAGACTTTTAAAAAATGCAAGAACTAGTGAAGTATTTAAATCAGTTTTTGTAGCTCTTCTAGTTCTTTCTTGTATTTTGCAACACTAATTCACAAATTTAATTTAGGACCATTTCTTTTCTCTAATTTTTGTATGGTTTATTTTATTGTTTGTATACTCTGTAAGCCATATATTTATTCTATAATAATAACTTGATTGAAATTATCTATTTGATAAAATATGCAAAACAAAATACATTACGATCACATATTGTATCTTATTTCCATTTCTTCGTACGAATTCTGTAAACAAGCAAGAAAACAGAAAATGACCATGACAAGAAAGGTATGCCACTTTGCGTATATGTGGTCAAAAATGTACTTATGAACCAAAGTATCCTTTCCCAAAACTTCCAAGTAACCTGTACATAGTTAACATTCCAAACATATCACGCGAATTCTCCTTTCAAACTATGCGATTCCGCATATCTCTAAAGGGTACGGGATTACCAAACTTATTTATCGAGTAAACCAAAATCTGACAAAGGACAATATTCAATTTGTTGATAATTTAACAGAGGCAAGCGTTAATGAAAATAATTTATTATGATAATCTTCATAAATATGATTACTTCTTGTGTTTGACGAGGTTGTGATATGTGGGAGTTTTAAAACGTAAGGATCTTGTATTTTTAAAACGTTTATCTTACTTGTAGCCTTTTTACTTATCTAAACACTTACTGTACTTATAAAACAAAGCATTATTAACAAAGATGATTAGAGACAGTATAAATATTATTGGAAATAGTATTAAGAGATAAATTTTATATTAATTTCACGTATTTCAAATAAAACCCATTGTTAAATTATCTGGTTCTTTCAATAAACAAATTTATCGTCACACCAGTCATATATATATATATATATATATATACATATATATATATATATATATGTATATATATATATATATGTATATATATATATATATGTATATATATATATATATATATATATATATATATATATGTGTATATATATATATATATATACATAAATGTATACATATATATTCGCCTACGCTAATTGAGACATGAAAACATCGCCTATGTATATATATACTACTGCCAGAGTATCGTTATCTGATATTTAACGATAAAAAATAATCAAACATCATTATGGAAGGGGTTTCTCCTTCACTTAGTATTTTCACGTGTAACTTGTCACTTCCTTTCTACACCTAGCAGATTATTTAATGTCAAGTTGGCATTTATAAAAATTACAAATTTGGAAAAAACAAACCTATTAGATATGAGTAGAACTCGAATTAAGAGGATTCCGTAAACATTCAGGTACATTTCAACATTTCTGGGTATATACTATTTCCATTAAATTCTTTACGAATATTATTATTTTTATCACGCAAATTTATATGTCTCAAAATATAATCAATAAATCAGTATAAGAAATATAATCAATATGTCGCAAATTATAAGTATTAGAATCATCGCTATTGTTTATTTTTATAATTTTTTTTAATTAGACTAATTCCGAGAGAAAACGGCATAAAATTCTTAAAAAAATTTCCTTTAAAATCCTTGTAAATTTTTCGCCCCCTTTAAAGTTTGATATCATGAATATCCCTCAGTATTAATTATTTATACATGTACGGATTACCATGCTTCATAATTTTGTCAAATTTTATATTTACCCGTCAAATGGTTTCTGCAAAACTTGTTTCTGGTTTCTGCGAATGGCTCCGTTAGATTGAGAGAGAGATGGATATATGAATATTCTTGCAATGGCTCCGTTTTTTTTCTTTTAGGATATGAAACTCTCAATGATTTCTAATTTAAGTCTCTCAAAAATAAATATTTGAATTATTTATTTTTGAGACACTTATATTGATAAGTAATAAATCCTATAACGTATCCATCATCACGACATAAGTTCTACAAGCAATACAGGCGGTTATTACTTATCGAATCATTATCTTCACAAAAATTGGTTTCCAACCCCGCAATATTGATATTGTATTCACGCGAACCTAATTTTACGAAAGCTTTATTCGTTTGTGGTCAGTTCGGATAACGTGGAAACCGAACTAAGTTCCGGTAAATTAAGCTTTATGTTTTATGTAATAATGGAAGTCTGTTTGCTCCAACACTGGTCTTTACATACGTGTATTCTGTAATGAATATATGCGTCCATATATAATGTAACGACTATAGGACATTATGTATATTTGGTATATGGATTTCATTGCTTGTCTTCATGTCGTCTGTCCTCTCCCGTATTCGTAGAGCAAACAATTAGAATTAAAATGTGTAATTGTACAAGTTTCAAGTAATTGTTTTTGAAACAAAATTCGATGTACACAATACATCACAAACATACAAAAGTAAAATAACGTTTCTTAATTACTCCAAATTACGGTTTAATATATTAGTTTTTTCAATTGGTACAATTTTCTCACTCTTTAGCTGCTGATGTATTTTTGATATTTTAAACAAACTATTTATGTATATGTGTGTGACTTCTAAATTTATGGTTTCGAATTCCGGAAAACTCTCGAAGACAGAAAATGAAAATACCCCTAAATTTTGTTTATTTTTGCATTAATTATGGTAAAATAAATAGTTTTTCTTTTATTATTGAAGTATTTTTAATCATATCTCAATCACAATTATATTTAAATATTTTTTAATAAGGGGAATTTATTTTATATTTGCCTATTAGACAATTTTATGTTATAAAGTTCGACTTGCGTACCAAAATAGCTTTCCGTACTTTAATCGCGTCATCCTCGTCACATATTATTCACTAGTTTCTAAACGATTTTCTCTACTATGCAAATTGAGATCTAAATAGATGGGGGAGGTTTATTATCAAAACAACTTACAGATAATTTTGGCAAATAATGAAACCGATATGTTGCCTGACCCATTAGGAAAAAATCTACTTTCGCCAATAGTTTTTAGTATGGATTTTGTTTAACCTAATTTACAGAATTGATTTGGTCAATTGGAAACTTTTGCTTAATGACGATGAGTTGTTTAACTGGGATGAAACTTAAGTTAAGTGACATCGTTAAAATTTTATATTTATTTCATTTATTTGTTTTATTCTTTTTATTTTATACATAACTAATTTGTCATAATATTAACAGTTTGGCAGAGACAATATTTACTTGAATTACGGTTTTCGGAACCCGCCCTTATTAAATGACTACATATAAAAAATACACTTATGTTTTTAAATTTGGTGTGTAGAATGTAATGTCCAGAATTTGACAATAAATCCAATTTTGTGGACGTTTGCAATAAAAATAAGTTAATATATATGTATATACATATATATATATACATATATATATATATATATATATATATATATATAAATAAGTTATCATAAAAAAACGAAAGAACGGCTACAAAATAAGATTTAGTAGAATTAGAAAATTTAATTTGTTGTAAAATATGTCAAATTAATTTTTTAATAAAGGCTTATCTATATCTACACTACTATCATGTATAAAATCGAATTATTGGGAATTTCTGTCCATTTGTCCGTATTGAACAGATTTTAATATAGATTCCACAGTTAATTATATTTATTTCTTTATCAGCTTTTAACAGCTAATGTGGACCCCCTGTGGTCCCCTGTGGATTTAACGATGCAAGAAAAATGTCTTCAAGGGAAAAATACGTCTATGTACGCAAGGAAAAAAAGGAGAAAATGAGGAATGCAAAAGAAGTGAACATATTGAAAATGGTACGTGATGAGTTGAAACAAATATATTTTTTTCAGATGATTTTTAAAGTATATGTAGGTGGCGAATTTTTGACATTAAGATCCCATAAATTCCATAACTTAGTGGCGTAAATTATAAAAAATCATTCATAAAAGACAAATAACGTTTAGGAATGAGAGTCATGTGAAGTTTTCAGAACGTAATATTATACCTTGTGCAGTTCGTTTCATGAATCTGTCGACGATGTAAGACGGTCCATGTGGATTGTTTAAAACATTATAAAATTAGGAAATAATTAAAAAATTACGCCGATTACGAATGTTCATCCATTTGAGCCGAGATTAAAACCATATTGAAGGAAGACCAGACTCGAGGAAGATTTTGGTGTAAAATAAATAGCTATGGGATATAAGATATTTGATTACTAACAATTTATCGCATAGTTAAGTATTTATTTACCACCCATATACACGACTGATAGACAAAACGCTGATATAAGAAGAAAAAAATAGAGACAAATTAAATAGTAGTAAATACCACGCTTTTTTCCTATAGCGATGTCTCTCCCTGCTGGTCGCACAAGAGGATTAGTGTGTAAACTACTTCAATAATTAAGCTATTTTTGTCTTTGTTACAAAACTAGTAGTGAACCGATAAATATAATAAATACTATTATGAAAAAAATATCTAAATGATTATTTCCGTGTGAAGCCTGCCTCAATTCACATTGAACTTAGGCCTCTCCAATGTGTGTATAATCACAATAAGGTAACGCCCACAATAGCCATGCTGGGCAGACTGCCAACCTGCCATAATTATTCGTAACTATTTGCATCAGTAGCGCTACTGCTCGGCACTAGTCTATGCTACATTTAGACATTCGAGTACAATTAACACACCAGCCTTGCTCGACGAGCGGTCGGGAATCGAACCCAAACCTCACAGTGCACCCTGCCGTAAAAGTTCCTAAATCTTGCGGTCAACTCAACTTACCATGAAGTCAGGTTAATAGTTAATTATAAAATTGTGTGGTCAGGTTGCTACTAAATGGAAAAAAGGTGTAGTTAAAAACGAATATACATCCGCATTTAACCTAATACTTACTTTTCACGTCCAATGCGGGTGCAAAAATCTGAAACATTGCCAGGGACCAGAGCCGACCTGTCCGTACTAATTCAACATTTATTTCGTGATTTACTGAGTAATATGAAATTTTCTGCAAGATTACCTTAAATGCATGTTGATATTATCTTTTATAATGCTTGTTGCTATTATTCTCACTAAATATGTTATGAGGTTTTAGCTGCAAGTACAGCCAGTATGGCTTAAAGAAATACGGTCATAAGTTCCCAGTTTTTTACGTAAAATTTTATTTCTTTTTGAACTTCCTCTGTTATGAATCGGCTTCTTCTGTTACGAATACGCGCGCTGCTATTATGATCCGCTTATCATTTATTTTTCTCTGTACGATGACGTATACTTTAATCTTAGATCAAATGCAATATATAATAGAGATTCGTCATTTCTCGCTCATTAGCACAAGAAAATCCTCTTTTGTGCTATAATTAGGTGCAAAAAAAGCTAGCAAAAAAATAGAACCCAATTGCAGAATTTGCTATCATCGGTAACTATTTTAAATATATATCCTTTCATTTTAATTAAAAACGCTATTGGTGACAGCCTTGTACCAGCATGTTTTTGTTCTGTGTTGGTATCACAGAGCATATAATTGTTTTGTGGCCGATATGCGTCACTAGTGTTGAACACTTAATGTTATTATCGCATAAGTATCGACAATTTAAATATGGTTGAAGACTGTGACCTTAATAAAATAAAACCATCACATTTTAAAGCAGTTAAATTCGCATACTAACTCTACAGTAAAATAACGATATTATAATAAACGACTGCTACAATATTCATACAGACAAACATTAATACGTCAAACGAAAAATAATGACGAAGAAGACATAATCGTCCTTCTTGTTAAAGAATTCACAGAATTTACCATGAAGTAATTATGTACGTCGTAGGGTTTGTTGTGCATAATTTATTATAGAATATACAATATGACACATATGTGGGTGCTTTAATTACTAATGTGAACAATTTTCTACATAAGTTTATTGAATTGAAATATAAGAGCGTGTATCAGTCTAGTGATGGACCTGAAATTTGTAAGAAAATAGAAAAAAAATAATGAATATTCATCTCAGTGAAAATTATAGATATGGCACATTTTAAGTTCAACAACGAATAATTATATTAAACAGTTTAAATTTTTTATATCCACAGAGCTATTTGGCTGCATTGCTTTTCATCAATATGGAGATTTTCTTTCAATTTGCTATGTAACCGATTTAATGAAAGCCGTTATTGAGAGTCTACTAACGTTCGTCAAGATTATTTAACAAAATAATAGTATCAAAACTGACAATTTTATTATTATCGTATATGAATATGTATTGTATTCCGGGCACCAAATTAAATATTTTATCAAATAAACCGAGAAATCCTCATTTCCTCGGTCGTATAATTAATTGAGATTAAAACATTTTAGAGATTTTAAAAAGAAGCATCTTTTTGAGCAAAGAAAATGCTTTTATTTTATTATTATCTGTCAATATTCTGTCTTTATTATTAACGTCATTTCCATTATTAGATTTTGGAAAAATATTGGTACGCGGAAATTGATGCGCCGAAGGAATATTAACATTTTCTCAAAATTTTTAATTTCTACCCAAATAACTCCAGATTATTTTATTTATTTTCGATGGTAACGATTATTTTATACGCTTGGTTGGCAATTAAACCCGAAATAATGTTGATCAATACGAACCTTAACTTCTTTTGAGACTCTAGTTTCCTTTGGAAACTTAGAAACCTTTGGTGTTTAATTATAACCATGTGTATATATAAATATTTTCTTGTCTTAAATTCAAATAATAGACATTCTTGTATCTATATCACATTGATCTGCTTCAATTTTCGTAAAACCAAATTTGTCTAATACTGATTGAATTTATTGTTCTAGCACCTGGAAGCTTCTTTCAACCCGTAAACAGATTTGACAAGTTTGCATACTAGGTTAGGACTGCAGTCCGAGCTCTCAAATGATCTCATTAGTATCTCCTCCGTTAGTTCACCATAAAGAAAAGCAGTAGCAATATTAAATTGAATTATGTGTGATTTTTTATAAGCTGCTAGAGAATGTAATATCGTTCTAGATGAATAAATTATAAATCTAGAGCCTTTAATACTTTCACAGTATCCAATAAATCGAGCTTTCTGTACTTTAGGATTCCATTTCCTCCTTTTCTCTTTTGGAAGATTTATCATAACTTCACAACCGAATCTCATTAGATGTTCAATATTTGGTTTCTGTTTAGACCCACACCTCTTCTGGAGTTTTGAATCTGAGTGATCGAGTCGGGGCTCTATTTTTGAGATAAGCAGCTGGGAGTACTGCTTCGGCCCAATATAGCTTAGGTAGGTTTGCATTAATTAGCAGATACTTAGCCTTCTCTACCAGGGTTCGTTTAATTTGTCCTGCTACTCCATTTTACTTGGGTGTATAGGGCGTGGTTTTTTAATACCGAATGCTGGCATGTTTTAGGTATTCTTTGAAGTTGTTGTTATCATATTCGAGGCCGTTGTCAGAGCGAACATATTTCATTTAACTGTCTAATTGGTTCTCTACTTAGTTTTTGAACTGTTTAAATTTGCCTAGGGATTTAGATTTTCTATTAAGGAAATAAACAAATACTCTCTTGGAATAGTCATTTATAAAGATGCAAGTAAGCTGGTCTGCATGTAGCCACAGACATAAGAATGGACCACTTTAAGTAGTTTTGTAACCCTTGTGTTAGTATGTTTCAGAGGCAAATGCGTTTTTTTATTTCTCCTTTAGTTTAAACTTACACTCTATATCTATATGTACATATGTATTAAAGCTCAAGCAGCGAGGACTTTTAGATTGATATTTCTTATGGCCTTTTTTCTTATGGTTAACGGAAAAACTTTTGCATCAGCTTCACTTAATTTAACATTTTGTAAGATTTTAGCCTTCACCCAATCTGCGCTAACTTTAATTTCGTAACTTTCGATGACTAGGATCATGGGTTTATGTGAATCTGGTAGGCCGGATAGCACTATTGTGCCTGGGGTTTGCCCATGTTTCTCAGATTATGAGCTACGTTCATTATTCTGCTGACATAATCCTCTATGTTTTGACGTCTAGCAGGACAAGTTGTGCATAAGTCACGAATTAATCCCGCATGACGTGTTAGCCCTGAGTCGTCGAAAGCGCGCGCCAAGTTGTTCCACATTTCCTTGGTTGACTTGGCTTCTTGAACATGTCGAATCCACAAGTAGATTTTTTTATTTCGCTTTTACATCTTTCTTTGAATCTATTGGTAATTTTCCTTCTATATAATCCCACAGTTCATTGTGCTCGAGATAGGATCTCACGACGAATCGTAGAGTGATTTTCACGGCCGGCTAATTTTTAAATAATATTTAATATTACTGGATTATTTGAGGTCATTTTTTGAGATTGTTTCAGGATTTTTATATGCAATAGCAAGACCACGATACGTCGGTGAGGTTATATTATCTCCAGTTTTCAAGCATTGTTGTGGTCGTCGAACTTATTTTCGCTTTCCACTTTTATTAGAGTTTCTGGGTCAATAACCTGATAGATTTAAAGTAAAAAGTCGGTCATTTCAAGGGCTTAACATGGATTTAGTTAAATTTATATACAATTAAATACAGTAAAAGAAGTGTTACAGGCCAGAGAGAGAAGAGCGAGAAAGCCATAGATAATGCATATTGCTTATATCGTTGCTTTAACACAATATGAAGAGACGCCAGTGTGCAAAAATTAAGGCTCGTAATTTAAATTATATTAATATGTTAATAAAAATGTTAAATCGATATTTGCATGTTTGTTATTGATGATAATTTAGGAAAATATAGAATAATTATAATATCTCTAATATATATATATATATATATATATATATATATATATATAAGGGAATATCAAAAGTAGTACGGGATGCACATAATATTTGCTCGGATTAATTTATTTTAGTTATAATAAATCTATTAATAAAAATATGTATAAAACTATACACCTTGTATGCTCTATCAAGTTACTATTAAAACAAATAAAACTCTTCAACGATATCTTAGAAAGCTTGGTAATTTTTTATGACCCCTTCAACATTTAAAGGCCTGGAAATAAAATTGTATACAATTTTAAATGCGAAATATGAAGAAGTACTTGGCAAGCTCGAGTTTCAACGCACACTTTTTTATGTTAAATATCAAAACGATAATTTATAATTTACGCTATTAGTCAAAAGCTGCCGGAAAATTAACACGTCTTTACTGAGATAATGAAATACTGTTTAGTCAATTAGGATGAATAATTACATGATTTATTACGAGTGAAAATTAATCATTTGTTTGCTAACGTGTGGAAGCGACATTGCGAGTATAACAGGTTAACTCGATTAGCGTCATACAGCACTCGACTATTTGTCGAACGACCTTTGAGTCTAACCAACACTCGTTGAATGGTCTATAATTAGTTTCGGGTGGGAAACACCGCCGCTCTCAGCTTCTATTCATTATGAGATCTTCTTTCGTCAACTCCATCTTGATACGGAGAATAGCGGCGGATCGGAGTGTAGACAGATATGAGAGCATATCCATATCTCGTCTGACGTCGAAATGTTCTTAACTGACTGGTTGAAGATACGAACGTACAAATAAGATATACTGAGAAGAGTTTTTTCTCTCAATAGTAATTATATCTATTTCTTACCGACACTAAATTGATTACGTCATTTTAGTAGTCTCAGATTTATTATTAAATAGTAATGGCATCGCTAGTGAGAATTCAGTCTTCTTCTTTTATTTCTCCCTGGTTGTATAGGTCCCATATTACATGCAGTAAGCCACCTTCGTAAGTTCACGCCACAAGATACCACTACGAGTTATCTCAGCATCGAGACTAAGAACTTTAAGGTCTTTTTAAAGATCTGGCTCCATTGCGTATGGGCTTGGCGTTAGTCTTTTGTCCCGTCCGTCGTTTCCTTTACTGATCTTAACACGTGGTCGTCGTTTCTCCTCACTGCACGATCTTAACCTTTCAGATAGTTTTCGCAGTTTATCCTCGCTTCTTGCGAGTTGGATGACATTCATTTTTAATACTATTAAATATTAATATTAATGTAGTGAAAACCGTACGATCCTGTCGTTTAAATTGTTGACAGAATTTGGTTAGCACATCAATATAACCAAAATATTACTCGATATTTAGACGATGAAAAACAGACGAATAAATTTACGATTTAATCATATTTGTGATTACTTTGTAATTAATTGATTCCATATAAATGTTGCACAACATTCCATAATTACTTTATTGCTCACTTTTGAAACATTTTATTCAAAGAAATTATACAAAATTTGTTCTTTGGTGTGATTTTCGAAACCTAAAAATCACATAAAACGTTATAATTTACGTAATAAGATATTAAAAATATCATTACATACTTTAAATATTTTTTTTTAAATTTTAAATCTAGAATCCATAATATAAACAAAATTTTTCATTTACTAAGAATAAATTTGTAGGTGCTAGAATTTTTAATATTTTCTTTAATACTTAAATAAAAGAAAACAACAGTGGTCCTGTTACATTGATATCGTCGTGATAATATCCTATGCAATTTCTTTTAACATAAGCTAAACACCACTTTCAATGAATTCGCCAAATAAAATAAATCGGCCATAAAAATCTATGACATTTTGAGTTTTAAGTGCTCGTATTATTTAAGTACAAAATACTATGCATAATTGTATTAAATTGTATTGTATTTGGTCTTCGACATAATTCTAATAAACTTCTTTCTCTTCATAACATAATTCACCAGAAATTTATAATGTTGTTAAATGGACAAAATGCACATTAAAACATGTTTACTAAGGTACTTCTTTTCAAAGTAAGAAATTACTGAAAAAAAATTCATACAGTAAATACTAAATAAAGCATCCCCCCATTCGAATTAAAATACTTTACAACGAAACTGTGATCAAAATATATATATCAAAGAACCTTGACACACATAGACGTCGAATAAGACTGAAGCCGCATTTCCGGGCCAGAGAACTTTATTAGAAAGCTACCGTCTGGAACTTTAGGTTGAACAATTAGTAGGAGACTTTTGAAATACGCCTTAAATTTTCATTTCCACGTAATAAAGATATGAAACTTTAATGTGGAAACTATTTTTATTCCTCTTTACTTTTTATGAAAAATATAATTTTATTAAAAATTTTAATATTATATATTATCATTACATGGGTGCAATTACTACTCCTATTATTGGTTTTAAAATTTATATACAACAGTATAATTTAATAACATTTTATATTAAAAATAAATTTTTGTTATGATTTTTTGTTTAATTGTACATAATTATTTCTTTTAACCTTCTGCTTCCTTAATATAAATATAAGACTTCGTATTTCATTTGGTTTCACCAGAGGGTGTGTAATTATCTTACTACCCATACTTAGTAATCTGATATTACATATGCAGATAACATCCCGTTAATTATTAAATGGGCTTACAAATACTGCTTTATAATCAAATTTTAATATCGTTCATAGAATATATATATATATATATATATATATATATATATATATATGTATATATATATATTTGTATATATATATATATATATATATATATATATGTATATATATATATTTGTATATATATATATATATATACATACATATAAGGTTACGAAGCTATGTGTGAAGGTTACGAAGCTATGCTAATATTTGTGAATAATGTCTAAGAGGGCAGTTAGCAGGGAGGAAATATTATTTCACGAAAATTCAAAATCACAATTTCGAATGCTAAAACTAATCAGTTGTAATAAATATTATAAACATTATTTATAATATTAATAAATTATATTTATTTCATATATTAATAAATAATATAAATATTATATTACGAAAATTCAAAATCACCATTTCAAATGCTAAAGCTTAATTCAAGAGTACAGGGCGATATAAAAATGTGTCGATAACAAATAACAAAGGGCTATTGTAAATTGAATCATACATAATTTTATATCAACTTAGGGCAAAACTTTGTCGAGACATTAATATTTAAAATATCAGAATTTAATATCAAAACACAAATCGTAGGAAACGGCCAACATTCGTAGAAGTACATAATTATAGAATATACAAATAATCATATACTTCTACATAATTATATATGCCATAACATATCATCGAACAAGTATACAGATATTGAAATATCGGTAGGCGTATTTCAATTAGAGCGGCCGAAATAATATGCACTCATCATCGACGTTTAGATCCACGATAAGCTGCCCTGCGAATAACAATGTACTTCATTCGATTTAATTATCTTCAGCTGCATAACAACAGCTCGAAATAAGCGCCTCCATTAGTTCAGAATATTGTTTGTTTTGGTCGCAATGAAATAATTTCATAATTCCAGAAGCGGATAATGACATTACTCGAATGTATTGGTTAAGCGACTATTTAGTGTGTGTATGGTATATGGCTATATTATGGCAGAAAGTTTGTGTTATAATTTCGTTAATATTATTTAATTGTATGAAATCTGAATTTCGAAAATAATATTGCAAAAACATCTTTCTTTGCCAAGAGCTGTTGCAATAATCTCGTTAACTTTAGGAAAAATCCCAACGGTTTAGTCGGAAATTCCGCGAACGGTACAGCGAACAAAACTTAATAATAATTATTAATATTAAAATTTTAAAATCATGTGAATAATATTCAAATTTTTGGCTATTATTTTCATTAAGAGACTTAAGGAGATTTAAAATAGATTTTTTAAATAATTGACTAAAATGAAATAATAATAATCCCGAATAGGAAATTTTAAAACTTTAATTACCTTTTGGTATATTAAAACTTTAATTACATATACACTTATCTGTAATACAGTTTTTAGATAAATATCTATGAACTGATATACTAATGACTTATTGGGTGCAATCAGGAATACATTGGCAACATATTTATTTACATTAAAATGTGCCATGTCCTTACATCAGACCGACTAAAAATGTACTGCATAAAGAATGTTCGGCAAGAATATTTATAATAAAACAATGATTGTAAACAATCGTAATTGTCGCACCACTTCATGGTAGCACGCAACAAGTAATAACATGAAAATAACCATAATCTTTTTATTAATAACAAATTGGGTTTTGTTTTGTATACAATCTAAACAAAATTTATAAACGCATTCATTGGAAGTGAAATATTGAAAATAAAAAAACCTAAAACGATTTTCTTGTCCAAACAATACGAGTGTCTTACTAGATTACATAATTCAAAAATTTTACTAAAAAGTGTTACCCTTTGCCTTGATATTTATAATTATCTCTTTTCTACAGAACTTCAGAAAAGTATATGGAACTGTCAGCTCGCAAAATATATTACAATAAGTTCCGTACACATTGAGAAAACAGAGTTATAAAGACAAATGAGGAATAACAAAATTTAATTTTAATTAACCGTTGAAATACCAATGTGCTCTTCACGGACAACGTGGGTCCGTTTAACACGCTATATTAGCAGGAGTATTTAACACCTCTACGTTAATTTCATTTTGTCATACTCATTTTCTATACAGCCCGTATCGTCGAGTTAATTAACTATAATAAATACGTACATAATAAGTATGAAGTAAGCAAAATGGTAACAGAATATGAGAAGATATTTAAGCTTTCACTTAAATCGATAAAACAATGAATGAAAGCCTGTGTGTGTATCTGGCTATCTTATCTCTCGATACAACATAATACCTTATTTATCTAATATAAATTAGTACAGACATAATGTACTAGCTTTTACAAGAAAGATCTTATGTATTGTTTAAAAGAAGAAAACAAGGAAACAGATTCGAATCTGGAAACAAATTCTGGAGCATCGAACACATATACATGTTTTGTCAGCTTTGAAAAGACCAATTGTTTATGTTTCATTTGTTACCAGTTCATAGTTACCTTTACTGGTGCATAGTCTTGAAATTTGATCGTAACAAAGCTGCTAATAACAGTAGACAGAGATAATTTTCTCTTTCCAATCTACCAAAGCGAAGATATTCTATTTCCTCAGATACGACATACAATGACAATATCATTTTACTCTACAACAAATATATTGTGGAAACTAATTCTTAAAAACCACCAACATATTTAACAAACATTCATTGACCCGATTGTCTGTACAAGTATCTTTTATGTACATATAACATTTTTACTAGCTTTGCAAGAATATTTATCAGAGGAGTATTTTCTAGTGATGTCTAAAAAATTATATAACATTAAAAGTTATATTAACAGCAAAGTGTTTTTTACCGCCAACGTCTACCGGGATCCATTGTGACAACGGCGACACCTCAATTAGTACTAATTAGTTCATTAGCAGCTTCAATTTGAGGGGTACATCGTAGGCACCGGCGATAGAACACTGTTGAGGGAATCGAGTTACTTTGTTCCTTAGTATGAGTATAACGTTATTTGTATTTAAATAGATCTCTTGGGTCTTTAACAAAATTTGGAAATGAATATTTTGTTTATTGACAATTTGTCGAATCATTATATAAATAAAGTGATACATTATTGGCATTAGTTTCAAATTATATTTCCTTACATACCTTCAAAAAATATAAAAAAATCTAGGCATTTTTTATTTCATAATTGGAATTTAACATTATTCCATTAAATTAAGCATATTCTTGCAATGACTTTGACTTGGTAACCAAAAATAGTATTTGAAGGAAAATAAACATCAGATTTTCAGTAGGAAATATATTTTATAGTTATCTGTATTTAAATATATCCACTAGGGGCATTTTTAGTTCATTGGTTTATGCAATCAAAGTTTGTTTTATTTTCAAAGGATAATTTATATTTCCGCCGGAGCTGCCCACTGTACTAACTACGATATCTTCATTGTCATACGCAAACTGAAAAAAACATGTAAAATTAAAAACAGACTAAAATTAACCATTTTGAACAAATTATTGGCACCACTCCGACTCACGCTAAGTTAACAAGGCAGATGACAAAAATAACAAAATATCGATGTTTTTTAATTAATTTTATTTCGTTTTATTCCACCAGAGCGAGTGTCGCGTCCCAATTATTGCATTCCTTTGCAGTACACATTTTTGCGACAACATCTGATATAATAATTGTGTCACGACAACGTCTAGCATAAAGATACTATTGACTAGATGAAATAAACTATTTTTTGTATCGAAACTATTATACCGATTGGTTTTATAAATGTTCACGCGGGTGAGATCATTAAATATCGTATTATCACCATTTGTTTCAAAGTTTACGTCATTCAATAAATTTTTTTTGACGTACAATTCCCAAAGAACATACTTTTATGAGCATACAATTGCAGTCTACTCATCACTTCACGTAAACTACTTTTAATTCTCCAACTACGCTAGAAATTAAAGAAAAAATTTTCAACGTCAATATGAGGATTATCAACGGACCGATTGGGCCAGCAAGCAACTGAGCAACGCGACCGCCTGACAGACGACAACTAGCGAACACACAGTGAAAACCAGGGTCAGTAGCATAAGCACATTTTGCATTTTGTTTGCCGGAGCGCTCTGTCGAATTAGTTCACCACCAAGTACACTAGACTTTTTTATATACAGACTCAAAATAAAGACTATTCCAAACATCATATCATTAAAAGAGAGGATTTTATTCAAGCTTATGAGAAAGTGTTGAAAATAATACTTTGAATAGAATAAAAACCTGTAAAAAATATGTTAATTGCTTCTTTAAAGTTATCAATGTAGCAGGTCTTCATAATTACATAAATTAAACTCTTTTTTTACCTACCTTGGTAATATTATTATCTGTATTGCTTGTAATATTTTAAATAAAAAAACAACAAAATTAGAGCAAGTTTGTAAACCCATTGAGGGTGAATAAAAATATGCAGATATCCGTCTAAAATCCCCAAATATTAAGCTGTTAACGATAACAGTTGCTAAAAATGCAGACAGGCGGAAACCAAAGTAATACCAAACAATAAGGGTTCCATTTTTTATGTTTTAGGTGCCGAACCGCAATTAAGATTTCATTAAATTACAAAAATTTGTAAATTGTGAGTATAAAAGATAGTGTAGACAGGTAAATCTTGTTGCCACGTCACATAAATTAAATGATTCATATGTATGCGTGTATTTATATGTATTTATACATATATTTTCCAGTCAAGTCACTCTCCTGTAATCAACATTATTTTATCTTTACGGAACATAATATACGCCTCTGGTAATTGTGAATCTGGAGTGAAGCAATAGTTCTTTTTATTATGCTTTCCGTTATCACTGCACACCGTTTCTATTTGCTCAGCAGTCTGTCTATTTGGACAGGGTATCCACGTTGTCGATAATTAAAACCAGACGCGGACCATCATTGTATTTATAGTCAGTCACAGCAGCCGACGCTTTAATAACTTGTTTATCGCAAGCAAATGAAATATTCTCGACAGTTATCGAACGCGCCCGAAATTGAGCCGCTTCGCCGTCAAGCGACGCATATGTGAATATCTTTACTTGTGCATTGAGAAATTTAACTTTGAAGTAAAATTATTATTAGAGTATTTAACAGATGCAACGACAAGTATAGGTTCACCTGATGGAAATGGCAGTGAGAATATCCTTATTATTGAGGAACAACTTCAGATTTCAATTTAGTCTTCAGCACAATTCGTAATAATTCTTCAAAGAAGGTACAGATATTTTCATTGTCGTATCGGTACAATAATGCAGTATCGGTCGAATGTCCTTTCAGTAATAACTACGCTCTCATTACTTTCAGCATGACATGACAATTCCATGGTAAACTAATCCCTTAGCGTATTTATGTTATTGCGAAACTTTAATTAAGGATTATGAACGGTTGCTAACCGTCACATGTTTTTCAATTGTCGATAACGAAACCATAGATAATTGGTAACAATATAATTATATTTTAGACAATTTGACCAACTTTCTACGAATTTTTCTACAAAATTATTAAAACTTCCAAATATTCCATTTAATTTTGCCATCCTAAGTGATACAATAAAATATGTCTAATTTGTGCTGCGACATCTTAAGGAGCATGTGTGTTGTGTGCATTACAATAATTTTTCTTATATTATCTTAAATTGTCCAATAGTTTATAAGGTTATTTTTTACTTCCTGAGAACCACTCTGGACTATCATATCGTATTTTTACTAATCTTAAAATATAAATATTACGAAAAATTTCAAGAGTATTTAAAATTATTATTGGGTATGAACCTCCTACTCACGAACATATGATCACAGCTTTGGAACTTCAAAAATTATTTAAAATCTGATTGGCTTTTAAATTATGTGGACTATCAAGATATCTGATAAAATATAATTTCAATGGTTCTCTGCAAATTATTTGTTTTTTAAATTTTAAATCGGTCAATTCGGCACATAATTTCTGAACGATATTCATAATTTTTGCAATATGTACATTTAACCTGAATAAGAAAGATATAGCATGTTTACTATAATCTTAGGCTACTTTTGTTCTCTTATTAGTTTAATTATCTGTAGGGATTATGAAAACAAACGAACTGGGTGAGCGCTATGCATAAGATGTTAAAATATTATACATTATAATATTGTCAATAAAACGTGCAATATACGACATTATATATACTTATATATATATATATATATATATATATATATATATATATACAAAATAAATAAAGTTTATGCTTTCATTAGTCCGAAATAATTTTAAAAATTTATTTCATTAATTGATATCCTGTATCCTGCATTCTATTCTAGAATATACTTTAACAGGTTTTATATAACAGGGTGAATGTAAAATGGATTAATATAAAAAGGAAATATAGCTGCAATTCACAAGAAGATTCCTGGACTATGCAACATAGCAGGCTAATGGTTCCTGCTATTTCTAGATACAAGTTAAATGAAAAGATAAAATGTTAAATAATTATTCTTAATTTACGGGTAATTTTAGGATAAAAGTCAAATATTGAAAAACAGCATGTTAATTCTATACATAGTTTACCTAAAATTATATAATTCTATACATAGTTTATGTAAAATTATGTAATTCTATACATAGTTTATATAAAAAAAAAATTACGCGGGAAATTAAAATAATCCTGCGGTTATATCATTTAAAAATTAAACATCTGTTTTCATGACCTTCCCCTGTCATTGTTTACACTTTCAACTCACATATAATCTGTCTGCCTTTAGTCGCTGCCGTCGTCACCCAATAATTCCGATTGATAAATTTCATTTAGTTTCAAGCAAATGAAGTTCCCGATGAAAGTAACATTTATTTTCATAATAAATAAATTCGCGTATAAAACTTCTAAAAAGTTTGCTGTGTCTCTTTTCATGGGTCACTATATCGAATTGTTAAACTGAGAACTCCAGAAAACTAATATCTTTTACTAATAAAAATTATAAAACTGTATATAGAGTACATAACGATACTCTTAGCAATTATAACAAACAAATCCATAAACTACTTCCGTTATCTGCATGAAGGAAGTAGCGGACAAAAGCTAGTAAAATGTACAATAAAGGGAAATTAATTTATTTACGGTAACCCATCATAAATGTAAATTTTCTAACATAAAAATAAATATTTAATAGTATCTAATATCATCAAGTAGAGCGAATACATATTCTATCGTGAATATCTCAATAAAAAGTAGTAAGAGCAATTTAGTATAGGTACAATCGACAGCACTCCAAGATATATCCTTGAATTAAAAATAAAGTCTAATTAAAGTCCAAAATTTAATGTGTTGTCGTCAGTGTCGGTATAGAAATTACTGCTATTTTTTTAATTTCTTACGTATGTACACAATAAGCATCATGCATGGAATACTGTCCTTTTCAGGTCAGAATATAAATACGTATTTTAAATTAAAAGGTTATTTTTGCAGTTGATTTAAGTCATTTGTATCATATTTTATGAACTTTTTACGGCAATAGTTGAATGTCATTTATAAACTATCTGAGCCCACTTAGCTTTGATAATTTTCCTTTTAATTTTGTAATATAAACTGTACTTGCAAATGCTTTTCAGATCTTCGAAAATAGCGGACTAGCTGGTAGAGCGTGTAAAATGTGGCTGTGACAGAATTGTTTATTTTAATACTCAGTGTATCTTAAACATTCACCCTAAAATGTTTTGTTAAAGTTTTATTTCATGTCTTTTTAGTCATTACAAATGTATATAATTATGGCAGATTTCGGGTTTACAGTACTGGTAGTGAACGAATAATATATGGTGAAACTATAAGGGTTCCTTGTTTTGCTACGAAACCTTAAAACGTGCCGTTAATATTGTAACCACTCAACTACAAATAAAATTCAAACTGAATAACACCCAATTTTCTTATAAAAATTTATTCTTATTGAATACTCTAATGCAAAATATAATGAATTTTTTCTCTAGTTTTCCCAAAGCGTTGAGACTGGGATGCGTTGAAATAATTTCTAACTTGACGCCACATGTTACGATTGTGCTCGAAAAATTAAAATTAACACTATATTCCTTCAAAACAAGATTGCATTATCCGGTAGTACGGTGAACAACTTATACTTGGTAATGGTATCTACTTTCACTGAATGGAATAAATTGATAATGAAGAAGTTTAATGAAAAATATTTGAATGATAGAGAACTTCATTTGAATAATCGAATCACGGCGTTAAATTCTGGCTTATTTCTGGATAACATATTCATTTCAAATAATAATAAAGCAGAATCTTAGCTAGTAGTATAAACAAAGACTTCACGCCAATTTTACTGACGTCAAGTCGATGTGCCGGCAACGTGTAGAGTTATAACAACTTTAGATTGAAAATAAAAAATTACTGTACACCAGTTATTTCCGTCTTATCAGAATTAATTAATTAACCCAACTGAGCTAAGTAAGTTACGCGATACTCTAGTCGTTTAAATAATGGATAAATACTTAAATGTCCTGCATGTCTATGCAAAACTAAATAGATATATACTTAAATATCCTGCATGTCTATGCAAAAATATATAGATAAATACTTAAATATCCTGCATGTCTCTGCAAAAATAAATAGATAAATACTTAAATACCCTGCATGTCTATGCAAAAAGAAATAGATAAATAATTACTCCTGAATCAATTTATGGAATTCCATAAATATCAAGTTTACAAGATTTACAAAAGACGTTGGGAACAGGAAACAAAAAGGACCGAACGTAAGCGACCCAATATCCTCGACTCACCTCACCTCTAATCTCTTTATAATTTAGTCGATATTTCCCAGTTTTCTTTATATATGAGTGGTAAGAGTTTTTAGTTATGTATTTACGGTTCTTAAAATACATTTTTGTAATTGCTTTAGTTGGTTACAATTTCCTGCTTTAACGAAAACTTCCGTAAAACTCAAGAAAATTTAACGAATGTAGATAGATATATTTCTTATGCCTTTCTTCTGTAGGCTATTATTCAACACTATTATACCTTATTAGTATTAAAAATTGCTACTTTTAACGGCTGAGTTAGAAATATAATTTTTTTTTTATTTTGAATATAGTATTAAATGAAAAGTATTTAAAAATATATAGCGATTATGTTTACAACACCTTTGTAAATTTTTAAATTTGGTCGGTATAAAGAAATAATTATTTAAAAATTATTGTTTGAGTGTGGAAACGAACGTATTATAAAAAATTAACGACAACAAAATC
This sequence comes from Druceiella hillmani, assembly GCA_039881145.1. Taxonomy (NCBI): domain Eukaryota; kingdom Metazoa; phylum Arthropoda; class Insecta; order Lepidoptera; family Hepialidae; genus Druceiella; species Druceiella hillmani. The sequence continues at coordinate 1,241,914 of JAYKKI010000149.1, forward strand.
AATTTATAAATGCAGCAATGCAGAATATTAATTTTAAGCAAAATTGTTATAGGTAGAGTGATACGGATGTCTCACATCGGAAGCTAAATAATAATCGATGAAATGGAAGTATTTCATATTTTAGGTAAAGCCGTAATAAACTCGAAACCATCCAATATGTACATGGGTTAGGACCATCCAATACGAAGCAATGATCAATAAAAAATCCTGAGACCACTTAAACAAAAACTTCTGAAGAAGCTGTTACTTAACTTATATATTATGATATTATTAAGCAGAAGGTGCAAATTTTAGACCTTTGATAGAAAAAATGTAGAAAGAACGCAACTGAAATTTACAAAATATATTGTTTCTCAAGTTGAAACCTGTTTCAGGAACTTTGTACAATTTCACAAAATTCTTTCTACTAATTTTAATAAAAAGAGGTCTCGATTTATTTTAATTTTTATATACGTTATATCCAGTACGTATAAACCAATTTGAATGATACATTTTATATTTAGATGAATAAAAGGAAGTAATTTTTCAAGATTTCATAATTTGCTCTGAATTGAACAATGGAGCTCCTCAACGGATGAGCGTACATTATCCGTAATTGAAAGCATTTGTTTCATTGCGTACGTTTTTATTGGCGTAATAATCGTAGCATCAACTGACTATGGTGTATGAATTTACGGACTTATACCTGACGTAAAAGTAGTGTATCGTATTTCTTTCTGTTCATATTTGTTTAGAGCCTAACTCCAGAAAAAGCTAAATTAATAGAATGTGCTTAAATTATATCAAAATAAATTCTTTTTACATTTTCTAGTAAGAGTGAAAAGTAATTGTTAACTTTTAACTAACGAACTCATTAAGAATTTATTTTTAAAATCGATTTTTTTACATGTTTTATTTATATAGTAATGCTATTTATAGAACTCGGCTTCTGCCTATAGCTTAACCTGGTTCAAAGATAACATTCATACACATCTATTCTATACACCTTTTCTTCACTTAAACAGTCACAAGAAACTTAAATTACACAATCGTTGTTAGTATCATATATCGTGAATACTATACAAATTTGTGAATAATAAACTGCTTTCATATCTACCTACAATTCATTTGATGTTATGGTGACTATGCGACGCCATCCATGCAGTGTTTATTAATTTTACTATATCACCAAATTACGAACTATTATTACAGCAGCTTCATATTTACTTCCATGAAATAATAGAACACCTTTCTACCTTAAGATAACTGCGTTTATGAATATATCCCAAAAAAATCGGCAGTGACATTTGTATAAACAGCTGTTAGTAGACAACTTGGACCCATAAGTGATAATAGTATTTTTTTATGTGTGATTGATTGTATTATTGATTTTTTAAATATACATATTCTGTAAATGTCAAAACATTTATTAAGTTATGTCCCTTAAAATTGACACATTTTGAAGTTTTGAAAAATATTTAAGTGAAACGGAAGCAAAAGGTCAGCCATGTATTAAATAAATGTCTAATATTTAATTTCGATTTTATCCTTGGACTCTGTTACTTTTATACATACCTGTGGGGAGTTGACCAAAAGATGATGGAAAATAACGTTGATGTAATTTTCTCAGAGAGAAAGAGTTTTATCTTTCCTATTTCTAATGAAAGCACATACTATATTTAATATTATATAGCACGTTCGTATTTGGTTTTAGAGAACACTAAACTTGTGAGTTTAATTTAAAAACGTCGCCACGGTAACAAATCGATCACCATGCTCATAATTTAAGTTTCATTTAGATTTCAATGCGGTTTCATGTAGATTACTATTATGAACGGATTTTGCGTGTTACAGGTTTTTATGACATTACTGAGCTATATTAATATTCTCGACGCGTGTTCCAGAGTACAGGTAAGTAGGAAGCACTATGAATGGAAAAGGCAGTGGCGGCTGAAAGGGTTGCAGGTTAGACATCACTGTATAACTAAATTTCAGCATCATAATTTCCACGCGAGAGTCGTGCGCCTTTACCGGAATAATTTTTTTTGAAATATATTACTAATTTATTTATGTAAATATTGCAGTATATACAGACATTTATGGGATTGAACAATATTATTACATAGTAAATCAGTAAAAATTTACTCCCACCTGATACTACAAATTCGTAAAAAAAAATTTAAAAAATTAACAAAAATGTACGTGTATGCTACAAAATACCTACATAATGTTCTAAATGTAGGTATTAGTTAGCCAGTCGGGTAAATCATATCAAATTAATTAATTTTGAATTTGTTCTATCTAAAAATGAATAAGTTAAACAGAATTACGATGTCATGACCTAATTATTCAGTTCTTAATTAATAGAGGAACAAGACATTCTCAAACATTTTTCAATGGATGACCACATCAAATAAATTCATATGTTTTGAAAGAGTTTGCAAGTTTGCCTTGCTACGAAATAGGTAGTTCAGAGATTCAGTCAAGATGACTCATTTCACTTTGCGAAAAGAGTATGAAAAAACTAATTACACAAAAAATTAAATCCAAGTTTTTTGCTTATATTTAATTTTAAAAAAATTAATTTAAATAAAGGTTTAGTTTTAAGAACAAAACGTTAAAATTAACTTAATATGTTCATGACAGTGACCTTCATCTTAAAAATATATATGTGGTTATTGAACTTCTCAATCCTCCCGCCAACATTTTTTAATTTCGTGGTTTTCCCAAAGCCTAAAAAATCAAAATCATTTTACAATTCCATTCATAAGTCTTTTCAATGAATTTTTTTATTTCATGAATCATAATTTTAAGTACGTTTCTTCAGCGTTTGATACAAAGTTTAGACATGGAAGGCGGTAGCGGATTGTGAGCGGGAATTTAAGATAATATTACATTATTCACACCAATAATATATTCCGACAAGCGGTGTACAAGCGATACCGTTTTTAGGAATATAATATTGCAGGAATATTTGTTTCAGGTCGTTTCACTTTCGTGCATCCCCGTCATTGGTGAGGGTCAATGTACGGACATTGGCCCTATCGTATTGATAAAGTATCGTGTGACGACCCAAGTGGAATCTACCGTTCCATCATTTATAGCTCAGTACAATATGACAGAAAATTCAAAATTATTATTTGTTTTATGAAATTTTAAAAGAAGGAAAATATTTATGAAAATAGAACAAAACAAATAAACGAACGTTGAGAACACTCTTATATATATAAATAAATATATATATATATATATATATATATATATATATGTATAACGCAATAAAAAAATGTTTACTGATTTTCTGAAGTAGTGTTTTTTTTGCCCTTCAATAACGTACATATTTAATTAAATTAGCTTAGGAGCAACGCTTAAGTCATATTGGATCTCTCTGATCACTCGGTAAATCATTAGTATCGAGATGAATTTTTGTCCTTGTATGATCCATATTATTTTCATTGGTTCACAACAACATCCAAATACACAATGCAATTACGGATATCAATTCACAATGCAATTACGGATATCCATCCAATTGCAATTACGGATAATTATATTTAATTCCGTTAATGCTGTTTAGATCATATTCCAGGTAGTTCATTGTGATTTTTGGAAAGTTTCATTTTAAATTCCGTTACCTTAATTTATAACATATTACAATTTTATGTATTGATGCCTACAGTTTATTATTTTATATTTTATAAATATTTGTACTAACACCTGACCTAGCTTTGCCTGGTTTATTTCACTTTACATATTTTAAAACAAAGTTAAGTAAGTATACAAAACATACATCTATCACTTATTTCCGAAAGTATAAAACCCGGAACAGAAATCATTATTGGGAATGAATCCAAACTTGTAACTCTATGGCAATTGTGACTAAAATTGTATTAACTATCTGTATTTATTTTCTTTCATTATATAGAATATATGAGGAAATATCGATAGTGAGTTAAATTCGTGTAACATATTTATTGCATAGTTTACAAACTATAAGCGTATAACATATGTTTTTATATTGCTTTTTACAATTGAATTTTTAACATTTTTAAGCCGTTTGGCTTAAAAATGTTGAAAATTCAATTGTAAGTGTTCTGCAGAATCTATGAGATAAAAAATCATGATAAAAGTGTAGTTTTGAAAATTAGTAAATAAACTACCAAATTTTATTTTATCTCGTAGAAACCTAAAACAATTAAAAATAACAAGCCACTTTTTTTGACCGATTTCTGGAATTTCATAGAAGCTTCTAAAATATTTTTTAGGGTATACAAAGAGTGTGGTATTAAAATTCCTATTCAATTTGCAATTAAATAATCGGTGAGTAAAGAATAAATTAAAAATGTAAGTATTTCGAAGTGAACTTAAAGAACTCTTTTTTCATGAATGTCGTCTGGGGAGAAAAACCAGCAAAGCATTACGCAATATATACACAAAGATGAGTGAAGGTATGCCTTCTTACGATACATCTAAACACTGGTTCTAAAGATTCAAAGAAGCGAATTTTGACCTCATTCAAAGCGACCTCCCACAATCAATTTAGAAGAATTTAAAAACCTTATGGAAACGGATCCCCGATGAAGTTTGCGTTGTTTGGCAGAGCTATTTTCATGCTTTTATACTGGAATGAAAAAACGACTTCATGCTTGGAGAAAGAAGTGAAAATATTCCGTTTGGCTAACACATGAGCTAAAATCCTTTCAACTTCAGAGGAGCCATAATCTGTGCTTAGAATTACTACGTACCTATTGTACCAAAGAGGGGCTATAGAATATATCTGGTTACGGAAGATGAAAAGTGGGTGGCTTTTAGTAAATTGTAGTGTAAACACTGGGAGCTGGAGAAAAAGTCGTACCTAGACCCAAATATGATATTGGACAAAAGATAATTTTGGGTGCGTGGTGGGGTATAAATGGAGTTATTCATTGGCAACTCTTTGAAGGTTTCCCAGTGTAATTACAGTTATGATTTATTGTGAACAATTTAACAAAGTTATCGCTAAACTTCCTTCAAATCAAAGCAAAGTTTACTTTATACACAGTAATAACGTTACGTGGTAAAACTAATGCGTTAAAAACTACTTTCACTTGGATGGAGTATGCTACTTCACCCGCCGTAGTCTCTAGATTTTTTGCCATATAATTACCATCTGTTTCTCTCTTTGTCTAATGATTAACGCGATAGAAAATTTAATGAGGAAAGTCATATAAAAATCGAATTTCACAGATTTTTCATTCAAAGGCTCAAATGTTTCTACAAGGAAAGAACTTTAGCTCTGCCTCCATGTTGACGACAAGTATTAGATATCGATGATGCTTATATAATTAACGATTGATTTTATTGACTACATATAAAAACTTGAAAAGTTTGTACACCGAGACGGCGGGTTTACAAGTTGCCTACCTAATATCTTTTCATCTTTCTCATAAGATGCTTTAAATATTTAAAAACCACATTGCTTTTAAAACTAATCACCTCTAACTCGTATTTACTAATTATCATATATCCATATATTCCCCAACGATTTTGTGGAAACTTTCATTCTACGAACACAGTTTAAATTTTCCTCATTAATTATACTCGAGACTAGTTCAAAATTCTCTAACAAGCGTACGTTAATCAAGATCTATACCCCCGGAAACAACGTTAAGGGAGATATGACGGTTACATATATTCCGTTTAAGTTCAAAATGTTCCTTAACCAAAGTAAGCAAACTGCCGACTGTCTCGCTCGATATACGCTATAAATTAACTTTGTTATGACCTGGAATTATCCTACATATATGTCTAGTATTATATCTAAGCTGGGCTAACAATTTAATACCAATGAGATTGTCTTAATATTTTCTTCAAGATGTAACTTAATACAAAATTCAAGCTAGCCGCTACAAAATTAGGCTTCTGTTTTTATATAGTCCACATACAATTTCTATTTTTCTAATTAGAAATAAAATTTAAGAAAGTTAAAAGTCTACAAATTTCGCAGTAACATAATTTTATGTATGATATAAAGTGAATGAGTTATTTTCAAAAAGAAAATTATGTCCGTTAACTAATCATATAAGTATCGAAGGCTTGACGGGCTACGTTTCGGAAACTATTATTGCTACGAAAAAAATGTTTGAAACAAAAGTGGCGTAAAATAAAATATACTAGAAAATGGAAAAAATATCTTATGATGTATATTGAAATATTGAATATATTTGGCCTTAATTTTGTAGAAATTCATTGAATGAAAGTATGTGATCTATGTCCCGTATTATTTTTACTTTCTTTATGTTCTTTACCACAACCTAGGTTTCATTGTAGTACAACGTCTTCAGGTGGACTACTAGCAAAGATTAACTCTTAGTAACATCCAACAGCATTTATATATTACAAAGACAATAGCGGAAGCCGGGTTTGTGTGGGTTTTCCCACTGCTTACGTTAGTGAGTTTATTGTAGGGGAGCGGTGTAGGTTTTATTATACTTTCGAGATAAATATACCAGTATTTTAGTGAGGGTAATAAATTAAATCGTTGTTATTTTATGCGGTTATATAATGCAAATATTCCGGTGTATGTAGTAAAATGAAATGGGTATTATGCTCTATAACATATTTATAAAATAGCAAGGATATCTGATGGTTAGAACAAGTTTATACCGCTAATTACACATATCTCCCATTTTATATATTAATTTTTTTTCATTTTCCTTATTTATTATATATTTAAATGTGTAGCTGGCCTGCAACAATTTGAAGTGTACTGCAGTAGCAACCTTGTCTAACTATATTATGTCTAGAAGATATTAAGTATGGGTGACGATATTAAATTTAGTTGTTCATTTAATATATTAACGTTGGTGTATTTTTTATGTCTATTTATTTCTAATGTTTCTAGGATATTATGTTTTTTCCCTTTTGTATTTTTTTTAATATATAGGAAGCATTGTCGGTATTAGGGTGATTGTTATTTTCAATGAAGTGTTTTGCAAAGTGAGATGTGTCTGGTTTTTATTTGGCCAACTGGCAAAGTGTTCTTTGTACCTGGTAGTAAAATCTCTATCTGTTTGATCTATGTATACACTATGAAAATCGTTACATTTAAGTTTATAAATACCACTATTTTTATGTTTATCCATTTTTTCCTTATTGTTAATAAGGGTTTTACCTCTTTCTACTTGACCTTTCGAAATAAAACCGAATACGCCTAAATACACCATTGAAACTCCCTTGATATCTGTAATAAAATATACACCTAACACCCAATTGCAACGAAATTGAGGTCATGGTAAAGAATTTTAAAAAAAGTAGAAATAATACTACATCACGTAGTTTCATTCAATTGTGTATATTGAAATGTTAATTAGATATTATGAAAATAAAATATTTTATGGCACTTTGTTTGCTGTAACTCATAAGCTTCATAACATAATATCTAAAAAATCGCCATTTTATATTTTTGAAGCCGACAAGATTGTTTCCGTAATTTTGACGCGCTGCTTCTTGTAAATTATTTGTTTTTTTAAATGGTTTACAGGACAAAAATTAAAGAAAACTTGACATTTTAATGCACTAATAATCGTATAGTTTGGGAATAATATGAAAAAAAATAACTCATGAATATTAACGCACAATACTTATAACAGCAATCTATCCATTGATTGAACTCTACAAAAGTAAGTGAACCGTTTATGTCATAATATCAACGGTTTAGGGAAATACGTAAAGATGTTTTGATACTTTGATGTTTTTCCAAAAATTTGCGAATTAAACCTGGCCTCTCAAATCTTGTCAATTAAAAAAAAATATTCAAAACATGATCTTTAATATCATTGTAAAAAAAATTACTCAAATTGACTATCTATCTCGAATTTAAATTTTATATATTTTGACTAGACAAGATATGTAAAGTTGTTTTAACATACTAATACGCAAACATAGAATAAGCAAACTTTTGGGCTTGGATTGCAAATTTAAATATAAATTACCACATTATTCGCGCAAAACTAACCTTGACAGAATTAGGTAACAGATACTCATATTGCGTTATAAGTGTCCCATTTGAAATACCTCCATTAACAGAGCGTAATTGTTTATAGTCTATAAGCCAGACTCTAAGGGAATATATGTTTAGTTTCGTTTGATAGGTAGTTATCATCAACAAGTTTAAGTGTTCGAAAACTATAGAAAAAACACCTTCTTTATTATATTGTTCTATCCACTTTATGATATTAATCATGCCGACTCTACTCTTAAGTATCACTATACATATGAACATATTAGGTGACAAATTCCCACTAGAGACAATCCGGTTAACAGGGTGACATTAGCTACATTTAGACGTGAGACTAAGAGAAAGTGTATTTAGTGTTAGGTAGGATTTTAACATGCAAAAATATTCGAAAACTATAGAAGCAACTGCTTAATTATTTTACCGGTTAGTTATTTATTGGAGAAAGAGAATGTAAATATGAAATGAAAAATATGAAAAGTACTTTCAATTCAGAATCCAAAAGATATTCTTGTAAAGCAAATTACATTAGTGTGGGAACAAACCCTTTACATTTATTACAAAATATTCAATTTCATAACTGAATGAGAAGTTATTTCAAAATTACTAGATTTCTGTATCTGAATCGTAAAAAGAAGTTATAGGGAAATATTATCGAAGCAATTAACCGAGTGTGGTTCCAATAAAATGTATCTAACATATTAACATAGCTTCCAGTGGAATTTAAGTAAAGACCTTTCAAAACCAAATGCTGCTCTACATGCCAATTCATAACTCTGAACTGAAATTGATATGTATGGAAAAAGAATTTTGAAAAAAAAATTAACTAAATTTAGATTGGTAGTAGACTTGGTTAGTTAGTTAGATTGGTAGTACTTATAGAAGAAAATGAATGTGTGTCAATGTGTGTCATTTGTATTATATGTGTAATTTATAGACACACACACGCACACACACACACACACACACACACACACACACACATATATATATATATATATATATATATATATATATATATATATATATATATATATATACCCACAAAATAGGGACAAGTGGAAGCACAGAAGAAGATAATATCAGGGCCTACCAGAAACACCCTTACGTATATTCAATAACTTTTAGATAGTTTCTGAGTAATATTTTTTTTATTGAAAACTAGTAGTTTGCAATCAAACCAGTAAACTAAAGATAAAATATTTTTCTGTGACATGAATAATTGCTATAGACCCTTAATTTTTTTATTAACCGGTCTGTTCAGGGAATGCTCACTTACGAACATCTTAACATGGTGACAAACAATTAGCAGAAACACAAAGATTTAGAACTTAATGTATGACTTCATTTTGGAAAACATTCACATAGCAGTTTTCACAACCTACTTCAAAGACTACCTAATTTAATCAGCTTTTTGATTGAAAATTTTGATATTGCTACCTGTACCCCAAAAAATGAACCGTCTTGTGCAATATAAAAACGGCATCACCAAAAAAAATGCTCTTTTATACGTCTTACTGCCATTATATGATTTTAATTGCTTTTTACCAGTTTTCCTCACATATTTTCTGATTTTTTCCAAACTATGGCTTTTTTTATTCTATTAATTCCTTGAAAGCAACGTTAATCCAACGTTAGAGGCGCTTCTGGGAGAGCGGTCATAGCCAACATAAGGCGTCTCACGATGACTCATCTCACTCTGCTTGCCATCAGTCTAGTGCACTCGTGCAAAGGGCGCTCATAGCAGATTTCATCGGGGCAATCCACCACATCGGCGCGTTTTTTGTCCTCTGCTGCACCATTAAGATACATGGCCATAGCATTGCAGGATCCAAGAGTTTACTGAATTTAATAGACCATGCCTTACGATGAGTTCATGATGTATCTATGAGACATTAATTTGAAATTTAGTCCAGGATAATCTCAGTAGTCTTCTTCAATATTACATTACCAGGGAATCTCCTTTCTTGTTCTCGATTTTTTGAAGTGTCTATTTCTCTGAAAGAAACGAGAACGATATGGTTCTTGGTGGTTTTGATGATATTTTGGTTTTCCGTATTTTCTTTTAATTGTCCATTTCAATCATCGTTATCGCTGTATGCCGTTTTACTTAAATACACAATCGTCGTGAGTTAAAACTTCTAGACATCCTACGAGTACGTAGGATTAAATCACTCCCCAGCACGATATGCAAGTTCTCTGCCACGATGCATCTAGTTAAAGCAAAATCATTCTCTTAATAAGAGCATTACCAAAATTAAGGAAGGTATCACCGATATTCCAAGCATGTTATGAAAAATAGAAAAAAAAGAACATAAGGTAAAGCTGAACATAATGAGGAAAAGATTAATAATTTGATTTTATACATGGATGGTCCACAGAACTAAAAGACAAGGCAAGTCGAAGTTCAACACAGCCACCAGTAGTACTAACATTCTCTCAGAAATCACAGATGATAATTATATGCATACGTTATACAAGAAAAGCTTGATTTTTTTGTTCCCAAATAACAATCTGGAGCCAAAGAATAGAATACTTTTGACTGAATGACTGACTGCCTCACTATGAATATAAATGAAGCAACATGTTAAATTAATTAAGGGCAACTCGCAACTCCTTTTTTAAATGCATAATTTATATCCATCTATGTCCTAAAAGTATGTTCTCAAGAACAGGCAAATATATTTGAATTATATTTAAAATAAAAAATGTAGATAATATGACCCAAATTGTAAACACATTGATTGAAGTTTATTATATTAATAGTTTAATAGCTTCACTCAAGTTTGTTATATTAAGAGTTTTAATAGCTTACTAACAACGTACAATATTGTTGAAAACATTCAAACCATAAATGTGAGAGGATATTTTTACAAATATTATTTACGTGTTTTAAAGGAATTTTCATTTTTTCATTATCGAAATACCGGAATAAAAGTTGTTAAGTTATGTTAAAATATAATTTGTTGCTCAAACTACAAAATAATTTCATTAACAAAGCGACACAAATCCTTATTACCTTTAATTATTTATAGAAAGAACTTAAAATTCTTTACGAATGTCAAAAAGTTTGACAGGATATTTGATAAGATGAATAAAATAAATAAAAAAATATTTTAATCCTAATTAAAATAGCATGTTCGCAAATCACACTTTTCCTTACATTACTTAAATATTATATTGGTATTAAAGAAAAATTAAATTTTCCTATTTTGATCTCTATAATTGGTGAAAAAATTATCATGCAAAAGGATTGAAAAGTTGAGAATCTTTTTTATAATATAATAATTTTATTTTTTTTAAAAAAGTTAGTTTTACTTGATAGTTCGAAATTTTGCCTTTAAAATTCTATAGTTTTTACTCAAAATTCCATAACGTTAAGTCTCATAAATTAAATTCCGTAATAAATATCGTGAACTCATCTTTCATGATTTTATTGTCTTGTTTAGTGAAATACAGGCTCTATTGGCGAAAGGCACAAAAAAATAATTAAAACATGTAGCATAAAATAATTTTGGAACCGTTTAATAAAGAGGTACTATCACCATTTGAGCATAAACAAATGTTTTGAAAAATATTGTTAACCCTTGATTCTGTATGTATATTACGTTAGTCGCAATTATTGCTATTCTATATGTAAAAATTCAGACAGTTTCAAAAATCTTATTTATGTATATATATATATATATTTATATATATATATATATATATATATATATATATATATATATATATATACACACATATATATATATATATATATATATATATATATATATATACGACGTGAGAAGAAATTTGTCAACAAGAATATACCTAAATTCCTAATTTTATTCACAAGACGGTTCCATAAACCGTCATGTGGCGTTTATGATTGTGGTACGCTTATTATTTTATTTTACTTTAAACATTTTATTACCAAAATGAAGAAGAATGTCCGCCTGCTAATAAACATGACATGATTGTTAATCGAGTAAACAGAAGCATATTTTATTAACTTTGTGACTTTTAATGCTTTACACAGTCATTAAGTATCTTAAAATAGTAATGAAGTATCTCACTATCATTAGCTAATATGCAGATTAAGAGGTCTCTTTATAAGTAGTCTGGGTGATTGAAATATCTTACTATCACCAAACTGTGTAGTTTAAAACGACTCTTTTAACAATACGTGTAAATGAAGTATCTCACTGTCACTAATAATTTTGCAGATTAAACTGTCTCTAATTATTTTGCTTAACTGAAGTATCTCACTATCATTAAAACTGTGCCGATTAATAAATCTCTGTTAGTAGTCCAAGTGAATGAGACTTTTTATTAGCACTAATATTTTTAAAAACGAAAAAGTCTATTTTAATAGCCTGTTTAAATGACCTATTACCTATTACTAACAACTATATAGTTCAAGAAAATGGGTCTCATACTGCTTTTTAATTTATTTTCTGTTTTGTCATTTTCACATAATAATTGAGCAAGGTGCTCTTTTGATATGTTAATACATTAATTGCTTGATAATAGCATTTTAATTTATATGCTAACTAAACTAGCATCCTAATTTATATGCTAAAAAATATTTCCATTAAATAAATTAATTAATAAGTATATAAATACAAATTATGGCGATATTAAATTAGAGTAATTATTGAATATATTTGGCGTTAATTTTATAGAAATTCATTATTCACAATTAAATGAGTATTAGTAATATCCCACCTGAAGATGTTGTAATACAACGAAACCTGGGTCGTGGTAAAGAAATTAAAGAAAGTAGAAATAATACTACATCACCTAGTTTCATATAATTTTTAATAATGAATTTATACATAATTAACACCAAATATATTTAATATATTTCAACCCAAATATAGTAGACATACCTAGCTTATATACATATCCTATTAATAGTAGTTTCATTTAATTGTAGAGTAATTATTTTATAATTTTTCTTATATTACGGATATCAGTAAATACGACTTAAATGTAAATCAGAGTGTATAAATTTATGAGATGGTCTTATTGTATTATGAGTCATGAATATATATTTATATACATAATTTGACATGACCAAATATTTTCAACAAAAAATTCAAATCTAGCGAAAATATGAAGCTATTCAGCGAAACACCATTTTTGCCTGCTTAATCTTATTTTAATTAACATATCATCGACAAAATCCAAAAACATTTTTAGTCAAATAAATAATCGGAATACAAATATTAATAATTGAAATACAAATAAAAATATTTTCGTAGAAATGTTTATAATCAATTTATCAAAATAACGTTTGCACAGAAGCACGAGAAGATTATAAGTTTTTAGTGTCTCAAAAATAAAACTATTTTTAAAATTTATTCCTGTTCCATTCTAAAGCACTGAATTAATTCTTCTTTAGACATCTGTTCCCCGGCCATTTTAAAAGCAGTCACAACTTCATTTGCGCTCGTAACACTTATTGCCTTTTATCGGCATCTGTTCACAACGAAACGCCCATTCTGTGGATAGCTTTTTTGTTTTCGATTCACACTAATGTATCCAGCTCTTATTGCAGTGTTGGATCCACCGTTTGACTACCCTTCATCAGATTATGCGATGGTGTTTTTTGACTTAAATTATGCGATGTTTCCTATGAAACATGTTTGCGTAGATTCTTTTAATTTTACTCATACATTGCTCAAAATAAACCAAATTCATTTTAAAAATGTTTTTTCTTTAATTTCTTCTAATTTGATCTACAGAGAAGTGGTTATTCCTGATTTGAACTCTTAAACCTGTCAAAAATAGTGAAGCAAAATGGGGTTAACAGAAATTATATTAAATATTATACCTTTTATTCTTACTGGGAATACAAAGAAAGTGATAAGATTATAGTACGAACATTTTTCTTCTTTTAAATTAGTTTTGACACACATACCTATTTTTCATATTGTTGCCAAAATTATAAAAATATGCCCATTAGTAACTACTACCAGTATATTAAAACCTATTTGAACCAATAAAGAATTTAAACATTCAATTCGAGTGTTATTAAGATATTAGTCAATATGGAAGAAATACCAAATGGGTATTAATTATTTCCGTATTGATAATAATACCAAAGTAGTTGTATTGGCGCATAATGCGAATGCCTCATATATTTAAAAACACGTATTTTTTTTCTCACTACCGTCTGATAATTACTTCCCTGTTGGAATCTGATATCCGTGAAGAGATCACCAAACGACGAAATGGTATATTTCATATTTCTAATATTTATGAAATAGAGCGAAACGGACAAATATAACCATTCCACTCTTGAAAGACATTTAAAAAAATAAGACAATCAAGAAACGATGTTAAACAACCTTACTTCGAATACCTTAACACTAATATTTACGTAAAACTCGCGTGTATAAAATTAACTTAAACCCACAAATCAAGGGAAAAGGCTATCTTTGTCTTAAGATAACAGGCTGTAACTGTACAAGATGTGAAAACGGAATATTTGCAATCGAATTTCATTAATATGTCCAACGTACCTACTACTAGTAAAATTTTTGACTGTAATGGTAAAGTTACTTAACTTAATCTGTTATTCGATGGCTTTTTTTCATTACATCCATAGCTGACCGAAGCCTAACAATTATTTAATTTAATTTTTACAATTCCGAATCAAAGGGATAAAAAGATAATCACATTATTTATTCCATATTATTTGCACGTCTGTTAATCGTGGCGTCTATCTTGTCCCTTCTGTGAAATAAGCAACAAACGTGAAATTTACAATTTTAATTAAATAAGGTGTTAAAATAATAAAAAGATTATTTTGATATGTGAAATATCATTAAATTAAGAAATACTCGTAAATCATTAAATTTAATATAATGATGTTTATTTCGAATTTATTTATTTCAAAATAATATTGTAAGTGCAATAAATAAATTTCAGTTGTGAAAAAATAATTGTTAATTACTTTTATTACCTGAATTATATTCAAAATCACTCAATACATGATCGAAATATACTGATCTATATATTTTATGTAACGTTGACCTATATATTTTATATAACGTTGAAATATGCTGATCTATATATTTTATGTAAAGTTGACCTATAAATTTTATGTAACATTGTTATATTTTATGTATCACTAAATCATTAAATCACTGTATGTTTTTTAAAGTTAAAGGCACTAGTTAACTTTAGTTTATTTCAGTCTTTAAAATGGAAAAAATTTATTAATTATTTTCTCTAACAACAAAATATTTCAATTATATTACATTTCAGCATTGGTAAAAGCACAATAATTTTATATTTGTTAAAAAATAATTACATCAATTTTCAACGAATCTATTTTCTCAAAATACAAATAGTGAGATCAGTAAGTTCGACAGTGGATTAAAGTTAAATGACATATTGGAAACAGGTAACCAAAACAAAATGATAACGAGACTTTTTGACAATGTAAAACCGTGTACACAGGTAAAAAGAAATCAATAAAAAAGTGTGCACCCAAAATAAAAAATCAGGAAAAAGTTAATTTATGTAACACGCTGCGGCCTTAGCAATAAACGAGGACTGAAAATTAAATCACAGCTGAACGGTCGTTCATTTGAAAATTTAATAATAGCTGGAAAAAAATAGAAAAATTCATAAAGAATGGACGTAAACAAATAAAAGTATGAATTTTAACGATGCGTTAAAGACGCCATCTACTGTGGCAGATGTAATTTGCATTCACCATCATGGACACACCTCATATTTTATTTATTCACCTAAGAGACGTGACGTTACAACGTTGAATTTTTAAAATAATGTCGGAAAAGTTATTCTACAATTTTATTGAGTTTATTATTAAATTTATTATTAAGTATAAGAATTCTCAGAATAAGAGTAACATAACCTAAGTATAAGCATTTTTAAGGAATGTTTTCATTTTCTCTATTTAAGTGTGTCATTTTATTCTTAAAACGTTGGCTCATCTCCATATGAACTTTTGCCGATTTCCTTTATATATCAAACTAATGACCCGCCCCGGCTTTGCACGGATTAATGTGGTGTAATTTTGGGGCAATTGATAACACGGCATAACTTAATCCACAATTTAACGACCACATATATTTTAGTTCGCCGCTAATTTACCAAAGAACAGCATTTAGGCATACACCGAATAAAAAAATGACGGTGGACTAAAAGCTAATTAGTCTGCTTGCGTATTGGTTGAAAAGATGACATTTTATGTCGCATGGTCCCTTCGATCAAATGTACAGTTTATGCCTGAAAAATATATTTCTATGAATTTCTGTACGATACGCGCAATGTTTAAAGAAAAATAAAAAAGTATTTATTTTATTACCAGGAAGAGCCTGTACAGAGGGTAACATCATTTCACAAAGACATATGCATAGAAATTTGTAATCACTAGTGACTTACGTCGTCAATTTAGTGGAAGAAGGTGTAAAGAAAAGTGCAAGAGACAAATATCATATTGACAATAATTGTATTGATTTTTCTATGCATGTTATCAACACACACTTTTGTGTATTCCACTACACTTGATTAACCTATATTTGCCTATTTTAATAAAATGTTAAAGGTTATTATTTAATAATAACATTTAACTATCACTTAATTTCGTTAATTTTATTTGCATTGGATAATTGGTTGGTACTTTCGTTGAGATATCCGCTAGAATCGAAAAAATGAGTTTAACTCTGCTTAATTCGTAATGACTTGCATTTACTGTTTTTAATTGCTTATATTATAGTATTTTTTTCTTCTTATAGCGATAGAAAACTGATTGATACTGCCAATCTTTCGAGTGTTGCTGCTGCATTGTTCTACCTGCATCCGGTTAAATTGAAATAAAGTTAGCGCTCAGCTATATCGAGTTATATTGTATCAAGGACACTTTTTTGTGCTCGTCTTGTGCATTAATAATCGCTCACTGATAACTTGGGTTCAATTATATATTTGTGTTATTCATGTTTAATTTATTATTTGGTCCGTTAAAGAATGGCTATGATTAAATTGAACGATTTAAAAAATAAAGACAGGAAAAAGGACACGTCCGTAATATGATAGTGATCATTTTTGTACTATGGTTAGGTAACCAAACTTTGGAGAAGAGTAGTTGCTTATGTCTATTCAATGCCACGAATGCACATACTTTCATGAATTTGAGGGAACTGACTCCTTATTATTTGTATAGGTATCAGTATGTTTACTTTGTATAATGCTGATGAGCATAATGCAGAAAATAGGATTTAAAATTGATAGAAGTGTTTGTGTGATGGAAGTAACAAATTGTTCAGTATATTTATGTGTAAAATGTACGGCAGTTTTGGAAATGCTAAATAACTATAGAATGAAAATCGTAAATATCTTATGTTTTCTTTATGAATACTACTATTGGCATTAAGGACTAGCAATATTTTTAGGGCATATAATAGTAGAAAATACTACTAAAATAGTTTGAACTTTTCAACAACGTAACTACGAGCGCAGAATGATAATTCTAAGAAAGGTACAAAACACTTTTTTTATTTTTAATGCTTGTCTAGGCATGAAACGTAAGATTTACATTGTGACCAGATGAGAAATTGGCATAACCAGAGCAAGTCTACGTTTATTGTTGAAAAATTTAATCTCCTCCTAGTCCATTTTGAGTCGGAGAATAGTTAACTGCATATTGAGGTAATTTTCAATGCTAAAACTGTAAATCTAATATCATCTATAGATTCATGTATATAAACATTGGCAGTAAAATTAACAATTAGGGAGAATTATTGTGCATGACAAAATTTTAATGTTATCACAAGTGTGCAATATTTGTAGTATGTTTTTAATATCACGCAGATAGAAACATATACCTTTAATAAACCGTATTATTAAAATAATTCGTAATTGATAAAGCTATAAACTATTGTTATTATTTAAATTAATAAAATCGAGGATACGACTGTAAACACGATATTGAAATAATGGTGACATAAAAACGTGGCCGTTTTAATATTTCCAATAACATATTTTTTACTTTTCAGGTTTTTAATTAAAAAAAAAAGATGAATTCGCTACCGAAATTGTATTTCGGGCGTAATGTTCATGGAGCACTTTAATTTTTTTTTAATCTTCTAGTTTTCAATGGTAGCATAAAACCTCATAAAAACCGTCTTTCTGATAATAAAATTATGCCTATGAGAAATCTGGTATAAATGAATGTTTTGATCATTATGTTATTATATTGAATTTATTGATATTTAATAATTTCAGACGAAATGACTTTTAGACGTTTATAAATTTCTTTGTTGTTTTGTTTATATATACATATATATATATATATATATATATATATATATATATATATATATATCTCAAACATCTAAATATTAGAGCTAAACTAGATATCATACGTGTGCTAGATAATATAATTGAATTTTGACCATTAATGTAATTGCGTAATTAAAAGTCGTAAATAATGAAACAGTGTTTTTTTTATTAGCTTTGCAACGTTAATAACTATTGACCAATCGTCTTTAATTTTTAAACAAATCTCCAATGATTAAATACTACGTCACTGTGCAGGAACTTTCATCTATTTGTATTAAAAAGACGTAGATGGAAATAAGTTTGAAGTAAAGACATTGTGTGCCTTATTTTAACGATTCGCATAAAGATGCTCACGTTTCTTCGCTGAAAGTTTCATGTCGTCGAGACCAATGGAACGTGCGGCAGAAACTCAGACTCCTGAAGCACACAAACTGAAATTATTAAGATTGAGAACTCAAAAGAAATGTCTCATAAATTAATGTCACTGTATTAAAATACAATCGAATGCAACTCCTCAGATTAAATATGAATTTTTTTAATATACATAATGCATATAAACACAAATATAAACCAGTTAAATAAAATTAGACCTAAATATAAAAGTGTAGATAATAGTAGTATTTGTATTAAATATTTTAAAAATGATAATATTATAAATTGTGTTTTATAATAGTAAATACCAGGCGTAAAAATATCGTGAACATGGTATAAATTATGAAATTTAAACCCATTGCATTAGTTTTCAGGTCAATTTCTTGTGACGTTTTCTTCATAATTTTCTCGTCAGCAGTTTCAAAGACACACACACACACACACACACTCACACACACATATAAATATATATATATATATATATATATATTATATATATATATATATTTGTACATGTGGGTGTAGAATTCCGTAAATCATATTTTCACGAAAATACGAAAGAGTTCGCAAAAAAATCGGATTATCGCGAAAAGGCAGTCTCTTTACGCGATCTGGTTGATTCTTACGACACTAATCTAGTGTTTTTCCGAAAACGCGAATTGAATGTCGTATTTTCATGAAATAAAATATGACATTTAATTTGCGTTTGCGTGTCGTGTTGTTATGACTATTTTGCCATTCTACTGAACTAGATCTGCTGGTTTAGTAGAATGGCAAAATACGTTAAAAATGATTGTTTGTTTTGTAACCTCGGTATTTTTTTCTAAATATTGGTAGAATAAATAAATCATTAAATATTTTGACGTTGAACGGGTACAACGTCTCTCTCTCTCGCAATTGACCAGATCACGAGATGTGTTTAAAAAATAAACGTTAAAACGTTTGTGCTTTAATCAAGTAAGGTTTATTTCATAGCGAAATAACAAAGTCCTAAATTACTATTATTCCTATGAGAACAACTAATACAATCATCCTTAAAAATAACAAATTAGATATTTAATAAAAATTTACATTACTGTCAAATGATCCTTAGATTTTTAACTAACGGCATGTATCGGGTGTAAATTATTAAAAGTAGTAGTTTGTTCGACAAATGAAAAATATTAATAGTAATTATAGTAAAAAGTAACAAAAATTATATTAAATAAAAAATCACATATAACACCTACGTTTTTAACTATAGGTATCTTAACTATTTATTATAACAAGTTGGTGATACATGGCATCGAGAATTACACATAACATTATTTTTTCTGCACACATTTTTTTGTCTTTTCACGTTCTATTGTTTTAAAGTATTTTGTCATTCTATAAAACTAGTCGTGCTTTTCTATAAACAAGCGCGATTTACCTCGCGTGGTGTCATAAGAATTAGTTCAATTGCGTGAGGCGGCTACCTTTACATGATAATCCGATTTCTTGCAAATTCACTGCTATTTTCGTGAAAACACTATTTACGGGATCCTTCGCTGACATCTTTTTATTAGACAATTTTAACTTCAACAAAATATTTTTTACTGGCAGGTAAATATCAAATATAGTCGGCAAAGAATCCTTCAAAGATATAATAGAGGTCGTGACAATGACGAGCAAGGAGAGGGGGCGGTCGTTAATGTAATACAAACCGAAAAATAAAACGGTCAGTTGACGATGGAGACCGGCGCGACGTCTCGACTAATTTATCAATTCTCTGTCAACGCAACGAATTGAGATATAATCTCCTCAATCGGCGATTGGTCGTTTGAAGAACGTGGTAACAGTTTCCATCCGTCTCCTTCATATCATCGATCGTGTAGATTAATGTTTTCATTAGTGCTTAACATATTTATTCTTTCTTAGATTAGAGCCATTCAAATACAAGAGAGTTCAAGAATATTAATATAAATCTACATTTTCGTTGAATTTTATTACGTAAGTTTTTTTTTTGATCCAGACAAATGATACACCAGTAATGTTAAATTTGAAATTAATGGGACATAAATTAGGTAGTATTCTATAGTTAAATCAACATCTCAACTTTTCATTTGGATGTAATTTCAAGTTATAATTTATGTTCTATAAATGAAATGTAATCTTCATCTGTGTTACACCTTCATTCTATGAAAAATTCTTCAATTTTCTTCTATTGATCTTTGCTGAGGTCATTTCCGTATAATGTGATTTATCATTCAATAATGATTTATTCTAAACACTTTTCACATATTCTGAACTAAGATAAATATTTATATGTAAATTGTTTCTAAGTCTCTTGACATGTTGAGATGGAGTATATTTTCAAATATTTTATTGCAATAGCTACGTAATACTAGTGTTTGTTTGCTCTTCAGACATGTTGGATGAAATTCATAAAGACAAAAATATAAATAACTTTTATATTTAATATATAATACACTTAATGAATGTTTAAGAACTGCCGATATATAATATACTTTTTTGATATTGATAAAACGTGAGTTATCAGTCCCTCGAAGGAATCATTAAGCCGAGAAATGGGAATCTATATGAGAAACAAAAGACAACACTAAGTCGAGCAATGTGATCCTGTATGAGAAACAGAAGACAACACTATGACTCCATAACAATAATACTCTCAAGATACAAGCCAAAAAAATTAATAATTTGAACCTGATCTCTTTAAAAGGCATAATTTATTTTATCTTCCTGCGACCGCTTCTACAACGTTTCTAATCAAAGTGAAAAAACTGTCTAAACAAAAACCGACATTGAAAAATTCACGTGTTCTTGTAGTTTTTCTTCCTAGTAATACGAGTCTTCATAATACATTATGTAAAAATACAATCAGAATCAGAAACTTACGAAACACTCTGGCTTGCCATATTCAAAAATCTTTTGAAAACTAGCAGTTAATTATCATATGATATTTATCATAGTTTTTTTTTTCATAGAAATAACTTTCAAATTAAGTGATGGTTAAAACAACTTTCACACAACTTATTTAATCCAGTAATCCAGATATTTCTGAAAACAGTAAGAATATATTATGAACTAGTTTACAGAAAATGTCTATTTAAGGAAATTACTAACCAAAAATATATAGTTTTCACTTTCTTAGTAAACAGTAACACAACAATTGTAATTGTATAAATTTTACCCAATAAGTCACCTCTAACATACAATAAAATAACAATAAACATATTTATATATCAAAATATAAAAATAAAATATATCAAAATATAAAAAGTCTCAAGTCGCAAAGGTAGAGTACGGCGGCAATCGTAGGCATGCGATATGGCGAAACATCACTTTTAAGCATATATATATATATATATATATATATATATATATATATATATATATAAAGATATAGAGATACAGTGATATGGATAATATCGAGAATCCGTAGACTACAAAAGTAATGCTTGTAATTGCACGTAGAACGACAATAAAAAGGTGAAATATCGGCGAATACTTTCGAACTGTTATTACCACGAGAGGACGCAATTAAAAAAGATCAAACGTTTTAATTTACCTTCTGGAGTCGGTTGCGTTTATATAACTGATACATCCATTTTTTATCTTGTCACGTTCTCACGATAGGCTATTTCAACCTTAATGCAAGGGTTAGGCGTCCTGTAATGTAGCACACTGAGTGCCACGCGCCCTTGGAATCGACATACGATGTGACACATCGAACACTCCATTTAGTCTTGAATAAAGTTTTCGAAAACAGTCGATTATACTGATAATTGAGTGGTTGTTTTTCTTGTTTTATATTATTATCGTAATAATGACATAATTATTTCTATGTTTAAATAGTCTTTTCTTATCACTCGTACTTTCTGATAATCCACCTATATTATTTTGGATTTGATAATTTTAGTAATTTATTAAAAATAAAAATTTTATTTTCTGTCTATCACAACTTTGTAATAAATTATTAATTACTGTAAATAATTAATGATTAAGTACAAAATATTTAAAAAAATGAAAAAAAAAAGAATTGAGACCGAGTAGCCATTTTTTTAAATTTTGGTTGTAATAATTTTTTGGATACAAGAAATCCTTTCAGAAAGAACTTGCTGCGAAGCTCCCGCACACAGTGTAGCCACATTCCGTAGACCTATATATAGAATATGAGTGTTCTGTGTATGTTTGTTATATATATATATATATATATATATATATATGTATATATATACGTGTGTGTGTGTATATATATATATATATATATATATATACACAAAAATGCATGTTAACTTATGTTCCTTAAATATAGTGTTGTTTAGTAATCACCCATCCAAAATTTTTGCAAACATCTTTGCATAATTTTAAGGATTGGACAATATTTCATTAACTTCACTCTTAACATTTATTGTACATTCCATGAAGTGATACGATCTTTTCTTGAGTGAATTTATTAGAAATTCACCTTCTTTTTATTTAAAAGTAAAAAGTGGATGAATATTAGAAAATTCACCCATCGAAAACTTTAGCAAATATTTTTGCGTTATTTCAAGGACTGGACAATGTTTCACTGACTTCACTGTTAACATTCACTGCGCATTTCATGAAGTGGTACGATCTTTTCTTGAGTGAATTTGATAGAAATACATTTATAGCGGAAACCTCGATTTTTTAATTTTGTGGTGACTTAACTATATCTTCATTGATTATGCAAGCAAGCTCAGGTCGCCTTGAAAGTTTTATATATTTACTTGCCATGTATTATGTATGCGCATGCGTGGGTGTGTATATTATTGTACAAATATATGTTATATAGCAAAATTTGTAGATGATCTGAAAGTCATATTTCTTCTTCAGTTGGGTTAAAACTTTGCACGAGAACAGTTTATATCAAAATATAGTTCAAGTTGGTAGATGAGCAAAATTGATCTAATACCTTCAAAATGGTAGCAGTTCAAATTGTAAAAAAATTAACAATATTTATCTAACAATGAATGTAAACAAATCGTAAATAAAAGTTCTATACCATAGTGCCTTCATTGATGATTTTTTTAAATATTTACTTGATACTTATTTTCCCTTTTTTATAAATTACGCACGAGACACAAAATTGATCTTCATCAGATAACGTCGTGCACAAAATTGTCTTATTAAATTTCTATTCGAAGATCTGCCATCAATTATATAATAAATAGCACAATATATATAATTTACATATTAAAATTAAATATAAATTATATTTAAAAAAAAATAAGTTTCTGTTATGACATCATTTTCATTTCACACTCATCGGTTTTAATTAAAATTAATTTTAAAAATACAAATCTCTTTTTGTTCAGATTCGTTTAAAAATGATTCCACCAAGGACAAATGAAGACAAAATCGGTAAACAAATTGGTAAAAAATAAAGACAAAATCGGTAACAAGAACTAATAAATTTGTTTTACTTCCCAATAAAAGAAATAAGGTCTAAATGATCTACTGTATTTGTTATATTAACCATTATAAATAATTAAAATCTGCCATATTAGTATTACCTATATATATTTATTGTTATAGGAGATCTAATAGACAAAATTACTAGTCTGTAGATTAATTATGTTTTGAGTTACAAGAAGCCAAAAATAGCTCAAAATAGTTGTAAATATATTCACAATGAGTATCCGTCTTTTATTTATTAACACTATTGTAAAATTTACAATAGAATGACCTCATTTTAACCTCTAAACGATGAAGTTGGCTACAGATAGTGAGCGAAAAAAGAGCAGCAACATTTATACGAAGTTAGCTAATGGCCTCCTCACAATACATTTCCGGGTCAAATTCAGCACAGCGCATTATGTGCCAATCAAGTTCAGCATAATTGTTTTAGAACAGTTCCGAGATAATGATAAGCTCTGGTTGTTTGAGCATACTTCGTTATTGCTGGTTGGTTGTGGAGTCATTGTCTTTTAATACTGAGTGCGAGGAGCAGTATATAAAAGAAAAAGAAATACATAAATAAGCATACATTTATAGAAATTGCTGTCATAATATATTCAAATAATCTTTATTTTTCAGTGTAATTTGTAATACTCATTTTATATTAGCTTAAACTTCTGTGGAGTCTACTATTAACAAATATAACGTTTAGACATAATCATGAATAAATGCAAGCTGACAAAGGGGTCTGCGTCGGTTTATTAGGTGTAATTAAGCAATTAATAATATCATGTAGCACAACACGCTCCACGTGTTAGCCACACGATCATCCCACCACGATACACAGCAAATTGTAACCAAATGAAATTTAGAATCTAACAAAGCAAGGTTTATCTGTAAGCTGAAATCATTTGGAATAATTTATTTTGTTGCCAACACTCAAGGTGACAACTTCAAATATCGGAAAATATTAAGTGTGACTTATTTTGCAACGTACGGGCAGAGCTAAATAAACCGTTCCGTCCTTATAGAAATCTTTAGGTCTTTTACTGAAAAACCGGTAAAGTTTCATTTTTATATGATTTTGGTCTTTAAATTTCCTATGACGTAAATTATTAGACAGAAAGCGGAACAGATGGTAATCAGATGGCAATAAATCTGAAAAGTACGGCGGGGAAGTAGCATACTCCATAGAAGTGAAAGTAGTGTTTTCATGCCTACTTTTGCTACGTGGGGTCGAGCATTGTCATGTAAAAAATAAACTTTGATTTGATTAGAAGGAAGTTTAGCAGTAACTTTGTTCAACTGTTCACAAGAAAACTTAGCTGTAATTGTGCTTTTAACTTGAAAGAGTTTCTAATGAATAACTCAATGAATAACTCCACTTACCATCACCACGCACTCAAAAATATCTTATGTCCAAAATTACATTTTGGTCTAGGTACATCATATTTTTCAGCTCCTAGCCACTGGCGTTTACGTTAAATATTAATATAAGTCACCCACTTTTCATCTCCTGTAAGCAGATAATTTAGCCTCTAGTTGGTGCGATGAGTACTCATTAGTTCAAAAATATTGTTTAAATATATAATTAAATTAGTAACATCAAATAAACAATGTAGCGACATCTATGACATATGTGATTGTGATTATAACTATTGTCTCTGATATGTCAACCTTTTGTACCTATTAAGAAATAAAATCTGTCAGCCATTGATTATCTAATTGAGTACACGTCGTTTTAATTTATAATAAATAGGTTATGGGCCCAGGTATCGCTCTTAGAAGAAAGTAAAAAGTATATTTAAATAGTTAGCTAGCATAGGCATTCTGGAAATCAGTGTTTAAATTAAATCAGTAAACAAATTATTTCGTGATTCGTGAAGTAGCACGTGTTGTTACCATAATGGCGTCTAATTCTTTTATCACTAACGTACCGAAGCTCAAAGGCCGAGAAAAATATCACGAGTGGGCCTTTGCAGTGGAAAACTTGCTGATTTTGGAAGGCGTGGCGAATACCATCAAAGCGGAGCCTACTAAAGAAACAGCCAAAAATGATGCGAAAGCTAAAGCAAAATTGATCCTGACTATAGATCCCTCGCTGTATAAAGAAGCTAAATCATCTAAAAGCTTATGGACAAAACTAAAAATTATGTTCGATGATTCTGGATTCTCTCGAAGAATATCGTTGCTGCGCAATTTAATTTCGATCCGTCTTGACAATTGTGAATCAATGACAAGTTATGTTACGCAAATAATAGAAACGGGACAGAAGTTGTCTGGAACAGGTTTTTTTGTGAACGACGAGTGGATTGGCTGCTTGATGCTGGCAGGATTAACTGAAAAATACATTCCCATGATAATGGCGATTGAACATTCAGGGATCGTCATTACTGCTGACGTAGTAAAAACGAAACTCATAGATATGGCTGGAAATGATTGTCTAGCCGGAAGTGCATTCTTGAGTAGAGGGCAACACAGTCGACAGAAAAACTCTAAAGTTGGCAGCTCTGGAAAGAATGACAGTAAAAATCCTCATGGCGGCGGTGTTTTGTCTATGAACATGAATGTCAACAAAAGTGACAAGGCGAATATAAAATGTTATCGTTGTAAACAATTTCGACACTACAAAAACCACTGTAATCTGTCAATTAATTATTCCGAGAAAACAAAGAAAACACATGCTTTCTCAGCTGTTTTTCTAAGTGGTAAATACCGAAAACATGAGTGGTATTTAGACAGTGGAGCGAGTGCTCATATGACACATGATGAAAACATGTTGCAAAACAGAATGTGTACATCCAGCATTAAGGAAATTATAGCTGCTAATA
This sequence comes from Druceiella hillmani, assembly GCA_039881145.1. Lineage (NCBI taxonomy): Eukaryota > Metazoa > Arthropoda > Insecta > Lepidoptera > Hepialidae > Druceiella > Druceiella hillmani. Next base: position 1,268,803 of record JAYKKI010000149.1, read on the forward strand.
GGAGTGCTATGCCAGTTTTGTGCTCGGGTGATGTGGACATTGTAACAGTGACTCCAAACTGTAAATACGAGATTACACTGAAAGATGTGTTATGTGTTCCTGACCTTACTATGAATTTGATATCCATTAGTCAGATGATTAAAAATGGTAATAGAGTAGAATTCAAGAAGAAGAGGTGTGATGTTTACAACAAAAACAATGAATTAGTTGCAGTGGCGAATGAGATTGATGGTGTTTACAAGTTGTCTATAGAATATAAGCACTGTCTGTTTACATCTTCTGCGGCAGTAAGCGGTGCAGTATGGCACAGAAGAATGGGTCATCTAAATATGAATGACTTAAATGCAATGAAAGAAGGTGCAGTATTGGGATTATTATACGCTGACAAGCCTGTAATTAACAAAAGTTCGTGCACAGTGTGTTGCGTAGGAAAACAAAGTCGCTTACCTTTTGATCATACTGGAACAAGGAATGGCAGAGTACTGGATATGATACATGCTGATGTATGCGGACCGATGGAGACGGCTTCGATAGGCGGAGCAAGATATTCCCTAATATCTATCGATGATTATTCTTGAATGGTTTTTGTTTACTTACTCAAAGCCAAGAGTGAAGTTTACAAATACTTCAAGGAATTTAAAGCGATGGTTGAGAATCAACAAAGCAATAAAATCAAAATGTTTAGGACAGACAATGGCTTAGAGTTTTGCAGCAGGGAATTTGAGAATTTTTTGAAAGATGCTGGAATAATTCACCAAAAAACAAATCCCTATACTCCTGAGCAGAACGGGTTAAGTGAGCGAATTAATAGAATCTTAGTTGAGCGAGCTCGTTGTTTGTTATTTGATGCTAATCTAGAGAAAAGGTTTTGGGCAGAGACGATTAATACTGCTGTTTATCTCAGGAATAGATCGGTTGCATCAAGATTAAATAACAAAACACCCTTTGAGCTCTGGTTTAATTCAAAACCAGATTTAAGTCATATCCGAATATTTGGTAGTGAGGTGATGGTCCATATACCAAAGGAAAAAAGATTGAAATGGTATACCAAGTCACAAAAACACATCCTAATTGGTTTCTCTGAAAATGTCAAGGGATACAGAGTTTATGATCCCACCAAAAGATGTGTGATTACAAGTAGAGATGTGATCATTCATGAAAGTACTGACAAAAATTATTCAGGTGACAATGTATCAGTTTCAGTTGAGGATACTTGTGAAGAAGAAGAATCAGATCATGAAATGAGACAGGAAGTAGCAATGTTAGAGAACGAAACTACTCCCTCAGTCCAGGATATCTCGAATTGTAAATATGAGAATGCTATATCAGATTTAGCCTCTACATTCCAGCAATCTATAAGCACAGATGAAGAGCTAAATACAAGAGAACAATCTGAAGATAAAGAAGAGTCAAATCTAGCAGAAACAATAACTAAACGTATCAAAAATAAACCTGAGCGTTATGGTTTTATTAATCTATGCATATCATCAAGCACAGAATGTGTCAGTGATCCCATAAATGTTGAAAAAGCATTGAATAGCTTGGACAAAGAAAAATGGATTGAGGCAATGCGAGAAGAACTGCAAGCGTTTGAGGACAATCAGGCGTGGGTACCTGTTGACGAGTTGCCTTCTGATAAAACTTTAGTGCAGTGTAAATGGGTATTTAAAAGAAAAGTGAACAGTGATAAAAGTGTGCGGTATAGAGCGCGTTTAGTGGCTAAAGGTTATACGCAACGGCCAGGTGTGGACTATGACGACACTTTTTCACCAGTGGTTAGGGATTCAACACTTAGACTCTTATTTGCTCTAGCAGTGCAGTTAAACTTAGACATTACTCATCTAGACGTTAAAACAGCCTTTTTAAATGGTTATCTTAAAGAGGACATTTACATGGTGCAACCTGATATTTCTAGTGATAGAAATAAGAAAAATATTATTTTCAAACTTAATAAAGCCATATATGGATTAAAACAATCATCTAGATCTTGGTATGAGAAAATTGAGCAATGTTTGTGTGAGTTAAATTTTAAGAAATGTAAATTGGAACCATGTGTATTTACAAAACTGAATAATGATGTCAAAATAGTTATTGCTTTTTATGTAGACGATTTCTTTGTTTTTTCAAACAGTATGAAGGAAACAGATAAATTATTTTCAGTATTGTGTTCAAAGTTAAACATTAAAAATTTAGGACAAGTTCAAAATTGTCTAGGAATGCGTGTTAAAATTGATAAAGAAAATAAGTTTATTACATTAGACCAAAAGCAATATGTAGAAGAATTGTTGTGTAAATTTAATATGTTAGATTGTAAAGAATGTACTACTCCAATGGAATGTAAATTGAGTATTGAAAAAAATTAAACTTGTAACCAACAGATTCCATATCAACACCTGATTGGAAGTCTCATGTACTTATCAGTGCTAACAAGGCTTGACATAGCATTTAGTGTTAGTTTTCTAAGTCAATTTAATAGATGTTATACTGATGTTCATTGGAATTATGCGAAAAGGATTCTCAGATATCTAAAGAAAACAAAAAATTTTTGCCAGAGCACCAAAATGGCTCTGCCAAACAGTGCAACCTTAATCTGGGATTTTTTTCATTAAATGTTTCCAACTCTATTGTAGGAGGTCGCTTTGGGTGAGGTTCATCGGACAGGTCAAAATTCTCTTCTGTGAATCTTTGGAACCAGTGCTTGGCTGTATCGTAAGAGGGCACATCATCACCCATGGTTATATATATAAAGTGTGATGCTTCGCTAGTTTTTCGCCCTAAACGACATTCATGACGAAATAGTCCTCTAAATTCACTTCGAAATAGTGCCATTTTTAATTTATTCTTTACTGACCGATTGCTCAATTGCAAACTGAAGAGAAGTTTGAATGCCGCACTCTTCATATACTATGCAAGAAATATTCTAGAACATTCTATAATATTCCAGAAATCGGTCGAAAAAAGTGCGGGTTTATAAGTTTCCAACCTAATAAATACCAGTAACGTTAATTTCGTCTAATAATAGTGGTTCGACTTCAATATTTATTGCAAAAAATATTTGCAATACAAGTGGTACTTTATACCTTTAAACCTTGATGCTGCACGTAAATAATTTTTTTTCACTAGCCCCACTCCTGACGAATCACTTTCGTTACAAATTTTCGTTAGTTTAAAACTAAGTTTTGATGTGTTTAACACATTATCCCTAATCACTTTCGAAGTGCAATGGATTTTTCAGTCACATGTTTCGAATCATAAATCAAATAAAACAACTTGTGCCATTTATTGCTGCATTTTATTTATTATCCTCGTTTTATTTTACTACTTGAATCAAAACGTATTAATTAATTTTCTGTACTCTCAAAGTATCTCTTTATTTCGGAGTATTATTAGGCTTTGAATGGAGATCGAAAGAAGTTACAAAACTATTATAGAAAAAAGTAAATTACTGATTTGATTCAATCCAATAACAATCATCAATTAAACGCTAGTAGCGAATGTCGCAAACTGCCTAACATGTATCGTACCGCTTTCTTCGAAAAAAAATAATGTCTATGTCCCCGTGACTTTTCTAAAAATGCACTATCTTTTTATCTTTTAGTTGAGCAGCTGTAAATAAATGAAAATTTTTATCATGAAATACAAATTCAATATAGAAAATTGATAACCTTATCTTAAAATTTTTCTCCCATCACTTTGTGTAAATTAGTTTAACATAATCTTACTTTGTCCCGGATAAATAATTTATGTTATATCCTCGTTAGGAACACTATCCAAATATCCATCGTCCTCTGAAATGTATATAATAAACAATCTACTTGCAAGAACACCTAGACTTGCTATATTTCAGACCTAAGGGAGTATATTCCACTGTTATTGTACTCGGTTTTCATCTCACGTTTCACTTTAAGGAACATTGTATTGATAAATATATAATACACAAATAACATTTTATATATTGCTCTAAACTATAAAATAAAAAAACAATATTTGCTCATTACAAACGCATGTTTCTCATAAATCAATAAAGCCATTACACTTACCTTCTTGTAACTACGCTGCTTGAAGTTTCGTTGTTTGCTCGCACTGAAATTAAAAGTGGAAAGTTGTTATAAAAAAGTATAATGAAAGCAACCAAAAGTTAAAATCTCACGCAAACGACGCGCAACGAATGGTAATTTTACCGCTAAAACTAATTTCTCTAGACTTTCAAACTCATAACATATTCACGAATACTCAAACTCGCTCGTGTCAGCAAGGACAGTTGGGGACTAAATTAATCAATAATTTTGTACTTAATGCTTGCATCATTACGTTACATATTGAACTAATTGTGTACAAAACTATATACATACATAATAACGCATTAACAACGTTACTGTTTCGTAAGCTGTGAGCTTCATTTGATGATTAATTATTGAATGGTATTGTTTTAGACAAACTTTGAGAATATGTGGGATTTAAATGCATTACTGTTATATAAATATTATTGATACAGAAAATAACTATCATATAATACGAATAATAAAAAGAACATTGATTCAAATCCGCAATGAAACATTTTCTCTTTAATATATTTTCTAACATTATTGTATCTTTGAATGATAATTGAATCTACATGTGACAAAACAATAGTTTAATTTCAAGTCATCACGACCGTCTGAGTCATTTAAATCCATTTTTATTAATTATCAGGTATATTCTAAAAGTATCGTTGTGATTGGTGTAGCAGACAGGGAAAATACACTTAGCGCTCAATTTTGACTGATTACACCTAATGGAAAAACACCAAAATTTTAATTTTCTTTCGTACATACATACACTTGTGAAATTTTATACGTTTCTTTAAAAGGCTTAGCAGAACTAGCATGTAGGAATATTTAGTAGTTTCAATAATATAACACAAATATATGTCGAATTGATAATCTTCTTCTTTTTGAAGTCACATGAGTGATTAAATAATGATCACTTACGTGTAGATAATGTCATGAGTCATCATAGCATCGTCTTTTCCTTTTAAGGTAGGAAATCCTAACAATTTAATATAAATATTATTATTTGAAGAATTCAGACTACATGAAAGCTCTTCCACACATTACGTAAAACTATTGAATGAACATGTGTGAAATAAATGTAAAAGGTGATAATGGAAATAATTTTGTATATCTCCATATTGATTGTAGCCAAAATTAACAGCAAAATCTTTTCTCAATGCAACAAATTCAAATAAATCAGAGAAGCCAAGGTTAAATTAAAAATAATTACTAAAATAAATAAAGTCAAGGAAATCATTTTCAAGAAAAAACCTTTCGTCAAACAAATTCAACAAGGTCAAAGAAACCAGAGACGAAAACAAATCTTTTGCCAATGTAATAAAGCCAAAAAGCTAAAGTTAAAAACAAGACTTTTTGCAAATGCACAATTTCAACTAAGTCAATGAAATCAACATTCAAATAAAAAAAATTCCCAACACAGCAAAGTCAAAGAAGGCAAAGTCAAAAACCAAATCTTTTGCTAACCCAACAAAGTCAAAGAATGCAAAACCAAAAATAAATCTTTTTAGCAATATAACATAGTGAAATAACTCAAAAAAGTCAAAGCCAAAAATAAAACTTTTTGCAAATGCAACAAAGCAAAAATAGGCCACACATATCAAAATTGAAACCAAAAACGTTGTGCCAATATACCACGATGCGAAGTATACAAAAGTATTATGAAAATTCGTCCAATCAGTGTTTAAAGTATTATACGTAAACATTGTCATCAACCTTCCTCTAGGTATTATTTTTTCTGAGTGGGAGAGAGATTTAATGACAATACCGACATATTACAAATCACTCACAACAAGTGAAATATTATTGGCAATTTATTGCGATTGAGTACTCGATACGTCTTCATTTTTGCAACCTGCCTTCCGGGATAGCATTATCGATTGTATCACTCGGAAATTGGAAAAGTCCGAATCTTCGTGAATTTATGTCGAAAAATTATTCTTTTATTTAAGTGTCGTGATTTACGTTGCATGAAATATGTTTTGAAGAAAATTCTTCCGCCAATATTTATAAGAAAAATTACTCTTATTGACTAATGATTCCATTCTATTTATTTTATATAAAAATAATAATTAATAAAATAAAACTTGTATTTCATTTAAAAATAACATGTACAATATATATAAATTGATATTATGGTAACAGTATTTAAGGGGAAAAAATAAATATAAGTAAATTAAAAATAATGAGGTGATAATTTTCTGTCAGTCGATTCTAAGAAAGTATTCCTCTTGGAAAGTGATAAAAAAGATTATATTTTTGAACTGATTTTTAAAAAAAATTTTAACGACTCTTGAACTGCTAATATTTTTAGAACTGGTTTTTTATATTATCATTAATATTGGTAGCATCGGGATGTTTAAAAGCGATTTTAAAAATATCATGCATAACCAAATATTAAATATTCGCCATTATTTGAAGTGTGAGGTAATAATTATAAAAATCGAATATTGTATGAATGCACAAAACTATCCAATCGGCAAACAAATTTAACTTTCAACTGAATAGCACAGATTGAAAGGTAGCAACTATTCGTAATTAATGGAAGTATGTTATATATATACATATGTGTATTTATATATGTATTGAAGATTTAATTTCACTAGTTGATTCGAAAGCAAAAATCTTTGTCGTATTACAAAATTTTAACTAATGCCGAAATCTGCTTTCTGAAATGTTAGAGTTAAAGACTATCAACTTTGGATTTATGTTATTAGAAAATAACAAAATATAGCTGAACGCACCGGAAATAAAGGAAAGTAAGTCAATCCGGGGCGCTTCCTTGCGTAAACCGGAAATTGAGTTAACAAAGCTTCCTTTCTTCTTCTTAAGTGACGACATGCGGCGTTTTATCCATTCTTAATTAAGAGCGATTCATGAAAAAAAATTATATGCGTAGGCAAAATGCTGTGTAATATATCACACTGAGTCTCGTAAATACCTTTATCGGATGCTTGACTTATCTAAAAGTTAAATCTTCTATGGTTCCCGTCACCGCTAAGTGTTGAGATTACTGATTAGCAAAAGGGAGTCCCACACCACCAAAGCCCATAGTATTATCACAATAAAATTTACTTTAAATTAGTTATATCACAATAAAATTTACTTTAAATTGTGGTATGCAGTCAACATAATGAAATAAAAAAAATATTCTCAGTGTAATGGTTGGGTATAAATTAAAACTGACGATTGAAATGAAGCAGTGATGCTCGGTCACTATTTTTTTAAATTATTTTCGTGTTATTACGTAGTGTAATTTTTAAAATTTCAAGATGTCAACATTATGCCGCATGCAAACCTCACTGACTAATAAATAAAAGACTTTTAAAACGTCCGTTTACACAGCACAGGTCACAAACTGTTTTCAATCGATTGTTGCAATAGATGTAATGAATACTAACATGAATGATTAAAATAAATACACGCAATACGTGTCATAACTACATTTTTTCCAAAGGTAAAGATACATACAATAATAAATATTATCAGCCATACCATTCACCATACTCACGTTATATTTTTCAAATTTGTTTTTGAAGATACTCTTAATTGTACGTATTAGACTATATTGTTAATCGCATTGTGCCGGCTTTGTACAAAAATGGCTACACTTTTTAATATTCATACCAAATAAAATTTATTTAATTAAATTAAATATAACCATTATAAAGCAACAAAACTATTATGAAAACAATATTCACAATAATTACAATAATTAATATTTCTATAGAAACGAAAGCAACACAGCATTTTATTACTTCGATAGACATTTTTTTCTGTAATTAAATTCACCAGTGGTGTTTAATATGTATATTAGAGGTTTATTATAATAAATACCAACATGATTTTCGAAATTTATAAAGACATAAGTTACGAATAACTAATAACAAGTTAGAGGTAAATAATTGATATTGTTTTCATTCGGTGGAATCCTCGAAAACAGGAAATTGAATAAGATGCTATTTTGTGACTAAATTCTCCCACAAATTTTATCTACGAAATTATCTTAAATAAAGACATGTTTGATGCTTATTTGATGACGGCTCCATTTAAGAACAATCGATACCACTAATGGGTATTTCCCTTCAAAAACAGTTTATAATCTTGTCTATTTTTGAAAAGACATTACCTTTTTAAAATAAAGCTTAAAAATTAATGATAATGTGGAAAATTTAAAATAACCGTTTCCGACTAAACGCTATTTGGGTATAGTTAATTTTAGGATTTTGAAAAAAATATCAAAAAAATACTGTCGAAATATAAAGTATCTTGAGATACTTGTCAAAATCAGTCCATTGAGTAGATAAGAAAATACATGACGAACACACACATGCATACACGTATATTAGTTTTAATTTACGTGCAATTTACTTTTATTTATTTTGAATAACAAAACACTACTTCGTTGTTTAAAAGTTTTGGTCTTAATTGTGGATTACTTCATTATTTTAATCATTTTTTTTTCAATTTAAACTTGTGGAAGTCATCTTGATTTATACTATAGTAAATAATTAGAAATAATAAATAAAAACTTATTATATATATATATATATATATATATATATATATATATATATATATATATATATGTATGTATATACATATAATAATCTAAGTAACTAACGTAATCAAAAAGGTACAATTTAAAAGCAGAAGGTATAATTTATTTCCCCATTCCGAAATAATGCAAAGCAGCCTTAATCCTAAAATTTGCCGTGTTTTCCTACTCATTTTTTACGATTACAGATCTGCTCAAAACCGCGTGTAGTCATTTTACTTGTAGCAAAGCTGTACGAGACGAGCGAACTGCGCGATTGCGGATTTAGTTAGATAAATTTCAATCCACATATAATACTTTGATCTCCCTGTGTTTGAATCGTTACGTCCCTCACTTTTCAATTGAAAATGAGGAGTTTTTTTTTGTTGTGAATTACAAAATGGGGTATAATTGTATAGCATCATATCGCCACGTTAATAATTTGACATCAATTCGCATGAATCTGGCTGCTCGGGTTTTGGTGTATAATATTACTAGGAGGAATTGTGAACTTCGGTTCAAGTGGCTTAAATTTCTTTATTACTTAATAAAAACTATAATATCGTAACGATTATGTATATTAATTACTAGAGTATAATAGCTGATAATAACTATAATAGCTTTAATAACATTGGGATAAAAGGCGTATTTAGGCGTATTTAAAAGCATAAATAACGGCATATTTTTATAAATAAATTATAATTAAGGGTAGTGTTCAGTTAAAAGGTGAAAAAGAATGATCGTTTTTGGTATTTGATTCTCCAAAACTGCAAATTATTTTTTAATAATCTTACACATCACTGTAATTTGCAATTAAAGTTCACATGATTGGGCACTTTGAAATTAATGACTGTAACCGAAATTTTTGCATTTATGAATGTTGAAATTGATAATAAAAATAATTTCTCTCTCTCTATCTAGTGGCTAGTAACGAAACAAGGAACATTTATAGCTTTGCAATATCCTTCTGTTAGTCTATCCATTTGTATGTCACAGCCATTTTACTAGCACACCGTTAGTTCTATCTGAAATTTTGAATGTTACACGTATTCCAAATATTACGCCTAGAAAGTTGAAAAAAAAGGTTTGCGGTATCTCCCTACATGTGAATCAATTTTTTGTGTATACCATATATTGCATCTTTTAATAGGTCTTTTTAAAATATTGTTGGCATATCATGAACACATTTTCGATACAAAGATCCGCTTACGAAATATTTATTAGCAATTTTTTGTAGCGTTATGTATCTTCATACCCTACTTTACTAACTGCTATTTTTGAATATTTGAGAAATATTCACAGAGTTCGTAGTAAAATTTATAAAGAAATTAAAAGAAAAGTTAAAACATCTAAGTAATGCCTACTAGTTTGTGAGTAACGACCCACTTGTGGCATGTACCAACGGTCAGACAGACCCAACGGTCTGTAAAAATTTCCATTAATTAAAATAAGAGTAACTTAAATCAACTGCAAGAATATACTTTCTATTTAAAATGCACTATTTTTTTTCATGTGATAGATGCACTATTACTCAAATAAGCATGATGTTTTACACATATCAATGAATTTTTTTAAAGGAAGTACTATGTATCTTTTAGTATTTATAACCACCTAAATGTGAGCTAAACAGTAGTGCGAGTTCTACTCGTACTTGACGGATATTATCTATTATAAGCTCGCCGCCTTCATTTGAACCTCGATTTGTGTGCATTTTAAATATCGTATAACGCGGGTTTTCACCGACGATTTTTAGTCGAATAATCTGTCAGTTAACTCAATGTCTGATGTTTGACTGAAATGGTATTTAGTCTGTAAAAATATGCAAAAAATAAGTTTTTTTATAATTATGACTGAAAGGGCTTTTTAAACGTAACAAATAGCAATTAGTAGAACTAGGTAATATAAAATAAAATTAGTAAATCGTTTCAACCATCTTTGTTCACGTATTCCTCAGATATTAATAATCAGATTACAGTAATTTTAATGACTATATTATATTTCTTTTATTAAGGAACTAGTAACACTTTAATCAAAATGGGTTCAGTAGTTTATAATACATAAAATTGTAAGTCTGTTATCAGACATTACTTGATATGAACATTGCTAATATAGAAGCGTAGCTATTGAATTATTAATTAATAGTATAATACTAAGTAATACCATATTGTAAGTACTACCTGTATTATTTACAATCTTAGTTATAACTAAGACATGTCTAATGTGCGCACCAATTAAAACAAAACTAAAAAAAACTTGTCTAGGCTGCCACCAACCTCAAAAAAATTATTAACGTTTCTACTTAAGTTAGTATCTATTTTTGGTTCGGATTTTAATTGATTTTGAACATCTAGTAATACTTATTATTTAATTTGCGGTGAAGGCATATTGAAGTCGGCATATTTTTTTTTAATTAGTTATTATTCCCCGAAATAGTGTGATGTAGGAATTTTAAATAAAGCGTTTGATAAAGCAAACCAAGTCACATTTATTAATAGTTGTAACTCATAAATACTTGCATGGAAATTGTTGAAGGAGCAAAAGGTACTCAAAATTCTTTTTTTTTTATTTTATGTATCGACTGGAATATCAATTCATCAAAATTTGAAGGAAGATATTTCTGTATATATTGTGGAATGTGTTCCCAAGAAACTGTGTTCGCGAGAAATAAAAACAACTTCCCGAGAGGATTAAATAAAATTTACTTTATTATTATTACGCGGAAATTTTTAAGCCTGTGAAAAATAAATACTTACATAGCTAAAAATAATACCAGTACTTGTGTGTAATTCATCAGAAATGTTATATACCCTTAAATTGTAAAATGTGCCTAAGTTTGTATGGAATGTTACAATTCATTTCTATTTATATGGATGACCGTGGATCGAGTCGCTTATATTAAGAGAACTTCCAGAAAAGTTTAGGTCAATGATAATGACTATTAAGCATAGGGGCATAAACATCAGTACGAATGCTGTAAAATCAAGTTGTTGGACATAAGTGCAGATTTTGAGGAATTATTGTGAATGTTAACAGAGTGATATAGAGCCAGCATTGATGCATAATTTATAACTCACAAAATAAATATATAGGAGATAAATATATAGAGATGCAGATTAAATATTGTGAAGTCTAAGCAATTGTTAGGACCAACAAATCTAACTAGGTTATATCAATGCGAAAGACTTGAATAAAATGAAAAATAGATCAATTGAAAGGGTTACCTTTGATGTAAAATGTGACATCAGTAAGGTGCGCTGCACAGTATGTTGTGAAGAAAAGCAAACAAGATGTCCGTTTCCTAAGAGTGAGTACTTGGTAACGCTAGATAGTACCTATTATTTGATGTTAGCAGGATGTGTGTTGTATATATATTGCAATTAAAGAACGAAACCTTTGAGTGTTTCAAATAATATTAAGGACTTTTCGAGAATCAGCAGTCTAAGAAAATAAAAATTTTAGACTAAGAGAATGGTGGAAAGTTTTATTCAGCATAAATTGTAAATTATTTGAGGTAATGCAATATATTCCATCAGAAAACAACTTGGTATACTCTGAAACAAAATAAGCTGTGTGATAAGAACAAAAGGTCAATAGTTGAAAAAGTTCTTTGTCTCCTTTTTTATGCCAAATTTGAGAAATCTCCTTTGGTAGAGGCCGTGAACACAACAGTATATGTAAAAACAGGCCGCCATCTGCGGGTATAGATCAGAACAGGGTGTGATCCCTTTAAAATATGAACAGGCAGAAAGCCAAATTTCAATTATTTATAAATTTTTGGCAGCCCAATAGTGACTCATGTCCCGAAATAAAAGCGCAGAAAATGAGATAAGAAAGCAAAGAAAATATACCTAGTTGGATATTAAGGCCTTATATTAAGGGTTAAGTATCAAGGCCTATCGCTTATATGATCCTCCGTTACGTGACATTATTATAACCAGAGTTGTTGTAATCATAGAGGATATAGATGACAGTTTAATAACAACGAACATGTAAGAAGAGAAGCAGCGAGCTGAAGGCACAAAGGTGGTTCCTGTGAGCAAGAGCAGCTTAAATACAGAAGAAGGTAATAAAAAAACTGACACATATAATCCTGATGAGGCACTAAGTGAGATAGATGATAGTTTTTTATTCCTTGTTGCCAAAAGACAAGAACCTTAACTCTAAGTAATGTGACATCAATCTCACAGAGAAATGTGAGATAATGAATTATAATTGTATCAAACATGTGTGTGGAAGAAGTGTTAGGTAAGCGGATTAATCTTAGTGATGCGATAACTGGATCTGAAAAAAGTGCAGTGGCAGTCAGCGACGAGGGAAGAATCAAAAGATTTTCATTAAAATAATACGTGGGAGCCAAAGTGGATGGACCAAAATTACGGTAAAGTAGTGAAAAATAAGAAAAATAACAATGAAGGTAATATTCGTTATGGAGCAAAGATTGTTGAGCTAAGGGCTTCACACAGAAGAAAGGGAGACTGTAGTGAAACATTCCCACCAGTTCTGAGAAATTAAACTTTGCGACTATTGAGAGCTTCAATTGTTAAACTAGGCTTAAATATGGATCACCTTGATGTCCCCATTGTATTTCTTGAAAAAAAAGTGTATATGCATATACTAGAATGTTCAAACTTTGATAATTGCTCTAATAAAATTCTAACGCTAAGTAGAGCAATTTATGGACTCAAGCAGTCAGCTAAAACTTGGTACATTAGAGTAGAGGAATGTTTGTTAAAGTTAAGTTTTAAAAAATCAAACTATGAACCTTGTCTTTTTGTAAAACAAATAATAATGCAAAACGTTTACGTAGCTTTATTCGTAGATAATTGCTTTGTTATTTATAACTGTTAGAATATATATAAAGAATTAAAAAATAAGCTACTAGCAAAATTTAGAGTAAAGGACTTAGGTCAGATCAAACAGTATCTGGGTATGCGTATGGATATTTATAAAGATTGTATTACTGTTGACCAAAAGCAATTTGTAGATACTATTCTAAAGAAATTCAATATGTTAGACTGTACACATTCAGATACATCTATGGAAGTTAATTTGAAATTATAAAAAGATGTAAACACTAAATAAAATAAGAAATATCTTTATCAATAATTAATTGAAAGTTTGATGTATCTCTCAGTACTTACCAGGCCAGATATTTTTGATAGTGTAAATTATTTATATCAATATATTAATTATCTTAATGAAACTCATTAGAAACCTTTGAAACGTTTGTTGCGATACTTAAAGAAAACTAAAAGTTATGGTTTAGTTTGTAAGAAGACTGCACGTAATTTGCATGGATTTCTTGTTACGGATTGGGCATCATATTCTTTGGATAGAAGGTCATATACTGGGTTTTATTTTACATATCAGGAGCAATAATTTCTAATGAATAAAAAAAACAGAAAATAGTAGCACCTCTAGCGCGGAACCGGAATATGTGGCCTTATCCAAATTACGTAAGGAAGCCATTTTTTTAAGAATACATAAAGTGAGTTAATTTTATTAAATGAAAGCAAGTCAGCTAATTTATATAGTGATAACCAAAGTCCTCTCAAATGAGCATCTAATTCATTGTTACTTTCAACTTCTCAAATACTAGCAGATATATTAACCAATGTTTCAGGGAATCTCTCAAGTAAAAACTGTAAATGAAGTTTCATGTTTATTGTGTGTAAATTATTTTATAAGGACAGAATATATGATAGATATAAAAGAATAATGGCGGTGCTTACAACTTGAACCCTCTGTAGAATTTGTATTATTCTATCTGGCAACACTGATTACGACAAAACGAAATAAAATTAGTTGATTTCAATAACTAAACCCTGTTTTGTCACATGAATACTATCCGCACCGGATCAGGTTTTTTTAAACTCGTGGCAATTATCAAATTATCAAACTTAAATTTAAATGTCGTAGCAGAACGTGTTCGCCATTCTAGTAGCTTATTTCTTTTATAAAATAAATCGATCCATTATTTAAATGTCTCCACGTAAATACAGCATTTCATAAATGTTAATGGCGGTGCTTACAAAATGGTACTCTGAACGCTTTGAAGCTGAAGATCTTTAAAATTGTACACCAGTTTTAATGGTGATGCGGGAAAAGTTCAAGACAAAAAAGTTAATTTTAAATATGTCAAATGCTGATATCGATTCCATTACGTATATATATATATATATATATATATATATATATATATATATTTACAATTATATGTCTACCTTAAAAATAAATAAGCAGACCTAAATATTTTTCTATTAAATTTGGTATGGTATATAATGTACAAAAATGAATGCCTGTGTAAAATGTTTGCTAAAGATATCATTATAAATTTTCATAATAGACATAACCATCATCCTTTTTTAAAATTTCTCTAATGACGGTTGTTCATTGAATCAAACAAAATACTCTTTCTCTATCTGCATCCAAAATTTTGTGTAATCCATTTTTATTAGGTTTTTTAACTCTTGCAACCTTACTACTCACTCGTCCCTTTTCTGATCCTGATATGTCGTTTGTTTTAGTTTGCTCTATCAAAAATATTATATTTATTCTATTGTTATTTCATTTTTCTTTGCTTAAATACATTAATGTTCCTTCAAAAGTAATTCAAATATTCAAAATTTCTCTGAGTAAATTTATTAGAGAGGTTCATAGTCTTTTTATAATCGACGATCATGGACATATATTTTTGAAAAGCGACCAGTGTTTCAAAAACGCTTTATTTTCGAAGAATGATATACAGTGATGGAATAGGTACTGACTAGTCATTACGTGCAAGCGTTGAATAGACTAGTTAACTGCTTCAAAATTATTGTTTTTAGTAAAATATCATGAAAATCGAAGTTAATTAAAATGAAGGTAATAATAATCAATTATAAAAATTTATTAAAAAATAAAGCAGTTAACCTTGTATGCCATTTTCAATTCAATGTTATGAATATTGTTGATATATCTATCTGTCTCATTTGCTATAGTAGAATACATAAAGCATTATTGAAAACGACTACATAGTTCTTATCAAAGATATGATCGAAATTATTAATAATAACTCACATGATAAATTCGAATATATATTCTTTCATTACGCATAACTCAAAATTCTAAACATTTTGGGCAGGAATTATCAAATATAGAATGAAAAAAAGCCAAATTTATGTTTACAATTTTTATTAAACGTCAATCAATTTTCTATTATAAACCACCTGAATAATTTAAAACAAACGACGGAGTAAAACCAATTCGAAAACGGATTCAAATAGAAAATTGCTTCCTACTCTAATCTCATAAATAACAATAGAAGACACGAAGTACCACTAAATTCAAAATCGTGAGAATACTTTATTTAAATAACGATTTACTTAAAGTAAGCTTAACTATAAATGTCACATTAACCACCAAAAAGCTGCTAAACATGTGTTATCTATTAAAAAAATTGTGCAAATTCTTAAGTAAACTTGGATAAATAATTAAAATATATATTTTTCAGGCATTAGCGATGACGTTCATAAAATAATAATTTCATAATTATATGCAACTCAAGATAACTTTAGAAAGCCTAAAAGTTATAGTTTTAAGCAAAAATAAGGCGATAATGCATCTAATAAATATTTCTTAGGCTTTCAAAATTCAAACACCACTGCTTTTTTGCTCTCTAGAAACTTCATAAAAGAAGAGACATAAAAAATTTATTAAATAACTTTCTGTTCTATATTGCTGAAATATTAACGTCATAAACTAATTTATTTATTAATATGTTCCATAAGAAACAATATATTTTCATTTCATAATTTTCAAATCCAAGAGGAATTTAAACGAAACTCCAATAGGAGCTATTGTTCTGGCTCTATGTAGTGTACCTACCAATATAACTAGGC
This sequence comes from Druceiella hillmani, assembly GCA_039881145.1. Lineage (NCBI taxonomy): Eukaryota > Metazoa > Arthropoda > Insecta > Lepidoptera > Hepialidae > Druceiella > Druceiella hillmani. Next base: position 1,285,269 of record JAYKKI010000149.1, read on the forward strand.
GAGTGCTGTATACAATACGTGCAATTCTCAATTTGCTAAGTTGTTTTACATTTATCACGTTAAATTTAAGATTGTAACTAACGATGTAGTTCAATTAATTTGTAAATAATATCTTATCATGACTGCGAATCGTTAGGTATAATCCATGGACTCAATGCAAGCAAAAAAATAATATTCTACTGGATATTTCTGGGCTTTTTTATAACCATCATAACAATAAAATTCCTGTAATATTCTAATAAAGATAATGAAAAATGGAAAGTACTAAAACGATAATAACAAACAGAAAACTGTAAAGAGTGTATCGATATACCAACGAGATCGTAAGAAACATTTGCTTTTATACAGCATTTCTAAATAAATTGAAGTAATATTTCAAAATTCTTTCAGGGGCATTGGTAGAATGACCATTTCTTTGTCATTTTTTTTAAGATTTACAATTAGACGCTAATTAATAATTTGAGATATAAAACTTTATTTTTAATTCAAACATTCCCAAATAGAACAAAGCTAAGTTCGAAGAAATGTTTCTTGGCGAGTTTTTCAGCATATATTATTAAATGTTTATTCATTTACTTTAAATATTATATGTATTTGAACCCTTTAAAGACCAACTTCGGTGGTTTTCTAATACGTTACAAATATCCACATTTCAAATGAAAATATTAGTTCTCGTTTGTGAAATTGTGTACGATAATTGTTTTATTTTATTGTTTTTTTAGTGTACTGTAGAAATCATTGGAATTTGCATTATAAATTAATAATTTAAGTGCCCGAGAAACCAGAGATAATTTTGTGATTCAAAATAATATAGAAAGTATTGTCAAATTAAATATTTTTAATATTGGAACAAAACCATAACGTTTTTAATTCTCCGTATATTTTTTAATCCTTCATCATAAAACACTTTAAACATATAATATAAATAAAAATGCACATAGGTATATTATATAAACGAAAATAGTTTTACCGCTGCAAAATAGATATTAATGACAATAAAGAGCGTAAAATATATTAAAATACAATTTAATTCCAAAATTAGATCATCTTATCGTTTCTATATTGTTTTGCCATGCGGACTCGATCGATTTGGCGTGAAGCACCACTGCGAACTCGCTTAATGAATATGCACCCCGCAGACGGCCAAATATATGTAGAGTCGCCTGTACACGTTACCTGTATACGACAATTTAATTAGAGCTCCTCGGTAAACACACGCCGAGCACTCTGCGACCTTTACGCATAAATATTATTTGTGAGTAAACGATTATATATTCATATGTCTCACATATGTGGCAAGTTAACCCCTGTACTCAATTTAGAATAAAGTTTTTTAAAAAGAATTATTACTGAATAAAAGAAGCTATTTTATTTGAAAAACATAATTCACTGCATTGTTTTACCAAAAAAAAGCAAAATAACCCGTAAAATTCGTTTTATAAATCCTTAAAAGAATGTCTTACTTTGTCATTGTATACACCAAAGATTACGTCAATGGCAATAAATAAAGGACACAATAAATATTGTGTTTCAGAACTCTTTTAAAAATATAAACAGATTGGGGGTAAATACAAGTTTATATCGGGATGGGTATAATACGGGTGAGGCCAAATATAGACAAAACATCTAATCTTTATAAACTACCCAAAATAATTGTTCAAAAAGCTAACATCAAATGTATGCAAATAGAAACGGAGAAAGAGGTTAGACTATATGCGATGTGTATATGCTATGAATTTTTATATTTATACACACCAGCCTGAATGGTTTTCCAAAAAAAGGAACATGGGTAAATACTGTGTATTGATGCTAAATATAGATGGGTAATATCCAAGCTATTTCTTAGTAACTAAAAATCAGTTAGGTTTCAAAAAAGTGAAAACAATATTGCTTCCATTGGATGCTCATAGTAACACATGAAAAAAAAACTTGTATGCATTTGACTTATTTCTTGCTTATGGCATAATTACGTTATCATTTCCTTCTCGCTCAAAACATCGTCCCCTATCTTTTGGAAAGTTTTTTTTAAATCATTGAAGAATAATTGGAATGAAGCGTTAAGTTGTTGACTGAACTCTAATCCTAGCGATATAATAATAACAATATTGCGGAAATCCTGGCAAACGTATATCTTAAATCGATTCGCATTGACTTAGTTCTGAATCGTTTCAAAGCTACAGGGCTTTGAACTTGTAATGTTAATGCTATTAAAACGGGGGATTACGTCGCTTCTGTACGTATTGTCAAACGTACAGGAACACATCTCAAATCATCAAGTTATGGGATGAAATTTTCTCTTTGTTATTTCATCACTCAAGTACTAAAGCCACGCATTAACTGGTACAAAAATCAGTAGATGAGTAAATATGACAAACTCGCTTGGCACAGATTTCAAGTAACGTCGTTTAAGAGGAGTGGAGCGTGAGTTGCAGTTTCGACATTTTCTTTTCTATTCAGAAAAAATAATCAAAGCTTTTAACCAAATCCATGCTAACGTGCAAATATTTTAATGAAATAATTCCAAATTTAAAGGTCGTTTTAAAGTTAATGATAATATTTTTCTCGACTACAAACAATACAAGGAAATTCAAGAAAATAAAAAGGAAGATCAAAAACAAATTTCTTTAGTGTAGGAAAAAAAAGAGTTAACGATAATATTTTAAGGACAATTATTTTTCTTAAAGTCATTTGTATAGGTACTTTTCATGAAAAATATGCATGTTAAAATGCTTTATCACTATGTGAAATTTAAAATTTCCACATAAGTTTCAGAGAAAAACAGCGGTAATAGACGAACAGGCTGATGGAACCATAAGTGATTGTATAAATATTTCCTTATTTAATTTATAGGTACAGGAACCTAAAAAGTGGTCCAATGAGTGTCGGAAAAGGACAAAGAAGAAATCCATTTTTTGCATATCTTTTGAATTTGTTAATCGAAGCTAAAGGAAATAATTTAACTTGGAGATCTTTCATCAAATGTATAGTGTACATAATTTTTCAGATTTTTCAAACCTTCGGTTACCTATCTCAATGGGATTCCACTTTATATATATGGGAGATAAATTTTAAAAAAATTAACATCTTGCAACGTATCAATTCGGATCCCCGTACGAAGCTAATACAGCAGAACGATCGAACGGACAGAGGGACGGATGGACGGCCACTACAAAATTTTAAGGGGTCATTGCTTTACTACGGAACCCTAAAAAGACTGCTGTGAAATATATGAAAATAATATTCCAGACATAATTTTAAAATTTTAATAAAAGTTAGCACTTACCTTAAAAATATTTAACCATAAAGTAACTATTTAACCGGTAATTTTAGTATACATTTTAAAAATAAATTTTCACATTTACAACAAAGCATGCCATAAAAATGTTTCAAATTTGTGTTTTTCGTATTTTACCAATAACGCATGGCTTAAAGCCGTGTTTTATAATTCTACCCATTTTACTAGAACAAAATTGCAAAATCCCTTACATAAATGTAAAATACGGGAGAGCAATTATAATTGTCCCTATTGTTATCGTGAGACGAGCTCTCAAATGCAAACAAAAAAGGTTGTAACGTAATGCACACCAGATAAATTGACTGACGATTTTAAATCGGCAGCAAGCTACTGGAAGCCGAAGGCTGAATGTTGTAGATGGTGGCGCAAAACAAAGCGAAATGCGTGTTGAATTGCTCAATTTAAGAAAATGAAACTTTAAATAATATTGCTTCATAAAGGATAATTTTTGATGAAAGTTATCCATACCAACAAAGATATTTGTTTTTAAGCATAAACTGCGCCGTATATTTTAGGAAAATATGGAAAATATTAACGTCTGTCAAATTCTGATTGCCTATATAATATGTAAATTAATTGTGTAAATACTTTTGTGTGGAACAAAGTGTATCTTATTATATATGCTGGTACTGTTAAGTTTTATGGAAATGTGATTAAGATTTACATGTTGAAGCCTAGTTATGTAAAAAAAGTTCTAGATATCGTATGTGATGCTCAAAAATTTAAAGAAATAAAGATGCCTGCATTAATATTAAAAAATACAGTTCCACAAATAATTGCCTGATAATATCGTACTATTCGACAATCGATGGTAATTACTTATATAAGTGAGTTAGCAATGATTAGCACTTCGGTTAATAAAACAGTAACTCTTAAATTATATTTCTCAATACCCTATAAAATAATTCAAATATTACTTTCTGCACTTCGCATGACTTTAGAAATAAAAAGTTCTTGTTATAATATGTGACTTGAACCTCTTTCGTCTTTTTAAATTTAAACTTTATGGTTATCTTTATTAAAAGTGGAAAAACGGAGTATAGGTGGATTCAACGGTGGGTCGGTCCTTTATCATTGCTCATTTCCTCAGAAACCTTAAGACTGATTTTTTTTATATTTTTATCCTACGATGTGCATATAAAACGAAATATGGTAATGCGGTATATAAAATTGTTTATCTAGGTGCAAGTAAGATTCATTTTCCTAAATATAACATTTGTCAAAGAATAAACAATACAAATGACGGATTCTATATGTATACTCATTAAAAATGATTGGGAACTGAAATCAATTGTGGCACATGACACTTCTCAGGTGTGTTTTGAATTTTAAGTACGTAATTGAAATAAACAAAAAATATCTTCGAAGTCAATTGAAAATATGTAAACCTTTTATAAACAAAATATCAGTTGATATCTTTTAATCAAAAAATTGTGTCAAAATATATATATATATATATATATGTATATATATATATATATATATATATATATATATATATATATATATATGACTTATTTGATATATGAATTTGAATGTCCAGAAATCGATCTTCGTCAATATTATAAAAGGATACTTATTCCAAGTTGCGTTTATCCAAAAGTTTAGGTTAGGCGTTGTTTAGATAGTAAACTAAAAATTTTTCTTTTTTATTATTTAAAATGACCCTATTCGTAATACAGATATAATACGAATAGCGTAATTTCAAATAACAATGTTTGCAAGACTTTTCAATTCATATTAAGTATTTTTTCCTTGCATTATTTGAGAAAAAAGTAATTAAAATGAAATTGAAAATTAATTACCTCCATACTTTCTTATTTATCCATTTTTTATTTATTTATTGAAAGGCTCACAAAACAAGTTACAGTTATGTAAATGTATTATAAAAAGAACAAAGTGTAAAACTAGACAATAACTCTATTTATGTGTACACAAGATGGTTATAGTATTTATATATACATTTTCAATCGTTAGTTGTGTTATTATATATATATATACATATATATATATATATATATATATATATATATATATATATATATATATAAATAATATATTTTGTATCTCCTTTTTATAAAATCCCCTCCCCTTTTATAAACTTGTAGTACGAATAGTCTCTGCAATGGTATACGGGATCTGAATAGAGTGTAAAATTTGGGCAGAGAGAGGAGATAGGGACAATCAACATGCGACAATAACTACTAACCCGATAATCGACAATAACTACTAACCCGTAAATGCGCATTATTTCGAATTCGATACTTTGACTCGAGCTATTCGAATACTGACTTAACCTCTGACAGACTCCTGTCGAAAATAAACCTTGTTTCGCCCTAACAGGATGCATTCCACGTCAACATGAAATGTGTCATAACGCCGACGTGACTCCAACAAACAACAACTAAATTAACCGAGCATGACGCTCTGACCCGGATCTGGCAAGTAACGTCATTCACGGCGCTAGAGACACGACATCTGTTTAATTGTGGGAATACTGAGGACAGATTAAGATAATTTGGTTAACCGTATTTAACCCTGTCATGAGGTCGCCGTTTCGTTGGTACTCACATATGTATAATGTTAATAAAGTCAACCATACTACGGCTATGCTATACGAGTAAACTTCATAAAAAGGCGTGGAAGTCCTCCAATTCAATTTTACTTTTATTCAACATAGAAATATTGTGTCCCTCGTTAAACGTCAAAGGCATATCATAGAATAGAAAACAAAAAAATAATTTACAAATATCAAAATATATCATAAAGTATAGAATTTACATTAATTATATTTATTTATATTAGTTTAATAAGTTAGAGTGATGACTCCAGTAATTTTTTCGATTAATCATCAATTTTAAATACGCTTTTTAGAATAAATGAGTTTTAGCAACGTGCTTAAAATGTTTTTCTGACAAATACACTACATTTTCTTCCCTAGAAATGAACTGCCAACCTTTGTGGGTCTCAAATTGGGAATATCCAGTTTATTTTTATTTCTATGTTGTAATTATATCGATCATAATGTTTGAAGCACAGTAATTGTTTTTTTCTCGTATGTAAAATATTTTCAAAAATATGTTGTGAAGGCATATTAATTACTTTAAATAGTTCTCTAGGCAAATCTCGCGAAATTAATCTGTACATTGAGCGAATATCTCTGTTTTGCAAAATAAAAATGGATTCAATATTAGCAGCCCCACCCCGAACAATATACTGTACGACATTATACTATGAAAGCAGTTAAAGTAAACCATTCTTGCAGTTTCATCATTAGTTAAATGTTCGATATCCTTGACGGTGTATGCAGCGGAACTAAGTTCCCCTACCAATTGCGAAATGTGAGCTCTCCATCGTAGTTTACTGCCTATAGTAATATTGTTGTGCTAACAAAATCGATTTTATTATAATCAAATACTAAGTTAGTGTCAATTAGTTTTACATTTGGAAGAGTAATGCACTTCGATTTTTGTTTAATAAATTATTAACCGTAAACTAATTAAGTATTTGTGACATTGCTTTATTAGCATTATCTAATTGTTCAACATATCTATTTATTTTAAATATGAGAGATGTATCGTAAGCAAACAATATTATTTCAACAATTTTTTCAACCAAAAATGCACAACGTTAATGTGCACAAGAAAAAGGAAGGGTCTCAATATAGAACCTTAAGGAACACCCATCTTTACTAAAGATCCTGATTTAATTTTCCCTGTCTGTATTTTTTGTAACTTGAAGTATATATATATATATATATGTACATATATATATATATATATATATATATATATATATATATATAATATGGATATATATATGTATATATACATATCAATTTTTCTTACACTATGTATAAATTTAGCCTTAAAAAATAATCTTTTTGTATACTCACAAACTATGACAATATGATACAGTCTTCTAAGAATTCGTGATGCCTATAAATCAAGATTATCCAGATATGTCTGGTAATAAAAGAATTAATTCCTGCGAGATAATATATTGTAATCATTTACATCATGGGCCTTTTTCCGCTGATCAATTCATTTGTTAGTCTATACAATAAATATGAGTATAAAATAATTTTTGTTTTCTTAAATTATTCAATAATTATCTATCTTTAAATTAAAATATGTAAACAATGACACCAGTAGGATCCGATAAGAATATAAATTTATTGAATAAAAAGGGATTATATAAATGTACCCGCCTAAGTATTGATGTCGTTGCCGTGGTGTTTTGGGTTGATTACAAGGCAAACGGCCTTTGACGAAGCGGCTCACCGCAGCGACCCGGGTTCGATTCCCGGCCGTTAGTCGAACGGGGCTAGACTGGTGTTTGGTAGGCTGTAAAAGATTCCTCTCGTAACAATAAGTCCACCATATGTATCAATTAGATACATTAAAGTAGATAAATAAATAAGTATTGTTAAAAAAACACTATTTGTTAGAAAAAAAAAAGATTCTATAAATAACTGTCAAAATATGAATGGAAATGTTCGTTGAAATTTCATAGAATAAATTACTAAATGAAAATCCTCATTAAATCAATTAGAGTAAAGTGCAGTGAGCATTAAGATTGTGAGAACTAAAATAGTGCATACTTCATAAACTAATACATTAAATATCATAAAGGAGAGGGATATGAAAAAACAGAGTTGGAGAGAAAGGGATGTAACATGATAAGGAATTAAGATAAGAACAATTTTCCCAAGACTTTAGAAGCACGCATCTACCTTTGGAATGACACAACTGAACTTTTCTCCAGTCTAAAAAAACATATAATGAAAGACAAAAGACAAAGAGGGTGTAAGTGCAAAGTTATACTTTGGTATGAAGAGAAGGATTCAGGAATGATGGTAAAAGTTCAATCTTAGACCATGAATTAATAAGGATGTTTGTCCGAAATTAGAAAAAAATAAAGTCAACCCCTAGGTTTTTCGTAATTTAAATAAAAGAAAACGCGGAATATATGTAATTACATAGATTATGTATTGAAACGCAACCTAAACTCCGAAACACGGGTACTATTTTTCAGGTTCAAAATAACAGATACAGATAACGGATTATTTATGTGAGGAGCAAGGTATTAACATGACTTATTTGAAAGCGCTGGCTGAAACGTGCGATAAAGTTTAAAATATTTTTCCGGATTTCCCAATACATTTTCTAGCCACTTAAAATATAAATAAATTATAAACAGAGCGGCGTGCGATATAGTAAAAGAAGATACAATCTACAAATGGTTTGGATGAGATGTTTATATTTGAAAATATATAAATATTTTACATATATTTACGCAATACGCCAACGCAATTTAGATTTCCTTACCTACATCTCTTTAAAAGAAAGTAATATAAACAATTAGTACAGTTTAAATAGTCATATTTTGGTGATGTCACTTAGCAAAGTATTCAAGCATTAAATACTCAACAAAAATGACAAAAACAAATTACAAAAATAATTTCGCTTGAATTGCATCGAAATATACCCAGTAAAATTATATGAAATATTAACACCACTTATTAGCATACATATTTTCGTGTATTTCTTCGAAACTCAGAAAAATGCTCAAATAACTGCATATTTATTTTTGTTATAATTTTGAAGTCGTTCAATAATAAAATGGACTATTAACTAAATCTAAAACTACTTAATGACTTTCACTTACGAAATCTAAACATCTATAAAACACTATGAGTGGGTCTATCTCTATTTAAAATTTCTATCTTCAACCAAACGAAATGAATATTCCTATGGTACCTAGGCAAATGCGACTAATGAGTTTCCATGACCAATTCAGTGACCATGAAATACGGAAACGTGAAAATAAAATAAAGCAAGTCAACACCGAATCATCAATCAAATACTCATATTCAAAAAATACAATTAAACAGAGAAACGTTTGGTTCAAAGGGAAACGGAAGCAGAACGGTTGGATCAAACAAATACATTTTTATTTCTTTTCGTCTTGTTTAACTTTAATTTGGGTGGTATATTTATTTGTGGTAAATATATGAATACGTTTATATTTGCTTATTCATGGCCATCAATTAGTTACGAGACTTGTTGCGTTATAATTTACTGTTTGCGATTAATATTATAGCAGAAAGGCTATTTTCTGAGCTTTTTAATTTGGAAATAAAGTAAGTAAAAATATTATTTTGAAAAGGAAAACATATTTAAAAATAGTTTCGGAGAGTTCTAAAATATCTAAAGGTCTGCAGACGATAATGTGAAAGAAATTATTAAGAAAGTTTAGTAAAGAAAAAATATAAAGTATTGATTATTAACCATATTTCTTTTATTTTCCTATATTCATATATTTTGTTCAACGATCCTACGTAGAAACATAAAAATACGGTTCTATACATATTCTGTATACTTAAATAACACCTGAGATGCCGAAAATTGATATATTGTTGCTACAGTAGTTTATAATCGTAAAGTAAATTCGACAAATTCGAAAGAGAAATATTTGTTTAGCTCATGTTCTGAATAGTTTCTGGAATGGTATTTCTAAAAGATTTCTACATTTTTAGATTTATTTAAATATGGAGTAATATAGTTTTTAAGCTTTTTCTCACCCTCCTTTGTTTTTTTTATAGTAAGAGTGAGCAATATTAAAATTTAATTTAGACACTTCAACCACAATACTATTTTGATAAATTAAATTACACAATACTATTTTGAAAAACTAAATTGATATATTGTTGCTACAGTAGTTTATAATCGTAAAGTAAATTCGACAAATTTGAAAGAGAAATATTTGTTTAGCTCATGTTCTGAATAGTTTCTGAAATGGTATTTCTAAAAGATTTCTACATTTTAGATTTATTTAAATATGGAGTAATATAATTTTCAAGCTTTTTCTCACCCTCCTTTGTTTTTTTTTTATAGTAAGAGTGAGCAATATTAAAATTTAATTTAGACACTTCAACCACAATACTATTTATGTAGAGCAGATTTGTTTATATTTATAATGTTTGGGAATATTTTACTTATTTAATTAGAATTTTGAAGAATACACACATCGATTTTGTTTGATTCAGCATAGAGGCGAAAACGGTTCATTCAACAATTTAAGGGAAAGCCCAAAATTTTACCGAATATAAAAATGGAATAAACAATGGGCTAAAAATAATTTTAATAAAAATACCATCCATCAAAGAAAATGTCGAAGCAACAGCTTCAGAGCAACTAATCCAAATATATAACAATGTACGTTAACAATTATCCGCTAGTTCTGAAACTGGGTAAATGAATGAGATTCTTTTAACATAACATTTCACAACGCTAGAACTAATAAATTTTCGGACTGAGTAGAAAATTGTCTTTAAAGAAGAAAAGAAAAGGAATAAAGAATTTAGGGCTCCATCAAATAAGGCTACACTTCACTTTCGCGTTACACAACAGGATCACGCCACATTTTGCCCCTGACTGGCGGATTTCTGAGGAAAATTTACTTGAAAGTTTTTATGTTTCAGGGAAACCATTATAATTTCCAAACCAAACATACAGTTTATAGAATAAAAAGTGAATTATACAAATACTGTGCACTTGAAACTAAACCTAATTTTATCGGTTTCTTAAACCTCAAAAGTATAAGTAAAATTTTTATCTAAAATATAGGTAAACACTTAACAAATTGAAGTGCCAATAATGAAATGAATTCGTTTATACGTAGTGTGTATACAAACTGACATTTATCATTTAATATATTCATACATGCTACGCAATTGCACTGTTATAACTCTCAATTGCGCTATATTAAAAAGAGTCGTTTCACTTTTTATCCTGAACTCGAAACAGAATTACGGGGATATGATAAATACATAATATATCCAAGTGAGGTAGGTTCGTGTATAGTTACGGAGCAGTGAAAGCGTTTGTGTAATTTGCCCAACAGTAGTTGCAAAAAAAAGTAGAATCGAAACTATATCCAAAACTATGATGTGAGTGTAGAGTTAACATGCGAATAAATGTTTGTAATATAAATGTAAAAAACATTTTCCCTTAATCCAAAATGATGATATATTCGTAGTATTATCGTATGAATAATTTATATGTAGTACAAACATATTTTTTTCTTATCTTACGAATTCTATTCAATACTTATATTCTTACGAATTCTATTCAATACTTTCAATCAGGGTTTAAAGAAAATATCGGCTAATGAATATTGGACTCAAAAAAGAAATTTCAAACTAAAATCTACACTATTATTTTCACAAAACTAATTTTTTTATTAGTCGGCAAGACTAATTTTGTAGAAATTCATTGTTCACAATTTAATGTAACTACATTATGTAGTATTATTTCTACTTTCTTTAATTTTTTTACCAATACCTAGGTTTTGTTGTATTACAACAGCTTCAGGTGGGCTATCTTTGCTAATAGCTCATGTGGTAAAGAAATTAAAGAAAGTAGAAATGATACTACATAATGTATTTTCATAATGTATTGTCATTTAATTGTGACTAATATACCCGCCAAATTTTTCCAGCATTTTCAGAATGTTGTAAAAACTTTTCGAACATGTGTGTACGTGGCGTTTGATTTTCTGTTCGGTTAGCAAATAAGTTTGGGAGAGTAAACAAATTTTCACAAAGGGAATGTCAAGATTTTCAGAATTATAAAACCTACAAATTTTGATATGCGGCACGCATATTTTTTTTAACTTTTCAGTACTCGCAAAGAAAGTATTTTTCAAAATTTAATCCATAAAGGTGCAAAAATAGGGGAGGAAAATTGTAATAGGAAATAGTTAATATTAAAAATATAAAAATTTGCATTTAAACTCTCAAATGGGCATATAGCGAATAAAAAAATCAATAATTTTTCCCCGGGCGAAGCCGGAACCGAGAGCCAGTTTAACAACATTTCTAGAAATTTCGTTTCCAAGAAATAAAATCATTTCTAATCTTTGCATTTTTTTCTAAGGTAATGTATCTTAAAAGAAAGTACGAAACTCTTATAAAGTCATTCGCATGTCCGTCTATCCGTCTGTTACACATGTGTTGTTTTCTCGGAAACTACTTTGCACAGAAACTTAAAATTTGGCATGGTAATAAAATATATTAACCCACACATATCTCATGTACACTGTGGGTTATCATTAGAAAGGTCTACTATTAAAGTCTCAAAATGATTCTTTTCATAATTTTAGATAACAAAAAATATGCCTTTCTCATATTTTCAAAACTACTAAACATAAAATTATGATAATTTTTTAAATGGGTTTTCATAAACCTACTCGAAAGACGTGAAAAATTATAGCAATTACCCTAGGTCTTATAATTTTTTAAATATGCATCTGATTTTACGCCTGTTAAAGGAAATATATTTTTATTACTTTAAAAACAAATTATGTTTTTAAATAATTTGATAAAATCAGTGTGTACAAAGGTTTATAAGTGCAAATGTACACGGCTCTTTAGATTTTTTTGTATTCTAATTTGAACAAATTGTGTTAAAATGAAAATTTCAAATAAACAATTTTTTATCGATACTTTAGCACGTTTGACTTCACTAATCCTCCAACTATTATCAATTACAGACAAAATTTTGATTTGGTAGAACAATAGATTTTTGGACTTCTCTAGAAAATGTAAAATGAAAATGGATTATAATTTTTTTTTGATATGAACCTTTGTTATTATAAAAGAATTCGTTGGTTAATAAATTATTTTTTATTTACATTTCCTTAATAATTTTTACATTGAAACGTTTCGCTATAACAAATAAAACCTACGCGAAAAGAATTCCTAAGAAAAAGACTGAATTGCCAGCATAATTTAAATTTTCTTTCTCTGGAATGATGTCGTATTGCTGAATATTCAAATCCTAAAATAGGGTTTTTGTTTGTAAGTCTCCGCATCGCGTTTTGCTCATATCGCTTAGCGCTCGTAATGATTCTGCGTGGCGCTCATAAATTTGAAATGTGTTATTTTGTATTTAGGAATCCATTAAATTCTGTTACTTTACCACTTTCATAACACCCAGAATTTGCTATCAGTCTTAAGAAAATTAGCAGAAACATTTTTCCGTTCTATTTAGCTCAAAAAAAAGGGACCATGTTTCAGTATTCAATGCTTTTTTATTTATTTAGCCATGAATTATAATTAATTATGTATAATACAGACATCAATTGTCTTTCACTAAATTATACGCTATATTAAATACCATAGAATATTTGTAGAAATATCTAGTGTGAGAATGATGGGGAAAATCTACAATATAATTAATTTTATATTAACATCTTTGAATCCAAAAAGAGAACGTATAAAACGTAAAGTTCTGATCAGTATATATACACCTACTCATACTCTCCATATAAGTGAGTATATATTATGGACGCAAAAAGAAAAAAAGAAAAAATTTTAACATTTCTTCAATTACCTTTTGAAAGATCATCCATCTCCATTTCCGTAAACTCTCATTTCTAAAATGTGGAAAAGTTGATAGAACTAGCTTTTAATGAGTATTTTTAATTAAAATCCAAATAATATTACATTCGAAAAGTAAGAACACCTATATTTTATTTGACCCGATTAGAAAAGCTATATTTTATCTATCACTTTTAACACTTAAAATAATTTTCGTAAAATATTGACAATTATTGGTTTTTATAATAATAACTGAGTTATGAAACTTTAAACACACAATATACTTTTATGCGTTCATATTTAACGCAGAGCTAATGAGCGAATGACTTATTTGTACAAAATCACTAAATAAGCCAAATATCCGCACATTGTCCAGATTATAAAAAATAATATATGAGCTACAAAAATAATCGTGAAAACTACAAACTAGAAATTCCGTTTATAACGCTTTTGAGTACAAGGTAAGAAGGAATAAGATAAATATTTTTATAAGGAAAAAAAATGTTCCAAAACTTTTAAGCCAGTTTAGATAAAAAATTTGAAACACGTTTCTTTGGAACGTTCGACCTATGCTTCTTAGACTACGAACTATGAGAAAAACGTTTCGAAAATGCAAGATTAAAATGAAGAAAAATTATAGTTTAAAAGAAATGGGTTCACACCAATATAAATTTAACTATTTTTGTTTATGGCTCTTAATAATTTTCTCACGTAATTAATTGCTGTTAATGGTAGTACGTTTGAAGAGATTATAAAGAAATCTGAATGTTTATATTAATGCCGCAGAAGAATAAAACTGAAAGTATACAAAATTTATTCAATATTGCAGGAAAAAACTGCACTGCGTTCTAAATTTGTCACCAAACGTGCGTGAACTTAATCTGATTAAACCGATATGGACTAATATCAAAAGGCTCGCACGTGAGCGTAGTTTCTGTATATCGCTGAAATAATTTATTATTATTACATCAAGGCTTAAGTTACAACCCACGATATAGTTCTGATCAATACTTATATAATACATCATACATATACCTACTAATCTATTTTTATTTTATTCGGTCGGGTTGAAACAAATATATTTTTTTTTTTCATATCCATTATATGTCAATATTTTGACTTAATAAAAGTCTAAAAGATAACCTGAAATATGTATCACAAATAGAAGAACATAAGCTTTATTGAAATGGATAATAATATATTTAAATAACGTACTACGTTCTTTGTGTAACTCATGGTTTATTGTAAAATAACAAATTGTGTTTCGATTATAAAAAATTGGCGAAAGCCTTATAATAAAAGTAAGTCTCCAAAGTTTATTTTTTCATTAACACAGATTATGCTATATTATAGACATAAATATACGTATCCAATTCTGGTAATACCAAGTAACAAAAACTTAATTAAAACACCGGTCTGATCATATACAAACAAAAATACAATATTGAAAAATACAATAAATAGGGACAATTTATTAACAACAATAGTTTATTACCGTAATATTACTATAAAATAAAAATATTAATGTAATGTGCTAGTTTCTTTATACGTTAAAAAAATATCGCTCAATTGTAAAATAAACTAAAACGGACATTTTTTATTACAACAGCCTATTAACGTAGTATACAAAATAAATCCTAATAAAAAGTATAAACCATCACACGTTAAAGAAATTTTACTCAATATTTAAATAAACTAACCAATGACAGTTTATCAATGTGTAACAATTTATTGATGTAAGTTTATTAGGATCACAGCAGATCTCAATCAAAAGTATAAACCACTAACTTTATACTTTTTTTATTACTTTACTAAAAATATATATTTTTGTATTGGAAAAAAATATTACTTATTTTTAATGCACAACAATTTAATAGTTCTAACCAAGGACAGTACGCCTCCCTGCATACTCACAGCCCGTCCCATATGTTTCTACAATTAAATCTAAGAGTCAATTAATATTAAGATACTGAAATGGGCACTACAACTTAATTGCTTTCCCCTTCTCTATTAACCTCTCCCTTTCACACTTACCCTCTCTCCCTCTCTCTATCTATATCCTTCCAACGACAGTAGTCGTCTCGCGACAGTAATGACCTTGTTAAATTTAGTTAAGTGTACCTAAAGATCTGGTCGCTATCCATCTAGGTCAGTGCTGTTATTTACTTAGAGAAAGAAAAATGCGCATGTGTGTTGATGACCATTTGTTTTCATAAACACCGTCTGAGTTAGACGTAGTAATGCTCAAAGTTTTGCGGACAAAACTTTTTGTTACAATTAATGATTCCACATGAGAGACTAATGGGCATTTTGTAACCACGACAAACTGCAATAAAGAGTAACCTTGGCTAGTTCAAGGTTTATTTCTAATTTCAGTATCAAAATTTTTAAAATTCCGCTGAAAAGTATTATTTCCTTTGGATAGCAGTTGTGTCAGAATTTATAAAAGGGAATCGGTATATCCTTTCGTTTCATATCTTGTACATGCCGTTTCTCTAGTTTCCCTATAAATTATCTCGTTTCGGATATAATAATTAGTGTATAATTAAATCTTTCCACTTGATCTTGATGCTGGGGAACCAATTTTGTTACTTCGGAACCTTGACTTAATTTCCCTTCCAACAAGATAGATCGATTTCTATAAGGAAGGCGTGAGTCACTAAAATGACGGTATTTTTTTAAAGTAAGTCATTAATAAATTACGCATATATTCATTAAATAAGTTGACTTAATTCCATACTAGAAATCCTCAAAGTTTGCGTCATTGAAATGTGAAAGAACATTAACAATCACCATAAAAATAAAGTCAGAAACGAACTCTCCAGAGTAAAAATTCTAATTAAATGGATTTAATTTTTTTTGCAGAATGAACTGATGTCCTTCTTGCATAAGTTGACTGAGTTATAATATAACATGGAAAACGGAGAGTGTGATAAATGTAAAACACTTACACATCCATCTGACAGATAAGTTTATTAATATTCTTTATTTCTCATATAATTATTATTACTATCAAGGGGTACAAAAAGGATAAAAAATATTTCATTTAATTAATTAAATGAAGATATTTGTATATTTTCGTCAATCGACTATACTAAAATACTTAAATTGTTTACTTATTTATCCAAAATGAGCGTAAATTCTAATTGCGGATGGATGACATACGTTTGGTAAAAATTACGTATGACGAATTCTAAAAGGCATAACTGAAGGTTAATGAATATAGAGATGTATCTAAAAGCTTTAAAAGAACTCTTTGTAACGCCCCAACGAATTTCGTAAACCTATTCGACATCCGTTCGCTAACAACGAATTTATTTTCAAATGTTTACACACATTTGGAGTCCGCTTAATCGGGAATGTTGATACAATGAGCGGTCGTAACGAGCAACGCTCCAGCGCGTTGCGGCCAAACATTTGCTCTCTAATAGACCGAAGTTCGCTCTAAAAATGTTTGCTGAACGCTCGTCCAGATGAACGTTCATCGTTGCATTTGCTTCATAACGTTGTTTTAAGAATGGTTTGTTTCCCCACCGCATCGACTTATCTAAACCGAACAGGTGTTTGTTGTCTATTAAAATGCCTGAACCTGAGCTATTCCTATCTTCTAATAAAATGTTACTTTTTTTATCAGATTCTATTTCTTATCTGCTTGACTCTGTTCTTTTAAAAATAGATGATGTAGTAAAAGTGCGTATGGATACGTGAAAAAATGTAAATAACAAAGATTAAGCTGAGTAAATAAAGTTCAATATTTAATTAAAATTTCAATATTTAATTCCATTGCAATATTGAAATATAAAAAAAATAACTACATGAAGACATCTCTGCCAAAATTATAACTAATATAACTTATAAGCTAGCACATTAAATATTATCGGTATATTATATGTTCAGGCAATAGATATCTAATTAGAGAAAATAATGTGGCATAACAAGGACCAAATAGCATGACATGATTAATTTGTCTTTATATATCTGAATATTATTTCTTAAGATGCTAGTTTAAAATTCAAGATGGTTAAATCAAAATATATCGCAATAATTACATATTAGATTTACACCAGTTGGTAACCTTAAAAAGAAAAAAAATATTTGAGTATCTCTAACCGTATAAAACTATTTAAAACAATTTTAAATTTACGGAAATTATTGAATGAGTAAAATGATGTCTTTTTATATGGTATTCGCTAATAACCCACCTGAAGTTGTTGCTAATACTAATTTTGTTAAATCACGGTTCTGGAAATCAAAAAGTCCCTAAACAAAAGGATAATTTATTAAATTTTAACTCTAGAGATATTTGGATTTTAAACAAGATCGGAGAGCTTTCTTTAAACCTGTAAAAGGATAATGTTTATAATAATCCACAATTAAATGAAACTACGTGATGTAGTATTATTTCTACTTTCTTTAAGTTCTTTACCACGGCCTAGGTTTTATTGTATTACAACAACTTCGTGGGTTATTAGCAAAGATCATTTGCATCTTTGCTAACAGCCCACCTGAAGATGTTGTAATACAACGAAACCTAGGTCATGGTAAAATACTTAAAGAATGTAGAAATAATACTACATCACTTAGTTTCATTTAATTGTGAATAATGAATTTCTACAAAATTAAGGCCAAATATATTCAATAGTTCAAAATAATCTTAAGAATGCTAGGAATCAGTAGTACTGAAGTGTAGTTCTTTTGAGCTGACTATGTGGAATGCCTGTCTCTAGAAAATACAGCAAATTTTTAAGAATCATCGAGACGAAACCTTAGCAAAAAGTTAAATAGTAAAGAGAAAGGTTTAAGAAGGACTGTTGGGATAGGCTATTGAGAACGATTTGAAACTAATAACGCAGAATTGAAGAACAAATAATATTTCATATATATTTTATGTCTTATGATTTATCATTGTTCATATTCTTTATATGTCCTCTCTAACTCTAGATATTAACATATGTCGTACACCTTTCAATTTAATTCAATAACAAAATGAAAAGATTATTGGCCCTAATTAAAATATTAATATGAATTATTCTGCGCGGATGAGTTATTGAAACCAATTCGGTCTAATAATGCATTGCAACAAATCTAGAACAACTAAACCGCTTCATGAAATATAAAACGGTTCACCGAAATGTTTTACAAAATAAAAAACAACCTTAATTGATACCCAAAGACCTACCCGATCTACCTAGATACTTGTCCTCGTCACAATTGTGACTACTGTCTTTTAGTTACAATATTTGAAAAAGTTATACGTCAAAAATTATATTTGTACGTAAAAACTATCTTTTTCTTTCTCTATATTCATTTCAATAGAAATGAATAAATAACAAAATAACATCAAGTTAATTCACAAGAAAAAACGTTTACGAATTTTAACGTTCTTCATATCAACAAAGTTAAGCTATGTTGCTTGTAATTTTCAAAACAAACATGAAACAATTTTTACCGGACGCATTTCCAGATATACAAAGAATGCTTTTTGATCAAAGTTAATTGCGATGGAGAATTGAGGGGCTTTATGTAAGCCCTAGAACGTCGACCTTTTGTAGTTAATATTCAATAAGCCAGGCTCACGGTGAAGCCCAGTTTTTACACATTTATTGTTTATGTACAATAAAAAAATTTAAAGTGAGATTGTTCAATAGTTTCTGTTCTTTAGTTCTTGATGTTACTTTTTATTTTTATATTTAAGTTTTTTACTGTCTTTGAAAATAAGTATATGGGTCTTTTTCTTTGGGTTCTGCAATTTATTTTGTTGCGACGAATTCTATCTTTGGGAGTGTTTTTAAATATTTTAACGCTTTCT
Organism: Druceiella hillmani; assembly: GCA_039881145.1. Classification (NCBI taxonomy): domain Eukaryota; kingdom Metazoa; phylum Arthropoda; class Insecta; order Lepidoptera; family Hepialidae; genus Druceiella; species Druceiella hillmani. The sequence continues at coordinate 1,304,760 of JAYKKI010000149.1, forward strand.
CATCATATTAAACTTTTAATGACTTTTTATGTTGGATGTACATTTAACGTGTGTAACGTTTTATTCTTTCTGGTATTATTACTGCAATCTGTTTTGAAAGTCGCTCACAAGATGGTCACTTGTGCATTTGAAGTTACTAACCTTGTTTATGCACTAAATGAAACGAGGTTTGTTTCTAGCCACGAAATTTTGGAGAAAAAATTAATGAAAATTAATATGAATTCTTTGCAACGCAATCAGGTGATTTTTAAGTCACAAAAGTAAAGTAAGTGTTGTCACTAGTAGTTTATGAAAATTATATCAATTAATTTTAAGTTTCGCCCATGCCAGAACTTTAGGAATATTTTACCTCTTTTCTCTCTTGCTATATCCTTGCTTGCCTATAACTAAAGTTTCATCTTTTCTTGCTTCTCCTACTTTTTATAATTTACGTGCATTTTTTCATTATTTCTAATAGAGAGTCGCAGAACATTTTTGTTTAATTTTCGACAGCAGCAGATATAGGTGCATAAGTTCGGGTTATAATGAATAGTTTGCTGCAGATTTTTAAATGTTCTCCCTGATATAGCTATAAAATCTTATAATGTTACATTCAATTAGTACTTTCAATTATTCTCTAAATTTCACATTTTTTTGTGGTAATTCTCGTTAGATGTAAACATCTGTCTAACGCAGCAAATTCTGATTCATTAATAATATATTTTCATTCCTAGTGTAGTTGCTGCAAAGTTTATAGGCCTCGTCTGCAACGATAAGCTTAAAAACAACTTACGTAAGTTTTATGCCAGGATTAATCATAATTAATGACAAAAAATATCATGTGTATATGTTATGAAAATATAAAATATGAATGTTGGGCGTAATTTCCAACAAAATATGCTATAAAATAAAAGCTTAAAACCATACATTAAATTTAAAATGTTTCAGGAACGTGTGTAGTATTTCATCTACTACATGTGTATGCGGTTTATAACCATGACTAAGGGTGGAAGTTAGTTGTTGGAATACAGTTTTAAATAACTGCTTACAGCATTATAGATTTCCTGGAAGTTACTTTATAAATTTCCCCAAGATTTGGTAGGTTTATAACAAATGAAGCTTTTGAAGTTTTACTGTATGTAATCATCACTTGTATTGTTCGAATGAAAAATATTTAGTTACTATTCTCATGATTTCATTCGTATTGAATTAGTAACTAAACATTCAGTTTATGCTATTTATTGTATATGTAAGTATTCAAGTATGCAGGTTTTGTTAAAAACCCGTCACTTTATCATTCGAAATATTGTAGTGTCAAGTTACGTGTAAAACTATACTTTTCCTTAAAGACAAAAAAATGGCTGGAAAGGAAAAAAGTCCATTTGATGCGCAAAAGCGACCATCATGTACAATAATAAATTTCCCTGTGTTCATAAAACACAATTCCAAATAAATTGTGAAGTGATAGCTTTAGAATCAGGGGTTTATGTAATTTTTTTCTTTTGATGTCGTCAAATTGATTAATACGCGTTGGTTAACTTTTTAAGACTAGAAAAGATTACGTAAAAAATTGAGGGCAAGTTTAAAATCTTGGAAGAACTGGATTCATCCAGAAATAAACTACGATATGCCATTATATAAATTCCGATGGTGTTATAGACAAAACCGCTCTTTTCTTAAATCCGTTCAATGCTTGCCCATCGTCACATTTCTTTTTCTGAAATGCTTACGTACATTTCTAGCTCACTTAATTCAGAGAAATTTTCAAATAAGGTTTTAACTATGGGACAGGGACACACTTGTTAACAAATTAAAACTCTAAAAAAGTTTATTAATCTCTCACCTGGTTGTATTTAGATTAATACTACTTCTCTATATATGGAAATCTAACGGTCTTTTCCGTGTGTATTTGTTTGATTTTTGCTAATACTAATAAAAACTTGTTTATGACTCAATAAAGTTATAGTCTTTAAATGATATGGAGCAATTTTATATCAACTTAATATTTATATCATTTAAGGACACAAGTTATCTCTTGAGCAACTTGCGTAATATAAAACAAAATATCTTTTTTGTCGACCAAACGACCGTTCATAAAAGTATATATCTTGTTTACTTATTTATTGAATGAAATATTATCATACAACTGAAAATAAAAGCCAAGTATTTGTAACAACTTTAGTTGGCTTTCTATTTAAATATTTATCGTATTTTTGGACTTAGCAAGTGAGTCCCACGGGCTGTGAATGCTGAGTAAATTTGTGTTTTCTCAAGTGTTTTCTAAGCTATGTAATGTTTGTGAAAAAGATATTCGTAGCGAACAAAAAGATATTCGAGCGATTCGCAGCTACTTATACATACGTAAGTAAAAGTGCCAGAAGTCATTTTCAATAATGGGTGTGGCAATTGAGACTCGAGTCCGCTGCCAACCAAATAGACTTCTAACACTAATCTTTGTAATGATTAATTGACTTCTGATAATATGAAAATATGATTAGTCCTTGAAACTTTTTTCGTTATTTTTAATAAAAGAAAACACAATAAAACTCTTTTCGAGATACCAAGAAACGACTAATAAGTGAGAAATTATTTTAAATCCATAAGTCTCTCTGTTAGTCGCATGGTTATAGCTGGCAAATTAATTTCTCAATATATTTCTAAGAAATCCTACTTGTTTTTAATTGTCCATCATATACGTGTTATTATATATTTAGGAAAATACAAAACCATTTTCTTATCTTCGTCTTTAGCTAAACATTTCTAATTAATGTATCACCTACATTTCCAGGTACCTATAAGCTGTGCACATTTTATTTATGGTCAATATACATATTCAAACCATCACCACAGTGTAATATACAATGATAATAGGGTGCAGAATTTCACTTATATTTTACCGCGGGAAAATTTTTGGTCCGTGACAAACCATTGCTTTATCACTTATACATATATTGTTTATTTTACATGTCTCCCGTATCTTGCGCTAATAATTAATCAGTTAATGTGCAGGCTTATGATTTGTCATGTTATTGTTGTTATCATGTGTGTAATGAAACAAAGTAATTATGATATACAGAATAAAAATTCTTAGTGTAACTACATTTGTTTCGATTATTTACACCATATTGAAAACGTACACAGATCATGCTATAGGGCGATGCTACTACCATCAGACATTTACATTAGTTCTATTTTATATCTAATGTTGTTTTAATGTTCTATGCGTATAGGAACAATTTCTTATATTTACCTTTAGATATTTCCTTTCATTTAATAAATGCGAAAAAAATGTACACGTGAGTTGCGAGTTACTACTTTAAATTTAGATTTTGTTGTGATTGTCATTAGTATTTTGATGCACGTTTTTAAAACAAAACCTTTTTTATTTTAAAACAATGAAACGTCCAAACACGGTCTTACGTGCTTTGTCACACAGAAACCTTTTGTTAAATGTCTCTTAATAGTCACTATTTTTTTCTTTCATAAATAAATTTTCGCTTTTTATTCTTTGGGATTATATATATATATATATATATATATATAAATATATATATATATATATATATATATGTATATATATATATATATATTTATAACACTGGTAAAAGTTTTTAAATAAAATTAACGAAATTTATACAAGAACAAATGAAGTACGAAACTCGAGCGAAAAAGGAGTTAAGGGCTATTGTGATTATTGGCAGTGTATGTAACTTTTAGTGAACCCGTCATTTCAATCACTTGTGCAAATGTGTGTTGTTGTGTGTTTTTTAACTGAGCACTATTGAAGTAAACAAATTACTTACTAATTTCTTATTCTAATTTTTTATTTAATTTTTGACATACATACTTAAAAAATAAGGGTGGAGGGAAAAACTAAAACTTTAAAAGTTTTCTTAAACTTTAAAGATACATACCCCTCGCAGGAGAGGATATACAAAATACTTTAATGAAATTTTTGATGGCAGTATAAAAGATTTCTTCGACAATGTCCTTCGTATAAGTCTCATTACTAATTTTTTGTTGTGTTTTTCTAATTAAAGCACTACTCGATTCATTGTCTTTATTAAACTTGAAAGATTTAATTTCAAAACATTCCAACTTTTTGATATTATTACATAGTTTGTTGATATCACTACTCGTTTATAAAAGTGTATATTTTTCACCCGAAAAAATTCAAGCCAAAGCTTATTTATGAAAAAAATTGTGAAAATAATCATATTTTCTGTTATCAGGTTTTTATTTGTACTTCATAAATATTACTATAGAAACCTAGCAATTTTCAAAAAATTTACATTAATCGTAAAATTTTCAGCAGAATTAATACTCTGAAACGTTTTCAATATTTAATCCCACCAAAAACTAAAATTCAAATTATCAAACACTTAGCTTTGCTAGATTATGAAAGTGTGTACTATCTGGATCGTGTAAATAAATTAGAAGAAAAATTCAAATTTTGTGCATTCACGACATTTTCCACTTTAGGAAATTTTGCTATTAGAGGATTATCTCATGTCTATATTTTTGGCTTTATGTACCCACAATCTCGGACTTCACTCTGGAAATCTCATCACTTAATTAATTCGTAAATATGCTACCTCTTTCTGATAGTATTCGTGATTATGCTGCGAAAACGTGAAAGATGTTAGATTCAAATACTTGAAATGCACCGTCAATTCACATGTAAGAAGGTCATCTGACAATTTCTTTTAGTAACTCCCATTTGTAACTCTAAACCATTTCCTCCCAGGTTTTCCTTCCTAAATCATTTTTCCGAAATTTCCTCTTCTGTATTCTTGCTAATATATTTTTATTATTTACTTATTATTTGTTGTTTTTTTGTTATTTTATATAATATTGCCTTAATTGTTTGCTTGCAAGTTTGCATTCCTCAGTTACTAGATACTTTGTTTCAATGGAAAGATTTAATTCCAATAAATCCGCCTTACGTAAATATATACATTAAAGAAAAACAAATAACCATACATGCTTAAAGTTACAAGTAGCAAAAATCAGTCTGAAACAAAAAAAAGCCCGAAATGAAATATTTGACAAAAAAACGAGATTTACAGGTTCATAGGATTTACGAACATATTAGATTATGGGATTTAAGAAATTATTAGATACATATGATTAGAAACCCCTTTGTCTTTACATTACTCTATTAGGGGATTAAGTATAAAAATTATCCACCCCGATCAAGTTCATTGTAGTTAGAGATATAGTACTCAGTCCACATTTTCCACAATTATTAAAACCTGACCGTTACGGGTTAGAAGTAAAATTAATATAGATGCACTATACATTTTCATTTTTGATGATATGACTGTGAAAAGACTGTATTTGTTCTCGCAAAGTCTCTAAATAATTGAGTTTACTCCTGACACACTTCGCATTAATCATATACATGGCAGAGAAGCTAAATATACAAGTCACAAATCTTATTTTTACACAATACAAATTAAAATTTTCTGAATCATCGTCCCATCACTTTTGTTAAATAACCTCAAAAAATAAGGCCCAAATCGAATTTTACTCCTCAATTCATGACTTCTTAATTGAATGTAAGAAAATGTTTATATTATTTTAGTCAATGATCCTGTCAGCAGGATCCTGGGAAGATTCTAAGAAATGCAAACAGCCTACATAGATTCGATCATACCGCTCGCCCATATAATAACTCCAAATCAACTTGAAGCAAAATAGCTGACTGAACCACCTATGAAGAATGTTGATGACGCGGTTAAAATAATCTATCTACACCTTGCGCGATAAAAGTGTTCAAACACTCTATCTACACCTTGCACGATAAGAGTGTTGTGTTGTCAAGTATTGATTTACTTGATGAAAACCATATGAATAGTCTTGCTAGTGCATGTGAAGAAAATGTTTATAAAGATAACTTAGTACTATTTGTAGTATCAGTGTAAATACAACACGATGATATAAAATGATGATTAATAAATAAAGTATCTGTTATCAGAAATAAAGAAAGTTTCCCACTATCAATATATTCCTGTAGGATAAGTTCTCGAAATCGGCTCTAGTTACAATTGAATGTTTGCTTTCTTTGTGCTATAAGCCATGCACGACACTCAATGACGTCTTCAACAACAAAAGTAAACTATGGATAATAGACAGAAGATTTTCATAGAGTCTACAAAGATTCTCTACAATTTTGAACCGAAAGGATTGAAATTAGAACTTCAATGATATTCAATAAAACTAAGAATAAAAAGTTCAAAATGTAAAACCCGAGTGTGTTAAAACATTGACCTGAAAAGTTACAATCTAAACACCTGACTCAAGTTAGCAGACAATGCTTTCTAAATTGGATTCACATTTTCTTCAAGGAACTACAATGCTTTTAAAATTGGAATAATATTTTTTTCAAGGAAGGATTATATGATTTATTAAAGGAACAAAATGAAACACCCCTGTCTCGCTTTCAATGAAACTTAGAAGCAATATTTTAATTAAATTACATTTTAAAAAACAATCTTAAGGAAATACTTCTTATTGAAGTTAATTAATCTTAAAAGGAAAACAATTTGCCGTCAGACTATTGTCTGACGGAAACTTGTATGTCTTTTAAGATTAATGGTATCCGTTTTAAAATATAGTTAATTAAACGAGATGCGCAACTAGTACTCAGCATTTTGGTTGACAAGTTACAGTAAATAAATTCTAACAGTGCATATAGGGTATATATTCTGAGGTACAAGCGTAAATACAATGGAAGTCTTTGTAGGTAATTCCATATAAGACTGCTCAAATTCTACTGTTATTGTCTCCTTGAACAAACTTGTAAAGAGATATGTTTTTACAATTATATTCCGCCCTTTGAAATTTAATTCCTCCCTTCACAAATTCTGCATTCTTATAGCTTTCCCCTTCATCGTCATTCTCCTTCATTTTTTCATCCATCATTTGATCTACTGAAGCAATTTTATTCATAGTCAAGTCTATCTGCTTTGAATTTAAGTGGTACAAGCGAAGGAGAAATGGAAATTAGAACCTAGCACAATAATGTATACACAGTGTAGCAAAAAAACTGCAAGGCAAACTCGTCTATTATTAATAAACGAGGAAACCTCGACATACATCAAAGTTAAACATTTTGACGCACATTTTATGTCAATAAATGGAATCTATACTAGGAGGTTATTAACGAATAGTTTACTGAGAAATGGCTATAGAAACGACGCCAACGCAAAGACGCAGTTTCAAGTTTTACGAAATACGCTGACTTATTCGCAATTACTGGAATAAGCCTGACGTAATCGACGCGATTACGAAGTTTAATATTTACTAAATTAGGTAAAATTCTAACTTACTCGTAACTGGTACTACCAGTGCTTCTACTACTATAATTATAATATTTTAGTTAGTTTGTCGATACTTAGCATAAACATAAACAACATAAATTAAAATGGAATGAAAATCTATTAACTCTAAGTAGAGCTCGCAGTACTAGGATTCCGTACCTGGTTAGATTCATATAAAAGTGTTAATATTTAAGGGTCCTTGATATGTATATTAAACTGTTTCTAATTATTCATATCATTTATCACTATAGAAACACCGGTATGTCGTCTAGCACAGGCGTAAAACAAATAGTATGATTGATTATTTTATCGTGCAAAAATTGCAAGCATATAATGTGATAGCAGAATGATAAAAGTTAATTATTATAGTAAATCACAATATTAAGTGAATTGATAAGAACCAATCTACAATTTAACTCAACTTGCAGTGAACAGCACAATGAAAACCGTATCCAGATATGATTTTCACTATGTACAAAAACGTAAAACAGACACACACCTCGTATGCAGTTGAGCTCGCACTACGAGTAATTTAGTGAATAAAGAACCGGTCAAGTGGAATTGAAATATGCAAAAAAATGGGATACCATATTTGCTTCATATCTTGAGATTGTTAGTGCAAATTAATCGAAATAATTTTAATTAAATACTAGTACTAAGGCTTTCAAAATTCCGTGTTTTTCAGAATCTATAAAAGATTTTCTTTTTATTTTTGCTACATATTAGTTGAACTTTCCATGTTGAATATCTATACACGGAATATTTAATGTAATAAGTTTACAAATTTTGACATGATGAGCCCGTTAGAGACGAACAGATGACTTGTCAAAATTATAATTTATTTATTTATCTACTTTAATGTACTACTTTAATGTAATTGATACATATGGCGGACTTATTGCTACGAGAGCAATCTCTTACAGCTAATCATAACACCGGTCCGGCCCCGTTCGACGAACGGCCGGGAATCGAACCCGGTTTCCGCGGTGCGCTGTTTCGTCACAGGCCGTATGCCTTGTGATCAACCCAACACACCATCCCTAACTACCATTTATACTACTAAGTTCAATCTACAGTTCATCTATAAAAGTTTGCAATTTTCATAAATTGAAAAAAAAATATTGAACCAAAGATTAATGAAACTGAACAAGCAATTCTTCTTACTAAATTTTTTTAACTATAATTTTAAATAAATGACAGTATTAGCCTTCCATAATTAATGTAACTAACCACTTGTAATAGTATCATTAATAATTGTTTTCAATTACATATAAGATATCAAGTTTTAAACACTGAAGAAATCTTCTTAAAAGATGATGCAATAAAATGATAATGATTATATAAATAACCAAAGGTATCCAAGCAAAAAGGGTTTATCTATTTTAAATTATCTATACGTACGTAGATTTGGTACACCAGGTGAATTAGATGGAAAATAGGAAAGAAGTCAGGATCACACCAATAATATCTGATATCCGGTACCAAAAATTCTACATGATTATTTTAACATGACAAATGGAATTTAATCATGAGAATTTATTCTTATATCTCAATAAAGTTGTATCCTTAACACCTGTAGGTAGTAAACAAATTCTTATGCCCCATTCTTAGCTGGTAGAAGATATTTCCTAAAAGGACACATTATTATAATATATTACATATTATGCATTCCGGTATTAATATTAAAATATTTTTCGACATTCATTTACATTAATGCTATGTATTAGATAATGAAAAATCTAAATTATAAATTGGAGACAGGAAGCTTTTCTGAATACATAAATCTCCCCCAGTTCCTACATGCATTTATCTTTTGCAATGCTCATATATTTTTTTCACTATCGAGACAATATAATGCATCTACCACTCCTCGGAATTACTTATCTAAGAATGGCTTATATGAGAATTAACAGTAAATAATGTTTACTACAGAATTGACCAAGTAATATCTAACTCAGTCGGTTGCTCTTACAAGCCATCGTTAATATTTGAGAGATATACAAAACTAGCCCGGTGTAAAGTTGACTTGAAAGAATCAAAATAAAATTGAAGTTTGCAATAAAGTATTTTTAAATAATTTATCATAAAGAGGAACTATAAATCTGACCGTTAATAATTTTAAGGTAGTACCATATCCACATATGGATTCAGTATGTAGTTATGGACAATCTACGTTCCAATGGTCTTAATACAAAGAAAATTAACTCATATGTTATGAAACATCTGCACCCACTTTTAATGATGTATTTTTGTTCAGAATACATTAAAACTACAAACTTATTATGATCTTTAATACACATGACATATGAATGAAATGTTTTTTGGGGTCAGAATATATTCTTGCCTCCATTAGTTAGAAGAATTTAAATGATTTTAAGAAATCCTATTTGTTTTGGTGATAATATCATCCTAAATATCTGTACACGTTTCTGTTGTCATTTTATATCCAAAGTATTTCCTCATTTTGATGACAGTAGAGAAACAAAAACTCATGGTAATATTTTTTTTAATATGATCAATATGACCATGGTAATATTTTTTTTAATATTAACATGAACGAAAATTAGCAGTCAATAATATTTACTACAGAACTGACCAAGTGCTTATCAAAAAACATTCAGAGTAAAGCTTTGTGTTTGTCTATATCTTCTGAAACTGTTAATGAAAATTAATTAAACTATTTTTTTTCAAAATTCTAATCAAATTCCATTACATATTTTTTCCAACCCATAATTAATAATTAGAGAAGAGAGTACACATTACACATTATTCTGAAGCTCAATATTTCGCAAGCGAGACTTGAAAATTAAAAATAATAAATAAAACTTTAATTTAATAAAATAAATATTAAAAACCTCTAATAATTCAACTGCGAAATATACGGAAAAAGATATTAAATACCTGGGATCATTATAGGTAGTTTATAATTTATAATATCTTTATGTATGACTAAAATTGTGGAAAATGTTAAGTCTTTGTCAGACGCTTGTCTAACAAAGACTTTACTCGGATGATATGATATAATACTTTCCAATTTATCCTAACCCTCGAATTCTCGTCATTATTTTCTTTACTATGACGACACTTAACTATTTTTAATTAAAATCCTTTTTAATGTAAAATGATCACGGCTGCATATTATATTACTGTAGCTTCAAAGATACAAGTTGCTTAGTTGGTAATGATCACTATGTTATAAATACCCTAGTTTTTCACTACTTTCGATGAAAGAAATCTTAACAATTTAATAGCAACAGGTAAATCGTACGACTTTACAAATTATAGTGATATGGATTATTTCCTAAAAAATCTTCCAGATCGAAAAAAATATTATTAGTTGGGTAATACAGATACGAAACAACACCCGCAATAACTAATTCTGCGATTACTCTCCGAGATACAAAACGATTATAGTTTAGGTTAAGATACAAGTGCACAAACACTGCTACTCTACGGTTAGCACACAGAAACATTTAATTCTTTAAATAACACTTTTCATATACTAACAAAACTAAACAATCAAAAAATACAAATTAACCACACAATATATGTTAATATAGGAAACAATAAATGTCACATGAAAGACTATTTATAAACTTCACACACAGAAAATTATTTGTGAGGATTTACATACGAATGTAAATCGTTACATTGATTTCGTCATTTTCCAAATATAAACGTAAACATTGATTTCGTTATTTTCAATATATAAACAAATACCCTAAAGATGTTGTAACCTAGTATATAGGAGAGATTATTCGACGCATTATCGGTTAAAATGCAAGCGAGACCAAATGTGTATCCGCGGGCTTTTTTCCCAACATATAACGAGTGTTCTCCGATAAAAGCCTATTGTGATAGAGCGTACTTCGCGATTTGTCATTCAGAGGCTTTATGTAAGCTTTACAGCGTTGCTATCTCATAGTTAATGTCCTGTAAGCCGGAACCTGAGTGACTGCGTACGCTGGGCGGAAAAGCTGTTACATATTTAATGTTTAAGTTCAATAAATAGCTTAAAAGGAAGGCACGTAAGCTTTATGACACTTTAAATCATCACAATAGGAGGAAATTTTTGTTTATCGTTATTATTTTCTCATAAATAGTTATATTACAAATTTTCACGTATAACATAGTTTGACGTCTTCTCAAATAAAAAAAAACATTTATTAAACCTAAATCCAGATTAGGTTCGAATCACAACTAAAATTAGGACTAAAATTTTCAAATAACAACAGAGAAATTCGTTTATGGTTTTATATGTATTCAATTTAGATAGCAAATATTCTGACTTGATTTCGAATATTACGCTGCAGAGATACTTATTTGCTTACTGAAATACTGTTGCCAATAAGCCAAGCAAACCGAAATCTTTTTGAATGTAATAAATATAAAAAGATGTACAAAACAATCGATGAAAGAACTATTAAATTAAGACATTTCATTACTTCGTGAATCATCAAGAAAACACCTTCACATGACTAAAAGTTTATTGTAATAAAATAAAATTAGTAAAATTCCTGAAATGAGAAGAAATGCCAGAAAACGTTCCATAGATAAAACAATAAAAAATTGAGATATATAAATCTTCTCTCCTTATTTTAGGAAATAATCTCGTAACAAAAAATGAAACATAACGGCACTGGGAAATAAGTAATGGGTGGAAATAAGCCTTCTCGGCCAGTTACTCATCGTGTCAATGAGTAACAGACTGCCGGTGAAGAATACCTAGGTTCTTTTCAATTTTTGTTTCGCGTTCAAACTTAGTAAACTTTATATTCATATTTATAATATTAAGAGGATCAACGTAAACGTTTTCGTTAACATTAGTGCCTTATTCTTTCTGTTATTAATATTAAGGGAAGCCAAAATTAAAACATTAACATTTATAATTTCATGATATTAAGCTAATAAATATTTTGCGCCAAAAAAATCTCCCTTTTATTGCAAAAATATTTTCATTTTTAAGGTTAAGTACCCTAAAAGAAAAAAAGGAACTCTTATAGAATCACTTCGTCGTTCGTCTGTCTATCTATCAAAACCCATATTTCTCAGACACGTGTGTAGGTACCAAGTTGACCAATTACAATTAATATCAAATACTCTTAGGTCTACGGTCCATTGAAGCCGTAAAAAAATCAACCTTGTGAATTAAAGCCGTAAAAAAATAAAAATACGGCAATTTATGTCATATTTTTTCTTCACAAATAAATTAAAACCTATAGGGTACTTCTCGTTGACCTGGAATAATGAAATTTGGCAAGAAGGAAAGTTTCGGTAAGAAAAAAGTCCGCAAATCGTCAATTTGTTATTATATCACATAAAATAATATTTTTTTAAATATGGGCCGGTGATAATATATGTTCGTTCTAAAAAAACACATTATTAATTTTCTTAAGAACGCGTGGAGGTATCAAGTTCAAATTGATATCAAATACTTTGGTCCACGTTCCCTTGGAGCTGTAAAAAATTAAGTTTTTAAAAATAAAGTTTTAAAATTAAGTTTTTTTTCAATTAAAAAATATAGCCAATTATACCGCATATTTGGGCACTCGCAAATAAATCAAGACTTATAGGGTATTTCCCGTTTATTTAGGATCGTGAAATTTGGCAAGGAGCAAGATCTCACAGCACAAGTAAAGGAATTTTTTTGTTAATTTGTAGTCATATCAAATAAAAAAAATGTTTCTTTTATATATGGGCTGGTAAAAGATAGTGCGAGTTCCACCCGTACTTGACAGATTTTTATTTTCAGTTTTCGTACTTTAAAAATAAAAAACAGAACCTTTAAAAGGTTACTCACGTATATGCCACAGCTATTTGTCTCAAAAACTATTTGACATAGAAACCTGAAATCTATATCATATCGGATAGCATTCAAAAGAGAAATTTGGAAGGATTTCAAAACTTTTTTTAGAAATGTCGCTAAAAATATTTCGAAAGAATATTTTCAGACCACATTTACAAAACCGCTGCAATCAAAATTATTATCTATGAACAAAATTAAAATGCAATCGCCAAGTACAAGCCATGAACCGTGATCTCTGAAATAATACTTTAAGCAACGCTGAATCATATAAATAATTACTATAAAATAGTAAGAGAAAGCGCGTAAAAAATATCTTTAATAAAAATTAGCAAATATTGAAGTTTATGGTTCATTTCGCTTAATGAGCACAAGTAATCTGTAAGAGCTCACAGTAGTGAATAAAACGAAATCCAATAATTAGCGAATACAATAAATTTTGCAGCGCACATAGTTAATGATAAATAAGTATTTAATATTAAATTAAATAGCAGTTGAAATTTACTTCATTGTTTAACGCCAGAATTAGCATCAGCGGTAGACATAAAATTCTCACGAAGAGTATACCGTTTTAAAGAACAAAAGTAGTTCCCGAAATAATTAAGAAGATCATGGATATAAGGTAGCCATTAACAATTTCATAAGTAGAACATCGCCGCTATGTTGACATTCTCCTTGTCTGCAGACTGTCCGAGGTCTCTTTAAATATAAAATAGACCGAATGTGCAAGGCGCTTGGAATTAAACGCATTGGTCACATTACGACACATTACGATCTTGGACACTTTAAATAACGCATGGCTTATATTAAGTATTATTATACTAATCGCTGTGTAATGTTTGTAATTAATCGAATACGACTCTGATTCTATAAGATATAATGAACGTATACATTTTTCGCTTACCGCTGAAATTCCACCAAATATCATTTTCTACTGATATAAAATAATCTCTTGGCTTTTATTAGTTCATAAAATCGAAAAAACTAACTTGATTCATAGGTCTTAAATAAGACTGCAATTGCCTTTAACCAGATAAATTACCAGGCGAAATTTAATGAAGAAACAAGTATATATATACGACACATGTACTCGTAATACATGTAAATAGAAGTAAATGTAGATACATTTGATATAATTTTTATATCATGAAATTTCAAATGTCAATGCGGTCTTGCATTTTTCTTTAGGTAAGCTAGAAAAAGTTAAGAAAATCTACATAATATATCGCTTGTATGTAAACCTTGACACATTTCGCCAGTCATTAGTTACTTTGTTTCTCTACTAGGCCATTTATTACAAACCATATGTCATTTTGAGTCATGCAGTCGTATGGAAGAAAGTAAGAAATATAAAAACACGCAAAAAAATTGTTGGTTTTAGAGAAAATGTAAAAAAGGGAGGTTATAAAGTAATTTTTTAATGCGACAAAAAGATATAAATATATTTCTCAAGTTGTAATTTATTTTTCTTTTCCTTCTAGTGTTTTCAGTAATTTATGCAGATTGTAAAGCTTTACCAATCTAGTTATTTTACAATATATCAAAAGAAAATTTTTTGTGATCAAGTTTTAAAAGATCTGAAAAAATGTAATTAATAGTTATACAAACTAGAATAAGGAATGGTTATATTTACAAAACATAGACTTCTCAATTAGGAATCTTCTTTTAGCACAGGTTTATAATTTTAGTTTTTATTCATTATAATAAATTGTTTGTTAAATAGCTTCCTTTAAAAATAGAAAACAATTGAAACTGTTAAATAATGTTTATATAAGCTTCGTTGTCAAATCTTTTGAAATTCCTGTTAATATTAACATAAGATTCTTAGATAATTTAATTGCAAATAATTATGTAAATCGATTTGGATGAATTTATAATAATAATAATTTAAGTTTATTATTTTTACTGCTGAAATGAAATAAATAAAACTTCATCAGATTAAAAATTAATGTATTAAAATTATATTATATATCTCACACTTTTTCAGAACCGACTTCCACTTTTAAAAGGTTAATACCTAAAAAAAGTGAATATTGTTGGTCTGCAAAAAGATAAGCAATAAACATGTCTTCAATATAATTTTCATTTTCTTCTTCATAGCATAAGGAAGGATAAACAAATAAGAGCACAACGTATTCGCCGAATATAAAGACTATATATAATTTCACTTATTCTACTATAAGATGGCGATCACGGGAAAGTCATATATAAAAAACAGAGAGTATAACCTTAACAAATCTGATATTTTCCAAGATAAGCGATGAAAAGCACGTATGCATTCATACATACATTTATTTATATACGTAAGTAAATATGAACAAGTTTTCCTTATTTTCATACATGTAACTTATTTTAATTTCTTAAATAAACAAGAAAGCTAATAAAAGACATACGTACAAAACACAACAAGGGATAAACGGAAATAGTAACCAACAAGAAATATGAATGGAACGAGTAGGGAACTTAATTAAATTTACAAGATGATCATAAACCAGAAGTCCACAATCTTAGTTTTGAAATCGTAAATTGAACAGCGGAATAATTCGAAAACTTGTACCGCTTCCAATACCGAAATAAGCTTATTCAGCGCACGCATTATCGGAGATTGCGTTTAGATATTGGTACTTGTATTCCTTACGAAATATAGCGGTTTCTTTATTCTTGCGCATAACCGTTTATGATAAAAACAATACCTCATAAAAGATATTAAAATTATTAATTAGTTTCCCAAGGAGTTGTCAGAAGAATACCTGACTATTCCAGTTGTACAGAAGTTATTTAATACAAGATTTTGTGCATTTTAATAGTTATTTTTGAATTATCTCCTACCTAATTACCTCCTAAGGTTGACATAATAGTTTTTGAGCAACAGTCGACAAAGACAGCCGATAAAACTTTTTAGCCTTTCTTAGGGTTTCGTAATAAAAAAAAAGGATCTTTATAATATCGTCCCTCACGGCTTCACCATTTCTACAAATGCAGAAGAATCTACATGAAAATTATTAAAATATTAAACAAAATTATTTATCTCGTGGGAGCAATTACTTTATCTGACACTTCGAATTTAGGGAAATATTAAGCATAAAATAATATCAACAGTAGGTTTAAAAAATTCTAGATATTTATTTCATAAAAATATTCGATTGAATTTCAATTATTACGTCAACAGATTTTCAGAGCAGCTATTGCAGGAAGCAAACTCCAAGATTTTAGCGTTCTTTAAAATATCAAGGGTCTTACATGGTCAGGTAGGAACTTTACTTTTCAATAACTTCACGTACTTTATGAATTTTATAATAGTAGTTTATTCGTTTGCATTTGAAGAAATCATCCCTCTTTACAATGTTAGATATTTGTAAGTAGCATAGGTGTTGTTTCCAAGTTTAGATGATATAGGGTTAATGATAATATAATAACAAAGTCTCTAAAATTTTGATAAAATTAGGGGTGACATAAATTTGGCTTTAAACAAAATTAAGGTATAACGATGGAGGCAAGAGGTGGTGATGAGGAGTAAATTCGTCGAGTTTGGATTCGTTTCACTTACCTTAATGTAAGCAAGAAAATCGCAAAGTAAATATATGGGTAAGTATATACAGATACGTAAAAAGGCATGAAACAATTAATATGTTAGAAGGTAGGTAGATAAGTTAGCATATACGGATGTATACGACATATAGCAACTCGAATATTATTACTGAGGTAAATATCAGTGATCTAACCAACTGTGGAATTGAACTTTGTGCTTGTTTCAACACACGCTTGGCCAGTTTTATTTTCATTGTTTAACGTAACGAATATAAAATCCTTTGATAAATATATTCAAATATTCCTTCCTGTAATACAAAATAAACAATCGTAACAACCGACCATGCAATTCTGAACGTTACAGTCGGGTAACTGAAAAAAGCGGATTACTCTTTTATCCATGATGCGTGGCATTGATTGAATTTATGAATATTGCTGATCTCGAACGATATCATTGCTTATATTGTTTCATTAAAAACGACCTTCTAAATAATAAAAAATTGTAGGTTTTATTTACATTAACTACCGATGCGGACGACGTATTTATATACGTGTATTTTACGCGCGACAAATATCTTTTATACTTTTTTGAAATGTTGTTTAATGAACTTTATTCGAAAACATTGTAAATTTATTTTGCTGATTTCATGGAATAATAGTTTCTAGCAAACTCCTAAAACCATCAAAAGCCCAACAAAATAGTTTAACCAAACATTTGGCGATCCTCAAATAAATCTACATATAAATTCTAATTTAAATTTAATTACTCATAAAATTTGAATTAAAGTTTCTATTAGCTTTCCGTTATAAAGTTCAATTATTTTACTTTTCAACATCAAAACGTTAAACAGACAAAATCACACAGATGTACCAATTCTGGTTTGATTCACAAGATGTTTTGTTTTAATATTTTTATATTTGGGTACGGTCACTGAAAACTCGAGATTATATGTTATCAAGTATATACAATAATATTGGTGAGATATTTCAAATAGTAACTGACATCTATATAGTAATCTGTATATAGGAATAGGAGTCTCGGATATTTTTACGCCAATAAGTATGGTCGATAAAAATGTACTAGGTTTTAAATAATTCAAACATGAAATAAACACGAGTAAAGCAAAGCTACAATATTAATAAAGTGACAAAAATCAAAAGTAAATAATTTTAATAAAATAGTAAAATTTAATTAAAATATTGAAATTTAATTTTTGGAATACCTTACTAGTAATGAACTTATTTGATAATATTTGATCTCACTACATTTTTAATATTTATTTACTTTTGATTTTTGTCACTTTATTAATATTGTAGTTTTGCTTTACTCGTGTATATTTCATGTTTGAATTATTTAAAATTTTGCACTCATGTCAAAAATTAATGATAATACAATACTGAAAAGGAAAATGCTAAAAAAAAATTATTTATATTTAAAAAAAAATACGCTTTTATAATATGAACTAAAAAATTTAAAAATCGTTATAAATAAAAATTTTGATAATTAGCGAAAGGGCTGATGACAAAAAAAAATAATTTAATGTAAAAAAAAACATGGAATGCTCTCGACATACATTTTCATAAGGATTCTACCTTTATAAATAGCTAGCAATAAAAATTACGACAAATGATGTCAAGAACTCCACGCTTTCCTTAATATTAAAATTAATTTTTTGTCATCAGAGAAATCCTTTCGCTCTTGCCTGAAATATTTATAATTAAAGATTATTTTTCATAATGCTACAAAGGCTCCTTTTTTACTTTGTTTTTTAAACTATAATTTTATTTCTAAATACGAACTTGTTTTATAACTCATATTCTATGCCTTACAACTAAAGAAATAATTAAAAATATTAAAGTTTTTCTACAACTTTCCATGTCACTTTCTAGACTTTTACTAACAGATTTGGCATTGCGGTTTTTCATCGTAAAATCATAATTTTCTTCGAAAAATTTCGCTAAAAATCTAATCTCCATCAAATGAGTCAGCGCTGTGCTGAAAATACAGACTCTCTTATCTTCTCGGTTTCTCTTAATGATAATAAATTTATGATGTTCAAGAAAACAATTCAACTTTTTTTGTTTTCAAACAATATGTTCATACCAAAAAAGGATACATGCCAGTAAATTTCACCACTTTTCCACGTTTTTCATTCGTCCTATTATTCATTTGGTAATAAAAACTTGTGTTACCAAGTTTATGAGTAGCCGTAAAAAAATATTATCGCATAATCCTTAAATATGAAATGTAGTTATAGAAAAAGAAAATGAAGTGAAAACCTTTTTTGGAGGGTTTCACAGTAATTATTTCATGAACTGCTCATAAACTTGGAATATATTTTTTATTAAATCTAATTGTACACACATAGCACTTTTTTTTATGATCACTCTCGCCGTACATGACGCAAATAGATAAGCCTTATCAATTTCCGAAACGCATTCCAAAAATCGTTCAAAAAGTCATTCTTTACTTGATCCCTTCACAACTACTTTATATCTACCTTTCCCTTTACAACTATTGTCTATTTTACCCTCTATTTACTATTTACGTCGAAATTTTAATCGCCAGTTTAAATATTTGACAATTTTTTAATCTTTACTTAAAGCCCGGTATGGTTTCTCACAAGGTTGAAAAAATGGAGTTATTATGTTTAAATTGATCTGTTTAATGTGTATAATACAAAGTTTTGCGAATGCGAAAGATTGCATGAACAGTTGCGTGTTTGTTAATCTATAACTCCACAATTTCTGAACGAATCTACACGAAATTTAACATACGATACGAGATCATATCAGAGTTAATATATACACAACCTATTCTGGAAGTCGAAGACTTTTTATCCCCAAATCTGGAGTAACTTCTGAGGGATAGCACCCATATTTTATGATATTCATTTGGTTTTTATTAAATGACGTAGCATTATCTGCACGGAAAATTCTATAAATTTTATTTTAGTACATATTAATTTATGCAGAGTATCCAGAATTCCCAAATCAATGCGGGTTCCCGTGGAATAGCGTAAACATTTTTCTCCATTTTAAAACTCGATGTCACTATTAAAAGAGGATGGACTTTGAAAAAATATAGCCTTCACTGACGCATATGTTATACCATTGCTGTTTAATCGAACAAAATTGCAGATAGAAACTAGCGAATATTCAAAAATATTTTTTATTATAAAAGATAAATAGGAAACATTAGGCGTGAAAACCTTATTACCTATTTAACATTTGACCGGAGGCATAGGTTTTTTTTATTACCAATTAATTTTCAGGTAAATTTTTCACTATTTCCTATGTAAAAAGTAAAATATTAAGAAAATTTTATTTTTTGTTTATTAAATTCTACTAGAAGCATAAAATTACAGTACTTGTTATAACACTATGATTTCTAAAGTAGAATTTAATTTTTCTTATCATGCTGTATAACAAGAATAAATTAAAACAAGTCTGTGTTAAATTACATATTAATAAAACCTAATAAACCCAAAGAAAAAGTTGACGCTTGAAATGCAATAAATAGATATTTTTGAAAAAATTATAATTTCATACTTATAGTCCATGGCACGTAACGTGTAATTATGTTACGATTTTTCCAATAATTAAAAAAAAAATGATATTATGAACTCGAACAATCTTATTGGAAAACGCAGTAACATATTTTGGTAAAACATTATGATAAATACAATATTCTGTTAATATCGACGTACCGATATTAACAGAATATTGGAAAATAAAAGAATTTATTAACATACCTAAACTTTTTGATTCTTTTATATTACACATTCTTGAAAAACAATTATAAAAGAATTTCATGAAAATACTATTATGTGGTGTTATTAATAAAAGGTAAGGCTTTTATTAATTACAAAACATAATAGTATCAGCGTCTAAATTAATAAAAGTTATTTGTCATCGCAAAAATGTTATGCATTAAAACCTTTCAAATTGGCTATTTCAATAATTCTGCAAATTATTGTTAATATATTAGTGATAAGGTCAACATTAATTTAATTCCAAGGAAAATATTAACAATAAAACAAGAAAATACCTCGTTCGAATTTTTAAATACGTTCGGTTTTCGGTTGAAGAGATGTAACTATAATAAACTTTTCAAAACACTCACACAAACCACTTATTTCAATGATCAAACGATTTAAATGCGAAGCGAATATATAACTCTGACCAAATTATTTTGGAAACGTTCAAATTAAGACGTTAATTTCAATGAGAATAAATTTATTATTGGCCGTCTGTACTAACTTTATAAACTTAGAACAATTTTGCAATTATAAATCGATTATAAACTGGCGTCAGCGGAGCACAAGTTAAGCGAGACGTATAATGAAACCATTCGCTTTTATATTTCACGAGAGCTTTTCACGGGAAATAAATTTTACGGCGCGAGCCGCGTGCGCTCGTCGCGACTTACCACTTCGTACTGAACGCCCGTCCCTAGATTTTGTTACTTTTCTGTTTCATGCGAACGACGTACTATATACCGTTGTGAGGAAAGTCGGTATGAAAGCGAGCGTGTGGAAAGATATCGGTCCCTTCACTTTGAATAAGTTTCCTGTTGAGCTTTTTAAGTTTCATATGCTATTGTTAAGGGAGTGTTTGATATTCACACATTTAATATAAAGTTAATAGATACATTAGGATATAAATGATGTTTGTTTTTATATTTTGAGCTTTATTTAGATAATTTGTTTTATGTAAATAAGTAGATTTTATTTAAATTGATTACATGTTATTCGAAACTGTAGGAAAATCCAGTTATGGACATATTTGATAACGACAAACGTAATAACTTACATATTTCATTGTGGAAAATATTAATATGTATTTCTTAATTTTTCTTATTTCAATTATTAGAAAAACATACTTGAGTAAATGTAAAATACAAGCGAAATTAAATAATATTATTGATTAAGTCTTTTATTTATACAAAATTTAGCTCTTACCTCGCGTGGATATACTCTTAATAATTATTTTGAAAATAAAAGTGAATATATGACACATCCGAGTTTTGTGATTGTTTATTTAAACGAAGCATTTAGTCTTTATGTATTTCGGTTTCTCAAACTATCAACCTTCATTATTCAGTTATCATTAATTTAGTCTTAACATTTTTCAGATTCAAAGTCCTTTTTACTTTTATACAGTGTAATAAACACATAAAACGTAATGATGTTAAAACGTTAATTTTTGCTCAACCGAATAAACTCATTACTTATTTCTGCCCAATCAACTTCTATATATTGTTAAATGTTGGCATATATTAATTTTATAATTAATTGATAATTATCATTGTCACTAAAATTTTCATTTTTGTAATTTTTAGGGTTCCGTAGCCAAATGCCAAAAACAGAATCCTTATAATTTCGTCCTTTCCGTCTCTTTGTCCGTCTGTCTCTCCACATATCACAACCCTTTTACTCGGAGACTATTCGCGCTATATAGATGAAATTTGGATGGCATGTATCTTTTATGAATCGCTATACAATAAAGTGGAAGTATGAAAAAAATATGTGTTAAGGATGGCACTCTATACAGTTAGGGATGAAAAGAATCCAGTGCACATCGACGTATCAGATATCGTTATATGGGTCTTAACAAATGATATAGAGGTTTTAAAATAACTTTTTTCAAGTTTATAATTGGTGAAATATGCGCTTTTAAAGTCTTAAAAATTATGTCTATCCCCCTAACTTTTCTAATGTGTGTAAAATTCTTAAAAAACATGAAATTAGTAGAACTTAAAATAAACTTTCAACAAAAATTAGTTTAATTAACATATGTTATGTGGTTTTCGAGAAATTGGAAATTTTCTGTATCGACTGCGGTAATAACTTTGTTTTTCACGATGTCGTTGAGAAATATAAACTTCTAAAGTTAATATTGTTTGGTATTAAGAACCCTTCATGCGACCCCCCCCGACTCGCGCTAAGGTGGTTTATTTTTTTTACTATCTATATTAGCTCATGTCTTTAATCTTTTCATCCCATACATGCCATATCCTTCTAATTACCTATAATTCTTATATTCTCTAATCTCTAATATATGTACTATAATCTTATTCTTCATTTTCGTTCTTCTCGTCATATAGTTTTTTTTAGTTTATAACAGAGTAGATTATTATTATTAATTACAGTTTTTATTAATTGCATTTACAAAGTATTGGAATTATTCGCAATAAATATTTATATACATGTTGGTTTTAGTGCCTGGAAGTCGTTGATATTAAAGTAATAAATTCACTGTGTATATGTGCACATTGAACATTTATTTACACGTAATAAACTTGTAACAGAGTGAATTTTGTGCACTGAATACATTTTTAAGAAGTTATTGATTTAGCTTATGGAATGATAATAGAAGCCATAAAACTATTTTTTACAATTTTTGCCTGTCAGTTTATGTGCTTATTTGTATGGATATCACGCAAAATTTATTGCGCGAATTTTAATAAAATTCGGTATGTCATAGTATACACCCAGGAGCTACATATAAGAGAAAAAAACACAAAATGTTTTTTTCCTAATTACACCCGAACAAATTCCTAGGCAAAGCTTATATTAGATAAAGAAATAAATATATGGGTATATATCGAAAACACTTTTAACAGAACTATGCGTGTCAAATCCATTATTTACTTTTATCTCCACTGATGGTTAACGGGATAATATTAATTTATACAACAGATGGATATGAGTACACTTACTCTTATTGCTATGAGCGACTGATTATTCTGAGTAACCAATAAAAAATAGGTAAGTACGTTTTCTGAACAAGTTCACTATAACCAATGTGAATTTTTCTCTATGTTGCTTTATTTAATTAAAGGAAGTTTTTTTATGCCGCAACATTTTGTTTTTGGTAGTTTTGAATACCGCTGCCTATATTATAATGAAAATTCACTGCGTTGTGGAAAAGCAATATATTAATTTATCTACCATATAAATTTGCCTTTGAACTATGCAGTATTAGTTATAATTTTTTTTACTTATTGGTCATTTTACAGCAAATATAAACAAAACAGCCAGCTTATATGGCCAACTTAAAAGCAAATACGAACGCAAAATAATTAATATTAAAAATAAATAAATTTTGAAAACAACAAAATTTGTACATATAATAAACATGGAAAAAATTTTAAAAGGGTGATTGATTTAGTATATATAATGATAGCAGAAACCGGAAAACCTTTTTTTAGAATTTTATTTTGTCTTCCTCTTTGTAATTTTGTGCTTCAATCATGCAAAATATATTGGACGGATTTTAAGGCAATTTTGTATAGTAATAGTTCATAACTAAGAGCAACATAAGAGAGAAAAGAAAAATGTTTTGTTATTCCGAATTTCACCCAAGTGAAACCATGGGAGGCAACTAGAAATTTATAAAACGACTTGAAATGTTATGTCTCAAAATTGACATAATATTCCATTTAAAATGTGCCACATATTTGAAAACCTTTTTTTAATCAAATTATTATTGGCAGAAAATCTTTTTGTCACACCTTATTTTTGTGTGTACTATTTTATGTAAAGAAAGTATACCCGTCTTACACTTTCTTTATATTAACTTTTGCCAACTTTTACATGTTTTTTTTTCGACAAATAAAAGAAAAATCAGTGGCAATATTTGTCATCAACAATTTATATGTGTATACACACACACACACACACATATATATATATATATATATATATATATATATATATATATATATATATATATATATATATATACGTCATTGTAAAGAAAACTCAATTTACTTGCGTTGCCTATTGCGCTATTGATGTATCTATCTATATTCGCCAATGATATTTACATTTCATCTTAGACTTATTGAATCTAATCTTCTTTGTACGGATTGACAGAAATCGCGAACGAAAATCAAAACGCAGTGTGAAGTATCGCACAACCGTTAGTAGCAGTCATTGGATTATTGTCCTGTGACAAGTTAAGCAACGACGAACGCAATTGGAACTTGAATAGTGACCGCATGTACTTTCGTCCGTACGGTCGACTTAAGTTGTTGAGTGGGGTTTGATTCGATTGTTTAAAACTAAGCTCCTTTGAGATTCGAAATTTCAAGTTGGTTTGAATCAGGCACGATTTAAATTCCTTTATTTTGGTTGGTCTCATCTGTTTCGGATTTGGATTCATTTACATTGGAATTCAATTTTAATCGAATCGGTTTTATTCATTTTCAACTGGAAACATTTGCGTATAGGTTTGGTTAGTTTCGGTGAAATTGTATTTCAACCCCTTGCATTTAACTTAAGTCAGGTTACGTTAAATTTATTTCGAAATAGCTTGGTGGGCTTTTATTTGCGTCTGGTTGAATTCGTTGATATTGTATTCGTGTTACATTACGTTTTTTATTGTTTGCATTTGGATTAGGTCAGATTAGGTTTTATGGAATTTAATTAAATTTGGTTTGATTATATTTATTTACCATTGGTGGGTTGGTATTTGTGTTAGTTTCGAGCCGTTAAATTAAATTGACCTTGTTTGTTATATCAGGATACGATATTATTGGATTTATATTAGATTAGGTTAAGTCAAGTTTTACATTGCTCGTAGTATTGGGATACGATTTTGTCTATTTAGGTTAGTTTAAGTTAAATTACGATTTCAATTAGCTTATTTGTTTTGATAATTTAAGTTTGGTCGGTTTTAATTAAATCTGATATGATTATTTGGTTAAATCTGTATATCGATTACATCAGATTCAATTCATGTTCCATTTAAATAAAGTTAATTAGGTTCCATTCAAATAAGCACAACTGAGGCCGTAATTGAATTCATTCTCAACTAACCAGTCGACTAAAGCGTCGAACAATTTATTTCGACGGTTACCCGGAAATTAAGATTTTATGCATTTTGATCAAAAATATAAATCATAAACCAAGAAAAAAGTATATATATGTTGAATGTATCCTTTTTTCTTGGTGTATGATTTATAATTTTGATCACAAATATAAAATTTGAATTTCCGTGTAAACATCGAAATAAATTGTTTTTCAAATTTGCCCTATTTCTGCCAGGTCACAGTAATAGAGTAAACTTGAAAATTGTTATTTAACCTGATTGTTATTTATTTATAAAAGATGATATTGAAACCAAACTTACACAAGTTTAGTATTAAAAAAAATTATTACGCTGAACGTACTCTTTTTTCCTATAGTTTCTATGAGAACATCATTTTTGAAATTGTTTTCCCGAGTTTTGCCATTGACAAAGTGAGAATATGTTTATAGGTCTTGCAATCTTCGAAACTTTAAAGAAATATGAAGTGTATATATGTAGTCCAAAATTATTGGCAGCTAAGTTTGTTAATCTTAAATGAAGAAAAGATGGATTATGTATTTTCTTGAAAGTATTCAAGAAGAGGTGATATAATACAAATAACGTTAATTACAAATACCAATCTCGTTGCGATAGGATCTCTAATTTGAACTATACGCATGTACTTCGAAGTTAAAAAATTAGTGAATTCATAAAAAAATTGAATGCGTTCCAATTTACGTAATAAATATTTATTATATATACCATTTCCATAAAAAAAGTTGGAAATAACGTAAGTAAAGAGGAGTTTTAGGTTTTCTAGTTGGGGAAAATATTATAGTCTATGTTAATTAATCTAACTTTAGAAATGAATTTATAGTTGACTATTAATGAGGGAGTTTACTATGTTTTTCGTCAACTGATCAGTTAGAAATTTACATCCATAGATAATTCTGATCGGATATTAATTTATATATATATATATATATATATATATATATATATATATATATATAATTTTTTTGTGATTACAAAATTATAAATAACTTCGCTCGAATTATGTTTGTCCGAAGCAGAGACAGTTTTTTAAAAGTATGCTTCTATTTATTCAACAATATACCACATTACAGCTAATCAGTACGTTGGATAACTTGAAAATAATCTTTAATCAATTGTCGAACCTTCTTATTTTAACGACAATTAACTTCATAATTTAAAATATGAAATATGAACAAAGCTAAGTAAATAGATAAAAAGAACAGTAATCTACGGACAAAGGGAAATTATGGTCAATAGATGAATAAAGCCGAGTCACGGTGGGGGGCGGGTATTTTATTTACTTAGTTAGGATGTTTGGGTTCGTGAAGATTTGGTAGCCGCTGATACCAATGTTTATACTAACTAGAAAGCTAATCTTGCGGTTAGAATACTGGGAATGCAAGTTGTACAGTCAGCGGTTCTCTTTGGCACAACACACTTGTTCGTCCGTCTATCACAGCAGTTCTGGAAAACCGTTCCACGCCAAAACTTGTAATTTTGGCATAGCTAGCATTTTAGAGGAGCAAGCAAAGAAGTCATTTTTTAAAATTCCTTCTGTGATATTGAGTTGTTAGGATACGAAAATTATTTTTTTCAGTATTGTATGTAACATGTTAGCTATGATTTTGCTGAAAATTTCCATACATAGGAATTCTATCTTCGAAAACGTTAATAACTTTATAAGAAGTTTATCTAAATTTTAACAGAAAATTATAACGACAAATTGAAATTTCGGAATTTTAGAGCGATCCGATTCAAATTTTCCACATGTGTATTAACTTTGATTTTCTGGTATTTGACAAATTTTACACCGTAATTCGACTCTACTTCAAACAAATAACAAATTTCAAGTTACACACAAAAGACGCCTAAATGACTTAAAATCGAATTATTATCGCCGAGAACAATAATATGTTTACTGAACTCGTAGATAATTTTATGTACTTAATACAAAACCACATTTCAGTTAACGAAAAAATAAACATATCGATACGGTTTGAGCTAGGATCTGTTTCTGGAACAGGCTTTACATTAATTAACTAAATCATGTTGAAATAATGTTGAAATTAAGTGATGCTATTAAAAATTATGTTAACCTGAAATGTAGGGACCTGTTAATGTGACAAGGTTACGGAAAGAGCAACACAAAGTTGCTAGAATCAAATTTGTTTCGCAGTGAACACATTCATGTGTCATTTTAACAAAAAACTAGTGCGGAAATCGATGCTGAAATAATTTGGCTGTAAATTTATCCGTTAACATTTTTCGTTAATGAAATACTTAACTGGAAAAGTTTAATAGCTGCAAAAACAGGCAGTCAGCTAAGAATCTTGACAACATTTGAAAACTAAAGTTATTCTGAAGACACTGCATCGATCATTCATTGATAGAATAAAATGTGAAAGGGGATACAAATAAGAAGCCGGAGGGTGAATGAGGAGATTTCGGAATATATTAAAAATATTTAATGATGACCTTAAATATTCCGGTAATTTATAGAGAAAGCTGACATAAATGATCATTTTATCGCTAGAAAACGAAAGCTAGGTGGGCAAACGATATGACTTAGAAGTTAAGAGGTAATTAGTATTTATTTTCCAAAGTACTAATAGATCCGAATAAATTTTAATTAATTTAATGGAATATCTATTATCTTTAAATTATACTAGAAACCAATAAATTTTTATTCTTGACTTCCCAAAAGTGGTTTCTTTTTTAGAAATTTTCACTTCAGTTGTATTTCGAATCCTAAAAAAAATGATGTCAATTGGAAAGTATGTATGTGTTTACATGTGTGCTAGTAATAAAACTAATAGATTTATGTTAAAGTCAATATCTAATTACCTAACAAAATATCTGTAAGTGTTTTATTTTTACCCAGTATTCCCATTATTAATAATCTTGCTCAAATAGGGTACGTTATTATTTTGTTACGAAGTTATAACGAGATACCGATATTGTTTTTCCACGGTACACAAGAGAATACACACAAGGAAGTTTTTGAAGTTCGCCTTACCATTTATTATAGACGTTTTTTTTGTAATCAATTTATTGGACATGATGTATCATAAGTTCTGTTCCGTTTGAGAGAAGAACCTGGTGATTATTATATTATTTCTAGGTGCTTTTTCCTCGTTCGTCCGGTCACAATTTAAAAAGGAGTACGTAGATCTTTAATTGATGTTACCATACCAAAACTATATTGGCTATAAGGCTATTAACATGTACAATAAATTTAATTTATTTTTTAATACCTAACATTTCAGTACTGTGTAACATAATGTCAGTCCATCTTTGGATCACATAACTAACTGGGTAATGTATGGGTGTCTTGATAATTTTAATTTTATATGAGACACGCTTTTAATTTCATTGTTTTAAATTTTATATTAATAACCAATTACTTTACTGTATCATTTTTTTGTAGTAATACTTTAATTTGATTATACTACATTTTACCCCGCTATTACATTCACGTTCAATTATATTCACTTCTTTCTTTCTCACCTGAATAATTTCCTCAATATGATTCCTTTACCTCTTTGATATATTTAAAATTAGGATGTTTAAATCGCCCAAGACTACACATTATTAGTTATCATCGGGGTTAATAAAAAGGAAATCTCTAACTCTACGGTGAGTTTTATTAGCCAAATATAAATGTTGATATTAATGTAAATTGTACAAAAGCATTTTCTTTGTAAATGAAAATTAATTTTCGCTTTGGATTTTCTTAATTGTTTACAGTTATTATTGATTCCGTTATTCAAATGTAAATATCATAACGTTTGACAAGATATGTGTTAAACGTTACTAAAGTATATTGCATTTGTGTACTTATGATTCACACATACATTAAACAATAAAGAACAGTTTTCAAGTTCTGGAAATAGCACATTAGGAGACCGGGGATTGATATATTTTCAACTTTTTGGGAGGCCCTTTCACAAATTTAATTTCATTAAATTGTTAATATAATTAAAACCGCTAGTAATTATTTATGAAAATATTTATTTATTGAATACGTATGGTATTTATTTGTTGAAACTACATAATTTTGTGATACAAAATCAACTTTAAAATGAGCACTCCACGAGATTTGAAAGTACTTTCACATATAAAGTTTGGAGGCACATGATTTTGTTCATAAGTCTCAATTCCTTTGAAAGTACTTTCACATATAAAGTTTGGAGGCACATGATTTTGTTCATAAGTCTCAATTCCTTTGAAAGTACTTTCACATATAAAGTTTGGCACAACATGATTTTGTTCATAACACTCAATTTCGAAAATACCCACACAATACAGTGAGTGTATGTTCATTATTCAGATCCCTGCAAAGGTAATACGATTATCCATTCTTAAAATTTTCGTTTTTCAATGAAAATTTTTATTTTCATGAAAAAAATGTAAATTGAACCTTTACGTACCTAAAATAGTTACTCACATAGTATGGTTTGACTCACGTTAATATCAGCGTAGAAAATACTGTTTTCTATTTCCAGATTCCACGACCATACTTTGATAAAAATCCAAGCGTACAGATTTAATATTTCATCTCATATAACACAAACAGTAATGGTGTACAAACGTAGTTAAAATTAACCCCCCTTTTTGACAAATCGGTGCATACACGTAATTAATTAGTAACGCCCATACTCGTCGAATCGATATGCTACTTCCTTTTGAAATCTTTTAAATAAATATTATTCTTTCACAAAAAAGATATTGATAGTGCATTACAAATTCATTGATTATATATAAATTTCTGAAATAATAAAGAAACGTCATTTTAGCATGTTTCTGCAAAATAGGATGTACCTAAATATTCTTGTGCGTATTCCCTGTGTATAGTATGAATACATTTAGGAGACAAAATAATTGTTCGACAATTTTTCTTCATTAATTTATATATTAATACCTGAATAGACAATTTTGGACCCCTTTTTAAGCTTATATTGAACACACCGAGGGATGTAAGATTTGGTATAGTTAACGTTTATATGGAGACGGGGTGAAGAATGTTAAAATTTATATATCATATGTGTTATAAATACATTAAATTATATATTACAAATATAATAAAATATTTATTGTTTACGTTTAACGATAAAAGACTCATAGTTTATATTCATACTGTCAATATCAAATACAGAATAGTCTAGAGATAGATTATTTTACCAAAGAACCTCAATAACGTTCACTCTTAAAAATTTAACGAATTACAGTTGAATTGCACCCACTGAGCGGCTACTAATAATTATAGTCAGGAATTAGAAACAAAATTATGCCTTTAAATATAATTATTCTACTATGAAGCAGTCACTAACTAACAAAACCTTTTTTTTTCAGTTTACACAACTTTAAGATTACGTTTACTTGGTTCATCAGAAGAAAACAAAATTAAATAAAATTTTATATAGTAGTGGTAACAATATCAATGAGAAAGAACGAGCGTAAATATAGAATGAATAGAATAAGAAATATAGACGTAAAAGAAATAAACGAAGGCGTAAAATAGGTGGAGGCGTGAACGTTATTGTTAACTGATGATGCTATTCTGAAAATAAGAATAGTCTCTAGAGGTCATGTATAGGAAACTACACATTTACTTTTGGAATAATATTGATGACAGTAACAAATAAAACATGAACCTACGTATGTTTGATATACGTCAAAAGATAAAAATAAAACTTTTCGTGTTAAATACGTAACTCAATGTCTATTATATTTTACTCCCTACAGTTTTTGAATGCACGACCTTTTGCTATGACGTACGACCTTTCACTGTAATGTGTTCTATTTCTTTTTTATTTTCAACTCTAGATAACCTAACACTTTTTTACTACCTTTGTTCCTTTTATAGCTTCCTATGCTAACCATATTTATTTCCTTTCTTCTTTTCTTCCTCGTTTCATTTAGGCATATTTACCATCGTGTTAGAAATTTCACTTCAAAAATTAAAAGACGGTAAGTGAATATTTAAAAGGCAAAGTAGGAAAGTGTATATTTATTTAACATTATGGGGAAAAAATAATGGCTTAAACAACAAATAAATCACTCTTACTAAATATTGCACTAAAAAGCAAAAAATAATTATCAAACCGAAAAAGTGAGTAAACAGTTTTCTCTGTTTACTCACTTTTTCGGTTTATTGTCGTCTTTATTGTCCCATCTGTCAATAACTTTTTTGCGTTTTAGTGCAGTATTTTGTGAAAGCATGTTGTTTTTTTTTTCAAAATTTTATAAACTAATAATTAATTTTTAGTTTCTTAGTATTTCATTTTTGTTTTAAAGCCGTAATTTTTTAATTTCATGAAATTATTATTCCGTCGGTTCTTGATACGTGTGAACAATTTTAAATAATTCGGGTGCGTGGAAGTAGAAGAAAACGTGACTAAATGATTTCTTTATTTTTTGTTTCAAACTTAACATTTTTGTTATTTCATAGAATTATTGCATTTTCATCAATTTGTGATATGTGTGCAAAATTTTAAATAAATCGGATATCTTGGAGTGAGTTAAAATCTAATTCAGAAAATCCTTCCTTTTTTAGTATGTTATTTGTTTTAATTTTAAACAAAATATTTTGTTGTTTTTATGAAATTATTACATTGTCACCAGAACTATAGATAGCTGCCAAGTTTCATGATGATACAACAATCAGAAATGTTTGAAATTTAGTTATGCAAATTCCATTACCAAATTACATACAAGCATACAAGTCCTAATGATGGCATGTTGAAACAGCGCACATCATAATGAAAATGCTAAGTCATTCAATCGTACGGAAAATGCAAAGTCATTCGGATATATAAGTATTCGACTCGATACAAGAAGAATGAAAGAAATAAAATGAAATATTTATACATTACCAAAATTACATTAAAATATAATACATTGCTTCAAATCAGGTTACAGTTGAACGTTGAAATTGAGATAAATAATGATTTAATCAGTAAATAGAAAAAATTACATTGTGTTAATCGTCAAAAATAATGGAACACAGATAATAATAACAACTAGAAATAATAACAAACACAATCTAAAATTTTAAAAAACCCACAAGATTTTATTTGTAACGATAAGTGAAAAGGGTAGGAAAATATATTCAAAAATAATGTAAACAGTTTGGCACTTGCTGCTTATCAAGCAATCCATTGCACGGATACTGTACTTTGTTCGTATAGTATCTGTTCAATGGATTGCTTGCATTGCGATAACGAGCTATAGAATACGTTGAGAGAGATGAATATTTAGTCGCAATTATCACAAAGTGCGTGCAGTGACGCGTGGGCGCGTTGCACCGATGGCCGGTGGCCATTGTTGCAAATTGCATTTAATTGCGGGTCGTTCTCCCGGGCACACAGAACTGCAACTGGCTTACTATGTTCATACATATATTATAAAGAACAATAGCTCGATTTCAAAACGCTTGTTATGTGGATTGTTGTATTAAAGTGAGCGTGTTATATTAGTCTTTCTAGGGCGTATTAAAGCAATATTACAGTCTCAGTATAAATCGTGTTTTCAGTTGTGGTGTTTGTTTATTGCTACTATTCCGTCCTCCAAAAACATATTCAAGTTGAGACCGCAAATAAAGAAGTATTGTAGTTAGTAAGTGAGCATGTAGTTGTAGAAAATAATCGATGACTTATTTTTAGTTTTGACTGAGCTCATATTTGAGCCATGACTACGAATTTTTTTTATTTCTAAATAAAAATTTTATTTCTAGATCAAAAGTCAGAAGAACGCATAATGCAGCGATGAGGGTATTAGGGTCTCACCTAAATACTGTCATTAAAAATACAGTGACTTATATATTATATTACTTAATTACCAGTATTAGCCGCCCCCGTCCTTTCTAATGTTAAGCCACACGTTTCACAAGACTTTCGTATTTTTAATATTTTATTTTCGCCATTTATCTACAATAATTACCCATTTAGAGGCAAAAGAATTATTACGTCATTGTGGTAACAAAATTCTTAATTATTTTTAAATTAATTCTAAATTATTTTTAAATTAAAACTTCAAACTTTGACTGAAAAAACTTAACTGTCTAGTGGTATTAATTGTGCCTTCAGTTTACCCAAATCTCGTTGGATGGAAGCTTTTATAATAATTAAACTACAAGGTCAATCGTAAAGGATAGAAAAAAAAAATTAGGTTGATTCTTGAAGAATTTCTTTCTGTCGAATATTCCCCTTCACCATACTTTCTAACAAACTAATCTGTGGCAAAACTGAAAAATCGAGTTTGTACTGAAACTTTAGATGAATTTGTCTGAATTTAAAAATTGCTCAATATAATATGTCATAATAATAATAATTGATTTTCAATTATATCAATTATTTTCAAATTATAAGAATAAAATCTATTATCACATCAGTTCAGATACATCTCCATCTCCGAGTACTCATACGAAATAGAAAAAAACCTGGTTTACGCGTTGTTCAGTAAAGGACATCGAGTAGGTTTATTAGTTTCTACTGCGTTATTATATTATCAAATTGAAATCCTTTGTACGTCTCGAGAATATAAAAGTTAGTACGATTTCACTCTTGAACACCGATCGGCTTAGAACAAAGGAATAAACGAAGAAAAATATTGTATTTTACTTTTGCTTTGGATGATTATCTAACTTTGTAATTGGCGAATGTCAAATAGTTCGTGTTGCCTGAAGACCGACTTATTTCATTCGTCGACGCCATTGGGTCAACGACCAGTCGCCGGTCCCAATAACTTTTTCCAATAACTGCCACGTTTATCCCTTGATTACACTCTTTTATTTATTAAGGATTGTTTTTGTTTCTCGTGTAGGAATGTTACTTTTACGAAAAATACCTTTCATTTATTGTATATATATATATATATATATATATATATATATATACACACACACACACATATATATAAATATATATATATACACACACACATATATATATATATATATATATATATATATATATGTATATATATATATACATAAGTGCATGCTCCAACAATTTTCAGCCGAATTGCCGAAATTTTTCACACTGAGAACTTTGCACTTTAGCAAAGAAGTCTTTAGGAATTGAGTGGGGAGGCGATTGTAAATAATAGCACTTATTCCGGCAATTATAAATAATATTATATATTATCGTGGCAATTGGAAAAAAAAACGAGTAACATTGAGCACTTTTCTAGTAATAATTTTTCTTTTATTTTGAATCCGTTCATGTCCTAGTATTTTTACATTCAATATATTTCAAAAATAATATTCAATATAAACTATTGAGTCAATTTTTACATATTTTCACGAAACTGTTCTATTATTTTATATTACTGACAATGCATACATAGTAAGATG
Organism: Druceiella hillmani; assembly: GCA_039881145.1. NCBI lineage: Eukaryota > Metazoa > Arthropoda > Insecta > Lepidoptera > Hepialidae > Druceiella > Druceiella hillmani. The sequence goes on from JAYKKI010000149.1 coordinate 1,339,585, forward strand.
AAAGAATATTAAACGACGATTATGTAAAAATAAAAATAAATTTGATCGACGAATATTCAACAATTAGAAAGTATAAAACATTAAGGTACGTTTGTAATTGATTCATTTATTGTATGTCGAATTTATATTTATTTATCGATGTAACAATTCAGTGAACATTTAAATATGAATATGCTTCATGTAGCCATTACACTATGGATATACATACACACACACACACACACACACACACACATATATATAATTTCAGTGTTATTTCAGTAGACAATACCAAAGAAGGATATTACTAAAGCAATATTAGTAATTTCTAACTCGCTTCCTCACTTAACAATGTCATGACATATTTGAAAATTGAATTTCGATTTATGATCTAATTATTATGGAATTATAATCAACTAGCGTGACCCGTGCGAATTCCATTATGAAGCTCAGATGACAGATCAAACAAATATTTTACTAAAATTGACATATAGAGGCGGAAGTATCAAAAGCATTGAGCTAAAGCGCCACTTTATTTATACATGAGTGGATTTGAAATTAAACAAAAATTTTACCGACCGTCAATCATATTGACGTTGAGCCGTTAGATGGAAGCATTGCTGTTTTGTGTATATAATTTTAATAATTAATTCATTTGCAAAAACAATAGCAATAATAAATTTTTTAGTTGTGGATGCCGGTAGAGCAAGCAATTATCTATAAAATGATATATAATTTATGTGGATTAGTTGTGAGGTTTTTTTTAAAAAGGGAGTGTAACATTTTAACCTTAGCGTATTAATATATATGATGATGATTATGATATCTTTTATGCGTAAGGTAAAAAGGTGTAGGCAGCAAAGCTGACTCTAGTAGAATATACGTATTATATATTTCCACCTCAAGGATAATTCGGGTTAGTCTTACAACGCTTAACCCTCCACAACAGATACTTTGTTTATTTACCCACTACTGTGTTAATATTTTTGGAACATGAACTTTTCTAATATTTTAGGATGACAACGATATTAAAGGATATGCAGTAGAAATCGCTAAGACAATTTTGAAAGGACCACAGATAAAGTTAATTTGAATTTGTGATTATTTTTTGTTGTCTCATTGTTAATTTTTATTTCTTTTTGATATAGTGCATTTTCTTTACGGAACGTATATTTTGATTCGTAAATTTTGTAATAAAGTAAACTCATAAACACATTTTTGTTTACTTTACATTTCTATTCTAATGTACAAAAGTTCAATCTTTATTAATACAAAATATTTTATTAATTATTCTAATATGTACACGGATTATTAATATATATATATATATACATATTACATTGATACACATAAAATTATAGTGTTAAAGAAAAAAGCCGTACTTAAATGAAAAAAATAAAAAAGGTTATGCTCCCTGGAAAGGTTGAATGTAATAATTAAATAATAACTTGAATGATTTTAGTGACACACCACAAACAAAAGCATAATTTCCATTAGTTTCCTTTGCCCATAAATATTCGCCATAATAATGCAGATACGTCCTAACATGTTGCAACATTTGGTATTTGCAAAGTCGTTGAGGTCATTTACGCAGTAACATTTAGTTTATGATGTAATTATAGAAGTTCCTGTCCAGAATTGCGAGATCATTTGAACAGTTTCGCACACTTCTTAACAAACCGTTCGTTAAGATAATTAACTGTACATGAAGGTAGGAATATGAGTTATTTTCATATATAATAAAAAGAAATATTTGGTTTTGGTTACTAGTTAATTAAGCCTATTCTTTAACAGTTTAATTTTTAATAATTATGTACTGTATAATATATTTGGCCTGATAGTCGCAATGGCCTTATAGTTGCAATGTGTGAACTTAAATTTTTGATACTAAATACTACTTGATGCCGAAAATACACATTCAAGGGCATAGTAAGATGCAGTAATAAAATTGTCAGTGTGAAGAAATGTTAAAAAAAATAAATTATTTATATGGTTTTCCTTTTTCATATATTGTGAGAAATTGTTCCCGATGATTCTTTCTCCATAGTCCATGCAAATATCATGAGAATTTGTCATGTAATTTGAGAGGAAAGCAATTTTTCTGAAAATTTCTAATAAATAAGAGAATAAAGAAAACGACGAAATTTAGGTTAAAGATATTCCTATCCTAGAACTCCGATAAATATATTTTAGGTTTTGATGTCTAAATAAGTGTTATGCAGAAAATCGAAAAAAACGTGACCGACTTAAGAGGGTTCCGCTGTAATTGTTTGCCTCATTTTCATTCTAAACAAAAGAGGCATAAATTTGTCAATTCAAATAAGCTTAGCTAAAGTTTAGTCGGAAAAGGTTAATGTGAAGTTGTAATTTTGATGTATTCGGAATTCCTATTTTCTTAAGTATAATTGGAAAAATTTGATTTGGTTTTCTTTATTTATTATCATCATTAAAAAAGACACAAAAAATCATAAGAATACTCCATTTCTGTATACTACATTATTGTACATTTGACTAAAACGTAGCACGAATTTAACTATCTCAGTTTACCCAACCCAGAATTTTAAATAATTTAAAAAATTTGTATTATTTTATACAAGTCTTGTAAAATTATTTAATACCTTTTACGCTAATGAGTACGGAGAAATTTATAGAGGAGATATATATATATATATATATATATATATATATATATATATATAGAAAGGCTATAGAGAATGTCAACAACACCGGATAATTAGAAACAATATTAACACTGGTAAAAGCTAGCAAAATGTCAGAAGAAGAACTTGACACATCCAATTATGATATAATTAATTACTTTGGGTTTCAAAATAATGAATCCATTCACCTAAAGTGTTCGACCTTGTAGTTCAGTCCTGGCGTCTTTACCTAGTTGACCCTGCTAATAATAAATCCTTTAAATATATTCCCTTGTTTCTAAGTCCACCTACGCATTCTTAACAGACTGTTCCTTTATGTTCATTATATATTACACGTAACTAATAATCTCACTTTCGACCATTTACACGGAACGTTGTAAGGAAACACCTAAAAAAAACCATCTGTAGAAAACAATGTCCTAAAAAAAACTATCTGTAGAAAAATATATAGTAAAAGCGAATAAAATTACGAACTTAAAAGATGTGTGTCCGAAATCATTAAATTAAAATTTTTCTTTCTAAATCTCGCATGTATATTATCAATAAAAAGCTGTACTTCATTGAAGTCATTTTCATTTCGTCTTATAGAAAAACGCCGCCAAAATGCGGAATCGTCCTTTGTCCACTCGCGTCGACATTAGAAAATGTTAAGATTTATTTCATTGGATTATGAAGTGACGTGTGTTGATATTTTTTTTTTTATTTTGAAAATTGTTTTTCCTACCTAGCAAAATTAAGGAATTCTCTTATAATTTTATCGTACTTTCAATATTTTGCGATAAATATATATTTATCTTATGTTATAATAGTTGTACTTTGTGAATACCTAAAACTATCATAAAATACAATTTTACATTTTTTTAAATATACCCCTAGGTGCTATCATTGGACCTTCCATGATATCCCATATTTGAACTAGTCTAATGAGGGCAATTTTTTTCTACTGATATTATTTATAGGCAGAATAGCGAAAGTGTTAAGACCGGATTTTCAATTATTGTAGTTGGAATGAATGAAGGATGAAATAAGCTATCGAAGTTTTTTAAACAAAAAAGGATCGGATTAGACTACTAGCATAACCCATGTTGTTTCTGAAGCTACCTTACAATAACAAATTTCAATAGTAATAAGAAAGTTAAGGCTTACATTGAAATAAGGGATTCACAGTGTAATCCTACGTTGGAAATTGAGTCCGCAAGAATGAGTTATATTTAGGAAACGGAGTCGCGCTTATTCCGTTATTCGTCAAAGGTTGTCCGCATGCTTGCACACGAATTTGTTTAGAAATATGAGTTATCATGGACGTCTAATAAAATCAAACGAATTCCTGAAAAAAAAATGGTCCTACAATTTTATAAAACGACATCCCAAACTATTTATGTTTCAGCCTAGAGTGACTTCAATCGATAAGGCAAAAATATTTTTATGACAAATTGAGCGAAGTCATCGTTAATCATGGTACAATGAACGGTATTAACATTTTCAATGTTCACAAAACTAGATTATCGATTGTGTAAAGACGACTTCGCAAAATTCTAGCTAAAAAAAGCTCCAAGTCGAAGCAATTACCAGCGGTGAACGAAAATCGCATACAATAGGGGTTTGCTGTGCAAGTGGCGTTGGACTAATTATTCCTCCGCTGATAATAATGAAGCAAAAAAATTCCGAAGCCGAGTTACAAGACGGCACTCTTCTCAGATCCATTTTTGCAATAACCGCAATACTGGATAATACAAAAAAAGCATTTTCCATTGTTATGTTCAAAAAAAACATTTTCCATTGTTATGTTTTCAAGCCGTTTATTTTATGTCGAAGGGATGGAAAATTAACTAAAGAAAAACTCATGTCAAGCGGTTACGCAATATAAGATTTGTTTGCTTTTTAATAAGGCATTCAAAAGTGTAGCTTCTACAGGTGCAGCTGCTAGTGATTTCAGAAAGAGTGGCATTTATCAAATTGATAGAGATATTTTACAGATTTCGAATTTGTGAATTTACGGAGCGAATCAAACACTATTGATTCGATCTCTACTGCTAGTTTATCAAACGAGGCAAATGTCCCTTTTTTAGAAACTCATTTACAAGTACCGGAAATATTGTCATCGTTCATCCATACCCTTCAATCTAGCTCAAACTAACTATTAGTCCCGCAAGGTAGTCCATTTTCTCCAAAACAGACGTTGTCAATTCATAAAAATCTCGGTAGTCCCCCACAAGCTATCTTAAACCAACGATTCGATATTACAACTTCACAAATATCATCGGGTGTAAAGAAAGCACCCGAATTACGAAAGAGGAGTCGTAAGATACAACGAGCTACGAAGTAAATGAATTTTCCATGTTAAATAGATCGGAAGACTTTGCAAGATAAATAAAAGAAAGTTGTTAAAGAACAAAGGTTTTAAGAAAGAAAATTTCAAATTTATGTCAATGTTACTGCAAAATATGAAATTTATATTATGTTGAAGACGTCATTCAATATTTATTATATAGTGACACACAGAGAATTTGCATTAGACAGTATATGTTTATATTAAAAAAAAAGAACATGCAAAATATGCAATTTGTATTATGTCGAAGACGTCATTCAATATTTATTATATCGTGACATACAGAAAGTATGCATTAGACAGTGTACGTCTATATTAAAAAAAAAAGGTAAAACAATATTTTGTAAATAACCTATAAGAACTAATGGGAATTAATGCCAAGACGAAATAATGTTCCTAATTTATCTAGACAGGGATGTCTTTCTATGTTTGTTTGGATACTGTAAATTTTATTTTCACGGTAGTGATTCCTATGAGGTAAATTTTTGTCTTATTGTATTATTACTTAACGTAATTTTAAGTAAAGTTATCATATATTAAACTTTAAAAGTTAATTGTAAATTTAGTCTCCATTTAATATTATAAAAGCTTCCATTTACTATTATAAAATATCATACCCCGTGCTTATTTAATTAGTTTTATTTTTTTATTTGACATTATTATTGTTATTGTTACTCACGTTTTTACTTATTGTGAAAAATTGTAATTAGAAATTTGAAATTCCTATTCCTATTTGTTATTGCTAGCCCCATTTCAAGATGATTTAAATAAAGTGTTACAGCCAATAGCAACATTAATAATTATTATTAAAGGTAATTTGTTCAAGTTTTATGTAGTTTTCATTCTTATAACACGGTTTTCCATTATTGAGGCTGTAGCGTTTCAAATAAAATGCCAGTGATTCAATGAAGAAAACTTAACAATTTATTTTCATATAAATTTGTCGTTTTAGATTTAAGCATTTGGTGCTCATACTATCCACAGTTATAGATCAATAAACCATGCTTAAAATAGGGTAATACCTTTTGCTATTACTGATCAGTTTTAAAATTCTGATGTTTGGAAAGAAGTGGTCAAATACTGGCAACATTAAGCTAATCATTCTTATTTAAAGTCACCTTTGCTTATTTTTTTAAGTCTTTCACTGTAGAAAGACCTATTAAAACTAAAATTTCCCCACATCCAAGAAATGTAGAACTTTTAATTTGTGCCTATTTAACATTAATACAGAACATTCAGTATTTGAATTTAGATCGCATTTGATTCAGTGATGCACCAAAAACACATAACCCCGGCACCCAACAAACTGTTTCCATAATAACGAGGAGGGCGTATTTGTTATTACATAGAAACAATCGAATTACATAATAAATAATCAAAATCAAACACAACCTGATTGAAATATAATATATAATCGTACAATGCGTAAAGAGCTTGCGCAGTAGAGCGTAACATGTAAATATCGATGCTAGAAAATGAGCGTTTCTCTGTTCTGGTACACATGTATACTTAGTTCACTGAAGAGCAATGCTTAGTTTTGTTTGGGGCTGAAATAATTTTCTTTCTCCGTCAATTTTTTTGAATAAATAAAAAAGTATTACGTGGCTGAAATATAATACATTTGTAATCAAACTTTAACATAATAATTACTCGTTTATTATTTACACGCCATACCAAATTCTATCTCCATTTTTTTCTTCCTTCCCAATTTAAGTATCTTAAAATAGTTCATGAATTGTATTTTATGTTTTCTTTTATTTTTCGATGTATTTAATGAATGAAGTGGGTTCATATAAGATGAAGGAGATTAATTGGGTTCATTTAAGACGTAAAGTACACGTAATGATTTCGTGTGCACAAAGATTCTGTACATATTTATGTATCTTTAAACATATAAGCGTACCTAGCATTTTCTTTTAAACTATTTCCCGAAATTAGTAAAAATTTTCCCTGTATAAATATGGATATATTGCCTAGAATACCTTTCACAGTATAAAAAAATATTGTGAATAGTTTAAAAAACTATGAAATGTAAAATAATCGCCATAGTTTTATGGTATTGTAAAAATAAACATCAAATAGCCCTGTTTTCTTTCACGATATTGATTTCAGTTTTTTGAAACTAGAAGGAATGTTTTGTAGATTTTTTTCAAAACTACCGTTCAAATAATCCAATATAGAATTTTGAAAATAACATTAATTTTGTAAACTTGAAAATACTACAATACTTAGCACTTTCATTTCGTAGTCTTAACTATAGTAACTGGTTGTTTCATTTAGTATCCTTAACTATAGTAACTTGTTTCATTTTGTATCCGTAACTACAGTAACTCGTTCTCTATGAAATTAAAAAAAAGGAAACGACTTTATTAAATGGATGGACGGACAGAATGGATATATATGGGATCTTAGAAAAATCCCTTTTTAGGTTTATATAACATACTTTAATTTATACTGGCTATAACTTGAAATTTATGGTCCTTTTACACTAAATAAAATAGAAAACATTTTCGCATAATGTCAGACGGACGCAAATATTTCGGTATCCAGTTTCTATTGATGTTTTTGGGTTTTATTTTGTGCGATGTTATTTCAGTGGAGGAATTTTCATAAAAATAATAATTTTTGGGTAACTTGAAATTTTATGTGGACCTCGGCTTCAAACTATTTGAGCCATAATTTTTCATGTTTTGTTTCTTATTTTCCTAAAGTATATAGGATTTCTTGTCTACTGAGTGGCCATTCAACTGGTAATATAAAAATTAAAATGTTTCATTTACCTTACAGTATTTTGAACTACTGGGCTAAGTTTGGTGTCAGGAATTCTAGTCATTGACGGATACTTTACCCTACTAGCAAAATACCCTACTTTTAAACTCTACTAAGTTTCAAACTTTTATATCATATTAAGTGTAATCATAAAAAATACAGAAATATCCATATACGTATATTAAATTTAATTATTTAAGAAAAAGTAAGAAGAAAAAACCAGCTTCAATTTGTGGTTTGGAGCTGAAGAAGAAGGAGGTGGAAGGGACACACTGTCATGACATAAATCATTGATATTATTAAGAAAGACGCTCCAAGATATAACATATTTGGATACAGTACTTGTAACCATAAATATTACATCAAATATATATATATATATATATATATATATATATATATATATATATATATATATATATATATATATGACCAGAGAAAAGTTCAATTTCTCTCATCAATATATACGACATGTTACGCTCTACTGCACTAACTCCTTACGCATTCAATCAGGCTTTGTTTGATTTTCATTATTTGTTATGTAATTCAAGTATTCCTATATAATAACAAATACACCCTCCATCGAGGAGACAGTTTGTAAATTAACTGTGTTTTTTGTTTTGAATTGAACAGATATTTGCTTTACATTGAAATAATTTCTGAAGCTGAGCATAAGAATTGGTCTTAAATAATTTAAAAAAAAGTTGTTGAAAACTTTGTACATTTAACTTAATATTTCATTACTGTAATTGTATGCGTTACTTTCTTCTTGAATAACTAATATTGAAGATATAAAAAAATTTGAGCGCTTGCAACTCAGTACAAGTAAGAGAACTTAAACTTCTTTGGCAATCAAAAGTTCGATTTGAAAGTGTATAGTAAGGCGTAAAACAGCAAAGAGAGAGAGAGAGGGGGAGGTAGAGAGAAAGAGAGAGTGAGAGAGAGGAGAAATATACTAAGTGTAAGTTCATAGATTGTACTAAATCGACCTGAAGATTTAATTAGTCGTCTTATAATGTAAACAAATCCGCGATGCCAGCATCAAAACACGGCTAACGAGGCTGAAGAAAGTGGAGACGTACTGCTCCTTTTGCGAATTGTATTTACTACAACTATACATGCGAGTTCATTAAGAGTTTAAAAATCAGTTAAGTACATGTATCCTTAGTCTAATAACGAATGAAATGCGGGTATAACTAGCAATGAATCAATCATAAATAGATAATTAAAACTACAAAAATTTGACAATTTACTATTAATAAACGTAATGTATGAAACAGCTGATAGCCAATAATTAGCGCCATTTTTGTTTCTTTTAGCGCATGTATGCATTTTTTATCTTGTTCTATCGTGTTCATCTATCGCTCTCGGATGTTATTTAAGTACCTGTTTTCTGGCCTTCTTGCGGTAGATTCTTTATATTCTGAGGTTACAAAAACGTTGCGACCACCTTAAGATTTTACTGTCAACACACCAAAGGAAGACCGATTTTGAAAAATAATTTTGATGAAGCACTGAAAAGTGAAAAATAAAATGTTTTACCCTGACTAAATACCGTAAATAGAACTAAACACAGTGCCTTTAAGCGTGTAATAATAACAATAATAATTTTTTTGAAGTCGTCAAATTGGCTGAACTCGTGAAATAACAAAACCCAAAGGAAGATTATTTTGATTTGTATATTTGGTTTGTTCATATTTATTTGGCTTTGACACCCACCCAAATTTGTACAAATATGTAGGATACTATCATCTTGCGACTTCCTTGGGACGAAGTGTCACGGGCAGTTAATCATTCTGCTTGTGCTGAAGTTGGCTAGCAAAAACTAAAATATGGAACAAAAAAAAAGAGAAAAATTAATGCAAGATTTTAATTGAATTACTAATGGGGTTTTTCTTTTAAGATAATTAATAATATTTAGAAATGATAATTTAAAAAAAACTTTTTCGACAATAAGGTAATTTCCATTTTTAACAAGATAAAATTATCTTCTTATCGAAATATATAATGCACCATAATAAGATATTTCATCTGTGTCCTAGGTTTGCAATGATACTGCAATACATGTCACATAATAAACCTTCTGATTCGAATACCATACGAAATTTGTTGCACCCTTACTTTCATCTGCTCACTTATAATTCAATACATACATCTCTCTCTACATCTTGCATGTACTCTCCTACGTGGAAAAGATTTAATACTAACGTAGATTTAAAACTTAAATAAGAAATTAATTTAATGTAAACATCTTTTGCAATACTTGAAATGATTTTAATCCCAAACGAAACAAAAGGCATAGACCATAACTTGTTAAGTATGGTTGAACTAATATTACGAGAGTTCTGTATGTACTTATATACATGTAAAGATTTAAGGATACGTAGTATGTCCATGAAACTACAAATGTCAAAATTATTTTTTAACAGATAAATATGTTGCCTACTTGGTATAATTTTTATACGCAAAAAAATACATACGTTTCTTACAAAACGGTACGTAAACTTGCATTTTCTTAATTGTTTCGTTTCTATGGTATTAATTTTATTCGTTTCTAGAGCAACAATTCATCGATTGCGTCTGGATATACAGCCTAATCGCGACATTTAAAAAGACATGAATTACTGCTAACTTTATTCTGATGGTGACAAAAATACTCGGACGAAACACTGTAATGGCGTTAGGTTTCAATTCCATTTTAAAAAGATTGTCGCTTGCCATTGAAATAATAAGCATAAGAAATGTAGAAAACCATGTCTATTTATATACATATATACATATATATACATATATATATATATATATATATATATATATATATATATATATATATATATATAATATACATATATATATATATATATGCATGTATGTATATATATATATATATATGTGTGTGTGTGTGTGATGTTTACACATTTACATATATTATACTTTCCAAAGAGCTTGGTAATAAGCTTATACATCTGCAAAATTCATCTAGGGCATTCATTAATAGCATTCGTTTAACAAACGCACATATTTGTGTAATTAATTGGCTTGCAGTATTAGTTTGCTATATCAAATTATTAAAATTGGGCGATAAGCAGAAAAATTTTGCATCAGCTTAATTGATATGGTATTCGTTATACGTTCCACTTTTTACAAATATTTACAGTATTAAGCATAACGCTTCGTCAATATACTACTATCCGAGCAATTGCAAGTTTCCAAAAGATGTGCCGTAAAAATATAACACTGTTCGAGAATAGATTCTCAAAGAATCTGTACGCGTTACTTTTAAAGCCGGAAAGACATTAATATCATTACGTATTTTAATTAACTGGGCAAAGTCGACATTCATGAATAAACAATCGTTGACGTAATGAAACCGTCACGACTGTTATTTACATTTAATTTCGATCGGTTAATAAAAGCATGGGCCATTTTCAAGCTTCGCCTCTACTTTTCATTATTTCAAACCGCAATGAAGATCTTCACTGAGATTGTACCTATTGTATTCCCACACCCTGCAAAATATCAAAATGATGAATAATACTAATTTCATTACTATGGACAAGTTTTATAGTTTAGACTTTATACGGGTAAAATAGGGATCTTACTGTATTATGGTTTGTTTTTCAATAGTCATTATTTATGATTAGTTTATTAACAGTATTTCCAACAGTGTAGTTATTTCTTCTGTCTCTAATAGAGTATAGAGGTTTAAGGATCGAAAATGCTGACAACTAAGGATGTAAATAATTAGCCATACCCATTCTGAAACTTAAGCTAATTTTCTTATGCAATTAAGAAACTAGAGCTTATTTTCTTATGCGATTCTGTCGAAAATTATTTTCAAATAAAAAGCTCAAAAATTCATCCAGTTTATTTCGAATGTTGAATTCTCCCTGCACTTTAATCATTATTGCTCTTACTAACGCAACTTAAAAGATTTTATATACAATATTATGTCCATCTGCATTTCAACTATACGATAGTTTTACCATCGTACAGCTTACGATTATTTTACATCGTACAGTTAAAAGTATCGACGGTTAATATTAATATTAATTAAATTTCCAACATCAGCGGTAATATAAAGAAATCATTAGCTTACTCTATATATTATGATTTAATTAATTACGCATTTGTGTCATCACTCTTAGAATAAAGTCATCGAAAGGATTCTGTAATAAATTATAGCAGACATTATGTTACAATCAAATATTTCCAAAATTTTACCATTTTGATAATGTATGACACCTACAAAGGGATGGATCATTAAGCAATATGGCAGTGTTCACTCAATTATATGCTTTCCAAATCTCGTACTCAGAATAATAATACAAAGCAAGTGATGATCTTATACGTATGTATGTATACTATACACATAAACACACACGCACACATACACACACACACATACACACACATACACACACACACATATGTATGTCGTATGTACGTACTGGAGTCGGTTCTGTGTACTTTGTTTCACCAGATATCGTTCAAAAACTACTAAATTGAATTTGCCAGGATTTTTCCTGTTGAGTTTTTAGAACCTGGGAATGTAGTATATTAAGTGAGGAGTTAAAAATCAAAGCATTTTTTTTAAAAGAGAACAAGTAAATTAAAAAACTTTATCGTCTTTATTTGTTATTACAAGTGTCTCAACTGCGAGCCAACTATTAGTTATTTCTTTATAAATAGCAGAAATCTCTAAGTCAATAAAGACAAACTATTCTGGTACGTTTTAAATTTTGGGACTTATCATTGGAAAACTTCCCATAAGACAGAGAAATTAGTTAAGAGAAGGAACTCTGAAAATTTATTGACACGTCTTCAGTCAATAGCCGGTATTACCCACATACGCCTAGTTAATATTCGCAATAAAACTGTTTTAAATTATTGATATTAAAATGAATTTAAGTATTTTTGCTCAAGGAATATTTTTCAAATTTTTTTTTAAATATGCAGTATTATTTAAGAAACTTTATCCACGTTTCCTTGAAATCAAAAATATCTGAATATTTAATTTCTTGGAAGGTAAGTTTGTTATCAATCTTGTGATTTACAGTGACCTCGTTCAATTAAGTAACAGTATGATGCCTATCATATTTTTTAAACTTATTTACCACATTGAAGTTGTGTGATTTTTAACAGGACAAAATAAAAAATTAGAAAATATTTAGCGATTTTAATATGGAAATAGAACCTTTTCGTAGCGGTATAGATATAATTAATATAACCGACTAAAAAGTTGTATCAAAAAGAAACATTTGTCTCTCCTTATCGGTTTCTAATTCTTTACTCGCAGAGACGGTTTCATTATATATTTTGATATTATATCAGAAAGCTAAATAATACGCGGTCAAGTATGAGTTAAGCTCGCGTATTAATAGTTTTTGATTCTATTTACTTACTTCTATAATATTTTGGCTCGTTACTAAAAAACATAACATCTTGTTATTTCAAGATCACGAATAAAATTAACTTCAAAATCCGTACTTCCAAAAAATACATTGGTTTTATTACTCTTAACATTTTCACTGTTTTATACTCAGTTTTTTTTACAATCTCTTGATGAAATATAGGAATTGAAAAATACTAGAGCCGAGTAAATGCTTCTTAGAATCAAAATGTGCCTAAAACATGGCAAATTTGACGATCAAATAAATAATTATTTTTATTTTTTTTTTTAATAAGGAATGTAGATTTTTTCTCGTCCTAAAGAGCTCTTTTTATTAAAACCTTATCACTAAGCAAAAAGGGCACCTTTTACGGGAGCCCTACCTATGTATAAGATAACTTAAAATTTCTTTAAGTACCATTTATGGTTTAAGGACAGGAAACTACATATTACGTATAAATTTCGAGTCGCTATCTTATTTCACTTGGAAGTAAAATGAATGTGAGAGCCGAACACGAGGATAATCGGATGAATAGCCTAAGTTACCATAACAATAGGACAAAACTTTTCGAGTACGAAATCTAAAGATTAACAAAAATGTGTACTGAAGCATAAAGAGAAAGTGTTAATTTGTTCACACCCAGGGATTGAACTCAAAAATTATTGAAACGACTCCGAAATATTTTCAATGTTAGCAAGCTACGTTATTCCAAATGAGTAGAGGCTATGCTTTATTCAAAAGACTTAGGGCTTCGTAAAATATAGCAATATTGTGTATCTCACTGAGGTTCCCAAATAGTTGGCAATTCTCCATGTCCTAACTATATATATATATATATATATATATATATATATATATATATATATATATATATATTTTTACAGACTTTTAAAAATATAAACTATTAAAAATGTTATATCATCCACTAGGCACTTAACAGGTTTATTTCGTCATTTAAATTCGCTTCTCAATAAATATCTACCCACTTATTCTTTTCCCCGTTGTCAACACCGTTCTCTACTTCGAAATCTAAATTATTATTAGAGTAAAAAGCTCATTTTAAAAATCACAAAAACTTTTTGCGTTGTAAAACAAAAAGAAACTAACGCTCTAAAATTAGCAAAAAAGAAATTCTACGTGAAAAAATGCGCGGGCGAGTGCCAAAATGGAATAAATAAAAAAAATATTTTAGAACTCATTATTTCTTTGTCGTCATTGCCGATATTTTTATATTATTTCGTTTTTTGTTGAAAATTTGTTTTCTAACTAATTTTAATTGACAGAACTTTTTAATAATGTAGTAACAATTAATATGACAGCGAACCATCAAGCACTTCGCTAGTTTGTCATATAGTTATTCCTTCAATATACAGTAACATTCGATCATTCTTTACATAGAACCAAAGTTAGATGGTTAGCAGTAACAATTACACATCATAGTACCTCACAAGTAAAAGCAAGCAAACAAAGCTGCGAGTGTAGTAAACTATGTATGATACCTCATTGCATAACGCTTCGCTATAATTTTTAACTCATTTTACTATAGGCGGCGGTATTCATGTCAAATATATGATATATAAAATGTATATATATATATATATATATATATATATACATATATATATATATATATATATATATATATATATATATATATGTATAAGTGTGTGTGTGTGTGTGTATAAATATATTTGCAGATTCTATCTTTAACTCAGAAAGGTGTAACTTCAGAGTGGTCTTATATAAATCTGGCGAAAATGTGATAATTCAAGTGCGGATATGAACAATTGAACTCCTCAACGGATGACACCATACCAGTCGTGATCAAATATTTATTTTTAAATTGGGCGAACATTCTTGTATCAAGCTAAGACAGTAAACATTATTTTATGCGCTTTCGTTATCAGAATCTTATCCGCATAACTTCTTATTTTCCTATTTGTGAAAACCTATGTTAACACTGCTCAATATTCTCTTTTGAAATATTCTTCGAATTTCTTTTACTATTTTTTTAACGATCCTTCTTTTTCTCTCTCATTTCGTTATGGTAATAACACGTTTATTACATCTAGTCATATACAATGTAAATCTATAATAAACCACTGGAAATTAAAAGACTAAAAAAGAAAAATTGATTATAGAAACAAACTTTTTTTAAAGAACTGATAAGTTAAAAATACTTATTATCTGAAATAAATAACATGACAACAATTAACACCGATATTTTATAAATATATACTAATAATTATTAAGATTTTGAAGTCAATGTCAAGTCCCAATGAAATTGCAAGAAAAGTAAACAAAATAAAGAGTACATCAGATTTCCTTACTGCTTTGCATCCTTTTATTTTTCTTTGAACTTCCCGTCAACTTTAAAAATAAAACCTCAAAAAATATCGATGTTAAATAATATACCATTAATTAGTTAGGATAAAAATAATTATTTTTAACTTTTCAAAGCTCTATAAAAAGATTATATAATTATTTACCACAAAAAAAATATTATTGACATGATTTACATTTTTAACAGTTCCATAATTTTTTGCAGTTTCCTCAATAAAAAGAAAAAAAAAACAAATCTTTGCATGATCAGGCACGTCTCTCTTTTTCTGTGGCATAACCGTTTTTTTAGAAGCTTTGACATAGTATGGTTTGCTACAATACCAAATCTCAATAAATGAAAATAAAAATGATGATTCGGCAGCGGTCCAACACCGCTCTACTGAATTGGTATAGTCTCCAGGAAACTTTTTCGTCTATAAATTCGTTTAGTAATATTGAGGTAAGGACTATATGACAGATGTAGTACACATATACAACCCACATTTTCGATTTACGATTACTGTTAATTACCTTGCGGGCAAAGAATACACATGAAATACTAAAATAGTCTACCCAGAATCACATTACGTTTACTATTACTAAGAACCATTGAATATACTTAAAATAAATAGTAAAATCGTCAGCGAAAAATACATTTTACATTACTTAAAGAATCTTACAATAACACTTTGTGCCATGATCGTATAAACAATTTAACCAATATATACACAATAAAATTACTTAAGTATTTTCTAATAAAACTTAAATTTCTTTTTAATAAGATGCATTAAATACATGACTTTTACTTTCGAGAAAATTAAACATAAAATTATCAAGTTAATCCATATATACAAATATAATATAAAAAAGTGCATAGAACTATTTTGCAGGAGCATGTCACATAATGCGTATTTGTTAATTTGTATTTAGGATCGTGGCGCAATACGTTATTGAAAGATTCTTTTAATAATGTATAATTCTTTTTTTAATGCGGATTTTACATATTATTTTAAGTATACTTTGTGATTTTTGGTCATATTGAACATAACGTCATTATTATATCAGACAGATGGAGATAGAGAGAGGGAGAAGAAAAATATCACATTTCGAAGTATTAATCTCACTAAAGAATTATATATAGAATATATCATTTTGTAACTAACTCTATTAAATTCCTCTACTTTAATTTAACTAAATTAATAATATTACCAGAGGTTAATTTCGATTCGGATTAGATTGACAGAGGAATGCCGCTCACGAGAACGAGATCAAAGGAATATTCCGCACTACCTGTTCGTATACAGTAATAATTATGTCGACGGATGATGTCGGGGCGTGATTTGTGCGGATAGAAGGGTGAGGGTGACTGAATGTTGATTGGAAGGGGTGTGATGTTGTCTGACTATTTAGGGTGTCTCAGGTATATTATCTAGCTACGCAACTAATAAAGCCGCTATCTGACTTCATCAAAGTTAACTCTTGTAGTAATTAAACTGAATATTTCAACTTCTTTCTCTTGCAATTGTTTTTCTATCGCAGAAAGTACGATCGTGCCTCTGCCAGATGACACTATCTTAAATCGGTATTATCAAAGTAAAATACGTATTATTTAAATAAAACCATGAGTATTATTAAAAGTATAAGAAATTATACGAAATGATTAATGAAGAATTTTTTTTATTTATTCAATTCCAAACATATTATTTTCGTTAAAATTTACACAAGAATGTTTTGGATTCCACGAGCCCAAGCATTAAAATAAATTTATTTGTTAAAGTCTGTATCGTAATCTTTTTTAATAAAGTAATTGTTCGTAGCAACGAAAATAAGCAAATTAAATGCAATAATAAAAGAAAGTAATTTTTAAAAAAGTAAATGAATTTCAATCATAATGATTATAGATGAACAAAATAAAAAAGAAAATGGATTAGTTAAGAATTAAAGCGTTGAAATTTCCTTGTTTTCACATGCAATTCAAAATGTGTAATAGATACGAATTCTTGGCAAGAAGTAATTAGTAAAAATATAGAATAGCGGCATTTCATCTCTAACACAATGCGAATCTTCAATTAATTAAATATCACGTTTCTCTTGGTGCTTAGTAAAGAAACAAAGACTTTTAAATTAAATTAAAATAAACATACCAAACACACACACACACACACACACACACACACACAAACACACAAACACACACACACACACACACATATATATATATATATATATATATATATATATATATATATATATTACGTACTGTATAACTGAAATGGAAATCATATCGGAATTCTAATTCCTCTAGGCCATACATATTCAAATTCCAAAAAAACACGTCAATATTTAGCAATAATATTCCTTAACAAATTATTTGACATGTATTAAAGACTTGTTTACATTTATGTGTTGTTTTAAAAAATGACATTTATTTCGTATTATTGCAAATATTATTCATGAGTAAAATTCTAAGCGGTAAATCTAACAAATACTTTATACTTAAATTCCCTTTTATATTTGGTAAATACACATATTTTTGGTAAATTTAAAACAAAAACATATATTTGGTAAATTTACATGGAGCAACAACAGAAATTGATAAAATAGTATTGTCGAAGTCTGCAATAGACCGTCAATGATACGTTTTATAATTTATTATATATTACAAGAAAACAATTAAAATATAGCTGTATAGCGAAAGTTAACATAAAACTAATTAAATTAGTTAATAATTAAGATATCAATATGGCTAGGGAACAAATTATAGGATCAAAGAAATGATGGGGAAACAAGATCAGAGTTTTAAAAACATAAATAATTTTTTGGGTTTATTGGCAACTTAAACTTTTCTGGTAGTTTAAAACTGAATTTTAAGTTTCTTTTTAATAAAATATAATTAAATATATATTTTTACTTTTTAATATATATTTTTATATTGAAAAACTGATGCAAGGAAAATCAAGCACGGGTAAATCATTCAACTTATTAGGTTGGCAACTTATAAACCCGTCATCTCTGTACACAAATTTTTGACTTTTATATGTAGTCAGAAAAATTATTGGTTAATTATATAAGCACCACCGGTATCTAACACTCGTCGCTAACATGCAGGCAGAGCTAAAGTTCCGTCCTTGTAGAAATATTTGGGCTTTTGACTGAAAAACGGGTGTAGTTCGATTTTGACATGACTTTCGTCTTTAAATTTTCTATCACGTAAATTATTAGACAGAGAGTAAAACAGATAGTACTTAGATTGCGAAATATTTGGAGAATACGGTGAGGAAAGCAATATACTCCGTCCAAGTGAAAATAGTCTCTAATGCGTTATTTTTCCTACGTAGAGTCGAGTATTACCATGTAAAAATAAGCTTTACGTTGATTTTAAGTCTAGCGGTGACTTTGTTCAATTGTTCACAATAAATCAGCAATAATAATCACAATAATTCATTGGGAACTCTTTTAAGCTGTCAGCTTAAAAGAGTTCCCAATGAATAATTCCATTTATAACTCACCATGCAATCAAAAATATATTTTGCCTAATATTATATTTTTTTTAGCCTCTCGCTGGTACGATGGGAACTCCATAACTCCAAGCACACATTAGCTCTCTTGTGAAGTTGAAAGTGTGTAAGCTCATGTGGTTGCCAAGCAAAATATTTCCACTTCTTTTTCAAAGCATGAAATTATGTTTCCATTACAATATAAGAGCACGAAAATAGCTATTCTAAACAACGCAAACTTAATCTGGGATCTGTTTCAATAAGGCTTTTAAATTTTTATAAACCAATTGTAGAATATCGCTTTAAATGAGGTTTATAGGACCTGTCAAAATTCTCTTTTGGATCTTCGGAGCCAGTGCTTAGTTGTATCGTAAGGGGACATACCTTCACCCATCGTTGTGTATATATTGCGTGATGCTTCGCTGGTTTTTCTCCCTTAACAACATTCTTCCATTGTAAATTTATTGTTTACTCGTCGATTACTTAATTGCCAATTGAACAGAAGTTTGCTTACCGCATTCTTTACATACCCTACAAGAAATATTGTAGAAGCTTCTACAACATTCCATAAATCGGTCAAAAAAGTGCGGATTTATAAGTTGCCAACCTAATAAAAAAACGGACCATCAGAATTTACCTATAAATACCTTATACCCCCTTTTTATTATCTGCCACCTTCATTGAAAAATGATTAACTTATTTTTTTTAGTGAAATTCCTCGTTTCACTGAATTCTTGGATCCTCGAACTCTAAGATTAAACTATTGTAGAATATTACTTAGAAATAGCAAAAGAATATCCGCTTCAAAAGAAATCAAACATAAAACACAGCCGTGTAAACGAAATTAGAAGAAAATGACGTGTAGAAAGCAATTAAAAAATTACTGCTACGTAACTGTGAAGATATTTAAATATGGCGACCATAACCAACCAGACTACAGGTCGTTTATCTTAGACTGGTAGTAAATTTACGAGTATACTCCAGCCAATTGAATTCTGAAGGTTACAGAGCTTAAAATAATGCAAAAAATGCATAAAGAAGAGCAAGAAAAATTGGAAAATAATAGCACTGCTGAATAATATAGCTAGAGAGACTACTCAGTTATCTAATTATCCGTGACTGATAAGTAACAGGTATAAGTAACACTCTTAACGAGTGTGTTCAAATTCAGTTATAAAATGATGTAATAGAACAATAAATAGATAGACTACTCACAGTTTCGCAAAAGTCATACACCTGACATTAAATAATAAGTACTCCGTTTTAATATTTTTGGTAAATACGAAAGGATAAACATATTTGGTTATTTCTTTGACAATTAAGTAGATTCCTTAGATTTCTTAAATCAAACGAAGAAAGTGAACTTCGTTTATAGCATGTTAATGTTAAAATAAATAAACGTATTAAATGTTGATTACTTATAAAAGTTAACATCTAACCTCATCAATCTAATTAATACGCGTGTAATTGACATTTATTTTATTTTTTCAATGTACAAATATTATTATACATTTCACGCAAGCTCATATTCTTGAAAACCTGTACTCCTAAATTAAGTAAGAAATTATTTATTAAGTTAATTAAATAAATATGTCGAAGGAACGTTTTAGTGTTTCTTAGTAGTATTTTTTATTTAAAAATATATCGACACTGATGTACGTCAAACAATAAAGGTATTCCTAATTAAATTATATAATAAACTGAATTCCTCACTATTAATTGAGTTATGTTAATAATACAATGTATCACGCATATAGAGTGAATCGAGAGACGTATGTTACTTACAGGGACAAGATCAAAGATATGTAAATTCGATATTAATAAATAGCAATATCTCTACCAAATAGTTGTGCTCGAGGTGCTGACAACACAATTGAGTGTCTTAATTAAGAAGGATGTAGCGTTATCTTGACATCTCAAAATATTGATTCATTATTAGTCTACCTCAATGTCATATTCACTGATTGTACAAAAGAAGACGCTAGGCTATTACACTTTACAATCACATTATATAATGTATTTCTTGAATAAAGTTCTTTTTCTACCTTAAGTTTTTAGATGAATGAGTAAAAGAAAGCAAAATTTAAAAAATACCGTCAAAAAACAACTAAAATCATCAAAGAAAAGTCCGCGAATCATAGGTTCTCCATTAATATGTATATAGTATGATATATATCATGCAGTCAAAATATAGAGTCATTATTAACCCACGTCATCATCATATCCATAGATCGTATAAAAGAAGACGCTAATCTAGTAAACCTCAAAAATGTATTAAACAATTTATTTCTGGGATAAAATTTGTATTTTACGTTCAGTGTTCGGATGAATGTTTAATAATAAACAAAAGTGAAAAAAGTTTTCTTTTAAAAACTATACTCATGGACATATTTAGAAGAACGAAAAAAGCAGAATAATATAATTTTGATTCATTTTGATCTATACCAGTATGTATAATTTGAAAAAAATATTTCAAGTAAATTTTCTTTACGGTTTTCAATCATGTTTTTTTCGATTATCTGCTAATTTCAACATTTCCTGTAAAATTTAATATTGAGTAATATAATAAATTTTGCAACAAAAACTTTATTTTCGTTGATTTTCTCACAAATTTGTTATCATTGCTTCAAGGGAACATTATTTCATAAATTTAGATGATTATGCTGGATCGCAGTGTTGCTCAAGTGTCGAAAGTTGGAACTTTAATTGAAAATGGTTACATTTAAAATGAAGAGGCTCAGATATTACAAGCTACCAAGTCTGTAATTTTTAGCAATATTAAATGACGAGAGCATACACGACGAAAAAGGGTAAGGTCGCAAAATAGCAACAACTGAGGGACACGAGAGATTTCTTGAGAGCAGTGTCTTAATAAAGCGCACTTCCGAGGTAAGGACCAAGCTTTAATAAGTTTAAGAAGTGACAATTGGCACCAAAACCATTAGAAAAAAATTAATCAAATTAAGTGACCTCAAAAGTGAATTGACGGAAGAACAGAGGCTAATGCCATAAAGTTTCATTGATGATTTAATGAAAAAATATGCCCAGACGGATGCAGTCATTTTTTACAGCAAGGAGAGATAACACTAAATACTCATTGTTACTTATTAAGAAAAAATCAGTGTTTAGAACAATATACAGTTTTCACTATGATAAGTCAAAACTCCTTACAATTAAGGTACTGAGATTACTACCTCTAATTTTTTTCTTTTTTTGTTAAGTCTGAGTTTTTTAGGTTCAATAATGTTAATTTTATTAACCGATTTAATTCAATAATTATATAAGCTTATGTAACACATATAAATTTGCTTTTATGTAAATTTGCTCTCTTTTGTTTGCGTTCCTCTAAATATATCCATGAATTCAGAAGCATTAAAGATTGCGAACCACGCGTATTTCATTAATATGTATATTACAAGTCATGTCTATTATTTATAGATTTATATTTTTGTATTGAACCTTATCAAACTTAAAAGTCACGGGACGTCCTTTGTGATTTATTCCTCGATCTAATTAGTCAATTTCTTAACAGAGAAATCAGATAAATTTTGTTTCTAATTGAGAGAATAATTGAACTTTGTCATGACACCTAAATTACTTATAATTTTAAACTAACAATATCCATTGTAAGTCTAATACAATACCATAATTTAGGAGCGTTTTTGCTATATTAAAATGTAATACCTATATTAATTTCTAATTCCAAGAATCTCGTTGTTTATTAACCTACTTAAATTATATTATTTATTTACTACCATTAATAGATTAAAACATTCATTTATTTGCATCAAGCACCTACTAATAATAACCGTGATCTTACCTATTATTATCATACTATTATTATCATATCACTCCATATAACACAAGTTGAAAATTAATCTTACGCTTTTACTATAAGTTTTATTGCTAAGTTAAGTAAAATCGTTCATTTTAAAATTATTTCGTATGTGTTACTTTTTCGTCTTGACTATTCTATAGTTTACAAAACTACATTGAATACAAATTCCATAATTCACATCGCTTTGAGTGATTGCGAAGTTTATGATCTGACGCAAACGGTGCCACTAATAATATCCACTAATGGCTGCCACCAGCTACAGCTTAACAATATTGGTATACATTTATATGAAATCGGAATGACGTTTAGTCGCTACCAATAGTAGAATACCACTTTTGGCTTAATCATTGTGACTAGTGACTCCCATCTATTGTTGTCATCACTGAGTTTTACATTGGTAGCTTCGTATTATATTAACTTCCATATGCTCATAATTATTAAATGGCTTTTTGTCTGTCAGCTTGGTGCCATCTAAGTCTTCGATACGGAGTCCTTTAAGCACACTTCTTCGGTTCGGAGCTAGAAATCCTTGTTCTTATGGATATTTACTCTGTATTTTTATACCATGAGTATTAATTAATGTTCAGCCATCAACGGTGTTCTATGTAGAGGATTAAGTTCCTTGAAGAACGGTATTTACTCGGCCCTTTTTTAACATTTTATTTAAAAAACAACGTAATCCTTATACGATATCTCACGCGTTTGTTTGTCTCTCTGTCATACCTATTTTTTTCAGAACCGCCTGAAGTAGAAACTTGAAATTTGGCATATCAATAAAATATATTAACCTGCACCTGTATCAATAGTTAACTTAAACATAGAGGGCTGGAGGGAACATAATTATTACTTACAAAAAATTACTTAAATATGCCACGTGGACTATTGTTAGAAATGGCTAATAATAAGAGCCTCAAAAAAAATTTTTTTTCGTTACTTCATACATACATACATTTTCATAAATTTAGACACATACTCATAAATATAAAGCAATGTGCATTCCCCCTAATTACATAAAGTATTTAATCTAAAATTATGAAAAAATATGGCTTTCAGAAACCCACTCTTAGACTATAAATGATGCTAACTCTTTTTTACATTACGACATGTTAGCGCTTATATGTGCATCTGTCAGCTTGGGACTTACAACATTTTATAACTGCAATTGCTTTTCGATTTTATAACTAAAATCGTAGGGTTTCATACTCCAAAAAAATGCTGGGAGCTTATAAAATAGTTTACGTGTCCATCCACCTGTCAGTCGGTCATATCGTTTAAAATATTTAGTAAAGTGATAGAGTATATTAAATTATTATATAAAAATATTTTATGAAAATTATATATAACGCAAATAAAGCAACTGAAAAAATATTTTTCTTTTAATTTCACATACCGTGTGTAATATCAGTTGAATGAAATCACTAAGTTATATCATGTAATATGGAATTCGCTGAGGACAAATTCGAGGTTATCACTGTATGTACGGCAATCCATCGAAATCTAATGTTTTTCTCATTTGGTTAAGTTCACTAATAAAGGTTAGCAAGAACTCGTCTGCTTTTATCTCACCACTGTTTACGGTTAATTTTTTAAAAAGGAACTAGACCCTTTTTATGGTAATGTGCATGATGGAATCTATATTTGTGACTATCCGTAATAAATTATGTATTTCACCAACGTAAATTGTTTGTGGACCCACAACTCAAAGACATAACTTCTCCTACATCTACTCATTGAGAAAATATATTTGCATATACGTAATATGTGCATTGCAAAAAGCATTAGAGTATATCAATTTCTTATTTCAAGAGAAAATTTTGCTCCAGAGTTTGCATAGATCGTGCTTATCAGAATCCTTTTTTTCGTTTCCTTTATTTAAACTGTAATTTTAAAAAAATAACAGTATGTTTGACAGGACGAAACATTAATGAAAGTACGAAATCAAGAAGATGTTATTCGTTGATGTTATTGATTTTCCACGGTAACTTTCCTATCTGAACTTTTACATAGACAATGTTTAATTCACATCATGTATAATTAATTACGTTGGCCCCTGAAGGGCAGTTTCAGTGACGCTTATTGTGTTTTAATTACGGTCTCATTAACGTCTAACGAGTTTTCAATTAACGGCTCCATATTTCTGTCCTTATTTATTATTAAAAAAGTGTCATAATTTGAAAAAAGTTGAACTAAATATATCTTCGTCCGTCTTAACTTTTTAAATTTTACGCTTAAATAAAATTAATGATGTTTTTTATAAAAGTTGTAACGACAGGATATTAAGTTAAACCAAGAAAATGCGTAAAAAAAATCCCAAAATCGGGTTCTATATTTGTATATATTTCCACATTTTGTTGATTGAAAAATTTTAATGTAACACAATTTTACTAGAATTTTTTTCATATTTCTCTAACCCGTGATTGGAAAAATGGAGATTGTGGTTTGCACGTTGCACATTAATTTGAAAACAAAACTGAAAAATGGTAAAGAGAAATTCAACAACATTTTATATGTCATATCCATCCAATGATGCTCCAAACAACGCGATGCACATGCAACAAATTTTCATCCCTGCTATGGAGGGATATTTTGAAAACCTTTTTTTTTATTTAACCTTTGCCACTAACTAACCATCTATTGCTGAGATCTCGAGTTTTGAATTTCTAAGTGATTTTTTTATACCTTTAACAAAATTTGTGGACGTTCCAAAATCCTTGCCACAGAAATAACTTAGTCTAAATGTAATTTAACAACGTAGATGAAGAAAATTTATCAATCGTTTCAAAATGGTGGTGGAAAATGAATGGTTCAATATGAACAGATAAGGAACACATACTTGAAAGGAATTTTTTTTAAATTTCCATTAGTTATTAGAAAAAATTTTTTTTTGCAGAAACAGTGAATTTATTTTTGTGCGAAATTTTTTCCTCTAATGAAAATGATAATTTTAAAGTGATTTTTGAATAATTTATTGCACACTATTTGTCATTCGTACACATTTTCTCATGTTCCTCAATAATATCTAAGAAATTAATAAATATACAAATAATGAAATATTTTTTTTAAATTCGCCTTCCTGGCTGATGCTTGCCATAGACGTTATTTTAATATGAAGCATATACTTTAATCACAGAAATCTAACACAGTGGACATTGTGAGGATGTGATAGACAAACAAACAGACATGACAAAATTATAACGGGTTCATTGTTCCACTACAGGAACCAAGAAAGAGCGAAAATAAATACGCAAGTGTTGTAACAGTGCCTAGGTTCGAAAATTAATCTTGGCTGATTTAATTATAAATGAAAGAAACAAATAAGTTGAGTACGATTAAAATGAAACATTACGTAATAAAAAAATATTACAAGATTTAATAAAAAAATATTACATGATATAATAAAAAATGCCTATATTTGACTGGAACGCAATATGTAAAAAGATTGTAACAAAAAATCTAAGAAAAATAATTGTAACAAATAAATGCTATGTATACAGCAAACATATTTATTTAAAATTTACACTTACTAATAGAATAAACGGGAATCTGACCATTAATTGACGAATGTGAGCGCCGTCCCCTTCCTCTCCTTCGTCCATTTACAGCACCCCTCCGTCGTGCTGGTGATCTAAGAGAACGTTTACTAGGAGATACTTGTTGTGGGTTCGACGATGTGCTTGTAACTGTATTTTTGGCTTTGAATTTTTCCCTTTCATCTTGAGAGATTTTCTGCTGACTCGTTTTGATTGCCTAGTGGGTTGTTGTGGCTCTGCTGATGGTGGTAAGAATGTAATAATTTATAGTTTATCATGAAATACACTCGTTTTAACAAACAAACAATATTCTATTTCTATGTAAAAATACATCCATCATATTTCATGCAATAGTCACATCGAGAGCGGGGAGAATATATCTGAAAAATTACAAGCTGCCAACTCACCAGGGTTCCTCCGTGACAAAGGTGACACACAAATTTATGTATATGCAAGTTCGATATTAGATTCCTTTAAAAGTTCACTTACGTCCAAAATTTTCAAACTGATTTTATTTGATTGACTAATATTGTCTACATTTTTAAGAAAATAATAAAACAAAAATTAATCGAAAAGTTCTCATATTGCCAAAATTACAACAATACATATGATAACGTAGGTGTAACACAGTGACATTAGAGGTATTAAAATTAGCAACGAGGTATCACGTGAGCGAAAATAAAATGTTACGCTGAGTAAAAATCTAGCAGACATTAATATAGATAGCGAACCAAAGACGTTTATCGAGTGAAAAACTACGACGTAAAACTATAATAATCTAAAAATGTAAAGAAGTTAAGATATATTTTTTACAAATTTTAACAGAAAATTTAAAGAAGTATAAGATAATTTGGCCATTTTGAATGTATGGATAGGGAAAAATTAATAAGAAGGGTGTATGTGGCAAAATTCTATACAAAATAGAAAGGGCAGGGTACTCAGAAAGTTTCAAATGAAAGGAATTGAGGAATTTATAAACTATAGTTATTTGTGTGAGAAAGTCATTAACATAAGAAAGCCTGTGTTAAAATACGGATAAGAATTGAGTAAAAATAAAAAAATATGTCTATTCTGGTTTGTATATTAGGATGGTCTGATGGTGCAGATTTAAAGCAAACAAAATATAAAACCTTTTATATTATTTCCAAGTTTTTGAACATGTAGTATCATTATAAAATTTAAGAAACGTATTTTATTTAATAATATAGATATATATACTTTTTAGTAAAATTATTGGTAATTAACACATCATAAACTCGATTTAGTGTCTGTTATATAAAGAAAGGTTACTTAGTTAAAGTAAGACACACTTAGTTGTATATATCACCTCAAGCTGTTAATGCAAATTAACCAAAATAATTTTAAAAGTTTCTTGAAAAATTAACTTTGCAGTGTGTGCATTCGAATCGTAACCAATTAGGCATAATTTTAATAAATTTGATGGCATTAAAATGAAGAATTCAAGCTAATGTCTCAGACATATACTCAAGCAAAAGAAATTAAAAAGTTTTATCCTAAAATAAAATAAATCATATAAATATGTTTGTAGTAATTAATATCCTTAATCAAAGAACATGCAAACAAGTGCCATTAGCCTTCCACAAAATAAAGTAAATAATGTAACCTGCCCTACCCAAAATCGTCTTATATGAACATGCTCAAGATTTGTTTAACCACCGGTAAAAAATAACGAACAAATTGTACATTACAGATCTCTTTATAGCTTAATATATCGAAAGTAAGTCTTCGAAAATAAAAGAAAATGATTGAAAGCATATCTGAACTTCATTAAAACAAAAATATTCAATAACTCTCGCTACATGCTGCGCAGAAAAGTTTAAACACGTTTTGGTTATTGTATTTCAATTATATTAGTCAGAATAATTTTATATTATTTTTCCCTTAGAAAAATATTATTGTATTTTATTCTACAGTTGTAAATATTGTGAATTTCTCAAAAGGAGGAAAGATATTTAATAGTAATTGTAGTTTAAAAATGAAGTTTACGTTAATTTCTAGTAACTTTATTTTTTTTCTTAATTTTATTGTTGACAGTTACGATAATGAGGTGATAAATTTTGAAAATGTTTAAAAATGTCCACAGAATTTTCTTGACATCAAAAGAAAATTTAGGTGCTGTAATTTTTGAATAAAATTCTTGTTATTGATTGGTTGTTTTCTTTACACAACATCTAAACATAAAAAATACTTTGCAGTATGCGATTGTAAATGAATCCAAATTTTTTGATTGTCTCTATGTCTGTCGGTCGGATTGCTTAATTATGTGTTCGAAATACAGTTAACTAAGTAGCAAAATGTATATATCTTTACATAGAACATACAATGGAGCACAACCTAAATTTGTTTCAAATTAAATTGATATCTTAAAAGTTGGAAAAAAATTTAAAAAACCTTCACCATGTGGATGATGGGTTATGATGACAAGTGAGAGCAGGCACAGGAATGGAAGGAGTGAGCGCTACTCGGTTCGAACGGGATTTAATACCAAGGGGAAAGGGGGAATAAATTATATTCGATTCTAATAAAATAAATGCATTAAAACAACAGTAGCATTTCGGAATTTCACTGATAAAACCACAAGGCACCGAAACTAATCATACCTAAAATTTTAATTTAAATAATTCAGCAATCCTTACAACTAGCACTAATAATTACCCTATACAGATAAAAGTAAACATTATTTTAACATCAAACTCACCCCTTTTCAGAATTCTCAAGCAAATATTTTTTACTTCTTACTATTACGAAATATGCAGGTCAATCCGTCAGTATGCAAAATTTTTAATTTCAGTATCGAACGAATTTTAAGAAAACAGCTGTGACCAAGACCTGTGGCGATGGTTTTGTTTGTTTCCTTTCGAGATAGGAAATACTAAGCATTATGAAACTATGGAAGGTGTATGGAAGAAAGGATGTCATGATATTACTTTGATAAACCCGCACGTTTTGCAGTGAAATTTATTTATCATGTGTGCGTTAATACCTAATTCATTACATCTAAATAACGTCATTTTACATTTTTTTTAAATATATTCGGTTCTTATTTCGATTTTCACATTTATTATATTTATTCACAACTGATAAAATAATATTAAAATATGTTTAAAACTATTAAAAACCTTTTGAAAGTTACTTGCCTTACACACCTTACCTATAAAATAAAATATTGATTAACTATAAAAATAAAATATCAGTTAAATAATGTTTAGACAAACTAACAAAAAGTTCTACTGTGACGAAAAATTATGAAGCATTTCAGAATTTTAACGCTTCATTGCAACGTAGGTCTTTGTAACCATTTTTACTTCTCTCCTCGTTCAACACATTTTCTTGCGGCTGTTTACCTACTACTGTATATCGACATTGAAGTATATCCACTAATAATTGTTTCAGTACGGCAAGGATTTGCAACGAAAATTTTCATCAATTCATGAAACAAAAAGTGACTGCTGGAATCGATTTTCTTGGATGTGTCACACACGTTTTACAAAAATTCCTTAGGCTCTTAGGCGCAGCCAGTAAAAAGGGCGCGCATGATATTCGATAGACTCATTTTTTTCAGACTTAGCATAATTATATAATAGCTAACTAGTAGAAGCTTTAAATGTCAAGTTAATGGCGGTCAGTTCTTAAGAATAAGAGAAAGCAGGATTTAAAATTTAGAAATAAACATATTGAAAAAAATCACTTTTCTGATCAAGCGCCTCAGCAACCTAGCGGGTATACAACGCGTCTACTATCTTACAGACAGGGGTTCGATTCTCATGAAGCCTTATTTAAAAAAAAATTAAAAACAACTTTGATTTAGACCTTTAAAAAAAATTTCGCAGAATGTATAATATCAAAACTTAATACAAAATAACTCCTAAAGCATGAATCCAGTAATAATATATACATTAAATACATACTCACGGAATATACGTAGAAAATATTGTTTCTTCGAATCTCCTTCGTTTCTGGGCAATAATAAAATATAACTTATCACGTTTCGTGAATAGTGTTTATATTATTGACTAATTTTAAAATATAGCATATCGCCCACCGTAAAACTGAGTATTAACAACTCACCAAATATTTCCGTTCATTAGTAATTTTTTACGCGTCTAGAGCTTTTGAAAGAGAACATGAAAAAAATAACTCATAACCCTGAAAAGTTTCTTCAGTAACAAAGATTAATGGAGTGTAACTAAAAGTTTTGAAATATATAATAGCAAACGAAGGTCGAGCCATTTTTATTCAAATGAACAAACTTGAATCATTATCGTGATCCTATTGTTATCTTGATCCTATTAATGAAACCACTGTATCAAAAAAAATCTGCGTACGCCCGCCCACATATTAAAACCATTCTTAAAACATTTATCTTTAAAGAAAGTTTCTTTTCTTGTACAGATTGTAATAAAACTGACTTAATAGTTTATTTATAAACGGGCATTGTTCAGTTAATTGAAATTTTGATAAGATTATTCCTAATTATAAGACATTATTGATAATTAATGGCTAATCTTACTTCGGATGAAATCATATTAAACAATATGCAATTGTAAATGAATCCAAATTTTAATAGGGAGGCTTATTGTTTTCAAGGACGTATTTTTCTTCTTGTGCCAAAAGTTAAAACGGATTCTTTAAACATTTTGACCTATATCTCGGAAGCAAAATCTTGTCACGATTTTTAAGTGACGTGTTTATCTCTTTAAAATATACATTCCTAACTTCTTTAGATAGAGCACAAGAAATATTTTTGTAAGAAAAATCCAAGAAACTAAATTATTTCTATAATCTAAAATAATATTTATACGCAAGATATAAATATAAAACCACATAAATAAAAAAAAAATAACGAAGAAAATACATCTCCCAGATAATCAATCACCGAAAAAATCCAAACTTCTCCATCAATGTGCAAGATATATACATTCGATTTAGTTCATCTATCTTTCAAAGTAAGGCAGTGTACCTAAGAGAAAGGTTCCATCAGATAGGTAAACTTTTTGCATTATATATTAGAAAAATTTCTTTTCTTCAACATTAAAAGAATTTTCATCAATAACTCTTAATTTAGACCTGACATGATGAAGATATTGAGATTGAAACAGGTTTACCTATCCGATAGGTTGAGTAGTGAAGTTATTTTTTTTACATTACTGATACACAATTCTACTAAAAAAATCTAGTTAAATTGTTCCTCATCTTTTTTATTACAGATTTAAAATGATAGTGCAATGGATGAATTTATGATGTCAACATATACAGATGGCCAATTTAAAGTGGCCCAAAAATTTTTATTGTAAAAAACATTGCCATAAGTCGTTTAAAAAAATCATTAGTTCAGCAAAAATCAATAGTGTAGAAGATATGATATATTTTTGAAAAATCTTTACGACAGTAACGTAAATCTTTTTTGTTCGAAAACTATTCCACTAAATTAAATGATATTTCGTATAAATAAAGTAATCATGTAGCAAGTATACAAAAAGCGATTTTTGTGTTTATTCTTAGCTTCTACTATTGTTTGAAACTTCATGCTGAAATTTTTCTATTTTCAAGAGAAAAACGTACCTGTGAAAAAAATGATTTTGCCTACTAAGAAAATAGTCCTTTCTATGCGGGTAGTGAATGATATTGCTGTAGTGGTGTTGTCTAAATGGAGGAATGTAATGAATCACAGGCACATGATGAAAGAAATACCCTGATACAAAACAAAATCAATACTTGTATCCAGATTGTAAATGATTTTAATATCGGTGAACTTATTTATAATCTAAATATTAATTTTGGATGTAAATATTCTATATCCATAAATACAAGTTAATGATTAATACAGTGTTTTAATGTTTCTTTTTTGAGATGGAAACTTTGGTAGCCAACCCTAAATATTATTAAAAAAATTGAA
The DNA here is from genome assembly GCA_039881145.1 of Druceiella hillmani. Classification (NCBI taxonomy): domain Eukaryota; kingdom Metazoa; phylum Arthropoda; class Insecta; order Lepidoptera; family Hepialidae; genus Druceiella; species Druceiella hillmani. The sequence goes on from JAYKKI010000149.1 coordinate 1,371,819, forward strand.
GTAATGCTGAAATAGCCTTTAGGGTAGAAAATCACATGAGATGGAGCTCCGTCAATAAATTGAAAAAAGAAATTTTATCCATGTATAGACCACTATAATATATGTATTGCTTCTATTTAACATTATTCAGTTATAAATTTCCACCGTACAAATATACATATTGCCCTAGGCATAAAAATATCGTAAAGGAAATTGAGAAGAATGGGTATAGAATTACAGTGATAGTGTAATTAAAAAAAAACAGCATTTTTTTACTAAGTAGAATACCGAGCAATTCAGCTACTCAAGGAGGCTAGGCAAGGAGGAAGGAGCAAAAATAAAACACAATTTTTTTTCATAATACAGACCAAAAAGCTTTCTTCATAAATATATGTAAATAATATTTTCATCATAATAATTGTTATTAAAACAAAATAAAAATAACAATATAATCCTAATAGACTAAATAGTAACTTTTTAGAAACGATTACAAAAAAATATCTATATCGGTCGCTATATAAATATCAAATCATCACTTAAAAGAATTAAAAATAAATTGTTAGCTGATAGTGATATTCGTTCCGTGTAGTTAATAAAATGAATGTCTCTTTCATTCTATGAATTTCACGTGACTTTTTTCAATAACCCTGTCGAGCCTGTGATTTTCATAGATTTGTACGGTACGTATGACTATTGAAGAAAAATATCAAAGGAAAATAAGATTGGAAAACTGTGAGGAAAATTAAGCTCACTCGTAAATTAATATAAAATTTCTTATTTTTCTAATACATTATTTGAATAAAATATTTTTGAAGCTTCTTTTTTTATTTTCTCTACATAAAAGTGTAATTTATATCCTTGCAGTATCTGGGTCTTACTTAATATAGATTTGCTAATGTTACTTCTCAAAAACTAAGATATTTAGTATCACCTTTATATGTAATTTTCCCGTGAATTTTAAATAAATTTTTCGTAAGTAACCTTGTTGTTTTCATACTTTTTACTCAAGCGGTTTAGGAGAGGAGAGAGGATGATGATAAGTTTCTGTTGAAAATTTCGACAATATGCAAAACAACCACAGACAGTTTCAACAAAAACAGTTTCTGAATCTTTATAACTGGCTCTTTTAATTAATATACCATATGAAACATAAAACTAAAAAAAAATTCGAATATCCTCGTTGCTCTCTCTAAAAGATTCATATTAATATATTAGTTGTTAATTTTAGACACGCATTTAGATTTAAATACTACATCACTTCACTGAACTTCGAATTTCTGCGTCAAGCATTTTCCGAGAAAAACGGCTGTAAAAGATAGAAAGACAGACTGACACTTTTAATAGATAAGTTCTTTTTGATATTGCCTGGTTATAAAAATAGTAAGACTGAATACGCAACCAAGTTCAACGTTATTATCAATGAAACATACAATTTAGAGCAATACAAAATTATTTTTTCTCGACGATGTTAGATTTACGTCATCAGTCACACGAATATTTTCGTGATAATTATGCACCACGGTATTACTCAAATCATTAAATTACCACCCAATATTTTACGTAATTCCAAACATTTCTATAATATTGCACCGATGAAACTAGGTCTTAAAAAAATATTTCCGCTATTTTGTTCTTCGTCATATTTGATAATATACCACATATCTCAATTTTTTAATAAAATATCAAAAAAGCAGTTTTTCTCAAAATTCAAGCGAGGGACCAAAGGGAGCTCTATTTCCAAAATGTGCGTTAAAAAAAGAAACAAAGAAACTTCAATAGGTTATTGAACAAAATTTTCGAAGTCATTTTATCTACATAATTATGCATTTATCCAAGAACTGTAAATATTCCTCCCATTTTTATTCGTGATTTAATTTTCCTGCATTATCGTACAACATGCGCTTTATGAATTTTTGTACTTTTCAAGATTGAAAAACTTCAAACATTACACAATGATTTAATTTACATATTAATATTACCGACATAACTCTTATACAATCGTTTGATTTCAAAACTTGTCACGAAGTTCCTAAGTAATGATAATGTGAAAAAAATATTCTTAATATAATGTGTTTTCAAACACATTATCTCGAGAAATATTTACTAGTATCAGCTTATGTTTCTTGATATTTGTATCGTTCGTTTTTATTGTTTCCTTGTATTGATTAGCTCAATGAAAATGAAGTAAACAAAATGGACATTAAATTGTGGCAGATCACAAGGGAAATCATGTTTACGAGTGTTGAAAGTTTAAAAGACGCTTAGAAATTGGAGCTAAGGCGAGAGAAAGTTATTTGCGTTTAACAGAAAAATCAATATCGACACGTCGACGTGTCCTTCCATTTTCAACTCCAAGGTGCTATAAAATCTTCGGATGTGAATTAATGCCAACAACCAAATAATTTTTCATTAAATTTTATATTGGAAAAACAAAGAGCAGCGAAGTATATATTTATATGATACAGTATCTATTTTTTATCATTTACAACTAATAAATATCATACTTGGGAACATGTCTTTATTGACTGAGGTGACTAATAAGTTATCAATTTCGACTCGTCCTTGGGTAAAGATCCAAGGACAAGTAGCAAGTACGGAATACTGGATCTTTTCCTAATTTTAGTAAATACGTTTATATAGTCTAGAGGATTCTTCAGATAGACTCTTTGTACGCCTGAATATTTTTGTACATTTAATACAATAAGCCATTCGAAACGGGATTTCAGTTCAAGATTAAATTTTACGTCATTAACCAATGTTTCTCATTCCTTAGACATAGATGATTCGTCCCTTAGAAAAGCATATATTACTTAGAATAGCATATATTACTATCAGTCGGAACTCTAAGTAGAACAGTGTATACTTGACGCAGATTTAAATAGGTTCATTTGATGCAATACGAATAAAAGCTTATCCGATTTATCCACTATTCTGGAGCTTCTGGCTATCTTTATTCAAGTACCGAATTTGTAATTAAAAAGTTACACACCAATTCATTTAAAACTTAATTTTTTTGATGCGAAAAGATTTGCGATTCCGTATCACTTTAATTGTGACGTGTTTCAGATATACTCAGCGGTAAGCCGAGGACGGGTAAAGAATTTAACTACGAGTATACTCGGCGAGTACGACCGGACGAGAGGATTCCGAGTTAGTAAGTATATTTTTATTTCGTCACTTTGGTCTGTCATTTATTAGTGCAAAGGTAAAACACGACGGAATGCGACGGAAGTCTGATTTCGAATCTCGATATTTGTGTTTTTTCTTCTTGGATTTCTTTTATGTATTTTTTGATATAAATAGTATTCATTAATAAATCCAAATAAAACTCCTTCTTCCCACGCTAGACTCAGTTTTGCAACAGGCTTTCCAACATATGCAGTACGGCTATAATGGTTGTCAAAATTTTCACCTTTAGAGTGTGGTTTTAAACATAACAATTGTTTTTATATTTTTAAAAAATCCCAGTCATGCAAAATGCCACATGCTGTAAATTGAAGAAAAAGTAGCACATCATTATAATTTATAAATGGATTATTTAAATTAGTCGACTTTCAATCGATTTCTCTCAATAAGTCGAAAAAAGGTTAACCATCGAGGCGTTTTCTCGGCGTGCGCTGGGCGAACCGTCAGAGGTTTGTAAAAACAATGTATTGCAATATTATAAACTTAAATAGTCTTATAAAAATAGTTGAAGTTAGCTTATGTTTATCTTTTACGTGTAGGCAATAATAGCGAAATTTACGGTTTAATTTCAAATATCAAATCAAATGAAATCAAATCAAATATTCAATATCACTAGCTCACTTGTAATGCATTTCTGAGCCATTAAACGTGAACTATTAATGAATATTTTATATAAATTAGATAACCTATGGATATTAAGTCGCAAAAAAATCGACAGTGTGAAGGTTTTTTTGCATGCGCTGGGAGAACTTTTAGAGATTTGTGAAAACAACATACAATAATGTTATTTGCCTCAAATATTTCTGCGAAAGAGTGTAGGGCAATATATATCTGTCTGCTGAAATTAACCCTCACTTACGAAAAATAATTCATAATGAAATGTTTCAACTAAAAAGAGTCGTTTCAGTATTCAAAATGGAACTTTTTTCAAATTCAAAATGATCTTTAATACTTTTGATGATGCATGGAATTCGATGAAAATTTGGCAACCAATATTTTGGTATACCAACTTTTCAAAGTTTTTAATTTATCACCAGATCATTTTTTTTATTTCACTATAAAGAGATAACAGTATCACACGAAATATGCTGTATGTTATGCATATTATATTTAATTAACAATCCATTATTAGTAATGATTTGATGTAATACGAATAAAAGCTTATCTGATTTATCCACACTTATTCTGGAGCTTCCGGCCACCTTTATTCCGGATAGAAACAACATTCTCTTTTGCAAGCTACTAAATTTCTGTTATCAATTTTACATTTTAAAACATATTATAAATGAAATCATAAAACCAAACGCACTATATTTAAAATATACAGAATCATTGTGGTACCTATAACTTAGAGTAAAAATATACGACATGCCATGAGGCATATAAATTCATTCAAATCAATATTTGCATTCGTTAGAAACATGGAAGTAACGATTATATATTTATTTTTCCAAAATTTTAATTCCTATAGTTTTGGTCATTACTATTTGGATATTGGTTGAATAAAAAATTTTGCTATCATATGCGAAATAACAAACGCTGATGTCCTTCCAATTTAATATAATTTATTATTTCATCGTATAATTTCCTTTGGCCGAAAGTCTATTTTCAGTACATGTGATTCGAGTGTAACGGCTTATAAGACAAACAATTAGAACAACTTAAGACTTTTAGGATTTCGTACCGTAAATGTGAAAACCAACTGCAAAATTTCGACATTTAGTCGCCTTGCTGCCTGTAGTTTGTCACAGTTGTTTTTCTAAATTATTATTACGGCTTTTAATTTGGCATAATTATAAATTGTCTCATATATGTCTATTTCATATGAAATAATTTTTGGTAATGCATTTATTTTTCATTCAAAAAGGGTGTGAAAGCATCGGTTGAAATTTAAAAATGTGGCAATAAGATACCGTATGAAAAGGGGTTCTTTAACTATTTTAAAAACAATTTTTCTTTTCGTTTTATTCAACATATATATTGCTTATTTGATTTATGGTCGAAAATTTGCCAAAAAATCATGCCTCCACCCTTATATCTGAAACTTGTTTACCGAAAACGCTGAAGAGGATAAAATCTCTATTTCAGGAAAAATAAAGCAAAATGTTTTTTAAATTAATAAACATTTATAGTTTTGTAAAATATATTCGAATTTTCTTTCTCTCAAGTTCTAAGACACTAATTACGTATAAATTTCAAAAAGATAATTTGAAATAAATTATAATTTGCTGCTATCATTAATAATTTAATTGTTATTTCCATTTAAGTAATTAAACTGTTTATAACGATTCAAATCAGTCAAATTTTGGAGGTTAGCAACAACTATAAAAAATTGGTTATCTTTTAAATCTTGATTAAAAAGTAACAGGAAAAGATTAAGTAGTAGAGAAATTGAATAAATAGTGTAAGTTTAAGAAAATAGTCAAACCATGTAATCCTATAATATGAATAGCTTTGATCTTATTCTCAAACATTGAGAAATATTGTTCGAGGTTGTTATTTTTTTGTAAAATATTAATTTTTTTTGTAACAAAATGTTATTAAAAAAAAGTTGAGTAAGATATTTTCAAAAAAGTATTAACTTAACTATAAAAGTTGACGTGTGCCATAGCCAATACATTGCACGTTGCACGTTGCAGATGAATGATCGGGTCGAGTGAAGCCAAACAAATACTCGGCGCTGAGTTAATTGGCTGTAATAATTGCTTGGCACTGACTAGTTGCATCGTTGGAAGACAACTGACTAGTTGCAAAGTTGTCAAAGATTTGGAAGTGAAGTTCAATACACGGCTTACCTTTTATAATGACTTAAATCTTTATTAAATAATACCAGTGACATTGTTTTACCACAACCTTTTTAGATCCCAACAGACGATATAACCTTGTAATATCTAACGTCTTCAAATAGAATTCTGTTTGAAATACTTATTTAAAAGAAAATACGGTTAAATACCTTTACTCTTCCCTATTTCTTTTGTTCTTCTAGTAAAACACGTTTTATCGCAATAGACTGTCTTTTATTTTAGCAAATTGTCATAGACAGACAAACAGTTTCTACAAAACGATAAGAGATGGCGCTACTATTAACTAATTACATATTTTGATACAACATTATCACACCCCCACTTATCAAAATAAACAACAATTTTATTTAAGTACAATGCCCAATTTACACATAAACTTATAATGCTTAATAGTACACAGTCCTTTGGGAAGTAAATCGGCAGGCATTTCCTCACTACACAAGTACATAACTTTAATATATTTATTTTTAACAACTACTCTTACATAATGGAATCTCACATCTATGTGTTTTGATCTGTTGTGACTTTGGTTACTTAATGATAACTTTAAAGCACTCTGATTGTCACAATAGATCTGTATTACAGATAAGTTACCAGTTATTTCATGTAACAGGTTTCTCAAATACACTCCTTCGCGAGCTGCCTCAGACAAAGCAGTATATTCTGCCTCTGTACTAGAGAGCGATACGGACTTTTGCTTTCTGCTTTGCCATGAAATGGCAGATCCCGACATAGTAAAGCAAAAGCCCGTGTAGGACTTTCTATCTATGGCATCGCTGGCCCAATCGCTATCTACAAAGCCCTCTAACTTGCTACCGCCCTTAAAATATTTTAAACATTAAGTTTTTGTACATTGCAAATATTTAAGAATGCGTTTAGCATAATGCCAATGTGTAAGATCATAGCAACTGTTAAATTGGCTCAAATAGCTAACAGAATAGGAAATGTCAGGCCTGGTTAATACTGCCAAATACATTAATGATCCAATTAACTTCTGATATGGAACATCAGGTACACATTTATCAGGTTTCTCTAAATTTAATTTACACTCTATTGGTGTTTTATGCATTTTACAATCCAACATATTGAACCTAGTTAATAGCTGATCAATATACTGCTGCTGATCTACAGTAATTACATTTTTACTAACATTTATTCTCATGCCTAAGTTATTGCCTTACAGGTCCTAAATCTTTTAGCTTAAATTCTGATCCTAAAGTATCTTTTAATTTTTTACTTTCAACGGGACAATTCGAAAAAATTAAAAAGTCATCCACATATAAGGCCACAATAATTTTAGCTTCACCTTTAGTTTTTGTGAACAAACAAGGCTCATACTGACTGTTTTTAAAATTTAATTTGCATAGTAAATCTTTAACTCTGTCATACCACGCAAGGGAAGACTGTTTTAACCCATAGATTGCTCTTTTCAATTTTAAAACCTTTCCCCCCCTTTTGTTCATAAAACCTTCAGGTGTAAATAGTTTCTCTCAAAAAACCGTTTAAGAATGCTGTAGTAACATCCAAATGATCAATACTCATATTCATCTTAACACTGAGAGCAAACAATAATCTGAGCGTTGAATGTCTAAAAACGGGAGAGAACGTGTCCGTATAGTCAATTCCAGGTTTCTGCGAGAAACCTTTTGCCACCAATCTAGCCCGAAACCGCACATTATTGTCCACATCAAACTTTTGTTAAGCACCCACCTGCACTTCACAATTGTTACATCACCAGGGTTGTCAACGAGCTCCCATGCATCGCTGTCCTCAAAAGACTGCAGCTCGTCGGCCATAGCATTCTTCCACTGTTCACTCTCAGGCCATGCAAGAGCCTCTGAGAACACTATCTCCTCTAATGCTGAAACAGTGTTGGAAAGGCATGTAAAACCATACCGTTCAGTTGCTTTCCTGGAACGCTTTTCAGGTAATCCTGGTATCTGTTCTGGGGTTGATGTCGTCTGGACTTCTGTGGTTGGAGATGAAGTTTCCGTTATTGTTTCATTACTCTCCTCATCCACTGAAGAATAATCTGATGGGCAGTCTTCTGTCTCTTAAATATGAGACGATTTATCCCCCATTGAAACTGTGCTCTCTTTTTCTATGTTATCTTCAAGTGTCTCTTCGTTAGGAATCCAGATAGCTGACTTGTTGCCTATTTCTTTGAGCTCTGATTCATTTTCCATCACGATGACACCTCTACTTATAAGAAGACTCTTCTTCGCAGGATTATACAGCCGGTAACCCTTGACCTCTTCACTATATCCAACTAAAATGTGCTCCATGGCTTTCTTATCCCATTTCAAACGACGTTCCTTGGGGATATGCACCATGACTTTACTTCCAAATAAACGGATGTGACTGAGATCTGGTTTCTTCCCATACCACAATTCGTACGGAGTTGTCTGAAGTCTTGAAGCAACGGATCTATTCTTCAAATAGACAGCAGTGTTAGCTGCCTCTGCCCAAAATCGTTTATCCAGCTTTGCATCATACAATAGACATCTAGCCTTCTCCACAACTGTACGGTTGGCTCGCTCACATAAACCGTTCTGTTCAGGCGTGTAATTATTTGATTTTTGATGAATTATACCCTTTGTTTCAAATAATTATCAAACAAATAATTATCAAATTCAAGTCCTTTATCTGAACGTATCATCTTTATTTTCTTATTCAACTGATTCTCAACCAGTGTTTGGAAGTCTTTGAATTTGCTGAGCGTCTCACTTTTATTCTTGATAAAGTATATAAAAGTCATCCAACTGAAGTCGTCTACAAACAGTATGAAATATCGAGCACCATTCAATGACGTGATTTCCATTGGTCCACAAATATCTGTGTGAACTCTTTGTAATAATTCTGTGCTTCTCTCACCAACATGCGAAAAGGGTAATCTTGTTTGCTTTCCCTCGCAACAAGTTGTACACTGATATTTCGTTATGTCAAAATTTTGTTCATATGACAAACCATTCACAATATTTCTCATCTTGTTCATGTCTTGACTATTTAGGTGTGCTAATCTTCTGTGCCACAGATTTCCACTAACTGCTGGTGCGGCCAACATATATGTCTGTGTTTCTAACCTCAACTTATAAACACCATCTGACAGGTCGGCAGTAGCAATCAAAACATCATTCTTGTCTCGAATGTAGCAGTGTTTTTCATTAAATATCACATTATTTCCGTTTTTAATCAGTTCACTCACGGATAATAAATTTGTTGTCAAACTAGGAACGCACAGCACATCCTTCACTGTAATTTCAAATTTCAGTTCTGAAACAATGTCGACGTCTCCGGAACTGTAGATTCATTTGCAACCAATATTTCTGGTAAACACGGTGATCGGTTCACGTTTTTTACCCAAGATTCGTTCACCGTCATATGAGCGCTGGCGCCTGAATCCACGTACCTTTCAGTTTTATTGAACTTTCCATTCAGGAAAACGACATTAAAAACATATTTACTATTATTTTTCTTCAATAAAGGGCACTGATTTCGATAATGACCATTTACTTTACATTTGTAGCATGTAATTATTTTTGATGAATCTGTCATTGCTGCTGTCATTTTCTTGTTTGATACTGACGTTGAAGGACCGGGACTGCCTTTCTTTGACTTATTGAACGAATGATTATTTCGCGCTGCAAATGCAGCACCTGCGTCATTGTCTCTGGTCACTTCCATGTCGAGCAATTTCGACTTTATGACATCTGCAGTTATCGAAATGCCCGAATGTTCAATTGCCATTATCATGGGAGAATAACGATGTGACAAACCTGCTAATGATAATGAACCCACCCATTCATCGGTGATTGTAAAACCTGTGCTGTTCAACCGTTGAGCTGTCTCGACCATTTGAGTCACATATGTAGCCATTGAATCACAATTATATAGCCGAATAGAAATCAAATGTCGCAGCAATCTTATTTTGCGTGAGAAACCGGAGTCATCAAACATGGTCTTCAATGTAGTACATAATTCTGCTGCGCTCTTGGTATTCTTAATATGCACATACAACGATAGGTCCACAGTCAATATTAGCTTTGCCTTCGTTTTTGCGTCGTCTGCTGGCTTAACTTCAAAACTTGCCGTTGGCTTGATGTACTTGTCCATTCCTTCAAGAACCAACAAATTTTCAGCCGCGAAGCTCCACTCATCATAATTTTCTCTTCCTTTTAGTTTAGGAACACTGGCAATATAGTTTGTAGTCATGTTTCCGCGATATAACTTTCACAAATTATCTATTTTCACGAAAATAACTGATAATTTAGCACAGAGTACGCCCGTAACCTCTAGTAAAACACGTTTTATCGCAATAGACTGTCTTGTATTTTAGAAAATTGTCATAGACAGACAAACAGTTTCTACAAAACGATAAGAGATGCCGCTACTATTAACTAATTACATATGTTGATACAATATTATCACAGTTCTTATTATATATAATAAATGCGGATATTAATTAATTTTCATTTCTCCGTTCTACATTTTCGAAAAAAATTTCATTTAATTTATCTCGAATATAATTTTTTTTCTTTGAGACAAATTAGCTAGAACACTGTTCTCCAAGATAAATATCTATCGAGCGTAATAGGAATGTTATAATCTGTTTTCTCATAATAATACCAGAAAATTATATGTTTTTATATATAAGAGTGCGTTCAAGGTTATTTAAATAATTGTTTATTATTCCCTTAGTTTAGTTCCACCGTAAATAATTTAGGTCGTTTTGTTACTTAATATTCATGGTTACGTATGGTACAGCAGTGGGATTGGTTATGTGTGGCAGTGGGAATAGGTACGTATGGTATAGAGTATTTAAAAATAAGTTAAATAATTCATTGTCATAGCAATTTTATGAAGAGATACGTTCAGTTTATTTCTTAATTTTTGAAGTTTTCTAATAAAAACGGCTTATTTGATCCGCATGAAACTCTTTGTCAGCGTATAGCTCAAAATTAACCAGATAATCTATAAAGTTAACTAAAAATTGTTATTGCTCATTACAATGCGTTTTTTAACAGGTTTACAAAACGCATGGTAACGAGCAATGACTATTTTTGCAATAAACTTTTCAATTGTTACAGTCACATTTTATGCCAATTTATATTACAATTCATATTACCAATTATTTTACCTGTGTATGTTAACGACTATACGCGTTACATAATTTTTCTAAGACAAATCACATTACCTATTTTAAATTGTACACACACAGGAGAATTGTTTTTAAATTATAATGTAACAATAAATTAACAGCCTATTAATAACCATAAATACAAAATGATAAGTTAACAATTGTGTATACGTAATATTTGCAATTTATAACAAAGCCACAAGGGCTTTGCATGCGTGAAGGGTATAGAAAATCCGTATAATTATTATTTTATATCGTTTAAAGTAAAATTAACTTCGAAAATTTTGAGGAAAACCGATTGAAACATGTAGGAGCGCATAGGAAATGTAAATGTATATATATATATATATATATATATATATATATACATATACATACATTCTTTCCTTATGAATTATTTATCTGCTTCTTACGATGTTATTTAAAAATTTTTTTTTTTAAGAATTTACTCATAAGAAAAACAACATAAATCATTTAATTTCCAAAAGTGTTATTATTTGAACATCATCGAGCAAAATACTTAGCATTAAAAGGTATTCGATTGTGAATATTTAAAACTTTTCTTCAGAGGGAAAAACGTTAAATTTATTACAATTTTATTGTTATTATAGTACTAACAATAATCAGTCTCTTATATTTTGTAATTAAGGTTAATTTCATTACATTAAATTTACCAAAATAAAGAATGTACGCTTTAAGAATAAAAGCGATTGAATTATATGCTTTTACTCTATTTCGAATTATTTTTGTATTCTAGACTTAGTGTGAGTGTTAAATGTTATGATCCTGCCATACTTATATATAAAATGACTTTGAGAAGACCGTCCTTTGACCCATTGGTTTGAGTTCTTTTGCATAACAAAAATTAAAAATTGTATTAATTGAAAAAACTGTCAGTTAATGTTGGAAGAGCTTAAGTGAAATACTAAACGTGTTCGTTTTATTATTTAATTATGCCCATGTTTGAAACATTCCTAATAATATAACCGTATTAAAATTGCATTAAATACGTTTAAATTTCTTTCGGCAGGTAGAAAAGTTTCATTAAAAGGATCCATTTTTTCTTGGCCATAAAGTTTTAAAAAAAAAATTTTTAATTTATATCGACAAAATTTTCAGTAAGTTCATAATTATGTAATTTATGTTGGTGCTGAATTATTAGTAACTATGTGAACTTGCAAATAATTTTTTCTACGTTTTAAATATCTTTAATAAAACTTGGCTTTAATTTAGGTATCAATTCTTCTATCGACGAAGCCAACGAACTTGTTCTTATTACCGACCCTGGCTCTTGTTTCCACAATTATCTTTTTGGTAGAATGTTTATTTACATAATATGCTTATACCACTGAAGCACTTATAATATAAGCAAATGTTTTAGTATTTACTTACTACTTAATATTCAATATTTAATTGATTGAAAATGTTGTCAGTAAAAGGCTTAAGTCCATTTTTTCATACACTTTTCATTTCTTGACAACGAAAAACTGTTCGCATACTGTAGAAAACGCAATTAGTTTTAAAAATTCGTTATAAAACCCTTATTGGCAATTTTAAAACTTAAAAATAAAGTGACGAATGAAACAAATAAAATGAAATTAACAATAAACAGACGCTATCTTAACATTTTCTAGTAGTTTTAAAATGAATTAGTCACAGCACTAATGTCTACGAAAAACGTATGTTCTCATTTGTGTCAAATCTTCAGTAACGTAAGTTCAGAGACTTCGGAATTCTTAAATTGGCAGTAATGCGAGATGCAGGGGTGCGAGCGGGAGAAAGAAATACGAGACAAACTCGCAACAATACGAGGGTTGCCGACCCAGCATTGGATTACGCAGGGTTGCTGATTCTGTGAATAAACTATAAAAAATAATAAATCTTGGAAGTTATTTTCTTGTAACAATACACTTAATTTTAATGATTCAGATATTTTATTTATGTGCTAGCGTGTATGTGCGTGTGTGCCTAGTTGGACGTACGCGCGTAGGTGCGTGTTCCCGTGAGCAGGCGTACGCGTGTGTATGATTGCACGTACGTTTGCATATGTGCGGACGTTAGTGTGTACGTATACGTGCGTGTGTGAGTACTTGCATGTGTATGCATTTACGTGCGAGCGTCTATGCTTTGGTGATTGTTTATATTTAGTACCTCTTCCTTATCGACTAAATTAAATTAAATTTATCACGGAGGTTATTATTGATGGAAATAAGGCCACGCATATTATATATGTATAAATAATTTAAAATATTTTTACGAAAAAAAAACAGTTTAATAAATAAAAATGTAACCTAAAGAACAATACACTTTTCCCTAATAACGCTTATATACTTGTTCAGTAGTAACTACAATACCATGACTACCTAATGGACACGGATCCAGTCCGAATAGAGGAAGGTTAAAGAATCATAAATATGTAACATAGTATATTTTTTTGATATGAAAAGAGCCAATGAAATTACTAACATTAATTAAAACGCAACGTTTGTCCGTCTGCCTTTTCATCAATTGAGGTTTCCATAAATATTTTAAAGCATCTTTCGCAATGCACAATGCAATGCATTAATATACGTATATGTATTGGTTATTTAGTTTCAGTGATATTTTTAGGCAAATTAGGGAAAGATATGTACATTTCCGTCTATTTTGGCTTATGTTACCGAAACTATAATAAATATATATATATATATATATATATATATATATAGATAAATAAAAGCTTTTTTTTATATTTTTTCCTTTTTAACAAAAGTAGGAAAATATTAAATTATTTTTGTAAATATTTTTATAATTTAACAGCGAAGCTTCAAAGTATTCAGTGTGCATAAAATAAATATCTTATAGCATTTTGTTTTAATGAAAATTCGAACGAGTTATTGATAAATATTAAAAATAACGACAAGAAATATGCTCTCCATAACGTTGTCCATATTTTCTCGTATAACGTCACACTTATGTGCTTGTGGGTAAAAATGAATAATGAACGATTAATTTACACGCAAAGGGCGTAAGAGGAGGTTTCTCGGATACTTAAGTAAGTCTATTTTAATCATTTCTGAATTCAATCAAGTGGTTGAATTCAGAAATGATTAAAATATATACATTTAAAGAGTTTCAATAATAAGCAGTTATATATCTTAGTCGAACAAGCAAATGCCTGCTTTAATAATATAAAGATTTATAATAATACAACGATGGTTATAAATCTTAAGGTTAAGATAGACGCTCTTGCTCTAAGCTCTCTACCCGCGTGAACCCATGTTAGAGCAATATGATATAATTTATAAAAACTAAAAATAGTGGAACATGCCATTTAGACCTCTCCGTTTCCAATAGGCATTTTTTAAAGTTTTCGCCTGTCTGTCCGTTCATCCAGTTATTACGTAAAAATTACTTCGCCAATTTGAAAGAATCTCTTGCTGAAATAATCAATGGTGTTCATATAAAAATTTGTTTCTAATGAATATATCCTAATGGATGTTTTGTTTACCTGCTTGTCTGTTTGTTTTAGCATCAGGTAAAAATTACTAAACTGATTTGAAATTAACTTTTACTGCAAAAGTACAAATTAAAACTAAAATATTAATTTGTGAAAGTTTCTTAAATAACTTGAAATTTGACTATTAAATTTAGGCGGTAAGAGCAGGTGCGCGATCTTATTAAATAGAATCTACTTTAAAATTCTAGATCTCCAATTTAACATAAAATTTATTTATCCTCGTCAAGGGTACTTTTGGGATCCAGACATGATTTAAATTGTTATATAAACTAAAGTTCATAAAAACTTAAGACACTTTGAAATAAATATAAATTATTTTTGATCGAAGAAAGGATACTTTTGAAAAATTGATTTTATTATTGGATAAAAAAACCTCCGCAAAATTAACGATGCATTAACCTTCGCTGAACGAAGCTATGTGAAAAAGCTAGTAAAGTATATGTAATAAAACCGAGATAACATATGATATACTTTCGTAATGTATGTAGAAAATTATTTACGGTTGTAAAACAAAGGAAAATGAAAGAAAATTTTCAGCAAATGTGGAATAAATGAAATATATATATTAGGACAAATCCATTTTTTTCCGCGAAAAGTAATAGCAAACCGTTGGGCTTAAATTGTTTTAGAAATATATAGCACTAGCAACATTTTTCATAGCATATTTTTTTACATAACGTTTTTACCCTCTATATTCATACAATTTTAAATAAAAAAGCAATCCACTTGAATCCTGTCTTATTAATACAAAATGTTTCCTAATTATCTCTTCCCTAGTGACAAAAAACATATTAACATCTTATTCTCCCGTTCTCGTTTATGAAATAAAAATGTGGGTATAAATTCTGAATCTATTAAGAATATAGGGATACTTGTTATATTTTTCAATATTACAGTCTATCAATTTCAATATTACAGTCTATTTAGTTGGTAACTAAAATATGAGTGTCGGAATATATTTTTAAACAAACTCAAAAAACTGATGTCAAATGTCTGTTGGTAAGCAAACTTTATGGAGTATTTGATAACTTAATTTGTTAACCAAAAATAATAATGACAAAGAGTATAAGAAGCACAGACTTTCTGCATTCAGGTTTCTCAACAATTAATTTTGATTTGCGAAAAAAATCATAAAATGTACAAAAATAAAAAGAAAATGTAACGCCATCTATTTGACTTCTTATATAAATTTATTCATTTAAACTAGGTGGCTACATAACATATCTTATCTATTTGCGCTTATTTAAAAAAAATTAATTAATGAACTGGTGTTTTATGGAGCTAATTTAAGCATAACGTATGAATAGGCTGAAATATAGCTTTTGGCGTTTTCCTTTTCTACATGAGTGACAATTTTTTTTAGACGAATATTCACAATGTTTTAAGTATTAGGAAATATTGACAATTTACGAAATTCTGACTTAAGCTGTTATTGTACCAACTTTCATAGCGATCAACTATTAATTACTGCTTCCAGAGTGTCCAGAAGTTTCGTCTTATACACACACACAATTTATATATTGTCCCGAACAACATAGACTATATAAAGTTATAATAAAATCAAAAAACCCCTCTTCTACAACCCCCTATTCAAATATATAATATGAGAATAGACACATAGCAAAATCTATATAATAAATAGGATATTTATTACATATGGATATATAGATAAAATACAAGCATAATAATGTATACTACATTCTAAATGAAAAAAGAATATTTGTAAACAAATCAGTTTAACAGTTCCGGTAGTGTAAACTTTTTTTTATATTCAAAAGTAAATAAAATACCTCAATATCACTTACTAAATTGCAGTCATCCGCCAGCTATTGATTATGGTAATGAAATTAATTTTTCATTTTTTTCGTCAATTGTCCCACTAAATTTATAAACTTAAATCGACATTTTTATCTAGAAAATTGAAAATTTTTCAAAAGTGCAACGGAAGAATAGAATTAGAATGACATGAATAAATAAATTTTGAAATGCACTGACCCTGAAAAATGAAATTTACTTTCTTTCCCTTTCTGATGTCTATTTCAATGTTTTTAAGTTTATATAAGTAATGGGAAAACTAATTTAGTATTAAATTAAAATTTAATAATAATTTGTGGAAAACTTATGTATATATATATATATATATATATATATATATATATACACACATATGTAATATGTTTTCAGAATAACTCTTCAATTATCATGTTATTTTCCGCTTACAACGTGTTTTTGGTAAAACCATTGAAATTCAATACAATCAATGAAAGCACTACATTTAATGCCTCCAGCCATCATCGGAGCAATCAGCAAACAAATTCTACTTTAATATGTATTGTATTCCCTATGGCATTGTTGTGAGACTAAGCATAATGGGTTGCCAAGATTACTGCTATCTGTTTAACTTAATATCTCGTCCAAATTCAAGGTGTAATAAATCATTCAAAATTAGATAAATTATCTTTAAATGCTCAAACGCTCTCTCATCAATTTAGCTTTTAGCATTTTGGACGAACGATAGCATATTAACCACTTCGGTACGAGCCTATAATATCGAAATGTTTAATAATAATACCGCATATTAACATTAAAACGATTTGAAATCTTTTTTTCTTAACGTAAAATGGCTAACATAAAAATATTCGATGAAAATATAGGGCTAAATAAAAATAAAAGCTTAGCTATTACGGCCAAAAAATTTGAAACATGTATTGGCAACGAAAAACGATGAAGATTTATTTGGAAAAGAAAAATGTCATAATATTTTTTCCTTATATCAAATATCATAAACGTATAAATTTGTTTGTATTTTAAGCAATAAAATACTTTTGTCGTCGAATTGAAAGTATTTAATTTTATTACGTGTTATAAAATAAATATATTTGTAATTAATACATACGAGTCTAAAAAATTTTCGGCTTAGAAATTTCGGCTATTTTTCCGATATGCTTTATATCTCTGAGGTTTATGTGATCAAAAGTAATGATTGTCCATTTTTCCAATATAAATTTCACTATTCATCTTAACAAAACGATGGCGTAGTATTACAATTTATGACGTTATTTATCGTGACAGTCTGTTAAATTAATTTAATTATTATATTATCTTGTTTAACAACATTGCGGATGAAGTACAAAGAGTTTTGTAGATAATAATAAACTTATTGAATATATTTTTGTGCAAATCATGTTTTAATTATCAAATTGATTTGTTTACAAAACACAAATGTTTTTCAAATGGAATGTAGTATTACATTTATTACAATTAATATAGATACACTTTAACTTTGACTTCACTGTTAATATAGAACAGAATGATAGAAATTATAAACAGTGTATAAATGAACCACAAATAACTTGTTCTTGTAACATGGGCGTTTATAATTTCAGTAAAAGTAGCAATTTAAAATAAGCATTCGATAGTACCATACAGCTAAGTCGGCCGGTTACATATCAATTCGCAGAGGATTGGAACGGCAACGGAGCGCTTGCGTTGCGAGCGGTCAGTGAATGAACAGCCGAACGAGCGGATACGCGAGGACACATATCGTTTTGAATAGACGTTAGAGAGCGCTATTTTCCTTTCAGAATTAGAGATACCATTCTCGATTCTAGAAAGCATAATGATTTTGGTTTTACTTTAGGAGGATTTTTGTTTCAAGTTGGTGGTTTTGAATAGTGGATTGTATAAAATGGTCATTGTTTCGGCCCTGAGAATAACATGTTGGCATGGTTTTAAGTTAACAGGATTTTCCTTTTGCTTTCGGAAATTTTGAAGTTTTTTTTCGTAGGAATCTAAAATAAACGGTAAATACGATTCTGTCAAGAAAAATCAAACATGAGCTCCACGTTAAATATATTAACCATTGTGATTAAATTTCTGAATGATATTTAGGTCACTTACTTTCTGTTTCATCGGCCCTTGCGAGCGTTATCATGGTTTATAGTGGTCTGACAAAGATATAAGAGATAAAAAATTAAATTTTTAGAATTTTTAGTCGTCACTATAAGGATACAAAGAAAAAAAAATAAATAAAGAAATTAAAAACGCGACGGTTTGAAAAAAATAACACTAAATTTAAAAACAAGGAATTGTTAACTTATTAGACTCGTGGTTACTAATTTTAATAGTAACAGCTCTCAATATTAAATTTTAACACATAGCACTCATTGCAGGAAAATTTATGATCTTCGATATAAATTTGCATCACAGTTGGGAAACCTGTCTAATAGCAGAAGGTTCAAATTACCGAGAGTAACAGTTAATTTGTTTTAATTAAATGTTCAATGGCAATCGTGGGACCTACAATAGTATCGGTATGCCTGGGGTATGAAATCAAATAACTTTGAATCGATTCATTTAATTATTGTGTTAGTGTTTCAATTTGAAGTAAAGGAAATGAATGCTACGAAATAATTTATAGAATGTCATGAGAGAATTTAAAAGATTAGCTGGCTTCATTAAAACTTTATTACTATCTACTTTGGCTAGATAAAAAATGGTTAGGAAATGCCACACTCTTCTGTTTTGATATGTTTGGATTCCTTCGCCGATACTCGTACATGCTTTCATAAAGTTTGTTTTTTATGGCTATTCACAATGGTATTCACAGTAATATTGGCTATATATTTATATACGTATTATACTCATATAAAATGAATAAAAAATATGGTCATAAACAATGTTACGTGTGAAATACGATGGAAGATATAAAGACCATGAAATTTCATATAGAGTCATATTGTAATGATTATAATTTTTGGAAATCACTTTTGGAGCTCTAGTGATATTTCCACATAACATCCTTTGCAAATGACATTTTCTATTTTAAATTTTTCTCAATTTTATTTCGCCCTACCTTCTGGGATTATCCATATTTTGTTTTATCACTTAATTAACTAAGAATCTAACTAAAATGCGATGTACTTAATTTTTCCGTACATCGCATTTTAGTTAGATTCTCCCTACCCATTCGTTCAAAATATTCTTTTCGAATATTTTTTTGGTAAATTTTAGTGCTACAAAAGTATAAAAACGATTATTTTTGTATCTTACAATTTCATCATCCTGGATCAAATAGTTTAATGAATACATTTTTTAAGACAAAGGTTCTATTCACTAAATTAATATATCTTAATAATTATTTCAGCAGAGTTTTTATAATTTTACCAAATATACGAACGTTAGAAACTTTTTGACAAAAATTTAAATGTAAAAAACAAAAAATATATATATACGTGTTTAAAATAAGCATAATATTCTTTTATGATTGAATAGTAAATTGTTAACAATTTTTAGATTTTGAACAATCAATTTTTAGCGAATAATATTAGGTATGGAACCGTAAAAAGATTTGATTTGTATTATTTATTTTAGAATATTTTTGAAGTAGTAAAAGTACGCATTTTTTAAATCAAATTTAAATAAGATTTAAATACTATTTCTTATCATTTAATAAAGTGTTTGAATCATTTTTATAAATAATTAACTCACTAACGATATTTATATTCGTGAAGCGATTGTCTTCAATTAATTAATCCGGACGATATTTGAAACAGCAACGGAGCTTTCAACCAATGCCAATTTTAATTATGTGATTTTCGTCTAAGACTCGTATATAAAATCATCACTTTTGAGTGCCAATCCAAACTAAATCACATTATATGGCTATACGGATATCCGACATATTATCAAAAGCAAGTAAAATTGTCAAAGTTGCAAAATGTGCAAAGTTAAAGTTCGCACGGAAAGCTATTAATTAAAAAAATGATTGTCATGAAGAATCAAGATATTGTTTTCTTATATTGTTATAAACACTTACTGATAACATATTACCTATTAGCAAAACCATGTTAGTATGGTAGTAGACGCCGAGAATACCTTTTATAGATGGCACAAATTATATTTTATTGATATATACCTGAAGCATATATTGAGGCTGGCGATAAACAAATAGAATTTTATTTTCAAATTAATACAGTAATTTTCTTTAAATCAGCTACTTCTGAACAAGTAATTTTGTCATTACTAATGTCATTCAAATACTGTTAATACATTATAAATAAATTAATGCGAATAATGACAAAAGTTAGAAGGGAATTATATCTTTCACCTAATTTCTATCGGGCATTACTTTTATCTAACATATGTCGTTGCATTTGTAAATTAATAAACAGAAATATATTTAATTTTATTTATTTAAATTATATTTTATTATAGCAATTATGGTCCGTAAAAAAATGACACAAAAAGAGAATAATAATTAAATAGAAGCAATAAATTGCTTAAGAGGGCACGATAAAACGGTCGAAATTAAATATTTTAACAAAATATGATACGTTTCATCACGAGACTATTTAATTTATAACCGACAGTCAAAGGGCAATACCTTCGTTAACTCATTGTTTTGTAATGTAAATTGTTCCTTTTTCCTTTTCCACTTCAATAGAGATTTTTAGGGACAATTTAATTTTAAGTGTTTAAACTAATTTAATTGTTATACATTGATATCGTTCAAATATATTTCTAATTTTGAACCTTAATATCTATTTTAAGGCACATAATGTTTTAGATTGATATTTAATAATGATATTACTTAATAAAATATCTTATTTCTGACTAAGATATATATATATATATATATATATATATATATATATATATGTATATATATGTGTATAGCTGCATCTGGATTCTGAGAAAATTTGTGGCCAGAACGAGCTTCCTTTCAGTTTAATTTAACATTCTTAAGGTTCCGTTACTAGCAAGTTAATTTCATTCAACGGAATTGCAAATAGTAAATGGAGCGGAAAGATGACTGATGATGATTCGCAATACCACACGGACAGAATAATTAATTTGAAAATAAAATTCTATTTGTTCATCGCCAGCCTCTATATATGCTTCAGGTACATACCAATAATACATAATTTGTACCAACCCTTAAAACTTATTTTCCGCTTCTAGCAACCACGTCCATTACCATAATAACATAGTTTTGTTAATAGGTAATAGTTTATTAGTAAGAAAAAGCTACATAGTTAATAGCTTTGCTACTTTATACAACCTGGACGTAATAATATAACTCTTCGTGGAAGAGCACTTATTAAGTTTCTCTTTTGGAAAAACAAAATACGACCATTCCCATTCTAAATATTATTATCTATACTTTGACATGTCGTCATAGTAACAAATTTAAATTTTTTGACATTAATTGTTTTATTAATAATTTTATATCAACTGAAGTTATGCACATATCTAGAATATATTTAGTTAAGTGCTAGACTACTAGCATACTGTATTGCCTCTCTTATAAATATTATAACGTATGTTCACGATACAACCCAAGATTTAATACAAATGATACTGTGGATAATAATTTAAACCATTAAATAAGATGACAGTGAAATATTGTAATAATTTGACATTTACTTATCATAATTAAATCGCTTCTCCGGAAAAATTCTAGACACTAAATTATATATTGAAAAGTACAAAGCTGACATATTACGTTTTACTGAAACATAGCTCAAAGTCTATAATGTAAATTTTAATATAAATAATTGTTTAGTGGCCAGTAAAGATCATCGTCATCAAACTTTATGTACTTTTTATCTATATTAGAACATGCTTTAAGCAAATTAAAAAAAAAAAATATGTTTTAGTATGTGGTGGCTTTAATATATTTGATACTTTATTGGATCCTGTTGTGAAAAAATATATTTGATACTTTATTGGATCCTGTTGTGAAAAATGGATTCATTGACATGTTTTTGTCATTTAATATGGATTATGTGCTTAATGAACCGATCAGAGTTGCTCCACATCTCGCCACAAATTGTGAAATGATAATTAAAAAGGCAATATTTGGTATTAGATCTGACCATAAATGTTTTCTTATTAAACTATTCTTTATAGGGAATAAACAAGTAAAGTGGAGAGGGAGAGCATTTATTTACATCCATATATGCAAACATTTGACTAAATACAGGTTAGGTAAATTTAATTCCAACATTGAAACTTAACTAAGCTTCTTCAAAGTTGATTCACGAGACCCAAATATCCAGTATGACTCTTTTTTTTAAATGTTGGGTAGTGAATTCAATAAATTATGTTCAAAAAAATGCTGTACAAAATAGTTATTTTAGTGTAAAGGGTATACTGAATAGTACAGACATTTTAAATGATCTCTATGATTAACAATCGTTTACTAATGACAAAATTTTCCATAATTGTATTAAAAGAAATTCAAAGATATTTAAACA
Source organism: Druceiella hillmani (assembly GCA_039881145.1). NCBI lineage: Eukaryota > Metazoa > Arthropoda > Insecta > Lepidoptera > Hepialidae > Druceiella > Druceiella hillmani. Next base: position 1,394,685 of record JAYKKI010000149.1, read on the forward strand.
AATATGTTTACAAACAAAATCTTTATACATAAATAATAAAATTAATTTGTCTCCAAACTAAAATCACATGGAAAATAATCCCTTCTGAAACTAGTAACATAAAAAATATCAAGAAAACATTGATATTAAAAGTCAATGAACTGATAGTTACAGATCAAAAATTGGTAACCACTGAGTTCCAAATTTGTTTTGCAAATATTTCTATTCAAAACTATAAGCTCCTAATTCCTTTGTCACTGATAGACTCATAAGCAGAATGTCATACCGAATGTGTCTAAGTTTAATTTTAATCATGTGACATGTAGAGGCAATTTAAAAACCTTTAAATTGCCAATGTAAACAAGTCTGGGGACTTATGGGGGCTGTCAATTAAAGTCATTGGATCTGTTATTCTAAAAATTGCTCCAACCCTTTTTCTATTTTTATTAACTTTTCTATTTTTAAGGCGGGTTGTATGTGCGACCCTACGAATTATCGTCAAATCTCAATGTTACCTGCTTTCTCATAAATATAATCTACACAGCCCGGAAGAAATCCCAGAAAACTATAAGGGCATTTTCTGACCTCTTACTTAGTAAAAAGTTAAGCTATTATGGTATTGAGGGAATGAAAATTGATCTTATTAAATCCCGTTTGTCAAATCGGAAACAACGAGTCGAAATTAATGGTACTAATTTGAAAAGATCTATTATGAAATTGAATGTTGCCTATATTAATGACTTACCTTTCACGGCAGTGACATCTCATTAATTTATAAAGTGGACAGGAAAAAACAGACCTAACGAATAGTAATGAAACTCTAAATAAATACATAAAAAGTTTTTAGTCAATAGCTTATCTTTTAAATGCCGAGAAAACCAAGAGTGAAAAATTTTCTCCGCCTATTGTGACCTAGGTTAATGGCAGTGTAAGTTTCTAGTACTAAGTACTAGAAATAGTAACGACTGCCAGTTTCCTGGGTATAACTCTAGATCATAAGTTACAATGGGTTGCTCATATACATTCAGTAGCTAGTAGGGTAAGCTCAGCTCCGCTGGCAGTTAGAAAAGTTAGGCAGCTGACTAATGCGGCGACGACCAGGTTAGTGTTTTTTGCGTATTTCTACCACGTTATGTCGTATGATATTGTGATGTGGGGTAGTGCTGTCGATATTTAAACTATTTTTATTCTGGAAAGAGAGTAGTCTGAGCCATATATAGTACGACATTTTGAGAATCAGTACAAGATCCCTTTAAAGAAATAATTATTTTAACCTTGCCGTCGTTATATATCTATGAAAACCTATTGTGTGTTAAAAATAATTTAAATTTTTTTGTTGAAATGTCAGATAGCCATACTCGTAAAACAAGAAATAGAAATAAAATTCTAAATCTTAAATTTTGATTGAAAATTACTAATAAGTCTTTCCTTAGTAATGGTGTCCGTTTTTTTAACAAGATACCCGAGGATATAACAAACCTATCCATAGCGAAATTTAAAAAGCATGTCAATACGTGCTTATTTCAAAGGCTTATTATAGCATCAGGGGTTATGTTTAATAAAAAGATGTGTGAAGCATACATTATGGAATAAAAATGCACATTATGATCATCATTAAGAGGGACTAATTGAATATAATTTGTAAATATGCGCATAGAGATTAAGGATATTTACTCATAATAATTAAAATTAAAATTATGATATGTGGAAAGAGACATTAATAATTCTACTTAAAATGAATAAATAAACAAATAAATAAATTGCCAAATATATTCCCACTGACAGTATTCCGTCAGTGGGAATATATTCGGCTATTTATCTATTTTTATAGAAAGTTCGCCACCTTTCCTTGCCTTTATTATAATAATAACGACATTATGTGGTTAAACATGTTATTATTTTATCAATCAAAATAAAAATCACCTTTTGTCATTCGGTCTGTGTGAGATCCTATCTGATATATAGTCTGCTCATTCTTTACTAATCGTGGAATGCGATTTAAAGCGTTACTCGCATTAACCACCTGACTTCATTCATGTAATAAAATTCATACCCTTTCATTAATATCAAAGTGAATGTCAGAACAATTGATGCTGTAAATCGAACATATTATCAAAACAAAATAAGGCAGCTTGAGGTTCAATGGGAGTTTTGAGCCAAAATCATAAGATATTTTTTTTCCGTTTTATGATCTTTTTTATTAACTTTAATCAACAAGCCAATCTAAGTGTCTTGTTCTTGAAAGGAACTGTCAAACGTGTTAACTAAAATTTAGCATTTACTACCCTGTTGTCAAGTATTCTTGTTACTAGAATGGTTTAAAACTCTGGAGAAACCCGTGTCCCACTCTTTTATCAAATTTGAGTTAAAAATATATAATATGTAATAAATTCGCAAGATTAAATTTTTATACATGGAATGGAACAATAATTTTGTTTTGAATGAATTATAATTAGAAAGCAATATGGAAAAAATCTTAATGTGAAGCTATAAATAATTTACCAAAACTAAATGCAACTCTAAAGTAGACTTTTTGACTTTTCAATCTAGAAAAGTCATTGACAATCTACAATATGAATAAATATACGTGAAGTATATCCAAGTGCAATGATATCTATAAATTTATGCAATGCATTCCCGTAATGTGGGAATTTTCTCGTACAATTGATATATACTCACTCACTGACACAGATTTCATGCCTGGCGACACAAAGGCAAGTTAGATTCCTAACACATTCTGTAATAACTTTGAAAACTTAATGTTATTTAAATTTTCAATTATTTCAATAATGACACGTCCATCAGAAATATATTTCTAAAATCTCTAAAAGGTACACTATTATTAAATGGACGTTGACTTTAGCAAACCATGAAAAATTAAAGTTCCAAAGTTGAATAACATTTCCCTTTATATAAAGTAATTCAGGAATGTTTTTAATTAATTTTTTTTAATTCACCATGTCCAACTTGTAACTTTATTCAAATCATTTGACATACAGAGATATTAGGAGAAAAGTTGGTTATAAAATTCATTACAAACAACGAATAAGACAGAAACAAATAATTCAAATAAACTGAAAGAAATAATCATGTAAAAATAACTTTGAAACATTTTGAATTCTTCAGGCATAAATTAAATCATGCCAGCAAAATTAAAAGAAATGAAAAAAACATTACATAAAAAATGATACACCAGCGAGAGCCTTACTCTTGACTTTCCGTAATAAATCAAAACCCGTCATGAGGAAACGTTTCATATTGTTTTATTCCAGTAAATAAATCATTGATATAATCATTGAAAATAACCTCATTATTCTTCTCTTTTCTGGAATAAAACTTTTTTAGCCGCTACTTGAGAGTAATTCACTTTTACTTAACGAACGTATAAACATTTTGTTACAATTCTTTGGGAATTAAATGCTACACAGTACTTTGCATTAATATCATAGGGAAATTTTATCAAAAGTTAAAATTTATTTCTTTATTATTGATAAATATTATAATACCTTAGTTACATTATATTAAGAGTCTTTCAACCATTTTAAAATATTATCATGGACAGTTGAAGCGAACATTACCGACTGTAAGGGTTTCAAAACTATTGTGTCCTCTTCTTCGATTTCTATAGAGTAATGGATAATATATGAGATTTTGATTGGAGGTAGGTAATGATTGAAAATTCTGTGGCTCATGTCCATTCAAAATATTCCTCATATAAGCTTTTGGCATTAGATCTCAATAATGTCTATTACTCATATTTTTCTAAGTCATATAGTTACATTTTTCCTTCATATTGCAGAATAGGAAATATCAGAGCTCCCGATAAATGGTTCACCCTATATGAATTATTCAGACAGATGCAACCCTCGAACGCAAGAAAGCCTTGAAATGTTTACGCTTGTATTAATTTTCCAACTTTATGTCATATAACAATGTTGATCTTGCTTCTCTTAACAGCGAGATCTGACATTGTAGTTGCCTGCACTTCCGTTTAATGCAAAACCTTCATATTATCTATATTTGAGACAAGAAATGTAGAAGATTAGGACTCATTTTACCGCCAGTTAGAAAACCATTGTTTTATTTTTCTCATTGTTCAAAATATTGCTTTATGTTTAATTTTTATGGTAAGTAAAGGAACTATTAGTGTACTCCTGGGAACTGTTAGTTATGTGATATGATTTTTCTTTTTTGGGACCGTGCTTAGCTTAGTTTTTTACGTACAGTCACAAAACGTCTTATTGTCAATTAAAATTATATTGTCAAAGTATTTAACTCAAGACGTTCCTTTATAATCTAGCTAACCTTAGTGTGTTCTCATGTCCCCTCATCTTTTACGAAACTCATCTGCTTTTTAGGAATTTACCGATCGAGGAAATATATTCGTATATAAATTGAAATATATTGCGGTATGTAAGCTATACAGTTCTATTGTTATAATATATTTTAATAGATAATTTCTTGGAAAGAACCATAAACAGATGAGTCTTTCATATGAAATTATCATGTTAGAAACGAACCTCATTTAAACTTTTCGATCTTATGGTATCCAGTTTGCTATCTGTATGCAGTTTACTTCTATAACTCTAAACACATCTGGAGACTCGAGTTTTTATGAGTTTGTTGAAACAACTGAAGGTAATTCTATTTATAAGATATTTCGCTAATAATCTGACGCATGCCTTCTGTGTACTTAAATGTTCTCATTATTAACTTGTGAAAAGAACATATAACCCTTTTAAAATAAAACTATAGAAGTGTCAATTTATTTTGTGAAAAGTTAGACATAAAAAATAGTAAGATAAAAGCAACAAAGCTGTTGTAGAACCCTCGTAGAGAATTACAAAGAGGTGATACATAGTGTTGTGTCTAATTTATTGCATATTATTACATATCTTTATACCATTGAAATTTGCCTTATAATTTATCGCTTTGTAATTTCATATAAAATATCCTTAAAAAAACCGACTTCAAAAAGGTACGTACTAAATAGTAAAAAATAATTGACCCAAAATATGTACCGACTTACTTGTAATAAATAACTAAGTTACTTATTTTTGAAGTCAAAAATAAGTAACTTAGTTAACCCCCGGGTTCGGACTCAGGATCGATTCCAGCGACCACCGCACAAGCAAAGACTGTCAGCCTTGTGATGAACCCAAAACACTACAGTGACCAAATATTTCGAGCACATATTTTGCTTCTTCAAATGTTTCCAAATAATTTTTGTTTTAATATTTACTTCTAGTTTTCCTGATGTGACATTTTTCGCGTGGAATTCGGTATAAAAATATCAGTAATATACAAATAAAATTACCTTGTACGTTGCTCTAGGATATTGACTATTACCATACCAAATATTATTACAATACATATAGTAGATTTCATGTCATTGAAGAACAAATAACACACAGAAAGAGGAATAAAAATACTAAAAACAGGGTTTCTGGTTTTTCTGATCATACTTTACGCGGAATCCATCACCGTTTTTAACACATTTTTCATGTACAGAATTCACTCTGTAACAATTTTATTACATGTATAGATTGAGATATAAAGGGGTTTAATATACTTTATTATTATGCCAAATTTTAAATACTATATCAAATGGCATCGAGAAAATGTTTGTGGACATTTTTAGCGATATTTCTAGAAGCATCTCACATAAAATTATAAAATAAACAGTATTGGAGTCCTTATAAATTGGCATATACAGAATATAGAACATATTATAATATATACCGAAATATGTATGTATATGTGAGCTAAGATTTGGCAGAGAGATAAAGTATGACACTTCATCCCTCTAGTTGTAGATAGCGTGCGGAGATAGTAATTCCTATCTATTGATGTGTTATTGATATGAAAATCTAAAACGTCAGTTAGAAATTCTATCCCTAGTAATATAAAAGCATAGATAGATAGAATATTGGTTTTAAGCATACATATTTTTTGCATCGATAGGGAACCCTTATAAGATCACTTTTTGTCCATCTGTTCGTCCGTCTATCTCTCAAAACGTATATTGCGCGCAACAATAAGATATAACCCATTAAATCCTATTTTTTATTCTTGCAATAGTCTTAAGAACTTACTTATTAGCATTACCTTCCGATTGATTTACAGTTTTGAAAATCGACGTAGTTGCAGCTTTTATAGGATAAATAAATAAAAAATCCAAAAACAAATTATTTTTAGTTGTATGTGGAATTACACATTTTCATTATAAGTTTGTTTTTAAACCTGTGAAATGCATAGTAGGCAGTATATTTACGTCGTGAAAAATTAATATTTATAAACAGTTTAATTAAAAATGCTATTTACCATTAAATATTTGTGTTGCTTACATATGTACGAATCCTTCATAGTGTGAGTTCTACTCGCACTTGACAGGTTTACTACATTATATATATATATATATATATATATATATATATATATATATATATATATATATATATATATGTACATATTTATACACACACGTATATATATATATATATATATATATATATATATATATATATATATATACAATTTGATTAAATATAATAGTTTTGTGAAGTACCCATTCTATACAAACTAACATATAGTTACACATAAGAAAACTACTCTAACCTTGAATCGATTCAAACCATTCTAAAAGTTTATCCCTCGGATTTACTTTTGTGGTACAAATGATCCTTTTAATGGAATATATAACCTCTTGAAAGCGAATGGATCATTTGATGCGCGGAATAAGAGTTTCGGCGACGTCCTACGACTAGCTAACGCTCTCAACATTTGCAAATACGGCTGACAATAGCGAGACGTGCATAATGTAAGTGGATCGAGTGTGCGGCTGAAGACAGAAACAGGTAGGCAGGAGAATCCATTTCAAGATGATGTAGCTGGAGTTGATATGCAAGGGATCCATTTTAAGATGATATGAGCGGAGGATTATTATTACTTAGGACTTTAATTTACGCCACAGAGAGCTGTTCTTTTAAAATAAACATAAAGTTACACCACACAGAGCAGTTTTTTGAGCCCCTTGACTTTTCCCTTAAAGATTTCACGTTTTATCTTTTGTTTAAATTGCCTCTAAAAATAACTATGCACAATTAAATCTATTATGAAGCACGATCAAAAAAACTTCTTACGATATATGAGCTTTTTTCGAGTCTTTACCATGTTGAACTCTTCTGTATCTATTCCATCATATAAAACGCGATAAATAGTTTTAGGTATCCTATTTCACACTTATCGACCAGTACACTTATTAACCAGTTTTAAAATCTATTGCGTGGTGTTTAAAATTGTTTCGAATTAAGAATAAACCAACTCTCTCTCGTTTTCTCTTTCCTAATTCACTTAAAAGGTAGAATTAAATAGACCATTTCTCAAAGCAATACTTAACAAATTGAAAAAAAGTCGTGTGGAAATAATTGTCATTATCAAACGAATTAATAAGTTTAAAACGTATTGTTTTCGAAAAAAAATTTCTTAGACCAATGCTATGGATTTTAGACAGTTTTTGGTAGTTTATTATTTATATAGATTTACTGTGAGATAATTTTTTGAATTTATTATTTAATTCTTAACTAGATGTATTTTATTTTTTTTGTAAATTATTGGTCCAAAGCGACGTTTTTAAAATTAAAGCTGGGAAGATAAAATACAAACATTGCATATCGTCATGTGCTTATACCAAAATAAAAAAATAATCAATGACGAGTTCAAAGTACGCGAAGATGTCTTGCAATTTAAAATACCAAAAATGAGGATCAACAAGAGCTATTACTCATAGTGTCACCATTTAAGAAGCCATAATTAGAGTAGAGGTAAGAATTGTAGATGTTAATCTATGCTCGACCGCTCAGTTTAAGGCTAACGGATTCAGATGAACGCTAACGTACAATGTACGAGTGTCAACCTGTCCAGTTGATTCGCGCAATTTGTGGAGTTAAGAACTATCAAGCTACGGAAATATAGATGACTACGACTTAAACATATGTAATTATCCCAGATTTAGAAAAGCTCTTTTTGGGGTTTGTTTCATCTTAATCAAATTACGAATATTGGGTTCAAATTTCGGTACATAACATATCTATGTATACAAATACATATACACATACACAGATATATTTTAAACTTTCATATATAAATACAAAAGGTATCAGATTTAATATACGGAGACCATAACTGAATAAAATATATAAAAAAATTACCACGAAATTCAAAAATCTAATTCTCTGCAACAAATTTCTGCAAAATTCACTTGACTTCAAAAGAAAAATATGTAACTTTCGGAAGTTTTATATACCATAAACGGGAATATTATGAGGTATTTATATGCATAATTTCATTCAGCTACATAAATAATTTTTATCGTTCCGTACCAATAGGCCAAAACAAAACCCTTGTAACGCTGTCATAGGCAGACATTGTTCCTTTGTCTGCCTACATGACACATATGTCACCACATTATAGCTTTTCCAGTTTAAAAATAATCCTGACGTTATATAGAGAGCTGCAGTTTAATTTTGTGGACATACGTAAGACAGAAAACAATATTGTTTGGTTTATTTTTTGAAGTGCATACCTGCAACGTATACATATATCCAATGAGGTTAAATTGGAGAGATATTTTAAAATGGAATAAAAAATATGTAGTAATGTTTTTTGACCTGATAGATACAATCCCGATATACCTTTGCAAGTTATGTACAGAATTATTAAAAATATTTATTTCGTGTATAACACACACCCCATACTTTTTTGTACTTAAACTTTTGACTAGGTACTTACAAAAATATGAAAATACAAGGCAACGGCATTAAGTACGTATTTCAATCAACTTGCAATATTAAAGGAAAGCGATACTGGCAATGTTTTACTTCTGTGGAAAATATATGTAAAGAAAAATAACAACATTTTTTATAAATATTTGAATAGAAATACAGTATGTCCTTTAGAATTTAAACTTTTATATGTGCCTAAATGGATACCAATCCCTCCTAGTATGAAACCCTTTTAGTCGTACTTAATATTAAGCACATTTATGTTTTAATTGTTTTATCATTTTGTTTTTTACACTTTTATTTTTATATAAATTATCACGCTAACATAGTAATCCCGTTAATTTTTAATCGCCGCATCCTTAAGCGTCATTGAAAAAATATACTCCCAATTGAATGAATCATTTAAAACCTTTCAGGGGTTTGAGCAAAATTGAGCAAAATTGCTAAAAATATTTGACATGAAAGTTAACACTTAATTTTCTTTTCTGAAAAAATATCTGATACATTTGAAATTAAATTATTTTTAGCATTAGATCTACTTCTCTACACCATTACTTTGCTAAGAAATAATATCAAATATAACCGGAGAAGGTATGCAAATAGATTCTAGTTTGAAATTTTCATAGAAGGATTTGACTAATCCTTTTAAGCATATCACTTCAGTCGTTTCAAATAGTCTAGTGCATAATTTATGAAAAAGAACCTTCTTGATTCGCATACTTTCCCGTATCGTATCCTAAAATGAAGTCATGTCAAAAAGTAACATAAAATTATGGCAAAACTTGCAGCCTTGATGTAATTAATTTTACAATGTCCTTTTTTACAAAAACTAAGACAAGAAAACGACAAATTAATTTTACAATGAAATGAAAACGACAATTTAATTTTACAATGTCCTTTTTTACAAAAACTAAGACAAGAAAACGACAAATTAATTTTACAATGTAATGAAAACGACAATTTAATTTTACAATGTCCTTTTTTACAAAAACTAAGACACGAAAACGACAAATTACCGAATTCTTGTTTGTTTACATATATCCTTTTTTCCCTCTGTAATTCTATTTTTTTTATTTCGTGTCACGAGAAAAAAATATTTTCCTAGCAACATACAAAAGTAGTTAATATCTGAAGTGGTGGACAGTGTTAACTAATATATTTAATATATTCTCTTATATTATTTTAAAAAAAGAAAAAAAAATATTTTATCTAAATCGAACTCAAGTTACAATAATTTCAACTTGCGTCTGGAGACTCGACATAACTTTAGACAATTTTTTCCCTCCAATCACTACAACTGAAATCATCATGGTTACCGAAGCACTGTGTAGTAAATTGTTAAAGTAACATGCAATTTCTAAATCGTATCTTAACAAATTGCCATTTCAACAGTATATATATGCATATATATATATATATATTTATATATATATATATATATATATATATATATATACATATATATATATATATATATATATATATATATATATATATATATATATCTTTTTCTATGTTTTCTTAAACCACAATAAATAAATACATTTCTTAAATCTCCGGAGCTGTAGATTTCCACTAGTTCAATTTGAACCACAATTCCATATTTTCTTGGTCAGTATAATTTCTAATATGACAATTTCCTGCGCATAACTTGTGGGCACATGCGAGTCGCGACGAGCCTCTGCGTACTGAGCCTGTTAATTTATTTCATTGGGTTACTCACTTTCTAATAGTGAATGGTTCATAATTCATTTTTTAGGTTTTATACACATATTTGTGTACCGTGGCACATAAGAATGTAATGCAACTATTTCATTGTGAATTTGACACAGTTTTGTTTCCAAATATTTATTTTTGTGCATGAAATTACTTCCATGCCGTGTGAATGAATATTTTTGAAAGACACCGAAAAGGCCATTCGTGAACGAAAAGTGGTCAAGAATAAAACGAAAAAATTGTCAGAAACAACTTTTCTTCCATGTAATTTGGGAAAATAATTTGTTTATTCATACAAACATAAGTTATTATTTGTTAAGATTGCGAATGAAAATATGAATGATATCCGCAACTGAACGATAACAACGACAAGGACAAACAGGTTGGAAATAAAAACTGAGGGACACAATCTGACCTGAATTAACGTACCATAGAACAATGACTATAGATAAGCACAGGCAGAGCTTAATGTTAAATCTCAGCGACGAACTACGAGCTATAGTTTCAGTGCACTGGTTCAAAGTAACAGATAAGCAATTGCCTCTCCAAAGGGTTACCCAAGTCTAAAGTATTACATATACTTACTAGTCAATTTAAAATATTTCAGTCATATAATCGTCATGACCAATAAATACAGTGGAGAGAAACGATGGTGGACGTCATATATATTGTACGTAAATTTCATTACAATATTTTATAACCACTTATTTCGGAAAACCGTAATTGGGAAAATAAGAAAATTTCATAATGGATGTTGGACAGACTTAATTAAAGCTAACTGAAAAACAGTATAGGAAACATTCGCGCTAAAGAAGAGGAGAAAAACAGCTAATAATCCACTAATGTCACTCGTCAATTCGATTCCCGAATACTGGAAATTATGAGAAGAAATCTCTTGGTCTCGACAAAATAATTTTTCCGTCTACAAAAAGGTCTCGTTTGCACTTGGTTACATACTGAAATAAAGAAAAATGTAAAAAAAAACTTTTACTTCTCATTAAAACAACAGAAAAGTTTCGAAATGTTTTAAAATTGTCAATGCATTTCTCTTTAACATTAATATTACAATAAAACTTTCAATTAACAATAAATGAAAACAATATATTTCTTTTATATAGAAAGTCTAGAAATGGGACAAGAATATATAAAACGAAAAAAAAGAATAAGACCAGAGAGACAAGGATTTATTACAAGACGGAATAAAACGGTTCAAATGAAATTGCTCAGTAAAACACAAAGATTCATGACAAAGTATTTTAATTTATAGACGACAAACGACTAGGCTTTGACGTATTTCTTTTTTAACTGGAATGCTATTCTTTTGCTGTTACTTTTGGAATTCTTCTCAAGTTAAATTTAGTTCATTGTAAAAGCTATCATTAAATCAATCGAACAAGTGTGTGTCGGAAAGCGCAGAATTTCGTATTTATGTGTATCTACTGAAATATTTGACGCAAATTAAACAAAATTATTTAATATCAAAACTTCTTATAATATTCTGATAGCTAGTACTTTCCCAGATTTTTGATGGTTGATTGAAAGCTGAGTGGCAGGGGTCAGTTTGCTCATGGTTTGAAGTTAAATATTCAGCAAAAAAACACAATAATTAAAAGAGGTGAATGAAAGTTCAGTTATTTTAAAATAACTACCCTATGACACCCCACTAGACGATATCCATGAAATAATTTCGTCCACCTTCAATTTACATGTACATATTACATGATGCGTGCACTTACACAATTTTTTTCTTATGAATCTAAACCTAGAGAATTTGTGAAGCCATGGCAACCGGATAGATATAAAATTATAAAAGTCTCTTCTTTTACTGCCAACCCTTTAAATATTTTTAAAAATTTATTCACATATACGTTTCGTCGTCGAAAATAAGTAAGTGAAATTTAGTCGTAATGTATCGATTTATTTCAATTATATTTTGATATAAGATGTTATTACAACATATAAAATCAATATTTTTAATTTAATAAGATTTTGAATTATCAATCTTACTACAAAGGTTCCTTTCCTTTGGAGATAAAACCTAATTTCTATCATAGTACAGTCAACATTGAGAAAATAATCCATAAGTTATAATTAATATATTGATCAAATGTCCAATAGATCATTTCAACTGGATTTATTTTTAAATTTTTCGTAAGTAACTTTGAATTACTCCACTTAAACTACTTCTTTATATACAAATCGTATAAATAACATCTAGCTAATGGGTAATCAACAGCCAAAGGGATAAAAAACACGTAAAAACAAAATAGGGGATTTTAAATAAGTACTATGTTTGAGTTCCATTATTTCTAACTTCTGTTTGAGTTCTACTTTTTATAACTTACATTTATTTAACATAAAGTGTTGATATCTCCATCAATTATTTAATTTTGTGGTTTAAATTTATGCAAATAAACTGTAGACTTTTGTGACAATACGCTTAATTAAATCCCGAGAAGAACATTCCGTTGTACTTGATACAATATTCTAAGAATTTAAAACCATCTGTACTCATTTGTTTCTATTTCAAATTAAGTACCTTATTTGTATTTTACAGCCATCAAATTATTACGTAACCAATTTAATTTTAGGTCATTAATATACGCGCTTTTTTGAGAACAATAATTTTCCTTTAATAAAGAAAATTTTAATTTTGTCTTTTGAACTAAAGGCCCATTTTATCGACGTGATTTTGACATATTATTGATAGTTGTTTTCATAGAGATAAAAGTCTGATGAATGGAATCGAAAAATTCTTTAAAAATTTCCTAAAACTTTAAAACTTTGTGTGGAAAAGTTTTATCGTAAGGTCAGAAGGATCATAAATTAACACGTGCAGCGCAGTACAGTAGATTGACCCAGCGATTTTCGATCCGTTACACCATTGTCATATTGGGAATAATGGGAAAAAAGGTTATACTGGGCTGAACTTTAATTTTATTTATCTACATTCATTTGGTTTACTTTTACCATGTTCTTTGTATAAAATGAAACGTACTCGGTATGCTGACAATGTGTCGACATCGATTATAAGAAGTAAATTTTTTACATCGACAACGTATCGATATATGCACGTCCTAACCAAGCCTAGTTTTTTATTTGCAAGTTTCGCCGCAAATTTTTTAGGCGTATTACGCGAAAAAAGTATTTTACACACTACTGATATCTTTAAATAACTTCATTCGAAAATATCTTCATAATTTAGTAACTTTACAACGTACTTGCACATCAATTTCATATACACTCAATTTTTTAAGATAGACGACCTTTTTTATATTACATATTACATCAACGTCCACTCAGCAAAAGTTTATATATAAAGAAATAGTCGGATTATTATATGTTGCAACAACTTGTGGGTTGGGAGACGTGTTGAACTGTATTGCACTAAAGATAAATGTCTATCTCTATTCACATATCACCTGATTCTCTTCTTGGAAAATAGAGTTTGAAAACAATTTGAAAAATGCAAATTAAGCATGATTGCCAAAATGTGTAAATTGACTGGCACGAATCATAAAATATACACATATTTCAAATTATCAATATAATGTAAGTCCCAGTAATTATTTGTCGCTACAAATAAAAAAGCATAACAGAAAATAAAAAAATAATTAATATATGAAAAAACTAAGCCTGAATAATTCAAATGAACAATATTTTATATTTAAATTGCTTTCACGAGTGTGAAATTTCTAGAGACACCGCCACACGATGCATGCTGTTCGTCTGTCGAATAACAGTTTTCTGTACATTTCTGGATTACATAAAATAAATCTGAACTTTAAAAATGTACACACTATACGAAATGATCACTATTTTGTCTACTACGGGTGAACAACTCGCGCATTTAAAGAAACGACAAAACGTAATCAAAATAAATCACCTTACGGAAAAATACCCACTTTTAGAGTGTATACCCAAAATTTACAATGCTTTATTTTCTTCACTTTATTAGGAACAAAATACTCGTAGTCCGTTATTATTTCTATCACCTTTATAAAATTAGTTAAGATACCACACGCTATGATATTCTTATATTTTGTGTACAATATAAATGATTAACTTCTTAAATTGTAACTTTTTAAAGTTCACCACGACTGCGTTGCTGATTAATACGTCGTTCATATCTTTAATTTTCAAAGTAAATAATCATTTTGTTATAAGAGCTCTTAATACTTATATCTATTTTCCTATTAATGGTCGGTATGTGCTAGACAATACACCAATAGATTAATAACGAGTGCAAGTTTTTTTGGGAAATGTCACTAGTACAGGTCTCACGAAATAAAATTTGAATTTCACTTATATTGTCGAGGTCTCGTTTGTGAAATATTAAGCTTCTAATAAATTGTAAAAATTGAAAAGGCTTATGATTAGCCTTTTTTTATTACATATTTAATTCAATATTATTTTGGTTAATTCGCATAAACAATTTCATAATATAAAAAGAAGTATGTATTCCTTTTTATGCGTGCTGTCTGACTTTCACGGCAATAATTTTTATTTAAGAGCAAATAGGTTTTATTTCCAATACTTTAACGAATTTTTTTATAAAAACTGTGGGTTTGCTCGTAAGTGGGTTTGCCATGAGATATACTTTGTCATATTTTTTATATATTTTGTAATCCTTTCAAAATCCTTTAAAGCAATATCATATTTAGTATTTATTTTTATAACATCAATTAAACTAGACGCGAGTTTGTATCTCGGTGACAATTTTATCAAGATCCGTTCAGTAAATTTCGGGTTCACTTATATTCGAATATCACATAATATTCTATTAGACCTGGTGCGAGGTAATGTTTTTCTTTAAGCATCAGATTGTGATACCCAAATACTCAGTTCCAAATTCATCTTCTACGCCTATGTATAAAAGTTATTGTATAGAAATATACACATAACCTGTAATACAGGTTTTTAGATGGATTATTTTTTAAACAGAATTATTTGATGAAAATGTTTCGAAATTATTAAATTTATTTAAATAAAAATTAGTACTGCACGCTGTTTTTCAGCAATACACTACTCGTCGTCATACTATTACATAACTCTTCTACAAGCATAATGGACAGTTTTGTGTCATTCAAGACCTAGAACTGTTTAATAGAAAGACCAAGGCTAATTAAACTTTACGAATTATAATAAAAAATTCAACAATATTAACATAAATATATATTTAAATACGCTGTACTTTAAAACTTTGGTTGAAACTAAATTAAAATAAAAAAACATATTAAATTTTTAAGTAAATTAATAAAGCAAACCAATGTCTAAATATTCAGGACGAATTATTTTGATATCATTAAGATAATTACACAAAGATTATACTTGGCATTTATGTCGGTATCCGTAATTAACCTTATACGTCTTATCTATTCAATTAGTTAACAAAAAGCTTAGGAACTTCCACATCCCCAGACCTTTAAAATATAACATCCAAACTCCATTAGCACAAACTATCAGTGATTACCGCAAACGTCGTTTATTAAGAGCGTTCATACTAAAATCCAAATGTGAATGCATTTAATTCTTGTATCGTGGACGAGATAAGGAATTTAATATTATATGTTTTTAACAAAGTTTTTTTTCGGAGCTTGAAATGAAATTACTTCCTCAATTTTACTAAAATCAAAAAATTCAATTAACATATAAATCTAATATTCTTTACTGTACCAAAATATTTGGCTCCGCTAAAAAAATAGTACTTCGTTTTTCTCGGACCAATAACCAGTAGGTGAGTGAAGTCATATGTACAATAATGAAGGTCGAAAATAGAAAATTCCATTACACGAGCAGTTTCTCTCCAAGATTCGTAGCCATCATCAAATAAAATTGAAATATCATTAAAGACAGAAGCTAAGATATTTTGAAAGTGGTTATTTGACACGAGAAACACTTTCCTGGCGACTGGCTACTTAATAATAAAATGAAAGTAAACAACTGTCGTGACTAGTAATAAAGGAAAGAAATTCGTAATGAAATATGACCAACTATAAATTTATAATTTGTTTAAGCATTCCGTACTGTATTGAGTGTAAACTCAGGAGAAGTTGTAGATTAATTATAGTCAGTACCAAAATTCTAGTATTCGGTACTAGTAAACTACGAATGCTAGGGTGTTAAATGGAAGCGGTACTTATTTAAAATTCATTTAGATATTTCATGGCATTAACCCTCAGTTAAAGTTGTGAGTGAACAACAATAGTAATAAAATTCTAAATAAGAACAGTAAACAATTAGACCATTCCTTCAAAAGAAATTCCCCGACAGCGGCTTGGATTGATTCATCTAAGGACGTGGTGAGGGTTTGCCGCTGCATATAGTCGTAATTATTTTTGACATTTTACAAAAAAAAAAATTTTTTTATAAAATCTAATGTTATACAATTTTTTCCAAGTTTTTCTTGTCTTTTCAGGGAGATGAACTTAAGTAATTGAACATTGAGCTTTTAATTTTTCATACGACCTAAATAGATATTTATTTGCAATGAACGGTATTCACCCTCCTTCTTATTATTTGTATTGGGTGAAATTCACAAATATATTGCAAGATCTTGATTTTGTCGGCAATTCGAAAGGTGAACAATTTTTCAAAAATTATCTTACCACCAAAGTACACAAATATACCATTATTAAAACTACTTTTCAAATAAAACTTTTGTTTGAAATATTACTTTTATAACTTTTTGGAAAAAGAAAGATTCGCTAAACTTTATTCCAACCCATATACGTAACTTGCTTCCAACCCATGTACGTTCTTTGTAGACGTTATTTCATTTTTTGAAAATCATACCTCTAGATCAAAGAGCCGTTGTTAGGGTTCTTGAAATTTTTGATAAATATGGTTAAGCCTCTTTTAAAAAAAAATAATTTTTATCTAAGTATTATTTTTGCTTACATTTTTTAATAGATTAAAGAAAGCAGAAGAGTTATAAGAACGTTACTTGTTTTCATCCTGGATTTGAACCCAGGACTAGTCGCACCCTAAGTATACCCATGAACCAACGAATCGTTGGTGTGGTTTTTGAAATTTTATATATATATATATATATATATATATATATATGTATATATATATATATATATATATATATATATATATATATGTGTGTATATGTATATATATATATATATATATATATATATATATATATATATATATATATATGGCTAAGTTTATTTCTTTTAAATTAAATTATTTTTCAAATATAAAATGTTTTTGGTAATATTTTTCGATAGATCACGCTGTAGTGAGTGCATGGTTCAAATCTATAATTGCCTTTTTACCTTAAAACTTAAAACTTTAAAAGTGTTACACAAATATAGATGGGTTCGTCCGGAATTTGAACTACAGACCTGTTGTACCCTAAGCTAAAATCATTTCCCTAGACCAATGAGCAGTTTTTGAGGTCCGTAAAATTTTTAATATATATGTTTTGTGTATTTGAAAATATCAACTGATAATCAAATTTAGAGCTTATACACGTTATGTAAATACGTATACTTGAATCTATTCTATTTTTATAAAGGTTAATATTAATAATTATTTTGTTTGAATGTGTATGCTAGCGATACAAAACTAAAATATATCTCAAACTAACTGTACCAACGCCACTTTTTTCTCTCAGAACTCTATGAACATAAAGTTTACTAAAAATATTTATGGATGTTTTTACCAGTACCACATTGCTTTAAATCTATAAATATTAATTTACTAAAATTACTAATAGATGGCGTTGGTAGTTGGCCAATATCGTAATATTCACCAAGACAAGGTGTTTTTCTACGTAATGTTCAGATAAGAATTATCCTATATATTGGACGATGACATAAACGATTACCATACTATATTTCATTAAAATCCGCTTAAGTAGATTTTGCTTGATTAAAGAACAAATTAACATACAGGCAGACCAAAATTCTAAAAACAAGCTTTCTGGCTTCTACTACCATTTTATACGCCAAATCAATCACTCTTTCTAAAATATTTTTGGGTACAGAATTCTCTCTGTTACAATTTTGTTATAGATTTCAGAGAATTATGAAAATTAACTTGAAATATGTATAAATTAGTTACAACTTAAAACTATCTGTTTTATATTCATATCGTTTTTAAAAGTGAAATGTATTTAAATCGTTAAAAATACAAATATTTGTCCTAAGTAATTATTTAGTTTTAAAAATGTATCTAAAACATTCACTATTCCATAATGTTAAAGCGTTTTCGTTTGTTTCTTTTGTTACCTAAAATTCTTTAACAAAGCAAAGAATCGGTATCAAATTCGATACAAGTGTAAATAATTTAAAAAAGTAGTATATTGATGTAACATTGTGGCTTCACTTGTAACAGATTTTAATTTAATTATTGTAATTAAATTCTTAGTATTAAAATCATACTTTTTAACTAGAGAAATAACATAATATTTGAAGCTTCAAACTTAATATTTTAAGCACACTATGCGGTTCCACTAACAGAATTTTATACTGAACATGTTAATAGATGACATAATGTGTATTTTAAATGGAAAGGTATTAGAGTCGTCTTATCGTGTCAGAGGAAAATAACGGTAGTTTGAAGAAAATTCACGGTAATTAAGTCACCAGTAAAATATTTATATTTTTAAAATATAATATTTTTAGTCGTAAGAAAATTCTATTTCATTTAATGATGTAACGCAGTATAAAATATTTTAGACACCTACTCTCGCAAAATTTAAATAGAAAATGTATTTGCGAGTTTCAACGAGAAATGGGTAATTTTCCTTATCTCTCTTTATTTTATTATAATGCGCATCAACATTTTGCTCTTTTTATTTAGATTTTCAGAATTTATTTATGTACATATATGAAAATTAGTTTATTTATGTGAAAATTAGCTGCTATGATTGCATATTATTACAATCGATTTTTTATAGAACGATTGTTTACACTTAATTTTATAGCGATATTTAGTGGTTTATTAAACTGTGCTGTTCAATCTTCTGTTATAAAAATAATTTAACCTTTAAAATTTCCCTTAAAAATCCTAAAAACCTTTTGAAATCTATGAGAGTTAGTTGTAACTATTATTCAACTCGCTTGTATATTTGCTTCTTATCTTGTTAATTCTTAAATATTATATTTTAGTTAGCTATAGTAGTTTAAAAAATGTCAAGTACGAGTAAAACTCTCACTGTGAGAATTCTGTACACATTTCGGCATTTAAAAACATATGAGCGTGCAAGGTCTTTCTGTTGAACTGTTTACAAATATCAACTTTTACCAATGTAGATATATGGGAAAGTATTGTGTACTATATCTTTTACAGGCGTAAGAACATGGCGCATATTTGAAAAATTGTAAGATCTGGATAATCACTGAGACCTTCTGCGGAATTTTCCCATAATCTTGTAGTCACATTTACTGATTTCCATGATTTTGGCTCAGTAATTTCGAAAATAGGGATGTGGAATCCTATATTCTTCTATATATTTTGGAATTTCCCCTAAATATACAATTTAAAGTGGTAAAAAAAAATATTTTTGTGATTCTCATAAGAAGGTTTTTCAAATAATAATCCATATGATATATAAAAGAAGGAAAAACAATTTAATACCTTTATTAACTATAGCGATATGTACTGGTTATTATGTTACGTAACCAATCAAGTTCAATTCACAACGACTTAGACATAAAATAAATTAACGAAGTTACCCAAGAATATGATATTAAACACGAAAATATGTATATTTCCTTCGTAATCCCTGGTTTTGGTTCTTGTGTAAAGGTCACATTTTATATAAAACTTCTTAGCGATAAACTTTGCTGAAAGCACATCTCTCATTATACAACGGTATAGTAAAATGGCACATTTAACGTATTTATCTTGGCTCGTTGGATTTATTATCTCGTCTGGAACATACCGATCGCTCGTTCGAAATCTGGTATCAGCGCTCTAACTCATAATGCAAATGGTAATAACTTAGAATAGTTTTTAGACGAGCTTCAGCAGGTTTTAGGAATTAGGTTGTAAAGTTCAAGGAAAGTTAATGTTTCAAAGCTCTTCGTTAGGAAATCTAACACCAAGATGCATAAAATAAATTGATAAATCTGATATGGTTAATAAATATACATTTCACGTGACTATTTTCATTGCATTTATATTGTCTTGATGATAATTTTAAGCTCTTTATAAAAGCTCATCAATAGTTTTAAGCGATGTGACGTGCAACAGAGAGTTGCATTTACCGTGCATCCCTTGCAACGATGCATTTTACCTTGTAACAATGAGAACAATATTCTTTCATGATTTAACAAAACATTCTTAAAAATACATTACGTTGTTATTTTGCATACAGCGTATAATAATTTCAATGAAGGAACTACCGATGACGCGAAAGGGGACTATGAAACAAGTTTTTATGTAACGAAAATACTGGAAACCCTTCAAACATAATTTAGAAGTATAAAACAGCACTGCTTCCGAATTTGGGTATCATTTTAATTTAATTTCAATAATTTAAAGAAATAAATTAATTTAATCCCAACCCAATCATCGACGTAAACGATTGTTTTAGTTCGAGACTCTTGGACCGAAATCATATAAACTGACTAATAAAAAACCTTGGATATGCAATACAACAATTAAACTTTTAAGAGTAGATATATTTATAAATTGATAAGTTTATATATTTATAGATGTGGTATCTAACCACTAATTTCAGAACAGGATGAATCCAGTTTGAATGCATATAAATATAATAAAGGAATTGCATCCTAAAAAAACAAACATATGAAGAAGGGTAAGGGATGAAAAAACATACATATTGGTTGCACTTATACATTCACTCACATATATCTCTTTGGTATATATGAACATAAATTAATATGCATTTATAAATAAACATTTTCAAAATTATTTTACTAAACCTATGAGTATTGTTTAACAATGTACTAATTTCATGATATATTTTTATTCTCATTTTACTGCATTTTTTTATTTTTAAAAATTAATTATAAAAACACGTAAAAAAATTTAATTTGATTGATTAGGCAATAAAAGACACGCACAGATACCATTACAACATCCTCAAGGAAACGCCTAGAGGCTAATTGAATGATAGTATTATAGAAATATTCAAATAATGTTAGTATGTTATGTGTATTTGAATACTAAATGAACTAAATACAGAAATAAAAATTATGATGTGACCAAGTCGATTTAAATCTAAATCAGCCGATTTGAAATTATAAACTTTTCTTAATTTATGTGAAACCAAAATTATTTTTTATCAAATTGTGGTCAGATGGCTTTGTGAATTCTTATAAATATAATGATAGGGTAATTATTTTTAAAATTCATAGAAATTTTAATAAAAATTTACCCTATCAACTACAAATGCAGCTCTAGCATTCAATAATTTGGCTCCCAAAATATTTTTATTTTACCCGGATATATCTTTTAAATACAATTTAATTTCTAATGTAAACAGTTTAGTAGTTAAGGTCATGTTTTTGTGTTTAGTTAAATACGAAAAAAAGGTAACATTTATAAAATACAAGTATCTATCCCTCAACCTATCAGTCACAACCATCCGTTTTTTTTGGATCGTCAAATATAATCGATCATATAAATAAAAAAATGCACACTTTTGCTCATTTTTGTGAAACAAAAATAAAATTTCTAAAATAATGGTTAAATGCCTTTATGAATTCTTCTAAAATCTGTAAGAAATTTCATTAAAAATTAATAATATATTCAACGAATTATACCCCATCAATATTTTTATTTTACACGGACACATCGTTTATTTACATTTTAGTTTCTGATGTAAACTTAAAAATGAAACAACGAAACATTTATAAGATCCAAGTATCTGTCCGTCTCCCACTGCCGCCTGTTTTTTTCAAAAATCGTTTCACATAGAAATTCGAAGTAGCGATACAAAACATTCATCCGCGCAAATTGCAAGAGGTATCTTTCAAAACTATTTATACGGAAGTATTAAATGGAGGACAATAAAATACTCGGTTTTATAAATTTCCTGTATCATATGAAAATATATGGAGCTTATTTTAGAATTTTATATAAAATATTCCCATAATTTTTTTTCAAAAACCATTTGTCGTAGAAACTTTAAATTTGGGGTAGTGATAAAGTAAATTCATATATGAGATAAAAAGGAAAATGATAAAAAGTAAGTTATGAAAATTCCAAAATTATTTTTGTTTGAACTTCATACAAAATATTCTAAAAGTATTGTAATGTCCACTAAAAATTCTCACCCCTCCCAAAATTATTTCTACGCCTGTAAAATATATGAAAGCAAATTTATTTACATGGTAAAAACATAATAATAATATCTGCAAACATATTAACAAAACAATTTTAAAGTTGTGTTTAAATTTCCACGACCCGACTTACCACATTTAAATTTTATAAACATTTATACCTATGCAGACTAAATGCAGTCATTTACGAAAAATATATCATGCTTTCTTCAAATAGTACTGTAAAGTTGAAAGCCGTTCTCCTCGTAAACATAAATTCTTTGTTTTGATTTGTCGACGAGCAATCTAACGCCTATCCAGCTCATCATCCCTCGTCTCACGCATGATTATATAAAAATGGCAGCTTTGATGGTTCACCATATCGTTGTTTTTAGCCGAAAAAATGATAGTTTAAAAAAAAAACGTAAGAGATCTCTAAGATCCATATACAAAGATAACGCGCGAAAAATTCAGTCCTCCTTTGTGTGCATATGAAACCTCTTAGAATATAAATTCTAGTATTTTGAAATATCCTAATTTTGAATTAATAAACTAAATATTATGGATAAATATTAAATTCATATATAATTCCGTCTAGAAGTTCGAAACCTCTGACAGATAGATAAAGGACATTTTCACAATAATATAGGCCCTTTGAAATTTTCCATTACTTTTAGAACTTTTAATATTTTAAGTAGTTTACTTCTGCATACATGTATTTATTTAATATCGAAGTAATGAAAATTGTAACATTACCGTGGCTATAGTGAAATTTTGGTTACCCCCCCCCCATGTCATGATTCATAACAGCTGGATTTTTTGTAATAACGATTACCTCAGTAATGTCACTTCTCAATAAAGGATAAAAAAATTAACATATACATAAATTAACAGGTAATGACATACATTTCTTTGATAAAGCCAGAGAAATTAGCAAAGGTAATAACTACATTAAAAATTAAATATAAAATAGAATAGAAAAATGCAACCTTTGTAGAGAACAATTAAAGTTACGGGTAATTTAAGACTACAATAATTTTTTATTATCTCTTTCTATCTGTGATAGCTAAAAAAATATGACACGAATTATAGCAATGGAATTTGTGTAAAAAATTATACATAGGGAGATACTGTGAAAAAATAAATATGTAAATTATTCACAATTTCAAAATAATGAAAATTTCCCAGAAATATTTTTTCATATCATGGTAGATTAATAATTTGTTATTTTGGGCAACCCGCTGGGAATCGAAGCTGAGTCACCTTGGTGCGCCACGCCGTCAAAGGTGGTAAGTATATTATCAATCCAGTACACCATGGCCCTATATACCAGTTTACGTATTAATACGAATATTAACGCTCCTAGAAAATTTACTAGTGTGTAAATATCGTATATATTTGTTATATGGCATGTTACCTATTTACTCGTGATCTTAGGAATAATCTAAACAAGATAACCTCATAAACAAATTATGAAAAGTATTACATCAATGATTTACTTCGATTAGACCTACCGCCTTTAAATCACATACTTATGTATTTATCTAAGTACGTACTTACTAAAATCATTGTTGAAAATATATAATAATACTGGAAAACAACCATATGAAGAGATAAACAAATTATAAACAAACAAAGCTTTTCATTAAATCCCTCCCACCGCGGCAGATGTGCGGCGTGATCTACGATAACATGAGATAAGGCGACAGGCAAGAGATACTCATTGCATACGTATTATATGGCGAAGGGAAGGTACGATGCTCGGTGATGCGGTCATGCAGACACAAGCGAGCGACCGACTTGTAGCAACTTGAACATCAGTTGTTGTCAGCATTAGATGCTCACATCATAATAAATTTTTACTGTACAAGATTTTTATTCATATGCAGACATAAACAATACAAACAAAAATATTTATTTAAAATTTTATTTTAAACCGAGTAAAGTCAGTGTTTGTTTTAACATATTTACAAGATTAGCTCATATTATAAAGAAAATAATAATAATAGACCTAAATAATTATCTCACTGTAAAAATATTACTTTTCTTAATTATAATTATTTTACTGTATTCCTATCGATAATAATTTACTAGTGTATAAATATCGCTAATATTTTTAGACGCCTTTAAGCAAGGAGCATAATTTCTGATCTGATCTCAATAGAAAAAGATATGTACTTGCGGGCAACATTATAATGGTAACGTTGAAATTTAAGAATGAAAAAAAGTCCAAGTTTTATTTTATAGCTATTAATAAAATTTTAGTGTTAAAGTCTGTAAGAAATTTCATTCTAAATTAATAATATATTCAACGAATTATTCCCCATGAATATTTTTATTTTATGGATATATCGTTTATTTACATTTTAGTTTCTGATGTAAACTGAAAAATGAAACGACAAAACATTTATAAAATCCAAGTATCTGTCCGTCTCCCACTGCGTCCGTTTTTTTTTCAAAAATCTTTTCACGTAGAAATGCGAAGTAGTGATACAAAATATTCACCCGCGTATATTGCAAGAGGTATCTTTCAAAACTATTTATAGGGAAATATTAAATAGAGGACAATAAAATAATTGATTTTATAAATTTCCTGTATCATATGAAAATATATGGAGCTTATTTTAGAATTTTATACAAAATATATTACCATAATTTTTTTTCAAAAATCGTTCGTCGTAGAGACTTTAAATTTGATGTAGTGATAAAGCAAATTCATATATGAGATATTATTTTAAAAAGCAAGTTATGAAAATTTCAATTATAAAATATTCTAAAAGTATTGTTGTGAATGCCCCCCAAAAATACGCACCCCTCCTAAAATGATTTCGCGCGAATTTACTTGCTATCTCCGAAATTACTAAAATCGCAATCATGTAGAAAGGAAGTTAACGAAAAATTATATTAATGATATAATTTTTTTTGTTTTTTAGAACAGTCACGAAATTTTACGCGTTTAAAAAAACTTTTAATAAAATTTTCCCTTTAGTAAGTCTCCACATTACATACTCCTGAGTATGTAACAACATGAATGTGAAAAATTCAATAAATATGAAGGACGAAGGAAACTTCCCAGCCAAACTGCAATAATTTATTACGCGCCTGTAATGAGGCATGGGGCTTAACATTGTCATGATGAAACGAAACATCTTTAAGATTAATCAGCTCAGAAGATTTTTGTTAAATACCATCGCTTCGTTTTATTAATAATTAGCTACCAAATATTTTAATTAATTATTCTCTTGGCAAGAAAACTTCTCTCCCTGTTAAAACTATAAAACTTTGTATTCGACTGTATCCTTATATTAGGAAATCGTTCTTTATAAATTGTTTTAATAGTGGTCTAAAAAGTTCTATATTTCTTAATCCATAATCCGTACCATTCTCTAAAATCATATCACTCCATTCACTTAGCCATAGCGTGCCTTTGTTTGTGTATTGTTCTCAAATTTTAACCTTTTCTTATTCGTTCTTAATTACTTGCATCTAATTGAAATGTCTGCCATAAACTTTTGATAATAATGGAAAGAATTTGATGAACAGCCTCAACAATATATTCAATAGAAATAATATAGTTTCATGTTCTAAGCAATAATTTGAAAAAAAAACTGAAAATTCATTAAAAATTGTAATGTTGAATTAATTATCCATAACAGGTAAATAAGTTTACAAAGTTTTATCAATATAATTATGAGCAACTTATTTGAAGAAGTCATCTTATTTGAAGCCTCATCGCATTTTTCAGTAGGAAAGGGGAATATCGAAAATATGTTTGGTTGCCTTTATTTTATTAATTCTTACCCGTGGGTTCGCCCGCGTGATAGCAGGACAATGCAAAAAAAGACTTTTTTTAAAGCGATGGAAATAGTTCTTAATTACATCCGTTATTTACTCCTAATCAAGAGGTACGTATTATTATGAACATAATTTGCCAGACCTGAATTAATATATGTTGTGGCAGTCTAGATTGAAGTACCGTGTTAATTTGCATGAATGTTAAATTAAATATGTTCCACTACATATATAAGTTTAATTAATAGCGTTACATTCAGTTTTTCGTGCGAAGATGTAATATTTTTAGAGTTTATTTTCAGAGCTGTGAATTTTAACATGACTTTTTGTAAATTAAATTCAAGTATTATATAATAATGGCTACATCACAGGTAACCTATTCGTAATAATAAGAAACTAGTGGATTAACAAAATTTGAACTTTTAGATTAAACATGAATACAAATTATATAACTGCAAAAGATAACGACTACACAATTCGGCAAATTAACTTTCACTTAATATAAATAAATCACACTCTGGTGTGATCGCGATAAAAGGGTTAGGCAGTTGAATACCGCGGGAAACTAGAGAATTCCGATGTAGTTCGGTTCTAGGAGGTGGTATAATAAACAAGTGATGATTGCTTGAATGCAGAAATTGAAATACAGGACACAGAATAAAAATTCTGTGTTTCTTCCATCCTACCATCCTTTTAATAGCTGAAAAATAAGTTTCATTGGTGCAACATCTCTTCTGAGTTACAAATAATGGAAACCTTAACTGCCCAAGAGGAAATTGGTAGTAAATAGAAAGGGGAAGTACGGGGACACGTTTAATTATCGAGCTGTACTTGGTTTCTAATCGGCTCTGTACCAATAATTTGATGATATAGATTTAAAATCTTTGAAATTATTTAACACAAATAAAATTTTCCGAAATAACTTTTTTGCTTCATCTACCATGTGCCCACGAAACGTCAATCGCGAATCAAATTTGACTCTCAAATCTACTAATAAATATATGTATATATATATATATATATATATATATATAAACTCTTTAATTTACATTGGATTTGGTTATAGGGAAATCACCGCGAAATTCAAACGTCAATCGGTATATTTTATCGAAATTCTCCCAATACGAAATGTTTATACTTCGTAACTTTGATATCAGAAATACATTCTGTATTTCCTCTTAATCCAGTTAGAAATATTTAACAGCAATAATATCTACACGATATTGCTTTTGAATAAAGTAAATTTTATGATGGTAGATTCTCATAAAATGTATTTTACGTCTACATCTCATTATTAAATTTCAATTAAATTTTTTTATATTTTTTTTAATATCTCATAATAATTCATATCATCTATTTTACACGACCTTAAATTCAAATCAGATATGTGGTACTGATGACACACACACCACTGCCATATATCTTTTTATCCTCAAATCCAACAGACACACAAATTGTATTTGATATTTAAAATTCTTTCAATATCCTGAATTATGTAAGTTTGAATAGAACTATATGCTATTTAAATGAAATGTAAATGGTAGAGGAAAGACATTTTCGCATTAAAAACCTGCAAAGCCGTTCGTTCAATCTTCCGTTATAAATGAAGACCATAACTGGAATTACACGAAATTGCATTATAATCATATACCTAAAATATATTTCTGTTTACCAATGCAATCATTTTAAACAAACCCATATTTCACTTAAACTTCCTGCTGCCTACTTCGTATATGAGACATAAAATATACGTAAAGTTATATTTATGGCCTAATCCAAAGCGAAACACTTTTTAAATTTACCTACTTTTATTCCGTTTGTACGTCACTTGTAATTGGGAATCAAATACCCATATAATATTAAACATAACCTATGACTCTGACAAATGTCTAATGCCAAAAAAATTTGTTACTATATTAGTTTAAGATTAAATTAAACAAAAAAAAATAAAAAACTAAATTTGTCAATCATGTTTGATTATATTTATGAGGATTCGATAACGCTGCATATAAAACATAACAAAATTGGTTCATTTAAATTATAGATGATGATGCGACAGGTCAAAAGAATGAACCATTTTGCAGATGTGTATTGGCATAAATGTTAATTAGATCTAGATGTAAGTTGTTAATAGTATGGTTTTTACTATGAAAATAAATAAATAAAGATACACATAAGAGTTGTATGCGGCACATACAAAGGGCTCTTAAAGATTTCAATACGAACTTTAAATAAATATTTTTATTTAACTCCTCCTAAGAGCCTAGATATTAACTAGTGAGTTTACTTAGGCAGAAGTTAAAAGTTTTGAACTTACGCAGAAGACTCGGAACAGATAAAAATCGTGTGAGGTGCGCCGCCTAAATTTAATTATCAACTAAATGCGGAAATTACTTCAATTCAATCTATCTGTGATAATAAATTTTCGAAAAAGTTACGAAAATTTCTAAATAATGACATATTTTTTTTATTTATAAATAGATTTTAAAAAAACTGGTCAAATTAAAAAAAAAATGTCTTTCTATTCTGATTTTCTATTATATGGCAATGTCTCATGAACTATGGCAGTTGAAAAACTAATTTTGTTTGTAAAAACAACTCAAATAAATTTTCAAAAGAAATATTTAAATTAATGTAAATACAAATACCAAAAATAAAAAAGTGACTTGTCGAACCGATAAGTTCTTGGTCATGCACAGAAAAAAATTGCTACAGAGAAACTAATTATCCATTTAGTTTACAATTTTGTTTTGTCAATTTAGTATAAAATTTTGAAAATGTGAGGTATTTTTTGTGAAAATAAAATGATAAATTTTTCAAAAAAAAAGCATAGGAATCTTTTTTGCTCTCCATTTTCTTTTCCTTACTCTTTGAAATCGGGTCAAATAGTGTTTATTACTCGAATTGTGTACTTCTATATATATATATATATATATATATATATATATATATATACATACATATATACATATATATGTATATATACATAAATATATATGTATTTATATATATATATATATTTATATAGTTTCCGAAATATATAAAAAGAATAAAAAATATCACAATTATATGAAGTGCAAGTATTTCAAAATTTATTATACAATTTATTCTGTCCACGACGCATTTCGTCTTATCCTGAGAGAAAAAAAATTCTGAAAGACATTCGTATAAAATCGTAATTTCTTCTTATTCATGAGACTATTTCATTAATGAAGTAATTTTTTTTCCTAAAAAAAGTTTTATTTGTGTATGAATTAATTATTACAATTAAAACAAACAATAAATTTCAAATAAATTTAAAAAGCAGTTTCTTCACAGATCGTCAAAAAGATCGTCATAACAGATTTTTTTAAATAATTACGGATATATGAGACACACACAATAATTATTGTGAATAAATATTAATCAATGAAATAACAATTTTAAAAATAACTTTCAATGCCTTTGTAAACGCCGGACGTATTTGTTAATACAGGAAATAATCGCGTGCTGTCATTTACGAACAATCACGAAATTGTTTGAACCAATTGGCTGACGATATAAGATTCACAAAATGATTCTTACGAATATATATATATATATATATATATATATATATGTATATAAATATATATATATATATGTATATATATATGTATATATATATATATATATATATATATATTTATATCATCATCATCATCATCATATATATTAATACGCTAAGGTTAAGATGTTACTCTCCCTTTTTAGAAAAAACCTCTCAACTAATCCACATAAATTATATATCATTTTATAGATAATTGCTTGCTCTACCGGCATCCACAACTAAAAAATTTATTATTGCTATTGTTTTTGCAAATGAATTAATTATTAAAATTATATACACAAAACAGCAATGCTGCCATTTAACGGCTCAACGTCAATATGATTGACGGTGGTAAAATTTTTGTTTAATTTCAAATCCATACGTATAAATAAAGTGGCGCTTTAGCTCAATGCTTTTGATACTTGCGCCTCTATATGTCAATTTTAGTAAAATATTTGTTTGATCTGTCATCTGAGCATCATAATGGAATAAAAACGTAATAAGCAGTGTGCAAAATTAGAAATGAATTGAATACCTGCAATCAATTTTGATTTATTAAATTGACTCTAAACACTCTGTTGTAACTAATATGACAGCTGTGAGTTCATTTTCTCATGTGTAAATATTTATAATCTACCACGCAAATTGATATAATGCGAAGACTTCGCACGGGTCACGCTAGTTTATATATAATTCAATAAAATAACATCAACTCCTTTGTAAATACATTCGTTTGTCTTATATAATAAAC
Organism: Druceiella hillmani; assembly: GCA_039881145.1. NCBI lineage: Eukaryota > Metazoa > Arthropoda > Insecta > Lepidoptera > Hepialidae > Druceiella > Druceiella hillmani. The sequence goes on from JAYKKI010000149.1 coordinate 1,425,525, forward strand.
CAATCGCGCTGTTTCTTTAGAAAACAAAATGTAATTTTCGGTGTTCCAAATTTATCAGTTTTGTGTATGCGAGATACAAATCAGATGTAAGGTAATGAATATAAAATTTTAGGTAACGAATTTCGAAGATAAATACAATATGTCATTTTCCAAGGTAAAAAGTAGGCTCGCGACCGAACTTCTTTTGTATCGTATAGTATATATAGAAGACATTTCTTTTTTATAATTTTTTTATGATTTAAATATATCCTTATACTATCGTGTAAATATTAATAAAATTACTGTATTAAAACTATTAATACATACAATAACATCACATTTATTGCAAAACAAATTAAATAAACTAATTATTGCGAACATAATAAGCCGTCGCAATTTATTAACAAGACAGAGAGTGAACTATCTTCCATTTTTTAGTAAGGAAAGTATTATTTTACTTTTTATCACAAAATAAACAATAAACCGATTCCATAATAACATATTTACCCCTGGGAATGTGTAATATTGTATTTATCGTTACGTCTGAAATGAACAGTGTCCTCTTTTCTTGGCGTAATTGAATATGTATGAATTCAACGTGCATAAATCAAGTAAATTGTTGTTGTTTCATGAAATAAATGAAACAGTCATCATATTTTATAAATACAAATTATTTTTATTTATAATACTACGAGTAAAGAAATTGCTCGTAGGTAAAATACAATTTATACAGCGATACCTTATATTGCTCATTGTTTTATTTACCACGAAATGTTTGGTTAATTTCAAAATGGCCTACAAGTGGTTAAACTGAACTGATACGTTAGTACATATATCCAAGACTGCAAATAAACAGGGCAGGACTTCCTTCATCCATTATTTTTTTGATTTTGTCGGCCGACAAGTCGGCGGGTACGACCTTGGTTTTTTTCTCAATACCGGGCGCTCGGGCCATCTGCCTAGATTTGTAGTTTGGCTGATATTGGTCCCTCAGGCCGTCAACGGTTTAATGCGTGTACGAGGATATCCAGCTATCTATCAAAATGACTCATAACAACATACTACTCTGCTCTAAACATATACTGTAATAAAAAACCACCGAAATCCTTTCCCTACTTTATCGACGTACCGGTGTTATATCAATATAAGGTTATTATTATATTACACATACAAGACGTAGCGGATATTATTATGCAAATAAAACTAAATGCACATTTTTCGTTCAACAAAATCGGAAATGGTCGAAATTACCGATTTATTTCTTTCATGTAGAGAACAAGTATATCTATGAATTTTAACACGAAGAGATGTTAAGACACATATATAAAAATTCATTGTTTTGACCTATATTAAATAAACTAGTTTTGGTACTGCACAGCGGTTTGCACACAGTGTTATTTTTATCGGATCTTGGGGTACCATAGAGAAGTACTTTGCTCGATAATTACATATTGTTAAAAATATATTTCGAAGTAAGGATATTAAAAAATTAAAAACATAATTATATCAAAGGAAGTTTTTTATTATATTGTAATCACTACATTAACCTAATAAACTATTACGCGGTATAATTTTATAAATATAAATATTACACAATTATTTTACTAATATGGGTTGTGAACTTTACAGGAGGAAAATGGAAAACACTTCTTGTCGATTACACAAAATTCTAAAATTGTTTGTAAAATTTCATATCATCATAAAACTATTAAATAAATTGACGCATATAAAGTGTATATCAATATATATATATATATATATATATATATATATATATACATATATATATATCACAGAACAAAATACACTACAGTATCACAATTACATCAGAATGAACTTAAGCCTATATAAATAAATATATATATATATATATATATATATATATATATATATATATACATATATATATATTTATTTATATAGGCTTAAGTTCATTCTGATGTAATTGTGATACTGTAGTGTATTTTGTTATGTAAAATATTAGAGTATTTTATGTTTTTAAAGGGTTATTTTAATGATTACTCAAATGTCATTGATATTTTATTATTATGTGTTAATACATAAATTTTTTCTGATATAACTACAATTTAATTGAACAACAATTATTAGCATATTTAGAAAGTGACATATTATCTGTAGCATTTTCGAGTATTTACTATTTGGTAGATTGATGATAGTGGTAGATTGGTGAAAGTTACCCAGCCACCACCAGTATCCATTTTTCTTATTGATATGGAGAGTTCGGAAAACTATAAAACTTATTTTTACATGCTTAGAAATCTATGAACTTATTTTAGTTCATAAATAAATATTCTATTGATAGTAATTTTTTTTATTTTTGTGTAGTAACCAAAATACTGATTTGTTTATTGATAACGGTGCGACACAACTATAGTGAAAAAAAATCAACAATATGGCGGATTTGCTACCGGCGATATGACTCTAACATATGAAAATATACTCACATAAATAATCTTTAATAATTAATAAATACTTAATTGTGTAAAGTAATTCCGTCTTTATGAAGTGATGATATAATGCTTCTGTTTTGGTAATATTTTACAGCACAAGAGGGCGTGGTTTATTTAATTTTGATTTAAAATTACGAGAAACGTTCGCTGTGACGTTTGTTTTCTTGCTGAAGGCGCGTAAGCTCTTCACCCCGAGCGGTGGCACAGATTGTGCCAGTGCGTAGCTGGAGATTTTGTGTTGATACGTCATCCAGTGTTTGTTTTATCCGTGGTTATATTCAACCATGTCTAAAATGAAAAGTGAGACATACGTGTGAGGAAGGTAGCCATAAAATTTAAAATAAAAGAATCGTCTTTGTAATGTAAGAATCGTCAAATAAAAGAATCGTCACAATTGATTTTTTAAAAAAATTTTTGCAATAATAAGGACATAGTTACCTGAAGTGGAGACAAATTGACTGAATTGGTTTCTAGTTTGTTACCCACGAGAGTGTTATTAAAAGTCTTAATACTGGCGATATTATGAAACTAACAAGAACGCCACAAATTCGAATGTCCTAATTGAAAACTATAAGAATATATATTATTCTTATTAACTATAAGAAGGTAAGGTGAATGTTAATGTAAAAATATTAAGAATATGTGTGAGGTAAGTGTTTTGTAACTTCGATAGCATTTTGAATTTTTTTGAGAAACAGTAGTATTTCTTTCTCACCTGTTAACATTTTTTACTATCCTTAAAATTCTAAATCATCATTTTATAATTTTAATTCATCAATTTCACTAGAATTTATGATAATTATATTCTTACAAATACAACTATGAAATTTTGTTAAAAACGTCAAAATGTAATATTCTTGTTGAATTTTATCTCTTTATACGTTTGCATAAAAGTTATGAATTAATGTCAAAAAAAAAAACCCAAAAAAAATTTAGACTTCAATTTGGGTTTTATTCCAATACATCTTCATCGACAGTGATCCACGTACACTGAATCAAAGTGACTATCAAAATTTGTGAACGCTCTGAAAACCAAAGTCGTTATTTGTCCGCGATACAGCTTTACGCAAAAATAGCTTGGAGCAAAATCTTGGTAAGTTTGCATATGGTCAACAATTAAAAAAAAACAACTATTAAATGGAGCTGGAGAAAACAAAACCCTAATTGTGTGTACCGTCAATATAGTGCCACTTCATTTTAATAAATATTTGATTCTATATTTAGTGCAATCAATGACGAAAACTTTGCTAATCAATTTATTAATATTTATTTTTCTTGTGTGACATAGATAGGTATGCCATCTAAAGCATATACGAAAGTAAAGTCGTACAACAAAATTAACTGCTACTGGCGTTTCCGCTAGAAGATGGTGCTTATGGTATTTATACAATTAAATAAATTTCATGTCTTATTATATGACTAATTAAGGGTTTACTACAAATCGGTTAAATGTTGCACTATTAGGAAAAATACTGTATTTTAAGTAAATGTAAGTTATTTGTGTATTATGTAAAATATTATATAAACTGAGATTTATTAATAACATTTTTCCCGAATTGAGCCTTCAGTACCGAAAAAAAATTATTGGCCAAAAAATATATTTGTTTTCAATATTTTTGCAGTTATAATTAAGTTAAGAAATTTCATTTTTATAAAAAGATAAAACAACTTAAGAAAATTACTTAGTTACCAATAACATTGACGCTTTTTTTGATGAAATGACACCCGTATTGCTAAATAATAAAATTGAAGGAAACGGTTCACCTTGTCGCGTCGTATCGCTTTTATGGTGCCGCATGGAGTCCCCTATGCAGTGCGCTACACGATATTTAAACTTGATACTAACTAAATAATAGTAGTTAAAATTTTTTTTACAAATAAATTGTTTACGACCTGTATAAAAGTATAATTAATGTCACGTAGCGCTTATACATATTACTCTCGATTTCGTACAATCTTTAAGTCTGAAGGTTATATTATTTGAGGCAAACCTAATTATATTTGTGCCTTAAATTAGTCCTTACATTTGTACCACCATGTTTAAAATTTTGAAGATGGACTAACTTACTGAAATTATGAGTTCCGCTCAGGTGCTATATTTAACTTTTCATTAAAATATGGAGATTTTGAAATTTTTGTATATTTTCCTGATTAAAATTTCAATAAGAAAATTATTTTTCATTATCTTTCTACCTCGTGCCTCGAATATTGGTGGCTCGAATACACGTAAAGTGGACATGTTTATAGCCAATTAAAATAAGTCGACTATTCGTTGCACCGCCAAAATAATTTGACATACAAGTTTTGCTGTTTTTTTTAAATTTTCTTTACTTTCATTAATTATAGAATTTGTCCAAATGTGAGTTATCTAGAATGCTTTGGTTACTATACAGTCTTCCGAAATCTTCATAGTCAATATTGTGCACGGAGCAAATTATCCTAAAGAAAAATATATTCTATGTAATCTTGAAAGACGTTCTGCTCTCTTGCCTAATCTACGCAGTCTGTAATACACAACGGCTGACAATCATTCACTATCTAAACCATAAAACTTCAGAATCAGCTGAGTCATGTAAACCCTTTTTGAATATTTTCGCAATTTTCAAATAAGAATTCATGTATGACTATAATCGTTGGGTAAATTTTACGTCCTAACTTTAATTCCGTATTTTTGGTGCATTTACTGAGCCAGTCATCTAATATCGGCCCCAAATGGATTGATATAACTACAATTTTTTACCATTTCGTCATGTCATAGTTCATAAGCACGCCGGCTTCATAGATGTAGATAGTAGATGGAATGTCGGAATGATTGATGGCTTCGATGAAGCGGCACAGGCGATCAAGCGACGCATGTCAGTTGGGAATCACGGTGACCCTCTATAAGTGCTCGTGATTACCTCCTGCTCGCATATTGTCTCCATAAATTTACTTTAGGAGGGACAATAAAATGTATGACCGATGTCACAAAAAACAATTAATCTATTTGAGACGTGCTAAGTGAAGTTCGAGGACAAATAAAATAATTTACGAACGTATTACCACGACGAGGTATAAATACAATAAAAAAATAATAAGTCACCAAAACATGTAGTTATAATACAAAACAAAGAACCTCAGAATATACACAAATAAAAAATAAGAATATATATAAATTAAAATAGGTTTAACTCCTTGATTTCATCACATAATAAAATGAATCAATTTAATTTCTTCCCACAATTACATTATTTTCTTTTAATTTGTGAAATCCATTAATTTAGAGGAGAAAAAAAGTTATAAAAACACAAATATTTTATTATTCAGATTACGTCAAAAAAATACTTAATACCAGTAGTTAAAAGTACTACACTAACCCACGTTAATCAGTTTCACAGAAGCGCTCCATGCTTATAGATTTATTTACTAGACTTATTGTTCAAAATTACCCTACCTATATTTATGTAATATCATATAACATTAATCGAGTGTGCGCATGTACAAATGAGGATATAAATTGACCAATCATGTGACACGTTGCTTAGTGCGGCAGCGAGAAACCGCGACATCGTGCTGACAGCCGTTACAGCACACTGGCAAACGACCATAGTTATATGCCATTGTAAATTATACAGTTTACTTTACTCGTTATTATCATGGTAAAATCTTCTACTTAATAAAAAAAATTACATTCAAAATAATTAACATCGTATTTATTCAAAATTGACGTAAAAATGTGTTTTCAAAATAAACGTATTATACTAAATTTTAATTTGAAATAGGTCTAACGTACCTTGAAAGCGTATTATGAATTTCAGAAACGTAACAATAATTTTGTGCTTTCAAGATATCAGGAAAATATTCTACACAATCTTTTATTCATTATAGTAGTTATAATGGAATTTAAAGGCTTATTTTCTTTACTGTACTTCTTTAATTTATGCTCTTGTTATTACGAGAGAATTCTTTAACACGATGGGTTCTGATTTATTATTTTATATTGGCTAGTTCAGATATAACTAAACTGCGGGATCTTCTTCAAATCCAATACCAATCCAATCCAATCCAATCCAATATCATTATTACAATAAAACTTATATATATATATATATATATATATATATATATATATATACACACATATAATAAAGACCTTTGTTATAAAACAAAAAGAGAAAAATTGTGAACAAATGAATTAAAAACATTATGAATGATAAATTGTGAAACCGCGCACAGACATTTATGATATCATACAAAAAATAACCTTAAAAATAATATTATAGTAACGATAAATAATAAGCATTCGCCAGTAGACCTGTGGCGCAAAAGTCCACTGGGTATTTGGGCAGCGACGTGTTGCATGCACAATTAGGTGGGATTCCAGGTAATTTTATAATCGTTTAAATACCTATTTATAAAATCACCCGCTCGAGCACGGATACTTATTAATTGCAAAATCATTAATAAACGCTCTTGTTTGTTTCTCTTGTTTGTTTCAATAAACTTAAAGCCTATGCGCATTATCTTGATAGCTTACATCATAACTAAAAGGAAAATATTATTAGAATGACATAAATACAACAATAACAAATATTAGTATTATTCCAGCTTTAATTCGAAATTCATGAACCGATCCGAATAGCTAAACACAATGGCTGTGTAGAATGATTTTATCTTCCACGTGCGGCTTTATCGAGGCAACAGCAGCTGTTTATTGATGGCGATGATACCACAGAAAATATAAAAAAAACAGGATAATCGCAGGGACAGTTGAAATTAAATATATCTGGGCAAACATTACCTTCAAACAGCTTGGTTTCATATTGTAGTTCGATGATACGGTAAAATATTTCTATTCAAAACTCGGAAAAAAAAATTATTATCAAAATTATTATAAAAAAAATTATTATATCAAAAAAATATTTCTATCCAAAATAAAATATTTCTATTCTTAATTTTAAGAAGAAATAGCTCTAAATTGTAGATGTTCCGAGGCTCTGATATGAACAACTTTTGTTCTGATCATCTTTAGCGGATCGCTTTCAAAATCTTGGCGCTAATGAAATACGATTAATTGTCTGTTAATCTCATTGATCTAGATTTTTGAGGATCCATCAATTCTGGAAGCAAACAGCTTTGATAAAATTTACTTAATATGTATCTAGGTTATCTCTCTACAATTAATAAATTAATATTTACATTTATTAGTACCAATCCAGACCGCAAACGGTAGATATCGTGGTTAAGTAATACGAAACAGACCTTATATTTGATAAAACCACGGACGTTTTTATAGATATATATTTTACCAAAACCGTATTTCCAAAACAAAATTTTTGTTGGCTTTACTGCTTTACCTGGATGCAGATTGAAGCCAGGTACTTAATATTTATAATACCGTCTGTGTACCGGCCATAGGGTGTGGCTTCTAGAAGAAAAAATTTATTATCAATTAACAACCCGCATTCCTCAATATTGCCACGTAAATATTTATAATATCGTCTATGTACCGGCCATATGGTGTGGCTTCTAGAAGAGAAAATTTATTATCAATTAACAACCCGCATTCCTCAATATTGACACGTAAAAGTGTTGCTAACTTCGGGGAGTAGTATCTTCACTGCTTGTTTTCCATATTTCTTGATGACATGGTACAAATCATACCCTCATAATTTTTTTTGCTAATGAAATGCAATTTATATTTATACATTCCTTGCACACTTTGGCAAACCAAGAAACTGTCAATAACTTTCAGCTACGTTCGAACCAAAGTAGATTAGCCTTTGTTGAGCTGTATTGCGCTCTAGATCTTGCCGCTGATCAGAGATCATTTAAAATTCTTCCAAAAGCTCTTTTTTTGTTTCTTCGTATAGTCTATCAATTATATCCAGTTTCTAACAATTCTTAAAATAATAAGAGTCTTTCGATCCGATCTTCTTTATTTCTTTGGAATTTTTAACACCATTAAAACTATTATGAAATGTTTCTAATTTCTATGTTTCAAAACTAAGGTCTATTTTAGCAATATATTTATGAAAAAGGATTGTGTACAGCCTGTACTAAAGAAACTACTACAGCTGCACATGACACACTATAAGAACATCGGAGAGAAAATTAACTCTCTTTCTTTTTATATATTTGGCAATGCGCGAATTAATTGTTTCTGATAAATTGTTCATTTGATTGTGAACTAAACTATAATTAGGATTAGTATTTATTTAAACCGGTTATTATATTATTAAAACCGGTTATTTTGCTTCAAATATTTAGATAATATACCAAATTTACAGAAAGTGGTACTCCGGAATGCTATCTTGATATAAAATTCAAATCAAACTGCAAAAAGTATGAACGAAATAATAAAGTATGGGAGAGCGGAACAAATAAGTGAAATTCATTAAATAGTCGAATAATTGAAAATACGTATTATACATATATTTACATAAAATACATAAAATCTGCCCAGCACGAGTAGAACCCGCCCTTGGACGGTTTCTTACATATTTAAGCAATTATAAATATTTAAGGGTTCATAGTATTCACATATTCAATTCAATCTCGTACGATATATAAAATAAATAAGTATATATGTATATATATATATATATATATATATATATATATATGAAATATTAAGACGCAGAAATGTTTTGACTCAATGGGTATTACATTTTTATTTTCTAGCTAGACACTTAACTTTCAAGTATGTAATATAAAGACAATTGCAAGAAACCATTGAAAAAATTGTCATTTTTGAGGAATATGAAGAGAGGTAATGAGAAATACTTTTAAACTGACACTTTAATTTGCGAAAAAAAATTAGTAAAAAGACGTTTAAACAAAATAATAGAACTCCAACTAATTGACTTTTACTAGAAGATGGAAAGTCTCCCAATAATAAATTAATTTAATTATAAACAAATTTTAAATTAATTTAATTATATTAATGAAACAACGCTTAGGAATAGTTTAGCAACGTAATTTTGAATTGGTTTATTTTATTTTCCGACATCATCTACGTATCTAGTTTAGAAATTCGTCTAAAAATGTATGTCCCGCGAAATTGCTAATAAGAAAGGGATCCTAAAACGATAATAAGTTGATAACAAAAATCAATCGGTCCCTGTTATCGCTGACGGTGATTATATCGGTGAGACACACGTGCGCGAACGCTTTCATTCAAACACTTATTTAGTTACAGTATATATATATATATATATATATATATATATATATATATATATATAATTGATACGTTTACATGATATAAAAAGTCTACGTCATAACAGAAATTTGTTTTAAATTAAAAAAGTTGATACTGTTAACACATGAGTAAAACACGAGTGGTACGAACGCATGAAGCTATGCTTAAAACTAACGAGAGATAATTTTTCAAAATGAAGCTTATTATTACGCGTTCCAAACTCGATCATACTTAGTCGCGAAGTTACTTAATGGAAGTAACACGTTGGTAGTTGGTATAGCATGTGATGATACCGTAAAGCATCACCGCGTGATCTTTTCGCGTAATTTCTCTAGTAGCGTCTATAGTTTAGAATGTAACGCATATTAATTTAAGTTCGACACACCGAATTTGGAGATACTATGCTTCGAGTTTTTTTATAAAATATATACTACACAAATAAAAATAAAGGACTTACATACAAGAATTGTTTAATAAAACAATTTTAAATATTGTATATGCATACATACACACGCACACACACACACACACATATATATATATATGTATATATATATGTGTGTGTGCATATATATATATATATATATATATATATATATATATATGCACACAAAAAAGCTTTCCAGTACTCCACGTAAAGACCTGCTTTCAACGACATTTCATACGCGTACATCTGAAGAGGAAATAATTCTTTTGACTTAATATTACATTGAACAAATCCTTTTGATAGTTCGTTAGTTACCATGAACACCCTATCGGATACTATAAATGCGCACGTGAGTTGGTTTGTTCGTTTCGTTTCTATGCTCCAATTGCTTAACTAATTTCCATTAAACTTTACGTACACAGTTTATGTTATCGCGTAATAAATTTTTTTTTATTTTTCAATTACATTATCATTTTTAGTTTTACACATGAGCACAGCTGTGTATAGAAGCTAGTTTGGTTAAAAATTTAACTTCATTAAGCTCACCATTATTAAATTATATTTTACATCGCAGCAGAAAGTGGTTTAAATTTATTGTGTATTATATTACCTGAAAATCATAATTACGAGAAAGCAGTGCAAGTACTTTAGCTTCTGTTCCCACGGGAACACGGAACCTTTAAGAAATACACACTATTTCACTCAACATTCTTCTGTACTATGGAAAAAGCACAACTTCGACATTCGAAACGCGTTATTAAATTAGGATTTCTAAATTGATCTTAAAATTGAGAAAAAGTTTTCCCAATTCCGTACCATTAATTGATCCTATTGGGTTTACTATTTAATTTGTTACTTTATAAATTTCTTTCTCTTATTATTTTTTACACACTTCTAACGGTCGTCTACTAACAAACCAAACAATCACTTGGTATTTTAATTAACGAGAAAGAACGCTTGTGGCATTACAATTTCACTTTTTATATGCGTTACTGGTTTAAATACAATATCTTCAGTAAATAAATAATATAGTGGAAAAATTACAGGTGTTCAGCCAAAATATGTCGTTTTCTTCATAAGGTGAAAATACAATTCGAATAAGTCTGGTTCAATATGGTTTGAAGATATATTTTACGTGATAAATGATGTAAAAATTACCATACTCTCATAGGAAAAAAACCTCATTTATTTATATATTTATTTACATATGGCGGAATTGTTGCTACAAGAGCAATCTCTTACAGCCAATCAGCACACCAGTCGAACTCCGCTCGACGAGTGGCTGGCAATCCAACCCGGGTCGCCGTGGTGTGCCTTGCAGTCAAAGTCCGTATGCCTTGTGAAAACATTTACTATTAAAAATTTTAAAAAATCAGTCGGAAAAGAACATTTATTATTGTCTTTGATAACCTATACTGATTATATGGTTAAGAAGAAATAATAACAAGAAACCGTGTACCGGTGAAAATATTTCGCATTTACGCTATGCGAGAACTCGCTATCGACTTATTACTTTGTTTTAGAAAACTGAAAGTAAAAATAAACAAAAATGAAAATAATACACAATGCACCAGCTAACTCAAAAAAAAACTAAATTAATTTTTTTTATATAATGTAAATTAAATTTGATTATACGAATAATACAGCGCCACCTTCTAGTAGAAATTCATAAATTTTAAGTAAGCAATTTGCGTAATCTGCATAATATGGCATATGAAAAAAAAATGTTACTCAATTAATTAGCAAGCTAAGATGAAATGTACAATGTCGCAAAAAAGATTTATCTAAATGATGTGACTTTTAATGGAGATGCCGAAATATCCTGAGCGCATAAGTTGAATTAGAGTTCATGACTTTAGAAATAAATAATAGAAACATATTTTAAGATAAAATTTGAAATACTATAGTATTTCTCAAGTTGTTTTTAACGATATACCATATTTGTACCATGTTGTAAGACCAGGGTTGTTACACGTTGAATTTGGTGTCTAGGGACCATGATTAATGAAGATATAGTGAAATCTCCTTGAAATTCAATTATCTAGATATCCGCAATGGGTGTATTTTTGCCAAATTAATCTAACAATACCATTTGAATCATTTACCAAAATCCTTGACTACTTTTATTAGAAGTTATTTAAAACAATTAGCAAAATGAACAAACAATTGAAAACACATGGCACTTCTCCAGGGTATGAATGTTTGAAGAAATGAGAATGCAGACGCAGACGCCACTTCAGAATGCAGACGTCACTTCAGTGGGTCAGTTCGTCAGAATGCAGACGCCACTTCATTGGGTCAGTTCGTTATAGCGCTGTAAACACGTAAAGTGTCGGCAGTACTCACTATTATTAGACCACACTCGCTATTGGTTAATTTAACCCCTTGAAAGGCAGAAATCATAATTGATTTATTCACTCGCTCGTTTTTACCCGCCACACCACTCGCGTGAAAATTGTAACACTGAACTTGAGTAATAGAACGACTTCCCCTTCAATGACTTACTACCACTGCTCTCTTCGAATGTCATAGCGCTTCCTACTTGCCCGCACTGAATCTTCCATAAAAAAACTTACAAAATGGCCAAACAACATCAAATTCAATCTAATAAAACTCAAGTGATGAGTAAACAGATATAATATTATCATCTAAGCCGCCAGTAGCCATAACTTTAGTATGAGTGAACATATTTCGCATCACGCACGCGATATGGACATTAACCGCGATATGGACGATTAAGATCATACGTTTTTGATCACGAGGCGATTACGAGCACAATAGGCGTGCATATTACGAGATGTTACGTTAATTGTGATATATTAAGGAATGAGAGGGTTGTGCACGAAGATTATAAAGATGTGAAAGTTTACAAAATATTTAGAAAACATACCAGTTTGAGCGATGTATTAAGCGAAATGGACGTCACTTCGAACATAAATTGAAATATCGGTAAGGACAAGGCCATATATAATGCGTAAATAGACGATATCCCTGAATAAATTAACTGACTTTAATAAAAAATAACGCACACAGGCACGCTCGAAAGCACGCTCGCAGGCACGCATACACGCACGCACGTACGCACGCACGCTCGCACGCACGTATGTACGCACGCACGGACGCACGCTCGCACGCACGCACGAACACATGCACGCATATGGTATGCACCACTACTTTTAAAAAATTGGCTTGTCGCACCCACAAATTAATACGCATATTTTGTGTATTTTTATGTTTAGTTATGGCACAGTGGTTGAATTCTAGTATAAAAGTATAATACATTTTTAATCTAAGTAATTTACACAGTTCCTCAATTTTGTTCATTATTAGAAGTTATTCCCGTCATCAAATTTTTATATAGATTTATATTTTTCTGAAATTCCTTAAGTACTTGAAACCATATATAAATAAGTACTAACCAAAATGCATTTCATAATATTTTGTTATGTATTTGGTGTTAGCGAAAAAAAAATTTGTTTTTAAAATAAGAAATTTGTGAATCGATATTAATATTAAAATATATTATTATTGGTACCAACGAATATATATATTTATATATATATATATATATATATATATATATATATATACATATATACATATAAACATATATTTAAATATAATGCCTACCCTAAGGAGGTTGCAGTTCAAGTCCAATTTTATCAAGAGAACTCCGAGTTTACCGATATAGCTCAATCAGTTCATATCAGTACTACATTTATATCCACTGATTGAGATCAGTTTTATAATTTCGTCAAACTATATTGAAAAAACAAACATTCTAATCAAAGTTAAAATGGAGAAATCCAAAAAAATATAATCATTAAATATGCAGCCAAACTCACCCCTCCCCCCTAGAATATCTTTGAATAATATACCGATATTCCATAAACTATGTTGATACTCAAAACCAGCGGAATGTTTAAATACCAACTTGTCCTAAACATATAGATATGCCGGGGTCAAATACTAACTTGTCCTAAACATATGATAAGTCAGGGTGAAAATAAATTTCACTCCTTTTGTTGTCGAGGTACTAGAAATAACAATAATATTACAAGATTAAACTAAGTAACTAAACCAGCAAGCACAACTGAAACCGAAAAACGCCAGGGCATACTGTGTGGGCAAAAGTGCTTAATACTATTATCAAACCGATAACACTATATTCGCTCAATATACTACCATCTATATTTCGAAAGAAATATAAGGACCCGTTCAGTTACCGTCTTATAGAGTTATTGGGGCACTATCAATCCAATCCCTCTAAAGCCAGTTGTATTTACCAATTTATTTTAATTAAAAAATAATTATTCATAACAAGATTAACTTTCCTATGACTTGAATAGGAATGGCTTTTGGATGAAAAAACACAAAGTAAAATGAACATTTTCTTATCAAAAAAAATTATCTCAACAAAAGATAAAATAAAGGGAATTGTGTATAAAGTAATAATGCTAGTATTTCGTATTTTTCCAAAATGTTCAATCCCTAGTTGGAAATTTAGATGTAGAACGGAAAACATTTCACATCATTTTGAAGCTTCATTTCGTACTTTTTGTCTATTGTCATATATCATATCATAACACTTTCCATCTAATAGCGATAAATTTTTACAAAAATACGTAGTTAAATTATTTTACTTCGACATACGGTAACGAAAATTTCTAACTTTTTCACCATATGGATAAATTGTGGATGAAAACTATTTCACTTGCTGATCCCATCAAGTCCCTTGTCATTGAAGAAATCTTAAAATGTAAAGGAGAAAGTTCAGCAACATTTTTGACACGGCATCTCCTTCGTGAAATATTTACCTCCAAAAGGTTTTGCTATGTCTACACCGTACGTCTTGTAACTAAGTATGGCAAAATTTTAATAATCTAAAACTCTAAGGAGAAATAACAGCACTTAATGCTTCGTCGTACTTCAATGCACAATTATTTTGGATAATTTGCATTAATAAATTAAGAAAGCTGGTTATTTATCACACGCCTGTGAAATATACTAGAAAATACTATCTCCTTTCAATTAAACATATATATGTCTTGATAAATAAAAATAACAAGATTTGTGAATAATTAAATGTAAATTGTATGTAATATTAAACGTTTAATTTTTTATGTTTACATAAATGTCTAGAAAAATTTCCTGGTGGGAGTTTTCTTTTTGTTTAACGGTTTTTTTAAAATATATTTATTGTGCAAAGTTTTTAATATTTACTATTTTATTAAAGGATAACAAGTATCCCTATGTAAAACACTCATATTAACCAGCTTAACAAATGTTACTATTGGAAAAGTTAACCTTTCGTGATATATACTTACCCCGAAGTAATTCGTAGCAATAATTTAAAGACAAGTTAATTTTACGTAACTTAACACTTTCGAGTATATGCTACAAACGAAACAGTATATATTTTATTATTTTTAATTAATTACTTTCAAAGTCAATTGTTTACTTCTAAATGCACACAATAATTTTTTTATTAAAAAAATACGTCATCCTGTCGAAGATTTTGAAACTCAAATCGACACGACGTAAATTTTAATCCTTGTTTAAAGGATAATATACTCAAAAATGAATTGTACTAAATTCTATAAAGTGCAAAATAATTCTGTAAATAAATTTATAAATTTGAGTAGCTACGAAATTTCTCAAACATTTAAGTACATAAAATATTTAGAAATATTACTATTATTCTTCACGATGTAAATATGCTGCCTAGTGTGCCTTTCGTATACTAGAAATAGCATGAATATCTAAAAAAACTGTGAAATTTAAAACCGTTGCTATAGTTTTTCGGGATACCTAAATTAAATTTGACTCTAGTAGTTTTGGAATTAGGGAGGTGGGACCATTTTTTGCTGACTTTTAATAATATCTCTCAAAAACTATCTTTCGTAAAATAAAAAAAAATAGGTTATTTAGTTTAAGGAATAGTATTGTAATTCTTGTAACTTGCTCTCTTAATTGCTGTTGCACACGACGCATGACATAAAGAAATTATTTCAGTTACTTTTTGTACTACCAGAAATATCCGGACAATTTTTTTTGAGTATTATGTTTACGAGTTAATTTGTTTTATTATTATAATAGATTTCATATTTTATGTCAACGGTTCTAAAAATTTTACCGAATTTGTCCCAATATCGCTTGAACCATCTGATAAAAAATTTTAAATACTTATTTTTGAATGTTTGTAAGATATTCTGATAATTCGTATCCCATTTCATATTGAATATATTTGTCGTTAATTTTGTAGAAATTAACGCCAAACATATTCCCCTGAAGACTTAACTTAATTTAGAAATTAACGCCCAATATACCCACCTGAAGATGTAATACAACGAAACCTAGGTCGTGGTAAAGAAATCAAAGAAAGTAGAAATAATACTACATCACGTAGTTTTATTTAATTGTGAATACAGAAAATCAATTTAACCCTCCCTTCCCCCTAACATTTCCATATTAACACTTTTGGATGATAATATATAAAACATATGCGGATTTCTAAACCTTCAATATTCAATTTGATTAAAACACTACGCTGACTTTTTTTATTGTCTGTCATATGATTAAGAATATTTTGTGCAACCAATTATTACATAATGATAAACAAAACAATTATTTTTAAAAATTACTCGGAAGAATTTCTCTTTAGAAATTACTCTGTTATTTATCCTAACTTCAATCATGATGTGGCTTTTTTATGCTGCATCTACTCGACACCGGCGTTCAAAACTATGCGGGCACTGCTCTCATCCGTACTCGTAGTTTTTCTCTTTTTTTACGTTAGCAAATTGTCATTGCCAAAAATTCATCGGTCTAAATGCATACAGCAGAGTATAACCCTTCTCTGGTGTATAAGACAAACCCATTGAAATTGTTTCTAATTGAGTACGATGAAAACGATATATTATGGTTTATGTGACTCTATTATTTCATGACACCTCTAGAGCAGTTCAAATAAAGTGCACATGAAAGTAAAGGTTATCTATTTTACTTATGCATATAAGGTTCTTGTTATATCTATACACAATAAAACCACAGAAAACGAAAATTCGTCCGATAAACGAAATTTAATCTCGAATAATTTTAAAAACCCCTCAAAACCAAATTTTACTTCTGATAAGGAAAATTGGTATTTTACTTCAGTCTGACAGCAGAGATGAAGTTTACACGTACATTAATTTTTCCATATAGAGAGGTAGCTTTCTCAGATACAGACATAAGTAAGAAGAGTAACAGCAGTGTATGATGGAGACAGTACAGTCTCCGGGTGGTATATTTCCGCCCCAGAAAATATTATCTTATTTCCGAGAGTAAATCGCCACTAGGAAAGATCGAAATCTATATTACGTTTCTCCTCCTGCTTCATTATGAAACCTTTGATAGGCGTAGTCCTTTTTTATTTCTTATAATGTTTTGCTATATATATCAATAGATTCAATGGATATTGTTGTATAGAGAACATAATATCTAAGATATGTCTTTATACGCAACGTTAGGTATCTTTTACCCAGTTAACAAAAACTGCCCGTACGAGGATTTCGTTACCAAACAAATATGTGTGCCTAGAAAGTTACCTTTTTTATCCCCCGGTCACCCCTATCCTGTAAAATATTTTTTCTAGTATTTTTCTTATTGTGAGTTTGGTTTTTTACGCATCACGTTAAAACTGAATATCCAATTTACTTCTTTAAAAATGTTAGTGTTAATTTGGTGTAATATTTTTTTCACTGTTTACACAATCGAAATATATGAGAATTTAATATTTTAATAAAGTAATTTACATCACATTAGTATGATAGAGAAGTCATAGCTACTCGAAGTGTAGTAATAATATAAACGTATAGTGTACCGATGCATCAATAGACGGCGCTGCGTGTATTTTAAATCGCGTACTGTAGTTTTTCATATGGACAAAATTGGCGAAATCGGTGTAACCTGAAGTGAATTGTGGTAGAAAAAATAGAATCGGTACATTTTTTAATAGTCTGCACATACAAAATCATTCTAGTAATTAATAACATTAAAAATTCAAGTAAAATTGTTTATTACTTTATATGTTATCAAACTAATAACTCAGCCACTATATCACTAATTATTTGCAAATATTATACTGATTAGATAGAGTTGCGGACTGATTGAATAGATTTTATTCCAGTTAAATAGAATACCTATATTTTTTCGTTACGGCGAATCTAGATATTTAGAAAAGATTGTATTAAACTGTGTCTTGTTATTTATTACTACATAATCCAAAGTCATTATGTTTATTAGTTCAGAAATTTCTTCCTTCGATCTTCGTTATTTATCCTCCTTCAAAAAAGAGAAAATACTTAAATTGAGTTTATTTTTTATACATGTTAATCCGTATCTCCGGTATATGAGGACTAATATCTTTTTATTTTCGTGGGTAAAATTACAGGGTGATTTTACATAAATTTGATCGTCTGATGATACATTCCGGACATAGACAATGGAACTTTTCAATGTATGACATTATATCACCAGTAATTGAAATAATCTGTTTAGTTACGTACTTATTTTTTGACAAAGCACTCACAGCATCAGCTAAACCAGACTGATAAAGGTGTATAGATTTATTACCATGGAACATCGCAGCAGATGATGGTATTTTAGTCACGATTAAAAGATTTTTTAAAAATTAATCGAATATTCGTGTATAAAATTGAAGCTTTCAATACATAGTTAACAATTGTAAAAGATTTCGTTTGTGAAAGCCTATGTTTACACTCTTCTGATGTTCACTAAACTTTTATCAACTATATTAAACGGGAAAAATATATATTGATAGCTTAATTAACTACGATCTTTGTTAGTGCATTTAGTACTAAAATATAGGATCAAATATACCATTTTCTACATTTATGGTATGAAGATGCCGTGAGAATAATGGAAATATATTTTAAAAGATAGTTCAAGGTACTTTTATTTTCTTTTTGAAAAAATGATGAAAAAAACTTTTTACATAAAAATTGTTACATTTTAAAAGTTCTTTTAGTGATATACGTATATGAATTATTTACTTTTGTTGTGAGACGAATTTTTACTCATTTATATTTTTAACCACACGTATGCATGCCATTTGAAAATTATTAGGGAAATTGTTGAGAAGTCGAATAATTAATTCATTTCGAATTTCAAAAGCTGAGATCTAGACATATTTCTGCCATAGATTTGAAGAAAAATAAAAACTGTCACCAGAATAGAATTTTCGATGGAACACCCAAAATTTAAAATTGGTAAAACAGTCCGCTCACTTTCAGAAACGATACGGTCAATATTCGAATATTGTTTCTTATATACAATTGCGTGGGAAAGGGAAATTCCTCACAGTGTCACAGTTCATATATTTCAAATATTTATTATAAAAACCGTCAAAATAATATAATTTTACTGACGTAGAACACATTATTTCGCTTAATCACTATTTTAAAATTATTTTAGAATCGCTTAATGAAACAATATTGTTTACGACATGACATTGTTTCATTGAACAATTTTCTTTTACCATTAAGAATCAGTACTGAACCCACAGCACGCAACATCAATTTGCCCTTATCTTTTTTCCTTTATTTACTTTTTTAAGTAAATCTCCTTCCCCGGCTAAATTTTCTTAAAATTTTTAAATCACTTTTATGTTTTGTAACTTTGGATGGGGACATCCAAATCGAGAAGAAAATCCAAACGTTACCAAATTTGAAACGCAAAATTGGATGTTGTTAATTTGCATTTTTTTAAATAATTAAAAAACCATTACCCTCCACGCTTATCTCTAAAAAATATTTTTTTTAAATATGTGAGAATTTTGTCTATTTGTTGATTATTGCAGTCTGTTACGTAAAAACTGTAAGTAAAAATGTATATATTGAAATATATTTTTCTATTTTTTTGAATTTGCAGGTAGTCGCAAATTTAAAAAAATATATTTCAATATATAGTTTGGTGCTTAAATAAATATAGGAATATTTCTATAATCATACAAGTAATCAGCAAATGACGTTTATGTAATTATTAGACATTGGAAACCATTACGTTAGTTGAGCAGTTACTAAATTATTATCTGAAACAAAGTTAAAACAATAACATTAACAACGTAAATACATGTATTTTTCTACTCTACCTCGCATTATTTCCAGTAGTTTACCGTCACTTCGATCTTATCCTTTTTATTTACTAACTATCATTTACTTCAACCTATGTGAACATAATAATGATGTTTATATTTGTATAACCCACCATCAATCAAGCGATTAGTTTCAATAACGCTGCAAGTATTATCTCAGAATAGGTTAGTGGCTGCGTAATAACATTCCGCTTTATCAGTAAACGAAAGTAGAAATTCGAGTGTTTACCTGCTCTTAATTATTGATTGATTCTTTTAGGAATAAAAGTCACCTTTTCATATATTTTCAGAATTCCGTAAAAATACTTCCATATGCAAATTAATCAATATTTTTCAAATATCATTGAATATTTTCTTTGCTTACGAAGGCCATTTAAATATATTTTTTGCCATTTAATAAACCGGTCCGTCGACCATTATGCGTGGGTGTTATTAAAACTACAAGGGGAAAAGGATATCTATTTAATTTATATATATATATATATATATATATATATATATATATATATATATATATGGAAAGTATATGAGGCATAAAATGAAAGGCACAAATATGTTATATTATGGAAATGTTTCAAAAGGGTTTTTTTATTTATGCCTTCACTTTACTCTCGAAACTACTTTTTGTTTAATTACTTGTTCATTGGGCGGAACTATAATCAAGAAAATTTCACTAATACTTTATAGTGAAAGCATCCTCACTATAAAATACTCCTCATAAATATATTTTGGGAATATTTTTTCATTTTAAATGGCAAACCATGATGTAATTGAATTTAACTTACTCCATATTTCATTAAAATAGCCTTTTTGTTAATTAGATTATGTTATAATCTTAAAATATCAATAATTTTCCATCCATTTGGAAATTTTCTGCCATAGAGTAAAACAAGAATTAAACAAATGGCTTCAATAAACAGTAAAATATCTGGTCAACAAACTGCTGTAAACTCGTAATTTTTCACAATTTCAATGATATCATTTGTGTTTCCAATGTTGTCAGCATTGCCGTGTTTACAGTGTTACCATTATTTGCCAGTATCAGTGTTTACTGCGACTCGAATATCGCAACTGCTTAAAATATTCTTCTTATTGCCTGCAAATATTTAAGATTTTCTGTAATAATTAGGTCACTACTTTAAATATAGAAACACACTCGTATTTCGAAGGTGTTAAATATCACGTCGTTTTTCAGGAACAAATCTTTTGATTTCATCAGTTAAATAGAAAGTAGAAAGGGCAAAATACTTAACTAGAACAAAAGCATGGGCCGTACTCGTGGACGAGATTAACTATTAGATAAGTACATAAAAGTTATTTCGAATAATAATTCTGTCTAATGAAAAACGGGTAATTTTTCGATATTTTCTGAACTTTTTATCCCCGCACCCCGAAACATCGCATAAAAAACCACTCCATTACTACCATTGTGTCCACTACGTAAACCAGTATATCCTTTAAAGCGGCAAAACTACCCCGCTGTTATTGCAACACTGCTTTACTTATATAAAATTAATTTGTAACATTACTCAAAGGGTAGATGTTGTTTTTCCATTAAAACTCTGAAGTTGCATTAGACTATAACTAAAAAGAAAATTGAACATATATCAAAAACAATATCAAAACATTAGAAAAAAATGTCAACATATTAAATGCCAGAATAAGGATATGCATACCGTCTGACACAAAGTACAAACGATGTTTTCATACTCAGAAAAACAAATTTTATTCCGAAGACACACGAAAAAAAAATTTGTTTTCGTAGACTATTTGAGGCAAAACATATTACTAATATTGCATAAAATATGACCTATTTACATAGTACACATCAATGATAATATTGATTCTGTTACGACATTTATTTTATTAATCGAAGAAAACAAAAAATGAACCGAAATTACAGGTCAGCTTCGGTTATACGCGCGAACTTTGGGGTCGTAACAATATTTCGCAACGGGATGACGTAATGAAAAACCAACATTTGAAAGTTCGCAAATTAGTAAATATACCAATTTTTTCGAACCCACATTTACGACCCGGAGGACAAAGTCTGGAAACAGAATTAAATTACTTTTTCATCCCGAGTGAAGAAATAACGAGTAAACAAATTCTTTTTTTTGGGCCAAATTATTTTTCATTCATTTTTTTTAATTAAATGCGATAATCTATCTATTTTCATAATATATTGATATTATTTCTATATATATATCAATATAAAGTTTAGCTCCGTTGCCCACAGGGGTTTGTAATTAGTAATCTGCATCACTACATACCTGTAACATTAAGACGAATTAGACCTTTTATGTCGATTTTGATCGAAGTCAGAAATTATAGCCGAGTCGTTAATAAATTTGAATTCTATCAATTTTAATTATATTCAAATCCGTTCTAAAAAATCATACTCAATATGAAAGAAAAGATTGTAATAAATAAAAAAATATATTACATCCTACATGTCTTATTTCTAAACAAACCTTCTTGCATATTTATAACGTATTATTTGAAAATTGCCCAGTAAAAAATTACAAAAATTTGGAATACTTTGCTTCTTCATTTTGGTATAGAGCGCTGTTTCCTTTGAAATAAAAAAGAACTACTTATTTTTTTTAATACTTAACTTTCTTTACTTTTAATGAAACTGCTATTGAACAATATATTAATTAAATGTCCGTTATCTCGTTTCTTTTTGTTACTGAAAATAAAAATACTTTTAAAATATTTAATACCCCTTTTCATAAAATGTTTCCACTGTGATTTATTTTCGATTTGTCCCAGTACAAATGTGAGTTCCACACTTTCCGGCTGGTTTTTCAATGTGACTTTCATGAAATGTTTATAGTCGTTTCATATCCACCGTATTAACCGACCTGCTATCTTCCGACATTCAGTTAAAATTATTTATACAACGAAACATTTGATTTAAAAAAGGACAAAAACCCTTGATTATATTTTTAAAAAGGAAAAAGTATTAGTTATATGAACAAGAAAATATATTTTTACCTAAAACATGAAAATTTTATCGCATCATCATAATTAGAACTCGATTCAATACCATAACTACAAATTAAAAATATATTAATGTGAATAATAAAGGACGAAAATTAATATATTTAATAATCCAATTGTATACTGAGAATAACTACACTTTCGATTGTGCGCGAATTTCCATTAATGCGACGGAAATATCAACAAGATCAAATTAATTCCGTGTAATCCGTAATACTTGATACAATTGCGATATTAATATAGTAGCTATGTAACTACGAGCAGACAAATGAATAACTAAACACCATACAGGGCACGTTGGCCTTTACCAGACTTAATTAAACCCATTGAAAGGAGATGAAACGTGCCTTGAGGGTTACAGCAATTACTTGTCACTATTATACCTTTAGTACATGTAGAGAGGCTATTTTATTTTTGTATTCTATAACGTTAATAAACTAGGTATAATTATGTTAAAATGAATGAGTCAAAATTATGATATGTTTTGTTTAAAATTGATCCCTACTTTTGCCCATTCTACAATTTCTATATAATAAGTTCGATAACGTGTTGATATATATTCAGGTTAATATACTTTATGACACATTTCAAGTTTCTGCCCCAGGCATTTTCTGAGAAAAACAGCTGTTAGATAGAAATTATATCTCACATCAAGAAAAACGTACAGGGAATCAATATAATAAAGGTTCCGTTTTCTTCTTTTCTTTTGAAGTACAAGAATCCAAATGTAAGGAAATTATTAAAATTGCCACGCTACTTATGACAATATTATTCAGTAATCCAAAACTGAATAATGAATAAAAATTCCATACACATTTAGGTTATTATAAATCTTTATTTTTTTGTAATATGCTAATAATGCAAGCTTTCCTGTAACGAATATGAAGCGCTAATAAAATAAAGGTATTTATTTAAATCATTTACTTTATTGTAAACGTCCTTTGGAACACCTATTTGCTTAAAACTTAGAATAATCATACAAAAGTTTAAGTGCTTTTAAGAGTAAGTAACCTAGTGGGTACACAATGTGGCCGTAATTTCAAAAGCATGGGTTCGTTTTTCATAAACAAAGTATCGAAAAAAAAACGAAAAACACTTAAATAAAATTTAAGTGTTTTTCGAACGATTACATTATTAAAATTAAATTTAAATCTTTTAAATTGAGATTGACATTTGGAAGATCTAATGGTCAAATTTAATATAAATTTATTTATTAAACATAGTTCCTGTAATAATATAAAATATGCCCTGAAATATTGATTTTTTCCAATCGCTTATTTATTAATGGTTGTATGGTGACCACATGAAATAAGTGTACTCAGAATTTAGAACTAATGAACTGTGTAAGACAATAACTTAAAAACATAGCTTGTCATCCGATATGGATTTGAATCGGTGCATGAAATATTTCAGATCATTACCATATTTTTTACACATAAACACCTTTTGAAAGAGAATACAGCTTTTGAAAGAGAATACAAAACAAATAACTTCTAATCCTGTAAAGTTTCTTCAGTGACAACAATTAATGGAGTGTACGTGAAAGTTTTAAAATATAAACCAGCAATCAAATTTAACAAAAGTAGGTTGAACCCTTTTTATTCAAATGAGAAAACTTTATTCATCATCGATATCGTATTTTTAATGAAACAACTTTACCTAAAAAAAAGATATGCATCCAATTGGTCAAGTTTAAAGTTTGTCGACGTTATAATTCTTGCAAATACAAGTGTAAAATTCCACCATGTTCTTTCGTTCGGTTTGTACATGTTTTGGGGAATTTCATATTTACTTATGAATTTAATGAAAAGTATGCACATAATATCATTAATGTGTTAGAAATAAAAACAGACGCTGCTTGAGAAATTTTGCACTAAGGCATGATGGTCGCCTAGTGCGCTATCCCCACTTTCTCTATTTTCTGAAATACTGCTTCAAAAAAGCACTCTGGGATAATAGTTTAAAGTCGATAACTAGCTGTTTTCATTCACGATTAATGAATTGTTTTTCGTTCATCATGGATACTTAGCACTTAGTTTAACACGGAAAAGGCATACTGCTACTTTTTGTCAAAAAAATCAAAATACTTATTGCTTTAATAGAAGTTATATACAAATCAACATACGCACTATGATAATACGTAATTTAGAATGTTTTTTTTAATTAATGAGATAACACTTAACAAACCATTTCTAAAAATATCCAATTAACAAAAATGAAATAATGTTTCTGAAGTTTTATTACTAGACATGTAAGAAGTTAAACGACAAAATAATTAGTATCGTGAGAATATAACTAAAGAGGAAAATAATCAAAACATTGGTAAAAATTATTGCAGTCAGAGATTAAAATGTTTACAATTGCAATTTTTAAAAAGATAACTAAAACTGGATTTAAAAAGATAAAAGATTGCCCTAAAAATTTCATTCGTCATGTAGTGCATATATTTAATTATTGCACAACAATTATTTTCATCTGAATAATCTAAGAAATTAAATATTTTTTGGGATCAGATCAAACATATTTGTGCCCAGGACTCAGTATAAAACAATATTGGAGTAAATAAGGCAGATGACTTACTTACGTATAAATCAAAATTAAAGTTAAATAATGAAGAAAATACACCCACTGAATAATCAATCACTGAAACATTTCCAAACTTTTCCATCAATATATAAGATATGCCCATTTGATTTAGTTAATTTATCTTTCAAATAAGGCTGTGCATCCAAGATAAATATATTATATTATATGTAACTTCAAATATGTAACTTAATTTAAAACTATTTTCCCTTTTGCTTTAATATAAGGCACCCTTATTGTGAATATTCAACAGCATCCTAAATCAACAAAGTCTATTCGCATTCATTTAAGCCTAAGCCTCACTTAAATGCTACGTAATACCTCTCCACTTCGACACACTTTAACATTTCGTGATTTGCGATAGAAAATTGGGATTGCGATATAAAATGGTATTTGCATTTAAAGAGGTTGATTTGCATTGATTAAGGCAACTAGTTTGTCCACTCTATTTTTAATTTGACCTTTTTAGTAAATAAATAGATTGTCCCCGAGGGAGAGGAAGAAAAAAAGATTGGGCGTGGGGAAGAGAACTGTTGCAATTGCCAACCAAGACAAATAGTGGGTCCCACATAAAGTTTGTGCGACATGCGTCCGTGAACTTCGAAAGTGGTCGAAAGACAGAACAACACCTTTGATTTACAATCGCCTATCTTATGGAGAGAAACTCAGAAGCACACTAAAAAGACTATTATTTTTGCTGTTGCAAGACTACAGGCTACAATTCTAAAACAAAAAAGGACTTGGTATATCCAATCGTGCAATCGGTAACGCACGCGTTGCATCGCGACCTGATCGTGGCACCTCCATTACCTCCATATTTGGAATCAGTGCAGGCTGAAGATATGAGCAGTGATGTCCAAGAGGTATCTCAACCTGAAATTCAATTTGAACCAAGTGCAAGTGGAAAACAGTTATTTTCACAGTCAGAATTGAAAGACTTAACGAGAAGTCTCAGTCTGCCAAAAGATGCAGCTGAACTTATCGGATCAAGACTATCGAAAAAGAATATGCTAGCTCCTGGTACCTCATATTCTTGTTATCGTAACGGAGAAAAAGACTTTATACCACGTTTTGCTGAAGATCGTGATCTAGTGTATTGCAAAGACATTCTTTTCTAATGAAAATTATTAACACCGAATATGACGCGAACGAATGGATATTGTTCATAAACTCACGAAAGCAAAGTTTGAAAGCAGTCATTTTGTATTATGGCAATAAGTACGCTTTACTGCCAGTCGCCCATTCTGTATATTTGAAAGAATGCTACGATAATTATGAAAATGTGTTGGATAAAGTAAAGCATGTGGATGGTGACCGTGGATATCTAAAAGTAATAAGTATGCTGCTCAGTCAACAAGGTGGCTACACAAAATACCATGGAATAGTCGAGACACGGGACAACATTGGAGGAAGAAAGAGGAGCAACCGAGAACTGACCTAGTCCCTGGAACCAAAAATGTTGTGGGAGAGAATTTAGTCCCGGGAAAAAACTGTTGCTACCTCCTTTAGACGTAAAACTGGTAATGATGAAACAATTTGCGAAGACGCTGAATAAAAAAAGAGAAAGTTTTAAATATTTACACCAAATATTTCCATCTCTTTCTGAAGCTAAGGTGAAAGAAGGTATTTTCGTTGAAGCGGATATAGGAAAATTGATGAAAGACCAAGCTTCGATGAAAAATTAAATGAAATGAAATTAGAAGTCTAGAATTTTTTTGAGGAAGTAGTAAACAATTTCCTAAGAAACCATAAAAGTTCAAATTATGAGGAAATTATAAGAAAACGATTAAACATTTCGGAAAAATGAGATGTTCGATGAGCCTTAAACTTTTTTCCTTAATTTTTACTTGGACTACTTTCGTGATAATTTTGATCCAAATCGGAATATTTAACCAAGAATTTAAAAATCAGAGCTTTGGTAAAAAAACAAGATAAAACACAAGTATTTAACATTTCTAATTTATTTATTAACGGTATTTAAATATATTTATAATACTTTCAATTTATGTAATTGTTTTTTTTTATTATAATATAGATATGTTAGTTACGTTGGCTCTTTTACGATTTCATATATAGGCATTTTCAAAAAAATGAGGGTAATGGGGCAAGTCTGAGTGCATATTCGTAATCAGCGCACCAAAAAACCCTAAGAATCAAATCCAAAAAGGGAGAATAACAGTTAAAATTTACAAACCTGTGAATTAGTAAGCTACATCACTAACAGCTAGTGACACTAAAATGAACTGTACCTTTTATGTCGACTTTGATCGAAGACAGAAATTATAGCCGAAAAAAAATTAATATTTGTAATAATCCATTTATATACTGAGAATAACTACATTTTCGGTTGTGCGAGAATTTCCATTAATGCGACGGAAATATCAAGAAGTTCAAAATAATTCCGTATAATCCATAATACTTGATACAATTGCGATATTAATATAGTATCTATATGACTGCGAACAAACAAATGAATAACTAAAAACCATATTTGGCACAATGGCCTTCACCAAACTTAATTAAACCTATTGAAAGAAGATGAGACGTGCCTTGAGGGTTACAGCAATTACTTGTCACTGTTAACCCTTCGCTAGGTGCGGTGTGGCCATTTTCAACGTTAATAAACTATGTGTAATTTAGTCAATTAATTAAATAATAAAAATTATTAAAATTGATCCCTTCATTTGCTCCTTCCAAAATTTTCATATAATATTTCAAATAAGTATTGATATATGTATCCGCGGGTTAATAAATTTTATGGCTACGTCAAATTTAAAGTTTCTGCATTAAATGTTTTCTGGGAGTTTTAACTGTTAGACACAGATTGCATCTTACAGCAGTGTTGAACTACAGAATACTCAAAGTAAGAAAATTATTAAGTGTTTATGTAATGCACTGATAGTGATGAAAATTTTAAAGCTATCTAAATTTTTATATGGAAAATTAATATATATTATGGCAATTTCTAACATCGTAAATATATAGAAAATTATAAATTTTACAAGCTTAAAAGCATGAAGAATATTTTAAAAATGATTAAATCTAGGACAATCGCTAGAGTCTTCCTGTAATGTCCCAGTAAGATTTTGCCAACCCTGTTTTTCCAGTTTCGAAAATGAGGGGGAGGGTAAATCTCTATTCTTACATATTTTTTGAAAATGTACTCAATATTTGATTCAATATTTATATTTTTTTTATTATTTGTTCAATGCAAAGCTTCTTAAGAGTCTGACAACTTAGTACTTAATTAACTGCATGTTAAGTAAATTAAAATTGATTGATATTTTAATTAAAAAAAGTCAGTATTTCGTTACATTGTAAACATAAATATAAAACAATAGAAAAACATTATAATTGAGATTATAATTAAAGGCAAAATTGTTTCTATTTTGTTAAGTAAATGCCAAATTTGTTTGCAAATGCAAAAAAAAGTCGCTACTGAGTCTGATATTTTTAATATTATGTCAATTAGACCAGGGTTAAAAATTGTCACTTTTCAATCAGATTTACAAGTGTTCCAAAATATTTTGAAACATCAATAAACAATTATTGATATTTCTAAATATCGATATTCCTAAGCCAATCCTACTTTGTACTCTGTTCATTAAGGATATATTCATTGCTTACATAGCCACACTTACCTTTTCTTTAAAATGGAGTAATATTTATACGATCTTATTCCTTTTAATCACCTACCTAATCGTAATCAATCCTACTTTCTTCTCATTTCTATCATATTTTATCACTTCCTCTAAAACTTTGGAGCATTAGCTTCTAAAATCCTCGAATGTTAGAATTATTCATACTTCTAAGTATATAAATTCTTGAAGCCAACTCAGTTTAGTTTCAAAATTAGACAAAACGTCTTCAATGGTTATTTAACATTTGCTTTCGTTAGCAAATGTATTGGATTGTAAACGAATTGGTCAGGCTAACTTTTAAAAATTAAACTGATGTGATAAATTTACCAAGGAAAGGCAAGTTCCGCAATATATAATAAAACAAATTCCTAATTTTGACAAATATTCACCTATATTTGACTGACTGTACTGCATATTACCAGCGACTTATATTACTCATTAACCATTGTCAGCTTATTTATTTTCAAAAATGCATTGTCGTTTCTGATCTGTTATTTGGATGCTGTCCAATTCTCAAAAGGTATTTGATAAAGGTTGGTAAGTCTTCTAAAAAGCTTTTGCTCTTCGTGATTTAAAATATACTATTTTATTCTTTCTTTTATCAAATTGTTATTTGTATAATAACGAAATATGATTAATTTTTTTATTCGACTTTTAGAATTAATATTCGTTGCCTGTTTTTTTGGCTCTTATTTTTAAAACTGTGTATTAGATTTTTAGTGTAAATCGTACAACTAATCTTCTCCAATTTCTCTCAATTGTTGTGATCGACTCGAGAGTTTTTCTAGAGTCATACATCAGTTGTATCTTATACCATTTACATGTGTATTAAAACATTTAAATGAATATAATGAAACTGTATGATAGCAAACAAAATCGTTTATTCTAGAAAAGTAGGTATATTATATAACTTGGAGAAAAAGGTAAAAAATGCTCTGTAATACTCTCCGTTTCTACAGTTCGATAACATTTTTCACTTTCATTATATAGCTCAATAAATGTATGAGATAATGTCCGTGACACATCTACGTGACAATAGTTCAGTTTTTATCCTTTCGAGACACGGAACACCAAAAATAGTGATACGGTTACAGATGCATGGGCGGAGGGATGTGATGAAATTTTAAGGGCTCGTGCTTTGACTATGAAACGTTAAATAGCTATATTAGCATAATTCTTTCATCATTAATGTGGAAAAGTTAATTCCACACAATCCAATGCAGTAACGCATGGCATTCAATGCGTTAACACGCGCCGATACTAAAGCCCTAATGCAAACAGATATAACTCAATGATCATTTATCAAATTAACGAAAGAAGGGGAATTATGATGATTATGCGAAGAATTATATTTGGTTAAAAGTCGCAGAGATAACAATTTCAACGTGTAAATCCACACGTCTGAAATGAAATTTACTTATTATATACGCGTCAATAACTAATTTACTTGTATTTAAAGGACATCATGTTACTTTTTTAAACGTATTTTCATTTCTTGCATTAGTTTTGGTACATTTTATGTTTTTATTTATAATTTACAATACGAAACAAAAATATTTTGTAGAAAATAAAAATATTTCGATCAAACGACTTCCTAATGAAATATGTAATTTTTTATAAGAAATATATCAAAATTGAAATCACTTTTTTTCCAATAAAAATCACAAATAACCTTATAAGACCAAAATACCAATTAAGTAAATATTTACATGAACTAGCAGAATGTACTTGCGCTAGTTTGACACATGAAATCAAAAAGTAGGTCGTAATTTTAACACTTCCATCGTACTATGCCATTATGATTTTTCCCAGGTACAGTGTCTTGGCGCTGTTTTCCATATATCTATTTATTCGTACTGCGATATACTAATTATGCAAGGATTTTCAGCAATGAATATTATACGCTAATAAAATAAATGAATATCGTCATAAACAGTGTTCAAATAGGTTATATTAAAATAATTTACTCTATTACATACATCCCTTCGAAAACCTATTCGCTTCAAATTTAGAACAGTCACATGATAGCCTAAGTATTTAAGGACTAAGTATTTGCAAAATTATGACGGCCATTTATACCGAAAAAAGCGTTTTAGATTTAAGGATATCTATAAACATTTCATCAATACGATTAAGTATTTCCGTATCCGTCCATATAGCTGCATTGTGGCTGTATTTTCAAAAACTGCGTATCGAAACATAACTTTGAAAAAAAAACTTTAATTTAAACCTTTTACAATAACATTGACTTTTGGAAGATCTAATAGTAAACTTTAATGTTAAGCAATTTATGAAATACGGTTCTTATAATAATACAAAATGTGCCCAGAAATATTGATTTCTTTCAATCGCTTCCTCTCCAGCGTACGGGACAATAGTAAAATATAACACTTAACATCATCCTTTCTGTGTATTGTAGTATAGTGATCAAATGAAATATGCTTACTCAACATTGGGAAATAACCAACTCTGTATAATAATAATTTAACGAAATAGCTTGACATACAATATGGAATTGAACGACAGTAATGGTGCAACAAATATTTCAGATCAATATAATTTTTTATACGTACACTTTTGAAAATGATCACGAAATAATTAACATCTAAACCTGTAAGGTTTCTTCAGTAACAATGGTTAATGGAGTGTAAGTAAACGTTTTAAAATGTATCCTGTCAATTGAATTTAACAAATGAAGGTTGAACTATTTTTATTCAAATAAACATACTTCAGTCATCATCGAGATCCTTATTGTTAATGAAACTACTGTATCGAAAAAAAATATATGCGCACTTGTTTAAAGTCTACTGCAAATAAACGCATAAGATTTCACCACATTCTTTCGCTCATTATTTAAATGTTTTGGAAATTGTATATTTACTTATGGAGCTACTAATAAATTAATATGTGCACAAAATGTCGCTATATTTGTGAGAAATAATGAAAGTTCGGGAGACTCTTTTGAGAAATTTTTCGTGCTAAGGTATGACAATAGCGTAGAGCACTATCCATACTCTTGCCATTTTTTGTAACATTACCTCATACAAAAATTACTCTACTTTGCAAAAAAAGGACCCACCTGTTTTGATTCATTACTCATAGATTCTCTTATTCATTAGAAAATGTTATAAGAATTATACCTAACAAATTTTCATGTGAACAATTTAGTGCGCTTACTTTTTGTCCAATAATCAAAATACTAGTCGCGTTAATATACCAATCAGTATACGTATGTATAATTAGAACGTTCTTTTTAATTTATAATATAAAATTAATTACAATTAGTACATTCCGTTATTTCGAACAATCTCCGGAAATGAAATAATGATTCTGACATTACATTACTAGGCATATAAGAAGTTAAACGACAAAACAATTAGTGTCATGAGAAGATAATTAAAGCGCTTAATAATTAAAATATTTATCATAATCAATAAATTTGAAAACGATCTTGACATCAATTTTTGGTAAAATTTATTGCATTCAGAGATTAAAATTATTACAATTTCCATATTTTAAAACATAAATAAAACAGGGTTTAAAAAAAATTGTTTTCTTCCACCTATCATAATCATTTCTTTAAAACTTCATTTTATTTTTGTGCTGTAAAATGACTTGGAATAAATTTAAATTGCAATTTTGCTAATCTTGTCACAATATAGTTTGTGACAAGATTCTTAAAAAAAATGTAATTCCGTAAGTAAATATTATCTAGGAAAAAGAGATACACTATATTTTGAAGGACGTATCTTCGGCTTGTGAAAGAATTAAGACAAATTCCTTCAAAACTTTGACGTACATTTCGGAAACAAAAATGTGTCACAGATCTTAAGTAAGGTAGACTTAATAGTTCTACACGTTATGTACCTACGTGTATTTATTGAATTCACAAGAAGAATTTTCATGAGAATAATTGAAACTAATTTTTTTGGGATCAGAACAAAATATTTGTACCCAGGACTGAGTATAAAACAAAATGAATAAAACGGATGACTTACTAACGTCACAGGCACAATTAAAGTGAATACACCTACCAAATAATCAATTAGTGAAACCATTCCGAACTTCTCCATCCATGTATAAAATATGTACATCACATCAATGTATAAGAGATGTATAATCATATGTACGAGATATGTCATATCTAGTTCATCCTTTCTTTAAAACAGTGTATCCAGGATTAAGGTACCATCAGACAAGCATATTTTTTACGGTATTTATTAGGTAAAATTATTTTATTCAAAGTCGGAAGAGTTCTCATCAATAACAGGGTACACATTCCGGTAGGTTGAGTAGTGACTACTTTTTTTACGTTATAGGTACACCACTCTATAAAAATATTGAGTTCCACGTTTCATTTTCGATTTATTACTGATTTAAAATGATAATCCAATGGAAGTGCTTATGATGTAAATATATATTTATTGGAAATATTTTTAAGGTTCCATACGTCAAAAGGAAGAGAAAAACCCTTATAGGAACACTTTGTTGTCTGTCTGTCGGTCAAGGCTCTTTTCCTCGGCAACAAGTGGAGGAATCGAGTTGAAATTAACATCAAATACTTAGTTCTACTGTACCTTAAAGTAGCAAAAAAATAAAGATTCTAAATTAATGCCATAATAAACTCTTTATATACGCCCCTTTATGCTGCATTTTTTACAATAACGAATAAATCAAATACTTATGAATACTTTTCTTTGACCAAAAATCATGAAATTTGGCAAGAAGCCAGGTCTCATAGCACAAGCCGAGGAAAAAATCAAAAATCGAAATTGAAAATCGTTAATCTGTAGTTATATTAAATAAAAAATATCTTTTTTAAATATGCGCCTATGAAAGATAAAGTTGGTAATGTATTTTCGTTCTAAAAAATTAAAATTCTGTAAATAATTTAATAGGGATATTATGTACCATTAAATGTTTATATATGCTTAAATATGTATGGAACTTAGAATTGTTTATCATTTCATTTCTCATGATTATCAGCTAAAGTGAAATTTGGTTAAATGTTTTTCCCACGTGCATTAAAGAATGTTTTTTTCTTGAGAACAATATATTCAAATTCATGAACATATTAATTAATATATAATTTTTTGCACGAGACATATGTTAGTTTGATTTACGAAAGTAAATATATGACATAAAAAATAATACAATAATATGCATACATGTAATAGCATGCCTAAGATTATCCAATATAAAATACTGCTCTATTCTTTAGTCTATGAAATCTTTTTGCATTAATTATAGAGTCATCGTCCTTGAAATTACCTGAAGAAATTCTCTTTTAAGAAATTGCTTGGCAATATTCGTCATTTCTTCGTAGACTTGTTATTGGATTCCATATTTCTTGATGAACTGAAAAGTTATTTTAAAACCTACAGCATAGTATAGATTATTCGCAATAACTATAACATTATAAATAGTGATCTCAATAACACAATGTGTGTTTGATTGTGTGTATATTTCCTTTGTAGGCTATGTCAAAAATTATATGCATTGGCTTTACCCTAATCACTTAACGTCTCTTACCTATGAACATTTTACATTTACATTCCCAATTTTAACTTTATCGGTTCAGTACATTTTGATTTTTGGCAGACAGATTTACAAAAATAGTTCTCTTTTCTTGTAAGGTTTCTTGTTTTTACCAACTAATAAGTAGATTTTGAAAAATTAAAGCAAAGAAAAATTAATATTTAATAAAATAATGTGTGAGTATACAACTTTAAATTTACAATGTTTAAATTAATGATAGTATTTAAAATAAAACTATTTTTCCATTAAATAACAAACAAACAGGGATTAAAAACAATTATTAACCAATCGTAAAAAAACTATATCCTGTTTTAAAATTTTCGAACTGTAATTTAAACATTTTTACCACGCAATCCGGCGTTTGACTGTTTTTATGGTAAACATTTCGTGATTTGCCATAGAAAATTGGGATTGCGATTTAAAATTGGTCTTGCATTTAAAGAGGTTGATTTGTATTGATTAAGGCACTTAGTTTGTCAATTCTGTTTTTAATTTCACTTTTTTAGTAAATAAATAAATGGCCCCAAAGGGAGAGGGAGAAAAACAGATTGGGCGTGGGGAGGGGATCTGTGGAAAGGAAGGGAGCGAAGAAATACGCAAAGATAGAAAAAATTAAAGAAATTGGTTGGAATACGGAGCTGAAAGGAAGGATGAGAGTGGATGGAAAAATGTTTTTGAAGGAACAGAGTGTCATGAAATCAAATTAGGAGGGAGAAGTTGTTCGACGTGACGTCTTCACGAGAGGGGGAAAGGAAAAAAAAGAGAGAGAAGTGGAAAAAGATGCAAGTAGATAAGTATATAGACTGACAACTTACAGAAAAAGAATGAAAAAACTAAAACTTTCATTTCTAACGTGCATGGTAGCCATACACCATTTCTATGTTAGGGCGTATTTACATTTTTGACGAAGAGCTATTACTTTCACCCGCGGTTTCGTTCTCGTGGTTATAGTTTAAAACTTTTAGAAAGAAATGAAAACTTGCAACGCCATACAGAATGTTTAAAGAAAATTAAGTACCAAAATCTTTATTTTCATGACTTAGATTCAAATGAAAATGAAAGCTAAAGTATTTCTCTCTAAGTTATGGATTAAAGTGAGTAATTTTTTGCTACCTCATATCGCGTACGTAGCGTTTAAAAAAATGCACTGAAAAGGAAGTTCCGTCGACTCCCTTGCGACGTTGCTTCATTATTCCTTTTGTGTATTTTTGGTTTAAAATAGGAATTTTCTCAAAAGAATGAGTTTTTTCATGATAAATAGCAGCCTATATCATTTCCCGGCCCGCCCATTATCACTTTACAAAATATTGCCTTGATTTTATTTCAAATAAAAAGTTTCCCAAAGGAATGAGCTTTCTGGAAATAAAAAGCAGCCTACATAATTTCCCGGCCCATCATCTGTAACTTTACAAAAAATCGCTTGATTTATAGCTCCGTTACTTTATCTGCTTACTTATTCACGTACCAGGCAAAACAGATAAAAGGATTTCAGTGATGTTTTTACGGGTGTATTCTGTTGGCTCTGAGGTAACCTATAGCCTGTGATTTATGGCCATCGACCAACTATAAAACAGATATAGTAATTTGAAGTTTCAATACAAAGTATGCTTAATTAAGAAATTGGGTTTTATAATTTTTATAGAAGTTCTTACAATTAATTTAATAATACTTTCTACAGAGAGCAACGCTATTTAGAAAATAAATGACATACCGCTTTATTTTATTTGTAGATTTTTTTATTGAGATAATTCCTCACGGTTCATTAAGACATAGTTATATTGTAGGATATATTATTTTATATTATGTCTAAAAGTCATGGTGATCGAGCAGCTGATGTGGGATTTAAATCTGATCAAAAATATTTTTTAATTAATTTAACTTACTGCCAATTAACTACAGATACGGAAGCAAAAGAAAGCCAGGGTAAATGTATTTTAGTTCAAATCTGACCCCTTGATAGGGAAAAAGTGACCTAATTTTCTATAATGTAATGCGAGTAATCTAATATAATCGAAGCAGACGAACAGAATGATAATATTTTGAATATCAAAATATAACTGTAATAGACTGAAATATCTAAAATATACATAAAATATCAAATTTTGGTTCCGTACATATATAGATATATGTAAAGATTTAAATATTCATAGTATTTCAAACAAAATTTTTACAAATATTATTTTTCACTATGGAAATATACATTTTACCAATCATATCATTGGCATAAAAATATCGATCTGCATCGACGAAATGAGTCTAGCGTTACAAAAATTGTATACAGCTGGAAAAGCTACCATTTCTTAAAGTAAAAAAGGACGATGCATTGACTTAAAATTGGGAAACCGCAAAAATTAAAAACAATTTGTGATCAGAATAATAAAAGTTTTCTCGTAAAATATATATACATGCATACTCCCCTCCTCCTAACCTTACACCTAACCTAACCTACCAACCTAACCTAACCTAACCTAACTATCCTTACCTAACCAACCTCCAACCCTAACCTAACCTAACCTAACCTAACCTAACTAACCTAACCTAACCTAACCTAACTAACTACCTAACCTAACCTAACCTACCTAACCTAACCTAACCTAACCTAACCTAACCTAACCTAACCTACCTAACCTAACCTAACCTAACCTAACCTAACCTAACCTAACCTAACCTAACCCTAACCTAACCTAACCTAACCTAACCTAACCTAATCTAACCTAACCTAACCTAACCTACCTAACCTAACCTAACCTAACCTAACCTAACCTAACCTAACCTAACCTAACCTAACCTAACCTAACCTAACCTAACCTACCTAACTAACCTAACCTAACCTAACCTAACCTAACCTAACCTAACCTAACCTAACCTAACCTAACCTAACCTAACCTAACCTAACCTAACCGAACCTAACCTAACCTAACCTAACCTAACCTAACTAACCTAACCTAACCTACCTAACCTAACCTAACCTAACCTAACCTAACCTAACCTAACCTAACCTAACCTTAACCTAACCTAACCTAACTAACCTAACCTAACCTACCTAACCTAACCTAACCCTAACCTAACCTAACCTAACCTAAACCTAACCTAACCTAACCTAACCTATTAACCTAACCTAACCTAACTAACCTAACCTAACCTAACCTAACCTAACCTAACCTAACCTAACCTAACCTAACCTAACCTACCTAACCTAACCTAACCTAACCTAACCTAACCTAACCTAACCTAACCTAACCTAACCTAACCTAACCTAACCTAACCTAACCTAACCTAACCTAACCTAACCTATCCTAACCTAACCTAACCTAACCTAACCTAACCTAACCTAACCTAACCTAACCTAACCTAACCTAACCTAACTAACCTAACCTAACCTAACCTAACCTAACCTAACCTAACCTAACCTAACCAACCTAACCTAACCTAACCTAACCTAACCTAACCTAACCTAACCTAACCTAACCTAACCTAACCTAACCTAACCTAACCTAACCTAACCTAACCTAACCTAACCTAACCTAACCTAACCTAACCTAACCTAACCTAACTAACCTAACCTAACTAACTAACCTAACCTAACCTAACATAACCTAACCTAACCTACCTAACCTCCTAACCTAACCTAACCTAACCTAACCTAACCTAACCTAACCTAACCTAACTAACCTACCTAACCTAACCTAACCTAACCTAACCTAACCTAACCTAACCTAACCTACCTAACCTAACCCTAACCTAACCTAACCTAACCTAACCTAACCTAACCTAACCTAACCTAACCTAACCTAACCTAACCTATACCTTAACTAACCTAACCTAACCTAACCTAACCTAACCTAACCTAACCTAACCTAACCTACGCTACTACCTAACCTAACCTAACCTAACCTAACCTAACCTAACCTAACCTAACCTAACCTAACCT